>BSBN01000237.1:11250000-12500000 GCA_027924645.1 Cunninghamia lanceolata | reverse complement strand
CAAGACAAAGGAAAAAAAAAAGTGAATGCGGATGAAGTTCAAAGGGAGATGAACAAGATTTGGGTGAAGAGAAGTACAGAAAATGTTGGGGATGTATCTGCTCTGGTGCTGATATTCCTTCCGAAAACTAAACAGATGAGCTCTGGCTCAGGGGGAGTCACAAAGGAAAATAAATCCCCCCTGCCAGTCAATTGGTGCCTAAATTTAGCACATGGAATGTTGTGGATTAGAGGGTTCTCAAAGAAATGTCCAAATAACCCTCAGTAAAAATATGAAAGATCCGCAAGGAGTTTTGAAGAATTTGATCAGTTAAGATTGATCTAGTTTGACAGCCATCCAATAAAGCAGGATCTTCATAGACAGATCCAGTATGATTCAAAAGTGAAATATCTTGATCTGTGGACTCATGGCATGATTGGAAGAAAGAAGATACATTGTTGATTATCATTGGAAATGATTCTAAGTGCATCTCAGTGGTTCGAAAAGATCTCTCTCAGAACAAGGTAACCGGATGACTTAAGTTGTGCATTTATTGCAATAGGAATTTAGGGTTTGCGTAGAGATAAAAGGGTTCTTTTATTCATCACTTGCACATTTGCATTTGAAAAGAAGAAATGAAGAGCTCTGTAGTAAGATTGCTACAACCCTATCAAAGATCAACCACAGAATCTAATTCAACCATCAATCTTTTTCGGTGCATTTTGTGAACCCTAAAAGCGTTAAAAGGTATTTCAATTTTTGAACATCTCTCTTTAAATCTTTTGCAAAGATGGCTACTCCTATGGTTGTTAAGATCACTGATAGGCCACGCCCAAAGTTCAAGAAACACCCCTACAAATCCCTAGAAGTTGATCCCTTAGGCTCCTTTTCTAGCATTCTGCATGGGGTTCTGCACATAGAATATGTTAGGGTATACATCGATGCAAATATTAAGGAATTTGGAGAATCAAAGTTGATGGATATCTACCATAAACAACTAATAGATGAAACCTTTGAACTCAAACCTCAATACAAGGCCATCCAGGATAAGCATTTTGGACATTGCATCCACTTTCCCTATTTTATAGAAGATGAATGTGTCTGATATGTTCTTAAAAGAATACATGACAACTTCATGTGGTTGTTGAAGCCCTTCAAGATAACAAAGGATACAATTAGGGCAGTGACTAGTTTGCACTCATCCGGTGGGTTGCCTGCTCTTAAATTGGTCAAGAACCAAACAGTAAGTAAGGCTACCAAATCAAAGTTTGACAAAAGAGCAATGAGAATAGAAGATATCACAGATTTGGATATCAAATTTGCCTCCATGATAATTGGCTACAAAATATATCATTCCAGCAGGGAGATCTCTATATCCAAAACTGCAATTTATACTGCATATCAGATGCTAAGGGAAAATACAGACTATGATCTATGCGAAATTCTCCTGAGCCAACTATTAGAAAACTTGCAAAAGATCAAGAAGGAAAAGAAGAACTCATTCAAGTATGGTGGTTTAATACTATGCTTATTCTTTTACTATATGAATGAGCTACCCAGATCAAGTGGTTGGGTATGGCAAAATGACAGACCGGTTGCCATACAAATCAGAGATTATATGTATGGGTTTGGTGATGCCAAGGCTCAAAGTACAGCACTCTGGGGATACTTAAAAAACTTCCAAAGTATGATGCAAGCCAGAGAAAGAATTCCCCAATCTATAGTCAAAAAAATACAAGGATACAGTGTGTTTCATGGTAGACACTAATCAATACCTAATGGAGGCAGTGGAGCCTAGAACAGTATGGATTATGCCAATGGGCTATGAGGTATATGAGAAAATCTTGGAGCTGTATATCCAACACCTGCTGAGTCAGCCTAAGGACCCTAAGGTAGAAGCATTTGGAACCTTTCAAGAATTCAGTGTAAAAATACATGTTGAACTAAGACAACTAGAGATGAAAAGAAAAGTGAGAAGGGAAGTAGAGGAAGTTGCCAAAAGATATGTCATTTCAAAAGAGGCAATTGATGCAAACAGAGAAAAATTAGAAAGAGCTGAGAAGGAGAAACAAGAAGCAGAAAAAGGAAGTGTTCCGGTACAAGCTTCCTCCCGGACTAGATCCTCCAAGAGCTCTGTATCTGCCACCTCTAAGAGCTCAAAATCCTCAAAATTGGAAGACAAGACATCCATAAAGGGAGAGAAGAGAATGAAGACAAAGGCCACAAGGTCTTACATAAGCCAAAAGGATGATGAAGAAATAGAATTTGATGAAGAAGTTAAGAAAATGAGGAAGAAGAAGAAAACATCAGGGGAATCCTCTGTCGGTACAAACAAAGAAGAAGAGGCAGAAGAATTTGTTGAAAGGCCTACTCTCTCCATTGATGATATCATCAAGGCAGTCACAGTGGATGGGAACCTGCAACCAGTCACTAAATTTTATGATGAGTATAGTGACACAGACAAAAAGATCTTGGAAGAAGCTACAGTTAAGTACCTAAACATTTATAATAAAGCATTCATTGAAATTATCTCTCTAATTCCCAAAAGTCTAGAGAAGGTACTTGAACTGAGAAAGGAGAATGCTAAGGCAAAGGACCTAGAGATCTAGGCACCAATTTCTATTCAGCTCTATCCTTCCATTACTCCAAAACAAATGAACATGATCTTTAAGGACTGCAAGGATGAATTCCAGAGCAAAGCAAGAATGAACAAACTTATGCTTGGAGAGACAGATCAAGCTACCAAAGAAATAGAGGACATCCTCTAAAATGCATTTAAAATATTCAATGTTCCTGTTATAGAGGACATAGATGATGAACCTTCTGCCATGGATGACAAAGGACTAAGTACTTCAAAAGAAGAATCTGCTAAGAAAAATGCGAAAGAGCCAAAGGAGATAGGCGAGGAGAGGACTAAGGACTTGGATTCCTCTATTCCGGAAGAGGAAGTCCATGAAGAAGTAAACATCTCTCTTCCAGATCCCCTACTAACTCTTGAATTGAAGGAGAAGGAAGAAAAGAGGAGAAATTGAGTCAAGTAGAGGAGGAAAAGGGAAGAGAAGAAGAACACACAGAGAAGATCTCTGATGACAGTTCTGAGGCTGCAAAAGGAAAGAAGACTCTGTCTCTGGTAAGAGACACTACAGAAGCAGTGAAAAACTTCCTAACCAAAGAGATGATGGAAATAGATGAACCGAAACTATTTCAAGGACCTCTCAATTTTGACTTCCTCTCTCCGGTCCAGACAATGAAGGTAGCATCTTTTGCTCAAGATAAAGAAAAAGAAAAGCTTCTGAAGTCTCACATGGAAGACTGTGAGCTGATAGAGATTGCATCTGGTGTGTTGGAGAAGATCATGCCATCCTTCCAAAAGGATCTTTTGGCCTCTTCATCCGGTAACTTCAAATCTCTTGTTAATTATGTTAGCATACATTTTGATTCTTTAGAGAAATCGGCAGAAGAGAAAGTGTGGAAAGAGTTTTTGGGAAAGAGATTCTCCAAAGTATAGGGACTCATAGCAAATGATAGGAGAAATCTGGATATTGGGATAAAGAGCCTAGAAAATGCTCTTAAAGATAGCGGAGAATTATACAAATTTTTTCTATCATGGTCCACAGTGACAGACGACATTGCAAAGAAGGTGGAAGAACAAGAGGGTAAACTATCAAGTTTATCTCAGAATTTTGATCCTCTCACCTCATCCATAATGAATTAAGAGTGCCAAGCTATTGCCACTATAAATGAAATAAAGAGGCTTGAAAATGAAAAGAAGAATAGAATAAGAAGGATGAGTGAGCTAAGAGGGATAATTATCCCTAAGTTAGAGGCAATGCATGAGGCCTTAACTGATGCTCAGACCATAGCCCAAACTAGTGATCCGGTAGACTTAAAGAGGGCAGAAGCTTTTGCATTTTTGTTGAGTGGTCACATCTCAATTTTGGAAAGGATGAAGCAGAGTTGGGCAACAGAATTTGTCCAATTAAAAACCACTTTTGCAAATATACTTAAGTATATGTAAGTATAACATGTATAAATACTTATGCGGCTATGTATAGATTGGTTTTTGTAAATTTTGGTGTACGGATTCCACCCTTTGCCATTGATATCAAAGGGGGAGTAAGGAGTAGTGAAAAATGTGGAATCTAGCAAAGGGGAAGTTCCGATAAAGATGTACATAAGACAGAGCATTAGCCAAGGGGGAGTTTGCTATGACACTTAGTCATTTTTCACTAAGTGTTGCCATCAATGCCAAAGGGTGAGATTGTTGGCAAGAGACACTATGTGGCTTCATTATTGTTGTCATTGATGGCAAAAAAGTTTATCCCACACATCCGCAACACATAGTATGTCTATACCGGAAGTCAAATTGAAGAGTGTTTTGGTTCGGTGAACAAGAACAAAGCATGTAGCAAGGTTTGACAATCAGGTCCAGATCTCTCAGAGGATCTGTCTCAGCAAAGTGCGGACTTGGGAATGTCAAGAGGAGTACCGTTACTACTGCATTCCAGAGATTGAGCCTCCGGTGATGAAAGAGTGAAAAGATATAAGCATCTAAGTGTTGGGTACCTGACAAGTAGAGTAGACTAAGGAAGAACTGACTGGCAGAGCATTAGACTTTAATCCGGATAAGAAATTCATGGTGGTCAAGCTATTTGAGAGATCATACATGGTTGGGTGACATGAATGATAACTTCTATGTCTATGACTTTGATACACATCACATATTAAACATGGATTCAGCTAACAGATCAGTGTTTTGTAAATATCTTAAGTATTCCAATTGCTGACTAGAAAGATGTTGAAATCCTTGATGCGGATATATATACCAGATGGATTTCAGTATGAAGGTGTGTGTCAATAGAATGTGTGAGGAAAGGCAGAGAGAAGTGTGGTAGCAGGAATACAAATCCGGTATGTGACAGAACAACAGCATTAGAGCAAAGGAAGAATGAAGTGCATTAGATCAATTTATTGAGCCTAACTGGAACTGAACCTCAGCATATGTGGATGCCTCTCATCAGTTCAAACACCTGGTTACTTTCTATATACCTTATAGACAGTGAGTCTCTTGTAGGCAGTGTGCCTCTTGTGAGCAGTGTGCTCAGGCAGTGAGCCCTAATTGGCAAGTGCCATTTTGTACTTATTCTTTTAACAGAGAATACAATCTTGGGTTAGTCACCCCGTGGTTTTTCCCTTAACAAGGTTTTCCACGTAAAAATCCTTGTGTTATGTGTGTTGATTTTATTTCTTCTCTCATGATTATGTATGCTCTTATGTTTTGATGTTGCATTAATATTAAAGAAGAAAAGAAAGTTAAGATATTTAAGATAACTAATTCACCCCCCACTCAGTTATCTACCTTGTTTCCAATAGTACAGACCCTAATTCAAAAGGTGGATGACATGCAACATGGAAACAAATGTAAGTAATATTTTTTTGAGGATATTTGCCCATACCAATTCGATAGAACACTATACATGCCCCCCTTTCCTAATAACTTTAAGACACCCAAATTTGATGAAAACAAAGGAAAGGAAGACCCTAGGGAACACCTTAGGGAATTTTATGTCACTTGCCTTAAACTCTCACATAACAACACATACCTAATGAGACTCTTTCCTAGAAGCCTTAGTGGTCAAGCCACCAAATGGTTTGCACACCTTACCCAATGGCGTTGATTCTCTAACTTGTGTCATGACTCAGCATGGCTCCAATCCACTGGATAGTGCCACTCCCATGCATTGCACCAATCAAGACGATAGCGCCACATGTAACCCCGTTTGGTGCCACTTCACCAAAACCCCGACCCTGCGTAATATTGCACCAATACAAACGAAGGCGCCAAAACATCTTGTTTTGGCACTGATTCTCCCTATTTTCCCCTAATCGGATGGCGCCAATCTAGAGGATGGCACCAATCCATGTCCTTTTGGCACCAATCGGTTCCCTGATGGCACCAAAACCCTAAAATCCATTTTCTCAAAACAATAAATGCAATAAATGTAGAAAATGACAAAGCTAGGGTTTAAGCCTACCTAGGCACTGGCCTCTAGTAACCTCTCGTATGGTCAGAATCACTCAGAAATGTGCTCCAAGTGTGGAAACATGGGGTTAGGGTTTGCCATCCTCTTCTTCTCTCCTTCGTCTAAGTGGCTCTATGTGCGCAAATGTGGCATGTTTAGGGCCCACTTTTCTTTTTATAGTAAGCCATGTCATCCTCCAACACACGTTTTCCTCCCCAGGGTGCATATCATAACCTTTTTCGCCCGTTCTTCTTCATGTCAACCTTTTTTCCCATCCTCTATCCATTTTTCACCTCCGTTTCCTCCTTTAGAGAGCTCACCCGAAAAAAAATTATTTTTTCACCTGACCTCTCAAGGGGTTATCCCCTCACTCATTTAATTCCTTTCCGGTAGCTGGGGCATATTTTTCTTTGATTTGACTCCACTTCCCTATTGTTGTTCTCTTATAATGATTTTACAACTGGGCTCTTAAAATTGTAACTCAAAGATTGGACATCTAACCTAAGTAGCTATCTTAATCACTATGGAGATGCATTTCACTTGTCAACCCTGGGATGTGAACTTGAAATGGGTCAGCATGGTATGTGCAATAAGAACTTCCAAAGCAGCCACGTTCATTCTATAGCTAAGAAAGACATAATGCTAAAGATAAGCTACTAGAAAGAAAATAACAGGAATGTTGAACATTAACCAGCAGCTATTCTAGGATCAAGTACATGAAAGAAAGTAAAAGTCTGGGCAAACAAACAAGAAACTACTTTGTCTGCTTTGACTGTAGGAACAGACATAGAATAGAATTCTAGTGGCTACAAGAACATTCAATGCCATATTTAACTAAATGCTTAACAGAAAATGTAACTAAACTAGAGGGTGGAATTCTCACCAAGTGGGCCCCCTTAGATGAGTTTTCCCTAAGACAAATGTAAACTTAGAAATGTGAACTCACAACTTCATTTTATTCATTCGAAAAGATGAGTACAACTGAACATTATAACTGTATTACTGAAAATTGGCTAATGCAAGTACAATCTCTAAATAATCAACAACCCCTCAGAAGGAGCATCAAAGTCTTATTTATAGAAGGAAAACTACAAAACTAACTACATAGCAGGGTGGTCAACTCCAACAGAATAGGAGGACGCCACATTATGGAAAACATAGAAAGTGGAAAGGAGGTTACACATGCAGGGGAATCTGGTCAAGTGAGTTGATTTAATGCAGATCTAGCATAACAGTAACTCCTAAATTTGCTCAACAGGTATTTAAGATTAGTTAAAAAGTGGTTTCCTTCCCTCCATTTGACATTTGAACAATCACCATGTTTAACTTTTATGGTAAGTGACCAACCAATAGAATCTTCCTCTTCTTTATGGATGTCGATTATATCTGCATAACAATATTAGTACACACAATAATTGCACATCTGTAACTACCTTGGAGTAATATTCATTAACCATATGTAAAATTAACATAGAGAATTCATATAGCATGTTTTTGCCATAAAAAGATATAAGAAATGACCTATGCTTAACAAGTTATAGCTTTGGGGCAATGACATAGAAAGATCAAGATTAAAGTACCAAAGTCCAAGATAACTACAGCAAGTGGATAATAAAGTTTAACAAAATTGAGTCATAAACTAGACTCATCACTCTCCCCAACCTAAGACTTTTCTGGTCCTCCAGTAGAGGAAGGGTTGTTCTTTTGTTTGGTTAATGCCCTAAAATTAGCAACTACCAATTGTCCTATATTAGTTTCTCTGGTACGTGAGGTAGGATCCCAATAGAACCCTTGCTGCCTATCCAACCTACTCCATCTTTGTCTCTCTTCAACAATATCATACTGGTAAAATCTATACTTTGGCACAGGCCACAATAGAATAGGTGGTTGAAAGACTAAGGGAAGCCAGAATTGTCCTTTGTCCTCCCAATATGTATATTTCTATCCACTCTTTTACATGATGTAGCATAATTCTGTAGAGAGTGAGGCTCTGCTTGTTTTAGCT
The DNA here is from genome assembly GCA_027924645.1 of Cunninghamia lanceolata. Taxonomy (NCBI): domain Eukaryota; kingdom Viridiplantae; phylum Streptophyta; class Pinopsida; order Cupressales; family Cupressaceae; genus Cunninghamia; species Cunninghamia lanceolata. The sequence goes on along the minus strand of BSBN01000237.1, from coordinate 12,491,993 downwards.
CATCAGATAAACTATTCCACCTTTGTGTCAAATGTCCCTTCACAAATTCTCCAATAGTGTGTGCAATATTTTCATATTCTCTATAAGTTGCTTCTCTTTTAGGTAGGATTTTGTTACCATAGCTTGGCCTATAAAGCATCTTATTGCAATCATTGAAAATGCTTCCTGGATTTCTAGATTCAGCTCTAACAGGCAATGGAGTGCTAAATTCTAATTGCTTATAAGCCCTGAACTGTTGTCTCCAACTAACCTCATTTTGCATCCAGGACATAAATGCCCTCAACTGAACATCCCCAACATACAACAAGAGGTTCCACTCATGGTCTTGGGACAGCAAAATTATGTAAATAAAATTCACACAACAAATTATTTATTTCTAGAGGAGCAATCCTATAAGCATTGAAAAATTCAAGAGGATATTCAATGGAAAGGTTCAAACCAAAAACAATCCTTGCTAACTTAAAAGAGATGTATCTTTCCTTTAAATGCAGAGCATAGACTCTCAAGGGAGTCCTGCATTCTAATACCTGAGGCACCAAAGCTGCCATACTATCCACTCTCTCTTTTAAAGTTGCAATTTCTAAATTATTTTCTTTAATCTCTTCATCCTTCTTTTGAATTTCATCTTTTAATCTGTGTTTCTCCTTCTTCCATTCTTCTTCTCTCCTCTACATTTCATTCCACAAATTCATGGCTACCATCATTGAAAAATCAGGAGGTCTGTGTATTCCTACCAAAGGCTTTCTTGGCACAGATAGTTGATCTTCAAGTAGCATAGGCTACAGGGTTTTTGATTGTTTAGCCAATTCTGGCTGCAGGATGTCTTGCTGCAGGAACTCATGTTTATCTTCATGTTCTTGTCTCTCAATATGCTTAGCAGTGGCAGCAAGGTCTGCCAAAGTTACATCTATTGCTTCCTCAATTATGTCTTTCTCTACATCATTCTCATGCCCCATTGGGGTCTCTGTGTCCTTAGCTGTCATTTCTTCAACCCTAGGGTTTATCTGCGTAGACGCATCGGAGGCTAGCTCAGCAAGTCTCGATTTACAAGGACTCATATTTCTCTTCTACTATAGGAAGAATAGTATTAGCCTTCCATTTCCTAGAGCGCAACACCTTCCTTTCTGTGGTTTGCTTTTTGGTTTTACCCTCCTTTATTTCTACCCTTCTTCTCTATGCCCTAGTTTGAATTAAACTACTAAGAGGAATATCCTCATTGTCAGAATCTGAAGAACTTTCTTTGTCTGCATGCTCTGCTTCAGAAGAGCTAATCTCAATAGCTTGTTTTACTGTAGGAGGGTTTGCACTGGAAGTTGAAGTTCCCAGAGTAGTTTCAATAGAACACACCCTTCTCCTAGTTCTATGGTGTTGTAGCACAACCACAGGTCACAAATGACTTGGTCTTATTTGATCAATTTCCAAAAATTCCTCCCAAGTCATATTGGGCACATCATGCAGAGACTTTTCAACCAATAATTTGATTAAACAATGGTGAGAGACAGAATTAGGCCTACCTTTTTGGGTCTTGGTGGCCATAATTGAGAGAAGGTGATAAAGCATGTTTGGCACATTCATTCTTCTCCCGTGCCTCATATTATTCAACAATTTGAAATGCACAGAATGAAGGTTTGACTGTCGAACGTCACAAGTAATGTACTTCACCACATGGATAGCTACCTGTTTCCACGGCTTGGGCAGAGAGGTTCTTTTGGCTCCCTGCTTGTCTATAGTCAATGGTGGATCACTAGGTTCTGTAAACTCAGCTCTAGCTGACCTGGCATCTCGGGCAACAGGGTAATCTTCACCATCAACAGGCAGACCTATAACTTCTGTAATTCTTTCCTTAGTAGCCAATACCTCCAAACCTCTTACCATGGCTTTACCATCAGTAAATGTCTGAGCAAATTCTAACGCAACATTTTCATCAAAACCATTTAACTTCAAGAAATAGTCCATCCATCCACAATTTCTAAATTCAACCTGGCTAAGTGCATCATGCAATAATACATCATAAACTGTGGGTTCATTCTGAATTAATCCTCCTTCCATGACTTAGTTGCCTGAAAAGAATCACACTGCAAAGTTTTTTTCTGCAAAAAGTTTGAAAACTAACTTCACCTTCCTGCAACCCTGTTAAATTTTCAATAACTCATGCTATCTATATTTTCCTTTTTGGCTTCTTTTCTTGGGAATGCAAGACAAGGGTGGTACAAGTAGTAATGAATGATCGACGAAGGTTTTCATCTCACACTTGCGAGCCATCACCTCACTCAAAATTCAAATCATTCAATTTTAAAACTTTACTGACATTCAGGGATAAAACATATGGATGGACTAACATGTGTACATCATATGAACACTCCCTCCCCAACCTAAATTTAGGCATGTGTCCACACATGCAGAATAGTGATGCATGATAGGACAAGGAAGGGAATAATGACATGCTACGAGAAATATTGATATTAATGTACAATAATTAAATGAACAAACCACAAGATAATTAAAAGAGAATTATTAAAGTGTGCGTACCTTTATTTTTGGAAGATCAGTTACAAAAATCATGGAGAAAGTAACGGGTAATGCTTAAGAATTTATTGAGCAATGAATGAAAGTGGAGTGGGCTGAAGCGAGATGGGATGAAGTGTAATCAATACACATTATGGAAGAGAGAAGAATAGATATGGGTGGGTGGATGGGCAAAGAAGTGAAAGAGTGGACTCCCACGAATGTGGAAATCTTTATTATGAGAAGTGTCCTACCTTGGTTCACCAGAAGGAGGGACACTAGGTCCACTACCTTTGGCTACAAGAAGTTTAGGATTTGCATGTTGAGTGAAATGATACAAGAATTCTTCTTTGGAGGTTGGCTTGTGATATAACCTAAGTCGATGACCATTGACTAATAGCTTAAATTTGACAGGGTCAATAGTAGTAAGCTGAACAGCACCATTGGAAAAAACTTCAGCAACCTCATATGGCCCTAGCCACCTTATCTATAATTTTCTTGCATTATCCTGATACCTTGAGTCATAAAGCAAAGCCCAGTCACCAGGCTGGAATTTCTTATCTTTGATGTATTTGTCATGCCACCTTATTCTTTGATTCTGCACCACTTCTGTATGATGTAAATCTACTTTTCTCCTCTCATCCAAAGCATTGAGCTGCATGATTCTTCATTTTTGTGCTTTAGATAGATCCATCCCCAAGTCAAGTGCAGTCCGAAGAGTTTTATGTTCAAATTCAATAGGCATCATGGTTGTTTTGCCATACAACAACTCAAAAGGAGTAAAACCAATAGTTGTTTTCCAGGTTGTCCTATAGCCCAGACAGCTTTTGGCAACCTATTTGCCCAGTCCTTCCTATGGATAGCCACAGTTTTGGTCAAAATGGCTTCTATTTCCCTGTTAGTCACCTCAACGTAGCCATTAGCCTGAGGGTGATAAGGAGTAGATTTCTTGTGCCTTATGTTGTATTCTTGTACTAGTGTTGCAACTAGAGTTGAAGTGAATTGAGCTCCTTGATCAGTCACTAATTCTTTGGGAACTCCATACCATGTAAAGATTTCCTCATAGAGAAATTTTGCAACCTTACTGTCTCTTGCATGCTTCATGGCCTTAACTTCTACCCATTTAGTTACATAGTCAATGCATACTAAGATATAGGATTTACCATTAGATGGAGGATCAATGGGTCCTACAAAATCTAATCCCCACTTGTCAAATGGACTAATCACAAGCTGAGGATAAAGGGGCATCTCATTAGATTTTGTTGGTCGTCCCATCCTTTGACAACTATCACATTTCTTGGTATATCTTACTGCATCCTTGTATAGTGTATGCCAGTAACAACCTGCATTCAAAATCTTCATTGTTGTTCACTTTGCTACAAAATATCCTCCACAAGGTTCATTGTGACAGGCATGCAAAATGTCATATGTTTCATCTTCTCTCACACATCTCCTCATGACATTGTCTAGTCCAGTGTAGAACAAACATCTAGCAATCCATGAAAAAGGAAAAGATTTTTCAATGAGTACCCTTCTTTCCTTGGGAGAGAAGTGAGGGGGGACTCTTCTTGTTACTAGATAATTGGTTGTGTCAGCATACCAGGGTGTTTGTACAGTGAGTGAAAACAAATGTTTATCAGGAAAAGAGTCATCAATGACTTAGTTATCTTTTGATGTAATCATTCTTGAAAGAAAGTATGCAACCACATTGGCCTTTCCTCGCTTATCCATAATAGTGATGTCAAATTCTTGCATTAACAACACCCATCTTGCTAATTGACCAGCTATGAGAGGTTTGTTCATGAGATACTTAATGGTTGCATGATCTGTGTGCACAAAGATTTGATAACCGATTATGTAGTGCCTAAATTTATTAAGTGCATAGATGACTACTAACATTTCCTTCTCTGTTACTGTATAGTTGAACTCAACACCCTGTAAGTTTTTACTAATAAAATAAATAGCATGCTCAATGACTCCTTTCTAGCCTAAAACTATGGCATAATCTGATGCATCAGTATGAATGTGGAAAGGAAGTTCCCAATTGGGGCCTTTAAGTACAGGAGCATGGGTTAAGTCTACCTTTAAATCAGAAAATGCTTTGTTACAATCTTCATTCCACTGAAATTCAGCATCCTTTGTAAGAAGAGCATATAATGGGGATGCCATTTTGCTAAAATCTTTGATGAAAGATCTATAATACCCTGCATGACCCAAGAAACTTCTGACATCCTTTTGCTTTGCAGGAATGGGCAAATTGATGATGACTTCAATCTTTGCGGGGTCTACCAGTATTCCTTTTAGAGAAATGTAGTGACTAAGTACTACACCTTCCTGCATCATCATGAAGCACTTTGCATTGTTTAAGGATACGCTGTGGTCTTCACATCTTTCCAACACCTTGCCTAAGTTTGCTAATGCCTCTTCAAAAGTAGCACCATAAGTAGTGAAATCATCCATATAGATTTCCATACAATCATGTGAGATATCAAAAAATATGCTAATGACTGCTCTTTGGAAAGTTGCAGTTGCATTACATAAGCCAAATGGTAGCACTGAGTAGGCATATGTCCCACAAGGATAGGTAAATGTTATTTTCTCTTGATCTTCTGGTGCAATCTAAATCTAATTGTAACCATTGAATCCATCTGAAAAGGAAAAGTATTGCTTTCCTGCAAGTGAGTCCAATACTTGGTCTATGAAAGGAAGGGGAAAATGATCCTTTTTGGTGGCAGACTTTAATTCTCTATAATCAATATAGACTCTCCATTTTCCCCCCTTCTTGGGCATAAGAACCAGAGGGGACACCCATTGGCTATCTGAGATTGGGTAGATAAATCTTGCATCTAATATCTTTTGTAATTCCTCTTTGACAAGTTCTCTTAGTGCAGGGTTGATTCTCCTTTGTGGTAGTCTTACTAGTGTACAATATTCCTTTATATAAATCTTATGGGTTCATAATGTAGGATCCAATCCTTTCATGTCATGATAATCCCATGCAAAAGCATTTTTATGTTTCTTTAACAAATTTGCCAAGGATAGTTGTTGTGCTTGAGTCAAGTTGCTATTAATATTGAGATATCTTTCTTCTGAAATTTCCACTTGAGTTGTGAAGTCAACCATAGTTACTTCATTAATGCTAGGTACCTTAATTTCTTGTGGAAGCAATATATGTAACATACCTAATGCTGCAAGGAAAATTGGAACAAGCATCCTTGCTGGATCAGCAGAATGAGATGATGATGCTTCCTCTACTTCATAAAGATTTTGAATTATATTAGACAACACCTCCTCCTCTCCTTGAAGCTGCAGAAAAGAACTTCTACCTATCATCATAAGCTGCTCCACAGAATTAGCTTCCTCTGCCTCTTCACCAATATGAGGCCAAATAGGATTATCCATGTCATGAGATGGTTGTGCAGGTGGGTAAAGAACAAGTGTTTTAGTGCTTCTCCCATCAGAGATGGTCATGTCTCCTGACTGGCACCCAATATAAGCATTTGTTGTGGCTAAACATAGCCTTCCCAAAATGATGGGGTATCCTCCCAATGTAGCTTTAGGAGAAAGTATCATGAAATCAGCTGGATATTCCCATGAGTCCAGGGATACCACAAGATCCTCGACTATCCCATCAGGTTTAACAGTAGAGCTATCAGCAAGCTGTAGGATAGTAGGAGTTGGTTGCATGGTTGCAACATTCAGTTGCTGCAGGATATCCTCTGTCATTACATTTATGGCTACTCCAAGATCAATCAGAGCATTTCTGATTTGGATTCCATTTATAACAACTCCTACCACAAGACTTCTTGGGTCATTATATTTAGGAACAGTCACTTTTCCAAGCATGATGTCAGCCAACTATCCCACCACATGGACCATAGTGGGGTCTTTCCTTTTTCTACCTAGCTTCTTAAGGCATGCTTCTTTAATTGCTTTGCCATATATAGGAACATCTTTTATGGCTTGAAATAGAGGGATCTTGACACATATATGTTTCAACTGCTCTAGAATGTCAAAGGTGAGTTCCTCTTCTACTACCTTTTGTTTCATAGTTTCCAACCTTTGTGAAAATGGTGGTTCTTGGGGAGTTTGTTTGACTGTCATTGGTTCAAGATTTTTAGGTACATCTGATTGAATGGGGGTTTTGTTAGGTTCCACTTCCTCCTTAGAAAGCTCAATAATGATAGGTCTTGAAGGAGCTGCCAAGGTAGTTCCTAAACACAGATGTATATCACTTACATTTACAACATATGTAGGGAATTGATTTGGATCAGCAGAATATACTAGTTGTTGCTGTGGTCTATTATTTGGGTTAGGTGAGGGTTGAGCTAGTAACTAAGTAGGTATAGGTGTATTTGAATTGGAGCAAGTAGGTGGAGGCATTATAGCAGGCTATTGGGGCTGAGGAGGTGACTGCATATAATTAGTGGTTTGATGTGGCCATTGATGTCCTCCTCTCCATTGAGATGTTTGCTGCCAATTTCCTGGAGGTGACTGCCAATTCCCAGGAGGCTGTTGCCACTAGGGTGCAGGGTTTTGGTAATTTAGCCAAGTATTTTGAGGTTTGTTCCAAGGTTGAGGTGGATATCCTCCATAACTAGATGGAAATGGTTGTTGCCATTGGTTACCAAATGCATATGTATTAAAATGTGGACCAGCATATGATAATGGATCTGGTGACATACCTTGTCTTGGAGCCCATGGCCTCCTTTGTGCAACATAGAAGACTTGATCCTCTTCAACTTGTATTGGCTTGAACTCAGGTGAAAACTATTTGTTGTCAATGTTAGCTACCACCTTGCATCTGCAGTCCCTCTTCTTCTATCTGCAATGAGGACAATATTCGGCCAACATTGCCTCAGCCTCTTCATGCTTCTTCTTTGCCTGGAGTGTGTCCAACTGGGTGGCCATATTATTTATAATAACTTTCTTAAAATCAGATAGCAAGTGGCTTATCTCCATCCTTGAAACTCCATTGGTAGAGGTTTTTCCCATAAGGGAATGGGAACCTCTTCCTTTCTTCATGGTTGCTCTGGAATAATTCTGGCACAACTTCTTAATATCATCCCAAGACACTTGGGTAATATCTCCTCCTCCCATTAAATCCAAGGCATCTATGCAATTCTCACTTATTCCCCTAAGGAAGAATAGTTTCTGGGAGTCCTCAGTGAATGCATGATGGGGAGACTTTTGTAAACAAAACAGGAAACCTTGAGATGTAATCCTCCAAACTTTCATCTTCTTTCTGTTGTATTCTGAAAATATCATTTCCTCTCATATCCCCACTCCTACATTAGTCTTTATATTTCTCAAGAAATTTATCTTTCATTTCTTCCCAAGTATTGGCATCACTACCTAGACTCATAAACCACCTTAATGCAGCTTCTTTCATGGTAGTAGGAAACAACTTAAGTTTATGAGCATCAGTAGTGTAGTCATAGCTTCTGCAGAGGATATCAAATTCAAACAAGAAGGTGTATGGGTCCTCTATTGCAAGTCCATAGAACTTGGCGAGAGCTGAAGCAGGTATGTTCTTGAGATTATCCACTTCATTTTGAAGAGCAATCAGAAATGGAAATGTTGGTCGATTAGGTGCGTTTTGGGCAGCCATGACTACTGGACCTATTATCAAGGCAAATGGATTTTCAATTAGGTTTGGGGTATCTTGTTCTTTAGAGGATATTTCAAAACTATTCAAATCAGGGAATGCATCAAGGAAAGGATTCACTTCTGCTTCTTCTACTGGGTAAGTTGAATCATTCGGAAGGAATCCCCCTAAAGCATCTCTTCTCCTACCTCTATGCATGCAATATACTCAGTATCAGCTACTTCTCACACAAAAAATGTTGATGGGTTGTAAATGGTTTCTTCCTAACTAAAACACATTTTAAGGAAAAACTACAAGGAATAATACTAAAGATGACTCAAAGATCTTCTTAGTTTGACACCATCCCTGGCAACGGTGCCAAAAATGTTGGTCTCTTACAATGATTTAATAACTGACCTCTTAAAACTGTAACTCAGAGATTGGACATCTAACCTGAGTAGCTGTCTTAATCACTATGGAGATACATTTCACTTGTCAACCCAGCGACATGAACTTGAAATGGGTCAACACGGTATGTGCACTAAGAACTTCCAAAGTAGCCACATTCATTCTATAGCTAAGAAAGACATAATGTTGAAGATAAACTACTAGAAAGGAAGTAATAGGAATGCTAAACATTAACCAACACCTATTCTAGGATCAAGTACATGATAGAAAGTAAAAGTCTGGGCAAACAAATAGGAAACTACTCTGTCTGCTTTGGCTGCAGGAACAGACACAAAATAGAATTCTAGTGGCTGCAGGAACATTCAATGCCAAATTTAACTAAATGCTTAACAAAAAATGTAACTAAACTAGAGGGTGGAATTCTCACCAAGTGGGCCCCCTTGGATGAGTATTCCCTAAGACAAATGTAAACTCAGAAATGTGAACTCAACTTCATTTTATTTATTCAAAAAGATGAGTACAACTGAACATTATAACTGTATTACTGAAAATTGGATAATGCAAGTACAATTTATGAATAATCAACAACCCCTTAGAAGGAGCATCAAAGTGTTATTTATAGAAGGAAAACTACAAAACTAACTACCTAGCAGGGCGGTCAATTCCAACAAAATAGGACGCCACATTATGGAAAACATAGAAAGTGGAAAGCAGGTTACGCATGCAGGGGAATTTGGTCAAGCGAGTTGCTTTAACGTAGATCTAGCATAATAGTAACTCCTAAATTTGCTCGATAGGTATTTAAGATTAGTTACAAAGCGGTTTCCTTCCCTCCATTTGACATTTGAATGATCACCATGTTTGACTTTTATGGTAAGTGACCAACCAGCAGAATCTTCCTCTTCTTTATGGATGCCGATTATATCTGCATAACAATATTAGTACACACAATACATGCACATCTGTAACTACCTTGGTGTAATATTCATTAACCATTTGTAAAATTAACATAGATAGTTCATATAGCATGTTTTTGCCATAAAATGATATAAGAAATGACCTATGCCCAACAAGTTATAGCTTTGGGGCAATGACATAGAAAGATCAGGATTAAAGTACCAAAGTCTAAGATAACTACAGCAAGTGGATAATAAAGTTTAAAAAAATTGAGTCATAAACTAGACTCATCACCTGCTAGGTCATGATGCCACGTCAAAGATGGGCAAATGTAGACACCTAAAAATGTCTTCACCATCTAATCAACCTTCGACATCACTAATCACACCAATTCCCCTTCCAAACAATTAATTAAATTTTTATTTAATTAATTATCCTTTCAACACCTGACTTCTCATCATTTCATCCTTTAAAATTGAATTAATTTAATTAATTCAATAGTCTAACATTAACAATTAATTAAATAAATATGCAAATATTTATTTGATTAATTTTCCCTTTTTCCTAAACCCAATTAATTAAATTCCTTTGAACAAGCTATTGCCCTTTTAGATTCCTTTGATTCGATAACAATCAATCATATTTTCAAAGAAGGAAATCCAGAGGCAGACACCCTTTCTAATTTGGGTGTAGATGGCAAATGTTTAAAGGAAATTGCTGAGATCTTAGATGAAATCCAATAATGCTAGCTGGGGGTGGTTGGGCGAGCATCCTTCCACACATTCAGGTGTGGAAGGAACGAGGTCGATTGGAGTGCCACGTCATTGATGAGATGGCAGTCAAAGAAGAAAGGTTAGCTGGTGTTACACTTCAATAATATTTATGGTGGCCATGATTCTTATCTCACACTCATTACATTTTGGAAGTTTCAGGATTTTTGAAGCATTATAATAATAGCAACAACTACGGTTTGATAATGACAGTTTGTTTATGCCCCTTCCACGTCTTCATCCTCTGTTCCTCTGCAATGGCAGGTGGCAGTGGCTCTGGTTATATTATGAGAATATCCACAGAGGGTCTCATTTGTTTGGGAATGGACTCTCTGATGGAACTGGAGAGACAAGTGAGACAGTTAGCTTTCAAGGGCCTCGTCTCTGATCAAAGGTTGAAAAGAATCCTTAGGTTTTATGATGATCTACTTCTGCTAGGTGTGAAGGTCATTTTAGTGAAGAAATTCTTGGAGGATGAGGAATATTTTAGGGTTGACACTACTGTTGTCTCTCAGTTTCTTGCTTCACTCCTAGATGCAGGGTTTCCTAAACCGAGAGTTAGGTTGCTGGTTCGACACCTATTCATTGACAACCTATTAGTTGGATTGGACAAGATTATTTAGGTTGCTGAGACTGGAGTGGATCTCCCAAGGCCGGAAGATTTTCTTCTTTTGGAGGGTGATGGAGCAGTGTTAAGATACTTCCCTTTCCTTCTTGACATTAAGGGCATGCTGCTTATTCTGCACAGGGAGCAGGTGAATTTGGGTGTTGATTTCCTTCTTAAAATGTTTCAAATTGTTCCTCATGATGGAACTTTCAATTGGATTCTTGAGTTTCAGGCCAAAGAAGGGGAGTTGGGATTTGATGTCTAAAACAGCTAGGTGTTCCTTCCTTTTTTCTTCTGTTTAAATTGTTATGCTAGGTGAATTTACATATGAAGGCAGGAGTTGGCAATTGTTTTTTCCTAGTTTGGCTCCACGGCGGTTGAAATATGCTTTCATGCATTTTTTGCCAGTCCTCTGGTTGGAAGGTGGTTGGGAGTAGGGTTGGGGTTGGTATTGCCCAATTTTGACTAAATTTCTTTGTCAAATGTTTTTCTTGCCCTTGTGTAATGTCTTATCTAGGTGCCTCCATGTAATATGTATATAGATTGGGTTTGTTTTTCCTCGGGATTAGTAGTATTAGTTGTTTTTTTGTAAATAAGAGCCATAATCGAAGGTTTTCTTCCTAGTTCTTTCCTACCGGTATGCTCCCTGAACCAGGTTTTGTAATCTTTCGTTTCAATATAAATAAATTTTCTTCTTACGTATCAAAAAAAATTAATTTAACCTACTAATTACCCTATCCCTACCCTAGTTAATTAAATATCAATTATTTAATTACCTAACCTAACCTACATGACCATAGACCTAGGTTTAACTAAATAAAACTTTATTTAATTAATCCTAACCCCTCATTAACCCATTCCCTAATTTTTTCCAACCATATTAATTAAGCTAATTACCCAAATTAAAATTGTCAAACCTAGCTTAACACCCTTCCCCACATCCTCCAAATAAAAAATTGAAATATATGCCACATAAATCAATTTTTTATACACACGTCATAATCCTCATTAAATACCTCTTACACCCCTTACACATGTCATAACACATTTATTTCCACTCTTCCCCAAATGAATTTTTAATTCATTTTCTCTTCCCCATGTGAATTTTTAATTCACATCTAATCCATCTCACCCAATCTCATTTATTTCACCCCTTTCCCAAGATGAATTTAAAATTCATCTTTATTCACAACCCTCCATTTTTGGAGATTAAATCTAGGCCCTCCACATCACATTCACCCTCATCCATTGATCTCTCAAATGAATCTCAACCTTGATCAATTTCATCTCCAAAAAGCCTATAAATACACCATCTCTCAAGCCATTTTATCATCCACAAATTGAGCAAAGTTATCATGGCAAAATCTCTCCTCTTGAGCTAGCTATACTTAGTGATTTGCATAGATTGAGAGCACTTCATATTGCATTTGATCATCTTGGGTAAAGATAGAGTGTTTGGGTTCAACACTCTCCTCCTTGGATTTGTGGGTCATTTTGGAGGTATAACACTTGTTTATGCATTTGTTTCATATTTTCATGCTTTCATTTTGATTTCCACTTATCACAAAAATAATATTATATTAAGTTTCCCCTTAAATATAAAATTATCGATCCTAACTTTAAAATAATATTATAATTTATTTCTCTTGCTCAATCATTTAGCCTATGGGAAATGAGGATAGGCTCAAGGTCTTCTCCGTGATGCTAATTTAAAAAGGGGACATGATAGTCTACTTTTCCTAAAATTGCTTAAACCCACAAGTAATTACAAACCTAGATGCTCACGTATCATCATTCCAATATGATGAATCATGTTGTAATGTCCATAGATTTTGAACCTTGTACCTGTCAAATGAAACAAATTTTGCCAAAAACACCATGCAAACTCAGATGCTCAAGTACCATCATGCCAACACTATGAATCATGTTGTATCATCTAGATCCTATATCTATCAAGTGGAACAACTCTTATGAAAAATCATTATGGGATCTACTACCTCCATCATTCACATTCTTGTGCAATCCGCCTACCTTGATCACATCAAACAATTTGACCTCTAGAGGAAAAATAACAAAGAAGTGTACATGATTCACAATAAGATAAGTGCAAACCTCTAGGAGACCCATTATGAGATGCATGATTATACTTCCCAACCATAGATCAAGCAATAAAAGCAACCAACTTAGAACAAGATCCTCTTTGTCATGATGATGGATGATGCATTATTCCCAATGCTTGATGACATTTTCAAGCTCCCACAAGGAAAAAGGATACCCTATGAATTTTCCACCATGTTTTTGTTGTGTCACTCTGTTATCACAATGAGCATGATAATAATTTCATCTAGTTCCAATAGATCTTCCCACTATACTTTAGGATGAAACCTTCATGAAATTGTACTAATCATCTTGCACATGCAAGATGGAATGAACTTGTAAAAGTCATAATTCATTTGAAATCTCATCCAAAATATCAATATAGTAGGTGAAGGTTTTCTATGGCTCCAACAGTTGAAACCCTTCACAAACAACATGATACATGAAAATTTTCCAAAAATTTGTAAACTAGTGCCTGAAGATGATTGATAAGAGCAACCCAAAATCAGTAACCCTAGAAAGCAATAGTATAAAAATGGTACAACAACTTCAATACTAAAACTCCCTTGCAAAAATTAGTAATGTAAAGGTTAGAAACAACCATACAATGACTGAAAACACTCCAATAGCAACAACAAACTAAAAATCACTCAATCTTATGACTGAAAAAACTTGTATGACTACAAATTGTGGGGTATAATGGTTGGAAATGATGAGGTTAGAAATCCTAAATATGGGATTTATGATGAGAGTAGTCATTGTCATGTTTTCTTCACAACATACTTATAATATGCCATCACTACTCTTCTCCATTATGACCTTTTTTTCATATTTGCAAACACATATAAATTTGAAAACCTTCCACCAAGCTCATGAACATCCTCTTGATACCCCTTTATGGTGCCAATTACTTCCCCAATGGGAAAGATATCTCCAACATATCTCTTCCCTATCCCTTGATTAAATTATCTACTCGGTGGCCATCCTAGAGGTATAACATTAAACACCATACTATGTTAATCCAAAATAGACTGAACATCACCACAAAAATATCACTTATGGATGAATTTGTGGTTGTCACAAATTGATGTTCCATCCTCTTGGCCATGACGACCCTTGGAGCTCCATCCTCAATGCCTCGAAGCACTACATCTTCCCCTTCTAAATTAAATTTATGCTCCATAGTCTAGTAGTTTATGGTGAATTCCCTAAGGGAATAAAGCCACTACACACCCAAAACTATAGTGGTCTCTCTCAATCCAACAACATAGAAATCATCACACATGCTATGTCCTCCCAAGGTTATGCCAAACTAATGTATTTTCTTAGTATAAAGAATGGTGAGTCCATTTGCAACTATGACCTTAAATCCTTCAAATACTCTGTATCTAATCCTCTCTTAGATACCAAGTCCTCATTTATGAAGTTATGGGTGGATTCACTATTAATCGACATTATGACCATTTTCCCATGAAAAAACCCAAAAACTCTAAGGTATGTGCATGGAAATGGGGGACCAAAAGGGGGTCAAAAGTGGCCACTTTTTTTCGAAATCAGTAAAAATTGATCTTGAATGAGAAATTGAAGATAGCCATGGTCAAATTTTGAAGATATGACAAGAACAAGATTCATAGTGCATGGAATCTAATTTCTAAACTACTATTTTTTTCTTAAAATGGTGGAGATTAAGAGGTTCAAATAGGGGGAGCATACAAAGAGCTATTTTTGTCAGAAAAATACAACATAGAGTCTAGTGTGATTCCCCTAAAATGTTAACTTTTTTAAGTTTTTCACAAATATCTTATGTGAAAAATTAGGTAACACCATGTAGTTTATGTGATTTTTCTACTAATTTTAATGAATACATGATCTTTGTATGAATTTTTAAAGTTGAAACATCATGAAAAATAGAAATTTGAGTGTGCTCCCCCTAATTTTTTTGAAAGCTAATCAAAAATCAAAAATTATTTTGTAAATATGTTTAGAATCGAGTCTAGACTATAAAATTGTAATGTGTTTCAAATTTGGATGAATGGGTAAAAAATGACACCAAAAACACTACAATAGGTTTTTGATAAAAAAGGAAGAGACTACTAAAACTAATTAGAGATCAAGACCTTAATAATTTTAGATGTAAAAAAATTACATGGTTAGAAAGCTAAAATAGAATTTTATCTCATAGTAGTGTTATTTTTGAAATTTCATAAGAAAATAAATGAACCTAATGGAGAACACGCTTGACATTTGTGTGTTTTTGTATGAGTTTTGTAAAACATGTCTTTGGCTCCTAAATTGAATGTTCATCCCTTAGGACTGGTAAATTCAAATGTTTACAAAGACTAATAAAGGCATTTGATTGGTCAAAATAGCAAGACGAGCACATTATAATGCACTTATGTTTTGAAAAATGTATATGAGCCATAATGTGCATGCATTATGTTTTCCAAAATGCGAGTGTGTTTTAGAGAATTATAGATGGTGGCCACTTTTTGGTCCCTCATCTTTCTACACTTACCCTCTAAGTGGATGATATTTATGTGTGCCTAAAAGTGAAGCCAGGGTGCCCTCCTAAATCTCTTCCTTATGGTCTACCTCTTCAACCTTTATTTTTGGCTCCTATTTTTTTACTCTTCATCTAGGAGTACCTTTATGTAATGTGTATGTCCATGATCAAGTCAACAATGACCTAGTCCTCATGGCTCCTTTAAAGTAAAACACAATTTCTTCCTCTTAATCTCATTCTTTATGGCTTCTTCTTTGTTGATACTCTTTGGCATATCTTTTGTAGGAGGGACTTCCATTTGAAATGGTTTCTTCTATGGTGCTAGAGGTGGTGCCTTGTTCTTAGGAATCAAATTCTCCAAATTTAGAGCTCTCCTAATAGCCTCTGATAAAGATGATGGATCAAAGGCCTTAACCAAACCCTTGATAGGTTCATTTAGTTTGAGACTCCAGTATGTTTCAAGTTTGAGCCTCCAATATGTATATTTGAGTGAGTTTTGTTCACCAAAGTAAAAACTACTTTTTCTAAATATCCAGTGGTGACAAGGAGAATGTATTCTAGTCCGCATTTCTCCACAATTAAGTCTTACAATCTGTGGTTCTGGAATTAAGTTTGTGATGAGGATATGTGCCTTCAATTCAAATGGTTCATGATTTGGTGATCTGCAAGCGATCTTTCTTTTATGATATTGGTCGATAGTAAAGTTCAAGTGCTCTAGTTTGAAGAATCTTATGGATAAAGTGTTTAGAGGTTGTGCAGATGTTCTTGGTGATTGTAACATGCTTGTGGCTGTCTCTAGATCATGTTCATGTCTTTTGATTGGTATGCAAAGTATAATCTAGATCATGTATGAAGTGTGTTCTTAAAGGTTTTAGTGTTAACACTAGTTTTAGCTGACTTGGTTGTTCTCACTACTTGCGGTTATACTTTGAAGGTTATGATAGCGTGTTGTAGCATGGAAGATTGTATTTGATTCCCAGCTAAGGCATGGTTTGGTCCACATTCATTCTTTCTCTTTCATTAATCTATTTATGTCCAGATATATTCTTATGTATGTGTGTTTGTTGACCTTGATGATTATTCCAAGGTTGATAAATTGTATAAATACTTGTAATTGAGTCGCAAAAATGTATCCAAGTGCGAAGATGAGAAGATAATTGCGATGTGAAGAAGCAGAGCAAAGCAGAGGAGATGTATTGCACTTCAATGGAATTGAACTTTGGCATAGAGTAGATGCTACTATATCAGTTCACCAACCTTTGGCAATAAGCCCAACCTGGCGATGAGCTTCATCTTTTGGTAGCGAGCCTTTTCATTTGAGCAATGAGCCCTAAGGTTGTGAGCCTCTAATTTTGGGTATTGTTATTAAATATTATATTGTGAGCTAACACTCACTGTGGTTTTTCCCTATTTAGGGTTTTCCACATAAAAATTTGGTGTCTCATGTGTTGAATGTGTGAATGTGCTTAAGTTTTTGATTTCATGCTTTCGTGTTTAAATCATAATAAAAGTGATTAAGTGATTGATGTGTTGATGTTCATAAGAAGTTAAGTTTTTTATGACAACTGATTCACCCCCCTCTCAGCTATCTTGTTCATTTCAACAATTGGTATCAGAGTGAGGGTTCCTCAGTAGTAAGCCTAACATCTCGAGGTAGATCTAGGATGGTACATAAGAAGGTTACTCTTGAAGGCCTAGAAAGAACTGAAGAAGAAATTAGAGATCTAAAGGAGAACGTCAAAGAAGCAAATGAATGTATCAAAAAATTAAGAGAGAAAGTCAAGAAGTTCAAAGAAAAATATGACGTTAGTGAAAAATTGATATTAGCAAATGAAACCTTGAATGATTTGAAAGCAGAAGTTGTAGAAAGAGCAATAGCAGAAGATGATCTAAATCAGTTGGTGAAAAACAAATCTAAAGAATGTTCAAAACTTGAACAAGAAGTTGTGAACCTGAAGGGAAATCTAAGTAAGGCAAAAAGTTATGAAGAAAAGTTCAAGATAAGCTCTACAAAACTTGATGAGATGATTGCAAGTCAGAAAAGTCCTAATGACAAAGAAGGCTTGGGATTTGAGAAAGGAGAAAGTTCTAATACTGGTCAAGAAAAGAATGTTGATATCAAGAAGAACAAAAGTAAATAGATTCAGAATCAAAAGAAAAGACCTAGAAGACCACCGGTCAAGCAACCAAATGCTCAAAGGTACCCTTCTTTCAATGGTTATTGTAATACATGTAATAATTTTGGTCATAAGGCTACTCAATGTAGAAACAAAGTGATTCAAAACACTCCATCATTTTCTAGTCAGTGCTTTACTTGCAATAAAGTAGGTCATAAATCTATTAAATGTAGAAGTTAGATAAGCAATAGTTACAACAGTGGTAGGAATGTTCAAAATTTCAAAGGTAACTACTTTACATTAAAGAGATTTGGTCATAGAGATAGTGAATGCAGAAGTCAAATAAGGAACAATTACACTAATGGAAGGAATGCTCAATCTTTCAATGGAAATTTCTTTGCATGCAATAAATTTGGACACAAGGCTAACCAATGTAGGTCAAGCATGAATGGAAAGAATAATGGTCAGAAAAATACTGTATGCTTCAATTGCAATAGGCCTAGACATATTGCAAGGTTTTGCATAAGCAAGAACATGAAGAAGGATAATCAGGCTAAGATGAAGAAACCAATGAAAAAGGTTGATCCAGTAGAAATCAAGAAGGAGATGAATGAGATTTGGGTGAAGAAGGATGTAACAGAGGTTAAGGATGAGCTTGTACCAGTATCTGGTCTAGATGTTCCCTCCAGAAACTGAGATTAGAGCTTTGGTTAAGGGGGAGTCTTATTGGAAATCTTTTCTCCCCTACCAAAGGATTGGTGATAATGTCTCAGCATGAAGAGACAAGGTTAAGGATTAGCAATAAAGGTTTAATTCAAGATAGAGATTGTGTTTGTAAAGGATAAAGGAAGAATTGTGCAAAGTAAGAAGTCTTCTATGCAAGAAGGTTTGATTAGGAAAGAAAATATGTTATAAATTTTGGCCAAGTTCAAGTCACAATGTTCCAGTAATTTGGTTTGCATTGGTGCATTGTCGAAGATATAACTCTACGATTTTGACATATGGTTATTGATCATTGGTTACATCTACATCTAGAAGTTTGTCTGATTTTGATGATTGGCCTGAGAGTGATGAGTAATAGAAGATCAGGTTGACAAAACACAATTGTTTCAAGTACAAAGAAGTTGTTGGAGATGTTTGAGAATCTACAAATGAAATAAAAAACTAGTGAATCTCCATGCAGTGAAGAAGAAAAGGATAAAGGAAAAAAAGTGTAGGTTAAACAAGCTCTGAAAAGGATTGCTAAGACCCCTAGGGTTTGTGCAAAAGCATCACACTAAGGACTAGATCATTGGTGATAAAAACAAAGGAGTATTGACTAGGAAAAGAGATGCAGAAGAACACGTGAACTATTGTTTACTTTAAAATATTAAACCTAAAACCGTAAGTGAAGCCTACAAAGATGAAAACTGGGTAAGGGCTATGGAAGAAGAGCTGATGCAGATAGAAAAGAATCAGACTTGGGAATTAGTTCCTAGAACTGCTAATAAGAATGTAATTGGAACTAAATGGGTCTTCAGGAACAAGATGAATGAAAATGGAGAAGTAGTAAGAAACAAAGCAAGATTGGTTTGCAAAGGATATTTTCAAGTCGAAGGTATAGGTTTTGAGGAGACCTATGCTCCAATGGCAAGGATTGAAGCAATAAGAATGTTTCTGGCATTTGCAACATACAAGGATTCCAAAGTGTATTAGATGGATGTGAGGTCTGCATTCTTGAATGGTGAGTTGGAAGAAGAGGTTTACATTGAACAATTAGAAGAATTCCAGTTATCAGAGCAAGATAACATGGTGTGCAGATTGAAGAAAACCTTGTATGGACTAAAACAAGCCCCTAGAGCCTAGTATGCAAGGTTGGATAAGTATTTGTTGCAATTAGGGTTCAGTAAAAGTACTACAGACAGTAATCTCTATTTCAAAATCAATGATGATCATATTCTAATTTTTGTAGTCTTTGTTGATGATATTATCTTTGGAGGCAATGAAGGTATGTGTAAGAAATTTGTAGAGGAAATG
Organism: Cunninghamia lanceolata; assembly: GCA_027924645.1. Classification (NCBI taxonomy): domain Eukaryota; kingdom Viridiplantae; phylum Streptophyta; class Pinopsida; order Cupressales; family Cupressaceae; genus Cunninghamia; species Cunninghamia lanceolata. The sequence goes on along the minus strand of BSBN01000237.1, from coordinate 12,472,486 downwards.
CAAAAAGAGTTTGAGATGTCTATGTTGGTGAAATGAATTTCTTTTTATCTCTACAGATTACTCAATTAGATAAAGGAATCTTTATTTCTCAGTCCAAGTATGTGAAAGAGTTATTAAAGAAGTTTGGAATGGAGGATTCTAAGCTGACATGTACTCCTATGGTGACTAGTTGTAAACTAAGCAAGAAAGATGAATCACCTAGGACTAATCAGAAAAGGTACAGATCTATGATTGGAGGATTACTTTATCTCACCTATACTAGACCTGATATAATGCATGCAGTTTGCCTTGTGGAAAGATTTCAAGAAGATCCTAGAGAGTCACATGTGATGGTAGTCAAGATAATCATGAGGTATTTGAAAGGCACTTCAGATCATGGCTTATGGTATCCAAAGGATAATGACTTCACTCTAAGTGCTTATACAGATACAGATTGGGCCAGAGATGTTGATGACATAAAACGTACAAGTGGAGGTGCTTTCTTATTGGGTAATAGATTGGTTTCATGGCTGAGCAAGAAGCAAGATTTAATTTCTTTGTCTACTATAGAAGCAGAATATATTGCAAAAGCATGTTTTTACACTCAAGTGTTATGGATGAAGCAAACATTGAAGGACATAAGAGTTGTGTATGGAGAGCCAATTTCAATCTTTTTGTGACAATACAAGTGCCATAAACATTTCAAAAAATCCAATGACGCACTCAAGAACAAAGCATCTATCAATAAGGTATCACTTGTTGAGAGAAAAAGGTAACATGTGATTATTCCAAGAGAGTCACATGTGATTATTCCAAGGTTGATAAATTATATAAATACATGTAATTGAGTCGTGAAAATGTATCCAAGTGCAAAGATGAGAAGATATGTGTGATGTGAAAAAGTAGAGCAAAGCAGAGGAGATGTGTTGTGCTTCAATGGAACTGAACCTTGGCATAAAGTAGATGCTACTATATTAGTTCACCAACCTTTGGGAGTAGGCCCAACTTGGCAGTGAGCTTCATATTTTGGTGGTGACCCTTTTCAGTTGAGTAGTGAGCCTCAGATTTTCAATATTGTTATTACATATTATATTCTGAGCTAACACTCACCGTGGTTTTTCCCTATTTAGGGTTTTCCACATAAAAATCTGGTGTTGAATGTGTGAATGTGCTTAAGTTTCTAATTTCATGCTTTCATGGTTAAATCATAATAATAGTGGTCAAGTGATTGATGTGTTGATGTTCATAAGAAGTTAAGTTTTTGGTGACAACCGATTCACCCCCCCTCTTAGTTGTCTTGTGCATTTCAACAGTACCATCATAGATAATCTCTAAAATTATGTCGCATAATATTCCAATATGCCCTCTTACTTCAACTTTGCTAGTTATTTAAAATGAATCTCTGGATCCTTCCTATCAAATCTCTCTATCAACCTCTAATTGAATTCTTCTAAGGTGGTGATGGAACTATTCCCTCATGTAACCATGCCATGCTACCACCATTCATGAGATATACCCTCCAAATGAATGGTAGAAAACTTGATTGCCTCCTCTTCATCCATAAGATTCCATGAAAAGTATGTATCCAACTTCTACAACCAAGCCCTAGTTGAACATTTGTTTGATCCATCATATGTAGGTATGGTGATTTTACCCAATCAATGTTGTATGTCTTTCCAAAGTTGATCATGATGATGTATTCTTCCTCTTTTATGTCCATTCTTTTTCCTCAAATCATAGAACTCACCAAAGGATAAGTCATAACAAATTGCTTGACTTAGATAATTACATTTTTCATAATACCTATCCATATCATCCTCTATGTGAGGTTGAAATTGTTGTTTCTCCTCTAATGGATCTTCTTCTTCCCTCTGTAGAAACTTTTCTTGGAAGGTCTTAGAGGGAGGGTTTATTGAAACCCTCTCATTGGCTAAATTACTCCCTTCACTTGCAACATTTTGGATCGGCCTAGATACACTCAAATATTGATTTTCAACTCTCTCAAGGTTTGAGATATATCTGACATAGACTCTCTCATGGAAGTTTGGATCTCCTTGGTTAACTCTTTGTTACATCGATTAATAATTTCTTAGAAGTTTATTTATTCTATCCCAATCACCCATGGCTTCCTCTTATCTTTCATTTCTTCTCTCTCTCTCTGATAATATCTAAATTTCATGTCACTTTCATGCATCAAACTAAATCTATATCAAAAGATTAGTTCTTTCCCAAACAAGATGGAAAAATCATTGGTCTGATACCACTGTAATATCCCCAATTTATATTTTTTTTAATTTTAGAATTTTTTTGTATTTTTCTGAATTTTGAATAAAAATAAAAATTGAAACTGTTTGATCTTCTATTTGATAAAAATAATACTTCAATGAATGACAAAAGTAACAATGTGTACCAAATAGAGGAGTAAAAGTATATCTTTATTCTCACATGAATTTATCATATAGAAGTAGACCAGAGATGGTTGACCAAGAATTAGAATGCTTTCCTTGACAATACAATGTCTATTTAAAGAACATGACAATTGCTAAGAACACAACCATCTACCAAATGACTCTTATAACTACCTAAAAGCCAATAGTTAATAGATAGTTAGATAATCATATTATCAAAACATGATAATAGGAATTATGCATTAATTACATCATCCCCCCCCAAAAAAAAAGTCATCTCCAAGATGAAAAGAAAAAAATAAGTATCAAGTAACATTAGGTAAGGTTTTTCGAACTGGTGATGATTTTGTAGATGAAGAACCTGCTTGAAATCTTGGAAGTACATGCAAAGTAGAAGTAGAATCAATATGTCTAGAATGCATGTGAGTATACAAAGAAGGATGAGGACCAAACAAATAAGGAACCCAATCTGATTACACATTGGAGTCTAAAAATGTTGCACCCAATTGATGATTAAACACAAATAGTACAACAAGAACTTAAAAAGCATTTTGATCATTAAAATGTTGTTCAATATCCCCATATCATATGAAATTAATTTCTCCCAATTCACCAACCTGTAGCAATGATCCCCTATTTCTACCAAATGCAAACTCTGAGGAAGTACCAATTGCATAATGATGAACAAATGAAATAGAAGAGTCACTAATTATTTCCATATGATACATAAATAAGAATTGGATAGTGGCAATGGCACCAGATTGTGTAGCAACAAGAGAAAAATATAGGATTTTAGTAGGACATGACAAGGGTCATACTACATCAAAGAGCATAGAAGGACCAAGCCATACATCACTAGGAAAAATAATAGACTATATAGCAAGTGAAGAAATAATTAATCATGATATAATAAAATCTAGAACAATTTATATGATTGCAATAGGAGACCATTAAGACTATATGATAAAAATGGGGTTATGTTGGATTGTACATTGAGAAAAACTAATCATACAACTAGATAGGATGTACAAAATTGTATGGCAATAGAAAAAATAGAGGATGTATAGCTAATAACTCTTTTTTATGTTGTACAGTGAAGGAATAGAGTGGTCATAAAAAATTACTAGAAAAACTTTAGGAAAAATGAATTCAATTTTGTTGGCTATCGAGAACCATATGGTGGGACAAAGACAAGATTTTAAATCATTATTTATTTTCCGCACAATAGAAAAATCATTAGTTTCATAATTTCGTATGGTCAAACTATAAGGGTTTGGTTATATGTTGTACGAAAGGATTTGATTTTTTATTTTTTTATATTTTCTTCTCTTGACCATATAATGGAAAAAAATTGTTGTACAGTTGCAAGTTTAACTTTAGAAATTTTGATTTTAATTTGTTCTTTCTTATATGGTCATATAATGGTAAAGAGGGTCTTTATAATTGAATATTTCAATATTTTCCTCTTCCACCCCCTTAAAAATGATGCAAGAGCATCCCAGGTTGAAAAGCAATCTTGCATCAACCAAAAAAGCAATTTGTTTCTTTTCTTTTCTTGCATTTCAATCAATTCAGTCCTAACATTTTACCACATGATCATTTCATAGCTCATGAAATGGGATCAAGACTCTACAATATCTCATCTACGTCATATCCAGATTTTAGGAGATTTGCAATCATCTATTGAAAGTTATTGTTGTCAAAAGCTTCGTTAGGGTTCACTATTCAGAGCATTCGACATACATCTTGGCATATGGAGTTTGTGGAACCTTCCTATGACTTATGGAACCTAATGTGACATCTCACAAGACATTATGGGACCATAGATACCTTCATCATGAACTGCAATGTGTTTCATCAACATTAGAGGCTTCACCATTGAAATTGGGTCGACCTACACATTTCATCAAGCATTGGGTTATGGAAACCCTTGCAGCCAACATGGATCACTCCTGGAGCTTGGAAAGGATATATATAAGCATCTCCTAGACTCATTGGAAGGTATTTAGAAGTTAGAAGTTGGAGTTTGGATCATTAGTAGTTCAGTAGTGAGATAGTTCATAGTCTTAGAGGGCAAATGTGTCAATTGTCATATCTTTCGCATATCTGATTGTAAGAGATTGTAATGCCCATGTGATAGGCCTATGAGCCCTATTGTGATCCTTTGTGAAGTTGAATCAATTAAAATTCTGATTGTTATTTAATTCATTATGTTTATTCCGTTGTGTTTACTCTAAGGCTGCACAGTTGAACAGTCATATCCCTGGACCCTCCATCCATGACTGCACCAAGTGGTATCAAAGCAAAGCTTTTGAGTCCTTTGGGAGAGAGGGCATTTTGAACAGATCTTCAAATCACCGACTTGAGGTAGACTGCAAGTATTTGTCAATAGAGTGCCAATTGGGAGGTAGTTGCAACCTTGTAGTCATATCACTAAATTGAGGCAGTTGCACTACATCTAAGGAAGAGATGCCACCAAGGAGGATGCCTAGTATGGTTAGTGTTGCTAGAAGAATGGAATAAATGTTATAAATGATGAGAACAATGAAAGTCCATTTGGATGTTGTAGAAGAAGATAGGAAAAGAGGCATAAACCCTAGACATGAGAATGAGAGTGATGATGATGAATTAGGAGTTCAAGCTGCTGATCAAAATGAGGAAACCCTAGAAGAAGAAGAGTCAGATCAGGAAAAGATGTTGAAAGCTATTTCTAAGATTGGTAAGAGACCTAGAATTGATATTTCAAACTATGCAAGTAATTTGAACCCTGAGGAGTTGATTTATTGGATAAATGACATGGAAGAATACTTTGAGTATGAAGAAATCAAAGATCCAGAAAGAGTGAGATTTGCAAAAACTAAGTTGAAAAGACATGGTGCTATTTGGTGGAAAGAAATTTAGTTGGATAGAAATAGGAGAGGAAAAGAAAGAATCACAAAAATGGGATAGAATGGTAACAAAATTGAAGAATCAATTCATACATGCTGATTATGAATTAGAATTGTTGAAGAGATTACAAAACCTAAGGAAAAAAGAGAAAACAATAAAGGCATATACTGAATAATTTCATAAGATGATTATTAGGACTGGACATAGTGAAGCAAGCAAGGAGAAAGTGGCACAGTACATCAATGGACTGAGAACAAACATCTAAGAAGAACTAAGCTTGGTAAGAATGACATCAGTGGAAGAGGCATATTAATTTGCACTAAAGGTTGAAGAAAGGTTGAACAAGAGATTTGAGCATAGACAGAGAAGTATAGGAGGAAGATCTTAGAGAGGTAGATCACAATGCGATGAAGGGAGATCATATGTGGATCAAAACAAGGAGAGTGATCCATATCGCAAAGAAGAAAGAGACAATAATTCATATCACCAAGGGAGAGATGATAGGAGTTTCTACTGCAATAATAGAGGAAGTCATAATTCTTACTGCAATGAAGGATACTAAAGAGATGAAAGAGGATTTGACAATAGATCATTCAAAGGAACATGTTTCAAGTGTGGAGGCAAAGGACACCGAGCATTTGAATGCCATCAAGGAAGTACTAAAAGGACACAGAATAGTGCAAGGGTAGCATATGTGTAGGAATAACTGGTTGGATCACCAAGTTTAGTAGGGAAACCAGAAAAGGATAAATCATTGGTAATGAGGATATCTTTGTTGCAAGAAGAAACATCTGAGGAGCCACCACAAAGGAAAATTTTGTACAAGACAAGATGCAAATCAGGAGGTAAGTGTTGCAAAGTTATCATTGATAGTGGTAGTACTGATAATTTGGTTTCAGAAGAGATGGTGAGGAAGCTAAATCTAAAGAGGTTGGAACATCCAAAACCCTACAAGATTGCATGGATTCAAGATGAACACAAGATACTGGTGAGTGAACAATGTTTGGTGAAATTTCATATAGGATCTTCTAATGATGAAGTATTATGTGATATTATGTCAATGGATGTATGTCATATATTGTTGGGAAGACCATGGAAGTATGATAGAAAGGCAATACATGATGGGAGGAAGAATACCTATACTATGACATCAAATGGGAAAAGACATATCTCAATACCTTTGGAAGAAGAGAACAAGAGTGAAGTATGTGACAATGCTAGAATCTATTTAGTAGATGGAAGCAAATTTTTGGATGGATTGAGACATGAGAACATGTTTTTTGCATTGATTCCAAAGAAGCGCAGCACCCAAAGTGCAGAGAACACCACCACGAAAGGAGAAGAACCACCGCAGAAGGAAGTACCAAAATTGTTGATAGAATACCAGGATATTGTATCAAAAAATGTGCTAGAAGGATTACCACCAGTCTGGAGTATTAGTCATCTTATGGATCTCATTCTTGGAGCCAGTTTACCAAACAAAGTAACACATAGGATGACACCAATAGGGAATGCAGAGCTAAACAAATAGATACAAGAATTGTTGAGGAAGGGATTGATTAGAGAAAGTCTAAGCCCATGTGTGGTACCAATAGTGTTAGCACCGAAGAAAGATGGAGAATGGAAGATGTGTATAGACCAAGAGCAATCAATAAGATCATAGTCAAGTATAGATTCCCATTTCCAAGGATGGATGACATTATCAATTGTTTGAGCGGAACAAAATATTTCACAAAGATAGACCTAAAGAGTGGATACCATCAGATTAGGATCAGAGAAGGAGATGAATGGAAGACTACATTCAAGACAAAAGAAGAATTGTATGAGTGGTTAGTCATGCCTTTTGGATTAACTAATACACCAAGTACATTCATGAGATTGATGAATGAGGTACTGAAGAAATTCTTGGGTAAGTTTATTATTGTCTACTTGGATGATATTATTTTTTTAGTAGGACCAAGGAAGAACATTTGTGGCATATTAGACAAGTATTTTGGAGGCTAAGAGAAGAGAAATTGTTGATAAACATTAAAAAAACTAGTTTCATGAAGACAAAACTTGTATATTTGGGATTTATGTTTTCTATGGAAGGATTGAAGATAGATCCAGAAAAAGTAAGAGAAATTGTTGAATGGCCAACACCTGCAAATGTTGGGGAGGTAAGATCTTTTCATGGACAGGCAAGTTTCTACCAGAAGTTCATTAGAAAGTTTAGTACCATATGCACACCAATGACAAAGACAATGAGAGGAGATCGGAAATATTTTAAGTGGACATCAAGACAACACATGAGTTTTGAATTTTTGAAGCAAAAGGTGACAGAGCAACCAATGTTAGCATTACCAAATTTTGACAAAGTATTTCAGGTTGATTGTGATGCTAGTGGAAATGCAATAGGAACAATATTAAGCCAAGAGGGGAGACCAGTAGCATATTTTAGTGAGAAGTTGAATGATGCAAAGAGGAGATATTTAGTATATGATCAAGAGTTCTATGCCATAATTCAAGCCTTGAAGAAGTGGAGACATTATCTGTTGCCAAAAGAATTTGTGTTGTACACTGACCATCAAACTTTGCAGTATTTGAATAGTCAAGGTAAGTTGAATCAAAGACACATGAGGTGGGTAGAATTCATGTAGAGTTATACATTTGTGTCGAAACACTAGAGTGGAAATTTGAATAAAGTTGTAGATGCATTGAGTAGAAGGAGAAACTTGTTGACAGAAATGAGGGTGGAAGCACTAGGTTTTGAAGAACTCAAGCACATGTATGAGGATGATCTTGATTTTGCAGAAGCATGGAAGCATGCAGATAACCAGTTGTGACAAACAGGAGAAAGTGGTTAAATTAATTGATTGAAGATGATATATTGTTCAAAGGGAGTAACTTGTGTATTCCACAAAGATCAATGAGAGAATTTGATCAACGAGAAGCATAGTGGTGGATTAGTAGGACATTTTGGTATTGATAAAATAATAGCTTTGGTGAATGAACATTATTTTTTTCCTCAGATATATAAGTATATAAGGAAGTTTGTTCAGAGTTGTAGAACTTGTTAGGTTACAAAAGGTAGTAGTCAGAGTACTAGATTGTATAAACCTTTGACAGTACCGGAGAGACCTTGGGAGGATATAAGCATGGATTTTATATTAGGGTTACCAAGAACACAAAGGGGACATGATTTTATATTCATAGTAGTGGACAGATTTTTAAAGATGGTGCATTTCATTCCTTGTAAGAAGACAAATGATGATGTACATCTTACTGACCTATTTTTTAGGGAGATTGTGAGATTGCATGGATTACCGAAGATTATAGTTTCAGATAGGGATACAAAGTTCATAGGATATTTCTGGAGGACACTGTGGAAGAAGATGAAGACATATTGAAAGTTCAATTCAATATTTCACCCACAAATAGATGGACAAACAAAAATGTTAAATAGGAGTTTGGGAAACTTGTTGAGATGTTTGGTAGGAGAGAAGGCAAGAAATTGGGATATAATTCTACTACAAGTAGAGTTTGCATACCATAATTTAGTGAACAGAAGTACAGGGAAGATACCAATTGAAATTGTGAACAGAGTACAACCTACAGGAGTTGTGGAACTTAGAAACATCAGTATAGGGAACAAAAGGAGTGTGGAAGTAGAAGGATTTGCAGGATACATGGAAACAACACACACTCAGGTCTGGAAGCATTTGGAAGAGATGAACAACAAGTATAAGGGACAAGCACATGAGAAGAGGAGACACATGGAATTTTCTATTGGGGATGAAGTCATGGTATATCTCAGAAAGGAAATATTTCCAGTAGGGGCCTACAACAATTTGAAGATGAGGAAGTTTGGACCATATAATATTCTCAAGAAGTTTGACTTACGAAATACATATGAAGTGGAATTATTGGAAGCATTTGGCATATCACCAATCTTCAATATTATAGATCTATATCAATATCATGAAGGATAGTCAAGTGACAATACCAAAGAAGATTGTTTGGAAGATAAAACACTGTGCATCAACAATAGGAGTAGATAGAACAGATTATGGATAGCAGAGTTGGGTGTCGCACCAAAGGCAAGCAGTACAAGGAGTGCCTAGTTAAGTGGAAAGGAAGACTAGAAGAAGACTCATCATGGATTTCTTAGGCAGAGGTAGACTGCATTGGTTTTTCTCTAGCCTCAGGAAAGTGAGGGACTTAGTTTTTCAAACAACCTTGAGTGTCTAATGTAGGAGCATCTCAGGTTGAAAGGCAACCTTGCATCAACCAAAAAAACAATTTGTTTCTTTTCTTTTCTTACATTTTAGTTAGTTCAGTCCTAACATTTTGTACCACATTTTACTGCATGATCATTTCATAGCTCATGGAACAGGATTGAGACTCTACAATGGCTCATCTAGGTTATATCCAGGTTTCAAGATATTTGCAATCATTTACATAAAGTTATTACTGTCAAAAGCTTCGCCAAGGTTCACTGTTTAGAGAATTTGGCATACATCTTGGCATATGGAGTTTGCGGCACCTTCTCGTGACTTGTAGAACCTAATGGGACATCTCACAAGGCATTATTGGACAGAAGGTACCTTCATCCTGAATTGCAATGCATTTCATCAACACTGGAGGCTTCACCATTGGAATTAGGCTGACCTACACATTTCATCAAGCATTGGGTTATGGAAACCCTTCCGGCCAATGTGAATCACTCTTGGAGCTTGGAAAGGATATATAAGCATCTCTTAGACTCATTGGAAGGTAGTTAGAAGTTAGAAGTTGGAGTTTGGATCATTAGTAGTTCAGTAGTGAGATAGTTCATAGTCTTGGAGGACAAATGTGCCAGTTGTCATATCTTTCACATATTTGATTGTAAGTGATTTTAATGTCCATGTGGTAGGCCTGTGAGTGCTATTGTAATCTTTTGTGAAGTTGAATCAATTGAAATTTCAATAGATATTTCATTCATTGTGTTTATTCTGTTGTATTTACTCTAAGGCTTAAAATTTAATTATTTTTAATTTTCTTTATTATTTTCGTTATCTTTATGTGGGGCCCACTTGTAAATTTTTCTTTTTTCTCTTTTGTTTGTCATACAAGAGTGTAAAAATTAAGAATTTTATAATTTTTGGCTTTTCCACCCAACACCAATTTAGATTTTTATTATTATTTTTTCTATTTTTCTCATATGGGGCCCACTTGTTAATTTCCACTCTAACTTCAACATTTTTCTATACCACACATTATATGATACTTTTTCCTTTTCCATAATTTTTTTGTGTAGTTAATATGACTTCATTAATTTTACAATCTTTAGTTGTAACATACAAAATTGTGTACTCTCGCAATTTCATATTGTGTTTTGACTTGCTTTAGTGTCCATGCTCATAACATGTTTCTAGGGCCACTTAACCCAAACATTGACCAACTTTACCCTTCACTAAGGTTTACCAAAATTCATATTGGTTATCTATTTATCTCAATTTTGTGAGAACATGTGTGAAATTTGGATGAATATTCTTAGGACATGAGTGCTACACATGGACTTCTCTGTGACGTGATGGCGTCCCAAATATTCCAAAATTTTAAAACATTGATTCTCCTATATTCTCTTTGGAATCCATCAGTGGTAATGCTCAAGCAGTAGTAAATAGCCCATGTAGCATACTTGACCCATCCAGACTCCCTCTCTCCATGAAAAATGAAAGTTTGAGGAAAAAGGAAGCTCTCTTGGCTCACTTGATTCTTGCTTGTCTCTCTCTCACATGCTCTTGGAAAATACACAATAGATTTTGAACATTGGCTCTTTGGTCTCTCATAAGAAAGATTTAGTGATTTGGGTGCTCTTGGAGAGTGCAGCACCTCCATTTTCATCTTTGTGGGACTAAATTTGCAGCTTGTGCATTGTGGAGGCTCTCTTCTAGGGCTTTGAAGCTGATCATTTTATATTCGACCTTCAAGGAGCTTGCAGCCTCCTTCATTACTCCAAGGACCCGGTAACATTGTTTCATTGAGGATACATAGTGTTATTCCTATTTTTTATTTAATATATGTTGTTTTACTTGCATTTTGGCAAGCTTGTGGTGTAGACCACCATCCTTATTTTTCCACTCATACACTGGAGCATTTTCTCCCATTAGACCAAGGATAATACTCCTAGTTTTATTTACTTTGTCCCTGATGTTTATTTCCTAGATGCACTTAGGAAATAGGAGCACACACTCTTATTTTTAATTTTCCAAAGTAGCTTCTTGTGGAGGTCGAAAGACCAAAATAGGGGCTTAACTAAGGAAAGCTCCCAAGTAGTCCCAATCATTTTTACTATTTTGTAGTGTGTAGGTTGGAAAAGAAGAAGATTCAAATGCATGAGAGTTTGTTTATCTCTCCTCTTCCCTTGGCAATTGATTTATTTCATTATATTTAGATTAAATGTGTTATTATGTCTACTTCTTAGTATACTTGGGTACTCGGTACTCATTCTGGTATTGTACACAAACTAGATGAAGTTACAAACCCATATTAGACTATACAGTATGAATTTTTAGAGTTTTATTGTTGTATGGATGATAGTACACCATGCAAACATCCCCACGATGCGTTGGCATCATAAGCTGAGACCTTCTCCCTTATGTGTCTGATTCCTCTCTTTACCTTATTTCTAGTTCTGCATTTATTTATGTGATTTGAGTTATAGATTTTCAAAAAATGTAGTTTTTCAGTATGCTTTAGTGTTCTTGTTCTTGAGATTGATTTAATGTCTTAGTATAGAACTAAGTAAGATCTCATTAAAGTTATTCTACTCTTCCTAATTAGATAGTAGTGGAGTACTCCTCTTTAAGGCTAGTTTGATCTTCATGTAATTGTATGAATTTGTCTCTAGTGAGATTAATTTATTAATCTTTCATTAGACTCAAATTTTATATATTACATTAGTAAAGTTGGGTGCTTCTACTAAAACTTAAACTATCAATTTTTGTGCACCTTGTACTATGTCCAACACATAATCTATCCAACTTTGCAAAATTGTTCTTCATCTGCTACTCTTTGTTGATCTCTATAGTTTCAATAAAATTACAACTTGATAGAAATACCTCATGGTCCTCCATTTTCCAATGAAACAAACCATGGAGATAATTTGTTTCATCTTCTGAACATAACTGCAATTCTAAAATCCCTTCAATATTCAACTCCATTGAACCTTGATCATGTTTCTCCATCCACTCTTCTTTGGAATTTGAATCTAATGAATCTAGGGAAGTTACTTCCTCATTTACTACTTGGTTTTTAAATCAATTATATACTTCTAAACCTTATTTTCGATGGAGAGTGGGTTCTTTTTCTAGTTGTGGTTAGTTTTGGTTGTGACCAACCGACCCCAACCCAACAATGCATTGTATATTTTCTTCTATAACCAGATGACCACATACTTTAATAAAAATCCTTGGGTTCTGATAATTACCTTTTTTCCCATTAAAACTCCAAGTACCTTAATGCCTTGTTGGTTTACACCCACCAGTTGAAAAGTTGGGGGCCAAATAGTTGGCTTTTTTAGACTTTGCTAAGTGTCTTATAGAACTATGTTATACCAAACCAACCATAACAATTTTATTAGTGAGATTCCTTCCAAGGATCTCCATATTTACCATCGTCAGTTTCTTTGCCATGTTCACCATCAATAACATGGGATTGATCGCTTGGTCTCCTAAAAACAAAGGTTCAATTATTGAGTCTTTAATCTCTCCATATGGTGTAATCATGGATAGAGGGTCCTAAGAAGGGACTGTCCAAACCATGCAGCTAGAGTAAACACAACAAAAATAACACAATAATAGAATGAAATGGAAGATTCAAATGCTCAATATATCAGACAATCAAAATGCTTATATGTCGGCAATATGCAAGCTACAGTCAAAGGGCTCATAGGCCTGCTTTCTGGGTTACAACAAAAATAAAAGATATGGCAATAAAGTGCCTTCTCGAAAAGAGAATATCTTCAACTCTATATCATCATCAGATATAAATTAATGACTTTCTAAGGCATCTAGGAGATGTATATATGTCCTCTTCAAGCTCATATGATCCTCCATGTTAGCCACAAGAGCTTACAAACTCCAATGAATGATGTAACGTGTATAAAACATGTAGTTCGGCCTATAACTCATGGTATTGCTCTACAAATGAATGAATCTTGGTGCGGACCTCAAGGAAGGTCTATGTAGTCCTTATGTGCCATGTATGATGTTCCATTAAGCTTCGCAAGTCACGAAAGTGCTCCACAAACCTTCTGTTCTCAAATGACTGCATGAATGCTATACTTTGTGAAAGTTGATGATCTTATGATAGTGATAACTTTCTGTAGATGAATCCAAATCTCCTAAAATCTAAGTATGATTTCACTGACATGGCATAAAAGACAATTCCTACTCCGTAAGCTTTGATATGAAGATGTAGTAAAATGTGGTAGAAAATAGTGAACTGCAAATCACTGAACTGTAACTGAAATGAAAGAAAAGAAAAGAATGCAAATGTTTTTGGTTGATGCAAGATTGCTCTACAACCTAGGATGCTCCTGCATCACCATATTTTAAATGGGTCATTATATTGGTCATCTCATTCCTCCTAAATACAATATTACTCATAGCATTTCAAAGCTCAAAAATACTTTGTAATAAATACACTACTTTAATTGGTGCAATAGTTTGAAATACTTTCCTTGCAATATTTTTTATCAAATTATAATTGATTTGTTATTGTACTTGCATTTGCATTTGAGTGGTAATGTTTATTAACCATAGCATGCTCTACTTTTACTCTTGCTTCACAAAGTCTTTCTTTTTCTATATGTGGGTCTAGGTACACAACCTTCTTTACTTAGGCTTGAGTAATGACCAATACTTCATTATGCATTTCAACATCAATCATGTTGATGCTAGCCTTTTTCTTTAGACATCTAACATCTTCATGGTATTGAGGTACCACACCATTTACATAATAATCCTAATTTGGCCTACTTGTTTTGGCAATCTCTCAAAAAGCGTTCTCATTCATTACATCATCGGCATTGTATGAGAAGGCATTCTTTGTGGTCATCTAGTATCTAAATTTGACCCCCCTCTTTGATTTTGATAGCCACATAAAGATGCATTCATGTTATTCTATGGTTTCGATGGAGTGGACTACTCTCCCTATGTAAAAATCACTTATGTACTCCTAGTCTTCAAATTATATGGGCGTTTTGTTACTTGACACATATCAAAAAAATATTTTTTAGGATAGTTACCTTTGGTGTGACCTTCACTTTTACACTCAATACACCATTGTTTGTTGGTTTCTTTCTCTACCTTTGATTATTTGATCATCTAGACCATGTCTCTCCTTAGCACTTGTATTGTTTCGAATTCATTGTCACTATTCTCATCTCAACTATCATCTTCATCAAATTTTCTTCTCATCTGAGAGGGCATCTTATCTTCATTTTATATTCATTTCCCTATTATATGCTTCCACACATGATGAGGGTGGTACCACTTTCATTTTTTTCCTTAGTGACAGAATAAGTCCTTCAATAAACCATCTTTTCTTTAACCCATCAACAAGTTATTTTTTCTAACTTTACAAGCAATTCTTTAAGTCTACGATTATAAGCTCGTAATTTTTCATGTTTACCTTGTCTTGTATTGTAAATTTGTGCTACTATTTTATTATCATCTCAAAGAAATTTAAACTCTTCCTCAAATAACTTATTTAATCTCTCCCATGTGTTTTGGGAGGCTGGTTCAATTTCTATATACCATTCAATTGCTACACCTTTCATGGTGGCTAGAAAAGACTATAGCCAAATTGTTCTATCATCTTACCCATTTGTTGTCTAGATTGTTTCACAAGTCTTACAGTGCCTCACAGGATCCTTTGATCCATTTCTTATAAACTTGGGCAACTTTTTCTTTTCTACATTAGGGCTTGCCATGGTTTTGTTCTGATGCAAACCTAGTGCCTAGAACCTACTTGCTAGAGAGTTTTGATTTTGACGTTTTGGTGCTTATTTCACACTCTTTGCCACCTAAGAATCCCCCACTCTTCTTATAGCTTCAACATTCTGCGCACTTGTTTCACCTTCATATTTTCTTTTATACACCCTTAACCCTAGGATTTTTGGCTAAGTTTCTTCTCCTTCAATTGACAACCCTTCAATGCCTTGAAGGTTGCTCTCATATGCTTCTGTAAAGTAATCTTTAGACTCCATCTCCCAACTTCCCTCGTCTAGAGGAGGTTGTATTAACTTTTTAATTTGGTTTGAAAGATCAACCCATGCTTTGTTTGGTAGTGGTAGGTGCCTTGCTATCTCCTCCCACTCTTCCTTCATGTGATTATTTGTAGTGGAAATGTGTTGTCTCTCCTAACTATGACTCCTACGTACACTTTGACTCTAACTTATACTTCAGGATGAACTTTAGCTTTGGAAATTTCTCTTAGTCTTCTTTCATTGTGTCTTTGTTCTACCAACCTTAGAGATCATCTGATCTCTTGATCGTAACCATGTTGTGGTCTCTTGCTTCCTTTATTGGGGTCTAAGGGCATGAATATCTTATATCAGGCTTGATTTCTTTTAGGGAAACAG
Source organism: Cunninghamia lanceolata (assembly GCA_027924645.1). NCBI lineage: Eukaryota > Viridiplantae > Streptophyta > Pinopsida > Cupressales > Cupressaceae > Cunninghamia > Cunninghamia lanceolata. Next base: position 12,456,598 of record BSBN01000237.1, on the reverse strand, counting down.
TACCAATGTTTACTCTTCTATCTGATAAAACTAATACTTGAATAAATGAAAAAGGTAACAATGCATTCCAAATAGAAGAGTAAAAGTATATCTTTATTCACCCATGAAGTTATTATAGAAGTAGACCAGAGATGGTTAGTCAAAGATCAAACTACTTGCCTTGACAATACAAGGTCTATTCAAAGAACCCGATGGTTTCCATGAAGAAGACAATTGTTTACAGACCAACTCCTTTAACTACCCAAAAGCTAACAACAGTTAATGAATAGCCAGATAATCATATTATCAAAACATAATAATAGGCATTGTATGCTAACTATAGAAACAACAAACTGGAAATCGTACAAGTGGTTGGAAAAATAATTTTAAACCTTTATATTATTAAATTTAATCCAAATTGAGGGTAAAATTGAATAATATGTTGCTGGATAAATTAGAACATGACAAGACATGAAAACACCAATATAGAAACCCAAGATCTAATAATTTAATTTATTGCAACAACTGAAACAAGTATAAAGTTAATATATTGAATTGGTAAAGTTATTTTTAGAATTACAGATTGTCAAATGACCACTCACAAGATGAAGCACAACAAATTTGGACAATCAAATGATTATATGAGTAAAAATGCATCAGGTGTTGATGGTACAACACTCTAGATAAATAGTACAACTATTATATGGTCACAACTAGGGTATGGAATTGCATATTAGCAGATAGAACTTGACAAATCAACAACAATAACTCTTAAATTGATCCTTCCCAAGTTGACACACCACATTCCAATCAATGACAAGGAGTTATGTATAGACCTCTCAATTCCTCTAAAAATTAATATAGATCCTTCCAAATGATGGCACCTCACATTTTTTGCATTAGGTGATGGGCAAACAACAATCCAAGTTTGAAGATGGCAATTCACGATAAAAATTAGCATGCACAGGCCAATAGAACCCTGTATAGGGCCCTTTGTATGGTTTGTGCAACTAATAATGATAACTTTAGGGTTTGAAATCAACTATGGTGATGACAATACTCTCTTCTATGATGTGGTGCTCAAGAGTTGATGTCAAACAATAGCAATATCCCTAAAAATTAGTAAAGAAATCCTCCAAATGATAAATATCATTTTTTCTTGAAAATCTAACACTAAATCCTAAAATTATGCAAGATATGCCAAAATTCAACTCAAATGCAACCCTTGTGTGGAGATGCCCTAGGTGGAGATTAGGTTTTTCATCCTCAAATCCAAAAATAAATATCCAAGAGGATTTTTGCCCTCCTACATCTCTGAAATAGCCAAGGGTTTTCATCCTTGGATGCCAACTCCAACATGAAACTCCAAAGTGAAGAATGCCAAATGAAATCTTGATGATGAAATAAAGCCAAATGCCACCTTTTTATTCCTTTCCAAATCAAGCCCTTGGATTTAAATTTCCCTAGAAAGTATTTAATTTTTTTAAAATTAAAAGTGTTCAAAAGTACTTTTTAATTAATAAAATAATATTATATTACATTTCCCCTTAATATAAAATTATTAGGCCCAACTTAAAAATAACATTATAATTTATTTCCCTTTCTTAATCTTTTAGCCTACAGAATTAAATGAGGATAGGCTAGAGGTCTTCTCTATGATACTAAATGTAAAAAGGGAACATGACAGAGTATTCAATGCCAAATGGGTAGATAATGAGATGTAGATCTTGGTGACTACACCATCCATCTATGTTACAATAGAGTGCAAGTAATAAAATGGGATTTGACAATAGACATTCTAGAATCTACTATAATATCCAACAACTTCCAATTGACGGTGAAACCTTCTAGTATCTATGAAATTTATAATATTGAATCCCAATATTAACTAGTGACCAAGCCTTTTAGTCTAACAACTAACCTATACTGGTGGAGAATCATACAGTTCTTACAATCAAGCAATATTATAGTCTTAATAATTAATACTGATTTGTAACAACAAACCTTCATAAATATTTAATCAACAAATATATATATATATATAAGCTAAAATAATCTAAAAACCAATGGTAATGAAGAAATGATAATAACAGGTTGTTCAATGGATTGCAGAAATGATTTGTAGTAAAAAAAATTAAGGTTCAATCATTTATGAATTCATATTCCCCTGAAGCCAAAGTAATCTAAAACACATTACAAGTGCTATTGAGGCATGTATAGCTTAATCCCAATTCATATTCCCCTTCTCATTGAAGTTTCAGCTTCATTAAATGAAGTGATTTAACATTGACATCAAGCACCCAGATTTTGACCAAAGCAAGCCAGAATTCTCTTCAATAATGGGTATGGATTGTTTCATGAAGATGTATAACACAAATAATGGAAACTCACATCTCCAAATATCTACGAAAATTATCATAGAATGATTCCTTAACCTATTGAATATGTACAACTAGCAATGAGCATTAAAATGAACCCCTAGATTTGTACAACCATGTACATAATTGATATGGCTTGGAAATTGTAAATGGGGCAGCCAATATAAAGTACAACTCTCCTTCACAAAGGCCCGATATTATTTGCAAGAACATTTTTATCAAAGAAACTACTCAAATCTAGAAATAAACTTACACAAACATTAAGCTAGAACACAACACATGAAATCTAGAACACACTAATATTTTTTTATTTTTGTGAAAATCCCACATCACACAAATCAATTGAAAAAAATAAAAATCTTCACAACAAACTAAAAACTAAAAGTACAATGCAATGGTTCATAGATAATCCCTAGAAGAGATTACTCAATGAAAATGGAGGTTGTTCATTCTCAACTCCATTTGCCAACCAGGTTTTCATTCTAAGGCAAAGAAATGAACACGATGGCTCAATTTTAGAAACAAGAGTTTAATAGATAAAATGACAGAGATTATAATGAGCTCTTATTCCCTTTTTATAATCTCTTAAGGGAATTAGAATAAGATTATTTGAGTTTTACCCTCCAAAACCTAATTTAAACTTACTTTTGTAACTCTGCCCTAAAATAATAAAACATTACTATGAGTTGCATAAGGCTTTATTATGCCCCATTTATGTATCTTGAAAAATAATAATAAATTTATCTTTTATAATGTTTGCAAATAATATTAAGACCAACTTAAATTATTACTTTATTAAAATAATTTCCCTAACTCAACCCATTAACCTATGGGAAATTAAATAATAGGCTAAGAGACTATGTTGAAGAGGGCCAAGTGGAGTCATAATATGTATTGGACTAAAACTTACTAGTTGTCAAAAATGGTACCTATGTATATACTACATAAAAAAAAAGTGCAATTGCATGCTATCATATAGAATCCCTTATGTTTCAAAGAGGAATTCTTGGATTTTGGTAGAGTAGATCTACCTAGTTATAGATCCCCCCCTTCATAATTCTGATCATATATTCAGTCATCCATATTGCAATATCCAAGGCTCATGTGGCTCCCATCAGACCACTTTTAATAAGGTCTAAGATACGTCACCATTCATCATTGGCTAAGTAAATATTTCTCAAAAACGTATTCCCTTTACTCCATATGTTTGCTAGCTCTTTGTTTGTTAAATTATCTCTGCTTAACATTTGAACAACCATTTCTTTTTATGCTTGCCTAACATTACTAGTGGGCTTTAAATACCGAAAGCCTCGTGCATGGAACCCCAAACACTTAGGAGAAATATGTGGGAGTGTATGTATAGTGATTACTATATCCATGTACTATACTATTGAATCTTATTTTTCCTTGTATAATTAGACACCATGCTCAGTAAGTAAAGTTTAAAATCTCTAAAATTAAAGTATGGAAGCCAATGCAACTTTTTTTTTTGTATTGATGATAAAAATTAGCATGCACAAGCCAATAGAACCCTGTACAAGCCCCTTTGTATGATTTGTGCAACTAATAATGATAGGCAAATTAGAACTTTAGGATCTAAAATCAACTATGGTGATGAGAATACTCTCTTCTATGATGTGGTGCTCAAGAGTTGATGTCAAACAATAGTAATATCCCTAAAAATTAGTAAAGAAATCCTCCAAATGATAAATATCAAATTTTCTTGCAAATCTAACACTAAATCCTAAAATTATGCAAGATATGCCAAAATTCAACTCACATGCAACCCCTGTGTGGAGATGCCCTAGGTGGAGATTAGGTTTTTCATCCTCAAATCCAAAAATAAATATCCAAGAGGATTTTTGTCCTCCTACATCTCTGAAATAGCCAAGGGTTTTCATCCTTGGATGCCAACTCCAACATGAAACTCCAAAGTGAAGAATGCCAAATGAAATCTTGATGATGAAATGAAGCCAAACACCTCCTTTTTATTCCTTTCCAAATCAAGCCCTTGGATTTAAATTTCCCTAGAAAGTATTTAATTTTTTTAAAATTAAAAGTGTTCAAAAGTACTTTTTAATTAATAAAATAATATTATATTACATTTCCCCTTAAATATAAAATTATTAGGCCCAACTTAAAAATAACATTATAATTTATTTCCCTTTCCTAATCCTTTAGCCTATAGAATTAAATGAGGATAGGATAGAGGTCTTCTCTATGATACTAAATCAAAAAAGGGAACATGACAGAGTATTCAATGCCAAATGGGCAGATAATGAGATGTAGATCTTGGTGACTACACCATCCATCTATGTTATAATAGAGTGCAAGTAATAAATGGGATTTGACAATAGACATTCTAGAATCTACTACAATATCCAACAACTTCCAATTGACGGTGAAACCTTCTAGTATCTATGAAATTTATAATATTGAATCCCAATATTAACTACCGACCAAGCCTTTTAGTCTAACAACTAACCTATACTGGTGGAGAATCATACAATTCTTACAATCAAGCAATATTACAGTCTTAATAATTAATACTGATTTGTAACAACAAACCTTCATAAATATTTAATCAACATATATATATATATATATATATATATATATATATATATATATATATATATATATATATATGTATATATATATATATATATATATGTATATATATATATATGTATATATATATATATGTATATGTATATATATATATATATATGTATATGTATATATATATATATATATATATATATATATATATATAAGCTAAAATAATCTAAAAACTAATGGTAATGAAGAAATGGTAATAACAAGTTGTTTGATGGATTGCAGAAATGATTTGTAGTAAAAACAATTAAGGTTCAATCATTTATGAATTCATATTCCCATGAAGCCAAAGTAATCTAAAACACATTACAGGTGCTATTGAAGCATGTATAGCTTAATCCAAATTCATATTCCCCTTCTCATTGAAGTTTCGGCTTCATTAAATGAAGTGATTTAACATTGACATCAAGCACCCAGATTTTGACCAAAGCAAGCTAGAATTCTCTCCAATAATGGGTATGGATTGTTTCATGAAGATGTATAACACAAATAATGGAAACTCACATCTCCAAATATCTACAAAAATTCTCATAAAATGATTCCTTAACCTATTGAATATGTACAACTAGCAATGAGCATTAAAATCAACCCCTAGATTTGTACGACCATGTACATAGTTGATATGGCTTGCAAATTGTAAATGGGGCAGCCAATATAAAGTACAACTCTCCTTCACAAAGGCCCGATATTGTTTGCAAGCACATTTTTATCAAAGAAACTACTCAAATCTAGAAATAAACTTACACAAACATTAAGCTAGAACACAACACATGAAATCTAGAACACACTAATATTTTTTTATTTTTGTGAAAATCCCACATCACACAAATCAATTGAAAAAAATAGAAATCTTCACAACAAACTAAAAACTAAAAGTACAATGCAATGGTTCATAGGTAATCCCTAGATGGAATTACTCTATGAAAATGGAGGTTTTTTGTCCTCAACTCCATTTGCCAATCGGGTTTTCATTCTAAGGCAAAGAAATGAACATGATGGCTCAATTTTAGAAACAAGAGTTTAATAGATAAAATGGCAAAGAGATTATAATGAGCTCTTATTCCATTTTTATAATCTCTTAAGGGAATTAGAATAAGATTATTTGAGTTTTACCCTACAAAACCTAATTTAAACTTACTTTTGTAACTCTACCCTAAAATAATAAAACATTACTATGAGTTGCATAAGGCTTTATTATGCCCCATTTATGTATCTTGAAAAATAATAATAAATTTGTCTTTTATAATGTTTGCAAATAATATTAAGACCAACTTAAACTATTACTTTATTAAAATAATTTCCCTAACTCAACCCATTAACCTATGGGAAATTAAATAATAGGCTAAGAGACCATGTCGAATGGTTAGCACTGAAAAGAGGACATGACAAATACCCAAAGATTTCCATCCAAATATAGAGGGCCAAGTGGAGTCATAATATGTATTGGGCTAAAACTTACTAGTTGTCAAAGATGGTACCTATGTATATACTACATTAAAAAAAAAAGTGCAATTGCATGCTATCATATAGAATCCCTTATGTTTCAAAAAGGAATTCTTGGATTTTGGTAGAGAGTAGATCTACCTAGTTATAGATCTCCCCCTTCATAATTGTGATCATATATTCAGTCATCCATATTGCAATATCCAAGGCTCATGTGGCTCCCATCAACCCGGTTTTAATAAGGTCTAAGATACGTCACCATTCATCATTGGCCAAGTAAATATTTCTCAAAAACCTATACCCTTTACTCCATATGTTTGTTAGCTCTTTCTTTGTTAAATTATCTCTGCTTAACATTTGAACGACCTTTTCTTTTTATGCTTGCCTAACATTACTAGTGGGCTTTAAATACTGAAAGCCTCGTGCATGGAACCCCAAACACTTAGGAGAAATATGTGGGAGTGTATGTGATAGTGATTACTATATCCATGTACTATACTATTGAATTTTATTTTTCCTTGTATAATTAGACACCATGCTCAGTAAGTAAAGTTTAAAATCTCTAAAATTAAAGTATGGAAGCCAATGCAACTTTTTTTTTGTATTGATACAAAGAAAAAAAAAATTACATTGACAACTTTTGGAAAATGATCTTTTGAATTTCCTACCTACCACAATCTACATTTCATAGCAATAAGACTCTCCCAAGTGAGGGCTTCTACGATATTGGTGTCTTTTGTTTGTGATTCTCATTGTTTCCTTTTTCATTTCGTTCGTGTTACGTGATCGCCTAGGCACTACCACCCTCTTTTTGAAAGGATTTCTTTACTACTATTTTCAAAATCTTTAATATGTATGACAAGGAAGAGGAATTTCTTGTTGCACTTATTTCATTGTCTGAAATTAATTTTTCCTTTTCCTGCCATGACCAACGCCACTTGGGGAAAACCTGAATTACCACTAGAAAAATATTTAGAAAATCCTGTACTTAGAATAGCCACCGTACCTTCTTCCGGCCCTTCGATCTTTTGGGTTTCTCCAAACATAGCCAAATTTGAATCTTGAAATGCTAATTTTAATATCCCAATGCAACTCGTATGGAAGGAGTGTGCTAGTAATTCCTTAAAACAACGCCGTATAGGTAGTTATTCAAGCTAACTTCAAATTATGCTACTTCTCACCGACGGCCATACTATTGAAGGTGTTTGTGGAAGACATATCCTAGGGGAACGCTGACTATCATATGGGAAGACTGTATGGTGCGCAGAGAATGGTAAAACTTCAGTCGTACTATGGGCAAGAAACATAATCCATTTAGCCATATGGTGGATGACAATGTATGAAGTTTTAATCATACGACCAGATTCAACTAGGAGGTCATGCAATGCAAGAGTGAATGGACCAAGGTAGGTTGTATGATGACAACAGTAGAGGATTGCCATACGAAAAGGTAACAAAAAATGATCATATAGAGGATCACCTAGCTATAAATCATACAGTAGAACTATGTGATCGTATTGACAATGTTGGCAGCAATAGATAATACTACAGTCAGAATAGGTCATGCGAGAAAAGAAACAACAGGTCGTACATCGATAAGGGCAAAGACAGAAGGTTGTATTGCAGGTCATACAATGTTTTAAGTTCTAAATAAACCCTCACATTGTTCCATTTGATCTTGTTATATGGTGGAAAAGGAAGTTTGAATTTTTTAATGTTTCCTCACCTTGTCGTACAGTAGGATAATTAGACTTATTTATTTTTTTTATTTTTCGTTTTTTTCCCCTCTTGAGCATTACTTTTCCTTTTTCTATTTTTTCTTCTTTTTCATATGGGATTCACTTTTTATTTTCTTTTCCTCCATTATTTTCTTGTCCAACCCATTGTACAATATTTTCCATGTTTTCCTTGTTTTTAGCTGAAGTTTATTCTAATCTCACTTGAATTTCGTGTTGACATATACAACATGAGTAAGATCCTTTATAAGATTCTTTAGTACAAGTAGTCATAGGTTCCATGTGATGTTTCGATGTTAAGACATTGTTTAAATTAAATATTTAAATGTCATGGTAAGAGGGTGAAGTTGCCTTGAATGATAATTACGAATAGACATATATTATTAATTTATATATTATTTAATAGATAATATTAAATAATATTATTGTATAAATATTTTAATATAATATATATTTCAAGAACATATATTATTGGTAAAATAACAAATATAAAAATAAATATAAGTATAAAATAAGATAATGCTTCTGGTTTCAACTATGTATATTTTTGCATCAATATTTTGGATCATGCTCAATGATCCATCATCAGGAAAAGGACAATTAAATGTTAGATTGACAGACTTGAGCCTTTAAAAAGAAATAGAGGGGAAGAAAGGAAAGGAACGAAAAACAGAGCTAAGGGGAGGAGAGAAAATGAAAAAGTAATAAGCTAGAATAAAAACTCACTCAATAAGAGAAAGTGAAAAAAGGAGAGAGAGAAGACCAAAAACATTGTAATTTTAGAAGATGTAAATATTAAATAATACTGGAAAGGTAGTCAAAAACAACAACCACCAAACAAGAGCCCAGATTTTAATTAATAAAAATAAAGCAAGGCCAATATAATAGATATGTCAATATGGTAACAGAAGAAAATAAGTAAACAAACAATATATATAGATATAGTAAAGTACATAGCTATATGCAAACAAATAAGTGCATAAAACTATATACCACCAAGTTCACACACAACCATATACATACAAAAAGGAATAAAATAAAAAATCTCTAAAAATAAATCTAACCAAATAGGTCTATATATATAACACAACAAATGTTCTCAAAGAAACGAGAATAAAAAGAAAGACGAAAGACGAAAAAATGGAAAACAAAAGAATCTAAAGTGAAAAAAGGAGAGAGAGAAGACCAAAAACATTGTAATTTTAGAAGATGTAAATATTAAATAATACTGGAAAGGTAGTCAAAAACAACAACCACCAAACAAGAGCCCAGATTTTAATTAATAAAAATAAAGCAAGGCCAATATAATAGATATGTCAATATGGTAATAGAAGAAAATAAGTAAACAAACAATATATATAGATATAGTAAAGTACATAGTTATATGCAAACAAATAAGTGCATAAAACTATATACCACCAAGTTCACACACAACCATATACATACAAAAGGGAATAAAATAAAAAATCTCTAAAAATAAATCTAACCAAATAGGTCTATATATATAACACGACAAATGTTCTCAAAGAAACGAGAATAAAAAGAAAGACGAAAGACGAAAAAATGGAAAACAAAAGAATCTAAAAGAGACACCCTTATGAAAGAACCAACACCATGGAGACCTATAATTGAAGTTCCCTCCACCATCCCGCGGTCAGGGATCCTTGGGTTTCTATCACCACCCCTCCTCAATCTTTCCCACCACAACATGGTACTCGCAGCTCTCATGTCTTTTCTATTGCTACCGAGACTATTTTTCCTTCATCGGGTCCACTGTCATTACACAGTTCTCCCCTCCTCTTGCCAACACTCTCATCTCCCAAAAGATTTCAGCAGACATTGCGATCGGATTTATCTATTCATCATGAATCTCCAATGGACGAGGATCCTCTGGTGTCTTCTGGTTCGTTGGTCTTGTGTGCTAACCCGTCTCTTGCCACTGCAAAAATCGCGAGCAGACATCTCCTCAAGAAATCACAGCAAGCTTCTCGTTCGGGCTCTCCATTCCTGCAGAAATCTCCCATGGTCGTCAAACCCCTAGCAATGACATTTATTTCATCTTCTGGTTCGTTGGATCTGCCTTCCTCCTCCATTCCCATTACTACGCGTGACTGATGAGTCTTTCGTGACCGTTCATCCTAACGTCTCCAACATTAATTGCTCTGATGTTTTGATTTCTACGCATGATTTTTCCTCCCCTAATACCTTTGCCCATATGCCTTCTCACTGTCTACCTACACCAACTTTTTCTACCTCACGCCCCGTGCTACCCCCCGACCTCCCCAAGCCTACTCTCCTGCCTGTTACCATTGAAGCCTTCTCTTTTTCCTTAACCTTGAGTAGCATAGCCGTCTCTGTCATGCCATCTTGCTTGTCCAACCTCACCCACACAATCCGATCCCCCCATGTGGATCTGTCTACGTCTCTCTACCCCTTTCCGAACATGTCTCCCTTATCTGCTAAACCTCCCTCTTCTCAGTTTTTTGCCCTCTCTTCTAGGATATGCCCCTCTCTACCTCTTTCGCACCTCGTAGATAGCCTTGAGCGCGCTAGCAATTCCAACCTAAGCACCAAGGTTGTGTCCCCTAATGTCTTTAGAAATTGGGAGGACAAGCTTGCCATTAACCTCTCTAACCTTCCCATTGACCCTCTTGCCCTCAACTTCCTTAAAAGAGGTTTGGGATTTGCGGTGATCCCTCCTTCCATTCCCACAGTTGACTTTTTGATCGAAATTGTGAATGTCATATGTGCCTTGCTCGAAGCCATAGCTGATGAAATCAGATAAGATTGTGCAGTGGCATTGAGACATGCAAAACGCCCCTTGTGGAATGTTCCCAGAGATGAGCTTTATGCCTTCAAAAAACTCACAAGGAATAATGATATCATTATTACCAAAGCTGACAAGGGGAATGCGACCGTCATCATTAACAAGCAAGACTACATTACCAAGATGCTTGACCACCTAACCCACAATGGGAACTACAAAGTCCTTTCCCACAACCCCATCTCTAAGGTCCTTAAGAAAGTCAAGCAAGTCATTGCACGTTCTTCTTTTGATGACCTCATGAAGAAACATCTTCTTCCTAATAAGGAACTTACCCCGCGTATCTATGGGGCTCCCAAAATCCACAAACCTGACATTCCTCTCAAACCCATTGTCAACACCACACATTCCCCCACTTACAAATTAGTCGCCTTCCTTGCCAAGTTAATCTCTTCCCTAGTGGGCAATTTTGATACCTTCATTAAAGACTCTACCTATTTTGTTGAGTTCATACATGACAAAAAGGTTGAGAATGATGAGATCTTGGTTAGCTTTGATGTGGTGTCTTTGTTCACCAAAGTCCATGTTTCTAACTCTTTGGAGCTTATCAGATGCAAAACAAATGATGAGATAGCCTCTCTAGTCGAATTATATCTTTGATCCACTTTCTTCACTTTCCAAGAGGTGGTCTATGAGCAATCTGATGGCGTTGCCATGGGCTCTCCTCTTTCCCCCGTTGTTGCGAACCTTTATTTGGAGCATTTTGAGGAGCTTGCCCTCAACTCTTTCCCCCTCAAACCCAGATGGTGGAAACGTTACGTTGACGACACCAACATTTGTTGGCCGCATGGCCTTGACAATTTGGAGCTTTTCCACTCCCATCTGAACAATTTGGTGGATTGCATTCAATTCACCAAGAAACTTGAATCTAGCAACCAACTTCCTTTCTTGGACATCCTTATCATGAGGAAAAAGGATGGCTCCTTAGCTCGTACTGTCTATAGAAAATCAACCCACACTGACCTCTATCTTCATGCTTCTTCTCACCACCATCCTGCCCAAAAAATGAGTGTTCTTAAGACTCTGGCCACTCGTGCTTATCGTATTTGTGATAAAGATCACATTGACCAAGAGCTAGCCCACTTATCCCAAGTTTTTAAGCTTAATGGGTATCGCTCTAAATGTATCTCTCGTGCCTTTAACCTTGCCAAAAACTGAGCCAACCCCAACCCTAAGCCTGATACCCCAAGTGCTACTTGGGTTGCCACCCTACCCTACATTGAGGGCCTTTCAAATAAAATCTCAAAAATTCTACGCAAGAAAGTCCTCTCATGTACTTTCAAACCTGTCTCCACACTTAGGAGTCTCATCCCTTCTACCAAAGATCCCCGTAGTAGTCTAGCCAACCCTGTGTCTATAAGATTGTCTGCACATGCGGAACTCCATACATTGGAGAAACTGGTCGATCCAATAACACAAGGGTCAAAGAGCATGGTGCAGACATTAGGCATGATCGTATTGCTAAATTTACCCTAGTTGTGCATTCTTTCAACACTAAACACCACATTTGTTTTGAACACACCCAAGTCTTGGCTAAGGAAGATTGTTTTTTCAGGAGGAAACTCCAAGAAGCCATTTTCATCGAAAGTCACCCTTCCAATCTTAATTGTGATGAAGGTTGGCACATTAGCCCAACCTGGCAACCTTTATTAAACTCCCTCCGCTCCCATCTTGATCCCTCCTAATCCTCTCCCAACCCATTTTTTCTCTGAACTCTCCTCTCCCCCCTCCTTAGTTTTCATATTTCCCTCCTTTTCATCATCCGCATTATTTTTTACCCCATCCCTCTCTTCACCTTTGCCATCCTTCACCCTTGCCTCTTGTTGTTTTCCTTTCTATGGGTTACGTCTTTTGCCCCTTCCCGCCCCCCTCCTCTCCATCTTAACTAACCCATTTTAGTCCTGATGTCTCTCCACCCATATATTTCTATTGTGTTTAGTCATATTGTCTAATATTATTTGTTGTTGTTTTCTTGTCTTTTCTCAAGTTTTCTCCACCTTTCTATCACACACACACACATTTTAACACACACACCTATTCTTATAATTTTGGGTGTATAGGTTTATGGGTATACTCTTTGCCTCATTTTTCAATTTTTTAGGTTTGATTGAGTGCTTTTAGTTGTTTTTATTTCCTTGTTTGATATATGTGTGCTTATTGTATTTATCTCTTTTTGATTGTTTATTTCTTTCCCGTTTGATTTCATATGGGCTTCTTTTTCATCATCCCACACTTTTTCATGCAATTATAGGTCTCCATGGTGTTGGTTCTTTCATAAGGGTGTCTCTTTTAGATTCTTTTGTTTTCCATTTTTTCATCTTTCGTCTTTCTTTTTATTCTCGTTTCTTTGAGAACATTTGTCGTGTTATATATATATATATAGACCTATTTGGTTAGATTTATTTTTAGAGATTTTTTATTTTATTCCCTTTTGTATGTATATGGTTGTGTGTGAACTTGGTGGTATATAGTTTTATGCACTTATTTGTTTGCATATAGTTATGTACTTAACTATATCTATATATATTGTTTGTTTACTTATTTTCTTCTGTTACCATATTGACATATCTATTATATTGGCCTTGCTTTATTTTTATTAATTAAAATTTGGGCTCTTGTTTGGTGGTTGTTGTTTTTGACTACCTTTCCACTATTATTTAATATTTACATCTTCTAAAATTATAGTGTTTTTGGTCTTCTCTCTCTCTCTCTCTCCTTTTTTCACTTTCTCTTATTGAGTGAGTTTTTTATTCCAGCGTATTACTTTTTCATTTTCTCTCCTCCCCTTCGCTCTGTTTTTCGTTCCTTTCCTTTCTTCACCTCTATTTCTTTTTAAAGGCTCATGTCTACCAATCTAACCTTTAACTCTCCTCTTCCTAATGATGGATCATTGAACATGATCTGAAATGTTGATGCAAAAATATACACAGTTGAAACTAGAAGCATTATCTTATCATAATGGACTGTGGAAAACTCATGCCTACTATAAGTATAAAATGTTAATATAAAATATATATTTGTTTTAAGATATATTATATTTATAAATACCAATTATAAATATAATTATAAAGACTATTATATAAAGGTAAGTATAAATAACAAATAATATAAATACAAATATTTAAATATTATTAATAAGACAAAAGGAAGTGAATCTTATTAAGGATTATAGTCAGTGATCACATATTAAGGATTAGAGAGGAGATAAATAAATACGGACCCACAAGTGAAATATATCTACTTTCCTAAAGGTTGAGTTTAAAGACTAAAGGAGGGATTATAGTTATAGGCAGGGATTATAGTTTAAAAAGAAGCTGCGATTAGGAATTGAGGGGGCAGCGATCCCAATTAATGATTAAGTATAGCAAATAGACGTGACCTATAGAAAAGGCACCACCGCTAGGGAGATATAAGGGTAAGAATGATGAGAAGAGGGGGAGGCATGGAAAGGTAGAAAGGAAATGTAATGAACTCACATGGGCTGAAGAGGTTCTACCTTCTAGTGAAGGGTTCTGCCTTTGGTCTAGGAGAGATGTGCTCTTCTAGATACGCCACTCATGATGAGAAACAATAAGTCCACATAAGCCAAAGGGTTCCAGCCTTCTAGTGAAGGGTTCTGCCTTTGGGTCTAGAGATAGATGTGCTCTTCTAGACACGCCACTTATGATGGAAGTAATAAGTTCACATGGGCCGAAGGGGTTCTACCTTCTAGTGAAGGGTTCTACCTTTGGGTCTAGAGAGAGATGTACTCTTCTAGATACGCCACTCATGATGGAAATGAAATGTTCACTTGGGCCAAAGGGGTTCTACCTTCTAGTTGAAGGGTTCTACCTTTGGGCCTAGAGAGTTGGATTACTAAGATACCCTTTTTGAGACCTCAGTCCCCTATCATGGGTATAATGTTATAAGGAGGCCAATCATGAGGAAATAAGGAAAGATGGCAAGATGAGGGGATAACAGATAAATTAGAATCCTCACTAGGTACGCCACCTCATATGAATGGCATGGGCCACATGAGGCCAAGGGGGTTATGCCTTTTAGTTGAAGGGTTCTTCCCTTGGGCCTAGAGAGGCTAAGTCACCCCATCGAGTCACTCTCTTCCATGCTTTCCTATGATTGATCATCCTAAGGTAAGATTCAATTGAGTTTATTAATTGTTATGGACTTACTAATGTTTAAGATTTCTAACTTGTTGCAGGGATTAAGTCAAGACAAGGTACTCTCTAAACCTTTGTTTTCATGGAAATTGATAATTTAGGAAAAAATTAGTGTTGTCCCAAAAGGGGACATTGCACTCCAACCCAAAAAATGTGTTAGTATTAGTTTGGATCGTGCCTTTATTTATGATATTTTCAAGTGCCTTTGGTGCACCATCAAAAGCTTTTAGTCTTTGATAATAAAGTGTTAACCGTGAATCATGTGTTTTGTCCATCCCAAATGTGCTTCCTTCAATTTAAGGTAAGGTTATCCAAACTCAAGATGGCATTGAAGAAGAAGATCCTACTAACTGATGCTCTCATCTGGGAGCCAAAACTATTTGATCATACCCTAATCTTTCCACAATTAATTAATGTTTTGTGACAAAAATTGGGTGAAGATAATAAGTAGTTCTCTATTGGAAGCAAAAAAGAATAATCATTAAGAAAACCTTGGTGTATACATTGATCTTCTGGAAATGCAATATACCTAGAATGTAGGCTAGTGTATGGAGAATGCATTTGCCAGTAGCCATGCAATTTAATTGTGTATGAGGACTAAACAAATAAGCAGGCAAGTTGGAATGTGTACTTGATTTTGAAAATGCTTCTTCAATTTGGTAACTAGACCCAATTGGTATTACATGCACTTCACTAGTATTCTTATCTTGAACTTCTAGATTCATAGTAGATTCAACTTACTCCTTTACTCTTTATCCCTTTCTATTATGTCTTCATCACCCATCTCCATTATCTCAATAGTATTCCGGTCGAGCTAGAATAAATCACAATCTTCCATTTTCTAGTGGAATAATCCATTAAAGGAACTTGTTTTATCTTTAGATCATGGTTGTATGTCTAGAACTCCTTCGGCATTTAGCTCCATAGGGCCTTTTCCTCTTCAACCCATGTTTCTATTTAGTCCAAATTTGAATTCAATGACGCTGCTTCTTCACTTACCACTTTACTTCTCAAATCAATTATATAATTCCTACCCTTATTTTCAATGGAAAAATTATTCTTCTTCCAATTGTGGTTGGCTTTGGCTATTATTATCCATCCCCAACCTAATTTAATGCATCATATGTTTTTTTATGTAAGGAAATGACTACATAATTCAATAAAAATGTTTGTGTTCTGATAAGTACCTTTTGGCCAATTAGAACTCTCAATATCTTAATTCCTTATTGATCAGTACCCACCACTTAAAAGGTTGGAGGCCAAATGGTTCATTTGCCTAGACTTTTCCAAGTGTCTTAAAAAAGCATGTCACTCCTAATCCTCCATCAATGTATTAGTGAAATTCTTCCCTAGTATCTCCTTATGTACTATCTCTACTTTCTTTAAAAAATTGACAGTGGGTAACATACGATTTATAATTTGATCCCTACTTATTTGAGGTTCAATTATCAAATCTTCATTTTCCCTCTAAATCATTCTTTGTTCTATTAGACTACTCTCTATTGTCATGGTGGCAAATGTAATTCTAAATTCTAGAATTGCTCTATAACAAATCTACCATCTTTACTGGTATGGTAGTTTGTAATACTTGTGTGATATTTTTATCTAACTCCAACCTACCTATAGGAGTACTTGCATGTTTGTTAGAACACCGTCATTGCTTCGTCATCTCTTGCTTTACTTCTATTCTTGCTTCATCAAGTCTTTCTCTTTCAACATGTGGATTCAGATATATGGCCTTCTTAGCATGTGCTTGCATGACTACTAACACTACTTTATTCCTTTCCAAATCAATCATATTGATGCTAGCTTTTTGCTACTTGGAGCACCCTACATCATCATGATCTCTTGGTTTACATCATTTTCATAGTAGCCCCATTTTGTTTTCATTGTTTTGGAAATCTCTCACAAAGTGCCCCATTTATTGCATTGATGACATTGTATTATAGGACGTTCTTTGGAGTCATATTGTATTCGACTCCTACCTCCCTTGCTATTATTAAATAACATCTATTATTGTTAGTCTCTCCAATAGCTACCTAGGGATGCATTATTATTATTGTGTGAAGGGCAATTATGTGCTCTTACTTTTCAAATTGTACATTCATTCTTTTATTGAATGACCTATACCCTGAAAAATATCACAAAATAATTTCTTGGGACAAATTACCTTCTTGTGACCTTCACTTTTGTTGTTTGTGTACCAAAGTTCTTTGGTTTCTTTACTGGTTTCTTTCTTTGCCTTTAATTCATCATTTGAAGCATATCACTCCTTAGCACTTGTATTGTTCCAGTTCATTATCGCTACCCCCATTAAACTATCATCTTCATCTATTTTTATTTTATCTCGAGAAGACATTTTATCTTCACTTTCTATATCCATTGCCCTATTATATGCTACTACATTAGATGAGGGCGATACCACTTTCATTTTGTCTTTAATGAAGAAATAAATCCTTCAATAAACCAAATTTTCTTTAGACCTTTAGCAAGTTCCTTTTCTAGTTTTACCAATAGTTCTTTGAGCCTATGATTATGAGCTCTTACAGTGTCATGTTTACCTTGTTATATTTATAAATTTCTACCATTGTTTCATTATCATCTCACATTAGCTTGAACTCTTCTTCAAAGACTTCCTTTAATCTCTCCCACCTATTTTGGGAGGTTTGGTTCAATTTATGTATACCAATCAATGGCTATACCTCTTAGAGTAACTAGAAAAGACCATAGCCAATATGCTATATCATCTCGGCAATTTGTTGTCCAGATTGTTTCACATGTCTTGCAATGCCTCATGGGATCCTCTATTCTATTGCATGTGAACTTGTGCATTTTTTTCTTTCTACATTAGGGATTAATGGAGTCACCATGTTTTTGTTTTGATGCAACCTTAGTGCCTGGAACCTGCTCACTAGGGAGTTTTGATTCAAATGTTCTGGTGATCTTCTCACACTCTTGGCTTCGTAAGAATCCTCAACTCTTCCTGTAATTTCAATGTTCCATGCACTTGTATTTCCTTTAAGTTCTCTTTTATACACTTTTAGCCATGGATTTTTTTTTCTTGATTTCTTCTCCAATTGACAACTTTCAATGCCTTGAAGGTTACTCTCGTACAATTCTCTTTCTTCTTCTGTGAAGCAAATCTTTAGACTCTCTCCCAACTTCCCTCATCTAAAGGGGCTTATATTGGATTTTTAACTTGGTTTGAAGGATTGACCCACACTTTGTCTAGTAGTGGTAGGTGCTTTGTTATATTCTCCCACTCTACCTTCATATGCTTATTTGTAGTGGGAATATTTTTAGTTTTTTGAACTACAACTCTGACTTCGAATCACACTCTAACTTTGACTTTTTTCTCAAGATGGACTTCAACTTTGGATTTGTAAGGCTAAGGTTTCTTGGTTTCTTCTTGTAGTCATCTCCTCCACTCTCTTTGTTTTACAATCCTTAGAAATTGTTTGACCTCTTGCTCTATTCTTTTACTGTTTTGTAGTCTCTTCCCATTTTTGTTTGGATATAAGAGCATTAATATCTTATATTAAACCTGGTTTCCTTTAAGACAATGACACCAAATGTTTATTACTCAATTGATGAACAATTATCTATTGCAGAGTAAACAGAGTAAATACATACAAATGGTTTATACTAAAGTTATAGAATAATACCACAATTGCTTGTATTCATTTCTTGTATGCTCTTATACAAAAATGTGGTTTAGGGACAAATTCCAATATGTGGTACCTTTCTTGACTATGAGAGATCTATATAAACCCCTTGGCAGTTGTCAAGTGACCACAATTGTCGACAACTACCAAGAAACTATTTTTCTTTTAACTTCCGCAAGTTGACAAACCATTAGCATACCCATCATGTATAACCAAATGAGTAAAACATAACTAAGACAAAAATATGCTAACTACAAAAGCATGCACTTTAGGGGAGAGTGAACTTGAAAACATGAGGAAAAAGTGCATACCCGTAAGGAACAAGTCACTTGAAAACATCAAAATTGCTCAAAAGTTGCAAAGGAGCACATATTTGTATGGAGAGGACGAGATTCAACTTAAAATAGAAAGAAAAGTACATCATCGTTACAATAGTGCACCTCATGAGGATAAATTGCTTAAAAACATGAAGAACTGCTCAAAGAGGCCAAAAACGTTTTCTAATACATTGAGATGTCCAAGTGTCACCTTCAAAACACCAAAAAGACACCATTGGAGAAATTTCTCAACAAAGTGTAATTCACATAAAAGTTTTGTCACAAGTTTTCAAGGATCAACACTAGTTTTTATTATGCCAATGTCTACAACAATCATGGTGAGGAATTTTATCATGTCCTCGGTCTTTATCCAAGACATTTCAAGGTTGATGATTTATCTTGTTAAAGGTCTTTAACATGGATAAAGTCTAGGGCACTAAACACTAAATTTCACAAGTTTATGAGGGAGTCAATTTATAATTACGAAAACAATTCGTTGAGTTGTTAATGGTTATTAGAGTTTGGTTTCAAATTTCTTTAGAGGATCCATTATGGTAGGAGAGAAAGAGTTGTCATATTCATTGAAGAGCAAATCAACCCCATACTAGCTATTGTTTTGGAGATAACTATTTTAAGATGATCTTTTGGAAGATCTATTTAAATGCATCTTATTTGAGACTTTCTTATTTTAGACAATGTATTATTTGAAGACAATTTTGTATTTAAGACTTATTTTGTCTAAGCAAACTATTTTATTGGCATAGCGACTACACTATGCTTTTTATTTATCATACAAAAATCTTGTAAATACTTAAAAATAAGTGTTATTGGCACTTAGATGCTAATGGTCAGTTTGCCTCTATTTTTTTGTTAAATTTGTTGTTGAGGCCCACTTATGTATCTTTTGTGATTGACATTTTAGAAATTGAATAGTTTGTATTGCATTAGTTCTTGATTTGAGTTTTGTGGCTTTCAATACAAAACTTTGTATTCAATTCATAATGTCTTTTGTGTGTTTCATCCAATCCAGTAGTTGTGTCATATTAACTTTTAGTCTCTATTTTTAAGTAGAATGGGTGAACATTTATTTTTATATTTTCTAGATTAATTAGTCAAGATTTATGGTGGTGCCCCACCCTTGAAATTGTGATGGTTTGTTCATGAGGCCCACATCCCATACAATTTCCTTGCAGGGACAATGCTTTAACTAATTCTCTATACATGGGGGATAACATTGCAATTATAATGCCATTGTTTATCTTGAACACTCCTCACCCTCACCTCCAATCTCTCCCACCTATTTTGGGAGGTTTGGTTCAATTTATGTATACCAATCAATGGCTATACCTCTTAGAGTAACTAGAAAAGACCATAGCCAATATGCTATATCATCTCAGCAATTTGTCGTCCAGATTGTTTCACATGTCTTGCAATGCCTCATGGGATCCTCTGTTCTATTGCATGTGAACTTGTGCATTTTTTTCTTTCTATGTTAGGGATTAATGGAGTCACCATGTTTTTGTTTTGATGCAACCTTAGTGCCTGGAACCTGCTCACTAGGGAGTTTTGATTCAAATGTTCTGGTGCTCTTCTCACACTCTTGGCTTTGTAAGAATCCTCAACTCTTCCTGCAATTTCAATGTTCCATGCACTTGTATTTCCTTTAAGTTCTCTTTTATACACCCTTAGCCATGGGTTTTTGTTTCTCGATTTCTTCTCCAATTGACAACTTTCAATGCCTTGAAGGTTGCTCTCGTACAATTCTCTTTCTTCTTCTGTGAAGCAAATCTTTAGACTCTCTCCCAACTTCCCTCATCTAAAGGGGCTTATATTGGCTTTTTAACTTGGTTTGAAGGATTGACCCACACTTTATCTAGTAGTGGTAGGTGCTTTGTTATATTCTCCCACTCTACCTTCATATGCTTATTTGTAGTGGGAATATTTTTAGTTTTTTGAACTACAACTCTGACATTGAATCACACTCTAACTTTGACTTTTTTCTCAAGATGGACTTCAACTTTGGATTTGTAAGGCTAAGGTTTCTTGGTTTCTTCTCATAGTCATCTCCTCCACTCTCTTTGTTTCACAATCCTTAGAAATTGTTTGACCTCTTGCTCTATTCTTTTACTATTTTGTAGTCTCTTCCCATTTTTGTTTGGATATAAGGGAATTAATATCTTATATTAAACCTGGTTTCTTTTAAGACAATGACACCAAATGTTTATTACTCAATTGATGAACAATTATCTGTTGCAGAGTAAACAGAGTAAATACATACAAATGGTTTATACTAAAGTTATAGAATAATACCACAATTTCTTGTATTCATTTCTTGTATGCTTGTTGGTAAACAGATTTGCAACTATAACATATGGCTGATTATATTGACTCTTTGCCTAGAAAAACACCTAGTGAAAATAAGTACCAACAGTTGGTAAAGTTGTAGTTTTTCTATCAACTTACCTCTGCGTGTAGAGGGGCAGCTCCCTCGTTTGATAAATTATAGGTTTTTGAGAATGAAATACAATTAAAGAAAATGTTTGGAAGATGAAGACAATGGGCTTACAAACATTGACTTATCCCGCATGCATAAAGTTCAACAATCCCACCAAAATAATATAAGAATACTTCTTAAACTGTTACAATGAGTGTAGTATTAGAAAGAAGAAATGATTTAGGAGATATTCAACATACGTTGAACCATTATCTAATAACCAATTCTTTCAAGACTAATTGTTATTCCACATTGCAGATGCAAACTTATGTAAAGAAAACCATCATCCATCAACATAAGAGGAATGAATAATGTTAAGAAGATATTTGAGATCACACAATCCAAAATGCCTCTTATTTCTCCACACTGAGTTGTACAACTCCGTTCCTTATAACATCCTTATAAATGTGAAAGCCAAAAAGTCTCTATTACAAACACCAAGCCTTGTATATATAGACTTGTCTTAGTAACCAACTTTATAACTACTTCTTGTAACTACCCAAAATATGTTATGAAAATAAAAGTGCACTTTAGCTAACCTTTATATAATGTTTCAAAAAGTCCCTGAAAGAATAAAATGCACTTTTTACCTTAATTACAAAAGAGTGACATAAAGTCACTTTCATAGAAAGAGAACTAAAACCTTCATTTGTAAACTTTGAAAAGTAGACCAATAAGATGGATCTCATGAGAGACTATCAGGTTTTGTCCTCGCCATGTTTGACACCATCTGAAGATGTTTCTGCTGCTCCAAATTGTTGTGAAGGGAGGGTAGACTTTGTTTTGTATACTCTGAACATCCTCACTGCTGCGGCTATCACCTTATGTTTGGGAACAGTTACTCCTGTCATGCGAATCTTCCATTCTGATTGATCTTTATGGATATCATTCAAATTATGTCGATAAATTGATATGTGATCAATGCTAAAATTGGCAGCCATGAAGATGAGGTTCAATTTATCAATAAGTCCTTCATTGAAAACCTGTTTGTTGAACAACCCTGTGTTAATCATGTCTTCAAAACTTCTTTTGATAGTTTGGGCTTCTAAAGCTGAAAATTTATCTATCTACATTATATCAGGATTGATGCCATTAAATCAGTCCGAATATTCTTCTTCACCTTCTCACAAACTTCCAAGAGCTTTTCTTGGGCTGCCAACACCTATCTTATATTAGACAGTTTCCATTCAACTGAACATAGCCAAGAACTAGATTGGTTTTCTTCAATGTTTTGAAAGACTTTTTCAGCAAGTAATATCTCATTATCAATTTTGATCATTTCACTGAGGTCTTTGGATATTCCCTGCCATAACAATTCTTCTTTTTGGATACCTCTCATTTCATTCTCAATCTCTTCCCTCTTTGTTTCTGCTTCATCAAATAGATTCTTTGCCTGCTCAAAGAAACTGAAAGCTTTTGATTTCATATATTCAACCCACTTTTCAGTCACCTTTCCATACAACTGATATTTGCTGACACTCTCAATAATTTCCTTTTCAACATTACTTTCAAGAGAGAAATTAGTGGAGAAAGAAGAAGCCTCAAGAGGCAAAGCTGATGTATCTATGATGGCTTTGAGATAGGATGTCAAAACTTGCACCTGTTGCTTTAGTTGCTCTTTCATGTGTCTTTCCTTCTCTATTCTTTTTATTAACTGGGCAGCCGATACTTGAAAGTTTTGCATGTCACCCTCATATGTAGATAGACCAAGATCTACCTTAGTGACGTTAAAATCACTTTCTGTGGCCTCATTCAAATTCTTTTCTGAAACAGGTTGTGCAACCTCAACACAAAGATTGCCTGATGAAGAATCCACTACCATACTTGATGTGACCTTTATCTTTTTAGATTTGGGAGACCTTTGCAGCAAATTAGAGACTGTATCAAAATCTGGCATGATTAATTGAGCAGTGTTTCTTTTTCTTGACAAACTTTGTTGCAACCAAGAAGAAGAAGGATTATGTGAGGATTCTGGAATATTTGTGGAAAGAGGTACTATGTTTGAGGGAAACATATGCTCACTGAATATATTCATAGGTGGCGGGAGTGAAAATCGTAATGCATGAGGTGAACAAGGTGTTTCATGAGAAGGAGAAGCAACAAGGGGTAAAGGAGAGACATTCAAATGCTCAACATTTCGATGGGTTACTTCAGGACTTGTAGACTTGTTTACTTCAACTATTTCCTGTATGAGAGGCAATGCATTATCCTTCATTTTTGTTTTCCCTCTTTTCTATTTTTCATCATTTTCACAGATGTTCTTAGTACCCTTTCTTCTTGATGGATCTTCTCCGTCATCTCCTCCTTGAGTACTCTTATGGGAACCACTTCTTAAAGATGGAGAATGAGAACGAAAAGAGGAAGAAGGAGAATTCGAATGCTTATCTTTTCTACTAGATGATAAAGCATTATTACTTGTCAGTTTAGTAGTTGTTGCCTCAGTAGCCTTTTTCTTTACCCAAGCTTTAGTCCTTTGAATGATATGTGCAGTTCTTGTAGCTAAACCTTTGACCTCCTCATTGGCCCAATTGATAGGTGGTAAAGATTGTGTTTCAATTTTATCAAAATACACAGGATCACTTAATTCTGAACCATCTTCCTCAATTCCATCTGTATTGCAATCTAGTTTGAATTCTCTGATCTGTGGAATGGTCATCCTCATCCAGTCCCATTTACGTACCTCATAATCATTTTCACAATCTTCCCAAAAGTCTTCAAGTTCTGGAAAGTGACAGTATCCTGCACCAAGCCGTAGATTGTCTCTAGCATATCCTTTTCTGTCAAAAGGGAATCTCATAGTATAGGCATATAAGCTGATTTTTATCAGAGATCTCTCTATGTTTTGAGCATCTGTGGAAGATTTGCAGCTCTAATGGCTAAGACCAATGGGAAATGGAACTCTAGGTTTCCTCTTGTCTTTGCATTTCATGTTAAGTGAACCAATTTGCCTGCATAGTTCTATCAATATCATCTTGTCATCTACATATCTAGGTAACTTATATGGATATCCATCAAACCCACCAACTCTCAGATAGGTAAATCTAGGATACTGGATGAAGTAACTCCCATATATTTTGATTAAATTGGTAGCTTCTGGTGATATCTGGAGTGCAGTGTTACCTTAAATTTCTCTTACTGTTAACATTGTGAAAGCATCGTTTACTCTACGGTAGTGCTTGTAACTTTGTTCCAGTTGCAACTGAGGATAATGATCATAGATCTGTGTCATATTGTCATAAGTTCCTTTAGTAGCAAGACCCGACCAAGATCTCACGCATGCAATTGCATAAAATAAGTAAGAGGACATATAGAAATGTTCATTCAACTCAAAATTGGTCAACTGATAATGCAAATTGTCACTAATAATGTTGCCCCAATCAATAAACTGATTTCCTGCACAAATAACATTTACAAAGAGAAACATCCACATTTCAAAATTTGCTACTTTTTCATCTCCCATCACTCTATGAAGTAGAACAATCATATTTGAAATATCCTCTATGAAACATGATCTGTGAAGAACTTTAGGCAACTGTGATTTTCCTCCTTTTAGTGTATGTAACCAATGTTTTGCAATGGTATTGAGACACTGATGTTGTCTTTCATTGAAATATTGATGAGTAAGCTTCTTATCTATGTTCACAAACTCATCTCTGACAGGTAATCTGAAAGCTATACCAACTGAAACACTATCTAACCTGACAATAAGTTTGTCGTCAATGGTTCTAATCTCTCTGGTTTCTGGTTTGTAATGGTTCATACATTCTAGAACCAAGTCTGTGCATTGGACTGCCACAGGAAAACCAGCTGCTTGGGCCAATCCACTGTCAAACAACTTCTGAGTCATCAGTGATTTCTTCTCTTGTTTCATTGTCTCCCAGAGATCTATCAAGCTGATATGCCCCAGAGAGGTATCTGATATTTCTGGAAGAGTGGATTCAAGGACTGAGAGAAACTCAAACCCCTGGTATCTGAATTTCATGATGAAATGTTTGCAAGTGAAGACTTTCTGTGTTTATTCTCTCTCAACGTTTTACTGGATTGTTTTAGGAGGTCTTTGTTTTGACAGTTTGCATATTGTTGTGATGAATTTCAAATGGAAATTTGAAAAAAACACATCATTCAAACTAGAAGACAAGAGGTGTTCATACCCAGACATCTTCATTGAATAGGCATGACTGCACTGCAAGAGAAATGTATTTGTCGGTGTCCATACTTCTGTATTTCTTCATGGACCTACACCCTTTGTATGACAAATAAACCAATCTGTGGAATAATTCACGTGTATTGGCTTGTAATTTCACATTCTCCACCCACAACCAGCTGGGATTTGCACTCACAAGAGATTTGATAAGCAGACAATGAGCATAACATGCAACTAATTTTCTGAGCAAACAATCCCTTTGCAGAGATAAGGTTTTGTCGATGGATAATTTGGAGGCATTCTTTCAAGCATTTCGCAACCCTCAACTATGTATTATTACCAAATATATGAACGGGGATAGAGTTGTGTTTCAACAATGTTCAATGAATATCCATATTATAACCAAAGTGGTGCAATACAACCAATGATTATGCCATCTGTGCTTTGATGATTTCTAACTGTCTATTCAACATGCATTGTCGTCATTTGCTTTTAATATCCACGAATGACAACCTTTGCTTCTGTCAGATCTTTCTTAACGTTGGTGGTAGAATGATGACAATGAGCATGTTTGCTTAGAGCAAAAATTTCCTTCACATCATGTTTTAATCAACTTTGCATATTCTGCTACGACGAGAAGATGCTTTCACAATTATGGAGTTTGGCTTTTAAGTGGGCGAGTCGCATGTTCTTCAAGGAGTGTCGAGCACATCGTTGTGTAGAGTCGCTTATATTCAGATAGTGCATAAAACTACATTTCTTCGCAGATCTCAACAGTGCTCTTGGCGGTCTGTCAAGGTGGCCAAGTCGACAGTGAAAAACTCACAATCTATTTCACGTCTGTTTCAACAATCTTGCTTCGCCCTGTTGTTTGCAGTAGACAACTTTCATCTCTGGCAGTGCAGTCTCCTCCATCTTTACATTCGCACTAGCCTGAGGGTTTCAAAAACCAAATCAACAGTTCCATTTCATACTAAATGCTGACAGGAGCACCAAACTCAAACAGAAGTTTGGGTTTAACTAACTTTGTAACGTTTTAGAACTGCTCACTAACTAGAGCCAAGATGTTGATCCTCAGATTAAAATTTCTCACCTGAGTGCCGGTGGCAAGATACTGATGGCTTCATTCTTTTATGGAGAAAATTGGAGTTTGCAGCGGATTTGACATGTGATTATACATTGCAATACCATTCTTAATGTTTCTCACATTTATCGGCATGCATGAAGATGTAGAAGTTGGCGCAGTTCTCTTACATGGAGTTCACCATTACATCAGCTGTTTGGGCCTCCTTTCCGCTAGGATAATGGGAACAAAGTGCCACCTTACTAAATCTTTAAGCTTCGCTGCTTAAGGTTGTTAGCAATACACCAAAAATTTGCCATAGTAACATTTCATTTTCACATCTTTCACTGTTGATAACGTTTCACTTCGACCACCTTTGCCGGCATGTGTCTTTCACATTGCATTAATCATGGGATAAATGCCACGACATACACAAGGTGACAAGTTTATGAATAGCCATCATTTTGGTATAAGTTTAATGAAGTGTAACGACCCTTCCCGGCATGAATTAATCGTATAGTATGTTTGTCAAGACTATACTTCAACACATTTTGTTTTTTTTACCTCCATGAATACCCATGATAACTGTTGGCATTGAGTATGAAGTATGTAGCCACCAAAGTTTTGTTTCATTAAAACTCAAAAAGGTAAAAGAAAACCTTTCTTGCACTTGTTTGGGAGGAGAAAATCGTGCAAGTTGGTGATTTGGGAAATAAAAACTAATGTTAAATTCACGGCTGCATGTAAAAATGTGAAAGCGTGAATGTAGCCATAAGTGTGTAAAACTTTTTTTTATCTCCCTGAACCCATGCCATTGGTTAAAACGAAAGTGTACAACTTAGGAAAACTCACAAGTTGTGCATATTTAGCGAAAAGTGGAAATTGGCGCAAGTTTGGTGCGGATCAAAAGTAGATGCAAATGGACTTGGTGGGAAGCAAAAATTATCGCGGACTTAGTCAAAACAGAAAATAGACGCAAAGTAAAATATGACTAAGTGGTGAGTTTTGCCTTGGGATAAAAATTGGTTTTGACATTTTAAATGGAGGGAAAAATGAGACGAGGGAAGACTATGATAACAAATTATGATTTAAAAGTATACAACGCAACCCCAAATGTATTTGAAATGAAAAATATGACTTCACACAAAGGATTAATTATTGCAAGTAGATTTTATACTTTGGATAGAAGGATTGGGGCAAACAGCTAGCTCTACTTGGGGACAAGAACTGCAAGGACGTAGACGAACCCCAGTGTCTTTGACAAGACTAGCGATCTTATCTCAGGGCAAATAGAGTCAGACTAGAAAAGAGATGTACAACATGACAAAAATAGGATAAACAAGGAAACTCACTAACACAACAAAACTGTTCTATGTACAAAGAGTTGGGAGTAACTCCCACATTACTGATTGTAAATCTTCAGGTGCTGCCCATTGTAGTGCAAGGGCAGATGAGTGCCATCAAGATACGCCAAATAGAATGAATTATCGCCACATGCTTCTCTAATTCGGAAAGGTCCTTTCCAGAGAGACTCAAACTTTCCATGCATCCCTTTAGGTTCTTTCCTCTTATCCTAGAGTAGAACGAGATCTCCTACAACAAACTGCCTTTGTTTGGTCTTCTTATCAAATAGTTTCTCGACTTTTGCTTGATGTTCTGCTATTCTGTCAACTACTTGACTCCTTTGTTCTTCAAGTTTTGTCAGATGCATGATTCTTTTCTCCAGAGAATCTTTAAATTCATTAACTTCTATTATTGTCTAAAGAGAAAGAGCAGTAAGTTCCAGAGGAATTGGCAGGCGAGCATCAACTCCATAAACAAGTTGGAAGGGGGACATGCCGATGATTCTTTTGTATGTAGTCCTGTCAGCCCATAACGCATCAAATAACTTTTTATGCCAATTCTTCTGTTTCTCCTCTAGTAGCTTCCGTATGATAGAGATGAGGTTTTTGTTGGTGGACTCGGCCAATCCGTTCCCTTGCAGATAATAATCAAAAGAATGTGCAAGTATGATATCATGTCAATAACAGAAATCAGAGATTTCATGAGAGGAAAAATTGGAAGCATTATCTGTGACAATTTTATGAGGTACACCAAATCTCACAAGAATATTCTGCTTTAGAAAATCACACACCACCTAGGAGGAAGTTTGACGAACTGGAATGGCTTCAACCCATTTCGTAAAATAATCTGTGGCCACTAAGATGTGTGTATGCCCGGCTCTAGATGTTGGATGAAGTGGACCAGTAAAATCTAGTCCCCATTGACGAAAAGGTTCTTCAATAATAATAGGCTTCAGTGGTTGCGTGGCTAGCTTGACCTTGCCTTTAAATTGTTGACAAGATTCACACTTTTTCACCCATTGGTCTGCATCTTTGAATAAGCCAGGCCAGTAATAATTATGTCTTAGAATCTTATAGGCTGTGACACTGGAGGAGAAATGACCACCACAAGCTTTGTTATGAAAGAATTGAAGCAATTTTTCTTGTTGTTCTTTATCCACGCATTTCAGAAAGTTTCCATCAATCCCCTTCTTGTATAAACTACCTTCCCAAATAATATATTTTGCAGCTTTCAACTTGATTGCTCTTTTCTACTTTGGAGTTAAGTGTGAAGGACACTCACCATATGTCAAGAAATAAGCAATATCTGAAAACCATTCATCTGTCAATCCTACAAATAATGCTTGAGGTAATTCGGCATTCTCTTCTGAAAATTCTTCAATCATGCGATTGTCAGCTATGAGTTTACATAAGCCACTTCCTCGTACCAATTTGGTTGGCTTAATATCAATATCATATTCTTGAACTTTCGCAATCCAAGAGGCTCTTTTATTGACACCTATTTCTTGTTGTGTAAGTATGGTTTTGATCGAAGTGTCTGACACAAAGACCTTAGAATGTGAATTGAGAATATAGAATCTAAAATGTTTTACTGCCTTGACAACTGCATAAGCATGCTTCTCTGCTAAGGAATAATTCAACTCATGCTTTTTCAGAGGGACACTCATAAATGCAATAGGTGCTTCTATACGATCGTCATTTTGTTGAGTTAAGATAGCAGATAAAGTATGCTCCGAAGCATAACAATATATAATGAAATCTTTGGAAAAATCTGGATGAATTAAAACTGGAGCATCTGCAATCACTGTTTTAATATCTTGAAATGCATGTTTCCCTTTTTCAGTCCACTTGAAGACCACCTTATCCCTCATCATGTCTACAATGTGGTGAGTTAATTCAGAGAAATTTGGTACGAATCTCCTTAAGAAATTGATCTGAGCAAAGAAAGACCTTACTCTAGGTTTGCTTGATGGTAATGGTAATTTTTGGATGGCCTCAACACGTTCAGGATCAATCTGAATCCCATCTTTAGACACAATGTGCCCTAGTAGTTTTCCTTCAGTAACCTCGAAAATGGACTTCTTGGGGTTAAGAGATATCCCCTACTCACGACAACGTTGTAGGACTATCTCTAGATGTTTGATATGGTCTTCTCTTTTCCTCGAAAAGACAGTAAGGTCATCCAAGTACACCACAATAATCTTGTTTTTCAAATCTCCAAAAGAGAGATCCATGGCATGTTGAAAAGTTGCACCGGCATTGATCGACCCGAATGGCATTCGATTGTAAGCCAGGATTCCCCAAGGCATTGTAAAAGCAGTTTTATGTTGATCCTCTCGAGCAACCTCTATCTAATTATACCTAGAAACCCCATCAAGTAATGACATCATTTCAGATCCAGCCACGGTTTGCAAAACGTGATCCACCAGAAGCAAAGGGTAGTTATCTTTTAAAGATGCCTGATTAAGATTGCAGAAATCAACACAAATTCTTATTTCGCCATTCTTTTTCCTCACAGGAACTATATTTGCTACCCAAGTTGAATGATGAATGGGATATATAATTCTGGCCTTTAACATCTTATCAATCTCTGCAAAGATAGCTCCAGCAACTTTAGGATTGAATTGCCTCTATTTTTACCTAAAAGGAGTAGCTCCGGGTTTAAGAGTGATATAATGCTGAAATTTTCCACCCCTGAAACTCTTTAAATCATCATAGCACCATGCAAACACGTCTTTGTATTTGACCAATAGGGTGATGAGCTTCTTTCTTTCTTCTGGCGAACATGCTTTGCCAATGCAAACAATTTTAGGATCATCTTTAGTGCCTATATCGACTTTATCATACTGAGAAGAATTGGGATTTTTCTCTTGATCCTTATTCTTCACATAGCAATCGTGCTTATCAAACAACTTCTCTAGAGTAATCAAACCCTTTGGAATGGTGTTCCCCTTTAATTGTAGCACTTCATCTTCTAGAGAAGTTTCACTTCCTTCAAATAACAGATTGACAAAAGTACCGGCCTTCTCCAAAAAGGACACAATCTGTCTGTCATCATCAAAAACTTGCCAATATTTATCATTATTAGGCACGCTTGGTCGGTATACTAATTCAATCTTGTATTGATGTTTTTTGAACTCTGGATGTGGAAGCAAGAGAGCCGTAGAAACTACAAGGTAATTGGATTTAGAATTAAGAGTTTGAGGAATAGCGTCTATAGAGAAAGCATCGAATAATTCTATTTGATCCCATACTAAGTTTTGGTATCTTCTCAACTTGGTGTTCTTTGTTTGAAACTAATTTCTTACTTTCTTGACAACCAATTCTGCATCTCCGAGAACTCTTAACATTTTGATGCCTTTCTCTTTAGCAACCTCGAGACTTAAAATGAGTGCCTCATATTTTGCTATATTATTAGTGTTGTCGAAAACCAACTTGAAAGCCACAGGAAACTTCTCCCCTGTAGGTGAAATAAGAACAATTCCAACCCCTGAGCCAAAAGAGGAACAACTACCGTCAAATTCCATCGTCCAAAGGCCAGAAGACACGTCAGGAGAGATAAGTTTAGGGGTTACCTCTTTCTCCTGCATAAGCATATATGTACCCAGTCCAATTTCTTCATATAGTATCTTTGCTCTTGGATCATCAGATTTCAGGACTGTATATGGGTTCTGGATTTAGTCTGACTTTCTTTCCATGGATGGGGACTAAGGCATGAGACCAATCTAGTTGTATTTCTCCACCTAGGTCTTTACAGAAGCTTCTACTAAGTAGCATGCCATAGCTTGCGGGAATGTCAGTAACTAAGATGGTGAGCTTTAATTTCTTTTCTGGGAAAGCAGCTAAAGCAAATTGTGCGTCTTTGAGTTGACCTACTAATGGGACTAGTTTGGACTCCATCGAGTAGACTTTACCAGAAGGTTTATTTAATGACAGGCCGAGGGCATGAGCAACCTTAGCAGGCATGATGTTATCAAAAGCGCCAGAATCTATTATGTAATTGCTAAGTTTACAGCCAACTATATATAAGGAAACATAAAATGGGTCGGGCTTATCTGGGAGAATAACATTTATCAGTGGAGTACCTTTTTGTGGAGATTCACCAAGGAAATCATCATGTGAAGGTTCTTCA
Source organism: Cunninghamia lanceolata (assembly GCA_027924645.1). Lineage (NCBI taxonomy): Eukaryota > Viridiplantae > Streptophyta > Pinopsida > Cupressales > Cupressaceae > Cunninghamia > Cunninghamia lanceolata. The sequence continues at coordinate 12,424,304 of BSBN01000237.1, read as the reverse complement.
GGTTGTGAGTCATTTGACTGTTGGTGTACTGAAGAAGTAGGATCTGGTTTTCCTTTGACAACATGCATTAGTCTCTCGAGTTGTTGAGGATTTGACTTCAAGTAATCAAGTTGAGAAATTTGTACCTTTGTTTTCTTGCAATGCTCTATGAAATCAAATGCATCATCAGGCGGGAGAGATGAATCTCTGAGAGGGGAACCTTGTGTGCCTTTATCCTTCGTAGCAGTAAGAGGTTGTTTTCTTGATAGAATCTTCAGAGTATTTTCTAGAATTTTATGTACAGGTTCAACTTTGGCTTTTCCTTCATTCTTCTGATATTGATTTCTTGTGAAGATATTACAAGAATGATTGTTAATGTCATGAACTTCTTCTTTTTCCTCATCAGATTCGTACTCAAGAAAGTTGATTGTTGGTTGACCATAGGCCTCATTTGTCTCATCTTCTTGAGAGACATATTCTTCTATCTTTTCACTTGATAGATTCATCTGCATGAACCTTGCCATTTCAGGACAAGTGCTGCCATCATGGTCAGTAGTCAGATGAAAATCACATGTAGCTGCAGTTTGTTTATGACTGGAAGAAAGATGTTCAATAGCTAGCCTTTGTACTGGAGGAGGAAGCCTAGGAGGTTTGTTCTGCTGGTAAGGTACATAATTTCTCCTTGGTATATCTTGATATAGCGGAGGTGGATTATGCGGAAGCTATTTTCTAAGCAAGAGCAAATCATTAGCTAGCTTCTGTATCTTCGGGTCTATCGTAGATGGATTAGAAGACTGTACCTTCCCCTTCTGCAAGTCTTTGTTCCGTTTCCCGATAGTCAACAAATCATCCTCGATCTTAATGGCCATAGTTTGTGCCGCTTGTAAATTAGCAACTCGAGCTCTTCTCAAATGGAAACTTATATCTGGAGGTTGCACATTTAGAAAGAAACATTTTTTATTCTCCGCAGTTGGCCTTTTAGCGGTTTCGATTCTATTCACCAACTTGTTAAATCATGCCACAAACTCCCGCATTGGCTCATGATTCTCTTTCTTCATTTGAGTAAGTTGTGCTAATAATGCATGTTCATCTTCAGCACTTTTGAAACGGTCTTCAAATCTTTGGCACATAATCGCCCATGAGTTTATAGTTCCGGCAGGCAAATGGTGAAACCATTCTGTTGCTCCTTCAGTTAGAGATTCAACAAACAATCAGACAGAGACATCTTCGTGCATGATGCCTAGAACACCGCATGCGGAAAAGAAGGCATTAATATGCTCGTCTGTAGAAACTTTTCCATCTCCAGTGAACTTGGGCAAAACTTTTCTAGATCCATGAGGTAGTTCATGCAACTGATTACCTAAGGTGAGGGGGCCAATAGCTACTCCCCAAGGCACAGGTTGAGCCATTTTCAGTGGTGGGATTGGTTGAATATTTATAACAATAGGAACTACAATCCCGTGCAAGGTTATTGCTTGGTAAGTGGAAGAGAAAGCAGCGGTTTTGGTAGGACTTCTTGCGGGTGAAGGGGGCCTGCTAAAAGATTTAATATTCCTTCATGAGGGAAGAAAAGATTGAGAAAAATCAAGACTTGCTTTTCAAAATCAAGATCCAGGATGCCCTTTTCACAATCTCCTCTGGTGTACCTCTTGGCGGCCAGGTTGATTTTGAGGAGGATTGACAGGGCGATATTCTTGAACAGGTTGTTGGCAAGAGACACTATATGGATTCATAGTTGTTGTCATTGATGGCAACAAAGGTCATCCCACATATCCGCAAGTCATGATGTGTCTCTACCGGAAGTCAGAATAAAGAATGTTGTGGTCCGGTGAAGAAGAACAGAGCATGTGGCAAGGTCCGACAGATTGGTCCGGATCTCTCAGAGGAAGTGTCTTGGTGCAGTGCGGATTTGGGGAAGTCAAGAGGACTACCTTGAGTGGTATATTCCAAGGATTTAGCCTCCGGTGATGGACAAGGAAAAAGATATGAATGGTTGAGTACCGGATTCCTGAGAGACAGTGAAAACAGAGGAAGAACTGACTGGCAGAGTATCAGACTGCTTTCCGGATGTGTTACTGTTGATGACAGAGGTTGTGAAGGCATGAATCATGTTTGGCCGACATGATTAATGATATCTACAAGTATATGCTTGATCCGCATTGCTTGGTGAGGAAGGATTCAGCCGACAGAACAAAAGTTTGTAAGAAACTAGACTGTTCCGGATGCCGACTAGAAAGGTGATGAAATTACTTGTGCGGATATATATAGAGGATGGATTTAGTTGTGAAGGGTGTGATGGTGGGAAGATATATGCGAATAAATCCAGAATAGAGCAGAGGTAGCAAAAAGGATCCGGTATGTGAAAGATAGCAGAATAAAGAACAGAGGAAAGATGAAGTGCAGCAGATCAGTGTAATGAGCCTAACCGGAACTGAACTCCAGCATATGCAGATGCTTCAAATCAGTTCAAGACTGTGATTCTTATCACTTTGTAGACAGTGTGTCTTCTTGTAGGCAGTGGGCCTCTTGTGAGCAGTGTGCTCGGGCAGTGAGCCCTAATTGGCAAGTGCCATTTTTTTTTGTAATTTCCTATTCTTCTAACAGAGAATAATTTTTGGGTTAATCACCCCGTGGTTTTTTCCCTTAACAGGGTTTCCACGTCAAAAATACTGTGTCATGTGTTTCTTATTTCATGATTAATGTTTTTGTGTTTGATTCTATGCTGCATCAATTAAAAAGAAACTTCAATAAGGGAAATAATTAGGATAACTGATTCACCCCCCCCCTCTCAGTTATCAACAATTGGTATCAGAGCCAAGTTCCTCCTAATAGAGCCTAACAGCTTGAGGAAGATCTGGGATTTCAAATGGATGCATATGGTCTAAGGGAGCAACTCAAGACTGCTCTTGAGGATCTTGAACAGTCAAATTCTGAAGTCAGTGAATTAAAGGAAAGACTCAAACAGGCTGATGAATTCATGAGAGAATTAAAAGACAAACTAAGTCTCTCTATGAAAAAGAGAAAGGAGCTGCTCCAACAGTTGGCAAGACAAAGTGAAGAAAGCAATACAAATGAAGAATTGACTGAGCAAACCAAGTTATGTGAAAAGTTATCAAAAGAAGTCATTATGTTAAGACATGAAATGGAATCAGGAACTATAAAGTTTACTCAAGAGATTGAAGAAAAAAGAAAGGCTGAAGACAATCTAAGACAATCTCTTAAAGAAAAATCAGAAGAATGCCACCAGATGGACAGGATTATCAGACATCTTGAATCTGATCTTGAAGATGCCAAAGATAATGAAGGAAAACTTGAGGATCAAATTGCCTCTCTCAAAAGAGACCTTCAAACAGCAAATGAATATAAAGAGAAATTCAAGATAAGTTCTGCTCAACTTGAAGTTCTTCTTGGAAGTCAAAAGAGGACAGATGACAAGTATGGTTTGGGATATGAGAAAGGAGAAAGCTCCGGATCCGGTCAGAAGAATCTTGGATCAGAAAATCCAAGGAGCAGGCCTAGAAGACCTCCGGTAAGACAACCAAATGCTCAAAGATATCCATCCTTCAATGGATACTGCCACAGCTGCAACCACTTTGGTCACAAAGCTAATCAGTGCAGAATGAGAATGAATCAGATTAATTCATCCTTCTCCGGACAGTGCTTCAACTGCAAAAGGTATGGACACAAATCCCATGAATGCAGAATTATGCAAGTAAACAAATCATTCAAAGGTAGATGCTTCACATGCAATAGAGTAGGTCATATGGCTAATCAATGCAGATCAAGAGGATATCAGTCAAATATGCAAAGAAATGTTATTTGCCAAATCTGCAATAGGTCCGGTCATAATGCTAAAGTCTGCAGAAACAAGAATCAGGACAAAAGAGGTCCGGTGTATAATCAGAATCAAGACAAGGGTAAACAAAAGATGAATGCGGATGAGGTTAGGAATCAGATGAGCAAGATTTGGGTGAAGAAAAGTTTAGAGAATGTAGAGGTTGGATCCGCACCAGACTCTGGTGCTGATATTTCTTCCGGAAATTAAAAAGTGAGCTCAGGCTCAGGGGGAGACTCAAAGAAAATCTTGTTCCCCCAGCCAAACAAGTGGTGCCAGATGTGGCACAAGATGCGGATCAAAGGGTTTGTAGATATGAGTCTTGAGATACTTCAGTCAAGTTTTCAGAGGTCCGCATGGAGTTATGAAGAAGATGTGATCGATCAAATAAGACCTGTTCAGGGAGATGCTCCGGTATGATAAAGGATTACAAAAAGGTCCGGAAAGATCTGGAAATGCACTATCTTGTTCTACGGATTGGACAGAGTGTTTGGGATGTTCTTGTAATATGTTACCTCGATTTATTCATGATTGAAAGATCCGGATGATATCCACAGATCAGGACTAATCCGGGATACTCCAAACTATCCAGACAAGGCAAACCGGAATGATGTAGGTGAAGCATTTATTGCAGACAGATATTAGGGTTCGCTGAGCAATTTAAGGGATTTCTCAAAGGTCATTTGCTCATTCTGCACTCGAGAAGAAGCGAAAAGTGGAGCTCTGCAACAAGGTTCATCAAGCACACCAAGGATCTCCTGCCGAAGTTATTGCATAAAGAAATCAATCCAACCACTCCGTGCAAACCGAAGGCGCATAAGGTATTCTCCGTTTTTCATTACCTCACTGCAAATCTTTGAAGAATGGCTACTCCAAACATAGTTAAGATCTCTGATAGACCTCGCCCCTCATTCAAGAAACATCCCTACAAATCATTGGAGGTAGATCCACTAGGAGCCTTCTCTAGTGTTCCTCACGGAGTTTTACATACTGAAGACATTAGGGTTTACATACATGCAAGCATTGAGGAATTTGGGGAATTCAAATTAAGAGACCTCTATCACAAGCAACTGATAGACAATGCTTTTGAGCTTAAACCAGAGTATAAGGATATCCAGAAGAAACAATTTGAGCAATTTATTCATTTCCCCTGCTTTGAAGAAGATGAATGGGTCCGGTATGTACTGAGCAGGATGCATGACAACTTTCTATGGCTAGATAGACCCTACAAGATCACAAAAGAGGCAATTAGAGCAGTAACTGGTCTATACTCTTCCGGAGGGGTACCTATCCTCAAATCTGTCAAGAACAACATTGTAACTGAGGCCACCGGATCAAAATTTGATAAGAGGGCAATGACCATTGAAGATATTTCAGATCCGGATATCAAATATGCATCCATGATAATAGGATACAAGATCTATCACTCCAGCAGGGAGAATTCTATATCCGGAACTGCAATATACACTGCCTATGAAATGCTAAGAAAGAATGCAGAATATGATCTCTGCGAACTACTGCTAAGCCAATTAATGGAAAATATACAGAAAATCAAGAAGGATAAGAAGAATTCCTTTAAGTATGGTACTCTTATTGTATGTCTATTCTTCTACTTCATGAATGAGCTACCCGGAACAAGTGGATGGGTATGGCAGAATGACAAACCTGTTGCAGTCCAGATAAGAGACTATTTGCATGGACTTGGGGATGCAAAAGCGAGAAATACAGCTCTATGGGGATACTTCAAAAACTTTCAGAGCATGATGCAAGCAAGAGAGAGAATTCCCCAGTCTCTCGTTGAGAAATACAAGGACTCAGTGTGCTTTATGGTTGACACTGATCAGTGCCTAATGGAGGCAGTGGAGCCAAGGACTGTCTGGATCATGCCCATGGGGTATGAAGTGGATGAACAGATAGTGGAGCTGCATGTTCAACACATGCTAAGTCAGCCCAAAGATCCTAAGGCAGAAAGGTTTGGAACCTTTGAGGAGCTGAGTGTAAAAATACATGTAGAACTCAGGGAACCTGAGATTAAAAGAAAGGTGAGAAAAGAAGTAGAGCACATTGCTCAAGGCCTAGGCATCTCAAAGGAGGCACTTGATGCCAGCCGGGAAAAGAGGAGGAAGGCTGAGGAAGAAGAGAAAAGTAAAGAAAGTGCTCCGGTTGAAGCTCCCACCCGGACCAGATCATCAAAGAGATCTGCACCTCCCACAACCAAAAGTCCAAAACCGGAAGTCCAGGCATCCGGTAAGAGATCTAAGACAAAAGCCACAAGGGCTTATGGAAGCCAAAAGGATGAAGAGGAAACAGAGTCAGATGAGGGAGTAAAAGAAATAAAGAAACAGAAGAAGAAAGGATCCGGTAAGCCCTCCACAGGCCAAGACAAGGATGAAATGGCAGAGGTATCTGTTGAAAAGCCCACTCTGTCTCTAGAGAGCATAATCAAGTCAGTCACGGTGGATGGAAACCTTCAACCAATGACTGAATCCTATGATGACTTCAGTGAGGCTGACCAAAAGACTCTGCAGGAAGCCACAGTTAAATATCTGAACATATATAATAAGGCTTTCATTGAAATCATATCTCTTATTCCTAAAAGCCTAGAAAAGGAATTGGAAGTAAGAAAGAATAATGCTCATGCTAAAGATCTTGAGATCCGGGAGCAGATAGCTATTCAGCTATATCCTCAAATTGATCCCAAGACAATGAACATTATCTTCAAGGACTGCAAAGATGAGTTCAGAAGCAAAGCCAGGATGAATCAACTCATGCTTGGTGAGACTGACAAAGTGGCCCAAGAAACAGAAGAGATCCTCCGGAAGGCCTTCAAAAGGTTCAATCTTCCTGTTGTAGAGGACCTAGGTACAGAAACAGCTGAGGACTTGGAACCCTCTGTTCCGGAAGAAGTGGACCCTGAGCATACAAGCATCTCTCCTCCGGTTTCCCCTACAGTCTCCGGATCCAAAGAAGAAGAGCAATTACAGGAGAAGGAAGCAGTGGTGAAAGACAGAGAGGTTGACAGTTCTAAGACTGCAGAAGAAAAGAAACATCTATCTCTGGCAAGAGACACTGCACAAACTGTTCAACAATTTTTGAGCAAAGAAACTTTAGAGATTGATGAACCGGAGCTTCTAAAAGGCCCATTTGATTTTGACTCTCTCTCTCCGGTACAAACAATGAAGATAGCTTCATTTGCAAATGCCAAGGCAAATGAAAAGCTCCTGAAGTCTCATATGGAAGACTGTGAGTTGATAGAGGCTGCTTCCGGAATACTTGTAAAAATCATGCCATCAATCCAGATAGATCCGACAGCCTCCTCTTCCGGTAATCTAAAAACCTTAGTCAGCAGTGTTGATACACATTTTGATTCTCTAGAAAAATCAGCTGAAGAAAAGGTCCGGAAGGAATTTTTGGATAAAAGATTTTCAGAAATATTAGAATTAATCTCTAAAGATAGGAAGATTGTAAGCATTGGAATAAAGAGCTTAGAGAATGCTCTTAAGGATGGCGGTGACATCTACAAATTTTGTATATCCTGGTCAAAGGCAACAGCAGCATTTGACAAGAAAATAAAAGAGGAACAGGATAAGCTACAAAGCTTATCTCAAAGTTTTGATCCTCTCTCTTCCTCTATAATAAATCAAGAATGTCAGACCATTGCAGTCTTGAATGAAATAAAAAATCTTGAGAAGGAAAGGAAGAACATCACTAACCGGATGGGAGAACTTAGAAGGATTATAATCCCTAAGTTGGAAACTATGCATGAGGCCATCAGTGATGCTCAGACCACCGCCCAAACAAAAGATCCGACAGATCTCAAGCGGGCAGAAGCTTTTACATTTTTGTTAAGTGGTCACATTTCAATTTTGGATAGAATGAAGCAAAGTTGGGCTACAGAAATGATCCAATTGCAGACATCCTTTGCAGACATTCTTCAGTACATGTGAGTATGTAAATATGCGGCTATATATAGAAAATTTTTGAAAATTTTGGTGTGCGGACCCTACCCTTTGCCATTGATGTCAAAGGGGGAGTGAGGAGCAGTGAAAAATGAGGGATCCAACTAAGGGGGAGTTCCGGAAATTGTATATAAGGACAGAGCATCAGCAAAGGGGGAGCATAGTGAAAACACTTAGTCATTTTTCACTAAGTGTTGCCATCAATGCCAAAGGGGGAGATTGTTGGCAAGAGACACTATATGGATTCATGGTTGTTGTCATTGATGGCAACAAAGGTCATCCCACATATCCGCAAGTCATGATGTGTCTCTACCGGAAGTCAGAATAAAGAATGTTGTGGTCCGGTGAAGAAGAACAGAGCATGTGGCAAGGTCCGACAGATTGGTCCGGATCTCTCAGAGGAAGTGTCTTGGTGCAGTGCGGATTTGGGGAAGTCAAGAGGACTACCTTGAGTGGTATATTCCAAGGATTTAGCCTCCGGTGATGGACAAGGAAAAAGATATGAATGGTTGAGTACCGGATTCCTGAGAGACAGTGAAAACAGAGGAAGAACTGACTGGCAGAGTATCAGACTGCTTTCCGGATGTGTTACTGTTGATGACAGAGGTTGTGAAGGCATGAATCATGTTTGGCCAACATGATTAATGATATCTACAAGTATATGCTTGATCCGCATTGCTTGGTGAGGAAGGATTCAGCCGACAGAACAAAAGTTTGTAAGAAACTAGACTGTTCCGGATGCCGACTAGAAAGGTGATGAAATTACTTGTGCGGATATATATAGAGGATGGATTTAGTTGTGAAGGGTGTGATGGTGGGAAGATATATGCGAATAAATCCAAAATAGAGCAGAGGTAGCAAAAAGGATCCGGTATGTGAAAGATAGCAGAATAAAGAACAGAGGAAAGATGAAGTGCAGCAGATCAGTGTAATGAGCCTAACCGGAACTGAACTCCAGCATATGCAGATGCTTCAAATCAGTTCAAGACTGTGATTCTTATCACTTTGTAGACAGTGTGTCTTCTTGTAGGCAGTGGGCCTCTTGTGAGCAGTGTGCTCGGGCAGTGAGCCCTAATTGGCAAGTGCCATTTTTTTTTGTAATTTCCTATTCTTCTAACAGAGAATAATTTTTGGGTTAATCACCCCGTGGTTTTTTCCCTTAACAGGGTTTCCACGTCAAAAATACTATGTCATGTGTTTCTTATTTCATGATTAATGTTTTTGTGTTTGATTCTATGCTGCATCAATTAAAAAGAAACTTCAATAAGGGAAATAATTAGGATAACTGATTCACCCCCCCCCTCTCAGTTATCAACACAGGTCAGATAGGAGGACCAACTTATCTATCTCTTCTTGGAGCTACTTGAAAAGGAAAACGCCTGTTAGCTCTTTCCAAATCTTCTTCTGCGATGCCTTGAGCTATTAACCGAGCACGAACACAAATTTTTGTTCCTATGTCTTCTTCATCGAGCACTGCATCTATTTCTTGATATTGGCGATTTGACCTCCTATATCTCCAAGCCAATACTCGCAAATCAGTAATTATATCTTCTTGTTCAAGGTCCAACCAGTTGACATTAAGTTGTAAAACAGGTCCAGCTCTACGTTGCAGCACCATATTTAGTAATCAAAAAGATTTGCTTTGAACACATTATGGTGACTTTTTCCAAACAAAAGAGGTATACTTGAATCCAGTCCCCAGTAGAGTCGCCAAAAATTTGTTGGTAAACAGATTTGCAACTATAACATATGGTTGATTATATTGACTCTATGCCCAGAAAAACACCTAGTGAAAATAAGTACCAACAGTTGGTAAAGTTGTAGTTTTTCTATCAACTTACCTTTACGTGTAGAGGGGCAGCTCCCTCGTTTCATAAATTATAGGTTTTTGAAAATGAAATACAGTTAAAGAAAAGGTTTGGAAGATGAAGACAATGGGCTTACGAACATTGACTCATCCTGCCTGCATAAAGTTCAACAATCCCACCAAAACAATATAAGAATACTTCTTAAACTGTTACAGTGAGTGTAGTATTAGAAAGAAGAAATGATTCAGGAGATATTCAACATACGTTGAAACATTATCTAATAACCAATTCTTTCAAGACTAATTGTTATTCCACATTGCAGATGCAAACTTATGTAAAGAAAACCATCATCCATCAACATAAGAGGAATGAATAATGTTAAGAAGATATTTGAGATCACACAATCCAAAATGCCTCTTGTTTCTCCACACTGAGTTGTACAACTCTGTTCCTTATAACATCCTTATAAATGTGAAAGCCAAAAAGTCCCTATTACAAACACCAAGCCTTGTATATATAGACTTGTCTTAGTAACCAACTTTATAACTACCTTATAACTACTCCTTGTAACTACCCAAAATATGTTATGAAAATAAAAGTGCACTTTAGCTAACCTTTATATAATGTTTCAAAAAGTCCCTGAAAGAATAAAATGCACTTTTTACCTTAATTACAAAAGAGTGACATAAAGTCACTTTCATAGAAAGAGAACTAAAACCTTCATTTCTAAACTTTGAAAAGTAGACCAATAAGATGGATCTCATGAGAGACTATCAGGTTTTGTCCTCGCCATGTTTGACACCATCTGAAGATGTTTCTGTTGCTCCAAATTGTTGTGAAGGGAGGGTAGACTTTGTTTTGTATACTATGAACATCCTCACTACTGCGGCTATCAGCTTATTTTGGGAACAATTACTCCTGTCATGCGAAACTTCCATTCTGATTGATCTCTATGGACATCATTCAAATTATGTCGATAAATTGATATGTGATCAATGCCAGAATTGACAGCCATGAAGATGAGGTTCAATTTATCCATAAGTCCTTCATTGAAAACATGTTTGTTGAACAACCCTGTGTTAATAATGTCTTCAAAACTTCTTTTGATAGTTTGGGCTTCTAAAGCTGAAAATTTATCTATCTCAATTATATCAAGATTGATTGCCAATAAATCAGTCTGAATATTCTTCTTCACCTGCTCACAAACTTCCAAGAGCTTTTCTTGGGCTGCCAACACTTCTCTTATATTAGACAGTTTCCATTCAACTAAACATAGCCAAGAACTAGATTGATTTTCTTCAATGTTTTGAAAGACTTTTTCAGCAAGTAATATCTCATTATCAATTTTGATCATTTCACCGAGGTCTTTGGATATTCCCTGCCATAACAATTCTTCTTTTTGGATACCTCTCATTTCATTCTCAATCTCTTCCCTCTTTGTTTCTGCTTCATCAAATAGATTCTTTGCCTACTCAAAGAAACTGAAAGCTTTTGATTTCATATGTTCAAGCCACTTTTCAGTCACCTCTCCATACAACTGATATTTGCTGACACTCTCAATAATTTCCTTTTCAACATTACTTTCAAGAGATAAATTAGTGGAGGAAGAAGAAGCCTCAAGAGGCAAAGCTGATATATCTATGATGGCTTTGAGATAGGATGTCAAAACTTGCACCTGTTGCTTTAGTTGCTCTTTCATGTGTCTTTCCTTCTTTGTTCTTTTTATTAACTGGGAAGCCGATACTTGAAAGTTCTGCATGTCACCCTCATATGTAGATGGACCAAGATCTACCTTAGTGATGTTAAAATCACTTTCCGTGGCCTCATTCAAATTCTTTTTCTGAAACAGGTTGTGCAACCTCAACACAAAGATTGCCTGATGAAGAATCCACTACCATCCTTGATGTGACCTTTATCTTTTTAGATTTGGGAGACCTTTGCAGCAAATTAGAGACTGTATCAAAATCCAGCATGATTAATTGAGCAGTGTTTCTTTTTCTTGACAAACTTTGTTGCAACTAAGAAGAAGAAGGATTATGTGAGGATTCTGGAATATTTGTGGAAAGAGGTACTATGTTTGAGGGAAGCATATGCTCACTGAATATATTCATAGGTGGCGGGAGTGAAAATCGTAATGCATGAGGTGAACAAGGTGTTTCATGAGAAGGAGAAGCAACAAGGGGTAAAGGAGAGACATTCAAATGCTCAACATTTCGATGGGTTACTTCAGGACTTGTAGACTTGTTTACTTCAACTATTTCCTGTATGAGAGGCAATGCATTATCCTTCATTTTTGTTTTCCCTCTTTTTTGTTTTTCATCATTTTCATAGATGCTCTTAGTACCCTTTCTTCTTGATGGATCTTCTCCGTCATCTCCTCCTTGAGTACTCTTATGGGAACCACTTCTTAAAGATGGAGAATGAGAACGAAAAGAGGAAGAAGAAAAATTCGAATGCTTATCTTTTCTACTAGATGATAAAGCATTATTACTTGTCAGTTTAGTAGTTGTTGCCTCAGTAGACTTTTTCTTTACCCAAGCTTTAGTCCTTTGAATGATATGTGCAGTTCTTGTAGCTAAACCTTTGACCTCCTCGTTGGCCCAATTGATAGGTGGTAAAGATTGTGTTTCAATTTTATCAAAATACACAGGATCAATTAATTCTGAACCATCTTCCTCAATTCCATCTGTATTGCAATCTAGTTTGAATTCTCTGATCTGTGGAATGGTCATCCTCATCCAGTCTCGTTTACGTACCTCATAATCATTTTCACAATCTTCCCAAAAGTCTTCAAGTTCTGGAAAGTAACAGTATCCTGCACCAAGCCGTAGATTGTCTCTAGCATATCCTTTACTGTCAAAAGGGAATCTCATAGTATAGGCATATAAGCTGATTTTTATCAGAGATCTCTCTATGTTTTGAGCATCTGTGGAAGATTTGCAGCTGTAATGGCTAAGACCAATGGGAAATGGAACTCCAGGTTTCCTCTTGTCTTTGCATTTCCTGTTAAGTGAACCAATTTTCCTGCATAGTTCTATCAATATCATCTTGTCATCTACATATCTAGGTAACTTATATGGATATCCATCAAACCCACCAACTCTCAGATAGGTAAATCTAGGATACTGGATGAAGTAACTCCCATATATTTTGATTAAGTTGGCAACTTCTGGTGATATCCAGAGTGCAGTGTTACCTTGAAGTTCTCTTACTGTTAACATTGTGAAAGCATCTTTTACTCTGTGGTAGTGCCTGCAACTTTGTTCCAGTTGCAACTGAGGATAATGATCATAGATCTATGTCATATTGTCATAAGTTCCTTTAGTAGCAAGACTCGGCCAAGATCTCATGCATGCAATTGCATAAAATAAGTAAGAGGACATATAGAAATGTTCATTCAACTCAAAATCGGTCAACTGATAATGCAAATTGTCACTAATAATGTTGCCCCAATCAATAAACTGATTTCCTGCACAAATAACATTTACAAAGAGAAACATCCACATTTCAAAATTTGCTACTTTTTCATCTCCCATCACTCTATGAAGTAGAACAATCATATTTGAAATATCCTCTATGAAACATGATCTCTGAAGAACTTTAGGCAACTGTGATTTTCCTCCTTTCAGTGTATGTAACCAATGTTTTGCAATGGTATTGAGACACTGATGTTGTCTTTCATTGAAATATTGATGAGTAAGCTTCTTATCTATGTTCACAAACTCATCTCTGACAGGTAATCTAAAAGCTATACCAATTGAAACACTATCTAACCTGACAATAAGTTTGTCGTCAATGGTTCTAATCTCTCTGGTTTCTGGTTTGTAATGGTTCATACATTCTAGAACCAAGTCTGTGCATTGGACTGCCATAGGAAAACCAGCTGCTTGGGCCAATCCACTGTCAAACAACTTCTGAGTCATCGGTGATTTCTTCTCTTGTTTCATTGTCTCCCAGAGATCTATCAAGCTGATATGCCCTAGAGAGGTATCTGATATTTCTAGAAGAGTGGATTCAAGGACTGAGAGAAACTCAAACCCCTGGTATCTAAATTTCATGATGAAATGTTTGCAAGTGAAGACTTTCTGTGTTTATTCTCTCTCAACGTTTTACTGGATTATTTTAGGAGGTCTTTGTTTTGACAGTTTGCATATTGTTGTGATGAATTTCAAATGGAAATTTGAAAAAAACACATCATTCAAACTAGAAGACAAGAGGAGTTCATACCCGGACATCTTCATTGAATAGGCATGACTGCACTGCAAGAGAAATGTATTTGTCGGTGTCCATACTTCTGTATTTCTTCACAGACCTACACCCTTTGTATGACAAATAAACCAATCTGTGGAATAATTCACGTGTATTGGCTTGTAATTTCACATTCTCCACCCACAATTGGCTGGGATTTGCACTCACAAGAGATTTGATAAGCAAGCAATGAGCATAACATGCAACTAATTTTTTGAGCAAACAATCCCTTTGCAGAGATAAGGTTTTGTCGATGGAAAATTTGGAGGCATTCTTTCAAGCATTTCGCAACCCTCAACTATGTATTATTACCAAATATATGAACGGGGATAGAGTTGTGTTTCAACAATGTTCAATGAATATCCATATTATAACCAAAGCAGTGCAATACAACAAATGATTCTGCCATCTCTGCTTTGATGATTTCTGACTGTCTATTCAACATGCATTATCATCATTTGCTTTTAATATCCATGAATGACAACCTTTGCTTCTGTCAAATCTTTCTTAACATTGGTGCTAGAATGATGACGACGAGCATGTTTGCTTAGAGCAAAAATTTCCTTCACATCATGTTTTAATCAACTCTGCATATTCTGCTATGACGAGAAGATGCTTTCACAATTATGGAGTTTGGCTTTTAAGTGGGCGAGTCGCATGTTTTTCAAGGAGTGTCGAGCACATCGTTGTGTAGAGTCACTTATATTCAAACAGTACATAAAACTACATTTCTTCACAGATCTCAATAGTGCTCTTTGCGGTCTATCAAGGTGGCCAAGTCGACAGTGAAAAACTCACAATCTATTTCATGTCTGTTTCAACAATCACGCTTCGCCCTGTTGTTTGCAGTAGACAAATTTCATCTCTGGCAGTGCAGTCTCCTCCATCTTTACATTCGCACTAGCCCAAGGGTTTCAAAAACTAAATCAACAGTTCCATTTCATACTAAATGTTGACAGGAGCACCAAACTCAAACAGAAGTTCAGGTTTAACTAACTCTGTAACGTTTTAAAACTACTCACTAACTAGAGCCAAGATGTCGATCCTCAGATTGAAATTTCTCACCTGAGTGTCGGCGGCAAGATACTGATGGCTTCATTCTTTTACGAAGGAAATTGGAGTTTGCGGCGGATTTGACGACATGTGATTATACATTGCAATACCATTCTTAATGTTTCTCACGTTTATCAGCATGCATGAAGATGTAGAAGTTGGTGCAGTTCTCTTACGTGGAGTTCACCGTTACATCAGCTGTTTGGGCCTCCTTTCTTCCGGGATAACGGGAACAAAGCGCCACCTTACTAAATCTTTAAGCTTCGCTGCTTAAGGTTGTTAGCAATACACCAAAAATTTGCCATAGTAACATTTCATTTTCACATATTTCACTGTTGATAACGTTTCACTTCGACCACCTTTGCCGACATGTGTCTTTCACATTGCATTAATCATGGGATAAATGCCATGACATACACAAGGTGACAATTTTATGAATAGCCATCATTTTGGTATAAGTTTAATGAAGTGTAACGACCCTTCCCGGCATGAATTAATCATATAGTATGTTCTTCAAGACTACACTTCAACACATTTTGTTTTTTTTACCTCCATGAATACCCATGATAACTGCCGGCATTGAGTATGAAGTATGTAGCCACCAAAGTTTTGTTTCATTAAAACTCAAAAAGGTAAAAAAAAACCTTTCTTGCACTTGTTTGGGAGGAGAAAAACGTGCAAGTTGGTGATTTGAGAAATAAAAACCAATGTTAAATTCATGGTTGCATGTAAAAATGTGAAAGCGTGAATGTAACCATAAGTGAGTGTAAAACTTTTTTTTATCTCCCCGAACCCGTGCCATTGGTTAAAATGAAAGTGTACAACTTAGGAAAACTCACAAGTTGCGCATATTTACCGAAAAGTGGAAATTGGCGCGAGTTTGGTGCGGATCAAAAGTAGATGCAAATGGACTTGGTGGGAAGCAAAAATTATCGCGAACTTAGTCAAAACGGAAAATAGACACAAAGTAAAATATGACCATGTGGTGAGTTTTGCCTTGGGATAAAAATTGGTTTTGACGTTTTAAATGGAGAGAAAAATGAGACGAGGGAAGACTATGATAACAAATTATGATTTAAAAGTATACAACGCAACCCCAAATGTATTTGAAATGAAAAATATGACTTCACACAGAGGATTAATTTTTGCAAGAAGATTTTATACTTTGGATAGAAGGATCAGGGCAAACAATGCTCTTATACAAAAATGTGGTTTAGGGACAACTTCCAACATGTGGTACCTTTCATGACTATGAGAGATCTATATAAACCCCTTGGTAGTTGTCAAGTGACCACAATTGTCGACAACTACCAAGAAACTATTTTTCTTTTAACTTCTGCAAGTTGACAAACCATTAGCATACCCATCATGGATAACCAAATGAGTAAAACATAACTAAGACAAAAATATGCTAACTACAAAAGCATGCACTTTAGGGGAGAGTGAACTTGAAAACATGAGGAAAAAGTGCATACTCGTAAGGAACAAGTCACTTGAAAACATCAAAATTGCCCAAAAGTTGCAAAGGAGCACATATTTGTATGGAGAGGATGAGATTCAAGTTAAAATAGAAATAAAAGTACATCATCATTACAATAGTGCACCTCATGAGGATAAATTGCTTAAAAACATGAAGAACTGCTCAAAGAGGCCAAAAAAGTTTTCTAATACATTGAGATGTCCAAGTGTAACCTTCAAAACATCAAAAAGACACCATTGGAGAAATTTCTCAACAAAGTGTAATTCACATAAAAGTTTTGTCACAAGTTTTCAAGGATCAACACTAGTTTTTATTATGCCAATGTCTACAACAATCATGGTGAGGAATTCTATCATGTCCCCAATCTTTATCAAAGACATTTCAAGGTTGATGATTTATCTTGTTAAAGGTCTTTAACATGGATAAAGTCTAGGGCACTAAACACTAAATTTCACAAGTTTATGAGGGAGTCAATTTATAATTACGAAAACAATTCGTTGAGTTGTTAATGGTTATTAGAGTTTGGTTTCAAATTTCTTTAGAGGATCCATTATGGTAGGAGAGAAAGAGTTGTCATATTCATTGAAGAGCAAATCAACCCCATACTAGCTATTGTTTTGGAGATAACTATTTTAAGATGGTCTTTTGGAAGATCTATTTAAAGGCATCTTATTTGAGACTTTCTTATTTTAGACAATGTATTATTTGAAGACAATTTTGTATTTAAGACTTATTTTGTGTAAGCAAACTATTTTATTGGCATAGGGACTATGCTATGCTTTTTATTTATCATACAAAAATCTTGTAAATACTTAAAAATAAGTGTTATTAGCACTTAGATGAGCTAATGGTCAGTTTGCCTCTATTTTTTTGTTAAATTTGTTGTTGAGGCCCACTTATGTATCTTTTGTGATTGACATTTTAGAAATTGAATAGTTTGTATTGCATTAGTTCTTGATTTGAGTTTTGTGGCTTTGAATACAAAACTTTGTATTCAATTCATAATGTCTTTTGTGTGTTTCATCCAATCTAGTAGTTGTGTCATATTAACTTTTAGTCTCTATTTTTAAGTAGAATGGGTGAACATTTATTTTTATATTTTCTAGATTAATTAGTCAAGATTTATGGTGGGGCCCCACCCTTGAAATTGTGACGGTTTGTTCATGAGGCCCACATCCCATACAATTTCCTTGCAGGGACAATGCTTTAACTAATTCTCTATACATGGGGGATAACATTGCAATTATAATGCCCTCGTTTATCTTGAACACTCCTCGCCCTCACCTCCAATCTCCTACAAGGCATTCATTCATCTTTTTCTCTTGATCATCTCCCTGTATCAATCCTTCAACATGAATGCTTTAATGCACCTCAACTTAAACAATACTTCTCCCATCTCTTCTTGCAAGGCATCCTCTCTTCCTTCTACATTCCTCCAATGTGCTCCTGCTTCACCTCTTTGCATGCTCCTTGGGCTTAAATGCTTCACCTCCTGACAAACTCCTTTGGCTTATATGCTTATCACTTGTGAAATACCACCATCTACCAATTAACTAAAGAAAGAGTACTACTTCAACATGCCTATCGACATTAAAATGTCACTTGGAAAGGTTTGAACCTTGGTCTCCAACATGAGAACCAAGTGGCCAAACCACTTGACCACAACCCCTTTGATAGAAAAGGTGAGCATTTGTTAACCATTTAGGTTGTTTGCTTTAAGATAAGAGATAAAAATCTTTCATCTTACATAAAGGTGTTGATAAGCCTTGTGGCTTGCTTGAGAACAAAAAAAATGTGGTTGTTTTCTTTAAGATAAAAGATAAAAATCTTTCATCTTACATAAAGGTATTGATAAGCCTTGTGGCTTGCTTGAGAACAAAAAATGTGGTTGTTTGCTTTAAGATAAAAGATAAAAACATTTCATCTTAGATAAAAGTGAAAATAAGTTTTACATGCACCTCAACTTAAACGCTACTTCTCCCATCTCTTCATGCAAGGCATCCTCTCTCCCTCCTACATTCCTCCAACGTGCTCCTCTAGCTTGAATGCTTCACCTCCTGGCATGCTCTTTTAGCTTAAATGCTTCACCTCGTAACACTCCTTTAGCTTAAATGCTTGTCACTTGTGAAACTACCACCATCTACCAATTAACTAAAGAAAGAGTGCCACTTCAACATGCCTATCAATATTAAAATATCACTTGGAAAGGTTTGAACCTTGGTCTCCAACATGAAAATCAAGTGGCCCAACCACTTGACCACAAACCCTTTGATAGAAAAGGTGAGCATTTGTTAACCATTTAGGTTGTTTGTATTAAGATAAAAATCTTTCATCTTACATAAAAGTGTTGATAAGCCTTGTGGCTTGCTTGAGAACAAAAAAATGTAGTTGTTTTCTTTAAGATAGAAGATAAAAATCTTTCCTCTTAGATAAAAGTGTTGATAAGCTTTACATGCACCTCAATTTAAACACTACTCCCTTATCTTCTTGCAAGGCATCCTCTCTTCCTCAACTTCTTCCTCCTACATTCCTCCAATGTGCTCCTCTAGCTTGAATGCTTCACCTTATGTCATCCTCCTTTGGCTTAAATGCTTCACCTCCTAACACACTCCTTTGGCTTAAATGCTTGTCACTTGTGAAACTACCACCATCTACCAATTAACTAAAGAAAGAGTAACATGTCTATCGACATTAAAATGTCACTTCGAAAGGTTTGAACCTTGGTCTCCAACATGAGAACCAAGTCGCCCAGCCACTTGACCTCAACCCCTTTGATAGAAAAGGTGAACATTTGTTAACCATTTAGGTTGTTTGCTTTAAGATAAAAGATAAAAATCTTTCATCTTACATAAAAGTGTTGATAAGCCTTATGGCGTGCTTGAGAACAAAAATATGTGGTTGTTTGCTCTAAGATAAAAGATAAAAATCTTTCATCTTAGATAAATGTGTTGATAAGCCTTGTGGCGTGCTTGAAAACAAAAAAAAAATGTTTGCTTGTGTTGCATATTGAAAAACTAATTGTTTAGAATTATAGGACTATATTTTTGTTACAAGGGAGGTTCCCCTTCTAACTAGACCAAAGATTTTACCTTACATGGTATTATGTTTTGTGTTGACCTGAAAATGGCAACTTAAAATGCTAACACTATTAAGATCATTTTCTTCATATGCATAAGTGCTGAAAATTACAGAGTTGTATATTTAAGAACTAAAATTATGATAATGTGACCATCTAGCTCACAAAACACCCCGACCATTTTCAATCAAATAGAGAATAATCATACATGATTCCTATTCCTGATAATATAAATTTAATAGATGCCCTTATTATTGCATTTTTCTTCATCAATATCAACAATTTCCAATGTTGCTAAGGTCTGCATCCAAAACTATCTCAACAACTCATAAATGCAATAGATGCCATTATTATTGTATTTTCCTTCATCAATATCAACAATTTCAAACATTGATAAGGTTTGCATCCAAAACTATCTCGATTCTCAACAACTTGTAAATGCAATAGATGCCCTTATTATTGGACTTTTCATTTTAAGGAAGTTAAAGTAGCAGAAACAACTTCCTACGACAATCTTGAGGAGGAACATTATGCAAAACTTTTAAAACTGATCTAACAATTACAAAAAATCTAGAAGCACATTCAAAACATGAAATAAACAGTGAAACACAAAACACCAAATATACGTGGGGAAAACCCTTTCAGGTGAAAAACCCCACACTCCAAAAGCCTACTCAATGTATTCTAAATTCAATAACAAGATTACATACACTTGCAAAGCAAGTTTATTATAGGAGTATCACCAGTAATCAACTTCGGAAGAATTCCGGTAGCATTCCAGCAGCATAACAATACCTACAAACTCACACATACAAACTACTCCTCAAGCCTTCAATTTATAGACTTCTAGCTATACAAGAAACCATTTGTGGTTTTACAAAACCATGTGCGAAGCTTCTCAGCCAAGATTCCAGTCTAAAAATAAGCTCTCACGTCCAAATTGAAATCCCATATTTTTGACCCTTACAGATGTCATAGAAACTATCATAATATGCCTAAAAATAGGCCTTCCATAATATACCACTATGTGGGCATCTTTTGACACCTAATAAAACAATTTTCAAAGCACCGACAATGTGTAACAGTTGTAGGAAAATATTAAATGAAAATAACTATTATGGGAAATATGCAACAAGGTTGAGACACTTCATTTCCTAACATTCTCCCACTTGTCGAATACCTTGCAAGAGCCAAAGGAATAACACCATCATGGATCAACTGCTAGGGGCCAAAAGGCCCATAGACTCATAACACCACCTAAATTTTACTGTGCTCATGGGCTTAGTTAATGCATCTGCAACATTCGCCATAGTCTCTACCTTTTCTAGCTTCACCCTACCATCCTCGACCATATCTCTCACAAAGTGATACTGAACATCAATGTGTTTGGTCCTGGCATGAAAAGTCGGGTTCTTCGCAAGGCAGATTGCACTCTGACTATCACAATAAAGTGTAACGACACCCTGTTTCAATGCAATATCTGAACACAAATGCTTCAGCCAAATGACTTCTTTGCAGGCATGAGTAGCTGCCATGTACTCTACCTCAGTAGTGGACAAAGCGACCACAGCCTGTCGCTTGCTCATCCAACTAATTGCACCATCATTAAGTGTAATGTCCCCTTCTAGCAAGCCAAAATTTTTGCAACCTTGCAAACAATTTCAACTCACCAAAAGAGAACATTAGAATTCAATCCTTCTTGTCTCATTATATAAATCGTAATTATATAAAATCAAACCTTATAATCATAACTTATATGTAATATGCCTTTATCTATTTCACTTAACAATATCATAATTCTCTTCCGGAAGAGTCTATCACTTGGCCAATCATGTTAATCCAATCATTCACCCAACAAGAGACGGTTCCTTGGGTACAATCTTGCCATTGGTCCATTATCCTTCTGTTGATCTAGCATGGCAATCTTCACCAACTAGAGTCAAAGGCCTATCCACTTGTCCCATATTGGCAATCTTCACCAATTGAAAACAAGGGCCATTTCCACTTGTCCATATTAGCAATCTTCACTAATTAGAACAAGGGCCTTTCTCCTCTTGCCTCAAGTTAGCAATCTACACTAATTGGGTCAAGGGCCTATCTCCACTTACCCCAGATTAGCAATCTACACTAATCGAGATAAGGGCCTTTTTCCACTTACCTCATATTGGCAATCTACACCAAATGAGATAAGGGCCTTTCTCAGTTGAGTACTCTTCCCTTTTAGGATAAGCAATCTACACTTGCCTTATAAGGTTAGAGCCTTATCAACTCGAGCCTTAAATACCTTTGTCAATTATCAAACCCTTGGTCTCACTTACTTGGTGCGATGGATTAACAATGATGTCCATTTCTCATTATGGCCTTTCATAGTTATGAATTACATTTCCTATCACATGTTAGCTTTTCACATTTCTTTGAGATGTTCTCTTCATAATCATGCATCAAATATATTCTTCATAATAATCATGCATCATGTAATAATTCATACTACTATTCATATTTCTCATTTTTATGATATAGTCTATTCGTATCCTCTAATTACGCTGAAGGCGTTCCCTCTATGTGGTGAACCGGCCTGGGTGATGAAATCTATGGCTGAAAGTGCTCCTTAGCAACTGCAAGACGATCAAATTAATCGCAACCAGACATATTTCTCCCTGTTGATATTTTGATATTTTGTTGTCGCCAATTTTTACTGTCATCGTCGCCACTTTTTTCTCGACGATCTTCGCAGTCAGTTTTACCGTGCCGCCATTTGGATATTTTCTGCCGAAAAAATTGTCTCACTATACAAAAATTCACGTCGTTGCATCCCACCGGGAACTCGAGAAAAATCTGCTTGTTTCCTTCCAGGCTCCACAGCAGGCATTGCCAGTTTTTTTACCCTTCGCGATTCTCACCGTGACATTCTACCCTCGTTTTCATTTATTTTCTTTTTCAACATGGAGGAAGGTGGCGGTTGCTCATAAAGTAATAACTAAAACCCTTGAACTGTTAATCATCAATAAAATGTGATTATAAAACTCAACAAGAAAGTAATAAATTGATTTCTTCTTATAATTTATGCATCCACCAATCATGACTATAGGTAGTGGAGATTAGTGGACTCCTTTCTAAGTTGTAACTCATTATATATAAATAAATAATAAATAAATAAAACTTAAATTGGTATTCTTACAACACATAAGCTCCTTGGGAAGGAAAGTGTAGAAATTCATTACTTATAAATTAAAAAACTTACAAAACCCATATAAATCTTGGCAACGGTTTCTTTTAACATTTCCTCCACTAAACTCTCTCTCTTGGTTCTCTCATTTGTAGGCATCCACTACACTTCGCTTTACATACATGTAAATAAGCTTATATGGGTGTGTAATAGCAATACATATAATATATATTATTAGTTTTAACCGCTTGACTTCATTTAATACATAATATTAAATATAATATAAATAATAACAATTTCAAATATAATATTATTTTCATACATGTAAATAAGCTTATATAGATGTGTAATAGCAATACATATAATATATATTTATTAGTTTTAAAGCTTGACTTCATTTAATATAAAATATAAAATAAAATATATATAAATAATAACAATTTCAAATACAATATTATAAACTAATATTATATAGCATATAAAATATATTATATTTATATATTTATAGGTGTAATATTATGAAATTATATATGTATATTAAATATTTAAATATATTTGTTAATTTATTATATATATAATTTATACTTATATGTGTATTTAAATATTATGTTCTATATAATTAAAATTATTAAATACAAAAACAACATTATATTTTTTAACAAACTACTATTTAAATTAATTTATTCTCAATTTTAATTGTCAAGGTATTGACCATGACTTCTGATTTTCAAATTTTATTTCAAATCCACATGAATCACTTTATAGGTATCCACAAAATGTTTGCACTTGACATACATTGGAAGAAGCTTAATATATTATGTTATGCATTTTATATATAAAAAATCTATATTAAAATTATATTTATTATTATGTTTTTTTCTTTTTAATAATGTAAATTAGTATTTTTTTCAATATAATATTATATTGTAAAGTTGTATAGTTTAATTAAACACATTTATTATTTTAAACCATATATGGAATCATGATGCATACAATCATGATACCATGGTAAAGTTGTATATTTAAATGTCACAGAATTTGACGCACCAACAAAACCCATCTTCATTAGAATGTTTTTCACCCACCTGAATTGAATTGACATAACAAAGTTTTAATTATATATGATATAAGGTAATATATTCTTACTAATTTTATCTTTGTTTTTATGAAATCTTTAATTTATTCTAACTATTAAGAAAGTTTTATTATAATTTTATGTTGTATATTATTATAATTGACAAATTTTATATTTATTATTATTATAAAAATTAGTTGTTTCCTTTTGAAAGAGCATCTTAGTTTTCCTCAATAGATATAGCATGAAAAGAAATGAAAGTACTTAAGGGATAATCTATCAACATTAGGCTTATCCCTAACTAGATTATAGCCTACATTAAGAACACAATCATCACTAATATTAGTGATACAGGAGAGGGATAATCAATATGAAGTTGATGAGCAGGTAAAGTAAAGTCATCTCAAATAGAAGGGAAGGCAATAACAAGTTTTGTGAAAGATGAAAAGTCATATACACAATGAAATATTGCATCCATGTATTTTCATCCTTATGGTAAATGAATATGATGTCATCAAGGATAAATGGATTTGAGGTAAAAAAAATTGTAAAATACATTGAAAGCCACATGTTTCAATATAAGCTAAGGACAAGGGTTGGCAGAAATCCATAGTAAAAAAATCAATAGCCAAGTCAAATCACTATGGATAAAGGAAAGATGACCTACAAATTTTAGATCTAATCTAAAGATATGAAAACTTACAAATATTAGAGATGAGAAGAAGGTCAATCCCTAGGGAAAATTCTTTGGAAGGGTTTGGAGAATTTAGCTTCACAAAAATGTAAAGAAAATGAGTGAAACCTCTATGCAATTGCATGCATGACATGATGTATGAAAATGAATCATAATGCATGAGGAAATTATGGATTTTTGACTAAGACATCTCCCACAACACATACATAGGAATGAGGGATGACACCCATTACTCAAACAAGAATGAGACCATGTAAGATTGAGATGATATGGAATTATGATACATACAATCATGAAACCATATATATACTAAGATAGATATAGAGATTAGAGATCTCATGGAGAGGAAGTGTGTGAGAGAGAAGGGGGAGGGAGATGGAGATGAAGAGAGATAAAGAAAAAAAGAAAAGGAGAGAGGTAGAGAGATAGAGAGAAGAGAGAAACATATGTATAGAGATATTGTTGTTTCCTATTAAATTATTAGAGGGGCTTCCACCTATTATTAGATCAAAACCTCCAATTGAATTAATCATTTCATCAAGTCCTTCTTTTGTCAAACTCTGAATATCTTCCACCTTAATCAATTTACTCTTAAGATGTTGTGGAGAGAGAGAGGAACAAAGAAGGGGAGAGAGAGAGAGAGAGAGAGAGAGAGAGAGAGAGAGAGAGAGAGAGAGAGAGATCTTATAGAGAGGAAGTGTGTGAGAGGGAAATAGAGACATAGAGAGACCAAAAGAAATAAAGAGCTAGAGAGGGAAATATATATATATATATATATATATATATATATAGAGAGAGAGAGAGAGAGAGAGCAAAACAGAGAGGTAGAGTACCTTTAAATTTCAAGTAGATAACATGGCTATATGTATAACCTTCATATGAATAGTTATTTCCAAATTTAACCTTTACCACCCATCATAATTGAAGAGACAGAGTAGGAAAGAAAGTTAAAGATAAGATATATAGAGGGAAAGACAAGTAGAGAGAGAGAGAGAGAGAGAGAGAGAGAGAGTTATACAAAGATAGAAAGGGAGGAGAGGGGGGAGAGATAGAGAGGAGACAAAGAGATATAGAGAGAGGTAGAGTGATATAGAGATAAACAGGGAGAGAGGGGAGATGGAGAGATAAAGATATAAAGAGAGGGATATCAAGGTAGAGAGAGGAATAGAGAAAGAGAAAAGGGTTGAAGAGTGAAATAGAGATAGAGGAAGAGAGATAGAGAGAGGATAAAGGGAGAGAGGTGGAGAGGGAGAGGGAGAGGGAGAAAAAGATAAATATAGAGATAGAGAAGGAGAGAGAGAGAGATATAGTACATTTTACTGTGAATACCTCTATCAACACAATTTCTAAGCCTTACACATATAAAGGAAACCTTAAGACATTATCCACATTAGAAAGATTTAAGATTAAATCAAATTTGATTTCTTACGAAGTGTTATAAATAATAAGGCATATAACAATTCCATCTACATAAATTAGGTCTCAATGCTTATTGTCCATATAGATAGATAGAGAGAGAGAGAGAGAGGTCCAAATTATTATGTATAAGTGTAGCACCCAAGTTAGTGGATTCAAAGGTAGAATCTTACACATTGTGAGATAGATCTAATATTAGGTTGTCTTTCTAATTCAGTCTTGATGAATGTTTTAGTTCAAAACATTGAGATTTTATGAAATGAAATTATTACATTATATCAAACTAAGTGTCTTGTCAATAAGTTATTTTTAAAAATAAAATTGTATCCTTTAAAGATGCATGGAGGAGACTTTATAACCAAGCATTTAAATGATTTTCATGTAGTAGTGAGTCAATTGGCTTCCATATATGTAAAATTGTTCATTATAGGATACCATAGTTTTGTTTTGAAGCCTATTTATCTAGAGGGAATCAATATCCTTTATTTGTTCTCTAGAGTTAAAGGTGCAGAAGTTGCTTTGCATCGTTTGGGTATACCAGCCAATTATTTTGTATCTACAAAAAATGGAGGTAAGAAGAGATAGAAAGGGATGCATAGAGAAGTGGAGAGAGAACAATAGAGAAGGGGAGAGAGATATAGATAGAGGGATAGAGAGTGAAAGAGAGAGGAGGGAGGGAGATAAAGAGAAATAGAGAGCTAGAGAGGGAGACATGGATACATATAGAGAGGTAGAGACCTACAGAGAGAGACATCAACAATAGATCAAGATGAATGGGACAAGTTGGATAGAAGAGATAGATCTACTATTAGGTTATCTTTCTAATTTAGTCTTGATGAATGCTTTAGTTCAAAACAATGCTATGAGTCTATGAGAAAAAAAATATTGCATTATATCAAACTAAGTGTCTTGTAAATAAGTTATTTTTAAAAAGAAATTTATATTCTTTAAAGATTTATAAAGGAAACTTTGTAACCAAACATTTAAAAACTGCCTTGCATAGATGTAAAATTGTTCATTATAGGATACCATCTTTTTGTTTTGAAACCTCTTTATGTATCCTTTCTTTGTTCTCTAGAACTAGGGTACAGAAGTTGCTTTGCATCATTTGGATATACCACTCAATTATGTTAATCTACAAAAAATGGAGATAGGAAGAGCTAGAACATTCAATTGTAAGTTATAAGAAGAGGGAGAAAGAGATAGAGCAAAAGAGAGAGGAAGAAATAAATAGATAGAGCAAAGAAGAGAGGTAGAGAGACAGAGAGAGGATGAGACAAATAGATAGAGAAAAACAAAGGTAGAGTGAGAAATCTCAGAGAGAGGAGAGAGAAATATAGGGAGAGAAAAATCTTAGAGGAAGTGTGTGAGAGAGAAGGGGGAGGGAAATAGAGATAGAGAGAGATAAAAATAAATAGAGCTAGAGAGGGAGACAGATATATATAGAGACCTGGAGAGATAAAAAGGGAGAGAGAAAGAGAGAAAAAGATAGAGGTAGAGAGACAAAGATAGGAAGAGAGAAAGAGGTAGAGCATAAGAGAGAGGTAGAATACCTTTAAATTTTAAGTAGAGAACATGGCTACATGCATAACCTTCTTGTGAATAATTATTTCCAAATTTCACCTTTGCCACCCATCACAATTGAAGAGACATTTCCTAAAACACAAAATCATTATCCATGATGGGATTACAAAACTAAGCTTAACTGCATAAACATAGTGACAAAAAGTGTTCCATTGTGTGATAGACTTGAGGTTATAGTCAAGCATTCCAATGGAAAACCCTAAATTAAAGATCATGCTATGGTATTTTTACAATGTAAAAAGTGGATCTTGGTATGTGTTGGTCCAAATCATCTACTCAAACTTTACTTACCACAATAGAACAACAACACACATCATTACATGGTTTCAATGTTCAAATGATGACCATGAATCAACAAATCAAAATAGACGCAAAAATATAATACAAATATTCTATATACTATCTTTTTGAGAATACTAATATTACAAACAAATAAAAAATTCCTTTTTTACTACTCTTACAAATATGCCCCCCTAATTTATTGTTCTTACTGACTCAATTTTACAAACTATGTATACTTTAAGTTTCCCATATGCAAAATAATGTTTGCTTTTATCCACACATAACTTCTTTCCACATCTATTTTCGGCGTACCCATTGCACACGAAGGTGCGATTGCTAGTATTATTTTCTTCTAAACTTCCTAACCATAATGAAATATAATTCCTACTTAACAATTATCACTCTCATTTGCCAAATCAATATTAGAATTCTGATTAGAAGTATTCATAGCCTTCTTTGTCATAATAACTATTACTTAAACATTCCATTATTCATATTGGAATCGATACATAATAACATTCGATGGAGATATAAAATCATACCTTTGTGCTCGTGATAAGACACCTTATAATTAGTTCGTTCTGCAAGTATGAATAATTATCGATGCAGGTTTGTTGCAGATATATGTATTGGACTCTTGGTCTTCTTTATTCACTGTTGTTCGCTGAGATGAAGATGTATTGTTATACGACGTGGAGGCAAGATTCGATCTGAATATATGATGTGTTCTTGATGCTATGAAGATCTTGTTTGATGTACAATATGCAGATTAGATTGTTCGCCCGATTATGTAATGTGTTCTTCAATACTCAGTCAAAGATATCTGCAATATATTTTCCAATGTAGAGTATATATGTATCTTCGTTGATGCTAGATGATCAAAATTTATGTTGCTTGTGGAACGCTTGGTATTCGATCTGTATAAGAGATTGTTGTGTT
This sequence comes from Cunninghamia lanceolata, assembly GCA_027924645.1. Classification (NCBI taxonomy): domain Eukaryota; kingdom Viridiplantae; phylum Streptophyta; class Pinopsida; order Cupressales; family Cupressaceae; genus Cunninghamia; species Cunninghamia lanceolata. Next base: position 12,395,710 of record BSBN01000237.1, on the reverse strand, counting down.
GTTATTCGATGCCTTTCCTCATTGACCCGATCGCATTATATATTTGATTGGTGTATGTTCACCAAGGGATGCCTCTCCATGGCGTTTTAGTTATCATTAACTCACCTTTTAACTATCGGTGCCCTTTGTGCTTTTAGTTTAATTCATGATGACAATCGATCACAATGTTAATCCTTTCTTATGCATCGAATGATAGTTCATACAGATCCATTGTTTGCTCTAAGTGATATTAAATATCTTGCCTGCCACGTATACTTGCTTCAAAATATCTATTGATGTCACAAGGCTGCAATCAATCTTTATCATTGATTTGATTCTCTTGGTTAACATGACTATTCCAATCTTTAATTGGAATAGGGCCATCGAGGGATGTGACATTAAGAGTAAAAACATATGCACTGGTGGACCTTCTGCTATTGACATCACCAGCCCAGTCTAAATCTACAAAACCATGAATACTTAGGGAATGTTGATCTCCTGTACCATGAAAACAAATAGAGTACTCTGTTGTAGCCCGCAAATATCTGAAGACCCTCTTAACTGCATCCCAATGCACTCTTCCAGGATTAGACATAAAACAAGAAAGAACTCCCACTGCTTGGGCAATGTTTGGTCTTGTACAGACCATATCATACATTAAGCTTCCAACTGCACTCTGGTAAGGCACTCTACTCATGTCTTCCATCTCCGATGGGGATGTAGGACATTGTGAAATAGATAGCTTTGTTCCCAATGTAATAGAAACACAAAGTGGTTTACAATCTTGATGCTAAACCTTTACAAAACTGAACAAGCATACTTACTCTTGCCAAGCCATAGCGTTTTGTTCTCATGATCTCTTCTAATCTCCATCCCAAGTATGTGTTTTGCTGCACCAAAATCTTTCATTTCAAATTTCATAAAGAGCTGAGATTTCAATTCTGCAATCAAACCTTTTCATTTCCAAATAAGCAGCATGTCATCAACATATAAAGCAATTACTATGAAACAATCACCATCAGATTTAAAATATACACAGTGATCAGATTTAGGCCACACAAATCCTAAACTCAACATATATGTATCGAACTTCTGGTACCACATCCTCAGACTTTGTTTAAGGCTATACAGAGATTTCTTTAACTTACAAACCAACTTGCTTTTACCTTTCACCACGTAATGCTCTCGCTATGTCATATAGATTTTTTCCTCCAAATCACCATGAAGGAAAGTAGTTTTCACATCCATTTGTTCAACCTCTAGGCCATGAGCTGCTGCTATAGATAATAAAAACCAAATGGATGTCATTTTAGCAACAAGAGAAAAAATCTCACTGTAATCAATACTCTCAACCTGAGTGTATTCCTTCGCAACCAACCGTGCCTTATACTTTTCAACATTTCCATCTGAACCAATTTTTTTTTAAACACCCATTTACATCCAATAAGTTTATGTCCTTCAGGCAAAGGTATAAGGTCTCATGTATCATTTATTTCAAGGGCTACCATCTCTTCATCCATGGCAACTTTCTAGGACTTTGCATCAGTCATACCCAAAGCCTCTTGCACAGATCTCGGTTCATCAATGTTAGTACTCAAAGCAAATATACATTTCCAATCATCAGGTGAATACCCATACCTTTCAGATGGTTGTCTATGGCTTGTAGACCTTCAAACAAGCTGAAGTGGAAGTTCTTCTAATTCTTCCTCCTCTTCTTCCTCTTCTGAAGATTCAGAGTTTGATGAGCTCTTCTCAACTTCTTGTCTATCTTCGGGTCTCGATTCAACTTTCTCAAGCATAGAAGGAAGTTGAATCACATCCTTTTTCTGTTCAATTTATTTATGCTGTTCTGGGTGAAAAGTAATAGGAGAAGATTTAGTCTCTATAAAAATAACACTTCTAGAATAAATTAACTTATGTGTAACAGGGTCCCAAAGCTTGTATTCTTTCACACCATAGCTGTAGCCGATGAAAATACATTTGACAACCTTAGAATCCAAATTTGTTCTCTTCTCATTAGGCACATGTGCATATGCCTCAACCAAAAAACTCTTAGATGTCTAAGTGAAGGCTTTTTCCCCGACCACACCTCCGTTGGCGTTTTATCAACAAGCGTTGATGTAGGAGGTCTATTTATCAAATAACAAGCAGTGGCAACAGTGTTAGCCCAAAACTTTTGTTCTAGACCAGCTCCACTCAATATGTTCCTAGCCTTCTCCATCAACGTTCTGTTCATTCTTTCTGCAACTCCATTCTGTTGAGGAGAATACGGAGTTGTCTTTTGTCTTTTAATCCCGCAATTTGTACAAAATCTGCAGAACAGTACTCGCCGCCATTGTCAGTCCTCAAACATTTAATTTTCTTTCCAGTCTGAGTTTCTACCATAGCCTTAAACTCCTTAAAATGACTGAAAACTTCATATTTACTCTTTAAAAAATATCCACATGTCCTCCTACTGAAATCATCAATGAAAGTAATGTAATAAATTGATTTACCAATAGAAGCAACATCAACAGGACCAAATACATCCGAATGGATTAGATCCAAAATACATGACTTATGAGAAGACGAGTAAAACTGAACACGATTCTGTTTGCCATAAAAACAATGCTCACATAAATCAAATTCTAAATTGCAATCATTCAAACCCTCAACAAGGTTCTTATTTTTCAGGGCTTTTAAACCCTTATCTCCAATGTGGCCAAGCCTCTGATGCCATAACATAGTCTTCTCTGCAGGCAACTTTGATTCAGTAGACAGAGCACCCTTGGGTATCCAGAAGCCACGACCATCCACAGAAGAAACCATCTCTTTTTTCAGCGAAGTAGTTTCTGGCTTAATTTTATCAGAAGTGCTACTGCACTCAACTGTGCATGCATCAAGCTGGTGCAATGTAGCAAATCTGCTTCCTCTTACTATCACCATAGCACCTCTCACCATTTTCACACTTGCTTCAGAAAACTATACACGCACACCCGCATCTATTAGTTTGCTAACAAATAATAAATTTCTTGTTAGTCCTGGGATATGCAAGACACCATCAAATAATTTAACTCTACTATCAAAAAATTTCACATGAATACTACTACAACCAACAATGTCAAGGAAAGAATTATCACCCAAATACACCTTACCACCATCATAGTTTTCATACTTACTAAACCAGTTTCTATTAGGGGTCATGTGGAAAGATGCACTGAGTCTATCAACCATGCATTATCACCTACACAAGTGGCCAAGGTTGCAATAAAGGCATCTCTATCTTCTTTCTCGGACTCAGAATCAGAATCTTACTTCTTCTTTTTTCTTTTCTTTACATTCCTTTCAGAAGTGTCTGAATTTGCCACAATTCTAGCATATTGCCTTGGACTTACCAAGAAATTTTGATCTCCCCTTATTCTTGGACTTAAAACGGCCACACTACTTCTCATCTTTGCATCGTTATTTTTGTCTTCCTCGAACACTCAAAGCCTCTTTGGCATTCAGAGAGACCTTCCTTATCATCTCTTCAAAGAGTAAAGAACCAACATCCTCCATCGTCAAGATCACTGCAGTGCTCCCAATAGCCATGACTAGGCTATCCCATGAGTCTGGCAGTGAACACAACAAAATTTGGCATATTTCTTCTTCGTCCATCTTAACCCCAACCGAGGTCAACTGAGTCACCAACATATTGAATGTTACTAGATGCTTAAAAATCCGTCCACCTTCCATTCTCAAAGAATACAACTTCTTCCTCAAGAAAATCTTATTTACTAGAGATTTAGCTTGATATATCTCAATCAACTTCTTCCAAAGCTTCTTCGAAGTGGGTTCTTCATAGACATTTATCATAATCGAATCTACAAGGCACAATCTTATGAGACCTTTAGCTTTTCTATCCATTGCATCATATTTTGCAACCAAATCTGGATCCACGGGCCTATGGACATTTTCATCCACTGCATCCCATAGATCCCAATCAATCAATGGATCTTCCATCTTCAGTTTCCACATTTCAAAGTTAGTGCCAGAAAACTTCTCTACCTCAATCCTCCCAGATATGCTCGCCATCTGAAAAATGCTTCCAACAAGATCACAAAGTATTATCTACACAAGCTCCCACTCAAACCTTGATTAGCACAAAAAAACCCAACAACCCACAACTGAAACCAAAGGTGATCAGGCTTTAATACCACTTGTAAGGAAGTTAAAGTAGCAGAAACAACTTCCTATGCCAATCTTGAGGAGAAACATTATGCAAAACTTTTAAAACTGATCTAACAATTACAAAAAATCCAAAAGCACATTCAAAACATGAAATAAACAGTGAAACACAAAACACCAGATATACGTGGGGAAACCCCTTTCGGGTGAAAAACGCCACTCCAAAAGCCTTCTCAATGTATTCCAAATCTAATAATAAGATTACATACACTTGCAGAGCAAATTTATTATAAGAGTATCACCAGTAATCAACTCTGGAAGAATTCCGACAACATTCCAACAGCATAACAGTACCTGCAAACTCACACATACAAACTACTCCTCAAGCCTTCAATTTATAGACTTTTGGCTATACAAGAAACCATCTGTGGTTTTACAAAACCATGTGCGAAGCTTCTCAGCCAAGATTCCAGTCTAAAAATAAGTTCACGTCCAAAATGAAATCCCCTATTTTTTACCCTTACAGATGTCATAGAAACTGTCATAATATGCCCAAAAATAGGCCTTCCATATACGTAACAGCTGTAAAAAAAATAGTAAATAAAAATAACTATTACGGGAAATATGCAGCAAGGTTGAGACACCTCATTTCCCAACATTCATCAATATCAACAATTTCACAAGTTGCAAAGGTCCACATCCAAAACTAGCTCAACAAATTGTATGCTTTCAATAAACCAAATTAATGGTCAAAACTTTGAAAGTCTTGTAACGACTTTAGACCAAATGTCATTTGATTCCAACAAAATCAAAAGGGAGAAAAACACATTTAGCCATACAACCGATGAAATAGAATACCAATTTTGTTATGGTAATAATCAAGATACTTTCCTTGTCATATTTATCCATCCAAAATGATGGCTTAAACATCAAGGCTAAAAATTAGTAACTCAACAATGGATCATATAATCACCTCAGCTTGATAGAACATGATAAAAATAGGTTGGAAATTTGTATTTGCATTTTCACCAACTTAAAAGGGCCTAAGATCAGTGTACATAAGATGACAATGATAACAATTACTATTAACGTTAGAATTCTCTAGATTTAAGGCTACAACTTAAAACATATTTCATTAGTCATCAATTGAAAGATATCTGCAAAGTTTGGACCTTACAAACCTTGATAATCTTAGGGTTTTGTGTATTTCCAGAAAAAAGAAGGAAAAAAAAACATACTGTAATGACATTCACAGATTTTTCTAGTGATGAATATAGAGAACAATAAATTAAAGAAAAAGATGCACTGATAAATTTGTAGCAGCAAGAAGCTTAATAGTTTGTGAACTCAACAGAAGAACACGTGTAGCTAAATGCAATGATACTAACAGTCCACTATATTTTGGAAAACAGTACATAGAATTTGTGAATACTCTAAATGTGGGCTTTACCACTATCCTATCTCAATACAACACCTTGCCGTGCCATTTAGAAAATCAGAAAAGGATCAATTTCTTTCTTTCTTAGCATCCTGACCAAACTCAATATTTATTCTCTTTATCTAATGTATTATCACACTTGACATTAATAAGTCTTTTCCTCGGCACCAGAAATCACACATATATTGACAAGAAAAGCTGTTTAGCTACAATTGTTGGCATAATCTTTTTACAGTGGAAATCACGTAATATTTCATTACATTCCTTACAACTTGTTTTGATATAAAAACACAGCCAGTCGAATACTTTTAGTGACAACCTCCAACATTCAGGTAATTGAACAATGTACCATACCACTTAAGATATATGAAGATGTACACAAGTACAACAAACAAAATCAAACATACAATTGGTCAGTGGACATGCTAAATTATGATTAACAGCTAAGCTGCATACGGTTAATTTTATTTTACTTTCATTTTAGCATGCAATATAATTGCATCTACTACAATAAATCATAAATTATATTCTTTTAAAGAATCTTCACCAAAAGCTAGCTTTAATTTAGTGTTGCCAAATCAAACAAATGTCGCATGGTTGGTCGACCATGTGGGCAATTCCAAGGAGAATCTAGAGTTGATAAATGCTGTAGAATCTGCAAAATGAATCAAACAATATAATGAGTATACTTAAAACGTTCTGACTGAGCTTCTTGTTAAAAAAATGAACAGCCCATTCCTACTTGAACCAGAAAACTGCATCCAATTCCCCTTGTAAAAGCATTACATCTGAAAAAGCTAACATAATTTTTTTTTATAGTAATAAAGAAGCTTTCATTGATAATCAGCAATGCAGAGGAAGAGGCTCTGCTACAGGTCAAGAGATCATAAACTGTATATAATCTTGTGCACAATCGGTTACAGAATGAGGTGCAAAAATGACAATTAAACATCTAAGAATAAAGTATATTGAAGATAAAAATCCAGTAAACAGACCAGCAGAAAATTAGGCCACATCATCTTGAATCAGGTTGAGTAATCTACTAAACTCCATTCATTGCCGGATCTTGCCTCTAAGGAGAATTTGATCTTCCTGAAGTCAATTGTCAAGAGCCCAGTTAGCCAGCCAATCTGCCATTTTGTTGGCCAAATGCTTAACATGATGGAAGGAAACCTAAGAGCCTCACACACTTTAACAATCTTGATAGAAAGGACCCAATCCTTAACTGTCTTAGTCTGCAAAGCATGAATAATAAGATGGGAATCGCCTTCCACACAAACAACATGGGGAGAAGACTAGGGGAACCTAATATACCCCTCACAACAGCTTCTGCTTCAGCAAGATTGTTAGTATTTTGTCCAATGAAGCCAGCTCCGAGGGCAATAGGAGAAGTATGATCATCTCACAAGATCCATCCATATGCAGCTGAGACAGGATTACCCCTACTGGCACCATCAAAGTTTAGTTTCCAATAACCATGAGCAATCTTAGTGTAAGAGAGCTCCTTAGTATGCTCATCAATGATCTTATTTCTTTTAGGGCCAAATTGATGTTGTCCACAACAAACCTAATGGCTCCCAAGAATTTAAAATTTCCATTTCCTGAGCAGTGAGCTAAGGGCTGAATTTGGGGAAAGTACACTTCACGAAGTTTTGCTAGGTGAGCTTCAAAGCTACTCCATACTTTCTCTGCAGTGGAAGAAATTTTCCTGAAGATCCACTCATTCCTTGCAAGCTATTTACTTCAGACAAGCACAGCTGGGATCAAATCCCATAAGCAAAGAATGGCCTTTCCTTTAGATAGAGATTTCTATCGAGTCAATAATGACTCAATAGACAATAGGCATAACCCACGAGATTTTAAATTTGTACATTAACTTCCCCCATAACTTGAAGGCAAAGGGGCAGTGAAGGTGGTGTGGGCCAGTTTCATCTGCATTATCACATATAATCGATTTGAGGATTTCAGGCCAGCCTGTTTTTCTTAATTGTTCTCTGAATAGAAATTTAACATGAACAGCAAGCCAGAAGAAAAAAATAACTTTTGGCTAGGCTTTAGTGTTCCAAATCCTTTTCCACACAACTAGAGGAATTGTGTTAGTTTCCTTACTAATGAAAGCACAGTAGGCTGATTTAACAATGTATTCCCTAGAAGATGAGAAGTCTGAATTTGTCCTCCCCTCTGGCAGCCATTGTAATGTCCCTTTTAGGAACAATACTAATTTTACCCTAAATTATCAATTTCTAAGCAAACAAGGATTTAGAGAGTACCTTGGCTTGATCTAATCCCTGCAAACAAGTTAGAAAATAATTATAATAATATTTCTCACAATCAAGTTAGCATGATTAACAACTCACAACATTATTAATCCAACTAAACCTAATATCTTGGAGACTCAACCACAAGAGAGTTGAGGAGAGTGACTTCGATCGGGGGTCCCGAATCCTCTACCTTAGGCCCAATAGTTGATATACCACCCACCTTGGCCTCATGTGGCGCATGCCATCCATATGAGGTGGTCTACCTAATGAGGTATCCATTATCCTGTCCCCCCTCATCTTGTCACTTCCTTTTCCTTTCTCTATGGTAGGTTCCTTTGAATTGGTCTATCTATGATAGGAGGATGGGATCACACAAGGGTGCCCCGGAAGCCATCTCTTCTGAGACCAAGGGTAGTACCCTCTGTACTCTTGTACCCTTTGTACCCCCTTGGCCCCAATGGGATTATTCAATACAGCCTGAGTTGGCCTGTTGGTGAAAAACTTGTCCTCTTGAAAGAGAGGTCACAAGTTCAAATCCTGCAGGGGGTAGGGTATACAGCCTGAGTTGGTCTGTTGGTGAAAAACTTGTCCTCTTGAAAGAGAGGTCACAAGTTCAAATCCTGCAGGGGGTAGGGTATGTATGCCTCATATTTGAAGCACAGTAAGGTGCCTCCTGCATTTTGGAGTATGATGTAGTCCCATATGTTATAAGCCCCCTATAGAGCCAAAAATAGGCCGCCCGACATCATGGACTATAAAAGGATCCATTTCCATCCATTTCCATTTCCAATCCCCCCTAGAGGGGTGGCATACTTAGAAGAGTGCCCCATCACCGTTATCCCTCTTGCACCACATTTCCTCCATCACCATGATCATACATTCCTATATTTTTTCATATAAACACATTAGCTCATCCATATATATATATAAGATTATGAAAGAGATCTTTTGCCTATCTATATGCACATAAAATCATAATACATAATGCATATTTAATATACACATATCATTCTAATGAAATCAATTATTAACAAACTACGCTATGCAATATACTAAATTACACTTAATCTAATATTAATGCTGTGATTCCTTATTAATACCAGCTTGACTGATTGCTGGTTCCAATTCAGACCCACGTCTGGCTTGATCTTCTCTCTCTGCAGATTCAGTATTGAATATTCCTTATATACTTAACGATAGTGCCTTGGGAACCGGTGGCACATGGGATCGCATCCCTTTGGAGGTGTCCGCTGCCTCACTTAAGAGTTCGCTGACTTTTTAGCACCCTTTGTTATATGGTTATAATCTGCACTTTATAATAATATTCATTTGATTATATTTATAACAATAATAATGTTATTTACTCACTTATATTTATAATAATAAGATATATATTAATATTAATATTAATTGGATACTTATATCTATTTTTGTTATTATATTAATTACTTCTATTGATAAATAATATTACTATACTTATTTTATAAGTATAACATTATCTTATGATAATTATAATCATAATAAAATTGCAATTTAAATACTTCATAATTTGTATTACAGGGCATGACATAATCACACAATTATCATTCAAAGCAACTTCACCGTTTATTGTGATGTTTAAATATTTAATTTAAACAATGCCTTAATATCGGGACATCACAGCCATTAACCTAAATTTGATAAGAAGAGAGTTAAGGACAGTCCACACTTGACAAAGCTCATTTGGGGCATTAGTAAAACTTTTCCACCTTTTAATTGTTCTACCATTTCTTCCTCCCAATTCCAATAGTTCTCACTAGAATCTCCTCGGGTCTTGCAAATAAAGCATTGAAGATCTTTTAAATCTTCCCTAAAGTTAAGGGGCTGGTTTTCAAGCCAGGCATCTTTCAAGAAATTCACTTTTGAACCTCTTCAAACATCCCATTTGAGAAAATAAGGCATTAAATTCCTAATCCTTTTGATACCATTCCAAATGATAGATCCTCTGGGGTATCTTCAGCAATGAAGATTCTCTCCAGTTTGTCCCCATCCAAGTATTTTGCTCAAAACATTCTGCTCTCTAGAGAATTACGATCTGCATAAATTCTGTAATGTTCTATTTTTGGCGCATTGATTATTGTGAGCATTTTGGCTTGTCCTTAATCTCTTAGTGGCTATCTGGCGTTGTTGGGAGAACTCCAATGTTCTTGGAGTGGCTACAAATCAGTTTCATAAAGCAATTGGTTATGGCTTTGAGCTCAGATAGTGTTCAAGATCGCAGTGATGCTTTCTGATGTTTGATCGGGTTCCCAGTTTGCTCTCCAAGATTCTTGGAGAAGCCGTCTATTTTTAGAAAGTCACCCGGAAGGCATCATTCATCTTCCCAAACATTGTGGAGTATGTTGGTATGCTTAATTTTGCAGTTTATTGATATTTGGGATTTTCCTTAAAATCAGTTGATTTAATGAGCTAAACAATTAATTATTGCACTAAGTTAAAAAGGTTGGGAAATGTTCATTTAACATTTAAGTGTTATAGCTCGTTGGAAAGGGGATGAAAAACTCTAAATCATGGATGCATCATATTGGGACCTCGCGAATCAAATTTTTCCTTTATTTTGATAAAGGGGTCTTTGGAGCTAAAAGGGAGCTTTCAATTAAAAAGGTGACTTTAAGTTGTGCACACATAATGAATTATTTTTTATATCTTTGAGGAGAAATATGAAGGGACAAAAGAAATAATATTTTATTTCCCTCAAAAAATTATAAAAGGAGGAGATGGGCTCATTGTTGGGGATGCTTTGGTTTTGATATTGTTACTCTGTCGGATTGAACCTGCGTGTTCTTCCATATTCTCTTGAGGACGAAAACCCTCTTGTAGAATGCCCTTGAGGACGAAAACCCTCTTGAGGTTGGGTGTGATTTCAATACAGAAGTCACCATTGTGCTGAAGAAGTGATGCGAGCAAGCTTATCCAGAGTTTGCCAGTGAGCTTTCATGGAGCTGATCAAAGTGTTAAGGATTTTGCTAAGTTTTGGATTGGATATCATTAGTCTTTCTTTTGTAATCTTGAGTAGATGATTTTGTTAGCATTTTGATTATGTTTGTTGGAGACTTTATGTACTTTTCTACTGGCCGTACCACTGAAATGGCCGTACATTACAGATTGGAAGCATGTTAAAATAAAATCATTGGAGCAGAGTTTGGGATTATACATTTTTGCATTGTTGTTGTTTGATCTAGGCGACCCTTTCCACAGTAATCTTGTGTGTTTAAAAGCAGTCTATAATGTCTAGTGTGTTGCCGTACATATCGGGGTCGTACGGCCATTTGGCATGATAAATCCTTTGTGTCACATTTCATATTGTTCTATATGCATTTAAAATTGTTGTTTGCCAATGTGTGGGAAGTTAAAGTCATATGGAATCAATGATTTTAGAGTGGGCAGTTATATCTAGCTAGTGGCATTCTGTACCAGCAGTCATGATGCCGTACCAGCCAGGTCTGAGTCTTTTAAACCTGTTTGGTAATCTTGTTTATGCCTTGTTTCAGTGGTTTTCAAAATAATCCCTTGCTAAGCATTTCAGATATTGATGGGATGATATGTGGTTTATGATATGTTCTGTGGATACCCTCCTTACTAGTCACCGTATTATAAAGGAACAGTCTGTAATAGCAGTTCCTGTTGTACAGCAGACTTATCATTGCATTTAATATAGTCTAAATCTGTGAGCATAGTTTGTGATGATTATGTCATTTTTACGAAGGTTGATTCAAGTGATATCAATATATTTTGAAGTGGGCAGTCTTGTGTATTTTTCCAGCAGTCCATATAAGCCTTGATAGAGTCGTACCAATCTGGAAATTGAAGACTTTATCTCTGTTTTTAACCTCTGTTGTGTCTTGTACACTCCATCCATAAGGGATTGCATAGTAGCTAGTGTAATGTGTTGTCAAACAAGTTATAGCATATGCTATGGATTACTCCATTTGAAGGCATTAGTCTTTCCCAGGACAGTTTGATATAACATTCTCAGGTTCCAGCAGAGATGATCAGAAAGAATTTCCATGATGGCATTTAATCTTTCAAGTTTCTGCAGGGTATTATCAACTTTTCACCAAGGGGTTCTTATCAAGTTTAAAATCAAGTCTTTGAGCATCATTGTACTTGCTTTAGTTGTAATATCTTCATTATTGTAATCACATTAAGAACCCTGGATGGTATACTGCCAGTGAGGATAATTGAATCTTTCTTTGTTTCTACCCACTACATAAGTGGAGTATTCCCCCTGAATAAGTGGATGGCTTTGTAATCTTTTATGTTGTTTATATATCCACTAGAAAGTGGTGAATCCCCACGAAAGTGGATGCCTGCCACAGCGGATGAATTGTAGCTCTTGATTTCATAGCGTTCATTGTATGCCAAATCACAGTATGCTCTCACCTTGCCCATTCCGAGATCTGGGTGATCAGAAAGTGTGAGGCATTTAGTTGGTTATGCATTGGTGCTAACACTGTCATATCCTTGTTCATTATTTTGAAAAAAATTTGGGGTGGCATCTTACAAATGCTTCAAATTAGTTTACCTAGCATAGCCACATTAACTGCTCTGGGATTTCTGATTCCCAAACCAACTAACATTTTGCTGTTACAAACTATATGCCAAGCTACTAGATGGATTTTCTTATCTTCAATATTATCTCTCCAAAGAATTTTTTCTCATTCTATCTTCCAATCATATTATGATTTTTCTGGGGAACTTGAAGGCACCCATCTAGAAGATAGGTACAATTATAGATTTATTTGGGTGTGTTTATTTATTTAAGGTTCCCAGATGTAATGTCCCGAACTAGATTTTTTTAATTTTTGACAATTTTCACAATGAACATGCATGAAACCCTCACAGTTTATGATCACCAAAATCCTAATGTGGGCAAGGTGAGAGCGTATAGTGCTTGGGACACTAACTTACTGGCAGCAAGCTGCATAGTTCTACAATGCATGCAAATATAAATCAGAAAGATTATGTGGGTCTTGGCGGCATTGCCATCCAAACTCCATTACAACTTCAATGCAATATCAAATGAGATCTAACGGCGATGCCTTCCAGATTCCCTTACAATAATAATATTATAATATTATATCTACCTGATGGAATACCGCACAAAGATATGACAATGCAAGATAAATGCTGGAACATATATTCTGAAATTATATCAAATAGAAATATTCAGCAAATCTGATGTAAACCCCAAACTGAAACAAAACCAAAATACCAAATGAAGTTATTGAAACATCCACTATTTGGCTGATGCAGAGATATGTAGAACAACATATACAAAGCACCAAAAATTACCCACTTACAAAGTGTATGGTAGCATAGAGAACAAACTTAATGCAATAAATGTTATCCAGCAATATTTCAGGTACAACACCCAGAAATGAATGTACAGCAGCCAAATAACAGTCAAATACAAATTTCTAAACCTAGTTTCTGAACTCATCAAGGTACGGCCAGCAAATATGGCCTGAAAAATACCCAAAAGATGCTATGATTCCTTCACAAACCCAGGTACGACAGCTCAACAATAATAATTATGTGATACGGCTGCTAAAATATGTGATGCAATCCCTCAAACTGCTACACAAGAGTCAAGTCAAAAATAATCAGCAACTTACAAATCATTCATAAGGTGCGGTCACTTTGGATATGCTGCGATTGGCTGTTAAAAAGCTGATTAAACTCCAAAAAGCTTATATAAGCCCAGAACATAAGATTCCTATGTCAGAGATTGTCCCCCTTTGGCAGCTTTTTGTCTTGTATAGTGCCTCCAAATAAAATATAGCAGCCACATTATAGAAAGCAATCTCAACTATGAAACTCAACCTCCACAATGATGTGATTTGACCATAGGAAAGTATGACAGCCTTTGAAGGTTCAATGTCTTCTTAATGTCCACAACAAAATATAAACAATAGCTCTTTAAAAATGCTACACTGGAAATAAGGTACGGCTGCCACAACAAACCTCAGCAATAAATAAAAGAACAACCCTTCTAAGGTACCCCACAAATGGTATGGCTGGAACCAAATTACCAGCAAAAGGATTTGTTGATTGCACCAAATAAGAGATAATCAAATATCCTCTGCAAATCTGAAATCCAAACTGAAACTTCTCACCAACTGAAAATTTGAAAACAACTACAAAACTGAAACACAACATCTAGAAATACTTCATTAAACCACACAAACAACAGAAATTGGAAAACTTTTGCAACTATTCAGCACACACGGCAATCCTTGTATGAAATTGCTTGAATGGATAGGAGGGTTTTCGTCCTCCAAATCTTGATGCCAAAAGAGTTTTTCTCCTTAGGTAGAAAGATGAACATGGGGGTTCAATTTAATAAACAAGGGTTTGTTCACAAAACAATAGATGTCTTTCTTCTATGACCAACTATTCCTTATATAGGCTCTTTGAAGGAATATAATATTGTTTTATTTTTTCCCTTTTCCCTCCAAAACTTTATTTTTTGAAGTGTCTAGAAAAACCTTTTAAATAAACATTACTTTTGGCCCCCAATCCTAGCAAGACTTTGTTGTCCCTCTTCTTTAAAACAACTTTTTAATAATAAAACATAAGTTGTCTTTTATCTGAGTGTTTCAGGCCTTAACTATGTGAAAGCTTTTTCCTCAACGTTTCGGATCACACTCCGTGATCCATTTCTAATTCTCTTCTCTTGCTCTCTACTTCCTGATGATGAATCATGGAGTGTGATCCGAAATGTTGAGGAAAAACTTTCACACAGTTAAAGCCTGAAACACTCAAATATAATTACAATGGATCGTGGAAATCTAATGTCTATTATAAGTTCTTTTATAAATATAATATAAAGTTACTTTTTGGACAACTTAAGTTAAATTATTAATTATTTCCTTAGCTCAAAATGAGGGCATGATAGTCCACCCTTCCCGAAATTGCTTGTCCTCAAGGAATGCTAATCCAACCACTCAGATTCTCTCCAACTGATTATTTCTATGATACTAGGATCACAAATCATCCTTGGAAATTCTTCAAGTGTGCTCGTCTTGGTTGTGCATTTTGCCTTTGCAATTTCTTACTTTCCTAGGATGTAATGTCCCCATTTTTTAAGTGATCACCAAACAGAGGATGGAGTTAACCTATTCTCATTCCCGTAGGTTAACTCGACAAAACAAGGGAATATTCTGGTTGAGCTTTGGAAAAGAGAACATTGATTTAGAGGCTTGGAAAGTAGAACGTTGATCTATATGGCTTAGTCAGTGCTAGCACAATGCAAGAATGAATTAATGTGGTTTTTGCATTAATTATCAAAAGGAAATAAAATGAGATATTACTCCATGCTAAATGCCCAAGAGAAAAAGAATCAATTAAATAATATTATTTTATATTATTTAATATTGACACCACTAGAGGAAAGAAACAACAAGGAAAATCAACTTCTTGGTTTTGGCGTCCACTTTGGAGGAGTAAAATATTCAAGAATAATATTAAAATAGACCTTGCCTAAGGAGTGCTCAAATTGGAGAATGAGCCAAAACAATAGAATAATGGAAATCAAGGATTGACACTCATCTTGGGTTTGAAAATAATAAATATAGGTTCTTTGAAAGGTGGCACTCATCATTGAAAAGAGGGATTCTAATAAAAGAATGCATAGAATTTGACGCCACCCTTGGAGACATGAATTTGGAGGGAAATATGACAATTCAAATCTTTATTTTGGATTGTCGGCTTCATCGACTAAAGGAAAAGAATCCAAGTATAAAGCAAGCATGACGGAGCTCATTTGCGCATCACGAATCTTTTGCATACTTTGGCATTTTTTGCTTGGCATTTCATTTGCTACAGTGGAATTGGACGAAAACCCAATTTGCATCATTGGAGGTGGACTCACATGGAGTTTGCATTTGCACTTCATCGGAGAGCTTCATAGATTGATCATTCGTCATTTGGACGGAGGCCATTATTGTTGAGTTTCAATTGAAGACTTTACTTGTTTGAAGATCATTGAAAAGGTGTTTCACACATTCCTTGAGTGCTGATTTTCAAGAGGAGGATATTGCTGAGCGCCGATCCCTATCACTGCAGATTTGGTCTCAAACAGCCACAAAACCCTAGCCGCTGTCAAAGACATTCCATTGGAGCTGAGTTACACCATCCTTGACAGCGATTTCTATTTGGATCTGATTTGCATTAGCAGCAATTTCATAGTGGAGCCGAATTGCATGAGTTGACAGTGATTTGGACTAAGATTTCATCAATAATTACCAGCGATCAGCATGGGTTTTTCATTTTTGACCTTCTACATATTTGTCATGTCCCTATATTAGTAATTTATAATTGAATTCAATATGTATTATTCATTCAAATTAAAGATATTTAAATAATATTTATCTAAAACAATTAACAAAATATGTTATTATTATATTTATAAATAACACATATAAATAATATAATATAAATCATATATCATTTAAATACAAATAATATAAGTAAATAATATATTATAAATATATTTAATAATATAAATACAAATATTATTATTATTATCTTATATTGTAATATAAATATAAATAATATATCATTTATTATGATATAAATGATATAATATAAATAATATAAAATAAATAATTTATCATTTATTATAATGATATAATATAAATACAAATAATATAAATAAACATCTTTTAACCTATCCTCTTATGATAAGGGAGTTACTTACCACAAAAGGGAATTAATATAAAGTAATAAAAATTATAAGAGGGTAAGTATGTCTTTTACCACCAAATATAATAAGAGACGTGCCTCTTCCAACATATCCCTTGAAAGGGAAATAAATAAAGGTTGTGAGATAGAAGGAAAGGGATCGGGAAGAAAATATAAAAAGAGTATTTCATAAATACATATATTTAGATCTGCATTATATATATTTCTGAGTCATAAGTAGGAAAGATATCTTAAATTAATATATAGAGATATTATAGTATTCAATACAAAGAATAAGGCATCAGAAAATATTAAAAGTATTAGAAGTAAGAGATAAAAGGTAGACTGTAGTATTCAGAGATTCAGTCAGATCTGTAGAAAGAGTAGCAACAAAAGAACTTAGAATCAGAGTAACATATATTAATAATAATTTGTAAGTCTGATAATATAGTTGCAACTTGCAATTTACATTACTTATGTATAATGAATCATATATAGAATACGAGATAATAATACAGAATATAATAGTGTTTTATTATGCATCAATATCTTTTAGATATAAAATATATGGAACCTCATCATGGAGGAAGGGAATGAGACATAGGTAAGAGGGTATAAGGTTTCCATCTAAGTACCCCACCTTGGATGGATGTCAAAGCCCTGCCATCAAGGCCAAGAGGGTCAAAGTCCCGCTCTTGGGCTTAGATTGGATAAACTGAGAACTCCGCTATGATCCCCGTACCATTCCTACCTTGATGAGTTATTAATTATAAGTGATAAGGCATGGATAGGGAAGTAAGACCAGCATTCTGCTAAGTACCCCACTTTGGTAGATGTCTAAGTCTTGCCACCAAAGCCAAGAGGGCCAAAGTTTCGCTCTTGGGCTTAGTATGGGTTGGCTGGGTCAAATCTATTATGTCCCTATCTCGATGCTCTAGTAAGTAGTGTTGGAATTGTATTATGAGTTTGATTTATTTGCAGCTAACCCTAACAATGGCATTAGTTTATATGTATATATATTGTACTTGTGTTCTCTACGTGACGATTGCAAGAGTTTTATTCAAGAGCATAATGAAGAATTAACTACTTGTAAGTCATCTCCCTAACCCTAATGTATCATAATTGTGATTATAGGGTTTAATCTAGGGAAAATGTAGAAAGGGACATTACATATCAGCGATCTGCCCTACCCTAGCAGCGATCAGCATTTGTGAGTTGTCCGCTTGCATATCATCATCTCAAGAGGGACGAACAGCTACAGTATGTTTGGTAGCACCTTTGCATTGTAATTGGTCAACAAAAATTGGTATGTATCTTCATTGATTCACCGTTGAATTGTAACAGCTGGTTGCCATTGTAAATTGGCTGTCATAGAGGCAAGATTTGATATTGTAATCGAAAGAATTGATAGTCTGATTTGTCACAGTGAGATCTGATTTCAATTCTCAGTCATTGTTTCATTATAATCTACTCATTTCATCTTGTAATCCAAATTGAGAGGCTGCCACTATCAATCTATTCTATTCTAGATTTGTAATCAATATTACATTTAGAAAGGTGCAGTAGTAAATTCAATTTTCAGTCTTAGGGTTTATTTGAAAAAATTGCAAGATTCAGAAAATTGCCTTCAAACCCTAGAACGGGACATTACATAGGAGTTTCCTTAAATGAAAAATGCACTCACCACCATGTTTCCATTGTGCCACTCTGGTATAACTGAGTTGGAAACTCTACCATGAATATTTTATGCAAAGTATCCAGTGCTCCATTAAAGTTTATCATCTATGAAAGATTCTGAACCATTACACTTTGACTTGCTTCCAAAGGCGACTACACTTCTTATGAATTCATTGTATCATAAGCATCATATGTTTGGCCATCAACAAGGTTGCAAAATGTGCCATCCCCCTCCACAGGCATGCATACTTGAGTACTCGATATAGATTCGGGTACGATATGGTGCGGATACGGCTCGGATACTATACCTGCACATGCCCTAACTTTTTTTTGCCTTCACTCATGCCAGATTCACAAGGATTTGGATTTCTTTAAAAACACTCCATATTTGTAGCGAGTCCTCTAAAAAATGTAAAAATATGTAAATCGTGAATTAAAAATGACTTTTTTGTGAGTCAACTAGAAAAAGTCGTAGGTTACAAAGACAATTTCGTTTTGTCAGCTAAAACCAATCTTGGGTTACAAAAACAATTTCGTTTTGTTTAAATAACATGGTTCAGCATTCAGTGGTTCACAAATTCCACCATTCTTTCCTTCGCAACCTTCTTCCACTATGACTCACCTAAATTGTTAAACACTGAGAAATTTGTTTTTCAGGTTATCTCGCCCTCAACTCAGGTATGTATTGAAAATCTAGGTTTAAAATGTTTGAAGTTTAAGTTTATATTTTATATTTTATTAAATTTAAAACATTGATAGTTTATATTAAAAAATTTATATTTAATTTAATATTTTGTTCTATTAGAATAAAATATAATTTATATTATGTAAATATAATACTTTTTTATTTATTTATTCCAATTAAAAATATATATGAATATTTAATTATTAAAATATAAAACTTTTTATTGATTTATTCCAATTAAATATATATATATATATATTTAATTATTTAAATATAAAACTTACTTATTTATTTATTATTTTTTTTCTTTTGCTGAATAAGTGCTACCAATGGGGGTAGCTCCCTTTATATTATATCCGAAATTTATACAAAAACCTACTATTAGTAGTATGAGCATACATATAGGTATCTAGGCAAACAGACCTTAAGCATGCCAAAGCACGCAAAGGCCATCTGCCAACTCCACCGCCCGCTCTACTTGGGAGGGTGAAAGGAGGTCACCATACTGACTTACAAAATATGAGAAGGTCTCCATGTTATCCCGCTCAATGCCCTCTCGAAAGAGTGCCAATGCTTGAGCAGATATAGTTGGTGTCTTTTTCTTTTTGTTCACAGTTGCGACATCGAAGACCCCCCCGATCCATCCTCGAGTCGGGCGTTTGTTGAAAGCAGAAATAGCTTTGTTGGCAGCCTCCTTCATTTCCTCCTGCACGAATGCATTCACCATGATTTTCCCTCGGGCCTTCCTTCCCAAGATGAGAACGTAATTTGATAAGAATTCCTCATAAAGGAATCCGTCGTGAACATGGCCGTCCGGAAGGTTGCTCTCCCCTATGACCTTCAGAATCGCCTCGGCCACATAGTCAGGATCGGCCTTGAACAAACGCTTGATCTATTCTATCCTAGTTCTGTCGGTGGCTCAACCTGGTCTTCCTGATCATCCACTTCCCCCTCCTCTCGCTCCTCATTCTCCGAATTCTCAGAGCTCTCCAAACTCGATGCGGCCCTTCTCTAGCAAATACAGTCACACTCATTCTCCATGTCACAAGTTGGTGAGGAAATCCTCTTCCAATCCCCATATAAGGAGGCCTTAACAGGGAATGCCAGGGAAGTATGCCGTCACCGCAACACTAGAAATCAAGCGAATTTATGCAAATCTTAGGAGATCCATCCCGCGCGCCTCCTCAGTTGTCACTGCAATGACAGGTCCGGCCATGGATCACATGTCTCCGCAATGATGGTTTCCTCCTGCCTGCAAGCCCAGTTAGCTAGAAAATCGACTGCTTTGTTTCCTTCTCGGTAGGTGTGGGCTAATGTCACATTGCCTAATTCGTCCATACATTCCCAAATTGCCTCCGCCATATATTTTAATTTCCAGTTGCTGATGCGTCTGGATATTATGGCATTGATGCATATCAATGAGTCTCCTTCGATGTCTATGTCGGTTAATTGATGATCTTTGCATAGTCGGAGACCATAGAGTAATGCGGAGAACTCGGCCTCATTGTTAGTGCTAATAGGAAGTTTCTTCGAAAAAGCCCAAATAATCTCCCCATGATTATTTCGAATGATGACCCCAGCTCCAGAGACTCCCGGGTTGCCCTTCGCCATGCTGTCAAAGTTCATTTTTAATCTCCCTATAGGCGGAGCAACCCATTTGGAAGTGCTCGCTTCTTCCTTTCTTCTGCTTTGTCTGAATTGTAGCATTGAGCAGGTATCATGAGGTCCGACCATCTTTTCATGATTTCCCCATCCCATCCAACAAATGGTATCGGGGGAAAAACTTTTTTATTTATTTATTCCAATTAATATATATATATATATAAATATTTAATTATTTAAATATTAAACTTTTTATTAATTTATTCCAATTTAAATATATATATATATATTTAATTATTCTCCCCCGATACCATTTGTTGGATGGGACGGGGAAATCAGGAAAAAGTGGCCGGACCTAATAATCCAAGCCAATGTCAAAACTCAGATAATGCTGAAGAAAGAAAGAAAAAGCGTGCACTCACCAAATGGGTTGCTCCGCTAACTGGGAGACTAAAATTGAACTTCGATGGTGCAACGAAGGGCAACCCTAGTGTCTCTGGAGCCGGGGTCATCATTTGAAACTCCCATGGAAAAATAATTTGGGCCTTCTCGAAGAAATTGCCTATCGACACTAATAATTAAGCCGAATTTTCAGCTCTACTCTATGGTCTTCGACTTTGCAAGGATCAACAATTAACCGACTTAGACATTGAAGGGGATTCATTGATATGTGTAGATGTTGAAAAATGAAAACTAATGACTCTACAGCAGAATCAAAAACATTCACAACATCACATCAATAGAGTCTATTCTAAATGAATACAGATGCATAAAAGCAATATTAAACTATGAAAAACCAAACATAAGTACTCAAAGAAAACTAACTCCATTGTTTTCCTATCACCAAGATCTTGATTTATGCATTGATGCTCTCAGATTTCATATGCACGCATGCAACAAGAAGCTATGGTGAACGGATGACAGATTATGCTCCAAATCCTGTATCAATTTTCTATCAAATTCGCTGTATATCATGGTGAAAAGAAATAGGGCTTAAATAGATGTTCTCACAAAATCAAATCCAGGTTATGGGAGAAATGCAGAATAAATGTAGAAATGGAGAAACAGACATTTGTCCATATTGTCAATGCTATTTCTGAGAGAAATAAATGGAGCGTTCATGGAATAGTAGAGTTTTAAAAATTCATGGAGAAAGTGGGATTTGTGCATTAAATATACAATAGAGGAAATTATATTAAATGAATTTATGATTTAATGCAATATGTAATGATTTTAATGTATGTGTATTTTTAATAATTATATAAATAAAGTATGCATGAAATGGATAAATGATATTTTAATAATTTAAAATAGAGGAAATTATATAGTGAATTAATTAAATAGATAATAATATCCATTTAATTAATAGAAGAATAATAAATAGAAGAAAGTATAAAGTGAATTAATTAAATAGGCAATACTATCCATTTAATTAATAGAAGAAAAATAGGAGAAAGTATTACATGAATTAATTAAATATTTAATGTGTCGTACTTGTTTGTATTTTTAATGATCTTTTTATGTGTTATTTTAATTTTTTAGAGGTGTTCTTATAGACTAGACAGAAGATGCAGAAGAGGTTTTCAGTTTTCCTGTAGATGTGTTGTCGGAGCATTCAATATATTGCATAGAATGGAAACTCAAAAAATATACAACAGGTATGAAGAAAGTAATTGATACCCAGATCATAAATTACCATATAATGAATTATTGTTACATACCCACATGAAAATATGCAACTTTGTATCAGTGTTGTGGCTGAACCAGCAACTGGGTATGCCAGAATCACTCCAAGGTCAGCATCATATATTAGAATGAGATATACAATGCAATGAGGGGCTGTCAAAGCCCTAGACGCCTCAAAAGGAACAGATATTACTGCTGTAAGCACTAAGAACAACCTCCAGAAAGCCCAACGTTACTCCAGGCAAGGTGTACGGCCTCTAGGATGAGTGTATCAGTAGCAGACAACAACAAACAACCTCCAATCTCCTCAAAACAATCGCTGTCACTAATCTGCACTCCATTCAATAGCTAAGCGACCAAGTTGTAGGAAGAAATCAACTCCAAACAATGTCATAAACCCCTCAAAAGAGGTATGGCCTGCATGATGGGTGTACGGCCAGCCATATCAACCACAACATTCTCCCAAACTCTCTCTCTAACTCTTCTCAAATCTGCACTGCAAAATACTCAGCTGCTCACAAAGAAATCTGCAGATAATAAGCACCATAAATCCTCAAAATTTCAACACCAAGAACATCGAGTGAAGCACAACTGCGAATACTGGATGCATCCGCCAATAAAGTATTTGCTAATGGAGGTTTTCGTTCACAAAAACCAAGATCAAATCAATCTTGCAGAGGTTTTCGTCTCAGCAAGACAATACCAAACCCTAGAGCCAAGTTCCAGAAACCCTCGCAGGGAAAATCTCAAAAGAGAGAAGAAATGATAATCAAAAACATGTCCAAATGAGAGCACTTTTCCCTCTTTTATAACTCTCCAAGAGGGGTGTTTCACTTTTTGAGGGAAATATTCTTTTAATTTTACTTTTAATACTTGCTAAGGTGAGCGCTGCATAAAATGACTTAAGTGACTTTTAAATATTTCATTTTTTCATCACTTAACCAATAAAACCCAAATTCCAATATTAATTTACGGACTTTAAATGGAGGCCCAAATGAACTCCGAATTCAGTGATCTATAGCTCGTCGGAAAGGTCTCAACGAGACGAACCCAACCCCACTGAAAATCCCAATCCAACACCGAACCCGAACTTACTAAAAATAGTAATGGCCATAAGCAAACTGAGCCAACACAGAGGGTGCCAACTGGATCCACAACCCATCTGATATCGCTGAGCTCGATGCAACGTCTAGGATAGCCATCAACTAACTGCCAAGTCACCAAAACAATGCCAAACTGACACTTACTAAAAATAGCAGTGTTCTCTGAGGACCAAAGAGAACAAACCTAGAAAAACCCAGAAAGATTGTCGCCATGCAAGCACTTACTATAAATAGTAAGTACGGACAAGTTGTCCAAAATCTCTTTGGAAAGTGTCAACCAGCTCCATTGGATCACCCGAACACCTTGGTGACATCGAAACACTCCTTTGATTAGTCTATCACCAACCCAGAAAGTCAGCTTCAACTGTGCTGCAAAAGAACCCGAAAATGGGGACATTACAAAATAGACAATAATATCTATCTAATTAATAGAAGAAAAATAGGATGATCGTGAGGACAAATTTAAGAGTCTACATTAAGCCTAGCTAGCTTGAAGATCAGTTTGCTTTATATTTTTGTTTTCATTTTCATGTTAGTTTGTGCTTTATGGTGCTTGTTAGGGTTTAGTTAGTTTGTTATTTTTAACACTGAATCTGATTTTTCCTAACAACAGAATGGTGGTTTTGTAGGCCTTTCGTTGATTTAATTTCTTTTTCAAATCCCTGTTTACACATAGATTAACTAGGGGGTTAATAAATCACTGTCTGTTGTTCTTGTAAGGATGGTAGGTGTATGCTCTCACCTTGTGCAAACTCGATGATCAAAAGCCAAACCCATCTCTTTATGTTTTTAATCCCTTAGAGGGCTTGCCTCCCGATTTATGAGAGGGAACGACCCAAGCGGTACTTTCGTTTCGGTCCGCTATATAAATAATTGTGGTTGTGATGAAAGTCATCAATTACTTCGTGCCGCTGTTCTATACCGACGGAAGTCTCCCCCAGTATCCATGTGATGCGTGAAAACCCTTTCTGAGGGATGGGAGGCCTCTTAAATGAGCGAACTGCTGCATGTATAGACACCAGATTATCCCGAAACACAAACTAAAAACCATTTGTTGTAGAGGCCAAAAACCCTTTTGCTTGCTGGTGTAGGAGGTCAGACCTCTGAAGCCGCCCTATATGTACTATTCATTGTAGAGACAGAAATTCCTCGGTTCATAAGATCTCCAGATCTTCAAGGTAAGAGAGTTGTTGTGCCAATGCCGTGTAAGCGGGAGCCAGTGTCACCAATATCTCTAGCTGTCCGCTTTGTCTCAGTATATGGAGAAATCCAAGTAGGGATTCAGCAAGTAGTATCCTCTTTCCATCCTAGGTTGTGCATGCTTACAAGTGTTTTCAAAATTTGTTGAAACTAGTGAAATTTTGGGGCTAATCTAGGCCCCTATTCAGACTTTTACTCTGATTGTATGTTAGAGTCATCCAAAACATTTTGTCTGTCGTGTTTTGCGCGTGTTCAAAACAAACATTTTTCAATCTCAACCAAACACCACACCTCGAAATCATAACATTCCAAACATCAAAAACTTGCCCAAAAGGTGAAAACAACACAAACGTCTACATGATCTCTTGTAAAACCAAAATCCCTAAGAGAAAATCCACTTTCCGCTTTTTCAAATATAGACATCGTAGTTCCAAGTCTATCAGAAAATGCATCTTGAAGAATTACCGCAACCGAAACACATTTTAATAAGGAGTAATAAGTTGGGAGTCATATATTGAATGTAATGATCATTTTGATAGCATTATAGTATGCATGCCAGCTGTTTGACAAAATGTCAATTGGTTGTAGGTGTTGATTTATACTTGCGTAAGTCATCTATTGCTTTTGGAAAATACAAAGACACTTGCATTTCATGCTATACTTGTAGTTTAATCATTTAGCATTTATTTCAAGGCATTTGCATCATCTTATGTTCCAATTTCATCAAGCAAAGCAAACTGAAATACAAAAACAGCAAGAACATACTGTGTATGCAAAGTGTTTGACGATATTCCTTGAGCCAAAAATCTGTTACAAGAAGTCAATTTGAGCAAGGGATATTACAAGCTTCCTCTACTCTACTTGCTATCCTACTCTCCTAAAACAACTATATTTCTAATATATCCCCCCCACTTTACAAATGAGGCAAATGAGCCTTTTTATAGTCCTCAAAGTACAATGAAGGGCCAAGATTGATTTTGGAATCAATGGCCAAGATTTTTCCACATTGGCATTTTGTTACAACAACTTGCTATTTTTAGCAAAAAGTAAAAGTTGACACAACTTGTGTACATAAAAACTCATAGGCAATGAAGGCACGTTTCCCAACGTGATAAGCTTGAAGTGGAATCTTTGAAGCATCTTCCACATGGGCGCCCTCTTTGGCTTCTTGTTTGTTGTAAATACATTGAACTTAGACAAATGACATGGCGAATTTTGATTGACTG
Organism: Cunninghamia lanceolata; assembly: GCA_027924645.1. NCBI lineage: Eukaryota > Viridiplantae > Streptophyta > Pinopsida > Cupressales > Cupressaceae > Cunninghamia > Cunninghamia lanceolata. Next base: position 12,369,980 of record BSBN01000237.1, on the reverse strand, counting down.
ATGATGTGTGCATGCCACTTCAGCGTTGAGCTAACCAGTTTGATCTTCTCTGTTTTCACACTGCTTGAAATATTTTCCCAAATTATGGATTTTTTTGTAGTCTTTGAACTTGGATTTTCACCTCTGGAACTTAGCTTCTGAAACTTGAAAATTTGGGATCTTCATTGAACTTTCCTTGTTGTCTTTCATGCCTTAGTACTTTGAATGTAATTCATGTACATGCTCATTCTCATCTTGTGACGTCCTTATTCTTGTGCAGGATTCCGGCTCTGGACTCTTGAAGTAGAGGATATCTTGTGCATGAATTCCTAGAAATGAACCTTTGGATGGATGTTCCTCTTGTGATGTTGGATTCTTGAACATGTAAGGTGGATTGATATTCATCCCCGGTGATGAAACCTTGATGCAATGAAGTGCATTTTCCTCTGCCCTAGCGATAAATTCTTTCTTTGTGGATGAACTTGATAATATCTTCTTCATGTGGAATCTCCTTCGATAAAGTCTTCTTCCTTGAATGTTCGGGATCTTGCTTGAAATGAGCTCCTCTTGGCAAGTGCCTATCTCGCCTCCGGATTCTTTGATATCTGCAAAATAGAATATTACAAGTCATAGTATTTGATCATGAGAGCATCATATCAAATTCATTAATATTTATGAGAAATTAAAAGCTGTTCATTCAAAATATCAACAAGGAAAAACATGATTCAAACTTAATTCCTTCTCCTTGAGGCCATCTTGGTTTTGACTTGGACAAATTTTGGTTTGCAAGGGATAATTCCAAGATGGACGCATATTCCTCATGGCTCTGGATTTTCCTTGATTTTGAGCGCAAATTCCTCATGTATGAGGATTTTCCTTCTTTTGGGAGCACAAATTCCTCATAGGTGAGGATTTTCCACTTTTTCTGCCTTTAAAATCTTTGTTTTCACTTTCAAATTCTCTCCTTCCCTTAGCAGATTTTCAAGATCTTCTCATGATTTTCCCTTAAACTTTCATGAAATTGAAGTCACCTAAAAAGTTGTAGATTGAGTGGATTTTATCTATGCATGAGAACTTTCACTAAGCGCATTCTCCTCATAGAGCTGGAATTTGCACTCTTCTTGAGATCCATTTCTCACTTTCATTTCTTAAACTTTTACTTGTTCCTTAGTGAATTCATCAAATTTCTTGAACTTTCTCTTAGCCCTTCGTTGGAATCACTCTCAAGGTTGCTGATTGAGGAAGATAGAAGAGGATTAGGGGGAGCGCATTCTCCTTATGTTAGAGGAATATCCCTCATCTAATGGCGCATTTTCATCCTCAAATTTCATTCTTCCTTAGGCATTTTTACTTGAACTTTCCAAACTCCTACTTCCTTTTGGCGAATGAAATTGAAATCTCCTTCAAAGTTGTTTATGATTGAGCGAATTTTCTTTAGAAGGTATTTTACTCTAGGCGCATTCTCCTCATTGATGAGGATTTTGTGCTCTTCTTAGTATGTATTTCAATTCAAACTCTCTTATGTCCTTGGCGAGTGCTTTCAACTTTTCAAATTTACTTCTCCAATTTCTATTCCCTCTTGGACAAACTCAAGTTGCAAGGTTTATAATATCATGGATAAAACCAAATCACACTTGTAGACTCATCGTGCACACCAAGAGCCTCTCCATGTTTCAAATTTAAGTAGGTTAAGGTCAAAATTCATTTCACATTTACTTAGAATTTTCGCATTTTTGACTATCTTATGGATTTATTCCTCATATCTCTTCATGATTTTCTCTCTCAATCACACTTCTACATGTCTTGGAAGAGCATTCTAGGGCACAAATTCCTCATTGATGAGGATTTTCCCTCATTTTACTTATGAATTTTTTCCTCATTAATGAGGATTTTCCCTCATTTTACTTATGAATTTTTTCCTCATTGATGAGGATTTTCCCTCATTTCACTTAAGAATTTTTTCCTCATTGATGAGGATTTTCCCTTTGTGTGAGCGCATAATCCTCATGGAGAAGGATTTTGCGCTTTCTCCTTTCATGATGTGATTTTTCTTCATTCCAACTTTCTAATATCCTATGTGAGTTCTTCAAGTTTCTTGATCTTGAGTCTTCATAAAATTACCTCTACTTGCAAGGGCGCATATTCCGAGGCATTGAGGAGGATTTTCCGACTTGTCTAATCAAGAATCTTCTTAAGTGTTAGGACTTTTGCAAGTGAGTTAATGATTTTTCAATGTTCAAACTTTCATTGTATTGCAATCTTCATTTCCAAAGGCATCTTTTCTTACGGCACATTCTCCTTGTTGGTGAGGATTTTCCCTCAGTTTGGAGCGCATCCTCCTCATTGATGAGGATTTTCCTCTTTTTCTCCTTAGTCAATTTTCAAAGACTTCTCATTTGTTTCAACTTTCTTAGGCAATTTCTCATGGGTTTCACATGCATTTTCATGAATTAGACTGAGATACAATTTCATTGTTTTAACTCCACAATCATCAACCATGTGAGCGCATATTACATGATTGGAAGGTCTTTCACTATAGCGCATTCTCCTTGAGTGGGTGGAATTTCCACTCTAGGCACATTCTCCTCACTAGCATGGAATTTGCGATCTTCCTTGATGTGGATTTTTCAACTATCTTTATTCCTTGGCGAGGATTTTCAAAGGATTTACAAATGGATTTTCCTGAAATTCAACTAAGGAGCATGATCAAAAGGACCTTCATTAGGGCGCATTCTCCTCATTGATGAGGATTTTCCGCTCATCTTAGGAGCATTCTCCCCTTGCATAAGGAATTTCCGCTCAAAGTTCAAGACTTAAACGTTTTTCGCCCGATTTTCAAGGTGAAGATCTCTGGGTCGAAGTATATTTAAAAATATATTTAAGTATTGAATTTCCTATATTTTAAATATTTTGAAATAGACTTCCAGGATGTTTGAGATAGGTCTTGGATCCATGGGATTTAACATGCAGATTCTAGATTTTTTAGGATCCACCAGATTTCAGACTTAGTCAGTTTTCAGAATCTCAGAACATCAGACTTAGTCAATTTCAGGATTCCAAGGACATGCATCAGGATGAAGGCATATGAATTCCTCAATTGAATATCCATCCCTTAGGCAATTTCTTCAAACACTTCATGGATTCGAGCAAGAACTTTACGAAACTTGGGCCAATCAACACTACCAGACATACAAACTCGAAGCTTGACCTAAACCCCAAAGCAAACCAACGACAGAAAGCGGAAAAAAAGAGGGGGTCGCCATTTGCAATGGGGCGATGTGTGATTAGGTCACAACAAGACCTTCAATTACATCCAAATGTGCCAAAATACATGTCCAAACCCTAGCCGTATGTGTGGAAGATAATGTAATGTCCACATTTTGAGCTAAGTGATGTTTTCCAGTTTGAGCTTATTTTCTATGCATGGAGAACCAGAATGTTGGCTCAACTAGTGTTTTGATTGAGTTTCATCAAGTGAATAATGACAAATGAAATCTTCAATTACATTTGTCCTATATCTATTTAATCATGAGATGACAAGGTGGAATTTTGTATTGTGGATTGATGGAATAAGGAGATGCTCCAGGTGAGACCTATTTGATTGTTGTTATTTGTGTCAATGGTTAGAAGAGTTGCAAAAGATAAGAATAGGTCCAAGCTAAATAAATACATTCAAAAACATTTCCCAAGTGCCAACGCCTCATAGAGGAATCGATGCCTTTGAAGGATAAAATTGCAATGCAAAGTTGTTATGGGTCCTTAAATTCCAGTGCATGAGGAGATAAGGAATTCGTGGATTTATTAAGGATAAACTGTGGTTATTGTTGGCAGCCAGGGGACAAGTCCTGACAGCGTGGGTCCCTCGAGCAGCTCAAAACTTATCTTTGAAATATAAGGAGGTAATCGGCCAAGGAAAAGATTATACTTGAAATGCCAACAGTGGGACCAAGGTAAAATCATTTAAAATGATTATTGATAGATTTTAAATGCCAAAGGAGTCCAATATAAAGGAATAACATGTGATTCAGCCAGCGAATGTTTCAAGGAAGATAAATATTATACAGATTTGTGGGTTTAGAGTTTATATTCATGTTGCTATCAAAATGGGGAACACAATCTGACAGAAAATCAGAGTCAGCAATTTCTTTGAATTAAATATTGGAAGACCCTTTTGTTTCAACGAGAATTCATTGGTAGCTAAATGCAAATGGAAGTGGATTGTGGGTCCCTCTCATATATGAGCTCTCAATAACAAATTAAGCTTTGAATAGATGATGTGGATTTTGGTGGGCCCTCAAACCATTAAGTATAGACCTCATAAAAATAAGGGAATGCATTCCAACGGTTATATGGTGAAATCGATGCTTGGTAATGGAATTCACCTGTTGATGTGTTTTCCTTGCACAGACAACGCAGCATAAAATACTCGCGTATTTTATCCTCTCTTGAACAAAATCACTCAGATGCTGAATTTTGTGATCAACTGAGTAGACTCCAAGGTTCCTTATCGTTAATTCTCGACTTGGGATAGCTTGTTTGGCAAAGATGTGATTTGCTGTTTCATACAAAGGGACTTACACTTTGGTGTTCAACGGTAGGAAAATACCGTTTGCACTCGCACAGGTTGTAACAATCGCTTCAAGGCTACACGCTATGATAAACTTATGATACGGCAATTCAGCTCTTAATCCTACTCTTAACAATGTTTTTTCAAAAAAAAATGCAAAAGACTAGGTTTAGAAAGAATATCTAATCTAAGTGCAAGCTATTATCATCAATTCCTGGAAATCTCAACCATGCTTTGCTTCGCCATGAGGCAACAACTCCACAAAGGTGATGCAATCTTCTAAGGATAAGCTAAAGGTTTTCAAATTGTTCAATAAACAATCGAAGTGAAGCTTGTGATGTGTTCAGACTAACCTTACACTACAACTTGCCAACGACAAATCATAAAAGGTATGAACATATGGAGATTTCACTAAGTAATCGAAAGACAATAACTTCTACAAACTAAAGCAAACAAACTTTGAAAGAAATAAACTAAGTTAAAACATTGAATGCGAGTGAGTACTTAGCAACCATGCAACTTGCAAAGAGAACACAATATCACCATGAATAACTCAACAATGAACTTGTATTAATCTCAGCAATGTCTTAGCAACAGCTCTAATTTGCTCAAAACTCATTATGCAAAATGAAGAGGAATGAGGCTTATATAGCCTTCAAAATACAATGGATGGCCAGGATCAATTTGGATTCGATGGCCCAGATCATGCCACATCAAAGGTGGTTATAACAACTTTCTATGATTAGAGATATACAAGAAGCAATAAAGGCACGTTTTCCAAGGTGACACCTTGGCTCCTATGTGGACTGCCAACGTGGCATTTATTTCTTATGTTTATTCTTTTCGACCAATGCCACGAACTTTGGAACAACCTTCGCCATGTCAGCAACTGGTACACTTGGCGCGTTCTGAATGGTTCCTTCTGCCTTCTTCACATCTCGTGTATGCTCATCAATTGTCCTCTCCCACTCTGCTAGACTAACCTGCTTGCCACCAACTAGTGAGATCAAGGAGTAGATATTGTTTAGCTGTTCACCAGAAATGAAGTGAATAGAGTTGAAGTAATGAGAATGTAGGTAATTCTTTACGTCATGAAACGCAATCTCTCCTGAGAGTACACACATATCATCCATTACACCAACTATCTTATTATGAGCTCTCTGAAGCACACTATCCACTCGAACACAATCCATCTTAACCTTGTCAAAAAGCTGATCTCTTATATCCATAGTAAAGTACCAAGTAGAGAAATCATATGATGAACCTTCTTCAACTACTCCTTCCTCTCTCAATGCTGACAGTGGAGTGTTCATCAAATCTTCCAAGTGTGGCATATATTCTCTTTTGACAGCATCGAATTGGGAACATGCTGCTGAAACTGCTTGAAGTCTTTCCAACAGCTGAGCAACGGTTTCATACTTTCGGATGAGTTCATCAATGAATGTATCTATTTGATTTCTAACTCTTCCTATCCAGCTTTTCAATTCTTGGGACTGCGATTTCATACCTTCCAACTGAGCAACAGATTCTTGTGAAAGCATGGGAGGTGGAGTAGACGTCCCTTCACGTTGTCGAATTGGATTCATCAATTGCTGGATATACTGCTTGAAGGCGAGGTTTTCTTTCTCCAATCGATCTCCTCTTTCCCTTTCACGCTTCAATCTTTCTCTGACCACAGAAACTGACTCCTCCAACTCTTCAAACTCTTGCTCTTCTGTTGTTGGTCCCAAATCCAAAGTGGTCACGTCATAATCTTCAGGAGCAATATCATCAATTGTTTTCTCTACCCTGGGCGTTGCAATATGCACTTTCCTGGACCTAGAACTGTCTCTTGTAATCTTGGAGAATCTAGTCGCCTTCTCCTTTCCTTTGTCTCGCCGGGTTCTACCTAATAACTCTTGTATATTGACCTCTGGGGCTACTTCCACGATTGAAGTTTCCTGTACTCTCTTCCTCAACCATTCTGGCAAGGCAGACAAATCTTCCTGAACATCTTGTTCTTGAGCTTCAACTTCTAATTCTGGTGACGATGCTTCCTCATCAGACGGTTCAATGTGTATATCCATTTCAGCTTCTTGATCTTTGGAGGGACTCGATCGAACTTCTTCTTCTAGAATCTCATGCATGTGTTCTTGATCTAATGCCTGTGGATCTCCTTGGTTTTCTCTTACTTCATTCTCCACTGCTGATGTTGCATTCATATCTTGAGAAGGACCACCTTCTTGCCTGGAAGAAGTACTAACCTCGTGTTGTGAACTCAACTTTGTCTTCTTTCGACTACTTTCTCCATGTGAGTCATCCAGACGCTTCCTCTTACTAGGCTGAGCTTCTTCTCTGGAGCTTATGCTATATCCACTAGACTCACTGTGATGTTCACTGCTAGATTCACTATCATCCACCTCTTGTGATTGCTGCGAGTCGGTCCCTCCCATCAAGTCATATGTCAAGTCCTTGTTTGCATTCTCGAGCTTCTTCACTTGACGATCTACATACTTCTTGGTGATCTGTATAACTCGCTGTATCCAATCATCATGACCATTTTCTCTCTCAGCCCAATTAATAATGATAGGTCCTTGTCAAACATCTTTTGCACAAAAAACTTCTCAGTTTCTTCTAACTGATCAGGAATAGGCATTATATTACAAGACCTCACCAAATCCCAAGCCATTCTGGAACACCTCTTCTCTCTGATATGCTCATCATCATCCGCATCTGCCCAATGATCTTCCTAGTGCTCTCGGTGTCTAAACCTCTTCCCAAATGCCTTCCGAATCGTGTTAAATGGATCAAAGTGATCTCGATTCGTGTCATGAAGCACAAGATTGTAAGCTTGAAGTTCATATTCTGAATGCTCTGCAGCTTGCAGTGTTGGGCAAGTTTCCAACTTTCCAACTCCTATCGGAAAATTGATTCCGGCTTTCTTCTTATCTTTCTGAATTTTGTCCCAAGCCAACAGTTGTCTCGTCACCTCTAGCAGTACCATCTTGTCGGTAGGATACCTCGGCAAGCGGTAAGGATAAGATGAAAATCCTTGGATCCTCAAGTAGGTGAACTTCGGAAATTGGATGTACCATCGTCCATATTTGCCAATCAGCAAGCGGTAAGGATAAGATGAAAATCCTTGGATCCTCAAGTAGGTGAACTTCGGAAATTGGATGTACCATCGTCCATATTTGCCAATCAATCTCTTTGCATCCTTCGATAACCTCTCATGCATGTTTCCTTGAAGCTTCCTTACGATGAACATGAAGAATGCATCATTCACACGCTTGTAATGGGCGATAGACTTTAGCTGCAACTGCGGGTAACAATCATACACGCTGAATTGTTCGGGGCCATAACCTATGTCACCTCTGCAATTCAATCCATCATACTTTCCACACATTGCGAGGATATAGATGACATAGGAGCTCATGTAGAAGGACTTAGTCTCCTTCAGCTTGATCATCTGCTCATGAATATTGTTGCTTATGATGCCGGCCCAATCAATCATCACTTCACCTTTGACGATTTCTTGCATGAATACGAACATCCACGCATCAAATGTTGACGATTGTTGACAACCCATGATTCTGTTCAAGAAGATCACCATGTAGCCATACTCCGTGATGAAATCTGATTTATGAAGTTTCTTCGGCAATTTGCTATGATGACTCCTTGGTTGCTTTACCCAATTGACGTTTATCTCTTGCTTACACATACTTATCGCTCCTTCAAACACCCTTTGAGTTTGCTCTCGAGTGTAGACGGTGACCTTCCTATGCTTCGGGATGTTGAATGTTTCGGCGATGGCCTCCCTCCTCAAGTGAGCTAAGACTTCTCCATTGGATGTCTCAATGCATCTAGTCTCTTGGTTGTAGTGATCAGCACACTCCCACATAAGCTCGGCACTTGGCAAGGCTGGCGGAAAACAAGCGGCTTGGACAATCCCATTGCGAAGCATCTCATGGATAACCTTGGAGTGAGTTGGCTTGTAGAGCTCCCTCTTGATCTCCTCCATGTCGATGTGACCCAAGTTAGTGTCACTCACGTTCCTCCACTTGGACATGATCTTCGTCTCCGGCATGACTCCTTGCTTGTCGCTCTTAATCAAGGCTTGCCTTTCTTTCGCATTCATCCTCTACCTCTTCCTACAAGATAAGACAACACATGTCACTAGGCTGATGTGACCTCTTAAAATATGAATTTTTTACTATTTATCCTATCTCCTTGTGCATGTGGGATAAAAAAAAACAATGAATTTCAAAATAGCATACCTTAGAAAAAGCAGATTTTATGAAAAAAATCAGAAATTTAGAAAAATTTGATTTTGAAGATTTCTTGAAATTTTACTTTTCCTCTTGAAATCTGCTGCTACTCCTTGCTGCTCTGCTGCTCTGCTGCAAAATCAGAATTAATATTGTATTTGTTTTGATTTAAAATGCCAATATAATCCTCCTTTTATAGCAAACTTTGCCTTCACCTAAAGCAGGTCGACCTAGAATGAGCAGGTCGGCCTAGAAAGAGGTAAATTTATTGTTTTTAGACATTTTCCATGTCTTTGTGCTCAGAGCGCCCAGCATGGGCGGGTTTGGAAGGTAAGTGTGGAGGATTTCGTGTGGAGACATGAGGTGACATTATCCAGGTGTGGGGTCTAAATCCGCCTAGGAAGGGCGGGATCCAAGGATGTGCATGGATTTTTATCTAAACCTCCATTTAGATGTTCAACTCCTCCATTGAAGTTGAATGACACACTTAGAGTCTTGAATGCCTTTGTCCATGAGGCATGATGAAACCATTTGATAAGGGCGGCTTTAAAGATGATAAGTGGATGAAATGGTGTGGATGACTTGGTGTTGTCTTCGTGGAAGGCTCAAGGCTGCCTTGCATGGGTGGAGTGAAAGGTAGAGTGATCATTGGCTGTTCATTCCTCCCATTTGATAAGTCTTCTCTATCCATTTAAACACCTAGTGAGGCTTGAGATGCTTATGAATTGAAGAGATATCCTTGATGTTGGAGAGTGATGTCCATGTGTCTTGGTGAAGTTCACCTAGCAAGAGCGGTCTTGAAGAGGTTGTATGGAGTGGATGATGCAAAATAGGTGAATGAAGATGAAAGTCTCATAGTCTTGAGAATGTATATGGACTACTTCCCTTAGCTCATCCTTATGAAGACTTCCTTTCAGCACCCTGGGTGGTTTTGAATGTAGTACATGGAGTGATGCATATGAGAACATGGACTTGTCCACCTGTCATAGTAAATACCGCCTAGGTGGGGCGGGTTTAGATATGTGGTAGGGATTTTGCAACATTTGAACACTTCTCTATCTTAACCCTTAACACTTTGCCTCCATCTTCATGATTTAGTGACTTTCAAACTTCCTTCTTCCTGGAATGACCTTCATTATCTCATCTCTTGAGTATGATCAGAACTTGCAAGTTATCCATATGCCTTCTTCTCTCCTAGGCGGGTTTGAAGTTGATCAGTCCAGTTGGAGAAGCCTACTTGTCAGCATTGAGGTTGCAGCTTCCTTGTACAAACAATGTTGCTGAATACGAAGCGTTAGTACATGGGTTGCTCCTCGCTATTCGAAAGAAAGTAAAGGTTTTACATGTTTTCGGAGATTCTGAGGTCATTGTAAGACAAGTCAGAAAACAATATGTCTGCCATGATAAGAGATTGAAAAGGTACAGGAACAGAGTGTGGGATCTTATAGAAAGTTTTGACGCTTTCAATATTCAATCTGTTTACAGGTCCAAGAATCGGGTAGCAAATGCATTGGCACAAGCAGCAGGTTCATTGGAACCATTATCAATGGAAGGATTAAAAAAGTTTACAGTTGAATTGACATCGGTTCCTTCGGTCCCAGACAATATTACAAACTTCCAAGTTTTCGATGATGATAAGCACATATTGGATTTCCTAACAAATTCTAGTGTATTTACAGCTCAAGTCATTGATGAAGGGGAAGTTAAAGAAACGGAGTTTAATCTTGACGGGATAATGAATTTGAAGAACAATACCATCCCGAGAGGAATGATTGAACTAGAAAGGCTGTTTGATACAAACAGATTGAGTGCTCTTCAATCTCGCAAAGAAGAAGGGAATAAGTGCGATACAGTAAATTTGGGAACAGACGAAGATGTTAAGAATGTTTTTATAGGAAGAGTTTGTACACCTGACGAACGAGAAAGGATAATCCAAGCTATGAAGGAGTTTCAGGACATCATTGCATGGGGATATGAAGACCTCAAGACATATGACACTTCTATTATCACGCATACAATTCCTCTCAAACCTGGCAGTCAGCCTTTTCGGCAACGTCAAAGGCCGGTCAATCCTTTGTTAGAACCGCTTATCTATCAGGAAGTGAAGAAACTGTTGCAAGCAAGAATAATTTTCCCAGTACGGCACTCCACGTGGATCGCCAATTTAGTCCCTATTAGAAAAAAGAACGGTGAAATAAGACTGTGCGTGGATTTCAGAAATCTTAATAGAGCCTCGGAAAAGGATAACTATCCGTTGCCATCACTTGATGAAGTCCTGCAAATTGTCAACGGTTCTCAGATGATGTCCTTCCTGGACGGATACTCTGGATACAATCAGGTTATGGTTGCAGAGGAGGATTGTCTGAAGACAGCTTTTGCCACAAAATGGGGAATCTTTGCATATAGGAGAATGCCCTTCGGTCTAATCAATGCTGGTGCTACTTTTCAGAGGGCTATGGACATCGCTTTCGGGGACATTGTTGGAAAATGTATAGTGATATACATGGATGATCTTACAGTCTTTTCGAAGAAGAGAGAAGATCATGTTGAACATTTGAGGAAAGTATTTGAAAAATGCAGGAAATATGGTATTTCTCTCAATCCGAAGAAGTGCATTTTTGGAGTCACACAAGGTAAGCTACTCGGTCATGTAATTTCTGAAGAAGGTATTTCAATTGATCCTGACAGAGTGGAAGCAATCCAAAAGGTTAGCTTGCCTGCAAGTAAGAAAGAGTTAAAATCTTTTTTCGGAAAGATTAACTTTGTAAGGAAGTTCATTACTGGGTTTGCGGAAATTGTCAAACCACTTAATCAGATGTTAAAGAAAGATGCCAAGATGGACTGGACTCCAAAAGCTAGAAAAGCATTTGAAGAAGTCAAACAAGCAATTGCCACTGCTCCAGTTCTTATCAGCCCCGACTACACGAAGCCATTTTATTTATATACTTTTGCATCAGATCACACGTGTGCGGGAATTTTGACACAAAGGACAGAGGAAAGGGATGAACATCCCATTGCTTTTATGAGTGCCCCATTCAAAGAAGCTGAGTTGAGATATCCCTGTGTAGAGAAGCATGCTTATGCTCTAGTGAAAGCTATCAGAAAATTTAGACATTACATTCTCAGAAGCAAGGTTTACGCCATAGTCCCAGATGCGGCAATCAAAATTTTGTTGATGCAAAATGAACTTGGCGAGAGAAGAGGCAAGTGGGTCGCCATCATACAAGAATACGACATAGAGGTACAACCGATGAAGTTAGTGCGAGGACAAGCACTCTCGCAGACAATAGCAGCACAAAGGCCGGGCCTGGTACAGCAAGCCTATGTGTTAGAAGATGTATCACCAGACGAGTGGTATGATGATATTGTATACTATTTGCTCACTCAAAAATGCCCTCCACACATGAATCCAACGCAAAGAAGAGCATTAAGGTACAGGTCTCAGCGTTATATGTTACAAGGAGCAGTATTGTTTCGGCGCAATCATGAAGGAGTTTATCTAAGATGTGTTGGAAAAGAAGAAGTGAGACAAATTATGGAGCAGTTCCATGAGAAGTTTGGAACATGTCATGGAAGTGGGTTGGCAACGGCCCACCAAATCTTGAGGGCAGGATATTATTGGCCTACCTTGTTCAACGATGCCCACCAGCATGTCAAAACATGTCATACTTGCCAAGTAGCTGCTTCGCGCGAGAAGAATCCTGCAATGCCGCTTCAGCCTGTGATCGAAGTAAGGCCTTTTGCTCAATGGGGTCTCGACTTCATTGGTATGATTAATCCACCTTCTTCAGCGCAACACAGGTATATTCTGACCTCTACAGACTATTGTACCAGATGGTCTGAAGCTCATGCATTAAAACTTTGCACTTCTGATGTTGTCATTAAATTTCTTGAAGAAAACATTATCACAAGGTTTGGGTGTCCACATGCACTCGTTTGCGATAATGGCCCTGCATTTACTTCGTTAAGGTTTTCAAACTGGGCTTTCGAGTATGGTATCACGCTGAAATTTTCATCCAACTATTACCCACAGGGGAATGGCCTCGCAGAGTCCACGAACAAGAACTTGCTAAATGCAATAAAGAGACTATTGGATAAGAACCCAAGAGATTGGCACACCCAACTGAAGTTTGCCCTTTGGGCAGACAGAACCCGAGTGAAGTCCTCCCTAGGTACTTCTCCATACCACTTGGTTTATGGCCAGGACCCAATTTTTCCTGTACAACTGAGGATCCCAACACTTCAATTCATGCAAGACTACATGGATCAGGATGAGAGAGTTCAGACTAGGCTTTCACAACTTTTACACCTCAAAGAGAAACGAGACACAGCCTTAGACAAATTCATGAAACATCAGGGGGTTGTGAAACGTTGGTTTGATCGACAAGCCACAGTTAAGTCTTTCAGGATTTCGGATCTAGTTTTGTATTGGGATAAAGCACATGAACGAAGAGGAGATCATGATAAGTTTGATTATCTCTGGAAAGGACCATATCAAATCGCAGAAATCTTAGGGGAGAACGCCTTTAAGTTGAAAACTTTGACTGGTGAAGAGATTCCCCTGCCCGTCAATGGGCAATACTTGAAACATTACTTCCAAACCTGAGTTCCTGGGGGACTTTTCTTGTATATAGTTAGATTAGGTGTTTCCGTTTTTTTTTGGAGTTTAGTTTTCCTTTGTGTGTTTTTAGGGTTTAGTTGTTTAATCTGTTTTGTTGTATGTTTTTGGAGTGTTGCTTTGCTTTAGTTTTTGTGTCATTCAGGGGGGTTTTCATTGTGCATAGAAGTGATTAATTTTTTAACACATTCTGGTTGACTTCATGAAGTTATGTCTAGTTCATTTCTTGCATAAATGCCTATGAGATTCTTCAAGATTGAAAGGAAACTTTCTTTAGTTTATCCTTTTACTAAGATCTGTACTTGACTCAAGAATGGAATCATATATTGCATCTGGACATGGATATCTTTGATTATGAGTTTAAAATTTTTAATCTTAAAATGAACGCTTCATCGCTTTCTGTTGATAAACTTGCATCAGATGGATGGATACATTGTGGATTCCATTGCTAGTGTCGGATAGCATGACTGTTTGTTTTTAGGAAAGGAGTCAATTGTCCAGTATGGCTTGAAGTATTTTGAGGTCTTATACCTTGCATATTCAAGATTCCGAAAGCCACCAGAAGAGTATAAATGAGCTTGTATTAAGTGAGATAGTACATGATTCCACTTCATTGTACCTATCCGTATGCTCCATATTCTACTATCACCTCACTTACATAATAAAAGATTGCACTCCGTGACAAGCATTCTCATTTTACTCCATTCCATTGTATGCATTTCTCCATACCTCTGTCTACTCGTTCCATTCGTTATGCCATGCCATTTTATTTATGCAATAAAATCTTCATCCATTCCAATTGTTCCATCAAATAAAGAGCTTGAGTCTGATGTCTAGATCTTCCATATATAGTCCTGTTTTGTTCTACCTTGAACTCTCAGCAATGAGTCGTCTGGGTAAAGTTTCAGTCCTCTATGAACGATACATTTGCTCTAATGACCTTAGCCACTGCATAAAAAGCGAGGTCCAGATGTTGGTATTCCGCTTAAATAGAAGTCTATTGTACATATTGTCTTCCCATTCCACCTCCGTCATTATGCCAAGTCTAAAAGCATATGATCCTATACTTTTCACTATCCATTCCCTTCACCCATTGCAGCCTCCACCCCTTCACTCGTTTCCCAGTCATAATCAATGAATGTAAGTGTCGTCTGAACAAGGAGCTTGCAATTCCTCTATCCATTCCCTAATTTCATGAAACAGATATCTGGATGCTTTAACTCGTCAAACAAGTAAATTCCAAATACGCCTCAGAACACAAAATGCTAGGATTCCAAGCATAGTTCATTCAAAAGGCTATGCCATTCACACTGATAAAATGAAAAAGCCAAAGTAACACTCTGGGTATTTAAGACTAAGAAGTTGAATCCAATCGAGGCTTCCGCCTCCAAAGCATCCGTCATCACTCATTCCATTCCATCTAAAGTTCTAAGTTACTTCATCCTACGAACCAAAATCAATAAGAAATTGTAAGTTCGTAAAAGGCATGAAGGTAATATTACTAGTTTTCATTCATTCCCGTTCCCCTTTATACATCCCCTTCCTATTTGCAAGCTTCGAAGTTTAGTTCGGTACGTACAGACGTTGATTGTGATTTCACTACATTCCATTCATTCCAGTACCTACCATCCGTTTTCATTTCATTTCCCGCCATCCAGTACACTTCCTCACTACCTAGTCTATGTTTGGGTATGTCTATCTGTCTGTTTCGCGTAATCCATGTCATAGTCCACTATCTCTACTCATCTCTCTATTAGTCGTATTCCATCTGTCGTTCCTTACCAACATCAGTAATCATACTGGCTAAAACTGGTTTTGTATAGACTACCATTTTGCTCTCCATGGAATCAGATTTTCAAGTCATTCCTATCCATTACCATGGTGAAAACCTGGCAAACAGGCGCCATGTGTAATTGTCATTATTCATGGTGAAAACCTGGCAAACAGGCGCCATGAGTAATATGCATATTCAATAAATAAATAAAAAAGATGAAAAAATAAAAAATAAAAAAAAATAAAAATAAAAAAAAAAAGAAAAATGATCAAAATAGTAAAGAGAAATCCTTTCGTCCACAGGTGAAAACCACCTCTGGTGGCGCCTTGGATAAGTACCATGGCGAAAACCTGGCAAACAGGCGTCATGTGTAGAGACACTTTGTCTCGTTCCATTCCATTTCATTCCATACCATTTCCAACTGTTTTATCCATTCTGCTCATATATGTATATACCCTTCCATTCATTCGCCTTCCCCTGAATTTGTAAGTCTATATCAGGTAAGATTTTCGGAATACAGATGGTCATGCTGGCTGTTGATTTTGATTCTGGGATCAAGTAGCTGTGTCTACACGACCTAGTTAGTGGGCATACTCGGAGATTTTGAAGTTATGATTCTTGTTTATCTTAAGAACACATGAAGAGCACTAAACGAAACCCTTATCTTACAGAACAACAAAGATGAAATGTCTTGATTCAATTTATGCTTCTATTCTTCTTTCGAGTGTGTTTCATAGTCACTGGATGTACTTGAAGAAGTTATGTTAAGATTCTGGATGTCGAATGAGCCTTTATTCTTGAAATGTTCGGGAACATTTCTCTCGTGGAGTCGCCAGATGTTGTGACCTCATCACACATCGCCCCATTGCAAATGGGGACCCCCCAATTTTTGCTTTCTCGCTTCGTTTCGCTTTAAGGTTTAGTTTTGGTCTGAGCTTGTAGGGTTTTGGTAGTGTTGTTTTGCCCATGTCTTCACAGTTTCTTGCCAAGAGGTCTGTATGCCTTCATCCTGATGCATGTCACTGAGACCCTGAAAATGACTAAGTCTGATATCTTGAAAATCCTGAAAAAATGACTAAGTCTGAAATCTGGTGGATCCTCAGAAATCTAGAATCTGCGTGCTAAATCCTATGGATCCAGGACCTATCTCAAACATCCTGGAAGTATATTGATAAATATTTAAAGTATAAGAAACTCAATATCTGACTTATACTTAAACATATTTTCAATATACTTCCATTCAGGAAATCCAAAATTTGACTAAGGCAAGAAATCCAAGGGTACTGTCCAAACCCGCCCAGACTGGGCGGCCTTGGCATGAGGTAATGGACTCAGCCTCCTGCACATGCATTTGTCCAAACAGAACCATCAAATCCGCCCTAAGAGAAAAATGGTTAAGTGTTGAAGCTTTTTCATGCACGGAGCACTAAGATATGATGTTTGGTAAGCAAAGTTTATGAGTTTGAGGGAAGTCAAAGTTACCTTCAAAGTGTCACTCCTCAACCCACTCTACCTAGGCAGCTTTAGCATATGGACATAGATGATGTCTTCACTACCTCATGACACTCCAGACACAGCCTCCAATCCCGCCCAAGGAGAGAAATGTGCAAATTTTGAAGTATGTCAACACAAAACATAAAGATGATAAAAGTTGATGGGAAACTTGAAGGATTTAAAGGCACCAAGTGTCTTTTCAATGCAAAATCCAAGGGGTACCCTCAAACCCGCCCTACCTGGGCGGCCTCAAGAGGGGGTCTTGGACTTTGTTCCTTGCCACATGAAACTCTCCACCTGCTGCCTCCAGAACCGCTCAGGGGTGTAAATGGTTCA
The DNA here is from genome assembly GCA_027924645.1 of Cunninghamia lanceolata. Classification (NCBI taxonomy): domain Eukaryota; kingdom Viridiplantae; phylum Streptophyta; class Pinopsida; order Cupressales; family Cupressaceae; genus Cunninghamia; species Cunninghamia lanceolata. The sequence continues at coordinate 12,352,965 of BSBN01000237.1, read as the reverse complement.
ATTTGCAAAGTTGTTTGGTCAAGGATGAAGGAAGAGACATTCAGAGAGTGAGATTATCAAAATGGATATGAATGAAATGTTTCAAGTATGGAAATCCAGAGGTCATGTCCTAACCCGCCCATTCTGGGCAGTCTCACAAGGTCATCATGGACGATGTCTCCTGCCACATGAAATTCTCCAGACAATGCTCCTAAAACCGCCCTAGAGAAAAATGGTTAAGTGTTGAGGTTGTCATGTCCAAAACACTAAGGTATGGTGAACTGCAAGTAAGGTTTATGAGTTTGAGTGAAGTCAAGTGAATGATGGGCAATATTCCGAGTGTCACTCTTGAACCCGCCCTATCTGGGCGGCTTTAGCATGGTCACATGGACATTGTCATCACTACCACATGATACTCTCCAGACAGTGCTTCCAATCCCGCCCTAGGTGAGATTGTGTAAAATTCAAAGTGTTTCAATACAAAACATCAGAAGGTGATCATGATTGATGTAAATTTGAAGGTTTTAGAGTGCTTTAGGAGTCAAAATCCAAGGGCTACCCTCAACCCCGCCCTACTTGGGCGGCCTCCAGAGGGTCTTATGGACAACTTTACCTCCTCTACATAAAACTCTCCAGACAGTGTTTCCAAACCCGCCCTTGGAGGAAGTATTGAGTTTTGAAGACTTTAACCACAAAGCATTGGAATATCATGAAGTTTGAATGAAATACTTGGAGGTTTGAATACATCAAGTTAGTTTTAAGGCAAAATCCAAAGGACACCCTTAAACCCGCCCTTCCTGGGCGGCCTCAAGGGGTCTTTGTGGATTCCATCACCAAACACATGAAATCCTCCATGCACTCTCTCTAGGACCGCTCAGGATGAAAGATAACACACTATTAGGTTTGTTTGATCAAGGTATGCCAAGGAGAGGTAAGTTAGAGTCAAGCTCAAGAGGTGAGAAGTTCTTAAGTGCCAAAATCCACACTACATCCCCAAACCCGCCCTACTTGGGCGGCCTCAAGAGCCCCAGGTGGACAACTTCACCTCCTTTCACATGAAATTCTCCATGCACTACCTCCAAAGCCGCCCTAGGACAAAATAGATCAAATTGGTTGAATGTTTCAAAAAGCCAAGCATAAACCATTAGAAGGTGATGGAATTTAAGAAAAACATGAAGGTTTGAATGCATCAAATGAGTTTCAAGCCAAAATCCACACTACACCCTCAAACCCGCCCTACCTGGGCGGCCTCAAGGGGTGTCTGTGGATAATGTCACCTTTCACATGATTTTCTCCACCTAACATGCCTAAACCTGCCCAAGGTGAAGAATGACATAAGTTGCAAGGTTGAGACTATGATAAGTGGAAATCCTTAAGGGTGGATAAGGACAAGTTTGAAAGGAGATCATCAAGGTTAGGAAAAGATGTTGTAGACAGTGAATCCACACCATGTGCCCAAACCCGCCCTTCCTGGGCGGTCTCAAGAAGGGGTCTTGGATTCATTCATTTCTTCACATACATCTCTCCATGCATCAACCTTAAACCCGCCTAGGCACTTAGGCATGGATTTCATGCGAAAAGATATGTTTTGAAATCCCACATGCATAACATGAATGCAATTTGTTATTGAAAATCCTTCATATCATGTCTTAATTTGATGTGTTTCTTCTTGTAGGTGATGGAGGATCCAAAGAGGTGAATGGCAAAAGCTCATACATGAGAAGTTTGGAAGGCGCAGGAAGATTGCTCAAGTTCATCATCACCACATGGAGGGGAGCTAGTCTAAGATGATCAAGGTTACAAGTGTAGTTCATCATCAAGAGCATCATCCATTCGAGGTGAAGATCAGTGGAAGGTTGTCACTTCACCATGCATACCTTGAAGGAGGTCATCATCCAGAAGCTCACATATCATGTGCCAGACAAGAAGAACTCCCATCAGGCACTAGTCTACTCCATGAGTCCATGCAACTATCCAGAGGCATGACCTTGCACAAGCACAACAACATCACAGGATGAGAGATGAGCATGATCATCAAAGCGATCCATGAGTTACATCAAGACAACAAGAAGAAAATATTCTAAGTAAAGTGAACATGAAGTGAATCACACTAGTTCATTCAAAGATGCTGAGGTGGCACGTACACATCATCAAGCCAATCGCATTCTACCATGTAAGAGGGCCCACCATAGAGATGCTCCAAAGATGCTTATCACATTGGGAAACGTGCCTTCATTGCCTCTTTCATGTTCTAAAAATAGCAAATTTTGTAACAAACTGCCTTGTTGTCTCGATCTTGGCCGTTGATTGTCAAATCAATCCTGGCCCTTCATGTAATTTCTGGAGTCTATAAAGGCTCATTCTTCTCATTTGTAAGGGGGAATAGATAGGAGATTAGAGATTAGAAGTAGAGATCAAGTAGGAGTAGAGTAGAGAGGGAGCTCTTCAAAGTCATGAAGAGAGACATGAGATTGTTGTAATGACATACTTCAAAAGTAATACAAGCTCATTGTTGTTGTTTTGCATGGTGATCTTGTGGCTTTGAAATGTTAGCAAGGTTTCAAGTTCTTGAATATGACGGAGATGTGTTTCCAAGTAGTTTAGATGATAAAGTAGATACAGTTCATTGATGTAATGGATATATGCAATGATATTTGATGAATTCCCGTTGGTTCATACTTTTGATGGCTTGTCGATGGTAAGTCATCATGTAAAGTTAGCCTGAACCACATCTTGCAAATAGTTCGATTGTTGATGCTCCTTCGAGTTGCGCCAGCTGTGGGTACTTTGGAGTGTGTCAACAATATGAAAATCCTTGGTTTATCCTTTGGAGATCGCACCTATTTCATGTAGTTGTTGCTCGTCATGGCGAAGTGAAATTTGGTTTTCTAAGGGAATTTGTCTATCATAGCATCATTCATCATGTCATTGTCTTTAGATTAGCCTTCTTAAACTCTTGCCTTTTGCCTTTTCTTTTCATAGTTGATAGAAGAAGTTCCATTTCACAAGGAAAGAGTACATAGTTGAATGAAGTAAGGAGCATATTCAGCGTAAGTCCCTTTGTGATTACCAGCAAATCACATCACACCACCGAGGCTATCCGTTGCAAATCACGTACAAAGAACCTTGGAGCGTTTTTGTTTGATCACTTAGTTTAGCATTCAAGACGCTTTGTTCAAGAGAGGATAGAGCACTTGGTGTTTTATTCTAATGTTGTTGTTGTCAAGAAAACATCATCAACATCACCCATATGCATAGCTAAGTGTGAACCGATGGATGAGATCATTGTTTAATGTGCTCATGGAATGGACTGATTCATATAGGGGTTACTTGCAAAATCAACATAGATACTTGTGCTATTAGTTATCATGAAGAGATGATTTTTAATGTTTGAGCATCATTTTAATGCCTATCTCAACCGGCACCCTTGCATGGGGACCGATCCTTCATTGGAGGTCGAAATGACTAGTTGTAATTCATTTAAAATTGCTAAGCAAGTTTTTAAATGAAGGATCAAGCATTCAATATTGTTCTTAAACATGATTCTTCATTGGCGGATTCCAAACTTCATTCCATATTGCCATAGACGAGGATCGACCAGCTTTGGAGAGGATAAATAAGTCGTTGCAAGTCAATTGAAGGATATGTTAAATCTGGTATGTTTTCTTATTCCTATTGTTTTCACTGAGAATTCCGATTTTTTATGTCATTTTGCAAGGTGATGACCCCTTGTGTTTGTATGGTGATGACCCCCTACTTCATGTGAGATGATATCATTCACATATTCATTATTTGTGCTTAATTTGCAGGTTGTTTTGAGTGATTTGGAGTGAAATGGATTGTTATTGAAACCCTTGGTCATGATGGAGCTCAACCAAGGTAGTTGATTAGTGACTTGTGGAGTTTATGGCATGTTGTATTGACTGATTTTTCATTCCAGCCAGTTGATAAATTGTTATACAGAGTTTTGATGATCACATTTGTATGATTGGATGATAGTACAAGGCTTTTGGCATACCTAGAGACCCATCGCTTGCATTTTGTAATGTCCCCATTTTGAGCTGAGTTATGTTTTCTAGTTTGAGCTTGTTTCTATACATGGAGAACCAGAAAGTTGGTATATGTCTATACATGGAGAACCGGAAAGTTGGCTCAACTAGTATTTTGCTTGAGTTTTATTATGTGAATAATGACAAATGAAATCTTTAATTGCATTTGTCTAATATCTATGATGGAATCACATTGTTTATTGTGCCAAATCGATGGGTGAAGTATGGCTCCAGGTGGGACCTATTTTATAAAATGGAATTGGGAACACAATTGTTATAGGACCAAGCTATGCCAACATTGGATTTTCGCATTGAGAAAGGTGTTAACGCCCATGGGGAGTTTGCCAAGGTTAGAATGTACACGGATTTGCATTGGATCATTTGATATAAAAGTGTACACGGTGGTTGGAGTAAAAGTGTACACATTGTATCAATAAAAATGTACACTGGAATAAAAATGTACAAAATGGGAGCTAAAATGCATAGGATCATGTGCCAACGGCTATCCTTGAGGTTGTTTGAATTGCATATGATGTGTTGATTCATTGAACAAAGCAATTTGCATTGGATGATGATCCCAACGGGCTCCATGAAGGTATTCGCCCAAGGTAAATGCATTCAAAATTGTGTTTGATCATTGTATGGAGAGCCAACGGCTATGTGGGTCAATTGATCCCAATGAAAAGCATTTAAAATAAGCATTTGAAGTTATTAAATGATTGATGTCAATCAAGGAATTGACAACCAACGCTGAAAGCTATTCTAAATGTAAACATTTGATTTTAAATGCAATCGCCTATGACTAACATGGATTGGCTAAGTATGTTGAAGGGAATTTAATGATAAATGCTAATATCAAGGAATCCGCCAGCTATGAAGGACCGGTCAGCTTGAAGAAGATATAGTTTTGAAGGCAAAGCAAAGGAATCTAAATGCTAATACAACCGCCGCCCTTGAAAGAAGCAATGCATTAATTAGAGGATCGATCCATATGAGAAGAAGAAGATATAAATCATTTAAAACAATTGAAGATTGATTTTAAATGATTGAGTTTGCATAAGCAATTCATTTAAAATTGTTCACGAATGAGGAATATCATTGGTGGAACTCAAATTGCATTACAAAACATCATAGAGGAGGATCGATCATCCAAGGAGAGGTTAAATAGAGACTTCCATCTTCATTTGAACGATATGTTGAATCTGGTATGTTTCTTATTTTATTACTTTGACTGGAAATTCCGATTTTCATGTCTTTTTGCAAGGTGATGACCTCTTGTGTTTGTATGGTGATGACCCCATACTCTATGTGAGGTGATATTATGTAGATATTCACCATTGAGCTTGATATTGCAGGTTACTATGCAGAATTTGAAGTATATTTGATGTCAATTAAACCCTTGGCCATTGTAGAAGCTAAGCCAAGGTAGTCGATTTGGAGAAAAGCAGCATTTTGTGGAGATTTGCAATCATTTTTAGTTCTGATTTGTCATGACAGCCAACTGATAATGATGTTTCAGGGTTCACATGCATGATTTAGGTGAAGATCTTGGTGTTTGAAGACCACTGGAGAATCATAGAGACTTGATATAGCACCTAGGAGTCCATCACTTGGCTACAAGAGGAGATTTTGGCAAAGATTTGGTCTCTAAATCATTTCTGGGCATTTGTAATCAGCATATCAGTCATAACAACAGTCAAGTATTTGTGATCAGTCAATTAATTGAAGTCATATGATGCTGCAACAGTGATCCAATATGTCTTTGGGCATTGGCTATTGATTGTACTTTGAAATTCAAGAGTTGGAAGGACATTTGGATGCAATTTCCATGATATATCTAATTCTGATTTGACTGATACATTGACTGTAATTTTGTAACAGCAATGTGTATTTGTGAAGCAATTCCAATTTCATTTGATAATAATGCAAGAAGGTTGATGGTTCTCATATCTCATGATGTGTATTGTTGAATTGTAAGTGATTAGTGCAAAAAATCTTATCTAAAGTTGTTTACATTTTCAGTCATATATAAAAGGTCCCTTACGGTGGTATCAGAGCCATGATCTTCCCAGCCTGAGGGGAAAATCAGAATTGGTTTCATTTGTGGATTTGGAACAATGTGTCTATTTCCATTTGATAAGCAAGTGATGAGAGATATGATTGATAGTCAAAGACAGATGATACAACAACAGAGAAAGACTAATACAACCATACAACAATCAAATGCAAACACTCAACGAAGTATTGATAAGCTATGTCAAGCTTTGACGGGTAACAGGAACAATAATAACAGAGCTAATCAGGTAGATTCAAGGAAGTCTAACTCAAGAAGATCAACATGTACAAGGTCAAATTCATCCCAAAAGACTCCTAATGATAAAGTGTAATGTCCCCTTCTAGTGAGTCCAAATTTTTTCTTTGACCTTACACAATTCAACTCACAAAAGAGAACATTAGAGTTCCATTTTCTTTTCATTTCATCATATTAACAATATAATCATTATTCATCCATATTCAAGTTGTATATTCATGTCCTTATATAATGTTTCCAACTTATCATTTGTTCATACACTTAATTGTCTAAGGATTTTAGCTATCACATTCATTGAATTGCAACATTCATTTCATTGTATTCAATTTAAGAATGTTCACATCTATATCCATATTCCATTCATATATGTATGGAGATTTACCTTATTTCTACACTCCTATTTATTCTCATATTATTATACCTATTCTATATTCATACTTATACAGAGAATGTATATACATCATTGATGGTAATATATTCCAATTATTATCCTGATATAAGCAGTATTCATTTATTTATATTCATATTATTCTTCTACAACATTTATATCGCCTAAGCTATTAATAAGGAAAGTGCACGTACCTCTTTATGCTGCTTGTCTTGTTGAATCTGTTCATTGGATTCTATTCTCTTTCACCTATTCTTTAATATTTATATATTATAGTATTTGTTAATAATCTCTCTCTCTCTCTCTCTCTCTCTCTCTCTCTCTCTCTCTATATATATATATATATTTACTTGAATAATTCTTCCCTATATATATTTATGATATCTTTCCTACTTATGACTCAGAAATATATATATAAATATCATGTAGATCTAATTATATTTATTTATGGGATATTCTTTTTATTTATTTATTTCCCATATCTTAGATTCACATCATTATCTTATAGTTTATATCATTCCTATTTACTTTCATGCATGAAACAATTTACTAATAGTTAATTTTACTTCTAATCATAATTCATTTACTTCTGTCATAATTATATTATTACATCATTACATTTCTTATTTATGATCATGAAATCAGTTCATTCTATTGATATATCTTTATTTATTTAACTTTATTCATTTCTGAATCCACTTTACACAATCTATACTAGAATATTACTAATATATATTATATTCTATATTTAAATACTTAATGAAAAACATACTTGATATAATTGCAGACTTACCTTGTCTGTCACGTATCTTCCTTGTAATTTCTCTTTGTTGTGTCTTTGATATTGATAACTCTCAATGCTGTTATTCTTTATTGTTTATTGATCTGCTATTTTTTTCTTTTTCTTAGACTCCCTTTTTTTTCTCCTTTGCTGATGATCATATATATCTAATTATGATTCCCTATTTAAGTGTTTGATGGGCTTATACCCAACCGTCACCACTATTAGTGATAATAATTACCATTAATATATTTGCTCACTTAATTTGTTAAACACCATTAAGGAATCGGTGTCTCTTTTAAGAGGCCCGATCCTCACATATATATAAAGTGCCTTTTATAATATGCAATGAAAATATATATTTATTATTTATGTTTATATTTATTATCATATTAATATATTATATGTTATATAATTTATATTTATATTTGATAATTATAATCATAATATTATCTTATGATAATTATGATTAAATTGCTATTATTTCTTTTTATATTTTAAAATATTCATATAATAATAATATTATATATATTATTTCGAATTGATATTTACTACGGTAATTTAGTTGTTTTCTTTATCAGGATGTTTAAATCTTTAATTTAAACAATGCTTTAATATGGGGACATGACAGCCCTCCCCACTCAAGATTGCTTGTCCTCAAGCAATCACAATGAGTTACCTTGCACTTTAACGCTTATCTTCAATGTGTTGAGACAAAGTCATGGTTTGATTCCAGATTAAAGACAATTTGTAATCAAAAGAGTATTTGTTTGATGTTTTGATTAACAATGATGGGATGATTTGAGAGTATTGAGATTCCAAGATGCATCTTGATCTTTGGAATGGACCATGTTACATCATACTTAGGCAATGGATAAGACCTGCGGTGGAATGGACTATGCTACATCATACAAAGGTAATAAGTAAGACCTGCGGTGGAATGGGCATATGTTACATCATACAAAGGCACTTAGTAAGGCCTAAGGTGGAATGGGCATGTGTAACATCATACAAAGGCACTACCTGTAGAGGATGATTCATGCAACCTAACAAGAGATAGTACCCCATCTCCACTAGGGTTTGAAAATAAATAAAATTAACATATAATAAACAACCCTAAGTATGAATCCACTTAAGATTGAATAATTAAATAATTTATTTATTTGATTATTTTAATATGATTTATTGATCTTATCTATTACTAATGTTTCCTTTAAGAAGGAATTCTCATGTGCAAGGTGGAAAATAAGGATCTTCTTAAAGGGGACATTACATAAAGGTATGCATTGGTTTATGATGAATGATTTCAAAGAGCAAGAAGACTATGCAAGTAGAATAAAAATTGAACAAATGGATGAGTTTGATGAGATGCCAAGATATAAAGAATCGCATAGCAGCCATGAGACAATGGAAGAAAATCAGACTTTTGGGTCAGCAAAAGATGAAGAGCTCATGTCACTCCATGATGATTGCAAGATTGAAGAAAAACACATGATAGTTGAAGACAAATCAGCTATGATAAATGAAAGTATAGTTTCTCATGATGAGACTAACATTGTTGTTTCATCTCTTCTTCATGTAGATAAGGAGACAAGTGATGTGAATGATTTGGAAAATTATAATGTTCATACATTTGAGAGCAAATCAGAGATTATAGTTTGTTATGAAGGGCATATTATTGATGTTCAATCATACATAAAAGGAGAGGACATAATGTTTGCTACAAAGATCAGCTATGAAGTATGTGATTCACATGAAGAAGAAATGGGTGATGTACAAGAAGAGACACACATTGAATCAACACTTGTTGATAGCCATCCATCTTTGGTAGGAGAGATGATAGAATTTGTACAAGACAATACAATTGAGCATGATCTTGACTTAGCTTCACAACATGGATTGTGTGAAGATGGCATGAAGGTGGTTGTTTTTGAGATGGTCAATTGTGAAGACACATCACAAAGGTATGCAAGCAATTCTGAATTTTGGAATAGCAGTCCTATTTCTTCCCATAGTCATGAAATAGCAGTCAAATATATGATAGATATGGATAATGAATTGTCTCATGAAAACATAAATGATGCATGTGAAGAGAAGTGTATGGAACCGACATTTGATGGTAAGCATTTGATTTTTTATATGGATTGGCATGACATCATATCTGATTTGTTTGAGGACAGCAGTCCTATGGCTTTGCATTTTCATGATATAGACATGCTAACACCTTTGGATGATAGACATTTATGGTCTGCTAATGATAGCATACAAGATTGGAGTGTTGGATATGGTAATTTTATTGAAAAATAGGGCACTACACAATCTGATTTTGTATATCAGACTTATGAAGAAGTGAAAAAGACACCAGAAATGTGTAACATGTGGCTAGACAAAGCAAGGAAAGCTAGGCTTGTTGCTGGTCAAGCAAAACAATATCTTGAAATGATAAAAACAATGAGACAATCAGCTTTGGTTGATCATCCTGGACCAGCTATTGATGACATACAGGTGTGTGACAATGAAGATGGATGTAATTCAGATTTGCACTATACTTTGTTTTCCATTGGAGAGGATCAGTCTACTCTTGAAGAGACAAAACATCATTTTGATGTGCTCTCTCATTGGCACATATGGATGGTTATTCTTCATTATTAAGTAGTGAAGTATGTGATTTCAGTTTTAGCACAACAGAAATGGATACATTTGTGTTTAGCATCCTTAATCTATTCGTGATACTATTCAGTGGTATAAAGATTTTCAGCTATGTTGGCACATTGTTTGACATTGGCATCTTCAATTTTGAGTTGATTCATGGAATGGATTTATCATTGGAGATTGAGAATGCATGTGTTTGCATCATGGTGTGACAGTGGAAGCGGCCCCAGGATCTCCTTTATCAACATCTTTGAGACGGTATGTGTGAGTTTGTATGGACAAGTTAGATGGGTTTGGGATCCTGGTATTCATTGATGTTCATTTGACACTCCCAATTGCTTGGGACAAGCAATCTTGGGGTGGGAGGACTTGTAATGTCCCCATTTTGAGCTAAGTTATGTTTTCTAGTTTGAGCATGTTTCTATACATGGAGAACCGGAAAGTTGGTATATGTCTATACATGAGAACCGGAAAGTTGGGTCAACTAGTATTTTGCTTGAGCTTTATTATGTGAATAATGACAAATAAAATCTTTAATTGCATTTGTCTAATATCTATGATAGAATCACATTGTTTATTGTGCCAAATCGATGGGTGAAGTATGGCTCCAGGTGGGACCTATTTTATAAAATGGAATAGGGAACACAATTGTTATAGGACCAAGCTATGCCACCATTGGATTTTTGCATTGAGAAAGGTGTTAACGCCCATGGGGAGTTTGCCAAGGTTAGAATGTACACAGATTTGCATTGGATCATGTGATATAAAAGTGTACAAAGTGGTTGGAGTAAAAGTGTACACATTGTATCAATAAAAATGTACATGGAAAAATGTACACAACGGGAGCTAAAATGCATAGGATCATGTGCCAACGGCTATCCTTGAGGTTGTTTGAATTACATATGATGTGGCAATTCATTGAATAAAGCAATTTGTATTGGATGATGATCCCACCGGCTCCATGAAGGTATTCGCCCAAGGTAAATGCATTCAAAATTGTGTTTGATCATTGTATGGAGAGCCAACGGCTATGTGGGTCAATCGATCCCAATGAAAAGCATTTAAAATAAGCATTTGAAGTTATTAAATGATTGATGTCAATCAAGGAATCGGCGGCCAAGGCTGAAACCTATTCTAAATGTAAACATTTAATTTTAAATGCAATTGCCTATGACTAACATGGATCGGCTAAGTATGTTGAAGGGAATTTAATGATAAATGCTAATATCAAGGAATCCGCCAGCTATGAAGGACTGGTCAGCTTGAAGAAGATATAGTTTTGAAGGCAAAGCAAAGGAATCTAAATGCTAATACAACCGCCGCCCTTGAAAGAAGCAATGCATTAATTAGAGGATCGATCCATATGAGAAGAAGAAGATATAAATCATTTAAAACAATTGAAGATTGATTTTAAATGATTGAGTTTGCATAAGCAATTCATTTAAAATTGTTCACGAATGAGGAATATCATTGGTGGAACTCAAATTGCATTACAAAACATCATAGAGGAGGATCGATCATCCAAGGAGAGGTTAAATAGAGACTTCCATCTTCATTTGAACGATATGTTGAATCTGGTATGTTTCTTATTTTATTACTTTGACTAGAAATTCTGATTTTCATGTCTTTTTGCAAGGTGATGACCCCTTGTGTTTGTATGGTGATGACCCCATACTCTGTGAGGTGATATTATGCAAATATTAAACCTTTGAACTTGATATTGCAGGTTACTATGCAACATTTGAAGTATATTTGATGTCAATTAAACCCTTGGCCATTGTAGAAGCTAAGCCAAGGTAGTCAATTTGGAGAAAAGCAGCATTTTGTGGAGATTTGCAATCCTTTGTAGTTCTGATTTGTCATGACAGAAAACTGATAATGATGTTTCAGGGTTCATATGCATGATTTGGGTGAAGATCTTGGTGTTTGAAGACCATTGGAGAATCAAAACCCTAGCCCAATGATAGGTAATGATGCACAATGATGTAGTATCTCAACTAGGGATGTATGTATGGCTGTAGCTGACCCTGAAACACTGTTTTACCTCCTAATATGACTGTTGTACCTGCTGATCAGACTGTTGTACCTGATATGCACTGCCCAGATTTACAATAAATGTCAAAACGTGTCTCCAATGGCTAGCGATAGGCCCTAGGAAGGCAGCGATGGAAGTTTAGAGGAATCTAATGACTTCAAACCCTTCAAATGATGATCAAATATGCTCAGACCTGTATAAAACCCTCTGATAAACCTGTTGTACCTGCAAATCAGATTGATAATGATGGCTGGAAATGCATGAAAAACCCTCAACAAGTCAAGTGATCCAATCACAAATGCTCGAATGCCAATCTATGATGAAATATAACCCAATAACTCTTCAAATCTGCAATTTATCTCCATGCAAACACCACATTTAAGCTATGATGAAATCTACTTGATATCATCCCATAATGGTGGAAAGGGATCGTCACCAATCCACAATATGTCAAGGGAACACCACCTTGAGCAAACTAAAAATGCAATTTCAGTCAAGAGAAGCTCTCAAAATGCAAAAGTACCAAATGATCAATAGTTGCAAATTGGAGCCAAACAACTCTATTTATCATCCTCTCAAGCTAGACGCCTAAATTTGCCCATTTTCGTGAGTATTTGGAATCCACCAATGAAAATGCAATGTTCAAATAACAATTTTAAATGCATTGCACTAATAAACCCAAATCATTTAAAAATACTTCCATATTTTATTAAATGTTTTCTTCTCCTCTCCAAACGCAATCCTCTTGGGCAAATAAACATGATTTTATTAAATAATCTCTCCCACCCAAGTCGCTTCATTTAAAAAACTTTTATTATTAATTTCCTTCTCAAAATGGGCGGCGACTTCTTCTAGAGCAAATAAAAAATATTTTTTATTATTTCTTTTCTTCTTCCCTTGGCGTCAATTTCCACATCAATAAAATAATAAATATTATTATTTTTCCCAATATCCTTGTTGGCATTGGGTCCCATGAGCAAATAATATTTTTTTTTTTTTTTTAAAACATCTCACCTTGGGCGTTGATCTTGGCATAATTAAAATAATAAAATAATATTTATTATTTCATTTTTCCTCTTTTTTCCCTCTAGGCGTCAACCTCATAGGAAAATAATAGACTATTCAAAAATACAATTAAATATTGCATTTTCCCATCTTTTTCACCTTTCTATCTTTTTCAAACTTCAAGTTGCGCAACGTTTATTTCTTCCATCCTTGGCTAGAAATCACAATATTTTGACTTTATGAATAATATTACAAAATAACACTTAGCCAAAATACCAATAAAATCACTTGTTGAGCGAACGTTATAGATTTCCATCCTCTAAAACCAAACTCAATCCAAAAATCATGTCTAACTCAAAATGGGGACATTACAAGTCCTCCCACCCCAAGATTGCTTGCCCCAAGCAATTGCAAATGCCAAATTAGAATCAATGAATACCAGGATCCCATATCCATCTAATCTCTCCATACATATTCACACAAACCACCTCAAATCTACTAATGTAGAAGATCCTAGGACTGCTTCCGCTGTCGTACAATGATGTAAACACATCTATACCAATCCATACCATAATATAGATGCCCATCATGAAGATGTAGATGCCTACCAAGCTGAAAGTCCCTCTATCACTGAATAGTAACATGAATAAATGATGGATGCAAAACATAAATGCAAACACAAGTGTATCCATCCCTGTTGTCTCGCTGTCATAAATCAGAACAGCGGTATGCAATCTGAAAGTATCATCCAAAATGACATAAAAAGTGCCATCCTCAATGCATGAAGATAGGAAATAATCATTAGACCAATCTACAACAAGAATATATTGATCTCCACCATGGCAAACTGTCCCAAACACTGCTGTATCAAAACTGAAATCAAACAATTTAATGCTTAGCAATGAAAGAGAGTCTCCAATCCATGAAGAATGAATTGTCAAACAATCCATATGTCGTGTCAAATCATTAGTAGGCTGATCTATCTCTCCAACGGGGACCAATGTATCGTGCAAATCTGATGTCTCTTCATCTTCATCTATCCATGTGTCCATATCATTATTAGCAATCTCTATAACACCTTCATGTTTCACTTGAAGGCCTTCAATAGGAGCTGTAACAACACTCACTTCCTCATGAATAGGGACTACTATCTCATGAGAAAGATGGGATAAATTGCTGTTGTTCTCAAACAAATCAGGAAGAATCTCATGCCATTTTATAGTGTTGTTGTCCATATCAAACCTCAAATCCTCTCTATCAAAGGCTGCTCCAATATGTGTCTCTCTATGTGAATCACCAATGTCTTCATCAGACAATTCATGGCCCATAGCTGTCATAGATTTCGCTGTTATTTGATGAGGCAAAGTATACTTGAGGGCTCTCATAATAATTTGTTTCCCATCATGTAGGAAACTCAACTCCATAGCTTGTAAATCTTGGATAACCCTGTAATATCCCTTGCTAGATCTGATCTCAAACTGCTGAATAGAGGCTCAAGGAATATTGTCAAACACTTTGCATGCGTAGAATGTCCATGTTGTTTTGAGCTTCAGTTTGCTGTTCTTGCTCTTGGTTTCAAATAGAAATGATGCAAATGCTTTGATTTGAATCCTAAATGATCTAATAATAAGCTGAGAATGAAATGCACTTGTTTTTACTCTTTTCAAATGCAAATACATGAGTTCCTAAGGTAAAATGCATATCTACAGCCAAGTAGCATTTTCACAAACACTTGGCATGCAAACTAATGTGCATCTACAGCAATAAGGAATTATGTCGAACATTTAGCATGCATCCTTATAATTAAGTGTACACATACAACATAGGTCATTTAATCAAACACCTGCTATGCAATTCCTATAATGTAAATGTTGACTTTCAGCTAATGACATTTAGACAAACAATTGTCTTGCATACTGAAATGAATACTACAGCCAAGACAAATAATGATAAGCAACTCCTTCCTTGTATTAATATGAAGCATAGGCTGAGTACAAGCTGATTTGATTATGCCAAGACTCTTGGCTTTACAATGACTTGTCAATGCCAATACAAACTGATATGATAGAGCACCTGCAGTAGCAAGCTTATATGACTAATATAACAATGCAAACTACTCTAAAATCGTGAAGAACCTGGTGCAAACAAGCGCCTATATCTGATGAAGAGGTGGCAGCTCTTTACTTGACAAATTAGTGCCTTCACCTAGCCAAATCGAACCTCTCTTGCAGCCGCCCCTATTCTGACTTGCAACATTTAATTTAAATTATTTGCAGCCTCCAAACATCTTCAAAGAGCATCTAAATTCATCACCAAGTCATCTAGAGTGGAGCGGTCCAAGCCCAAGTTAAAATCGATGCAATGTTAAGCCTCCACAAGCAAAATCGTGGGGTACTAGTCTGCAGCAAATGACTGATAATTGATAACAGCAGCACCTTCCTTCGATCCCCTTCAATGCCAAGATTGCCCTCCACTATGAATGCAATTATCAATACCAAATCTACAAATCTCCTAAATGTAATCTCCAAATCGAATGCTCCAAAATGCTCCAATAAGTTGATATGAAATCACAATCTCCAAATTTGGCCAAAGGCCACCAAATTTGCAATGTAGGCACAAATCGAACTTCTGAAATGAAGCCCACAATTGGCAATAATCTCAACTAATAGTTTCACAGCCTCAAAATTGCACAACCAATGAGAGTTTCCGATCCCAAAGGCTCAATAATGGCAGAAACCCTGGCTGGGTCCTTCTCCAAGCAAACACTTCAAACAAATATCAATTCCTGGATGATTCACAAAAGCTTCGTTGATCCCTTTATATAATTTCTCCAAGAAGAGGCCGACCCTCTAGAAGCTTCTCTTTTAATCATTTAAAATAATATTAAATGTGCCCTTTATAACTTTTATAAAATATTTCCTCAAAGTTGGCATCCATTAAATAAATTATTTAATGTGCTTTTAGTCATTAAGTGGCCTCGTTAGACAAAAAAGTTATAATATAACTTTATAATATGCTTTTCATGATTAATTATTATTAAAGTCGCCCTTAATAATAATTAAATATATAACTTGCACATTACTCCTTATTTCGCCCAGCCAATTGAAAACTAGGATCAACGCTGAATTTACCACACGTCTAGGTGCCTTACTATAAATAGAAGTACTGGACTCACTTGACCTTTTGACTTACTATAAATAGTAAGTGTGTGAAACTAAGTCCTGAATCACCAAACGAAGGCCAACCTGAACCAAACTCTGCTCTAAAGGAGAAAGCAACCAAAAAACTGCCAAACAGGACCCTCTGAACACCCCCATCAGCCTACGAGGGTCAAATGATAGGCTAATCCTCCAAACTCTGATGCTCGCGAAAATGGGGACATTACAGTCCGCCCTCCCTGAAATTGCTTGTCCCCAAGCAATCTCTACTGCAGAGAAACACCACTCCATCGGAGGTCCCAAAGAAAACTATGTAATGTCCCACAAATGAACACAACTGCTGCAACACCAGCATAATCTCAACTGCACAAACATAGATAACAGTCCAACTGTCCAATCCATGCGCACTGAAACTGTGCATCAAACCTAGCTCATGTACATGAGAACCTGAAGTGAAACTGTAAACGAACCACACCATGTACATGTGACAATACACCCCAGTGAATCCAGACCAGAATCTTGATGGACACAAGGGGTCCCTCAACATACTAGAGAGTGTCCAACATAATATTCCTGGATCCCAAATCCAAAATAGAAGTATGCCAATCAAGTCTATGATAGGGCCTAAGGTATCACTACTACCAAGGGATGATAGAAACTCTTCATCAATCTGTCCCCTAGCACCAAGGTGACAATCCCAACTCCAACACCATAGATTGGAATCAACTGGCAGCTCAAGCCAACTCCACACGTGAGTCATGCGCCCAACACCAACTGACTCCTCATACCCATCTGACACATAAGACACTATCCCTATACCCTGAATGTGAATGCTAGGTGAACTTACACTACTATCATCAATATGTGTCCTGGCTGCCATAGAGGATAGAGTATCTATTGTACGTAATGAATCACGAACTAAACTCAATTCTAAGCAAAGCTCATCGACATGAGTCTTGGAATCCTGAAGTGCCAATTGAGTACTCACCAAAGAATCCCTAGTGACCTTAAGTTCTTGGGAGAGCCTATCAACTTCCTCCTCTTTCCTTGTCAAGGCATCTAAATAGATCCCAACAAGGTTAAGAAGGTGGTCACGGTTTGAAAGAAGGTGGTCACGGTCTGAAAGAAGGTGGTCATGGTCTAAAAGGTGTAAGTAACTTGGCTTCATCGCTCCCATACCTTCTTTGATCTCCTGTAAGCTGTCATGAGAAGACCCTGCTACAATTCCCTCTTGTCTTCTTTCTAATTGAACCCTCCAAAGGTGATTCTCAATCAGTTTATGCATCCTATCGTGATGAGATAACGCTGCCACAATCCCATCCTCATTCACCTTCAACTAGTTCCTCAAACTATGCGGACTATGGGGCGTATGACTACCTTCTATTCCACATGGAGAAGCTTCTAATTGTGCCTGAAATTCTTTTTCTGCAAAGTCCCGTATGTTTTCATGCTGATCTGCAAGTAGGTCAGCACCAATTCCATCTGTCAAATCATCAGTGTCCTAAATAGGTGTCCAAATACAAGAGGACTCAGGCTGCTCCATGTCCTCATCATCATCCCGCTCAATGGAAACATTTGATGATGGCATGGTATCGTCCTGAAGAGAAGATGAAACCTGTAACCCAAAAGAAGGCATCTCCTGCTCATCACCTTTGTCCATTCTGTTCTCCATAGGATCAGCTATATGCTGGTCACTAACTGCTGAAAATTCATTGTAGAGGTTTCGAGATACTTCACCTGTAGAGACCTCTTGTTCCTCCTTTTTGTTTTGTGATGTCGAGCCCCTAACAGTGGATGCCATATACCGTGCTACTTTGTCTATGTTTGTAGGGTGTGAAATCAATTCATTCATCCTTTTCTAGTTTTCATCCAGCTTATTCAAACTTTGTTTAAGCTTCTCCATATCCTTGTCCCACTGCTTCTGGGTACTTTAAGTAACCATGATTAACTAGCTGATTCAATGTCCAATCTACCCAACAGGCTGACAGGACAAAAGCTCTGATAGCACTGTAATAGCCCTTGCTAGATCTGACCTCAAACTACTGAATAGAGGCTCAGGAAATATTGTCAAACACTTTGCATGTGTAGAATGTCCTTGTTGTTTTGAGTTTCAGTTTGTTGTTCTTGCTCTTGGTTTCAAATAGAAATGATGCAAATGCTTTGATTTGAATCCTAAATGATCTAATAATAAGCTGAGAATGAAATGCACTTGTTTTTACTCTTTTCAAATGCAAATACATGAGTTCCTAAGGTAAAATGCATGTCTACAGCCAAGTAGCATTTTCACAAACACTTGGCATGCAAACTAATGTGTGTCTACAGCAATAAGGAATTATGTCAAACATTTAGCATGCATCCTTATAATTAAGTGTTCACCCACAGCATAGGTCATTTAATCAAACACTTGCTATGCAATTCCTATAATGTAAATGTTGACTTTCAGCTAGTGACATTTAGACAAACAGTTGTCTTGCATACTGAAATGAATACTACAGCCAAGACAAATAATGATATGCAACTCCTTCCTTGTATTAATATGAAGCATAGGCTGAGTACAAGCTGATTTGATTATGCCAAAACTCTTGGCTTTACAATGACTTGTCAATGCCAATACAAATTGATATGATAGAGCACCTGCAGTAGCAAGCTTATATGACTGATATGACAACGCAAACTACTCTAAAATCATGAAGAACCTGGTGCAAATAAGCGCCTATAGCTGATGAAGAGGTGGCAGCTCTTTACTTAACAAATTAGTGCCTTCACCTAGCCAAATCAAACCTCTCTTGCAGCATTTAATTTAAATTATTTGCAGCCTCCAAACATCTTCAAAGAGCATCTAAAATCATCACCAAGTCCTCTAGAGTGGAGTGCTCCAAGCCCAAGTTAAAATCGATGCAATGCTAAGCCTCCACAAGCAAAATCGTGGGGTACTAGTCTGCAGCAAATGACTGATAATTGATAACAGCAGCACCTTCCTTCGATCCCCTTCAATGCCAAGATTGCCCTCCACTATGAATGCAATTATCAATACCAAATCTACAAATCTCCTAAATGTAATCTCCAAATCGAATGCTCCAAAATGCTCCAATAAGCTGATATGAAATCACAATCTCCAAATTTGGCCAAACGCCACCAAATTTGCAATGTAGGCACAAATCAAACTTCTGAAATGAAGCCCACAATTGGCAATAATCTCAGCTAATAGTTTCACAACCTCAAAATTGCACAACCAATGAGAGTTTGCATTCCCAAAGGCTCAATAATGGCAGAAACCCTAGCTGGGTCCTTCTCCAAGCAAACACTTCAAACAAATATCAATTCCTGGATGATTCACAAAAGCTTGGTTGATCCCTTTATATAATTTCTCCAAGAAGAGGCCAACCCTCTAGAAGCTTCTCTTTTAATCATTTAAAATAATATTAAATGTGCCCTTTATAACCTTTATAAAATATTTCCTCAAAGTTGGCGCCCATTAAATAAATTATTTAATGTGCTTTTAGTCATTAAGTGGCCCCGTTAGACATAAAGTTATAATATAACTTTATAATATGTTTGTCATGATTAATTATTATTAAAGTCACCCTTAATAATAATTAAATAATATAACTTGCACATTACTCCTTATTTCACTCGGCCAACTGAAAACTAGGATCAACACTGAATTCACCACACGTCCAGGTGCCTTACTATAAATAGAAGTACTGGATTCACCTGACCTGCTGACTTACTATAAATAGTAAGTGTGTGAAACTGAGTCCTGAATCACCAAACGAAGGCCAACCTGAACCAAACTCTGCTTTGAAGGAGAAGGCAACCAGATAACTGCCAAACAAGACCCTCTGGGCACAACCAAGAGGGAGGCTCTCGGAATGGTGTATTCAGTGCAAAAATTTTGGCACTACCTGCTGGCGACACCATTCACATTCTATGTAGACCATCAAGCACTCATGTACTTGGTGAATAAACCGATCATACAGGGGAGAATCAGTCGATGGCTACTCCTCTTGCAGGAATTCACTTTCACGATCATAGTGCGACCTGGGAAGAGTCATATAATAGCAGATCAGTTGTCATGCATCAGGTCAGGGGAACCAGTCGAAGGAGTAAATGAAGATTTCCCCGATGCTCATCTCTTTCAAATTGCAGCACTGCCATCATGGTAGGAGAAGATCGGTGAATACTTGTCGACATCAACATTCCATCAGGGAATGCCTTCAAATGAGAGAAGGATTGCATTGAAAAGCAAGACATTCCAGCTCATAAATGGGTTGCTCTATAAGATGGGACCAGACCATATCCTGAGGAGATGTGTTATGGAAGAAGGGGTGTACTAGAAGAAGCACATGAAGGACTGGCAGGAGGGCACATGGGTCCGGATGCCACAGCTAGAAAAATTTTGCTAGCTGGACTATGGTGGCCAACATTGTATGTAGATGCCAAAGAATGGGTATTGGAGTGCGACACATGCCAGAGAGTAGGGAAACCATTGAGGAGGGACTATATGCCCCTATGGCCAACCCAGCCTCAAGAACTTTTCGAGAGGTGGGGACTAGATTTTGTGGGACCATTGAAGGTCAACCAACTGCATCGATGTCGATACATAGTAGTAGCCACCGAGTATTTGATGAAATGGGCAGAGGCAAGAGCACTGGAGGACAATACTGCCTTAAGCACTGCAAGATTCATCTATGAACAGATAGTAACAAGGTACGGCATACCCATACAGTTGACAAGTGATCGTGGGGGACACTTCATCAACCACGTGATCAGACTGATGACAACGAAGTTCAAGATCTTTCATACACTGTCGAGTCTGTACTACCCAAGAGCGAATGGGTAAGCAAAATCAACAAATGAAGTGCTAATCTCGGTGATCTACAAGTCCTGTGGGATAGAAGGGGCGGACTGGGAAGAAAGACTACTAGCCGTACTATGGGCTTATCGAACGACATACAAGGTAACCACGGAACACACACCATTCCAACTCATGTACAGCCAAGAAGCAGTGGTACCTACAGAATACCTAGTCCCAAGCCTAAGAGTAGCAGTAGAAAACAGACTGGGGAACACGGAGAGTCTACAAGAACAACTATTCCAATTAAACAAACTTGACGAAAAACGGATCATGGCTCAGTGGTCCACAGAAGTGATGCAGAAGAGGAGGAAATTTTGGCACGACAAACACATCCACCGAATGAACTTCCGACCGGGACAGTTGGTCCTCAAGTATAACGGTCGTAACGAGATCAAACCCGGTAAGTTCAAATTCGTTGGTTTGGGACCGTTCAAGGTACGGGAAGTACTGGACAATGGGGCTATAAGGCTGGATAACCTTGACGGAACCCAAATCAACGACACAGTGAACGGGTCAAAACTAAAGAAATATAAGCAGAAAAGGGAAGAAACAATAGAAATCAACATGTTGGGATACGCATTGATGGAAGACACAACAAAGGGGACCGATGGAATATGCTTCCGGAGTGCACCATATGAACTTGTAACCGAGTTCTTCGGACCAAGAACAATGCAAACCGGCATTCGAGAAGGAATGGTTGATAGCAACATTGTTGAAAATGGCGATGATGACACTCAAAATGAGGAGGAACAGGCGTGGAACCGGTGGATAGCTGAATGTAACAAGGTAAGATAAATTTGAATTCTTATTGCCAAGAGAAATAAAAACTCCGGTGAGAAGGTATGTAGCGGAAAGCATGTTCATAATTGAAAGGTCACCCTATGAGGATGAGATTCTACAATTAAGAATGAAGAACCAGGGAACCCCATATGTCTAGATTCCAAGAAGTTGAATTTGGAAAGCTAAGTTCAAGACCAAGAGTATGAGGATGAACAGTGACGGAAGAACATTCCAGTGGACCCAGGAACCGATGGGATGAAACTTGAGGATGATGCAAGATGAAAATACAGTAGTGGATCGGATATGGGAACTAGAAGAAGTCGATCAATGTTGCTCCAACGATTGCCTCCGACAGAAAGGGTATATACAATGTATATTCCGCCACATGATAGAAATCGAGGTCGTGGAAGACAAAATCGAGGTCAAGACCGAGGCAATCAGGACAACGACACAGTGGAAAGGTAAGGAAAAATTAGACTAGGTATATTTAAAAAAATAAAAAATTAAGGCAAGTCGTATGACGTACGACCTGGGTTGTACGACATACGACCTGGGCCGTATGGCGTACGACCTGACAGAAAAAAAAAATTTAAAAAGACAGTAGGTCGTACAAGGTACGACCAGACCGTACGACGTACGACAGAGTTGTATGCCGTACAGTGTATGGCCACCCACCCCGCCCTTCGAAAACCCCCCGCCGTGCAACAAACTAACTAAAGGAAATTTGCTGAAGGAAGAAGGAAATTTGCTGAAGCCGTACGTCGTGCACTTGCACACCAATGCCGTACACTGAAGCCGTACTCCTGAGGCCGTACAAGCTAAGTCCGTTGAGGTAACGAATTGGAATTTTTGGCATTGTATATTCACCAGCTTACCAATTTACCAGTGCTGAAGCTGAAGAAGCCAAATGGACAAAGGGAAAAAGATTGCGTCATACAGGTCGAAAATTGCATCAGAGGAGAAGAAAAAATCAAGTGCCAATACGAGAATGAAGGCCATCAACTGGGAAAGCCTGAAGGGGAATGAGTGCAAGCAGCGGTGGAAAAATACACCTGAAAACAATGTGCTAAAGATAGCATTAAAACACGCCTAGGTCAACAAGGCAATACTGATGCCCTATTTCAATGCCAGGGAGTTCGAGCCATATTTGAAAGCCATGATCGACAACTTCTGTCAGCACTCCAACAAGTCCATTGTTGAGTATCGGGGCCATATAGTCACAGTATCATTCTGGCCACAAGATTTCGCTAGAGTGATGGGGGTTCCAGCCATTGGCTCGAGCGTGGTGAAACCGGGCTGAATGACACAACAGCACAAGGAGACCCTAATCCAAAGGGTATGCCGAAGTGACCTCACAGACAAAGAAAAAGATACTATCTGGAATTCAGGTAATCGAGGTTTGAGGAAAAATTTATTTGCAAATGAAGAATGGAAATGTATCATGGATGTCATGAAATGCAGACTGACGGGTTCCAGTAGGGCATCGAACATCGCCCTGTGGATGGTCGATTATATGATTGGACTAAGTGTTGGCAAGGTCTACAACTGGGCAAGGTATTTGACGGAGAGGATCAGAGATTTTTTATCTCAGTGGCACAAGGTATTCTACATGACGCAGCACGCCATTGCCTTCTTTCTTGATGCTGTCCATACCCAGGTTCCAGCGAACGAATGGGGTGGGCTGCAACCGATAGCACAGATAGAGTCGGGGTGGCCTACAGCGTTCTACTGGAAGGGCCTCGACACAACTCATGGGGAAGAGCCATCACAACAGCCAAAGAGGAAAAGGAAGCAAAGGGAAGCATCCACCGAAAGTGACGAAGAAGAAGAAGAGGAGGAAGGAGAGGAAGACAGGAGGCAATCACCAATAGTAGAAAGTGATTCATCCATAGATAAAATACCTGCACAAAGAATGACACGAAGTGTGGTGAGAGAGGCCGCCATGAAGGAGACTGAGGAGAATACAGCAGCAGCAAAAGTGGGACAACCCACGAAGTTAGAGAGAACAACAAAGAAAGGGGGGCAGCCTAAAGGAGTTTTAGTACTTCCAAAACTCAAATCAGCATCATTCACATTACTGGCACCCTCACAGAGTACAGAGGCACAGGGCACAACCACACTGCCAGTCAGGATAAGATTGTCAGCAGGAGTCACACCATCACCAGGTACACCTTTGGTGACAACCAGCATAGTCAGCCCGACCTCACCAGTGGAGCCTTCCACAGTAGGGGGATTGATCACATCTCAAGTAGAGTTACCATCAGCATCGGCAGGACGTCCTCAAGACAAAATAGATAGTTGGTTAAGTGACATTGGCCTAACAGTAGACATGCCTGAAGTACCCTTGTTGAGCCCACTACACATGGTGACAGAGGGTTAGGAGGAGGGCAACACACCAAGGGGGACAGAGAGCATAAGAGAAGCTCAGCGTTACTGGCCAGATCACTCAGCAGTGCATTCTACGGCTACCACAGCCAGTACCAGCTACACAGGAGGTAGGGGGACCTTCCATGGACATTATGAGCTCCCCAACGACCACTCCAGTGACCACTTCACCAGAGGAGGGATTTCTAGAGGGATTGACCCTCACACTTTCCAAACCCGACCCCTCAGACCCAATAGGTACCATTCAAAGGTACATGGAGGACTTGGAGAACGTGGCAGATTATATGGGGGAAATAGCTGAGATCTCCAAACAGCTGAGATTGGGACGATCACAGGTAGTGGCCCAAGAGGCAAGGAGAATCAGGAACTTTGTACAACAGGGCTGTGAGGAGGAGTTTGCTCGACATTTCACAGCGAGAGGATGGCCAGAGATAGACACTAGAGACATGCATGACCAATGGAGAGGGTCATGGCCAGTGGTAGGAGAAAGAGACGCAGAGGTCATAGAGTCCCTGTTCACCATAGAGAAGGCATATAAGCAAATATTCTATGAGATGAAAAAAGAGGTGATGTTGGAGAAAAAGGAGGAGAGTGAGGCAGCCCTACAGACGAAGAAGAAAGAATTGGCTGAGCATATTCAAAGATCTCACAAACAGTTAGCACAGCAGACAGAGCCCACTGAAACAGAAAAGGCCAGGGCATCAGGCTTAGAGGCCAAGTTGATGGAGATGGAGGCTAAGATTAAGGACATGGGAGTACAGCTTGAGGCAAAGGAGGCAGAAGTGATGAAGGCTAAAGCACAAGTAATGGAAGCCGGTCACATGGTGAAGGCAGCAAGAGAGCGGGAGCTAGTAGACCAACACTAGCTGCGACAAAGAACCGAGGAAGCAAGGAAGCTGCAAGCACAACAGCAATCAGCCACCCCAACCTCGTCAGTACACCCAAGGACGTCTTCCCAACCTCCCCACTCTCAGTAGGATGTTTATGAGTTTTGTAATAATTTTGTCATTTTGATTTGAATGTCGTCTAGAAGACAACCAATTTTGAGGGGGGGAGATCGATGTAGACAGCAAAATAGTTTAAGTAAACAAATGATGTAATTAGTTGTCGGCACCAACCGACGGGTCGGGTAGTTTGGAGTTGGTACCAACGGTTGGCATCACAACCAACCTTGGCCATGAGTATTTAAGTCGTCAATGCATTGTAGTCAAATATCGGTGATTTTGACAATAGTTGATATGCAGACATTGGAGTCATAATGAAATATGTATGTTGCTGTCATGAACATTGTAATGTTTCCTGTGAATCAATGATGAATACAATGGTCCGTTCTGAGTAATTCTGTTATGTTCGTATGATGCTCTATACTACTACTTCTTAATTCTGTTTACTTCATATTCTGTGAAACACACCATATTGCAGTAATCATTTGGTGGGTCCAAATACCCAATGGGCATTTTGCAAGCCCACCAAATAGCTTGTCGATTACTATTTCCAATTCCATGACATTAATAGGTGTAATGATATTTTTAAAACCTTTTATAAGAGCACGTACTTGAATCACAACTTTGAATTTGTGAGTGGCTTAGCATGCTAAAATCTTAATTGCTTGAAATGTGAAAGCACAATGGATTGGCAAAACTTCCTCTTTGACAGATCCACTCATGAAACCAAATATCTCCAAATAAGCTTACAATGTGACGATGTTTGCAAAATACTTATTATATTCCGAACAATGTATGTTAAAAAATTGCATACTGCTATTTTTGGTGTCAGTGAATGGTACATCAATCTATTTCTGGCCCAATGGATCCATTTTTAGCCAAGGTGAGGATTATTGTGTTCAAAAACGACTTTGTAACAAGTTTTTCCTTTCTAAAGTGTAATGGAAGAAAAAGATCGAATAAATTATTTAATTATATTTTCCTAAGGTCACGCTTAGAATATCCAATTTAAAGAATTCCAAATATTTTAAAAAGAATATATGAGAAAAAAGGAGAACTGCCAATTATCATGAAGAATTAGGAGTTGTATTCCATTCCTGCTGCTCCCCTACTGCCTGAAGTAGAGAGAAGAATGGATAAAATTATTCCAGAGGGGCTCCTATTTTTCAATTCTACTCAATGGATTTGTTTCAGCATGACTCAACTTTGAGGGTCTGAGCCCTCTATTTCCGGTTTATATGGAGATACTCACTTGGAATTTCTGGAGTTCATCTGGAATAGTTCACATAAGTAATGTATATCATGGGGCTTAACTTAATGTATATCATGGGGCTCAAGTTTATGATCGGCCTGCACTACCCTAATACATAAAGAAATATCTTCACATGAAAACTGTCTTGCAACCATCACTTGTTAGCTATAGTGAAATCTAGCATATTTTTTGCCATTTCAGGTGTCACCTTAACAAAGTTTTCTTACCACTCAAGCTGCTCCGAGATGGATATCAAATGCCCCCAAATTGCCAAAGGTTGATTTCCCAAGCAATCACACAAAGTCATATCTCATATCACCATTCTCTCAAATCACCATCAATCCAACATGATGAATCTACATTCCAAGTTCCAACAACCTCGATTTCCCTTCCATAATGCCTCCTAGATTCCGAAATGATGACATGCTTGTTTATTATGTCCCCAGCAGACAGACAACTCAGTTCAAACGGATCAAGCACTTTACATATAATTGTATAATGGCAATGACTGTAGATCTCACTGCAAGAAGTGCTCCAGATATTGATGTCATCCTTCAATTGTCCATAGGTCATTATATACATCAGCACCTATGTACTTATTGTAGCCACTTCAAAAGATCTTTTCAAATCGAGCCTAACTGCCTGGGGCATTCAAACTCTCTGCTGCAAACTCAAGGAGTGTCAAGACTGCTTGCCAAATCTATAAATGGGAAGGTTCAATACTGTAGATGTAAATGTTTAAGAGTTAACAATGTCCCACTCAAGACCTACATGAGAAGAAAGAAGAAAGCCTGTAGTTGCAATGAAATGGATGGTATGATTGTTGTCCCTACTAAGACAGAATCTAGATAAAGACAGTGAAGTGACCAAACTCTAGACAATGAAAACAAAGCCATCACAGAGTTGAGAAGTAATATTGCTGAGAGCCTGAGACACCCCTCCCCATGGCTTATTCCAGTGCAAGACCAGACTGACAAGAATGGTAATATCCTCTGCTCTCCCTTCTCCAATTTCCAGTTTGATCAACTATCCTAGTCAGCCCATCAAAGTTTACTCTGATTCTGAGATTATCTCTAAGAAAGGCTGCAACCCAAATCTACTTATCTCCCTACCAAGAGTGAGATTTCTGTTGCCTCCCATTCCACCCGTCAAACCCACTATATTATACCCAATTGCCCTTAAAGCTACAAGTCCCTTCTATCTTTATGACAAACATGGACTCTCCTAATATTCTCCCCCATGATACAAAAGCAGGCAATCAAGGTCAAGGACTCAAGACACCATGCTCTCACCTGCAGTAACTCGATACATCAATCCATGTTGCTTTACATAACATCAATGATATTCTTCATGGCCTCACAAAAGATTTCGAATCCAAAAGCATGGAACAAGCTAACCCACATAATTGCATTGATCTGTTGATTAACATTGTTCAAGAGCTTAAAGACAGCCAAGTGGCCATCATAAGCTGCTTAAATAAGCAGGATGAATGCCTCATGCTCCTAATACGAAGCTATCAGAGTGTACTCAATGATAGCAAGGCCATCAAGCATCTGATGAACAAAAATAAGGTGAAAATAGGATTTCCAGCAGCTGTCCAACATAATCAACACCAAATAGCTACCAAGAAATCAACCAATAAAAAGAACTTTCAAATAGTTGAGTCTAGTAGTATACAGTTCTTGCTGAACACTGGAATGCAACTCCCGGCAGCCATGCAGAAGGAACAACTGCTAGTTGGCACTGGAACACTGAGAGAAGAAATGGATCTGATCCTCATGTCACCAAGCGTCCTTGTGCAATCACACACCCCAGTTTTTGAAAATACGCACCTGTCTTAACTTCACAAGTTATCCTAGTACAACTTGCTAATATGTTGTATTTCTGCATATCTAAAGCTTTCTCTTGCTTGCTATTTTTTCTCTTAGATTCCTAGACATCTCTTGTCTGAAAGGACATTTGTATATCACCCAGAATTTTCAGCCATGTGATCCTCTTCTAGGGTTTTTGTATCTATCTATTTTATATCAATGTATATTCTCTTTTATCACAAAACAAAATGAGGTATCTTGGTACCTTTTGTATTCACAGTATTAAAAAATTAAACAGAAGAATGATTCTGGACTATTTTTTTTAATTTGTTAAATCCCCCTTGCAAGGTGACCTTCAGCTTGGGTGCCATGCCTGAGGGGTATCTATTCCATCAAATTCCCCCCGGACTTGCACCTGGCCCTGTTCATTGAGGTATACCACATCCAATGAGTTGAATGTGGTATTTTACCCAATTTCAACACTATCTCCTAAGGATTTGAACATGGGGTTTGGCTTTGGAAGCCCTAATAATTTTGTCATTTGAGCTCATCCCATTCAACATTATTTTGGACCAATTACAAAGCACATTCAATGAACATTGTTTCTCAGCCTTCACAATCTGTACACACCAAAACAGCTGCATGAAGATTTAAAAATGATGTCTGTCATGTATCAAAATGGAATCTACAACAGTCCACTTGGATGTATCACAAATCTTTCTTTTCAACAGAGTGCCCCTCATTTCACATATTTAAAAGACTGGTAATTTATGTGGCTCTATCCAAACTTCCCACAATAGAGAGCTAAGCTTGTCATTCATGAGAGATTTTAACTTTGCAAGATTTATCATTTCATTTGAGGCCTTTGTTTACAATGCATATAATAAGGACAACATGAAAACATAAATTAAATCAAAACTACAGCATCAAATTATAAAGCATTTAAGTTGAGCGTTTCATTACCATCTCCATGCCCTTCTTGCTCAATGCGTCACCAATCATCACAGATTTACGACAAGCACGAGATGCCAACATAGCTCGCACTCTTGATGGACAAATAGCAGATATAGATCGTGATATGACCTTTTTGCATGAATTATCAGAGGGATAAGAGCATTTAAAAGAACCATTATACTCTGCAATAGATGGTGCTGGCTCATCAACAAGAATAGATATTAGCTCCTGTACATCTGCCAAAACGAATTATCAATTTCATGGATAGTATCAAAATACTTATATGGATCTCTAAGTATCATGTTAGTGGTGCATTTTGGATAAACCACATAATCTAGTGCATGATTCCAGGTTACATCAGAAGAATCCATCATGAACTTTAAATACTATTCTGGAAAAGACATGTCTCACCTCCAACACCAAAAGTGATGTTCTTGCTATAAGGGACAGCTGTTAAAAGAAACCTCTGTCCAGCTGGTGCATTTGTGTCCTCAACAAAATCAAATCCATTCCTTCTGAACAAAGGCGGCAACTAATCGAGATCAATTTCAAATATAACTTGTGATATTATAACGTTTTCAAAGAATTGTATCCAACATATACCATATGGAACCTGAACAGCAAACACAACAAGCTTCTCAGTTTTCAAAGTAATGTTTACTGTTCTATAAAACTAACTGGTCCACAACCTTGGTCATTACAATGCATGATAAATCACTTGGCATGGCAGAATAAAAGTCCTCGAGTATGGCAAACATTAAAGCAATGGTAGAAATAAAAGTCCTCGAGTATAGCAAACATTAAAGCAATGGTAGAAGGTCAGGCATGCTATACGTAATATCCCAAATGGGGATATTATGCCTAATTTGGATTTTCAGGCTTTCCCAACTTATTTTCTGATTTCTGCCTAAAATTTCTGCACTTTATATTTCTGCCCTAACCCTAATTCTGCTCCAAAATTCAGACTTGAAACAATTGCATGTATTTATCATAAATAATGACGACTATCAAATATGAACACACCAAATGATTCGCCCAAGCATGTAGACTATATTCACCATGGATCATACATAGAACATATCAAAGTACACCAAACATAAGGAACATGAAGTCTGCTGTAATTAACTGCTGTAAATATGAAGTTTGAGCATACAAAGGATGATGGCAACCAGCCAAATAGCCCAGCTACCAAGTAGATACAATTGCCAACAATTACATAACAAAATTACGCAAGAATAAACTCCAATGAGGGTCGAATGAGAAGGTAAAGTCTGCTGTAGTAAATCTTCTCAAACCCTAATTTCCAAGAAGCCATAAATCACCATGAATCTGCCCTGCAAGTCTGCTCCAAACAATTAAGTGCAAGTGAATTCCCGTGATGGAATTCTGCTAGGATAGTGAGGTTTTCATCCCACAATCCTCCTCTAGAGATCGCTCTCCAAGTTGTATGAGAATAGATGCTTGAATGATATGCTTTTGCAATGCCAAGTGACCTATATATATATGCATTTTGCCTCATTTTTCCTAGGGCCGACCTAGGCCTTTGAGCATGATATTTAAAATATGTTTTCCCTCCAAGAGGGCCAACCCAGGTGAATGATACCTTCCTCCATAGAGCGCCCAAATAAATTAAATTAAAGATATAATTTATTATCATATCTTCTTCTTCCTCAAGCGCTAGCACATAGATATTATATTTTATTAAGTGCCTAAGAAAATATGGCAAAGGCGACCTCCATGATGATGCTAGAGAGTGAATGGTAATCTCCATGATACTATCAAATCACCCAAGATGAGTAGTGATCTCCATGATGATGTCAAGTGGCCCAAGGCAAGGTATCCATATGAAAACATTCCAAAATGTAGTAATGGCAACATACAAATATGACAAGTCATCTCCATTACTTGTAATATCCTTCAAATGTCCCAGAGTGATGTGAAAGACCCAAATCAACTCTAATGGCGACCATTCCCAGAATGGAGACATTACACTATAGGTTTCAAAAATATGAATGGATTTGAGTATCAAGGGTTTTCAAAATCTTCAGAAATGAAAATGTGAGTGTGAGTGTGTGTGTGTGTGTGTGTCCATATATCAACTCACTTGTGTATATAAATGAAGAATATATCTACCTAGTTTACAATGTATTGTATATATATTTAAATATTAAGCAAATTTCTTGTTAGATCGGTATTGCTAAAATGGTCAAACTAGACAAGCAAGGAGATACCTAAAAATGTAACACCTATGCGCTAGATGTATCCTCCTCAAATTTGGTAGGTTTGGGACAATTTAAACATTGTGAAAATTATAAAAACTAAAAGTGTCTAACTGAAAGTTATAGGTAACAATTAACTGGTTTGACTTTTAGTAGGATCTGTTGTGACCAAATCACAACATCACCCTATTAGAAATAGGGGCCCCCCGTTTTTTTTAGTTTTCAAGTTTAGGTCCTTCGAAGTCTTGTAAATAGTCTTAAAGAGTAAAATGGTGATGTTCCCTTTCCCGGATGAATGTGAAGTTGTTGTATAGTATTGGAAATGATTCAATAGCTGTGCTCGACATTTGGTCAGAGACCCTCAAGGTTGAATGTTATTCGTATTATATCTTGAAGACCTCATCAGAGACGATATTGGCAATTATTGAAGAAGTATATGAAGTTTCAGATATGACGGTTGTGGAAGACTTTTCAAAGTCATCACCCGATTATATTACATTGATATGACGGTTTCTTTGTATGTGGAGTTTTGAATGATACAAAACACATACTTTCAGTATTGATCGCAGATCACAAGGAATTGGAAATGAGATTAAAGAATGCGTGGGTTCCATAAAGATGCCACAAGCTATAATGTAGAAATGTAAAGGTTTGGCAAGAAGATTCTAAAACACTTAACCGTCGCGCCGATGAAAACCAAGAGGATATTGAATGCATCAACCACTCCGTCTGAAGGAGGAACTTGGAAGAGTCAACCAACGCGATAAAGGAGAAGAAAATTTTAAACATTTCAAAATGCCACCCCAAATCCTTGACTACTCCGCGTCAAGCAAGAAGATTTCGAGAGCATAAGCCAACGCGCCACATCAACAGGAAGATTTAAAATGTGTGCAGGATTTAAAATGTGTTTAAAAAGATTTGGAATCTTGTGTTAACTACCGCCCGGCGCGACAAGGAAATAGATGAAGATTTCAAGTGTATAAACCGGTCCCTCAAAAGCCAGAATTCAATGAAGAAGATTTTGGAACACCAAACCGGCGCGCCAAAGGTAAAATCAAGCGGATATCAAACACTCCAAATTACCGCGCCAATGCTAAAATCAAGAAGATTTCAAAGTCTTAAGCAACGCGCCTTAACCACAGCGTAGGATTTAAAAGAGAGATCTTTAACCATTGCATTAAATTAAGAAGATTTCCTATCTACCGCTTTTAAGGATTCCAAGCGTCGTGACTAATGCGCCAACACCAAAATCGAGAAGAATTTGAAACATAAGGACTACCACGTGGATATTTTAAAAGATCTTCACACCCGCAACCAATCCACCAAAGCAATTCTAGAAGAAATCGAATTCCTTAATCGAATCCATCTTAAAAGAAAACTAGAGGATTTTAAATCGCTTAACTGCCACGCCGTTTCTAGAGGATCTCGACACTTCAATCATTGCACAAAATAACAAGGAGTGATCAAACGTTTTAACCATGGTGCCACGTCTGGAGTATCTTTCACACTTTAACAAGCGCACCAGAAGCTAGCAGATTTCAACGTGAAAAGGTAAAATCAGAAGAAATCGAATTTCTTATCTATTACGCCAAGTGGAGATGATGGCTTTAAAGATTTCAAATTGAAAATTTTATAATGAATCAAATGTCCTAACTATCGCGCCACTATCCCAAACAATTATAAGATTTCGGGGTCTTAAATCAATCAGCGCAGGAGGAAAACAGAAAGAGGATTCATTATCTTTGAACTAGTGCGCTGCCACCTTAGAGGAATTCGAGCACCTTATCGAATGCGCTAGGCTAGAGGATATATGCACCAATATTAAAAGGTTGTGGTGATTTGTTAAGAGGGAAAATATAGAAGATTTTGGATGCTTTAACCAGCACGCCGAGGAGAATTTGAAAGCCTTAATCATCCCGTCATAAACAATTTAAGAGGATTTGAAGAGTCCCAACCGTCGCGTTGGGAGAGATTAAGAAAGAAGTCTTCGAAAGCATAAACTAAAATGTAAACGGCAAAATAAGGAGAATTCGTTTGTCTTATCCAATACGCCGGTTTCCAAAGGTCCGGCGACCACACTGAAAGTGAAAATTTTAAGAAACTCCAAGTATGCGCCACTTACAAGATGTTGAGAGCATTGACCGACCCGCCACCTTCAGAGGATACCAAACTCCTATCCGCCGCGCTACAAGCAAGAGGAAATTAGATATCTCAACCGGTGCGACAAAAGATCTTAAACACCTGAACCGGCGCGCTTAAACTAGAAGAATTTAAATACCTTGATCTTTCGCGCCAAAACAAGAGTCTCAAATCATCCGCCAAAGCCAATCAAGAAGAGATTAAAACTCTTCGCTGGCGCGTGCAAAGAGAAATATGGGAGATTTCGAGAGCATGAACTAATGCGCCATTTTATAAGGGGAATTTGAAATCGTGTTTTTTAGTTTGAATCCAGAGGCAATCACCCCCTCAACTAATGCGCCAGTTTGATTTCTAGAAGAAATCGTATCCCTCAACCAATCCGCCACAATCAGATTCAAGATGATATCGGGAATACAAACTACTGCATCGGGAGGGAAATAGTAACAAGATAATGTCAAGCATTCCAATTACCGCACCAAGATTCATAAGGTTGATGGATTGTTAAAAGATTTATCAAGGCAATAACCGTTGCATTGAAAGGTGGTCAAACAATGAGGACTCTTCACATCTTAACCAATGCGCCATATGTGCATGATAGAGGTTTGGTTTAAAAGTAAAGAAGAGGTTCTTCAGGAAATGAAGGAGATCCTCAACACATGAACTAGCGCGCCTCAATCTAAAGGATTTCTAAGCATACATCTGCTGCGCCCATCCTTAAGGAATTTGAGATGTTAAACCAATGCGTTATCTTAGAGGAAATCGAATAAGTATTCACCACTATTGAAACCACTGCGACTACTTTTAAGAAGAGTTAGTATTAAGATTTAATGTGATTGAGGAGGGGGGTTTATCATTGAAATTTCCTGAGGATTTCGACATAGGCAGCTAATGCGCCATTTCAAAAGATCCTTCACCTTCTAAACAATGCATTTGAAACAAGAAGCAATCAAAAATATTGGTCCAACGTGCTCAAATGAGAGGAATTCGTGTATGTCAACTAATGTTGGAAGTGAGGTCGGGTATTGAAGGCGAAAACTAGAAAAATCATATTGCTGCTCTTTCGCGCCACTCTCTAAGGACTCCACTTACCTTAACTAGTGCGCCACTCCAAGGAAAGAAGAAGTTTTGAAGTTTTGATAAGAGTGCTGATTCAGGTGCTGATTAAAGGAATTCACATTCTTAATCTAATGTGCCTGATGGGAAGAGGAGGAGAATGCCACCAGAAATTAATATCTTTATCCAATAATCTCAGAACAAAAAGATTTCCAAGACTTTATCCAAGATGATCTTTGAATCCTTAATTAATGCGCTAAAAAGGGGAAAAAATTAAGCATTTAATTATGCGCTCTATAATTTTCTCGAAAAATACAAAGGTTTGCATTGAAATTTGGGCCATATTGAATAAAATCAAACAAAATTAAATGATTTCTGCCTCATTTAGTGAGGTCGGCTTAGGTTGTTAGGCAAGTTTTTTAGAACAACATTTGTATTTATATCTACTATTGCTGTCATTTTTAGCATTTTCAAAAGAGCAAAATCATTTTAAGGAGCAGAATTGTCTTCAAAGAGCAGCAATAAGGTGATTTTCTAGAGTGCAGATTTGATTTTATTTGAACTTGATCAAATTTCTGAAAGTATCAATTCAAGTTAACTAATTTGGATCATGGCAATGACTTCCAAGGAGAGGCAAGCGAAGATCCGGATGGATGCTAAGGGGAAAATTCCCGAGTCAAAGCTCGTTTCAAGGTGGATAAATGTAGGAGACACGAACATGGGCAACAGCAACTTAAAAGATATCAAGTCAGTCCTTGAGGAACCCAACGAAGGTAGTCTTGCTCGAGCCATCATGAGGAGTGGAGCTATTGAAGCTGCTTGTTTTCCGCCAGCTTTGCCGTGTTCAAAGATGATCATTGAATGTGTCAAGAAGTATGACGTAGATACAAGACAAATTACAGCCAAAGATGGAACAATATTAGCTTATTTGCAAAAGGAGGCAGTTGGAGAGACTTTCAACATTCCAACTAGGGAGAGGATGATCAGTATTTCGATACAACAAGGTCAACAAGAATACAATGTTGATTCAAAGACAAAGTTGCAGGAAATAAAGAGAGAATGGATGGCCAATCCATCTATGAAGTTCAATATGAATAATCCTTCGCAGTTTCACAAGTCAGATTTTCATCCTGAAATTGGATACTTGATTATGTTTCTCAATAGAATGACAGGAATGCCGCAATCTGCTACCTTTTAGCATTGGATGTACTCTTTCATCAAGTCAGTTCTCAAAGGGAAGATGATTGATTGGGCTGGGCTTATTAGTCAGAGTATACATGAGCAGTTCATCAATTTTGCTAAGACCAAGACTTTTTATATGAGTTCCTATGTAGTGTACCTTCTCGCAAGAAATGAAGTCTATTCAGGTTTGACCAAAAGAGGAGAAGTTGGAATTGGGCCTAATAAGTACTTATCGCATCAGTGTTATCCTCAGTTACACCTCAAGAGTATCAATCATTATACAAGGTTCAATGATGCGTTTGCTATGTTCATACTGAAGAAACTAAGAGGAGAATTTCATAAAAGGTTGTCAAATGTAGCGAGAGAGTTCATTTCTGCATATGGACACTGGTATACTCAGCATGAAAGGTACACTTACATAAGGATCCAAGGGTTTACATCATATCCATACAGGTTACCCAGATATCCGACCAACAGGATGGTGATGTTAGAGGTTACAAAGCAACTCCTGGAACTCATCAGACTCCAAAAGTTAAAAAGGAAAGCAGGGATTCAGTTTCCACTTCTTCTTGGACAAAATCTGGAATGTCCATCTTTAGCGGCAGCTAAGTATTCTGAGATAGAACTTCAGGCATATCACTTGCAAACTCATGGCACTAAGAGACTTAATTTTGATCCTTTTCAAGTTTGCTGGAAATATAAAAGAGAATTTAAGCATGTCAAGCAGTTGGAAGACCATTGGGCCAGTGCACAAGATGAAGATGATCTTCGAACACTTCAGAGTTTGAGACTTACATGGGATTTGGTTAGAGCTTCCAAAGTATTCAGGAATCCAGACCAGTTTACAGAAGATGATACTATGTTGATAGATGAATTTGATAAAATAAAGGATTTGCCTTATACAGTTGATTGGTCAAAAAGAGATGTGTCCGAAGAAGAATTGATGGAGCCAGTTTTGGCCATGACACAAGCATGTATAAATCAACTACTACAAGAGATGAATGATGAAGGCCGAGTTCTTACTTACAATAAGATGGATGAAGGAGAACCAAGACAGCGTAGTATACATAGTGGATCACAACATAGTGGAAATGATCAAGATAATAATCCAACTAGAAAAAAGAAAAGACCCAGTCAAGATCAAGGAGAATCAAGCCAAAGACCTCAAAAAAAGAATAATCTATCTACTTCATCTAATCTACAGGAAGGTGCTTCAGACGTTCAGAATCCAATACAAGAGATAGAAGTTATAGAAGAAGTTGCCTTGATTCCATCCGAGGAGATTCATTCAAGTCCAACTGTCATAATTGAGGAAAATGATGTTCTTGATCAAGATGAAGTAGGTCAAGTAGAATCTGATGAGGAAGTAGCTCGTGTACAACACAGTCAAGTTCAAAGACAGCAAGATCTTTCTGCTTTTCCACCTTGGTTGAGGCAAAGGATTGAGGAAAGTACAATTGTAGAAACTTATCAGCCTGCTCCAGTTGAGAAATTGCTTGTAAATGCACAGAAGGGTAATCAAAAGAAGAAAGCAACTGTCTTTTCCAAAATCACTCAAGATCCTGTTGGCAATAGAGAAGTACATGTAGTTGTTCCTAGAGTTGACAAGGATTTAGAAGATATGGCACCTGAGGATTACAATATGACTACTATTGGCATGGGTCCAATCACAAGGGAACAAGTAGAGGAGGAACTACAAGAGTCAGTAAATAGTGTAAGAATCATGTTAAAGCAAGAAAGAGAAGCTAGGTTGAAGGTTGAACAAGATTTCAATACATTAAAGCACTACATTCAGCAAGTCATGCAGCCTATCCAACAGAAGGAAACTACTCCAATTCCTCTGTCTATTCTTCCACAAGAAACAGTGTCCCAAGCTGAAAACATGAGAACTTCATCTCAGGTAATGAAAAGATGGATAGGAAAGACGGAAGAGAAGGCATATACTCACCTTGAAGAAATTGTGCAAGTTTATGATAGAGTCATTAATCTTAAGGATCGAATTCAAGCTTTATTAAAAAATTGTGCTGAGTTCAAACCGATCAAGGAGCAATACATGCCACAGCTCAAGAATTTAATGGAAGCTCCATTAGAAGATCTAATTCATGATAAGGTGATTGATCAGGATACTCCACATGACTTCATCACTTGGTATTTTTCCTTTCACAACAAGGGGCAACTGGTTGATAAAATGGAGGTAGATATGTCCAGAATAAGAAGTGTTCTTCTAAGAACAGAGAATCATATATACACTGCATTGACAACAATATGTAATCCTTATGGGGATGTTACTATTGAAAACATGAAGCAACAAGTTAAGGCATTCTACTTTCAGTATGATGGACTTGATGAGGGTCAGCTGGATAGTATATTCACACTTGCATTTCATCTTGGAGCGAATAAGTCCTGGATAAATGACTGGGAGAAGACACTTGGCGTCTATGAGTCAGATGTGGCAGTGGCAGAAGGATCCATTTATGCGGCGACAAGTGTACCAATGGAGGATATTGCTCAAATTGTGTCTAGATTCATTGCATCTCATAGTACTACTACATAAAAGGCACATGATGTGGCTTCCTTATCTTCTTGGAAAGCGTGCCTTTGTTCCCTCCTTCATAGCTTCTTTCATTTAATAAAGATAACCTTCATTTAATAAAGTGAGCTTCTTTCATTTAATAAAGAAGAGTTTGTTACAACTACTTGTGATGTGGCTTGATCTGGTCCATTGGCTTGGCCGACCGATCTTGACCCTTCATTCATTTGAGGTCTATAAAAGTGCTCCTATTGCTCTCATTTACGGTTGAAAACTCTGAAATTGTTGCAAGAGCTCTCTGAGATAATAAAAGATTCATTGCTTTGGTGATTCTATTTGTGTTTCTGAGTGTTGCATGGTTTAGATTTTCAAGCGAACATTAAGTTATAAGTTTTCTTTAAGTTTATGTTAGTCAATGGAAGGTTTCTTTATTGCTTTGTGGTGAAATCTATAAGTTCATACCATTTGTAGTTTGTGGCTTGCAAATTGCAATGCATGGTTAGTCTGAACGAAATTGGACATCAATTTGATTTTTATGTTTGTTGAAACTTTCATGAGCATAAGTGATTTAAACATCTTGTACACCCTAGAGGATTGCATCAGTCTTGTGTAGTTGTCTATCTTGGCGAAGCAAGATCTGGTTTGGTTTCACCTAGAGTAGTAATCACCCTTACATCTAGGATTAGATTAGCGTTTCTAAACCTTATATCTTTTGTCCTTTTTTTATCCATTTAGTTAGAATTAGAACCAAAAGCATCAATTGCCAAATCATACGCTATCAGTTGTAGTACTTAGATTCTCCAGTATTCACTTCTGTAATCATTGAAACAACAACTTGTTTGAACAATTGCGTAAGTCCCTTTGTGTTTAAACAGCAAAATCATACTTAGTCACTGAGCTATCTCTTACAAAATCATCAGAAAGGAACCTTGGAGTCATCTTGTTTGATCACTTCGTTCAGCATTCGAGAGGCTTTGCTCAAGAGGGAGTCAGATACTTAGTATTTCACTCTAATTGTTGACTTGTCCAAAAACAATCATCAACAGGATCCACACATTTTCTTTTGCATTTTGTTTCGTTTCTCAATAAGTTGCCCATTGTTTAGCCCACAACGGAACAAATAGTCTTGCAATTAATCTTTAATAATATGCAAGGTCCTCAAAAATAAGTAGAAGAATGATATTCTCCATACCATGAGGTTGAACACCTTCCATGTCCCTAAAACATCGAACCAAACACTGAGTGAGTGTTAGTATACAGATTTGTTACTAAATTCTATTTTCTCACACCCATATATAATGACAAACATACTAACAGTTGAGTTCATTTGCAATTGTATTTGCAATGACTACATTTTTTACAAGGAGCAACTACCTTCTTAAGATTTGAAATGAATGAATAAAAGGGGTATGTTTTTAACCAGAAAGTAGAAAGGTGGTGCTTTTAACCAGAAAGCAGGAAAGGCATTCAATCTAAAGAATACTTAAAGAAAAGAGATCACAAAGACTCTTTCGAACAGCACGCTACAACTTCTATAATTTTAATGATATAAATCACCACTGGAATTCTTAATCAAAAGAAAAATAATCCACAATAATGAGCTTAAAGATACAAACTTCCCAGTTTTATGAATCAAAATTTGAATTTAAAAGAGCTAGCATATTCAACATAAGAAGAATATAACATCCATATATTGTAACACAAAGTTCACAATATATGTCTACAACTCCTTCAAACTTCATTCATATATTCAAAGATAACTACAAATAAAGTTCCCAAAAATTAAAATGACCATTCAACAACACAAAGATTGCCAAAGACCTTTTTAACATCGACAGGCTCCAAATATATAGCCTTGTCTTAAAAGAAACTATCTTTAAAATAACATAACGGCTTCTTGAAATTAGCCAATTAAAACATAATTAAAGATTAAAACAGTTTTTCAAATACCAAGTTTTTCAAAGCCTTAAAAGAAATAACTTAAAACAAGGAAATAGCAATCATGTGGCAGCATCGCGATCTTCCTCCTGAACCGCTTCATCTCCTTTCTCTTGTTCCTCAACCCCTGACAAATCTGCCTGTGGCCTCATTCTTGTCTTGTAACTCCTGAACCTAGAAATGATTGGAGTAAGGATTTTCCCACTCGGACTAAGAGTGATGTGTATTCGAATTTTCCACATACTGATTATTCTTTCTACATCCACCATCCTTTTGTTGACGTCATCGATTTCATTTCTGAAATTCTTGAGATATAATGCCATGTGACCAAGCTTTTCCAAAGAGGTGCCATTTATATTATCAACACCGGCTAATTCCTCACTGAGCAACCTTTTGAACTCTGTTTGACCTCCTTTACATCAAGCAAATTTTCTCCGTTTTCGTCAAGAATTTCAGCCTCCAAGATCATACAATTATTTCTAATGTCCATCAGGTCACCATGATATTGATTCAAGATCCTCCTTATCTCACCTATAAACTATTTGAACACAGATAGCTTCCATTCAACAACATCCAACCAAGAAATTGAATCATTTTCCTCTGATTTATTCAAGACCTTTTCAACTACCAATAT
This sequence comes from Cunninghamia lanceolata, assembly GCA_027924645.1. NCBI lineage: Eukaryota > Viridiplantae > Streptophyta > Pinopsida > Cupressales > Cupressaceae > Cunninghamia > Cunninghamia lanceolata. The sequence continues at coordinate 12,311,928 of BSBN01000237.1, read as the reverse complement.
GTTGGTATCTATTTTTGTCATTTCCTGCACCTCCCTAGATACCATTAGCAGAGCACTCTCATCCTTTTTGAAAGTTTTCAATTCCACAATCAGCACCTTTCTTTTGTTGGAGATATAAGCATACACTTTCATAGCTTCCTCAATATACAGCAACCTATCAATGGTGACCTTTTCAAACCACTGTTCAGTGGCCTTGTCCATAGTTTGGTACTTTTTAATTTGCTATAATATTTCGGGATTTGCTCCATTGATAGGAACATCTAGAGCCGTGTCATGAGGCTAAGAGGTAGCATTAATAATGGATTGAATAAATGTGGTTAAAGCATTTACCTGGGTTTGCAATCTCAAGTTTTCTTGCTTCTTTGCTTTTACTCTTTTAGCCAACATTCCAACTGAAAACTTTGTGTGGTATATATCTCCTTCCACAGTAGAGGGACCCATATCTACTTTGCTCATATTGAATCAGCCTCTGTAACACTATGTTCATCTTTATCTCCAATAAGGTCAACAATTTCATGAATTTGGTGCCCAGAAGAAGAATCCATCACTACCCTTGACATTCTCTTAGCCCTTTTAGGTTGAGGGCCAATTTGTGGCAATTAGCTCCAGTATCGACATTAATATCTGTCATAGGGGTGTATTTCCTCTTCTTTTCTACTGCTTTCTTAAGCCATGAAGGAGATGGCAATATTGTGTTGCTATTGTTGACACCTAAGGTAGTGTTTTTTGGCTAGGTGTCATATCCCTATACTAGTAATTTATAATTGAATAGATTATGTATTATTCATTCAAATCAAAGATATGAATGATATTATAAATTGAATATATTTAATATATTTAAATAATATTTATTTAAAACAATTAACAAGATATATTATTATTATATTTATAAATAACACATAAATAATAATAATATATTATAAATATATCTAATAATATAAATACAAATATTCTTATATTTATTTTATATTATTATATCAATATAAATAATATAATATAAATCATATATCATTTATTATGATATAAATGATATAATATAAATAATATAAAATTAATAAAATATCATTTATAAATGATATAATATAAATAATATAAAATTAATAATATATCATTTATAGATAATATAATATAAATAAACATCTTTTAACCTATCCTCTTATGATAACGGAGTTACATATGGTTAGAACTAGTTTTACCACAACTCATAAAGGGAATTAATATAAAGTAATAAAAATTATAAGAGGGTACATATGTAATTTACTAAAGTAATAAAAATTATAAGAAGGTATGTATGTATTTTACATGAAGCATAATAAGAGATGTGTCTCTTCGAACATATCCCTTGAAAGGGAAATAAATAAAGGTTATAAGATAGAAAGAAAAAAGAACAGGAAAAAAAGATATTTTTTAAGAGAACACTTCTGAGTTAAATACAACTTTGATATTGAAAATAAATAAATATAATAAAGAGTAATCGTATTTGATTTATATAAGAGCATAGCACACATTGAGAGATTGGAGGTAAACTTTTTAGGAAGAAGTAGCATCAATACCTCAAAGGTAGATAAGACCGGCGATCGAATGGACCATGTTACATCATACTTAGGCAATGGATAAGACCTACGGTGGAATGGACCATGCTACCTCATACAAGGGCAATAAGTAAGACCTGCAGTGGAATGGGCATGTGTAACATCATACAAGGGCACTTAGTAAGACCTAAAGTGGAATGGGCATGTGTTACATCATACAAAGGCACTACCCGTAGATGATGATTCATGCAACCTAACAAGAGATACTATTAATAAATAAAATTAACATATAATAGACAACCCTAAGTATGAATCCACTTAAGGATTGAATAATTGAATTATTGATTTATGTTGATACTATTTATGTGGTTACCAACCCTGATTTGATAATTTTAATATGATTTATTGATCTTATCTATTACTAATGTTTCCTTTAAGAAGTAATTCTCATGTGCAAGGTGGAAAATAAGGATCTTCTTAAAGGGGACATTACAGTGGTATTAGAGCGGTCATCCTGCCATCCTGTGAATAATAGTTAAATAAAAAATAAAAAATAAAAATAAAAATAATAATATAAAATAAAATAAAAATAAATCACATAACATTTAAAAAATTCAAATTTATTACAAATATGTAATAAATAATGAGTAAATAAGGTAAAAATAAAACAACTCTAAGTAAATATACTTGACAAAGTTATTTTCTATATCATAATATATAACCCAATATAGTAAATTCAATTAATATTATATGTTAATCAATGATGTACGATTTATATAAATTAACGATGATCTATATAATAAAATTTGTGATCATCTCAAAATCCTATTAAACATAACTATAAAATTAAAATTAAAAAATAAAAATACTTTTGCCTAATCTTTTAATCCAAATTGTGATTGCTTGAGGACAAGCAATTTTGAGTGAGGAGGGTTGTCATGTCCCTATACTAGTAATTTATAATTAAATAGATTATGTATTATTCATTCAAATCAAAGATATGAATGATATTATAAATTGAATATATTTAATAGATTTAAATAATATTTATTTAAAACAATTAACAAGATATATTATTATTATATTTATAAATAACACATAAATAATAATAATATATTATAAATATATCTAATAATATAAATACAAATATTCTTATATTTATTTGATATTATAATATCAATATAAATAATATAATATAAATCATATATCATTTATTATGATATAAATGATATAATAGAAATCATATAAAATTAATAATATATCATTTATATATGATATAATATAAATAATATAAAATTAATAATATATCATTTATAAATGATATAATATAAATACAAATAATATAAATAAACATCTTTTAACCTATCATTTATATCATAATAAATGATATATGATTTATATTATATTATTTATATTGATATTATAATATAAAATAAATATAAGAATATTTACATTTATATTATTAGATATATTTATAATATATTATTATTATTTGTGTTATTTATAAATATAATAATAATATATCTTGTTAATTGTTTTAAATAAATATTATTTAAATATATTAAATATATTCAATTTATAATATCATTCATATCTTTGATTTGAATGAATAATACATAATCTATTCAATTATAAATTACTAGTATAGGGACATGACACTGGGTCCTGGTGCTAACTGAAGGAACTTCATTGGAAATAGGAGAAGTTGGAATATCAAACAAAGTGTGAAAAACACTATCGTCACCAAGATGCTGAAAAATAGAAGAATCGTTACCTGGAACAGGTGAGACAAAAGAGGTCACATGATCATCTTGGAGTTGTAGAACATCCAATTCCTTTTCTACTTCTAACCTTCTTGGTACCAGATCACCACCCTCCTCACATATACTCTTCAATTTTCAATTTTCCTCAAGGTCTTCTCCATCGCCACCCTATTGTGAATTAACCCTAGATTTGGTTACATCCACACTAGCTAAAGTTCTTTGATGTTCAGTGGCATTTGACGATCCCTGTTCTCTTGTTGTAGGTTCTTTTTGAGAAGAAAAAGACAAAACACAGTCACGAATTTTTCCTTTAAGCCACTTTTCAATTTTGTTCACGACAAGAAAATCGGTCCTGTATGTTAGTGATTTCCTTTTCTGACCACTTAATGCGTGGTAATGGTTTAGCAACAACAACAAGATACTCTTGATCAATGATATCAGAATTATTGTCCACCCCATCAGGAATTTCTAGTGGCAAATTGAAGGCACGTATTTGGTCAAGAGTTAATCTCATCCAATCTCTTCTCTGTACCTCTCCTTCATTAACACAGTCCTCCCAATAGTCCTCAAGATGAGGTTGGTCTTCATACAACTCCCTCCATACAAATTCCTTTTAACAAAATTTTTACTATCAAAGAATGATCTAGCAGCTAGGAGGTGAAAATTGTACTCAACAAGAATTTTCTCAACATTCCTTGCATTGTCATTAGTCTTACATGTGAAAAATGTTAGTCACAGGGAAAGAAAAACCCTTCTTTTCATAATGTGATATTTTCTATTTACACAGGCCATCTACCTACAAACTTCCAAGAAAATGATAAAGTGTAATGTCCCCATTTTGACCTAGACATGATTTTGGATTGAGCTTGGTTCTAGAGGATGGAAAACTATAATGTTGACTCAATACTTGTCTTATTGGGATTTTGGCTAAGTGTTATTTGGTGATATTTTTCATTAAGCCAAAATGTTGTGATTTTCTAGCCAAGGATTGGAGAAATGGATATAGGTCAAATGGAAAATGCAATATTCAATTGTATTTTCATTATTTTATTATTTTTCCAAGGGAATTGACACCTAGAGGGAAAAGAGCTAAAAATAAAATCTAAGTTACCAGTTCTGGTACTGATTCGGGTTCGGGTTCGAGGGTTCAGTCAAAAAAAAATTTGGGTGTGGGTTCGTTTTGGGTTCGTTCATACAAAAACATATAAAAATCAGAAATATATTCATATTTGCAACAGTAATTAAGTTCAGAATACCATAGCATCATGAATATGATCATATAATAAACAAAACCACACTAGTATTAGAAATTAAAAACATTACAATGTCAATTAGTCAAACACGAATGTCAAATGTCATGATATATATAGTTATTACAATTCAAAAATCAAAATTATAATGCCAAATGTCAAACTCAACAATCAGCCATCACTAATTATGCATCACTGTCATATGGGTCTTCAAAAATATCATCACCACAATCCATATTAGATGATGCAAGTATTGGTATATTAGTAGAACCACTAGCACTCGCACTAGCAGCGGCACTGGCACTGGCACTAGCACTCTCATGCCCATTAACAAGCTCAACATCAGCATCAACTTCAAGTGCGGCAAGGTGGGAAATGGTAGCTGTTGCAAGTATGGGCCTAACCGGTGTTGTCATTGATGTCAACATACACCTGTTACATTAATGATAAGGTTGGATGAGTTGTATGCTGAGGATATTGAGAAAATTAGTCTCAATCAGGAACAGTGAAGAACAGTGGTGGCATAAGGTAAAAGTCCAAGACAGGATGAGGATTAGAGGATGCGGTTTAAAGAGTTTTTAGATGTGTCTTAAGACATTCCAGTTGATATTTCAGAGGTCCGCATGAAGATTTAAAGAAGTTATGGTAGTTCAAGTAAAACCAGTTCCGGCAGATGTTCAGTGATGACAGAGTGATACAGATAGGTCCGGTGAGATCCGAAAATGCATTCTCCGGTTCTGCGGATTTGAGGAAGTGTTGGGGAAGTCTGTGTGGTGTGTCAACTCGATTGGTTCGTGGTTTGAAGGTCCGCAAGTATCTATTCCTTTGTGACAGTAATGGCAGACTGTGTTCTTGAGATTCCGGATGAAGAAGAGAAGGATTTCAGTAAGTAGAGGAAGTGCGGATGTTCTTGGAGATTCATGCAAGCTTGTGGAGGTCTTTGGATCATGTTAAGTTCGTGTTGACGGTCCGCATTAGAATTGGGGTACCGGAAATGAAGAATAACTTCCGGATGATGGTGTTCTTTCTGTGACTGGCCGACCGGATGAATTATACATCTTGCGGATGTTTGCCGACTTAGATGGTTGTTCCTAAGTTGATGTCATGTATAAATAAGGGATTGCGAAGTCATTTCAGTGTGGACGTGTGGAAATGAGTGTGTGGTAGCGAGGAGAAGAGCGAAAGGCAGAGCAGAAGGTTTGGACTTAAATGGAACTGACTCAAGCATGGTGAAGATGTTATTTACCAGTTCAAGTATGTGATACTTATTCTTTTGTAGACAGTGTGTCTCTTGTAAGCAATGAGCCTCTTGTGAGCAGTGTGCTCGGGTAGTGAGCCTTAATTGGCATGTGTCATTTTGTTCTTTCTATTCTTCTAACAGAGAATACAATCTTGGGTTAGTCACCCCGTGGTTTTTACCTTAACCGGGTTTTCCACGTCAAAATCTTGGTGTCTCATGTGTTGATGTGTTTCTGCTCTAGATTAAGTGTATTAAGTTTCTTGTTTGATTCATTGTTATATTGCTAAGTGAATATAAGTGTTGAAATTGAAGAAAGTTTTGGACAACTGATTCACCCCCCCCCCCTCTCAGTTGTCTGCCCAAGTCTAACAATTGGTATCAGAGCCAAGTTCCTCTGAAAGAAGCTTTACCGCTTGAGGAGATCCAGGATGTCGTCCTACAAGAAGGATAGTCCAGAGTTTAATGGAACTAACTTTGCTCTTTGGAAAGGTCGCATAAAATGTCACTTGCAGTGTATGGGATTTGCATACTAGTCCATGGTTACAAAAGCTTATGTACCTCCACAGGGTGGTCCGACAACCCTAAATGAAATCACAAATGCTGAAAACAATCTGCGGACCAAAGAGGCTCTTTTAAGCGCATTATCTAACTCAGAACTCTCAAATGTTATTGATCTACCAACTGCCTTTAAGATTTGGAATAAACTGGAACTTTTGCATGAAGGAGACCAGTATGTTAAATGTGCAAGGTTACAGAGTCTAAAAGGGAAATTTGAAAAACTGAAGATGAGAAATGATGAAAATATTACCTCTTTTATGCCAAGAGTGAATGAACTGGTTTGTGGAATTAGAAATGCAGGTGGCACCCAGAGTGAAGATGAGATCGTTGGCAAAGTTCTCAGATCCCTTCTTGAGTCTTATAAAATCAAGGCTTTTGCAATCGAAGAATTCAGAGCTCACACAACAGTCACAAGAGATCAATTGGTTGGTAAGTTGGCTGCTTTTGAAATGGCCGAGTTTGGAGATGATCCTCCAAAGAGTGAATTTGCATTCAAAGCCAGTGCCTCTGTAAAAGGAAAACAAAGGTTTGATCTGGGAGAAAATTCAAGGAACCCTTCATGGTATGAAAAAGCAAGAAAAGACTTAGAAGAAGAAGAAGCTGAAACTGCTCATGTTGAAGCTCTTATTGCAAAAAGACTGCCAAGAGGATCCGAGACACGAAACAAATCCGGTAATGAATGGGTGTTTATTGCCATCAAAGAAGAGGAACAAATATCCTCTGTATCTGTCAATCATAAAGTTGAAGAAAGAGCTCTGGCTGCCCAAGTTGAAACAAAGGATGATTGGGTCATTGACTGTGGATGCTCTCACCATATGACAGGTGACAAGAATAAGTTCTTACATTTTGAAAAGTATCAAAGAGGAATTGTAAAGTTTGGAGATAATTCTGCTGGCAAAATCAGAGGTAGAGGAACTATTTCTCTTGATGGAAAGAACAAAACCGGTAATGTACTATATGTTGAAGGATTAAAGCACAATCTTCTCAGTGTTGGACAGCTGGTGGACAAAGGCTATGATCTCAGACTCAGGAATAGAAAATGCAAGATCTTTGAAAGTTCCGGAACAGAGATTGCATCCGGTACTCAAACTAAAGGTAATATCTTCCACTTGGTTGGTACTGGTAAAAGTTGCTTATTTGCTCAAATTGACCAGAGTTGGTTATGGCATAGGAGGATGTGTCATGTGAATTTTGATAATATCATCAAGATAAGCAATACTCGGGCTGTAAGAGATCTTCCAAAATTAGTGAAACCTACTAATAGCTTGTGCAAAGAATGTCAGTTGGGCAAATTGAGCAGAGTCACATTCAAAAGTAAGGAATTTTCTTCTACCAGACTGTTGGACTTAGTTCATACTGATCTTTGTGGTCCGGCAAGAGTTAGGAGTATCCAAGGTGATAGGTACTTCATGTTGCTAATTGATGACTATTCCCGGATGATGTGGGTAACCTTTCTGAAAGAAAAATCAGAAGCACTTGAGAAATTCAAAATATTCAAGGCCATGGTGGAGAATGAAACTGGATTAAAATTGAAATGTCTGAGGTCTAATAGAGGTGGAGAATTCACATCCGGTGAATTCATAGACTTCTGTGAGAAACATGGAATAAAGAGACAGTTGTCTGCCCCTAGAACTCCACAACAGAATGGAGTAGTTGAGAGAAAGAACCAGACCATCCAGGAAGCATCCAGGACCATGATGATGGAAGCAAATGTTCCTCAGATCTATTGGAGAGAAGCTGTCAGCACTGCAGTCTACACTCTCAATCGAGTTCAAATTAGAAACAATACCGGTAAGACTCCTTATGAACTTTGGTTTGGCATTACTCCCACTGTGAGATATTTCAGAGGTTTTGGTAGCAGATGTTACATTAAAAGGGATGAAGATCTAGGAAAGTTTGATGCTAGAAGTGATAAAGGAATATTCTTGGGTTACTCTACTCAAAGCAAAGCATACCGGTGTTACAACAAGAGACTGAGAAAGATTGTAGAAAGTGTAAATGTGAAGGTTGATGAAGAAATTGAAAGACCCCCAAGAATTCATGAGTATGATGAAGATGATCAGAATGGTGTTCAGATTCAAAGTATGCAAGCCTCTTCTGAGAAACAAAGTCAAATTGATCCGGTAAGTCAGAAAGAAGAGATAAGTCTCAATGAGACTGATCAAAAGTTAGAGGTGCAAGAAATCCCCAAATTTCAAGGTATGTAACTCTAAACCACTTTGAAGATCAGATCATAGGTGACAAAAGCAAAGGAGTGCAAACAAGGAGGAGAATTGCTCAAAATTCAGATGAATATTGTCTAATTTCAAAGATTGAACCTAAGACAGTGAATGAAGCTTGCAATGATAAAAAATTGGTCAAAAGCAATGGAGGAAGAACTAATGCAAATTGAGAAAAATCACACTTGGGATCTTGTTCCCAGACCTAGAAACAAGAATGTGATTGGAACTAAATGGGTCTTCCGGAACAAACTGAATGAAGCTGATGAAGTAATCAGAAATAAAGCTAGATTGGTCTGCAAGGGTTACTCTCAGATTGAAGAAGTTGATTTTGAAGAGACTTTTGCTCCGGTGGTAAGAATTGAAGCAGTTAGATTATTTCTTGCATTTGCTGCCTTTAAGGACTTCAAGGTGTATCAGATGGATGTCAAATCTGCCTTCCTAAATGGTAATTTGGAAAAAGTGTACATTGAGCAACCGGATGGATTTCAATTGTCTGATCATGGTGACATGGTTTGCAAATTGAAAAAGGCACTGTATGGACTGAAGCAAGCCCCAAGAGCCTGGTATGAAAGATTGGATAAGCATCTCTTGAAGATTGGTTTCAACAAAGGTACTGCTGACAGTAATTTGTACTTCAAAATTGATCATGAAAATATCTTAATTGTTGAAGTATTCGTTGATGATATCATATTTGAAGGAAGAGATAGTATGTGTAAAACTTTTGCAAGTCAAATGAAAAGAGAGTTTGAGATGTCCATGCTTGGAGAAATGAATTTCTTTTTGGGTCTACAAATTACTCAAACAAATAAAGGAATCTTCATTTCTTAGTCAAAATATGTGAAAGAATTGTTGAGGAAATTTGGGATGGAAGACTCTAAGCCAATGAACACTCCAATGGCAACCGGATGCAAGTTGAGCAAAGATGATGACTCTCCCAAGGTTGATCAGACAAAACATAGGTCAATGATTGGAGGACTATTGTATCTCACTCAAACAAGGCCAGATATTATGCAGGTTGTTGGTCTTGTTGCTAGATTCCAAGCTGATCCTAGAGAATCTCATGTTATGGCAATCAAGAGGATTTTTAGATATATCTAAAGGGGATAGTTGAGTATGGGTTGTGGTATCCTAGAGATCATGATTTCTCTCTTCATGCATATACAGATGTTGATTAGGCAGGAGATGTGGATGACCGGAACAGTACCAGTGGCAGAGCATTCTTTTTGGGGAAGAGATTGGTTTCTTGGTTAAGCAAGAAACAAGAAGCAATATCTCTGTCCACTGCAGAAGCAAAATATATTGCTGCAGCAGGTAGTTGTACTCAAGTTCTGTGGATGAAACAGATGTTAAGAGACATCAGAGTAGAGTATGAGGAGCCCATCACAATTTTCTATGATAATTCAAGTGCAATAAACATATCCAAGAATCCGGTGTTGCATTCAAAGACTAAACACATATCCATAAAATTTCACTTTTTGAGAGAGCAAGTGAACAAGAATGAAGTCAGATTGGAGTTTGTGCCTTCAAAGGATCAAATTGCAAACATCTTTACTAAACCTCTACCTAAGGACTCTTTTGAGTATCTCAGGGAGAAGTTAGGGGTTATTGCCCCTCCGGTGGTGAACTAAGGTGCACTGATGTGCATCAGTTCGGTGGTTATCACAGTCACATCTTGTGGTCCGGACTGATGATAGGGAGCTGCTACTCAGGGGAAGCAGTAGGCATGGTCTGAAGTAGTGGAATTGCAAGTATGTGCCATTTGCCATTGATATCAAAGGGGGAGAAAAGACATGTGAAAAACAAGTAGCTGCTGATCAAAGGGGGAGCAGTAAAGGGAGAGAAGACATGTGAATGGTTGTTGCTGATAGGGGGAGTTGTGACAGTAAAGAGATTTTCTTGTCATAATGGTTAAAATAGTTTTTCACATCATATGTTGCCATCAATGACAAAGGGGGAGATTGTTGCAAGTATGGGCCTAACCGGTGTTGTCATTGATGTCAACATACTCCTATTACATTAATGATAAGGTTGGATGAGTTGTATACTGAGAATATTGAGAAAATTAGTCTCAATCAGGAACAGTGATGGCATAAGGTAAAAGTCCAAGACAGGATGAGGATCAGAGGATGCGGTTTAAAGAGTTTTTAGATGTGTCTTAAGACGTTCCAGTTGATATTTCAGAGGTCTGCATGAAGATTTAAAGAAGTTATGGTAGTTCAAGTAAAACCAGTTCCGGCAGATGTTCAGTGATGACAGAGTGATACAGATAGGTCCGGTGAGATCCGGAAATGCATTCTCCGGTTCTGCGGATTTGAGGAAGTGTTGGGGAAGTCTGTGTGGTGTGTCAACTCGATTGGTTCGTGGTTTGAAGGTCCGCAAGTATCTATTCCTTTGTGACAGTAATGGCAGACTGTGTTCTTGAGGTTCCGGATGAAGAAGAGAAGGATTTCAGTAAGTAGAGGAAGTGCGGATGTTCTTGGAGATTCATGCAAGCTTGTGGAGGTCTTTGGATCATGTTAAGTTCGTGTTGACGGTCCGCATTAGAATTGGGGTACCGGAAATGAAGAATAACTTCCGGATGATGGTGTTCTTTCTGTGACTGGCCGACCGGATGAATTATACATCTTGCGGATGTTTGCCGACTTAGATGGTTGTTCCTAAGTTGATGTCATGTATAAATAAGGGATTGCGAGGTCATTTCAGTGTGGACGTGTGGAAATGAGTTTGTGGTAGCGAGGAGAAGAGCGAAAGGCAGAGCAGAAGGTTTGGACTTAAATGGAACTGACTCAAGCATGGTGAAGATGCTATTTACCAGTTCAAGTATGTGATACTTATTCTTTTGTAGACAGTGTGTCTCTTGTAAGCAGTGAGCCTCTTGTGAGCAGTGTGCTCGGGCAGTCAGCCCTAATTGGCATGCGTCATTTTGTTTCTTTCTGTTCTTCTAACAGAGAATACAATCTTGGGTTAGTCACCCCGTGGTTTTTCCCTTAACCGGGTTTTCCACGTCAAAATCTTGGTGTCTCATGTGTTGATGTGTTTCTGCTCTTGATTAAGTGTATTAAGTTTCTTGTTTGATTCATTGTTATACTGCTAAGTGAATATAAGTGTTGAAATTGAAGAAAGTTTTGGACAACTGATTCACCCCCCACCCTCTCAGTTGTCTGCCCAAGTCTAACAGTAGCATCTAGGTCAGTATGCTTTGGCTCGATATCCCACTTCCTTGAGTCCCCTTGTCAAATTTTATTAAAAAAGAGTCAAATCACAAAAAAAAAAAAAAAAAAATGTCAAATTTTATTAAAAACAGTCAAAAAAACCACTCAAACGTTGTCCAGCCGTGGGTTCTGTCCAGGTTCTGCCCAGGTTCGCCCGGGTTCGGCCCGGACGGACCCACAATCAAATAACTGTACCCTGGCCGTATCCCCGGCCGAACTGGACAAGGATCCGGACCGAACCGAGACCCAGGGGAATTTCCTGAAGAACCAGTAACATAGAAATTTAAAATAATAATTATTATTTTATTGGATCATGTGCCAATGCCCAAGGAGAGATTCAATAAAAATATTTAAAATTGTTATTTTTACTTGCCCAAGACAAGTTAGCCGCCCAAGAGGAAGGAAAAGAAAATATTTAAAAATGAATTTTGTATGCCCAAGGAAAAATCGGCGACTAAGGAGAAGGAAAAGTTCAATAAAAACATATAGTTTTTAAATGTGGGCGACTTGGGTGGAAGTGAAAAAATAATAAAAAAACATTGTTTATTTGCCCAAGGAGATAGGCGCTTCAGGAAACATTTAATAAAATTTTGGATATTTTTTAATATTGGCGTCCATGGGGAAATATTGTTATTTTATCATTTTAAATGATTGTGAGCTCACGAGTACAATTCATTTAAAATTGTCAAGTGGAAAATTGCATTTTCATTGGTGGATTTGAAAATTGGCAAAATTGAGCTAATTGGGACGGCTTGGTGAAGGAAAGGATAAATAGAGGCTCTTGGTTTCAATTTGCAACTATTGATCTCTTCGAAAACTTTGCATTTGATGTGTTCTCTTGGCTGGAATTGCATTTTCAATGGTATCAAGGAGATGATCCCTTGATTTTTAGTGGTTTGGAGATGATCCCATGCCACATTGTGAGGTGAATTCATATAGAGTTCATCATTGGGCTTCATTGGATGATTTGGTCGATGTTTTGGCTTCATTCTAAGCTAGGGTTTGATATGGATCTTCATCTACAGCTAGCTATGGAGTTTGATTTTGATACTTGGCTATGGAATTGATGCATATTTCATTGTTGATGACTTGCAAGGTGAGCGATAGGCATAAGGAGCAATTTTAGTGTGTTTTTGACATCATACACTATTCTGATTTTTGCACCAGCAGACTAGAAAATTGTAATGTCCCCTTCTTGCAAGCCAAAATTTTCGCAACCTTGCAAATAATTTCAACTTCTAAAAGAGCACATTAGTATTCTATTTCTCTTTAACACTTAACCATAATCATATGTAATTGCTTCAGAATCACAACTATATGCATTTTTTTCTATTTCACAAGTCCATTGTCCATATTTCATAATCTCCCTTGGGTGAGATAACCTTAGGCCTATTGTTAATCATACCTTCCACCTTATGAGAGATGACCCATTAGGAGGCAATGTCATACCAACTATCATGGGTCCTATTATTATTCCTTTGGTTATTAAACCAAAGGCCCATCATTATTCGTTTGATTCGTCAATCAAAGGCCCATTATCATTCCTTGATTCGTCAACCAAGGCCCATTATTATTCCTTCGATATTTAAATCGAAGGCCCATTATTACATCCTTTGATTCGTCAATCAAAGGCCCATTATTATTCCTTGATTCATCAATCACGGCCCATTATTATTGGTCTCGGGGATGATTTCTCACCACCACAAGCCATACCCATGGTTGGTCAATTACTGTCCTAACTATCAACCTCATTTCCATAGTGTTGGGCAGATTAGCAACAAGGCCACTTACTCATCCCTGGGATGACCATGCCCATAACCACTTATAGGGTGCCATTCCAATTATCTTGTCCATATGTAAATCCTAATATCAAATTCATATCATGCCACAGTTTCATTTGCTTTACTATATATCTTGCCTATTCCAATATAAATTCCTTTAATCATCATGATTTACACATTTCCATAATGCAAGTATGATATTCAATTTCTTATTTAGATGCCTAATACACATTTACATTATTCTATTTCCCTAAACTTAAAGTTCTGCAGATATAATGAAATGGCCAATTTCCTTTAAACCATTATTCTCAATATGAACATTAATGCAATCAAATTATGCCAGTAAACACATATGAGGGATCGCACATTTGGTTAGTTGCTGTAATCAAACCGTCTTATTATAGCAGACTTATGCAAATATATATATGATGGGTGACTCGTCTCTTATATGCTTTCGCTGCTGTCACACTCTTGACTTGTATGTTTCCTGGTTCGATCAGATGTTTGTATTCATTCGCTGATGTTTGATATGAAGATGATCTTCGATATGAAGATGTGGTGTTCAATGCCCTTCATTGAGCCACCCCCAATCCATCTATATATCCTTGCGTTTCTTGAAGGATCACGTCCATCTCATAGAGGCGCCTCCTTCCAAGTAACCGATCGGTGTTTACTAATACATTCTTAAATAATCACATTTTTGTCTTTATTCTCATTTGTCTTTTGGCATAAATATAGTCTAAGTCATAATGTAGGAATGTATGCAATCGATAGTCTTTCCAATCTTTAATTGGAAAACATCGAGTCGTGACAAGCCTCCCCTCTTGAGATTGCTTGTCCTCAAGCAATATTTAGGCTGCGGTGATTAAGGATCTCTGCTACTTCCCACGTGGCGTCGTCTATTGGCATATCTATCCATTTTATCGGGTATTCAGAAATAGTTCAATGCCTCAACCTCCTTTCTCTTGTGTTAAGTATCCTTTCTTCTTCTGGTACTAGCTGTCCTTCATCGTCAATTGGTGGTAATTCTTCACACAAGGTGACTTTTCTGTCTAAGTACCTTCTTGAGTCAGGAGACGTGGAATATATTGTGGATCTTCCTATTCTCGGGCAATTCTAATTCATACGCAACTTCTCTTTGGGCTTCCATTTTCTCCTTTTGGTTGGTTTTTCTTCCTCATCGTTGGACAAGGCTTCTATGATGTGAACTTGCCCGCATTTGTGATCCTTTCCCCATTTCTTCTTACATTTGAAACATAAGCCTTTATCCTTCAAGTCTCTTAAGGTTGGACACATATGACCCAGTTTCCACGGTTCTCCACATTTAAAACATGAAGTTCTATCCCTTTTTTCTTCTTTAGGGTGGATTGTTTCATCAAATTTTCCTTTCTTATGGAAGGGTTTAGCATAGGACTTAGGCTTCTTGTCTTTTTCTAACCTAAGGGTCGTATCTATGGCATCTTCTAAAGTGGTAGGTTTGAAAGCACTTACAAAATTCTTAAGAGATTCATCTAGACCCTCCATAAACAAGTATGTGAGTCGATCTTCCTCGACTCCGAAGACTTTTACGGATAGCTTCTCGAATTCATGGATGTAATCTTCCACCGTTCCATGCTACCTTAAATGTGTGAGTTCTTTGAAATCTTCCTGTGGCTGCTTCCTATCAAATCTTTTAATGAACTTATGTCATGTCCCCGTTTCCAGCTTGATCATCAAGTGAAGAATGGATTAGCCTAATGCTCATTCCCGGAGGCTAATTCAGAATGATGAGGGAATGAATTGGTTTTTGACTAACATAACTTTACTGTTTTGCAGGAACAAATCAGAAACTTGAAATACTAGCTAAGTCTGGAAGCCAAGAAGGCAAGAAATTGACTCTTGGAGACTAGGCACTGATCCTATATCAAATTTCACAAATGAGCACCTAACCAAGAATCATCAAGCTATCAAGCTATTTAATCATTTCAACTAGGGCGCCTTGGAAGAAAAGATGTTTTGATCGTCAAAATGACTTATACATTGCAAATTTTCAGAGGATATGGCTAAGTAGATACTAGGCGCCCTTCTCTATCTAAACTGCCCAAATGAGCGCCCAAGGATGTGGAGTCTTCAAACAGGGTTTGGAAGTGTAAAATGATAAGAAGGATCTTGTCTTGAAGTACTTCAAATAAGACGCCTTGTTAGGAAAAGTTGATAAGTTTCCAAAATGAAGTTTTCTAAGTGAATTGGATAGTGAAGAAGGCTTATTCACTTTAGGCGCTAATGTCATATTGTAGCACCCAAAATGAGCGCCTAAAGCAACCTGGCGCCCATACATGATTCCAGGGATCCTCCATTTGAGCGCCTAGCATAGATGGGTGTAGATTGAAACTTTTGAAGTTCAGAGATGTCTCTTGGGTGAACTCCTAGCCTAGGCGCATGTGTTGGTTAAAACTCTTTGGTTCTGGCGCCTAGGATTGAAAGCTTTGTAAGATGCACCTTGTGATAAAACATTTCCATTTTGGCGCCTAGGATAGAACTCTCTCACATGGCTAATAAGATTGAAGTTGACTTGATAGTAGGAGGAGAGAAGTCTCAAGAACTAGCTTGGCGCCCTCAATTACCTATCTCACCCTCAAAATGTGCCTAGGCAAGTAAGGCAATTGTCAAATACTCAAATAAGCGCCTTGGTTAGATGATCATCCTCGACAATTGAATGGCGTTCAAACTTGGAGTAGGAGTTTTGCTAGAGGTAACAATAGTTGAAATGCTAAAATGAACTTAAGGTGCAAAGGTAATGTTGAACAACTTCAAATAGGCGCCTAGGGATCAAGGCGCCACAGCTTGAGTTTACAAATCTAAAAATGCGCCAACCTAGAAGGTGCTTCCAATTCATTTGGTTATTAAGGCAAACAAGGATAAGTTTTCACCTTAGGTGCCAAGGGGTGATCAAATGATATGAAATGAACACCTAAGCATACCAAGGCGCCAAAACAAGACTTCGTGGCATAGAAAATGCGCCTCCTTGATGAAATGGACTCCAAGTCCTCCTAATAAGTTAGGCGCTAGATAGAAGAGGGTATTTTTGAATCAGATGAGGCCAGAGTTGAAGATTCTAGCAAGGAAAGACCTCTCTCATCTAAAGGCGCCCATCTAGAACCTTTTCTACCAGTAAGTGCGCCTAGATCAAGTTGAAGACCTCTGTTAGCGCGCCTAGCTACAAAGTGAGCCAAAAGAAGAAGTTTGAACATTAGAAGTAAGGCGCTCACTCCAGGATGAAGCATTCCACCCTCCGAAACAACAAGACTTGAAGAATTGTCAAAGAAAGCCATCTTACATGCAAGGCCCACTTCCTACCTGTTTTTCACCTCCAGAAAGCGCCTAGCTTGGAAAGGCGCCTATCCTAGTCCTCACTATCTGCAGTTGGCGCCTAGCTTTGGAAATCTTGCAATTATGACTTCTGGCGCCTAGAGTCCATACCTCTGCTACTTCAGTTGGGCGCTTAGGCTTACATTGGGCGCCATTCCATGATCAAACTGCTACAACTTGGTGCCTAGTCAGAAGATAAGGTAGTTGTAACTACCTGAGCTCTCATTGGTTGACAAGATGACTTTGGGATCCGTGACAAGGTCTTTGGATAAGATTGCCAACTCAGGATGAGTTGTCGAGAGGAATATTCCCCTGAATATGCTCCTTGGAAAACGTGCCTTCATTGCCTATGGAGAAACTATAAAAGGAGGAGCTCTTTCATTCATTTGTATCTTATCTTTTGGCGAATTTCTCTCTGCAAAGCTTGTAGCTTGTATTCTTGAGACCTGCGAGTTTCAAGTGTTGGGGTGATGTTCCCTCAACTGACAAGGCGATGCTCCCTTGTTGTATTGTGAGGTGTTGACATTCAGTTGACATCATTGAGTTCAATTGAGTTGATCAAGTGAGGAAGTCATTGTAAACATCAAGGCTTCAAGGCCTTCTTTTGTAATTCCATTTGAATAAGATTGTAACTTCATGCTATTGAAAGCATTATCTCTGTAATAAGACATTTGCATTGAATCAAGTGATAAGACAAGTACCCAGCTTCAAGATTGATTCATTCATATCATTAAGTTGTTGAGTAGTTGATAAGTTAAGTACAAGTAAATTTATCTAAGTTAAAGAAAAAAATTTAGTAGAACTAGTTGGGTATCTTACAGTGGTATCAAAGCTTGGATCCTACTAGCCTCTGGGTAATGCAGCCACCCGAAGTAGGTCCACACAAGTATTATACAAGAAGAGCTAGACAACAACAATTGCAACATCATACAGAGGCTCCAGCTAACATCGCTAATGAAAGAAGAAGTAGAAGTCCACCTGTTGATGGTGAACGTGAAGCAAGGGAGATGTTTAGGAACATTGCCATTGGACAACGACAAACAGCTCAAATATTGCAACAAGTCCTTCAATCCCTTCAAAACATGAATCAAGGTGAAGTAGCTGGACAAGGTCGTAGAGATGCAGCTAGACCTGACAGACAAGAAAGACAAGTTGATGATGATGCTGCTAGTGCAACAGGTAGAAGAGTTCACACACGGACTCCTACAGTTGATAGGCCTTTAAGACCTACTTTCCTTCCGCCACCACCAGAACAGGGCAATGATGCTGATGAAGAGTTTGATGAAGAAGAACAGAATACCTTTGAAGATGAAGTAGCACTCTTTGCAGATCTCTATGCCAGACTTCCAGAACGTGTTCGGGATATGATGACTTTCAATGAATATTGTCGACAAAAGAGGGAAGACAGGGACAAGTGAGGTAGAACTAGAGATTTTCATCCTAGAAGGGATGATGATACAAAGGAGTATAAAGAAGCCTTGAATTGTTTTCCCATTCCTACCTTTGATGGAAGTGGTAAGCTCAGTGCTAGAGCTTAGGTAAACAAGTTGGACACATACCTTTCTCTTAAGCCTTTAACAGAAAAGAAGGCGATTCAATTTGCTACAATGCATCTTGAAGGTTTGGCTTATGAATGGTGGCATCATGGCCTAGTCTCTCAACATCATGATAGGATAAATTCCTATGATGAGTTTGTAACCAAGCTGATTTAAAGGTTTGATCGAAAAGACACTGAAGTGTACTATCGCGAACTAGCTCAACTCAAGCAAGAAGGAAGGGTTGTGCAGTATGTAAATGACTTTCAAAAGATAGTAGTGATGGTACCTAATATGACAGACAGAAGAATCACTATGTTGTTCATTGAGGGATTGAACAATCAGATCAAGCCATTGGTAAAGGTACAACGGCCAGCAAACTTGGAAGAAGCAATTGACTTTGCTCTTGATCTTGATACTACTCCTCTATACCAACCTAAGAGGAAATTCTATAAGGGTGTTAGCTCTACTCAAAGGAGGCCCTCTTTTCCTCAAAAGATGACTCAAGGTCCATCTGCAGCCGAAAGGGACAAGCTAAGAAGGAAAAAACTTTGCTTTTCTTGCAAGCAACCTTGGGAACCAGGGCATAGGTGCCTTGGTAAAGGTAAAGCTCATTTGATTGAAGTTGTATCTGATGATGGAAGTGATGAAGAGTCATTGAGTGAAGAAGAAGCATTTCAGGATGAAGAGGAAGTACAGGAACAACCAACTCTAAATGTTTCGGAAGGAACTGACAAAATAACCTTAGCAACTATTTCAGGAGTTCTGAAATATCATGCCTTTCACATAAGAGGAGTTGTGAAGGGTCAGAGAGTCACCTGTCTTATCGATAGTGGTGCTACTCACAACTTCATTGATGAAGGTTTGGTAGCAAGGCGAGGTCTAACAATTGAAGACTTCGAAGGATTTCAGATAGATGTTGCTGATGGTTTCCTGATGAGTTGTACCAGAAGGGTGACCCAACTACAAATTCAGATGGGTGATTATTCTTTACAGGATGATTTCTATGTAGTTGGACTTGGGCATATTGATGTAGTGCTTGGAGTACAATGGTTGCATTCACTTGGAAGAATAGTCCAGGACTTTCAAAAGATGGAATTGGAGTTCATGCATGAGGGAAGGAAGATCAAGTTGAAGTCAGTGTCTGATGGGAACCCTAGAGTGGTCTCAGCTAAACGCATGGAAGCATTGTTCAGGCATAATGACATCAAGTGGGCAGCACAGGTCTGTATCAAAGACAATCAGATTCTCTCTGCTGAAGAAATTTATCCTGCAGATATCCAGGCAATGTTGGATAAGCATGGTAAAGTGTTCAGGGATATACCTCCCGGCATACCTCCTGATAGAGGTTTTGAACATGTCATTGAAGTGGAAGACGGGACGAAACCCATCAACATTGCACCCTATCGGCACCCGAGACATTTCAAGATTGAAATTGAGAAGACGATCAAAGAATTGATCGATATGGGACACATAAGGCCATCATCAAGTCCATTTGCATCAAATGTGGTGCTAGTGAAGAAGAAGGATGGAACAATGCGGATGTGTATTGACTATCGCGCATTGAACAAGAAAACCATCAAGAATAGGTATCCAATACCTAGAATTGATGAACTACTTGATGAGTTGCATGGACCAATCTATTTCTCAAAGATAGATCTTCGATCTGGTTACCATCAAATTCGTGTCCGAGAAGAAGACATTCCAAAGACAGCATTCAGATGCCATTACGAACATTATGAATTTATGGTGATGTTGTTTGGATTAACTAATGCACCAGCCACTTTTCAGTCTTGCATGAATCATGTTTTTAACAAGCAGTTAAGGAAGTACCTGTTGGTTTTCTTTGATGACATCTTGATTTACAGCAAGACATGGGAAGAACATCTCCAACACTTAGATGAAGTCTTGAACATTATGGAGAATCAATCTTTGTATGCAAAGATGTCTAAGTGTGAATTTGGCTTGAAGGAGATCCTATATCTGGGTCATGTGATCGGAGCTAATGGAGTAAAAGTGCAAGAAGAAAAGATTGAAGCCATTCGCAATTAGCCAATTCCCAGGAATGTGTCAGAACTAATAGGTTTCCTTGGCCCCTGCAGCTATTACAGAAGGTTTGTTAAAGGTTTCTCACAGCTTGCAGCACCCTTAACAAATCTGACAAAGAAAGGTGCTTTCATCTAGTCAATGGAAGCTCAAGCTACATTTGATAGATTGAAGGAGGTAATGAGTACAATACCAGTGCTGGCTTTGCTAGATTTTACTAAGTCCTTTGTTCTAGAATGTGATGCTTCAGGATAAGGCATTGAAGCTGTTTTGATGCAAGATCGACATCCTATCGCATTCGAGAGCAGGAAGTTGAAGGATACAGAAAGATTGTACTCAACTTATGACAAAGAGATGCTGGCAATCATGCATGCCTTGGCTAAATTCCGCCAATATTTAGTTGGATCTAAGTTTGTGGTCAGAACTGATCACAACAGTTTGAAATACTTCTTAGGGCAGAAGGATTTGAATGAAAGACAGCAGAAGTGGGTTGTGAAAATACAGGCATATGATTTCGATATTGAGTATGTGAAAGGCAAGAAGAATGTGGTTGCCGATGCCTTGTCTAGAAAACCTGTTGTTTGTGCCCTGAGCAAAGTTTCAGTTGATTGGAAGTCTCAGCTTCTAGTTGAGTACTCCAAATCTAAATTTGCTTGTGAGATCATGGATGGAGTCATTCAGGATGATAGGTACAAGATGGTTAATGATATCATCTATTATAAAGATAGAATTTATCTAACTCCTGAATCAGAATTGAAGCAACAAATTTTGCGGACATACCATGATACTCCACTTGCAGGACATCCTGGCTACTTCAAGACATACAGACAAATCAAGGAAAGATTCACTTGGAAAGGTCTGAAGGAAGAAGTTCTTCAGTATGTCAGGGAGTGTCTGACTTGTCAAGAGAATAAGTCAGAGCATACATTTCCAGCAGGGTTACTCCAACCACTACCAATTCCAGAACATAAGTGGGAGAGTATCTCCATGGACTTCATCACAGGTCTTCCGAAGGTGAATGGAAGAGACTGCATCTATGTAGTTGTGGACAGGTCAACCAAGTATGCTCACTTCTTTGCAATTCCAGTTGAGTCATCAACATTGCAGGTCGCTGAGTTATTTTTTCGTGAGGTCTTCAGACTACATGGCCTTCCTAAGACCATAGTCAGTGATCGAGATAGCCGGTTCATCAGTGTGTTCTGGAGAGAGCTATTTTGACTAGCTAGAACTGACTTAACACCAAGCACTAGTTATCATCCTCAAACCGATGGACAGACTGAAATTGTAAATAAATGGCTTGAGGGATACTTGAGAAACTGTGTCTAATCATTAGCATGCTTGGATTAAGTGGCTACATCTGGGTGAATACTGCTACAATACCACTTTTCACATGTCAATTGGCATGACTCCCTTCCGAGCTTTGTATGGATATGAAGCCATTTCATTTGTTGATCTGGCACTGGATGATAGTAGAGCCCCCAGAGCAAGTGAATTGATGAAGGATAATCAAGATATTTTGAGAGTTCTTAAGGACAATTTACAAAGAGCTCAAAATCAGCAGAAGTTGTATGCCGACAAAAACCCGGTTGAATGAAGCTTTGAAGTAGGTGACATGGTGTTTCTGCGCCTTCAGCCATATAGACAGAGTACCTTGAAGAAGTCAGGCGCAGAGAAATTGAAACAAAGGTTCTACAGACCCTATAAGGTGTTGAGAAGAGTAGGGAAAGTGGCATATGAACTTGACTTGCCAGCAGGAAGCCGCATCCACAATGTGTTTCATGTGTCGTGTCTCAAAAAGGCACTAGGACAACATGTGGTTACATCTGATGAACTACCACCACTCAATGAACAAGGAATGCTTGCACTTGAACCTGAAAGTGTGGTGGACATAAGGGAGAAGAAACTGCGCAACCGGAGCATAAGAGAATATTTGGTGAAGTGGAAAGGGTTGCCAATGGAGGATGCTACTTGGGAAGGTGAAAAGATTCTGGAGCATCCTAACCTTCAATTGCGTGAGGACAAGCAATCCCAGGAAGGGGAGACTGTCATGTCCCCGTTTCCAGCTTGATCATCAAGTGAAGAATGGATTAGCCTAATGCTCATTCCTGGAGGCTAATTCAGAATGATGAGAATGAATTGGTTTTTGACTAACTTAACTTTACTGTTTTGCAGGAACAAGTCAGAAACTTGAAATACTAGCTAAGTCCGGATGCCAAGAAGGCAGGAAACTGACTATTGGAGACTAGGGGCTAATCCTATATCAAATTTCACAAATGAGCGCCTAACCAAGAATCATCAAGCTATCAAGCTATTTAATCATTTCAACTAGGGCGCCTTGGAAGAAAAGATGTTTTGATCGTCAAAATGACTTATACATTGCAAATTTTCAGAGGATATGGCTAAGTAGATACTAGGCGCCCTTCTCTATCCAAACTGCCCAAATGAGCGCCCAAGGATGTGGAGTCTTCAAACAAGGTTTGGAAGTGTAAAATAATAAGAAGGATCTTGTCTTGAAGCACTTCAAATAAGGCGCCTTGTTAGGAAAAGTTGATAAGTTTCCAAAATGAAGTTTTCTAAGTGAATTGGATAGTGAAGAAGGCTTATTCACTTTAGGCGCTAATGTCATATTGTAGCACCCAAAATGAGCGCCTAAAGCAACCTAGCGCCCATACATGATTCCAGGGATCCTCCATTTGAGCGCCTAGCATAAATGGGTGTAGATTGAAACTTTTGAAGTTCAGAGATGTCTCTTGGGTGAACTCCTAGCCTAGGCACATGTGTTGGTTAAAACTCTTTGGTTCTGGCGCCTAGGATTGAAAGCTTTGTAAGATGCACCTTTTGATAAAACATTTCCATTTTGGCGCCTAGGATAGAACTCTCTCACATGGCTAATAAGATTGAAGTTGACTTGATAGTAGGAGGAGAGAAGTCTCAAGAACTAGCTTGGCGCCCTCAATTACCTATCTCACCCTCAAAATGCGCCTAGGCAAGTAAGGCACTTTGTCAAATACTCAAATAAGCGCCTTGGTTAGATGATCATCCTCGACAATTGAATGGCATTCAAACTTGGAGTAGGAGTTTTGCTAGAGGTAAGAATAGTTGAAATGCTAAAATGAACTTAAGGTGCAAAGGTAATGTTGAACAACTTCAAATAGGCGCCTAGGGCTCAAGGCGCCACAGCTTGAGTTTACAAATCTAAAAATGCGCCAGCCTAGAAGGTGCTTCCAATTCATTTGGTTGTGAGTTGATTAAGGCAAACAAGAATAAGTTTTCACCTTAGGCGCCAAGGGGTGATCAAATGATATGAAATGAACACCTAAGCATACCAAGGCGCCAAAACAAGACTTCGTGGCATAGAAAATGTGCCTCCTTGATGAAATGGACTCCAAGTCCTAATAAGTTAGGCGCTAGATAGAAGAGGGTATTTTTGAATCAGATGAGGCCAGAGTTGAAGATTCTAGCAAGGAAAGACCTCTCTCATCTAAAGGCGCCCATCTAGAACCTTTTCTACCAGTAAGTGCGCCTAGATCAAGTTGAAGACCTCTGTTAGGGCGCCTAGCTACAGAGTGAGTCAAAAGAAGTTTGAACATTAGAAGTAAGGCGCTCACTCCAGGATGAAGCATTCCACCCTCCGAAACAACAAGACTTGAAGAATTGTCAAAGAAAGCCATCTTACATGCAAGGCGCACTTCCTACTTGTTTTTCACCTCCAGAAAGCGCCTAGCTTGGAAAGGCGCCTATCCTAGTCCTCACTATCTGCAGTTGGCGCCTAGCTTTGGAAATCCTACAATTATGACTTTTGGCACCTAGAGTCCATACCTCTGCTACTTCAATTGGGCGCTTAGGCTTACATTGGGCGCCATTCCATGATCAAACTGCTACAACTTGGCACCTAGTCAGAAGATAAGGTAGTTGTAACTACCTTAGCTCTCATTGGTCGACAGGATGACTTTGGGATCCGTGACAAGGTCTTTGGATAAGATTGCCAACTCAGGATGAGTTGTCGAGAGGAATATTCCCCTGAATATGCTCCTTGGAAAACATGCCTTCATTGCCTGTGGAGAGACTATAAAAGGAGCTCTTTCATTCATTTGTATCTTATCTTTTGGAGAATTTCTCTCTGCAAAGCTTGTAGCTTGTATTCTTGAGACCTGCGAGTTTCAAGTGTTGGGGTGATGTTCCCTCAACTGACAAGGTGATGCTCCCTTGTTGTATTGTGAGGTGTTGACATTCAGTTGACATCATTGAGTTCAATTGAGTTGATCAAGTGAGGAAGTCATTGTAAACATCAAGGCTTCAAGGCCTTCTTTTGTAATTCCATTTGAATAAGATTGTAACTTCATGCTATTGAAAGCATTATCTCTGTAATAAGACATTTGCATTGAATCAAGTGATAAGACAAGTACCCAGCTTCAAGATTGATTCATTCATATCATTAAGTTGTTGAGTAGTTGATAAGTTAAGTACAAGTAAATTTATCTAAGTTAAAGAAAAAATTTTAGTAGAACTAGTTGGGTATCTTACAACTTACGTGAAAATTCTTCGTATGAGGTTATCTTCTCGTGGCCTAGGGTGTGCTTCCCGTGGTGCCACCACTCATAGGCTAACCCTTCCAAATGTAGGATGGCGAATTGTAGTGTGTCTTTCTCGGTCATAGGACTTAGATGGAAGTAGTCATTAAGCTTCTCTAAACATGCATGGGCTGAAATCTTGTTTGACCCATCAAAATTGGGTAGATATACCTTATTCGCCTTGAGTTTAAGGTCCTTGTTTACGGGTCCTCTCTCTTTTCAGTTCACTTCATTTGTCTTTGAGTTGCAAAAATCGTTGAAAGATACTACTCTACTTACATCCGGATTCAAATTTGCATATGCTATGGCTATATCTTCTGTGCTCATGGTAGGGGGTGTAACTTCTTCTGTACTTGAAACCTCTTGATTAGGGAGGAAAGAAGGAATAGGCACTCTTGGTATGGATGAAGAATGGCTATTCTCGGAGTGATTTGATCCCTCTCTTCCATTATTCGATTGAGATTTCAAACTTTCAATAGTATTCCCCATATTTTGTAATGCTTGACGAAGAGCTTGGTTGGTCTTGTTTTGTTCCGCTATGAATGCTCTCAGTTCCTCATTCATAAGGTTCTCCATTTGGTTGTTGTTGTTGCGTGTGTTGTACCTTCTTAAGTAGGTTTGCATCAAATTTCCTCACAAGATGGCAGGTCGATAGCTCTGATACCACTTCTAATGTCCCCTTCTTGCAAGCCAAAATTTTCGCAACCTTGCAAACAATTTCAACGTGTAAAAGAGCACATTAGTATTCTATTTCTCTTTAACACTTAACCATAATCATATGTAATTGCTTCAGAATCACAACTATATGCATTTTTTCTATTTCACAAGTCCATTGTCCATATTTCATAATCTCCCTTGGGTGAGATAACCTTAGGCCTATTGTTAATCATACCTTCCACCTTATGAGAGATGACTCATTAGGAGGCAATGTCATACCAACTATCATGGGTCCTATTATTATTCCTTTGGTTATTAAACCAAAGGCCCATCATTATTCCTTTGGTTATTAAACCAAAGGCCCATCATTATTCCTTCGATTCGTCAATCGAAGGCCCATTATCATTCCTTGATTCGTCAACCAAGGCCCATTATTATTCCTTCGATATTTAAATCGAAGGCCCATTATTATTCCTTGATTCGTCAATCAAGGCCCATTATTATTGGTCTCGGGGATGATTTCTCACCACCACGAGCCATACCCATGGTTGGTCAATTATTGTCATAACTATCAACCTCATTTCCATAGTGTTGGGCAGATTAGCAACAAGGCCACTTACTTATCCCTAGGATGACCATGCCTATAACCACTTATAGAGTTCCATTCCAATTATCTTGTCCATATATAAATCCTAATATCAAATTCATATCATGCCACAATTTCATTTGCTTTACTATATCTTGCCTATTCCAATATAAATTCCTTTAATCATCATGATTTACACATTTCCATAATGCAAGTATGATACTCAATTTCTTATTTAGATGCCTAATACACATTTACATTATTCTATTTCCCTAAACTTACAGTTCTGCAGATATAATGAAATGGCCAATTTCCTTTAAACCATTATTCTCAATATGAACATTAATGCAATCAAATTATGCCAGTAAACACATATGAGGGATCGTACCTTTGGTTAGTTGTTGTAATCAAACCGTCTTATTATAGCAGACTTATGCAAATATATATATGATGGGTGACTCGTCTCTTATATGCTTTCGCTGCTGTCACACTCTTGACTTGTATGTTTCTTCGTTCGATCAGATGTTTGTATTCATTCACTGATGTTTGATATGAAGATGTGGTGTTCGATGCCCTTCATTGCGCCACCCCCGATCCATCTATATATCCTTGCATTTCTTGAAGGATCACGTCTGTCCCATAGAGGTGCCTCCTTCCAAGTAACCGATCGGTGCTTACTAACACATTCTTAAATAATCACATTTTTGTCTTTATTCTCATTTGTCTTTTAGCATAAATATAGTCTAAGTCATAATGTAGGAATGTATGCAATTGATAGTCATTCCAATCTTTAATTGGAAAACATCGAGTCATGACAAAAATTCATATCAGATCTATTTGACATCATTTATTGGCATATTTTGAGGGTTTGAGACAAGTTATACCTAGCTGGGCCAAATCGCACTAGTTGTGGCATAGGTGATTTCATTGCTTTGGTGAAATTTGGCACCTTTGTCATTCTTTTTCAAATTTGGGCAGTCTACATCAGGTACAGTAGTGACATCAGCAGGTACAGCAGTGATATCAGTAGGTACAACAATGGTTAAGGGTCAACTACAGGCATACATTCAATCCTAGTTGGGTTATTACTTCATTGGACATCATTGTCTATCATTGGGGTAGGGTCTTGGCCTATATTTGTTCACATACTTCACTTGTTTGAAGTCTGATCCTAAAATCAGTCAAGTCTGATAATAACAAACCAGCCAATTGACATTTGTAATCAGCTCATTGAAATCAATAAGAAGTGAAGTAAATTCTGGGTATGTTACTTCATATGCTTTGATTTGCTATATGGCATTTGATGTTTCATGTTCATATTTAATTATATGATTGCAAAAGAATGAAAACATTGCATAGATAATCCAAAAAAATTTGCATAGAACAAGTAAGGTTCTTTACAGTGGTATCAGAGCTTAGAGAATATCGTATTCGGGATATTACATAAAGACACTCGCAAATCCTGGCAATTTATAAGGGGCATTTTCAAACCCACAGCTACTGAGGTAAGTGAATCTATCAAATTGGATATAAAAACTTCCAGACTTCATGATCAATTGCGCAGCCTCTGAAGATATTCTTACCTCTGGATTACCCTCAATCCTTCTTACATTGAACATTAAGAAGGCATCATTGACATGCCGGTAATCCTTATTGTTTATTTCTTCTTGCAATTGTGGAAAGTATTCATACATAGGTGCGTCTGGAGTCAAGAAACCGTGAGTTTTCAAACCTGGCCATACCACCTCCTCACTAGCTATCACATAGAACAAATAGGAACACATATAAAAAGAATTTCTTTGATGAAAATTTGCTAGTTGATCATTAAGATGGTCGCTAATCAACTTTGCCTAGTCCACAAATTGGGATTCACTACAAACAATCAGAATAAATTGACATCCATTTTTCAAAGGAATTAGAGTCATCACTTCCAACCACCCAATGTAACAAGGTAATCATATCAAAGATATCTTCTTTGAAATGTGCCCTTTTCAAATTTGATGGCACTTGTGATTTACCTTTCTTCTCGCTTTCCAGCCATCCCTTTGCAATGGAAGTCAGGCACCAATCCTTCACATCCAAGAAATAACTACAACCTCTTTCAATAGACATTTCTACAAATTCCTCCCGTTCGGGTAATCTCAGAGTTCAGGTGATAGATTCAACATCAATTTTCACTATGACAAAGTCGTATGCCCTAATTTCATGAGATTCAGGATGATAATTCTTGACACAAGTAAGGACCGGTTCTGGGCAAGACACAGCTGGCAAGAATCCCCCAGCATGAGCCAACCACTTGTGAAGGTTTTCTCTGCCAACGATGACCTTGAGTTCTGTTTCATCCTACTCCATAACTCATTTAAATCAATATTCCCCAATTCAATATCCCTCACATTTGCTAGACCATTCTCAATAATAGAAGCCACCTGAAAACCCTGGTATTTATATTTCATCTTCACAAGCTTGAGTAACCAATAGATATATGCATCTAATATCACCAAGGGTGCCAAACACATTCCCAGGAGGTTTGGGAAAGAAGAGCAATTTGAATTCATGAAACTGAAATGTTCTTTCCACTACCTTGACTAGACAATTTGAATTTACAGTAGAGTAAAACAAGTGAAGGAAATTTTGCTATTTGACTGACCTGTATGGAAGAAACCGCGTACTATGTTGAGAATCGTAACTGCGCCAGAACACTCGAAGTAGAACGCCAGTATCATCAAAGAATGGAATGTTTGTAAGAATGGCAGTTCTTATAAATGTTCTTTAATAAATTCCCTTGAACAAAGCATTGTGTGTGGCAGTACACTTCATAAATGAGTTGCAGTAATCTGTTAATGAGATGTGTGTTTGAGTACTTCAACCCATTTAATATGAAGAGACAAGCGCCTCTTTCTCCGTGCATGGCAATAAATATTAGATTACTCAAGATACGCAAACTAGGTGACGGAGCAGGAAATTAGTGAATTTTGAAATACATGAACACCAATGGCTAAGCTAATCGGGAATCAGAAGGTTTGAGAAAATTGCAACTTGTCGATCGAGGTGTAACTTTGGTTTCGAAAACATAAGGTAGGGCCAATGGAGAAGTCTAAGTCCACACTCGAGGTTACATCGGCTAATCGGTAAGTTTTAGAAAAGATGAACTCGTCGATTAAAGTTATCAAAAGTTTAGAAACGCCGATTGCAAAGGACAAAAGACTTCCAAAACGCCGCAAACATTTTTAAGGATCGAGAAAACCAGTGACTTAAGAAGGCAACATAAAGCGCCGACATGGAAAATGGCAAGTTTTAAAAATGGGGTAACAATAGGCTCTGATTGGGGACAAGGACTAGAAGAACGCAAAGAATCCAAGGCATACTGGCTTGAGGCCTTATTCAATGGGCAACAAAGTCACCCAGGACACACCAAAAACAAAACTCACAGGAAAACAAAACAAATGACTATATACAAGAAGGCCGAGAAGACATTACTAGATGTATAATTTCAGATCTTGCCCATTATAGGCAAGAGGCATAGGGGTACCATCTGAGTATGCCAACAAGAATGCATTTTCTCAGATTACTTGTCTGATTGTGAAAGGTCCTCTCCATAATGAGTCCAATTTCTTGTGTGCTCCTTTAGGTTCTCTCCTTCTATCCCAAAGTAGGACAGTATCTCCCACTACAAATTTCCTTTGCCTAGCCCTTTTATCAAAGATTTGCTTCACCTTTTCTTCATGTTGGGTTATTCGATCTACCACCTCATCTCTCTGCTCTTCTATCTTGGTTAAATACATGATTCTCTTTTGAATATGCTTGGATATTGCTGATAATGAAATATTGTTGGATTTTCTATTGATCTCAGGGCTTTGAGGACGAAAACCCTCAGGGTTGACATTGGTTTCGGGTTTGAAAGATAAACCCTAGCTGATTTTTACGGAGCAGCTTCATACGAAGGTTGCATGTGGGCTTATTGGAGATTTTAGATTTTAGTTGATGTTTCCCTTTGCAGTGTTTTGGTGAGTGATCAGTGTTTTTCAGTGTTAGTGTGATTTCAGTGGGATTTTATCAATTCTATGTTGTTGGTTTTTGGATTGCTGATCACGGAGTTTTATTCATAGCAAAGAATTGGTGACGGATTTCGTTCTGGGTAATTGTCCAATCCATTCCTCACCCCAGGGCGATCCTATACTTGTGTTTTCATGATTTTTGGTGTTGTCTATGAATTTATGCAACAAATCGCCCTCCTTGGGAAGTGCACCCCTACTGGCATGTGCATTGGTTTGCGTGCATAAAATAATCTGCAGTTTTCAGCAGGGTTTCAGTTTTGGAGATTGGACACCTAGGGCATAGGAGCCTATAGCATTTGGTTTGGCATCATTCGGAGGTTCAGTGTGGATTTTATAAGCATTCTAAGGGTTTCCAGCGCTTTCCTGACAGGCTGAAAAAGTACATCAAATTGCTGTACCTTTGGGTATTTTGATATTTGTACTTCTGATTGTAAAAGACTTGCTGAAATAATGAATCAATAAAGCTCTTGTTTCAGTTTATGCTTGTTATTTGTTTATGCGTTGTAAATCAATGTTCCCATGTTGTTATATGTTGCTGTTATGATCATAAATAAATAGGAAAAAACTAAGGGGGACATTACAAATACATATCACAAATACATTGAATGATGTATCCCGATACAAGCCCTAGCTGGGCGAATTGTACCAGCTTGATTGTGATGACAAACAAAGATAATTGGTGATGGAAATGACCTAGGTCTGCTCCTCCAATCTGCTCCAAGTCTGCTGCTCCAAATGGTGATGACGAATGATGCCAAGGATGTCGCGAATCACCACAAACAACCCTCCATGGCGGCACTCAAGAGATAGGGTCAAACCCTAGGCAAAGGCACATCAAACCACCAATGAAATCACCTCCAATTAGGGCTAAACAAGTCTGCTTTGCTGCTGTTACATAATCTGCTCTTCCCAAACCCTAATCAGCAACACAACTCCCAAATATGCAAGATATTTCCCTCCAAGAGGTGGCACTCCAATGATAGGGCAATCTTCTCCTCAAATGATGGACAATCGACGCAAAAGAAGTGCCTAGATGTGATCTTCAAATCAGATGTATAATTCTGCTCCAAATAATGAAGTGCAAGTGAACTCCCGTCAAGAAATCCTCCACAAGAAAGAGTTAGGGTGTCGTCCAACTCCTCCTAGGAAATCAAGGTTTTCGTCTTAAGCTCCTTATGCTAGAGATAAACTCCAATGAATGAACGAGTGATGATTTGATGCCTTTAGAATGCCAAAATATCTTCTATTTATACATGAAACTCACCCTCCATAGTTGCTGGCCGACCTAGGCACCTTTTCCCAGAATTTTCCCTCACAGAGGACGACCTAAGCGCCCAACTCCCTAGGGCTGACCTAGACAGGATAAAACGCCTTTTTATTGTTTTCCTTATGAGCGCTCCAATCAAATTAAAGATTTGATTATTACATCCCTTCTCTTCAAGCGCTATCATAGATGCAAGTAATATTATATTTCCATTGGGCACCAAGATTCCAATGATCTCCTCCTTGTGATGGTATGTAGAGTATCTCCTCAAGCTCGTCCATCTCTATGCATGAAGAACATATCATATCACTTATCCAAACATCCAAGTGGCATCCATATGAAGCAATATCATCCCTTGGCAAGATCATATCAAGACTCCATATCTCATAGCATATCTCAATGTGAGTAGCTCCCCCAGGTGGTTCGCTCCAAGAAAGATAATCCTCCAAGAATCCCGGAGTGAAGTGATAAGCCCACGACCTTTCTAATGGTGACCATTCCCAGAATGGGACATTACAAATAGGAGAGAAAGAGTTGCATGGGGAAGATTTATCTATCAAAAGTGAGTGAGTCTTGTAATTGTTTTCAAGTTTTGAAGAATTTTTCAAGATTTTTCAATTTTTTTTCAATTTTTTTTAAATGTTTTAAATATTTTTTTAGTTCATTTAATATCTTATACATAATCTAGGGGTTATAATGCCATTTTTTCTTTTTTAAGTTCTAGGGTTGTAAATTTTAAATTTTGTAATGATTTTTTTTATTTATTGTTTTTTTTTTAATTTATATATATTATATTCATACAAAATGGTTGGTAGTTCTAGTTCAGTTGCCCCACATGTAGGGAGCTCGTTTAAATTTAGCACAATTGCACGTCTTTGGTGACATACAACCATGATTGAACAACTTCTTGATAGTGGGGGTTATCGTTGGTGTTGTAGCCAATGTGGAAATGAGTATAAGAGCTTGTATAGTTGAGTGAAAGCTACCTTGTGCACTATTTCCAGCTTAAGAATAAAAGTTTGTCCAGGGCCAAATAAAAACGGGTTGCCAAAGCAACAAATAGTAGGATATGTCAAAGAACAAGAGGAGGCTAATATGGAACGTAACAAAGCAAAGGAAAGAGTGTGTGCTCTTTCCAATAAAGGATCGTAGAAACCTCCTAATGGCTTAACAAACTGACTGGCCCACATCCTCTCATAACACCATCATCTTCTCGAGAAGAGAATAACCCCTTTCTTTCCCATAACAAAGACCTATTGGAAAAGGCCTTCAAGAATGAGGCAAGGGAAGTTGCAAATGAGAGCACTATCATTGCATTTATAGCAATGGGCTTCCTTTCAACCTTGTTAGATCACCATATCGGTAGGATATGGTGATAACAATTGCCAATGCACCTACGGATTACATTAGTCTTGGGTATGAAAAGGTGCACACCACCCTATTGGCCAAGATCAAAGCTTATGTAGAGGCATCATTTAGAGCAATCAAGGATACATGGCCCGAAACAGGAGTGTCCATTTCTAATGGATGGAAGGATTGCAAAAACAAACCACTAATTAATGTCATTGTAGTGTCCCCTAAAGGGGTGATGTTTTTGAAGGTAGCTGGTTGTAACGGGCAAGTGAAGGATGCAACATTCATTGCCAAAATCCTCATACAATCCATTGAGATGGTGGGCCGTCAAAACATTGTCCAAGTCATAACAGACGGTGCTAAAACTTGTAGGGCAGTTGTTTCAATAGTGGAGTGTACATATGAGCATATTTTTTTGGACACCATGTGTCGTCCACTCTCTCAACTTGATATTGTAGAAGATTGGCAAAAAGATCGAGTGGGTCAAGGAAATCTACATGGAGGCCAAGGAGATTCGAATGTTTGAAAGTAATTTTATTTTTATTTTTTAGTATATTTATTATTTTTTAATTTTTTAATTATTGCTAAGTAGCTACTTTTTAATTTTTTAATTTGTTTTATTTTTGACATCATGTTAGGTTGCCAAGGCTCGATTCGATCACACACAATTGTCTTGAGAGGACTTGTGAAGGTGCAAGAGGCATTGAGAACCATGGTCATCAACACTCTTTGGAGTGTATGGAGGCAATCACAAACAAAAAGCCCAAAAAGTTTAAGCATTGATCCTAGATGATGAGTGGTGGGCTAATGTGGAATATGTCTTGAGTTTCACTAAACCCATCATAAGTATGATTAGGTATGCACATATGGATCAACCATGTTTGAGCGAAATTTATGATGGCATGGACTCCATGGTTGAAAAAATAAGGACCATAATAGAAGCCAAGGAGCATGACCCCACAGAAAAAAATTTCAAAAGAGTGCAAAAAATCATTGATGACCGTTGGAACAAAATAACCATGCCCTTCATCTCCTAGCATTTGCTTTGTCCCCAAGGTATTATAGCAAAGAGATACTTTCCTTGCCAAGGAGGGCGTCACCATATAGAGATAAATAGGTTGCTACTGGGTATAAGACTGCATTCAGAAGAATGTTCCCAGATGAAGATATATAAACTATTATCTTGAGTGAGTTTGGCCACTTCATATATTCAAAGAATCATGATGTTTGTGCTCTTCGAGACAAATACATGAAAGATGATCATAAATGGCGATACCTACATGGCTAAGGCTCTATTTACCTGCAACCTCTTACAATAAAAATTTTATCTCAAGTATGCATTTTTTTATTTTTAAATTTTTAGCTTCCTCATTTTTCTTTCTTTGCTATATTTTATAATTTATGTTTAATAATTGTAAATGTTGTATGCGAATTCAACAAGTTGCAAGTTATTCTTCAGCTGAGCGGAATTGGAGTACATACTCATTTATCCACTCAAATAAATGCAACTGATTGGGTGCAAAAAAATGAGGATTTGGTTTTTGTGCACTCCAACTTGCATCTCTTGTCACATAAGAAACTTGATTACAACGAGGGGGTGAAAAGAAATTGGGATCTAACTCATGAGTGTGCCAACTTAGATGCTATTGGTGCACAATTTGCCGAAGTCTTTATCGATGAGGTAGCTTCTACATATGACATGGCTAGTGGGAGTGGCATTGGAGCTAATTGTGGTTCAAATGAAATTGAACCAAATGTTGACTTTGATGCCCTCGACGAAGATCCATATGAAGATTATTGATTATTGATTGTAATTTTCATTTTGAATAACATTTG
Organism: Cunninghamia lanceolata; assembly: GCA_027924645.1. NCBI lineage: Eukaryota > Viridiplantae > Streptophyta > Pinopsida > Cupressales > Cupressaceae > Cunninghamia > Cunninghamia lanceolata. The sequence goes on along the minus strand of BSBN01000237.1, from coordinate 12,277,119 downwards.
AGAAATCACTGAATTATGAATTTCAATTCATGAGTATTTTCTTTATTGCAAGTTATGAGGTATTTAGATATTTTGTTTATTGGCAATTATGAGTACTACTGTTTTAACTTTTTAGAATTATTAATATATTCATAACCAAACTCAGGGAAAAAAAATTTGCTGCACTAGCATACCTGATCCCCAAACACATACCAGGACCAGCAGCTTAGGTATCTCTTTAAAGTGGGTTCAAAATAATAATGCGAAAATAACATATCCACCCATTATAGATACATTTATATCAACATTTAGAGATTAACATAGGACCATTAGAAGTTAGCATGCATGTGTCAAAAATATATGAATAGAAAATGCTTTTGAACACTACGATACAATTTACTTTGTTACTTTTTAAGATTAGTTTATTAAGTATTAAATTTTAGTGGTAATAATATTACATTACTCAATTAGAGGTAGCAAAAAAACAGTATAGTGGCAATTATTTGCATCAAATTGGATATACAAAGATAGACACATGTCTACGTGAGAGGGAGAGGGAGAGAGAGAGTACACATTGTTTGTGCACATATTCATGAATGTATGTTTTAACATAGAAAACTATCTCAATACAAACACTTACAAATATGTAAGCCATGACTTTGTGTAAATCAAGATCAAGTGAAATTAATGAAATAGATCTGATAAAAAGATTGCTGTCATAGTTATATTGGTGATCACTTACTGAATGTGACATTAGAATGTAGAAACAAACACACTCACCTTAAATAAATTCAAACATAATTTACGCCATCCAATAAATACATTGACATATGTCTAATAACTTGTTCTATAGGTCTATAAGAAAAAGGGTTTTTTTTACTTATGAGTAATCAAAAAATATAAATATATATTTCAAGGGAACAATTACTTAATGAAAATATATACCTAAAAATGTCCATGTGTGTTGAAATTGTGACCTCCTCGACAGCAGTTAGCTCAAGGCCCAAGGGTCTGAAACAACAGAAAACAACCTTTGCTAAATAAATTTTTATGTCTGAGATTCATAATTCAATATGTCGATCATGCAAGACAAACATTAAACAACTAATATTAGGTTCAGAAAGAGAGAAATCATGAGATACTGATCAACAAGAGGGAGGTGCTCAAAGAACTTAAGGAAATTTAAGAAGCTCTTATGTAACCCTACCATTACTTCAATCAATCAAGAAAAACATTTAAGGAAACAAAGGGTAGTTGACTTTTGAGACAGGTTTCCCCATACCAAGACAATTTGCAAGATTGCAAAGACAGAGAAACACATTCCCAACCGACCAGCGCCTATTTTCGAGATACACAGCTCTGCACTTGGTAATTTTTTTAATGAATATCTTCACTTGCTATAGTGCTCCTTGTTGCTTTGATGTATTCACTTACAATATACTGCCAAACGATTCTTCCAATGAAACCAAAGATATGATTCAAGAGGTGATATTTGTACTGTACCATGAATTGTTATACATTGGAATCTTGGATATATTGCATGGTCACATCCTACAGCTACATCCAAAAACTCTGGAGTCAGTACCACTATCATGTTTACAGTATCAGGTCGATAATGTCCATGTACCAAATATTACACCTCTTTAATTGTCTGTCCATCATATTCCACAATGTCTGCCAAAAGTGACTTCACAGGAAACTATCCATGTCAGAGATTGTGTGTAGGCAGGTTGAAATGGTTGACTGTTAATCCTTGATGGTTGTTGTATACAATTCATGTAGATTCTGCAACAGCCCTATACCAGCTGATTTAATTCAAATTAATAATAACAGCAGAAAGAATAAAAACATTCAACTCAGGAAAAAAGCACACAGCACAGTTCGGTATTTTGCAGACTATATAACTATTTCTGTATATATTATAATTGACTGCTGCTGTCAAAATATATAACAGCGAACAGAGCTGCAGCGGTTACATGCAAAAATCCTAAATTTAAAATTAGATTTAACGAAACAAAACTCAAAGAATAGTTGCATGCATATTACATGCTTTTATTTCCTGCGCTAGATGACTGACAGTTTGGTCAAAGCAGAGTTTATTAAACTGCTCTCTAAACTAAATAAAAATCCAAACAAAAAACTAACAAACTCCACGAATCTGCATGAAAGGTAAAGTCCAGTTGCAGGCGGTGCGACTCCATGCATCAATTGTCAACATACTCCCCCTTGATGCTGAGAGGGCTCACGATCTGATCTCTGAGTGCCAAAAACTAATCCTTTGCAACTGCCTTGGTGAAGATATCCGCTAACTGTTGTTTAGTGTTGATGAATTTTAATTATACTACCTTCTTTTGCACTAAATCTCGGATAAAATGATGTTTTAAACAGTGTTCCACGGAGTTTCCTGACGGGGACGGGTCCCCTGTCGGGGACGGGTCTCGGGGACGGGGGGACAAAGGGTCTAAGTTTGGGGGTGGCGGGGGGACGGCGGCGCTGATATACATATGGTACTTGAATAACTAGTTAAGAATAACATTTCAAATGGCAAATTAGTAAACTAGCAAAATTGCAAATACTAACATTTTAAATACTTGAATACTATTAGTCTATTAGACTATTACAGTTACTAAATAGTAAAAGACAAATGAAATTGTCGAATTTGAGATTTCTTAGTTTCTATTATATCGAAAACGGAAAATATAACATGTCACATCATAATATCATATCAATGTATCATAAAGTCTTAAAGATGGTTACAATGAGTAGCATATGATGATATCAAAATAAGTACAAACTACAAAATGCAAAAATCAAAATGTAGTGAAGGGAGGCCTCTAATCGTCCCCAAACTCCTCATCACTTGAACTACTGGAATCCTCGCGGTCAAGTTCTGCCAAACTAATACCAACCAGCCCTGCATCTGAAGCCGAAACTGAAGCATCCTCATCAATCTGTGCTGGCTCCTCTGGCTCTACATCCCATCGTGCTGCTAGACTCTCTTTGTACACAAGTGTTTTGCGGTCAATGAGACGCAAAGCACTATGTACAGCCACAAGCTTCTCTGCTCTCCTAGAGGTAAGTTTGTTCCTCTTAAGAGAGTGGATGAAGCTATATGTAGACCAGTTCCTCTCGGCAGCTGAAGAACTAGAACCCTGAGATAACAATCGGATGGCTAGAGTGGTAGTCAAAGATCCCAATCCATGGCAAGTCCACCACAAAATTGGGTCATCTTGCGCCATAGTTACCATATCCATCTTGGCCGCATTTGAATAACCCCTAAGAGTGGCAAATTTGCCCCAATCAGTGCGAATCGTGCTGGCATCTACATCATCATACATCCTCTCAATGCACCTGAAGAACCCCGCCTTGTGACCAAATCACACATCACCCCATTAGGAATAGGGACCCCCCTTTTTTTTTGAGCTCTGAGCTTTTCAGTGAGTTTCCAATGAGTTTTCAATGAGTTTTTCAACGAGATTTTAATGATGTCCTGACTTGTTTTCCTTTTCCGGCTCGGTAACAATTTCCTTGCCTATGATCTTTGGTTCACGATTAAGGGTAGATAAACTTACAATAATGATCAAATCCTATCTAGACATCGAGTTTTGAGGTTAATCCTTCAGAATGTTTGAGATCCTGAGAAGACTAAGACTGGAGCCTGAAATCCTGAAAATCCTGAAAAAATGGCTAAGTCTGAAATCTGGTGAATCCTCCAAATTCTATATTTTGCATCTTAAATCCGGTGGATTCGGGACCTATCTCAAACATCCTGAAAGGTATATTGAAAAATATTTAAAGTATAAGAAATTCAATACTTAAATATATTTTTCAATATACCTTTACTCGCGCGATCCTGAAAAATACTTGACGAAGTCAGAGGATTCAAACTTTTAATCTAATGCGACTAAACACTTAGATGGCGCAAATCTGGGCGCAAAACCACGAAGGAGAAGACACTTGAGCCAGAGGATTTGAAAACTCCATCTAGTGCGCCCATCTAATCCTTCATTCAGTACGAAAATATCAGAGGATTTCGATCATTCAACTAGTGCGCCCAGACTAAAAGGTCATTTGGGAGGAAGAGATGAAGATTTCAATGCCTTCAACCAATGCGAAAGTGAAAAAGACAAGTCTAAAGCCAATCTTGGAGCAAATTTTAATGAAAATGTCAGAGGATTTCAATTCTTGAAGTGATGCGCCACCAAGGAAGAAGAAGGAAATGTGAAGTTTTGACTTAAGAAATGTTTACAAGTTCAGAGGATCCTATAAGGCCATCCACTGCGCCCACACTCCAGAGGATTCTTAAGACCCTATCTAATGCGACTTCCTAGAGAGATCACTCCAGAGGAAACCAAAACATGAAGTAATGCGCTCAAGTGACTCCAAAGATCATTTTTCAAAGCTATCCAATGCGCTAGAGTCCAGGGAATCCAAAGTGTTTAAGTGATGCGCCAACATCATGAGGTCTCTTCTAAGGTAGAACGACAATTCTACAGGATCCTACACCTTGATCTAATGCGCTCACCCTCTAGAGGATTCGTTATATTTGATCTAATGCGATTTTTGAAGGAAAACTCTACAAGTTCCAACGACCCTTAACCAAAGCATTATTCACAAGATTTGGAAGCTTGAAGCAATGCGCCCATAGCAAGACTATCCAATATGCAACGCCAAGACAATGTGAGATACGTTTGAAGACTTCAAAAGTGGCATCTAATGCGCCATCTTCCAAGTTCCTTATCCAAGCGCCAAACAAGAAGGATTCAAATTGCCTAAGCAATGCGCCAAACTCATGAGGATCTCAATCTTTCATCTAATGCGCCATGTGTGGGTGATAATGAAGTTTATTTTTGGAAGAACCACAATTGCCCAACCAATGCGCCATGTTGAGAGGAGAGTCAAGTGTGATGTAAAGAACCCTCAAGCCACTCCAATGCGTCAAAACTTAAGGAGTCTCAAGGCATGATCAAATGCGCCACTCCTTGAAGGAATCCAAATTGCCCAAGCAGTGCGCCAAAACTTGATCAAATGCGCTATGTTAAAGAAAGAATGAAGTTTCATGTTGAAGATGTCAAACTAATGGTCTAATGCGCCAAATGTCTTGAGGATTCTAATCCTCTATCTTATGCGCTATCAACAAAGAGGATTCTAACCCTCTAACTAATGCGCCAATTATTAAGAAGACAAGAAGACTCTATGCCTTCATCCAATGCGAAATCACTTGAAGATTCTACCAACTCCATCTAGTGCGACTTACAACAAGAGGATTCTAATCCTCTAACTAATGCGAAGCATGAAAGGAGGACCATCGAGAGACTAACTAGTGCGAAATGTTGAAAAGAGTTTCAAGACAGCAAGACAGCAAGACAAGAGGATTCTAAGAAGGAGACTCCATTAGATCATCCAAGGCGAAATGAGGAGAGATTGTTAAAACACCATCCCATGCGAAATATGAAGTGAAACTCGAAGATCAATACTTGATCAAATGCGAAGTTCAACAAGGAAATCTAATGCGAAGTCAAAATGCGAATCCAAAGAGAATAAAGAAGACTCCCCACGCTCTAATTAAGGCGAAATGCAAAGAAGATCTGAATTTCTGATCTCATGCGCTTGGAGGAGGGAGAAGAAACGCCAACAACAGAAGCAGATTATCAAGCCTTTATCCAATGCGTCCAACAAGAAAGAAGTCATAAACATTTAATAGTTGTTGCCTTCGGGAAACGTGAAATACATTCATTTAATAAAGATCAAAACTGAATTAAATGTTTGTGCATGAGGTCGGCCTAGAAGAAAGGAAAGTTTTTTAAAGTAAATAGTATATATGTGCCTCATTTCTTTTTCATTTGATTTATTTTCAAGAGCAGATTTGTCTCCAAGAGCAGAATTTTCTTCAAGGAGCAGCCACAAGAAGTTGATTTTTGAAGTATAAATTTGATTTTATCAAATTTTGTCAAGTGGGAAATCAAATTGCAAGGTATCAAATACAAAACAGCTCATCAAGTAAGTCTGATCTGAGTTTTTTCTGATCTGATTTTCTTATTTTTCTTTCATTAGATGCCTTGAAATTGTCCAAATATTGATAAAATTCTAGAAGAATAAGTGGATTTTTATGATTTTTCATAGATTTTCTAAATTTAATAGTAATATTTCATAATTTTAAAGGAAAATTTCATAATTTAATCTACTAAAGTTGCTGAAGTAAAATCTAGATTTTGTTTGCAATCACTTATTCGCGTCAAGTCTGCAGAATAATGGCAATGACTTCCAAGGAGCGACAAGCCAAGATCCGGATGGATGCCAAAGGGAAGATTCCCGAATCAAAGCTCGTCTCAAGGTGGACAAATGTAAGCGATACAAATATGGGAAGCAGCAACTTGGAAGATATCAAGTCAGTCCTTGAAGAACCTAACGGAGGAAGCCTCGCTCGAGCCATCATGAGGAGTGGAGCTATTGAAGCTGCTTGTTTTCCGCCAGCTTTGCCATGTCCGGAAATGATCATCGAATGTGTCAAAAAGTATGATGTAAATACAAGGCAAATCATAGCCAAGGATGGAACGATACTAGCCTATTTGCAAAGGGAAGCAGTTGAGGAGACTTTCAACATTCCAACCAAGGAGAGGATGATCAGCATCTCAAAACAACAAGGCCAGCAGGAGTATGATGTCGACACCAAGATAAAGTTACAAGAGATAAGGAGAGAGTGGATGGCCAATCCAGCCATGAAGTTCAATATGAATAATCCTCCACAGTTCCATAAGTCAGATTTTCATCCGGAAATTGGATATCTAATCATGTTTTTGAACAGAATGACGGGAATGCCTCAATCTGCTACTTTTCAGCCGTGGATGTACTCTTTCATCAAGTCAGTTCTTAAAGGGAAAATAAGTCTTGGATAAACGACTGGGAGAAGACACTTGGAGTCTATGAGGCAGATGTAGCAGTGGCAGAAGGATCCATTAAGGCAGCGACAAGTGTACCAATGGAAGATATTATTCAAATTGTGTCCAGATTCGTTGTATCTCATAGTACTACTACATAGTACTCGCCTTGATGATGTGTCTTCCTTATCCTCTTGGAAAGCGTGCCTTTGATCTCTCTTTCATGACTTCTTTCATTTAATATGAGTAACCTCCTGTATTTAATAAAGTTAACCTCATTCATTTAATAAAGTATAGTTTGTTGTAACTACTTGTGATGTGGCTTGATCTGATCCGCTGATTTCGCCGATCAATCTTGACCCTTCTCTCCTTTGAGGACTATAAAAGAGCTCTCATTGCTCTCATTTGTAACGGTTGGAAATTCCGAAATTGTTGTAAGAGCTCTCTGAGATAATAAAGGACTCATTGATTTGGTGATTCTATTTATATTTCTGAGTGTTTGCATGGTTTCAATTTTCACACGAATATTAAGTTAAGCTGCAAGTTTTCTTTTAAGTATAAGTTAGTTAGTGAAAGGTTGTGTTTTATTGCCTTGTAGTGAAGTCTTTACAATTGAGCGTCAATTCGATCTTTATGCCTGTTGAATTTTCATGAGCATAATTGATTTAAATATCTTGCATACCTTTGAAGATAGCACCTCTCTTGTCTAGTTGTTTTATCTTGGCAAAACAAGATTTGGTTCGACTTCACCCTAAGCAGTAAACGTCCTTCCATTTAGGACTAGATTAGTTTTCCTCAACCCTATATCTTTTGCCTTTTTTTTTATCAATCAGTTAGATTTAGGATCAGCACATTCATTGCTAAATCATACGCGTCAGTTGCAGTACCTAGATTCCCTAGTGTTCACTTCCAGAGTCTTTGAAACAACAAGTTATATGAACAATTGTGTAAGTCCCTTTGTTGATTAACAGCAGAATCATACTTAAATCATTGAGCTGTTTCTTACTGAAATTGAAACATTATTAGAAGAAGGAACCTTGGAGTCATCTCGTTTGATCACTTAGTTCAGCATCCGAGAGGCTTTGCTCAAGAGAGAGTTAAATACCTAGTATTTTACTCTATTGTTGACTTGTTGAAAAACAACCATCAACACCGCCTTCACCTCCGGATCCTGTATCGGTGTCACTCTACCAGGCCTAGTCAAGTACCACTTAGGATTAAGTGCATAAGCTGCTATGTGCAAGGGAGTGTTGAGCTTCTCCCATCTCCTGTGAATGATTGGCTGAATGTGCTCATGGTAGAATGCCAATGTGGGGTCCCTCTGTCGCACAACAGTCCTCATCTGATCAAGCATAGAATCGATGCACTCATACACCTCTCCAAGGTTAGATCCATCCGCATCCCCATACCTGATTACCTGGAAAACTGGTGTAATGATGGCGACAATATATTTTGCATCTGCCCAGAACACATCATTCTTCACCGTATCCTTCACCCTCAAACCCTGCTCTGTCTTAGACTCGGCCCACCTACTCCATTCTGCTGTCATAATCATGAATTGCAATGCCTCTTGCAACTCAATCATTCTCTCCAAGAGAATGAAATAGGAAGCATATCTCATATCAGTAGGTTTCACGAACTCCTTCTTAGCGAAGGTCCTGAAGAGTGCATGTGATGTGTGGTGGTTGCAGATAAACATCTGCACATCTCTCGCATCATTTACCACTTCTCTAATCCAACCAATCTTCCCCATGTCCTTGAGTGCATTGTTCATGGCATGCACACAACATGGAGTCCACCAAATATGCCTATAAGCTGCCTCAACAAGTCTCCCTGCAGCTTTGCACACATGTGCTGCATCTGTCACTACTTGGACCACATTTTGTGGCCCAATCTCCTCAATAGCCTCCTTGAGGACCTCAAACTGAAAATGAGCATCTTTGCGATGCCCTGAACAATCAACTGCCTTAAGAAAATATGGGCCCTCAGTACATGTAACCATGATATTAATGAGTGGTCGCTGTCTAATGTCCATCCACCCATCCATGACTATGCTGCATCCTGTCTTGACCCAACACTCCTTCATCTTCTCCATCAACAAATTGATCTTGGAATAGTTCTTATCCAAGATCGTGGTCCTCAATTTCATCTCACCTGGTGCCACATATGATGGTCCTGTCCTTGCCACCATCGATATCATCTCCTTAAAATAAGGAGATCGAGCAACATGAAATGGGATGCCATTGGCAAAGAAGAACTTGCCAATGGCATCATCTGTGTCATCCTTGAGCTGCACTTTAAACAAATCTGCTATGGGGTTACTTTGAGTTTGCAATTTCCGTTTCCCCCTCCCCTCTCCTACATAGGCACTGGAAGAAGAAACTGGTGTCCCTCCTACTCTCGTCTGCAAAGTATGGCTAGAACTCTGTGGCTGGCTATGCTGAAGATGTGCCCTATGGTGCAAAGTAGTATGCACAGGTGCAGCTGTAGTATCATCAGGAAGACCCCATAACTTATTTATTTCAACTTTGTATTTGATGTTTTGCGGTGCTGCCAAAAAAGAACATATGTCTACACCTTTTCCTCTAATGAAAAGAAGGTGTGCATGTAAGATACCCAACCAGTTCTACTAAAAATTTTCCTTAACTTAGGTAAAATTACTTGTACTTAGCTTATCAACTATTTCACACTTAATGACAAACATCAAAGATAACTATTTGAATGAATCAACCTTAAAGCTGGGTACTTGTCTTATTACATAGATAATGCTTTCAATAGCATGAGGATTACAAACTTATTCAAATGGAAATACAAAAGAAGGCCTTGAAGCCTAGATGTATACAATGACTTCTACACTTGATCAACTCAATCACACTCAATGATGTTAACTGAATGTCAACACCTCACATTACAACAAGGGAGCATCACCTTGCTTGTTGAGGGAACATCACCCCAACACTTGAAACTCATAGGCCTCAAGATTACAAGCTTAATAGCTTTGCAGAGAGAATTTTTCAAAATGAACAGATGCCAAATGAATGAGAGAGCTCCTCCTTTTATAGGCCTTTCAAAGGTAATGAAGGCACGTTTTTCAATGCACAAAGAGGAACCAAGGCACGTTTCCCAAGAAGCATATCCAAGGGAATATTCCATCTGATGACTCATTCTGAGTTGGCAAGCTTACCCAGAGACCTTGATATGGATCCCGAAAACATCCTGTGGACCAATGAGAACTCAGGTAGTTACAACTTCCTTATCCTCTGACTAGGCGCCATATTGCAAAGTCCTCCATGCTAGGCGCCAACTGAAAAAGGTAGAAACCAGGATAGGCGCCTTCCCAAGTTAGGCGCTTCCTGGAGATAGCCAAGACTCAGAAAGTGCGCCTCATCAATGATTCTTGTTTTTGGTACTTAACCACTTATCCTGTGATGTTTCCTTGTAGGTGAATGAAGAATTGAGGTGGGGCGCATATCCAAGGTGGTACAGGAGGCAAAGTGCGCCCTAGGCAATTGTATGCTCTTCCTTGTCATTTGATCTACTTTCGACAAGTGAACCCTTAGACAACATTCTCTCCTTAGCAAAATGAATGGATCTTCAACATCCAAGTCTAGTTTTAGGCGCATTTTCAAGGCTCTGGACTTATGAGATGGCGCCTATCATCCTGGAGAACTCAATCCAAGTCTACAAAGTGTTCTCAACCTAAGGCGCCAAACAGGGCCATAGAACTATGCCTTATGAGGTGTCTTGATCCTAGGCGCCATTTTGAGGTGGCAAGAGCTTGGATTCGCGCCTAGTGAAGTTTGATACTTCCAAACTCTTAACTACACTCATCCAAGCTTAGGCGCTCAAATGGAGAGTCCCTGGAATCATACATGGGCGCCTTGTTGCTCTGGGCGCTCATTATAGAATGCTACAACTTGACACTAGCGCCTAGAGGGAATCCACTCAGAAAACCTCATTCTGGATGCTTATCAACCTTCCATCCTGAAGCGCCAATCCATAGGAACTTATTCTAGCGCCTTAGGCGCTTATTCTGGTTTGCACCAAGAGGAATTTGCGCCTAGAGCATTCTCCACACATTCTGCACTTAGAAAATCAAATCAAGTGGGCGCCTTGTTTGAAGGAAGTGGTTGAAGGCCATTTCACATGTTAGGCGCATACTAAGGTTCTTTTAAACTCCTAACATCATTCAGTGAAACAAAATTGGCATCCTGGAGTCCAAGCATCAACTGGAGGCAAGAGAGAGAAAGTTTTGCGCCCAACTTGCTTAGGCGCCTCTGGGAAGTGAGGGAGATCCATAAGTGAGCTCTCCTTGCCAAGGCGCCATCTCAAGGTTATAGAAGAAAGTCATTTCAATCTTTTCTTGAAGTTTATACAACCACTTCTATTATCTTCTTAAATCAAACTCTCCTTCAAAATGTATTTGGGTGCCATTTGGATGTTCTTTATCCTAGGCGCATTTGGTAGTAGCTCTGGCAAGTTTGAGTGGAGAAGTGCGCCTAGAGTTTACTTAGTCAAGTTCTTTGAAGAACTGCAATGTATGAGTCCCTTTGATGATCTAAACATTCTTTTCTACCCAGGCGCCCTGGTGGATATGATAGAAGTACTCTGTAGCTTGATGATGCTAGGTTAGGCGCTCTTTTGGGAATTTTGATAGAGGATGTGCGCCTAGACTCCAAGAGTCCATTTCTTGCATTTCGTGTCTTTCAGACTTAGCCAAACTTTGGGTTTTCTGACTTTAGAACCTGCAAAACAATCAAACGGAGTTAGTCAAAACCCAGTTCATTCCCTTGTCATTCTGAATTAGCCTCCGGGAATGATCAATAGGCTAATCCATTCTTTACTTGATGATCAAGCCGGAAACGGGGACATGACAGTGCATTAACTCTAGTGATGCTCCCAGACCACTCTAGAGCACAAAAGTTGCACTTCCACCTCCTTGTGCCACCAGATGGTAACCCTTCCCTGTTTAGTAATACTAATTTTGTTGCAAATTGTTTGAGAGGGGATTTGCGATCAAAAGGACCCTTAGCATACGGTGCCAGTAGTGCAAAAGGGCACTCAAAACTAGTTGCTTCACTTGCCATGGAACTAGTATTGGCTTCAAGCTCAACCCCATGGTCACTCCCCTCAGCCTCAGGAGCATATTCACTTCCACTATCAGGATCACTATGAGAGCTCATTATGATACTGCAATAATGAATAAACAAATAAATTCTATAAGTGAAATTTGATGTTAAAACTTAAAACTTAAATCTTGATGGAAAGATGAAAAAAATTTAAAAAAACAATGGGCATTGAAATGAAAATCAAAACATGAATATGCATTTGCAGCCATGGCTGCAAATGCATATTCATGTTTTAATTTTCATTTCAATGCCCATTGTAAGATTCAACATGAAAAACTAAAACTAAGAACTTAGAAAAAAATTTAAAAAAACAAAAAAAAAAATGAAAAAACTTCAAAAAACAGTCATAAAAACTTACCTTGTGCTTGAAAAATCCTTCACACTTGGTGTAGAATGCTCCTCCTCTTCTTCTTCTTTCTCCTTCTCACCCCTCTTGCACTTGCAACACCTCAAACTCCCTCTTTCACCCACTCTTCTCACTGGTTTTCCTATTTTTCACCTAGCTGTTGCAAAACATGAAATGGCATATTGAGTCATAAAATGAAAAATGAAAGTGTAATGAGAGTTTTTAGTCTTTAAAATGGTCAACAAACCCCTTAGGGTTCGGACCTGGGCTCCAAGTCCCCAAAAAAAAAAAAACAAAAAAAAAATTGACTTTTCGCAGCCCCAGCGCGGGGGACGGCTAGAAGTCCCCGAGACGCTCGAGGGACATCCAGAAGTCCCCGGGACGGCTAGAAGTACCCCCCGTCTCGCTGAAGACTCTGGCGTTCCGGCGGTGGTGGGGGAACGGCGGGGGGACATCTCGCCGATGTCCCCAAGTCTCGGAAACGTCCGGGACGGGGGGACGGGGGGTTTTAGGGGGGGGACGAGTCCCCGTGGAACACTGGTTTTAAATCAAAATGTTTTGTCCTGCTGTGATGGACTGGATTTTGGCCAATTTAATGGCACTAATGTTATCACAAAAAATCACTGTGGGCTGAACTTGAATCTCTTCAATTTCTTCAAGAAGTTTTCTAAGCCATAATGCTTGTGTACCTGCTGAAGTGACTGCAACATACTCTGCTTCTGTAGATGAGAGAGCAACAATGCTTTGTTTTTTCGAGCTCCAAGTGATCAAACCAGAACCAAAAAAAAAGCAATTACCAGATGTAGACTTTCGGTCATCCAAACTACCTCCCCAATCAGAATCACTAAAACCAACAAGATTGAACCTTTTAGAAGTGTAGTAATGAATACCAAAATTTAGAGTGCCTCCCACATACCTCAAAATTCTCTTGGCTGCCTTCATATGTATTTCAGATGGCTCTGTCATGTACCTTGAAACAAGTGAAACTGAGTAAGCAATATCAGGGCTTGTGTCAGTTAAAAGCATCAAACTACCAATAATGCTCCTATAAGTTGTCTCATCAACTATTTCAGCACCATCATCTCTACACAACACAACTCCATGAACAACTGGAGTGGAGACTGGTTTACAATCAACCATATCAAATTTCTTCAACATATCTTTGGCATACTTTGTTTGACAAATGAAAATTTCATTCACTTTGATAAACCTCCATTCCTAGAAAATATTTCATGAGACCTAAATCTTTCATCTCAAATTCATTCATCATAGCAACTTTGAATTCATCCTTCATCTTAGAACTGCTACCCATATACAACAAGTCATCAACATACAAATTTATAATAAGAATATCATTACCTTCTTGTTTGTAGTAAAGGGTAGGTTCACTCTTACTTGTCTTGAAGCCACTATCCTGAAAGTATCCATCAATCCTGGCATACCATGCTCTTAGTGCTTGCTTGAGGCCATACAAAGCCTTCTTCAACTTGTAGACATGATTTTCTTTTCCTTGCACTTCAAAACCTTATGGCTGTTCCACATATACTTCCTCTTAGTACCCATTCAAGAAGGCACTTTTCACGTCCATATGACGTATGCTCCATTTCTTTTGAGTTGCTAATGAAATCAGCATTTTGATGGTCTCTTGTCTTGCAACTGGTGCAAATGTCTCTTCATAATCAAGTCCATACCTCTGTGTGAAGCCTTTGGCAACTAATCTTGCCTTATGCGTTTCAACACTCCCATCACTGTTAAACTTGGTCTTGTAGACCCATTTGGTGCCAATCTTCTTCTTGTCATGTGGAAGCTCTCTAAGCTCCCAAGTATCATTCCTGTGAATGGAATCTATCTCTTCTTGCATTGCTTGCACCCAAACCTCATTAGTACTTGCATCTTCAAAACATGATGGTTCAAAATCAGCCTTGGTAAATAAAGCAAAATTAACTGTCTCACCTATTGGATTTTCTTCATGTGCTTGATTTGCACTCCTTTGATAAATATCACTCAATCTTCTTACCTTCCTTGTAGAACTTGGACTTGAAGCTGGACTTGAACTTGGAATTGATGAGGGGCTACTTGGTGGACTTGTATCTCTTGGAACTGAAATGTTAGTGGGCTGCTCATGATCAATTTCAGCAATAATAATATCATTTAAAACAGATTTTGACTTCTCCATATGGCCTTTTTGATGACCATAAACTCCCCCTTCATCAAAAATCACATCTCTTGACACAATAAGCCTATAAGTGAGAGGATTATATAACCTGTAAGCCTTACTTTCCTCACTATATCCAACAAAAATACATGACTCACTTTTGGGATCTAACTTTTGTCTCTTTTGATCAAGAACATGAACATAGGCTAAACAACCAAAAACTTTGAAATGATTAACATTTGGCTTTTTCTCATACCAGGCTTCATACGGAGTCATCTTCTCAAGTGCACTAGTGGGACTTCGATTGAGAATATATACTGCTGTAGCAACTGCATCCCCCAAAAAGAATTGCTTAATCCCTTTGTTTGTAGCATACTCCGTGCCATCTCCACCACTGTACGATTCTTCCTTTCAGCTACACCATTTTGTTGAGGTGTGTAGGCAGTGGTGAGTTGCCTTCTGATGCCATGCATATCACAATAATCTTGAAAGGCTCTTGAACAAAATTCTCCTCCACGATCAGTTCTTAAACATTTGATGTTGCACCCTTTCTCATTTTCTACAAGTGCTTTAAACCTCTTGAATGTATCAAGGGCTTCATCCTTGGCCTTCAAAAAATACACCCAACATTTTCATGAGTAATCATCAATAAAAGTGATAAAATATGATGACTTGCCCAAACTCTTTGTTTGCATAGGACCACAAATATCTGAATGAATAAGCTGAAGTGGGTGATGGGCCCTCCATGCATTGCCCTTTGAAAATTTTTCCCTTGCATGCTTGCCTTTAGCACATCCTTCACAAATCTCCTTGTGCTCTTCAACCTTGGGCAAACCAAAAACTAATGCTTGTGATGTTAGAATCTTCAAACTGTGAAAATTTAAATGCCCATACCTAAGATGCCACAACCAACTTGTATCCTCATATGCCATATTGGCAAGGCTGCTGTTATGTTCGCCAAGCTTCAATGGGAACATCCTATTCTTTGTCATAGGCACAACTGTAACCACTCTATTGCCCTGATTCTTATCATAAATTATACATTGTTGATTTTCAAACACAACTTTATAATTCTTCTCACACAATTGTCCTACACTCAACAAATTATGCTTTAACTGTGGAGTGTAATAAATGTTTTTAACACTCTTCATACCTTCTTTTGTATGGACTTCCATAGCTCCTTTTGCAGCAACCTTCAATGATTTGTCATCACCAAGCTGGATCTTGGATTTGAAACTTTCATCCATTGTTGAAAACCACTTCTCATTTCCTGACATATGGTTAGAACATCTAGAATCTAAATACCAAACATCTTTGCTATTATTTTCATCTTTGGCATAGGATAAAAATAAATGATCTGGAGAATTCTCATCACCTTCTTGAGCATAATGGACACTTTTACCTTCTTTTAATCTGCAATCCCTTTCACAATGGCCATATCTGTTACAATGGTAACATTGGACCTTTCTTTTATCAAATCTGCCTCTACCTCTTCCTCTGGAACCACCTCTTCCTCTTGAGCCACCTTTGCCTCTATTCCTCTTGACTAATTCTAATTTTGACCTCTACCTTGTCCTTAATTGCTATTGTTGCTACTGTCGACATCTTCATTCTTTGTGATTTGCAATTTGGACGAAAAAGCTTTCACATCACCTTCAAATGAATCTCTTAATCTCTCTTCATGAGACATAAGAGATCCAACTAGGTGGTCAAACTGAAGGGTTGTCAAATCTTTGCTTTCTTCTATGATTATGGCAACATGATTCCATCTTCGTGTGAGTTCTCAACACCTTTTTGATCAAAACCTCATTGTAAGTGGACAAAGACTAACCAACACATGATGACTTGGCTATTAGACAAGAAAGATAACACAATAGACATTGGAGTAGTGGAAAGTGCAGATATTTGTTGGTTTTGTCTTAATCTTTGTTCCTTCTTTTCTATGAGGGTCTCCAGCAATGTTGTCACTTCTCTCACAACCTCAAGCTCAACAATTGGGCATAAAGAAACATCACGTCCAAGTATTTGGGCAAGATGGTACTTCAGGCGATTAATACCTCTGCCTAGAAACTCCACAACAAAATATTTGCAAAGCACTTGCCCTTTCTTTTGTCCCCAACCTACCATGTATATAGGCATAGTGTTTCCTTTGTGGTTCAAGCATATTAAAAATTGTAAACCCTAGATGGAGAGAAAAAAATAATGGTTAATACAAAATACAAGCAACGAATCTAAAAAATGCAACAAAAACTTTTTTAAATGAATAAGAAAGATCAAAACAACAATGCAAGGAAAAAAAATCTACACTAATTGAAAAAGATACCTTACACCACTACTGTGCAAAAGTGCTCCCTTCAACACTAAACCCTAACTTGGATTTTTTTCCTCCTCCCATGGACTCTGACAGCTTCACCCATCTTCACAAACCTCTTGCTCTAGATAGTGAATGGAGATCTTCAACTGTTTTCATATTCTTCAACCCGCGCCACTAGTTCTCCCAATATTACAATTCCATGGGATTCCTCTGCACCTGATTATATTGGTTCTATGCCCTCCATTCTCAAGATTCATTCAACTTCCAAATCACATCTTAATGTCCTAAAGTTAAAGTCACCTACCTACTCTTTGTTGGGTGCTTATGGCAAGATTTTTTATGGATGTAAGGGAGCAACAAGGACCTCTAAATCCTTCGATGGTATCTGGAGTACTAATTCCTAGGCACTAGGGCATTCAATTGGGGACAAATACAACCTTTGGAAAGGTGGCTCGATTGCCAAAAATGCAGACTTCACCTTCCATTAATTTTGATTTTGTGGGTGAAGTGGATGTTTGGGAAGACACTCTAATGAAAATGGCCCTAATACATAGATTCAATGGCTCTAGCCAAATTTGAAAAGTCTCCATGACTGGGCTTCTAAGCACTAGCTTCCGCTTGTTCAGAAGCGTGTTCAACTTACTCCCTATGCCCAAGGCTTCTTTATTATTTTGGGTTTTTGTCCAAAAGACAAAGACAAGCTTCTAAAATTTGGGCCATGGTTATATTTTGAGCTTGAAACTATAGTTTCCTTGTTTTAACCCTTTGAGACAAATTTTCTACAACTCCAATCTAGGTGCAATTACCATATTTACCTTTGCAATATTGGTGCAAAGCTAGCTTGAGAGCGATTGGTGATTCTCTTGGAAAACAAATTGGACAAATCCCCCAACATTTCTAAATTTGAATACACTCCCTATTCTCAAATATGTGTTGATATTGATTTGGACAAGGGCTAGCAAAAACTATCATTTTAAAGAATGATGAACGATCCTAGACCCAGATTCTAGACTATGTCAACATTCCTTCCAAGTGCCATCATTGTTTTGAGTACGGACATCTTGCATCCAAATGCTCTAAAAAAGATTTCTCAATTGGAGTTCTCAACAAAAAAACAATTTTCTACACCCACTTGGTGGTAGGGGGCACAAGCCCAACACAGTGTGCTCCTCCCAACAAAGGAGTCCAACAAGATTAAAGAGACCAATGTTGAGCCCCCACTGAATGATACGCATTATGATCTTGAGGCTAATAAGACTTCTGAAGACAACACTCCTTGTATAGAAGATGATCTGGTAACCAATGATGTATCCCCAAATACTCCTCAAGGTGTCAATCGACTTCACATTGGCTCTAGTTTGGAAGTTCCTCAACAATCTCCACCAATTTGTGGGCAGCCCTCTAAGGATCTTAGGGGCAAAGATTCCACCAAATGGATGACCATTCAAAAGAAAAAGGCTTCATCCAAAACCAAAAAATCTCAATGCAAAATGATGTCGAGGTTCCAAGATAAGGCTTAATTGTATTCTTTTTCATTTGCATGGTTCTAGGCCCTAAAGGCCTGGTGTAAGATCCTTGTCTAATTTTGTCCTGAATTTTCTGATTTCTAGTGCTTTGACATTTTGTCAAACACTTTGCATGCAAGTTGGTTATGACTGATTTTTCTGAGTTTCTTTGGTTTGGATGCTTGTTGGAATGTATGTTTGATATGTTTTTCAATTTGTTTCACAAATACATTGCAATGAACAAGAATACAAACATTTGCAAAAGATATTTTAACAATATAAAGAACTGATATAAAGTTTGCAACAGCAGACATAGGGTTTATTCAAATTAAAGATTTGAATACAAACTTGATAGTTTACATCAGCATTTCAATGTCTAACATACCCAGATTTTATCTTCAATACATGATACATATATTATGCCAAGATACCAATAAATGATGGCTGATATAGATGATTGATACAAGTGCTTGACTGCTGCAAATTATCTCTGATATAAAGTTGAACTGCTGTGTAATATCCCCAATGGGATCTGCCCTAGAATTCTAAATTTTGCCCTAGTTTTCTGCACTTATAGTTTTCTGCTGAAACCCTAGAATTCTGCTCTAATTTTCTGATTTTATTTCTGCTCTTAAATAATAATTCCAGTGAACATAAACACATCCAAACATGGCAAATAATGATGGCACATGATACTACAAGTTGACATTCAACATAAGCATGAATTACACAATGAAATACACAATATAGGGCAACCAAAATTGCAACAACAAGTCTGATTTTCTGAATTAAACTCTGCTGCTACAAACTGAAGTTCTGATATGATTTTTACAATGGAGTCTAGGGCACAAACAAGCCAAACAAATGCCCAGAAATTCTGCACTACAAATCAGATTGATAAGTATGATTGTACATACTAATTACAAGCAAAATAGATGACAAAACATCAACCCTAGTTGGGTGAAATCTATAGGAGGTGCACCTAGGGTTTGCTGCTCCAAAATATGCCAAAATTTGCCCTCAAAAGTGGGCGCTCAGATCTGCTCAAAAGTGATCTTCAATGCTGCTCCAAAATGATCTTCAATGCTGCTCCAAAATCCTCCAATTCCAATGAAATGCAAATGTAAACTCCATGTGAAATCACCTTCACCTTCAAGATGAGATTGGGTTTTCGTCCAATCCATCTAATATTCTCAAGGGTTTTCTTCCTTGGAATATGCTGCCCTAAAGTGCAGCCAAGAGTAAAACTCCAAATGCGAAGTTGTGATGTAATTTGAATGATGAAATGAATGGCAAATGACCTTGTATTTATACACAAATCTTCTCCCTTCTCAAGCTACAGGCAGGTGAGAGAGATTCTCATGGAAGGGTCTCAAGGATGATGTCTTGCAGCATGTCAAAGAGTGTATAACTTGTCAACAGAACAAGTCGGAGCATACTTTTCCAGTAGGCTTGTACCAACCATTGCCTATTCCAAAGCAAAGGTGGGAAGGTATCTTGATGGATTTCATCACTGGTCTACCGAGAGTCCAAGGTAAGGATTGCATATTTGTAGCGGTCGACAGGTTGACTAAGTATGCACATTTCTTTGCAATTCCGACAGATTATTCAGCGCTTCAAACTACAAAGTTGTTCTTCAGAGAAATGTTTAGGTTGCATGGACTCCCTAAGACCATTGTCAGTGATCGGGACAGCATGTTTTGGCAGCATTTGTT
This sequence comes from Cunninghamia lanceolata, assembly GCA_027924645.1. Taxonomy (NCBI): domain Eukaryota; kingdom Viridiplantae; phylum Streptophyta; class Pinopsida; order Cupressales; family Cupressaceae; genus Cunninghamia; species Cunninghamia lanceolata. The sequence goes on along the minus strand of BSBN01000237.1, from coordinate 12,257,098 downwards.
CCGATTGGTTGGAATGGAGTTGACATCAAGCACGAGTTATCACCCGCAGACAGATGGACGGACAAAAGTTGTAAACATATGGGTTGACGGATATCTTTGCAACTATGTTGCAGGGCAACAATGCACTTGGATCGAGTGGTTGCACTTGTGTGAGTATTGCTATAATACCACCTATCACATGTCAATTGGCATGTCATCTTTCAAGGCCTTGTATGGTTATGATGCTACATTTGTAGACTTGGCTTTTGAAAATTGTAGAGCTTAAAGAGCTAAAGAATTGACACAGAATAGTCAGGATATCCTTAAGGCACTTAAGGATAATATTCAACAAGCTCAGAAACAGTATAAGATGTATGCAGCAGACACAAAGTTGAGAAGACTTTTGAGGTTGGTGATTTGGTCTTCTTGCTCCTTCATCCATACAGACGGTCGACATAGAAGAAAAGTGGTGCAGAGAAATTGAAGCCGTGATTCTATGGACCATACAGGATTCTGAGGAAAGTTGGTGAGTTGGCATATGAGCTTGAGTTGCCGGCAGGAAGCAAGATTCACAATGTTTTTCATGTGTCATGCCTCAAGAAGGCACTAGGACAGAAAGTTGTTTCTTCCCTTGATCTTCCACCTCTTGATGAAGAGGGCACTTTGGTTTTGGCTCCTGAAAGCATTTTGGAGATGAGGGAGTGACATCTGAGAAACAAGGTGATCCGTGAGTATTTGGTGAAATGGAAAGATTTGCCATTCGAGGATGTGACATGGGAAGCATAACAGATTCTGTAGCATCCAAATTTGCTATTCCTTGAGGACAAGCAATCTCGAGAAGGGAGGACTCACATGTCCCTATTTTCGGCATGATCACCTAATAGGAGTTTGAGTTAGCCTATCTTCATTCCTGTAGGCTAATTCGTGAATTGAAGGAATCCAGTGGTTGAGCTATGGAAATTTGGAAAGTTGGTTTTATGAGGCTCAGCCAATTTTTCTAGCTTTAATGAATTAATGTATTTTTTCATTAATTATCAAAAGGTCAAAAATAATAAAATAATTGTTCTTCGAATTGGGCGAACCATTTGGGTATGTGGAAAATAAAATAATATTATTTTATTTTGATGTCTAGCACCCACATTGGAGGAGAAAATAAATAAATAATAATATTTTATTACTATTTAATTGGAGTGCCCAAGTTTGTGGAAAATAAATAAATAAAATATTATTTTCTTGTGGAGCGCTCAACTTGGGAGAATGGGAAAATAAAATAAAATAATAAATTATTGAATTTGGGCGGCCTTATGGGAAAAAAGAAAATTAATAAAATATTGGTTTTTAGTTGACATTGGAGGAAAAAGGTAATTCAAATCTTTAATTTGAATTTGTCGGCCTACATCAAAGGAAAAGAAGATTCCACTATAAAAGAAGGTTGACAGAGCTCATTTCATCATCACGAACTTTGGCAACTTTGGCATTTCGCTTAGCAATTGTATTGCAGGGCTATCCAAGGACGAAAACCCTTGTGGAAGGAGGTGTGTTGGACGAATACCCATTCACATCTTGGAGGTGGATTCATACAGAGTTCACATTTGCGCTTCATTGGAGATCTGAAAATTCATTGAGCTTTCATGCTACATCATTCATAGCAGATTTGTTGTAGACTTCATTGAAGATCTTGTGGAGATTGTGGTGTGACGCTATTGTGGAGGTATTGTTGAAGACATTGAAGATCATCCATATCCTCTAGGAGCTGATTGGTATGACACTTGATCATATGCTAGTACGCCACCGTTTGGAGACTAGGTTCCGTGCATAAGCTGCAATCTTCCTGTTACACATATGGTTCCTAGGGTTGTCATTGATGTCAACACTGTCACTAGGTTGTCATTGATGTCAACACTATCATGGTGGTGTGATGGAGTTCATGGTTGGATGTCATGTGCCATCCAACAAGAGAAGGGAGAAGATATAGTTCATATTAATATGGGAAATAGAAGCACAAAGATGATCAGATGTATTGCTGATGTTACTGATGGCCTGAAGCATGTATGTTCCAAGTTTTATGATGATTGGATTACTGAAAGAGTGTTTTGGTGTTCGCTGTTTGAAAATAGTGTTGTCTCTGTGAAAGTGTTGTGTAGGAAAATGGAATGCTCCACATTCCTCTGCATTTGCAAATATGGCCATGCGGTTCTGGAACTGTGTTCAGGGTGCAGTGAAAGTAATAATTCCAAGTTTTCAGATCATTTGTCCTTCCGCTGTGAAAGTTATGCATGGTACCGGCATGTGTTCTAGCAGAGTAAGATAGTGTTGAAGGCCTGTTGGAATGCTCCGCATTCCTCCGGAAATGAATATTGCCCTTGCGGTTTTGAGGACATGTTTATGGATGCGTATTACATGCTTCCTTGCAGTTTCAAGCTTCTTGGTGGTCCGCAGCTCAGTTTTCAAATGATAACATGTTACAGTGTGTTCCGGATGACAAATTATTCTTAGAGTTCATGATTGAAGATGTGCAGCACAAATTCTTTGATGTGCGGAGGTAAAGGAGTGTTTGGGGATGTTGTATGAGTCCTGTAAACTCATCTAGAAAAGTTTCATGAAGATCTTTCTTGTTTCCAGTACCGCACAAGGTTTTCAAGTTGATATGGCCGTTATGCTTCAAGGTTCATGTGTTTTTGCTTAAAGCTGTCCTATTTTCAAATGAGCGGAGTGTGCGGATGTAATTCCTTGGTGTTTGAAGCTATGAAGGATGTTTTGAACCTATTTAAGCAAGTGTTGGTGTCTGCAAGGCATGGGCCTTCTGCTGGTGTAACATGTGGTTTTACTTAGGACCTATCTTCTACACATCTCATGTTGTGTGTTGTCTAGCTGACTTGTAAATGCATTTTTCATGTTATACCTGGCCGACAAGCACTGTAATCAATGAAACATCTTGTGTAAATTGTAAATCAAATTGAGTGAGGCGAGGTGTGATTGCAAGTTAATTGAAAAGTTCGCAAGCGAATAAGGAGCAGAATGAATGCATTTTTTATGTGTGACTGAAGGAGAAAGAGCAGAAGTTGTAGATGTTGTCCTGACTCATTTTGAAGACATATTTGTGACAATGATTAAGTGTAGAGTGTGCCTAATTGGTCTGATCATCAGAAGAAAGTGTGAAGAAGTAGAATTGCAATCATCAAAGGTGTGGATTTCAATGTTAGTTTTCAAACAGTAGGACTGTCATACTGTAATCTTTTGTAAGTGTGTTCTCAATTCAGGGAGTTGTGACATTTTCACACATCGCCCCATTGCAAATGTGGAGCCACCTTTTTTTTTGCTTTCGGTTGTCGTGGGGTGTTAGGCCAAGCTTCGAGTCGTTGAGTCTTGGGTAGTATCAAGCAGTCAATCAAGTCTCCTCTACGAACTGGGAAGTGAGCCTCTCCAGAAACGAATCAAGTGAGTCAACCAACATGCAAATGAGGAATCACAGAAGGATCAATTTGACAAACAAGGTACAATGAAGAACACTGAGGTCAATCCCTGGGACTAGGAGTGATGAAATTGTGTCGAAATTGAAAACAGAGAAATGAAGGTTCAAAACTGGAAAAATTGGTTAAGTAAAATTTTAGCGCAATTTCCATGCCATAGTGGAAATTGTGCCAAAAAGCCCAATTTCCAAGCATAGGTGGAAATTGCGCCAGTTCTCCTGAAGGGCTTTAAAACATGAAATTTCATAATTTGTTTGCTAGAGATTGATAGATTGTTGAAAGATAGCATTTCATGTTCAATTTTGATTAAAATTTCATGTGAAAAACTTAGAAAATCATCATTATCATGAAAAAAAGTGCAATTTCTAGGGGATAGTGGAAATTGCGCCTAGAAAAACTTGGCACTCAATTGTTGCAAATTTGAAAATTCTCCAAATCCTTACCAAAAACACGAAGAAATCATTTAGAAATTCTCTAACGAACAAGAAAATCTTGAAGAAATCTTTTAAAAAGTCTAAAAAAATCACTAAGAAACCCTTAGGAAAAACGCCATCATGAAGTGAAATAGCACAAATTTTGATAACAGTTGGAAATAGCGCAATTTCCACTCATAGGTGGAAATTGTGCCACTTTTGGACCTCACAAAAGTTCAAAAGAAATGGAAATTCCTAAGTATCCTTTTGAAAATCATTAAGGAAAACATCAAAGTTTTGTGAAGAAATCATAAGAAAAATCGATGTAAAAATGAACATCATGAAAAAGCACAATTTCAAGTGACATGAGGAAAATGCACTAAAAGGCACAATTTCTAGATAAGGGTGGAAGTTGCGCCAAATTGGGATTTCAATTTTAGCTCATTCCCATTATCAAATACTATGACTTGTGAATTTTCATCTTGTAGGTGTGTGAGAATCCGGAGGCAAGCTATGCATCCAAAGAAGAGGAGCATCCAGAGGATCAAGACATCATCAAGTTCACCATCATCCTGCTTCCAAAGGAGAACTTCATCGTCGGAGTGAGAGATGTCATCATCCATCTTGCAAGTTTTACCATCCAAGCATCCAGAAAGTCATTTCCATGTTCGAGTTCAAGAATCTTCCATTCCATGCACTAGAAGAAGAAGATGAAGAGCAAACATCATAGGGTCTGCTCCAGGAATACACACGTCAGAGATATTCTCTACTTCAACATCCAGTGTTAGAATCCTACACAAACATCACAAGAAAGAAAGACAAATGAGCATAAGTATCAAGAAAATTCACAAATTACATCCAGAAATGTAAGGAATGCAAAGATGACGACAAGGTGGAAGAACAAGGACAAGTTCCCAAATTCCACGTTTGAGGAGAAATAGTTCCAGAGAAGTGAAAATCCAGTTTCGAGACTTTGCCAAGAAAAGAAGATACAATTTGGGAATAGCATCAAGAAGCACGAAAAAGTTTTGAAAATCCAAAAATTTGCTCGAAATGCTCAAGTGGCGTTCATACGTCATCAGCCAATCATTTCTCGCCACGTCATCACATCCATGTTCAACGTATATGAAACAAAGTCCAAGAGAAAGATGGCACCTTATCTAGAAGATTCCCAGAGATTCCAACATGTCATGCTTACCACCTTGGCAAACACGCCTTCATTGCCTCTCTTTTTATGTACACGATTATAGTTGGTTGTTGTAACTAATTGCTGATGTGGCAAAATCTCGACTATCAGTTGCTCAAATCGATCTTGACCCTTCATTGTATTTTGAGGACTATAAAAAGGCCTCCCTTCTCTTCATTTGTAAGGAGAGAGTTGTTGTAGGAGAGAGTAGAATAGCAAGTAGAGTAGGAGTAGAGTAGAGGAAGCTCTTCGAAAGTTGTTGGAGAAAACTTGAAATTGTTGTAATCATTTCCAAGATTAATACATTTCTCATTGAAGCTTGGTGACAATCGTGTTGTTTTGGAACGTTGCATGGTTTCTTATTTCTCGAAGATAATCTAGATGTGTTTCCAAGTAGAAGTAGAGTAGATTGGAAAATTCATTGACATAGTGAATGCATTGTGAAGATATTTGATGAATTCCTAAGTTCATACTTTTGATGGTTTGTCGCTGGCAAGTCATTGTGCAAAGTTAGCCTGAACCTCAACTTATTGCAATAGTTCGATTGTCGATGCTTGTCTGAGTTGCGCCAACTGTGGGTACTCAAATGTGTCTACAATATGAAAATCCTTAGTCATCCTTGGGAGATTGCACTCGTTCCATCTAGTTGTTGAATTTTTCATGGCGAAGTGGAGCTTGTTATAAGGAATTTGTCTATCTTGGCGTCATTCATTGTCTCATTGTCCTTAGAAGTAGAGTAGATTCTCTTTAAACCCTTCGCCTTTTTACATTTTCTTTGTAACCCTAGTTATAACTTTTGCAACATCATCCAATTATGGAATTAGGAGGTTTCCATCCATGAAAAGGAGTAATAAGTCGAGTGAGTGAAGAAGTAAATCAAGCGTAAATCCCTTGGTGTTAACAACATATCACATCAAACTACTGAGTCTATCCATTGCAAATCACGAATAATGAACCTTGGAGTTGTCTCACTGGATCACATAGTTTAGCCTTTGAGAGACTTTGTTCAAGAGAGGATAGAATATCTTGGTATTTTATTTTGAATTTGCATGTGCATAAAAAACACATCAACATGAGTAGTAGCTTCCTTGCGAGTGACCCTAAAACATAATCTTCAGGGGGTAGTAGCTTCCTTGCGAGTGACCCTAAATCAAAATTTCCAGGGAGTAGTAGCTTCCTTGGGTTGTAGCCCTAAAACAAAGTTGTTATTTGAGCTTCATACATTGTGAGTTAATCCTCACAATGGTTTTTCCCTTCTTGGGTTTTCCGCGTATATCTGGTGTTATGTGTTGATGTGCATTGTGTTAATCTTTCATGCTTATGTTAATATTGTGATGCTTAAGTTTTAATCTGCTCCGGATAAGTTGAAGTTGTTAAAATTGAAGATTGTTTAGATACTGATTCATCCCCCCCCCCCTCTCAGTATCTTGGTGTGTTCAACAATTGGTATTAGAGCCAAGTTCCTCTGAGTGAAGCTTAACCGCTTGAGGAAGGTCCGGGATGGCACAAAATGGATCCAGCAAGATACCTAGGTTTGATGGGACAAATTATTTTTTTTGAAAGCTGAGGATGTGTAAGAACCCCGACTTCTCTACACAAAAATTTTATGGATTCTTTCTTTCGCTGTCCTAAATTTCTAAGTTTACTTTTATGCAGTTCTTTCAATATTTTCAAAACATATGATCAACTTGCAACATAGAAACATGAAATATCACTATTAGATTGCTAAACAAAACATAGGAATCATGAAAGATCATACCCGGAATCAAACTTCACTTCTTTATTCAATTCAATGGGCTGATTACAAATGTCAATTGGCTGTCCTCTATATCAAATCTGACTGATTTAGAAATCAGACTTCATACAAGTGCAATATGTGATCAAATGTAGCCCAAAACCCTAGCCAAATGATAAATAATGATTGTCCAATGAACAATAACCAAGCTGGGACTGAATATATGCCTGTAGCTGATCCTATATCACTGATTTATCTGTTGTACCTGCTGATATCACTGCTTAAGCTGATGTAGATAACCCAGATTTGAGAATGAGTGATGAAAAGTGCCAAATTTTACCACATAATGAAATCGCCTATGCCAAGGATTAGTGCGATTTGGCCCAGCAACGTATACTTTGTCTCAAACCTTGAAAATATGCCAATATATGATGCCAAACAGCTCTGATATGATTTTTTTAGTGTGCTGATACAAAAATCAGAATAGCATATGATGTCAAAAACACTCTAAAAATCCTCCTTATGCAAATCGATCACCTTAACACTCTAAAAACCCTCCTTATGCAAATCGGTCACCTTAGAAGTCATCGACAATGAAGCATCAATTCCATAGCCAAATCTCCAAATCAAACTCCATAGCTAGTTGTAGATAAAAATCCATATCAAACCCTAGCTTGAAATGAAGCCAAAACATCAATTAAAACCTCCAATGAAGCCCAATGATAAACTCTACATGAATTCACCTCACAATGTGGAAAGGGATCATCACCAAACCACTAAAAATCAAGGGATCATCTCCTTGATACCACTGAAAATGCAATTCCAGCCAAGAGAACAACTCAAATGCCAAATTTACCAAAAGATCAATAGTTACAAAATCAAGGCAAAACCCTCTATTTATCCTCTTCTCTTCAATTTGACAAATTCCATACAATTTCAATTTCACCAATGAGCTCAATCCTTCAACTTGATGATTTTAAATGAATTTCACTCTTCAACCACCATCATTTAAAAATATTAAAATAATAATATTTTATTATTTTCATTATCTCTCCTCTAGACACCAATATTTAAAATAATAAAATAATAATATTTTATTATTTTTCATCTTCTCCTCTAGACGCCAAAAAATAATATAATTTTTAATAATTTCTCCTTATTCCTCCAATTTGGACGCCCACCAATAAAATATTAAATATTTTATTTTTTAAAACTCATCTTCCTAGGCGCCAATTTCCTCTAGGAGAAAAATAACATTTTTTATTATTATTTTAACCCTCACCTTGGGTGTCGATTCCTTGGCCAATAAAATAATAGTTTTTAATCATTTCTCCTCTCCTTGCAAGCGTCACCTTTATCATTGGCATAATTAATTAATAAAATATTATTTTGTATTTTCTTCTTTTTTCTCCTTAGGAAAATAAAATAATAATAATAAAATACAATTAAAGATTGCATTTTATTTTCCATTTTTTCCACCTTTTTATCTTTTTCAAACTTCAAGTTGCTCAATGTTTATTTCTTCCATCCTTGGCTAGAAAATCATAATATTTTGGCTTTATAAATAATATCACAAGATAACACCTAGCCAAAATCCCAATAAAATCACATATTGAGCCAACATTATAGTTTTCCATCCTTCAATGTTGTAGCTCAACCCATACATAAGTTTGGCTCAAAAAGGGGACATTACAGGATGGAAGCCTATATTAACTCTCTACGGTGTGGTGTTTGGGAATCTGTCAAGACTGGTTACAAAGTCCCTGGTACTATTCCTATAGATACAAATGGAGCTAAGAAGTATGATAACAATGCCAAGGCAAACTTTGCTATCATGAGTGGGTTAGCTGATTCAGAACTTTCAAAGGTAATAAGTTGCAGTTCTACTAAAGAAGTTTGGGATAAATTTGAAACCATTTATGAAGGAGATAAGAAAGTAAAGCAAGCCAAGATGCAGATCTTCAAGAGCAGATTTGAGAACCTAAAAATGTCAGAGGATGAAGAAATTGTTGGATATATGCTCCGGGTGAATGAAGTGGTCAATGGCATCATAGGTCTTGGTGGAGAAGTAAAAGAAAATGAGATTGTGAAAAAGGTTTTGAGATCTCTTCCCAAATCTTATAGTCATAAGGTATCTGCCATTGAGGAGAATGCAAACTTGGATACATAAACTGTAGACAAACTATTTGGTTCCCTTACTGCCTTTGAAATGAGAGAATTTGGCAGTGATGCTCCAAAGAAAGAAGTTGCTTTCAAAGCCAATGTGAAGACAAAGGAAGAAGTTGTTGATGAAGATGAAAGCTCTGATGAAGTTGAAGCAAATTTTGTGAGAAGAATGAAGAAAGGCACTGGGAAATACAAAGGTAAGTTACCCTTCAAATGTTTCAATTGTGGAAAGGTTGGTCACTTTGCTTCTAAATGTCCTCTTAAGGAATCAAGAGGTATTACAAGAGAGACAAGTTCAAAAAAAGTTTGTATTCCATAGAGAGCAATTATTCTTCAGAAGATGAGGATCATGATGATTCAAATGATGAAACACTTTTAATGGCTTTGAGTGTTGGTGACAAAAAGGATGATGTTGAAAATTGTGAGAAGACTGATGCCTTGCAAACAGACCAAAACAATGAAAGATCAATGGTTGTATGGACTGCCTTTCATGCAAAAGAAGCCAAGGCTTGAATAATTGACAATGGATGCTCAAATCATATGACTGGTGACAAGGAGAAGTTTATCAGCCTTGAAAAGTGGGATGGTGGTGCTGTCAAGTTTGGTGGTGATGAGTCAACACAGATCTGTGGAAAAGGTGCTATAACTATTGATGGGAAGAACAGGGCTGAGGATGTTCTCTATGTCAAAGGGCTAAAACACAATTTTCTCAGTGTCAGTCAGATGTGTAGCAAGGGGTATAATCTCACCTTTTTTTATCAGCCTTGAAAAGTGGGAAGGTGGTGCTGTCAAGTTTGGTGGTGATGAGTCAGCACAGATCTGTGGAAAAGGTGCTATAACTATTGATGGGAAGAACAGGACTGAGGATGTTCTCTATGTCAAAGGGCTAAAACACAATCTTCTCAGTGTCAGTCAGATGTGCAGCAAGGGGTATAATCTCACCTTTCATGCCAAGGGTTGTGTAATCATGAAGGCAAGGTCCGGAAAACTAGTTGCAGAAGGTATCAAGACATATGGTGACATCTATCATCTGAAAGAGACAAATGGAAGAACATGTTTGTTGGCTCAATCCAGTGAATGTTGGCTATGGCACAAGAGAATGGGACACAACAATTTTAATGATATAGTAAAGATCAGTTCTACTCATGTAGTGAGAGATATTCTGTAATGTCTCCATTTCCGGCATGATCACCAAACAGAGAATGGAGTTAGCCTATCATCATTCTCGTAGGCTAATCAGTCAAAACAAGGGAATATTTTGGTTGAGCCAAGGTTTGGAAAAGATAATAATGTTCAGAGCCTTGAAGAATGGAATGTCGGCTCAGCTAATTACATTGGTGAGGAAGGAAAAATGAATTAATGCAATTTTGCATTAATTATCAAAAGGAAATAATTAAATAATAATATTTTATTATTATTTAATGATGGCACCAAGGAAAGAGAAAAATAATAAAATAAATTGAATAATATTATTTAATTTGAGCACCTGGGAGAGAGACAAAAATAATAATAATAATAAAATATATGGATTCTTTGATTTTGGCGCTCACATGGAAAAAAGGGGATAAATTAAATAAAATAATATTTTATTTAATTTGAGCGCTTACTTTGGAGTTGGAAAAATTAATAATAAAATAATGCATGTTCTTGGAATTGTGCACCAAATGGATAAGGAAAAAAATAATAATGTTTTATTATTTCATGTTGGAACACTCACCCTTGGAGAAGGAAAAATATTTTTTAAAAATTAATAAAAATAATACTTTGCTTTGGGCGCCCCTTCTTGGAGAAATAATAATGAAGGTGTTTCAAATTGAAAAGGAGGGAAATTGAAATTCAAATCTTCAATTTGAATTGGCAAAGATCCAAGTATAAAATAAGGCTTTGGAGCCTCATTTTGACATCACGAATCTTTGGCAAACTTTCGCATTTATGCTTGGCATTTGTTCCCTGATCTTCCAAGGACGCAAACCCTTGCGGAGTTGTGTGTTGGATGAAAACCCAATCACACTTGGAGGCGGATACACACGGAGTTCGCATTTGCACTTCATTAGAGATTTGCTTGAGCTACATTGATTCATCTTTCAATTTTGGTCGGAGACCTTGGTTGTTGATTGAAGATTTCATTGAAGACCTTTTGTTGCATTTTGTTGAAGATCCATTGCATAGAAGGCAATGAAGTCTTATCTCTTGAGCGTTGATTTTGCATAATCTCTATAGCTTGACTTGAGCATTGATTTCAAAGGAAGAGTATATACTTTGAGCGTCGAATCCTTAAAGGACCTCATTGTCGCTGGAGCAACATCATTGCTGGCTGTTCGTAGCATATTGTGTGACAGATCTGAGTTTCATGACAGCCAAACCCTAAGCGCAGCCTAGCTATTAATCTTTGGGAGCCGAATTGCATATTGGAGGTACCGAATCCAATCTAGAAGGAAGCAGTCAGCAGTAAGTGGCAGCGAACCATTGGAGATTAGCAAGCTTTGAATCAGCGAATCACCATCAGTTGAAGGCATTTACAAACACCAGATCTGCATAGTATTTGTTGTCAAATTTGGTATGTAATCACTGCACATACATTTCTGTTCTGTAACAGCAATACATGCCTTTGTAATTGGTTGTCATTAGCATTTATTATCAATGTAATCAATGATTTGCAAGTCTGATTTGTAGCGGCAAGATCTGAGACAGTTCTGTGTCCATCATTACCATTGTAATTTGCAAATCCATGTGATAATTCATATTGCAAGGCTGCCATAAACTATTTGTTTCAATTTGTATTTTTGTCAAATCATATGATTGGCATAGCTATAGTAGAAGTGTACAAGTAGAAATCAGATTTCAGTCCTAGGGTTTCATTGTAAAATTGCAAGATTCAGAAAATTGCTCCTAGAACCTAGAACAGGACATTACATATGCTTAAGTTAATCAAGCCTACAAATGCAGTATGCAGGGAATGTCAAATGGGAAAGCAGACAAAGACAAACTTCAAAAGCAAGGAGTATTCTTCTTCAAAGCCATTGGAGTTGCTTCACACTAACCTATGTGGCCCTACAAGAGTAAAGAGTCAACAAGGTGAGAGGTATTTCATGTTGCTTATTGATAATTAATCTAGAATGACTTAGGTTATTTTCTTAAGAGAAAAATCAGATGCCCTTAACAAATTTAAAGTGTTCAAAGCTTTGGTTGAGAACGAAGTAGATGCCAAAATCAAATGTTTAAGGTCTGATAGAGGAAGTGCGTTTACTTCAAATGAATTTGAAAAGTTTTGCGAAGATAATGGTATTAGGAGACATCTGTCAACCCCTAGGACCCCTTAGCAAAATGGGGTGGTGGAAAGAAAGAATACGACTGTGCAAGAGATGTCTCTGGCAATGTTGAAAGATGCAGATATGCCTGATATGTACTGGAAGGATGCAGTTCATACTACTGTCTATCTAATTAACAGAGTGCAACTGAGGGTCAAAAGCACTAAGACCCCTTATGAGCTATGGTTTTGAAGACCTCCCACTGTCAGATACTTCAGGATCTTTGGCAGCAAATGCTATATCAGAAGAGATAAAGAAGACATAGGAAAGTTTGATTCAAGAAGTGATGAAGGAATCTTTCTTGGCTACTCAACTAGAAGCAAGGCTTATAGATGTTACAACAAGAGGTTGGGAAAGATGATTGAATGTAATGTCCCCATTTTCGGGTTCTCTTGCAACACAGTTGCAGCCGACTTTCTGGGTTTGTGACAACCTGATCAGAGGAGTATTTCGATGTCACCAGTGTGCTCAAGTGATCCAATGGAGCTGTATGACCCTTTCTAGAGGGATTTTGGACAACTTGTCCGTATTTACTATTTATAGTAAATGCTCGCATGGTGACAATCTTTCTGGGTTTTTCTGGGTTTGTTCTCTTTGGTCCTCAAAGAACACTGCTATTTATAGTAAGTGTTAGTCTGGACACTGTTTTGGTGACATGGCAGTTCGGCCGTCTTGGGGCCTTTCCAGGTGTTGCATTGAGCTCAGTATGCAATGGAGTTGTATGACACTTTCCAGAGGGATTTCAGACAACTTGTTTGTACTTACTATTTATAGTAAGTGCTTGCATGGTGACAATCTTTCTGGGTTTTTCTAGGTTTGCTCTCTTTGGTCCTCAGAGAACATTGCTATTTATAGTAAGTGTCAGCCTAGCACTGTTTTTGGTGATTTGTCAGTTTAGTCGTTTGGCTATCTTAGGTGTTGCATCGAGCTTAGAGTTGTCAAGGGTTTTGCGGTGACACTTTTGGAAGCGTTTTTGGACTCTTTTGCCGCATTTGCTATTTTTAACAAGGTCACCGTTTTGGCACCGACTTCGTCACGCGACATCAGTAATGACTCGTCATGATTAGTCCCTTCACCAGTTGCCCGTTGGTGTCCGTTTGTGGATGCAGTTGATATATTTAATTATCGTTATGCAATTTAAGTTGAATTAAATATTTAACTTACAATAATTAAATATTTTAAAGTTGACTTTAATATTGTTTTTGGGCACCTAGCTTTGGGGAATGTGTTAAGCTATAATAAAGATAATTTTATAACTTATTTTATGGTGTCCCTTTCAAAAAGGGAGACATAAGAAAATAAAAGAAATTAAAGTTATTATATTTCTCCCAAATTGAGGTGTTGGAATTGGGAAGCTTATAAAACGTTCTTTTGGAGCTCATTATGCTTTATGCTTGGAAAATATTTTTTTCTTCTACAGGTTGGATATTGAACTTGGTTCTTGACTTTTTGAGGATGAAAACCCTCAAGAGGAACAATATTTGCAGGTGTGAAAGATCACCCAAGAATACTCTGCTGATAGCCTCACAAAGGGGTTATGCTAGAGCTAAATAGTTGAAGATTTTTTCAGTGATTTGAAGCAAGGGTTTGGATGCAGATTTTACAGAGTGATTTAGAAGAGCATAGCAAAGGATCATTGCAGATTTTAAGTGTTTCTCGGAGCTGTACCTTCTCCATTGTTGCCCGCTCCAAGTGTTGCAGCTGAACATTGGGATTTTGGGAGTTATTTTTAGACGATTTTAGTGTTATTTCACCTTGAATGTGGATGCCTATGGCTGGAGAATAAAGGGTTTTGAGCATTTTGAAATATGAGTATTTCTTCTAGGGTTTTTTGGAGCTTCCATTGTTGTTCACAGACTGTTTCAGACCTGCACATTGTAAGGCAACAAATGGGTATGTTCAAATATGGTGTTTGAGTGATTTTATCATCTGGGTATTTGTTATAATCCCTCTATTCAATGTATTCAGCAAATATATCTCCAAAAACATATGACAGCAGCTAGGGTTTTGAAATATATAAATTTCTAGGGTTTCCTATCACATGGGTGTTGCTGATTTATGTTCTTAGTGGTTGTTTCATTTCATATAACCTTCTGGGTATTATTGGAATGTTTTTTTATTGTTATATTTCAATTATATGCAAAGCAAATACCACATGCAAGTCCTAAACAACATGAAAAAAAAAAAAAAATAGAACAGAAAAAAAACAAACAGGGTGGGACATTATAGTGGTATCATAGCAAAGTTGTATCTTGCCATCCTATGCAGTTAAGTATCAGATTCAGAGACATGGACAAATTCAATGAAGAAGAATTACAAAAGAAACTTTACAATGCCAGTAAGAATCTCGAACACCTACCTCAGTCAAAAGGGGTTCTACGCAGCATTTTGGAGGAAGTAGAATTGTGTCTTTACAAGGTTGAACAGTCACCTTCTGAGTTGATGCAACTCGCTATGACTCCTGCTGTGCATTCTTTGGTTAAGCCAATGCTTATGAGACATCATAGTAAAAGGGTAAAGCTTTTAGTCACCAACTGTCTTAGTGAGATCACAAGGATTACAGCTCCTAAGGCTCCTTACAAAGATGACATATTGAGGGAGGTTCTACAGCTGATTGTTGAGAGCTTTCATGGGTTTCTTTATGACGAAGGCCCTACCTTTGGTAGGAAGGTTAAGATGCTAGAAGTAATGGCAAGATCTAGATCTTGTTATCTTTTTAATGATTTAGAATGTGATGATCTTATTTTTCAATTGTTTCAGAATTTCACAGCATCGATATGTGAGAATCATAGACAAGCTGTTTTTTCCTACATGGAAACCATTATGGTCCTAATCATTGATGAATATGTTACTATTCCCCAGACCCTTATGTCTATGTTCTTGGCTGTTTTGAGTCATGAAAAACAAATTACTATATATTAATTGTTGGTCAAAAGCGTGTTCAAAAAATGTGAAAAGCTGAAACCTTTCTTGGATTTTGGGGAAACTAATGTAGCTACTATGGATGAAGATGTGTGCAACAAAAGTGACAAAATTGCAGCCTTAGGTACAGATTTAGAGCTTCCCAATGAAGCTGATAACACTAGTGAAAATGATGGGATAGTTGAGATCATTGATATACCTTCAGATGATGGGCTTGTTGAAGGCAAAGAGGATGAGGTTTTCAAAACAGCTAACAATGATGATTCCTTATCTTATTCCAGTGCTGATGACATAGGTGGTTGTTGGTTTGACTTTCAAACCACACCTATGGAGAGGAATGACTATGTTGATGACAGTACTAGGGAGTTGGAGAGTGATTTATTAACAAAGGCAACTGTTCATGAAGAGCATATTCTTTCTGAACAGAGCAATCAGCCTTTTAGCACTTGGGATCCAGAGGTGTTGGCACCGAAGTATGACAAGGGTCCTGTTTGGGATGAATTCCCTTTTGCCTGTAGTGTTGTTCTATCTTCATCTCCACAGCTATGCATGGAGGATTGTATGTGTTGGTTGACAGATTTGTCCTCCGAGAATAAATATAGAAAATGACTCAAGACGCCCAAGAAGAAGAACAAACAGCTCCAACAGTTGGAGAAGTTGTCATTGAGTCGACAACCTTCCTCTGAATTTTAGAGGTACAGCTCCCTCTTAAGATATGCAATAAATAAAACATAGGGTGTGCTTTTAACCAAAAAGCAGGAAAGGTGTGTTAACATCTACCCATCACCATGAAATAGATGTGCATGACTGATTACGGAAAGAAATGAATGTAGATAAATGATACACAGCCCAATTATCCAACATTCATGAACAAGGATAAATTAATTGAGAGATAAAATTATATCCCACCTTAACACATGTCAACATAAAAGAAGCAATATTGAAGACAAATTACTAATTGACATAAGAACAATTGCAATCACAGAAGACACTTGAAGACACAAAGTTCTGTAAGAAATTCTTCATTTCTTCAATATAACCAAAACTCAAAGTTTTTCTGTAATGCTTCTATATATGAACAAAGCTAAGAAAAATATAACTGGGAATTAATACAAAATAAACTTGTTCTTCTTCCCCCACTGTTCACAGACAGCCATCGGAAAAAGATGCCTTCCACGGGAATTCCTCCCTCCTTATATAACTTCCTGAAAAATTATAACTATTCAAAAACGGTCCTTTTTGAGTAACCGTAATCAAGAAAGTGACTTCTCAAAATAGGAAACGGCTACAATATACCAAAATTGTGGTAATCATCGCTAAATACAAAAAGACTTCAAATATGCAAGACAGGTTGCATTAATCTTCTCCTAATTCTAGGCATTTCTCCATAAAAAGCTGGCGCAACTCAGCACCTTCTTCTTCTTCTTCCAAGACATCAATTGTCCTGCGGTATTCAGCATAACTGGTTTTCTCCTTCCATGCGACTGTGCGCAGCTGAGAAATGATGTCGATCTGCTCCTCCTCAGGCCATTGTAAATTAGGTTGCAGAACAGGCATAGGTTCATCATCCCAAATTTCATCGTTTGCTCGAAGTACCATTCTGAAAAATAGCTTGGTTGGCATGAAAACTGAACACAGAGAGCACCGCCACCTTCACCTAATTACGTCAGTAAGTAATGATGTCTTTCCAACTTATTAACGTCGTGCCACCACCTTAATGAACTTCATTACACTTGTCATTAATGCATCATTAATTTTATATCTCGGGAAACAGGTCTCAAGATTTGAACTTACACTCCGTAGCTTCTGAAAAGACATTCTCATCGCACACCACACGATCAACCTGATGAGCTGGGGCACCGCGAAGATGCTGACTAGTCGGCGGTCGGAGCAAATACAGAACTTTGAACTTAGAGAAGGGTTTCACAAAACTTGCAAGTTCCCAACAATGAAGGAGATTCTTCAAACTATTAGAGTAAAGTTGAGAAGCTTTGAACTTCCCCGACACAAAGGAGAAGTCGGGAAGTCGGCCATTTCTCGAAATTAAGAAGATGAATCAAGTAAACAAAAGATTTACGGATTTGAAAACTGCCCGACAACAAAAACTTACAAAAAGGTTTTTCAAGACTTCAAAAATTTTTGGGACAGGAAAATGATCAGACTGGGGCAAAGCGATGATTGTATCGGTTAAAATTTTGGGGCAACAGTATGGATGGTATTGTTTTTTATCATGAAAACAAATCTGATTTCACATTGCATGTAGCTGATCTTCAGCAGAGTCCTAGTGACCTTGTTGATTTGGATCCACCGCTCATTGTTGAAGATGATAAGGAAGAGGCACGGGTGATTTGGGATAGAATTGGAGTAATTGATGACAGGTATGAAGGTTTTGATTTTAGTACTCATCATAGCAACAGTTTACTTTCTTCGCATGAACATGATTGGAAAAATCAATTTGTGGTGCTTGTCGATAACCCATTGTTTGAGATGGGTGTTGATATGGCGTATGACAATCCACTTTTTGAGTTGAATGATGGGACTACTCATGATTGTAGCATTGCACTTGGTGAAAATAGCAAGGTATGGGATCCGGGACAAGATTCAGAACTTGAGTTGGAATGTGGTTTTCAGCTAGGTTTTGATTTAGGTTCGCATTATGAGGTGATTGGTTACCCTCCTAGGAGACCACTGCATATGAAATGTGTAAAGGAGGAGACAAAAGAAGATTGCATAAGGAGTGTTGTGAATCTGGGAGATGAAGTATCTTCATGGGATGAATTGATTCATGTAGACTTCTTCATTTCTGATTTTGAAAAGTTTCCAAATAATGCTCTTGATTTGGCTGGAATTTTCAAAACAACAAGTAAAGGAGGTTTCAAGCTTGTTACTTATGTAGCTCAAGAGGAAGAACAACCTAAACATGACATCTACATGTTTGACAATCCATCTTTTGGATTGAATGATGTTTTACCTCATACTAATCTTTCTTTGGGGAGGAAGAAGGACCAAGCTCAACTAAAACGCTTAAGCTCAAAACAGGGACATTACATGTTAAGTCAGTATTTCTGAATGGTGATCTAGAGGGAGAGGTTTATATTGAACAACCAGATGGTTTCCAGATATCAGAATATTCGGACATGGTGTGCAGTCTCAAGAAGGCTCTGTATGGTCTTAAGAAAGCACCTAGAGCTTGGTATGCTAGGTTGGACAAGTACATACTTCAGCAGGGCTTCAAGAAAGGTACTCTAGATAGCAATCTTTACATCAAGGAAGAAGGAGACATGATATTGATAGTTGTAGTATATGTTGATGGCATCATCTTTGGTGGAGATGATGATGTTTAAGAGGTTTGCAGAGGAGATGCAAAAAGAGTTTGAGATGTCTATGATTGGTGAAATGTCTTTCTTCTTTGGACTTCAAATTACTCAACTAGATGGTGGTATCTTATATCTCAAGCTAAGTATGTCAAAGAGTTGTTGAAGAAGTTTGGTATGGAGGATTCAAAACCAGTGAGTACTCCCATGGTCACTGGATGTCACTCGAGCAAAGATGATGAGTCTCCGGAGGTGGATCAGACTGCCTATAGATCTATGATTGGAGGACTGATGTACTTGACTGCTTCTAGACCTGATATTATGCATGCAGTATGTGTGGTTGCCAGATATCAAGCCAATCCCAAGTAAACACATGAGAAGGCAATTTAAAGGATATTCAGATACTTGAAAGGAACTCCGAACTATGGCCTATGTTATCCAAGAGGCAATGACTTTGATTTGAGTGCTTACACTGATGCTAACTTGGCTAGTTGTGTTGATGATAGATGAAGTACAAGTGGTGGTGCTTTCTTTTTAGGACGCAAATTGGTTTCATGGCAGAGCAAGAACCCAGATTCAGTATCCTTATCTACTACAAACGCAGAGTACATTGCAGTAGCATCTTGCTGTACACAAGTGTTGTAGATGAACCAAACCCTAAAGGATATCAAGGTATTGTATGATCAGCCTATTCCTATCTTGTGACAATACAAGTGCTATCAATATTTCCAAGAATCCACTGATGCATTCTAGAACCAAGCATATAACAATCAGGTATCACTTTTTGAGAGAGAAGGTTGCAGATAAGGAAGTGAAGTTGGAATATGTTCCAACAAAGGATCAGATAGCAGTATCTTCACAAAGGCTCTTGCAAAGGATATTTTTTAGGATCTCTGACATAGGTTAGGGGTAATTGCCCCTCCTTCTTGCTAGATGCATAGTGGTGCATCTGTCCAAGGGGAGTTCATGTTATATCTAGTTCCTAAACTGATGGTGGCTACTTCTCAGGGGGAGCAGGTAGTGGTTGCAAATGATAGGGTGAGTTTGTTTGCTGCAAGAAGAAGTCATGCCCTAAGAAAGAATGTGCAAGTATGTGGTTTCTGATGAGCAGGTAGTGGTTGCCTTTTGTCCTTGATGTTAAAGGGGGAGAGAAGCAGAAGACGTGTTGCCATCAATGCCAAAGGCGAGATTGTTACACATATGGTTCCGAGGGTTGTCATTGATGTCAACACTGTCACTAGGTTGTCATTGATGTCAACACTATCATGGTGGTGTGATGGAGTTTATGGTTGGATGTCATGTCCCATCCAACAAGAGAAGAAGATATAGTTCATGGTTGGATGTCATGTCCCATTTAACAAGAAGAAGATACAGTTCATGGTTGGATGTCATCTCCCATCCAACAAGAGAAGGGAGAAGATATAATTCATATTAATATGGGAATTAGAAGCACAAAGATGATCAGATGTATTGTTGATGTTACAGATGGCCTGAAGCATGTATGTTCAAAGTTCTATGATGATTGGATTACCGGAACAGTGTTTTGCTGTTGACTGTTTGAAGACAGTGTTGTCTCTGTGAAAGTGTTTCGTGTAGGACAATAGAATGCTCTGCATTCCTCTGCATTTGCAGATATGGCCATGCGGTTCTGGAACTGTGTTCAGGGTGTAGTGAAGGTGATAATTCCAAGTTTTCAGATCATTTGTCCTTCCGCTGTGAAAGTTATGCATGATAGAGTACAAGCATGTGTTCTAACAGAGTAAGATAGTGTTGAAGGCCTGTTGGAATGCTCCACATTCCTCCGGAAATGAATGATTGCCCTTGCGGTTTTGAAGACATGTTTATGGATGTGTATTACATGCTTCCTTGCAATTCCAAGGTTTTTGGTGGTTCGCAGCTCAGTTTTCAAATGACAGCATGTTACAGTGTGTTTCGGATGACAGAGTGTTCTCAAAGGTCATGACTGAAGATGTGCGGCACAAATTCTTTGATGTGCGGAGGTAAAGGAGTGTTTGGGGATGTTCCTATAGACTTCTCTAGAAAAGTTTCATGAAGATCTTTCTTGTTTCCAGTACCGCACAAGGTTTCAAGTTGATGTGGCCATTATGCTTCAAGGTTCATGTGTTTTTGCTTAAAGCTGTCCTATTTTCAAATGAGCGGAGTGTGCGAATGTAATTCCCTGGTGTTTCACGTTGTGAAGGATGTTTTGGACTTGGTTAAGCAAGTGTTGGTGTCCGCAAGGCATGGGCCTTCTGCTGGTGTAACGTGTGGTTTTACTTAGGACCTATCTTCTACACGTCTCATGTGTGTTGTCTGGCCGACTTGTAAATGCATTTTTCATGTCATATCTGGCCGACAAGCAATGTAATCAATGTAACACCTTGTATAAATTGTAAATCAAATTGAGTGAGGCAAGGTGTGATTACAAGTTAATTGAAAAGTTCGCAAGCAGATAAGGAGCAAAATGAATGCATTTTTTATGTGCGACTGAAGGAGAAAGAGCAGAAGTTGTAGATGCTATCCTGATTCATCTTGAAGACATATTTGTGACAATGATCAAGTGTAGAGTGTGCCTAACTGATCTGATCATCAGAAGAAAGTGTGAAGAGGTAGAATTGCAATGATCAAAGGCGTGGATTTCAATGTCAGTTTTCAGACCATAGAAGGACTGTCATATTGTAATCTTTTGTAAGTGTGTTCTCAATTCAAGTAGTAGCTTCCTTGGGAGTGACCCTAAAACAAAGTCTTCAGGGAGTAGTAGCTTGCTTTGGCAGCTTCTTTTCTCATCCTGATGTCAGAGTATTCCCCGAATGTCATTTCAGCCCTGAATTCTGCACTGGATGCTCTCCAATCCCTCAAGATCTCATCCTGGAATTCAACCTGTGTGGCATCTAGTTCAGGAACATTGTTCCTGGGTGTGAAGGTGGGTATGCCAGGCCTATCACTAGCTGTCAACTAGGTGCCTCTCCTGTTGGTGACCGAGGCCTCATCATCATCTCTATCTCTGTCGCTCCCCAATATGTCTATCACCGTTCTGTCTGTCACCATTGTTCCTATCGCCAGTGTTTCTGTCACCCATGTGCATATCACCTCCATGGTTTATTCTATTCCTGTCTCCCATGTTGTTCCTATTCCTGTCTCGGTAATTATTATTATTATTATTATTATTATTATTATTATTATTCTTGTTGTTTCTGCCATCAAGGGGTGTTAACCCTTCAAGGATGTGACCCAACTCTGCCTGTGATTCCCTCAACTCCTGTTGTGACTCCCTCAATGCTCTTTCTATAGCCACCCGTCCTTGAACTAAAGTGTTGAGAATTTCTCGTATGTTGGGTTCTTCATTCTGTCTGTCACCCATTTCTTCAACCTGTTCTGGAAGCACACCTGAAAAGGGATCTATCCTCGGCACTTCAATATCTTCCTCGCTGTAAATGACCACTGGTTGTTCCTCTGCGGCTACTATCTATGTGTCTCTATCAAAGGGATGAGTCTGTGGAACCTGTAAATCGGGCCTTGACCTGTTCCTTCTGAGATAATACCTATTAGTACCCGGATGCATGTCGCATGTTCACTTCTACATGTCTGAATCCGACCTCACAAGATGGCAGGAAGATTTGTGCTCTGATACCACTATAATGTTGAAATTAAGGAACATTGAGAGGGGAGAGTGAATCAGTGTTCTGCAAAACTTATTATTATGTTCCTTTATCAATCTACCACATACATTCAAAAGAAAGAAGCATGAACTTACGAACAGCAATAACAAGATCATCACACATGAACACCAGGATTTTTACATGGAAACCCGGTTAAGGGAAAAACCACGGTGGGGGTTAACCCACAAGATTTTATACTCTGTTAAAAGTATTACAAAATGGGAAGGCACATGCCTTCGGGCACACTGCCCAGAGCTCACTGCTCAAAGGAGGCTCACTACCTACAAGATCAAATACAAGAGTTCACTGAAATACTTGAACTAAAGAATAGCATCTAACAATGCAAGATTACAATTCCGATTAGGCTCAATATACCGACTTCATACACTTCATCTTTCACTGCCCTGTTTCACTGTTCTGCCATGATCCAGAGCTCAGATCTCCTTGCTTCGCACTTGATACTACCACTCTTCGCAGCTCTCACTTCATATTCGCACTCCCATACAACAAAATGCTCGCACCCAACGATCATATATATCCGCAACATGAAATTACATCAACTGCAGTCGGCCTCAAGAAAACTTAGAAACTTTTTCAAGATTACTGTTCTGTCGGCTAAATCCATGCACAAACATCAATGCGGACCACAACTTATGAATTCAAGTCACCACACATGTCAGCCAATACCACTAGATCTCATAAATTACTCAACCAACCACTTTTCTTGATCCGCACAAGGATCAAACACCAAGTCGGCCTGTTCTTCACCGGACTGAACTGTCTAACCAAAACCCAATACTCATATGCTTGTAACTTTCAATCCCTTCATCACCGGAGGCTAAAACCTTGGATTTAGGTAGCCCTGACATCCCTTAACATTCCCTCAGATCCGTAGCACAATATGATTACCTGTAGAGAAATGCGGACCAAGAGGTTGAACCCTGTCATATGCTCTGTTCCTGTCTATCCGGACTTAGACAAATCTACAATCTGACTTCCGCTATGATCAAATGATACAATGTGGATGTGTAAGATAGATTCAGTTGCCATCAATGACAACACCTGACATGCCTAGCAGTGTCTCTTGCCAACATATAATGTGTCGTACCTGTTTGTATTTTTTAGAGATCTTTTATGTGTTATTTTATTTTTAGGTGTTCTTTCAAACTAGAGAGAAGATGCAGAAGGGGTTTTAGTTTTCCTGCAGATGTGTGTTGTCGGAGCATACAATATATAGCATATAATGCAAACCCAGAAAAGGTACAACAAATATGAAGAAAATAACAAAGACCCAGATCATAAATAGGCCAAATATGAATTACTATGACATACCCATGTCCAGATTTGCAACTTGGTACATATGCTAGAACTGGACCAGCAAGGGGGTATCACAGAATGCGCTTCGAATCTCCAAGGAATATGAAATACATGTAATACAAGTAATATTAGCAGCTACAATGACCCTAGACGCCCAGAATGGAAGAGAAATGAGGTTGAAAACTAAGTACTGGTGAGTCTCCAAAGACCCACGTCCTCCATAAAGGGTGTACAGAATGGCTGAGCCAAATCAATTACGAAACAGATGCAAACTTCCTCAAAGTACCCTCTGTTATTGTTGTTCTCAGCTGCAAACCCTAGGCAACCAAGTAGGGAATGATATTATGCCAATAAATCACACCAAACAGCTACCAAGAGGAGGTACGGCTTGCATAAGGAGGTACGGCCAGCAAGTACAGATTATAACAGCTCCAAACCCCAATGAAAATCTTCTCTAATCAGTCACTAAACAATTTATCCAATCTGCATACACAAACCCACAATAATCTGCAAAGGATGTATCAAGAAATGCATCAACTCTTCAACCCATCAACTCCATTGAAGCACATTTATAAACACTGAATGTATCCACCTCAAATGGCACCTTTGGGTGATCTTGCATACCTATAGAATGCCGTTACTCAGGGATGTTTTTGTCTCCAAGAACCTCTGGATTGAATCCTTCAAACCCTCACAAGCACAAACCCTAGCAGAGCTCAATAAGAGAAAATATCATAAACATAGCATATTCAAAAATGAACTCCACTTTTCACTTTTATCTCCTCAAGTTGGGCCTTGGCCTTTTTGGAGGCAATATTATAATTTAAACACTTTATTAAACCTCACTGAGATGGGTGCCCCTTCTCCAAACATAAGTAACCATTAGATATTTCATTTTCCTAAGTCACTAATTAATAATTCTAAAGTCCCATTAAATAAACATTATATATCTTCGGACTTTAAAATAAATATCAAGACAACATCGAAATGCTATGATCTTTAGCTCACCGGAAAGGTCTCGACGAGACGAATCTACTCCAACTCTGAAATTCTCAATCCGACACCGACCCCAAATTTACTAAAAATAGTAAGTATGCCACCAAGCACCCAAACTGTCACTAACAACTGCCAACTGGTTCCAAACCAGAACGACACCTCCGAATTGCCAAAATCAATGCCAAAACTCCATGGTTCCCTCACCAAACTATCAATCTACAGGAACCCCAATGATAGACTAACACTGTATCTAGAAAGGGGACATTACACAAATCTGCCCTGAATTCTCTGATTTTAATGGTTTGACATTTTGTCAAACACTTTGCATGCAAGCTGGTTATGACTGATTTTTTCTGAGTTTCTTTGGTTTGAATGCTTGTTGGAATGTATGTTTGATATGTTTTTCAATTTGTTTCACAAATACATTGCAATGAACAAGAATACAAACATTTGCAAAAGATATTTCAATAATATAAAGGACTGATGTATAGTTTGCAACAGCAGATATATGAAATATACCAAGCCAATTTTTTCGCTTTTCCAATTAAAACAAGCAGAGCAATACACAATCGTTGAAGTTAGCACTTAAACCAAACGATGCGGAATTCAACTCTAACCAAGAATGTACACCAAGATGGCCTGATCATATGGTCAGAGGATCTCTATGCAATGCTAATAAAGGAACTCTAACCAAGAATGCGCCTGATGATGACGAGCATATGGTCAGAGGGTCTTGATGCAATGCTGATATAAAGAACTCTAACCAAGAATGCGCCTAATAATGACGAGCATATGGTCAGAGGGTCTTGATGCAATGCTGATATAAAGAACTCTAACCAAGAATGCGCCGGATGTCGACGAGCATGTGGTCAGAGGATCCCTACCAACTATTATGCTGAAATAACTCGATGTCAAGAATGTGCTTTCCAACCCGAAGTGGAATTGGAGCTACCATATGACGGAGATGCAAAGTATTATAAAGCAACTATGAGAAGAAGTATGAAGTACTGACAGTACTACTGTTCAGCTAACAATAATTAGAGACTTCCAACCTAACTCAAATGATAGAAGTTAGCAAACTGCAATAACGGATCAACAACTTTGAAAAGACCAAACCAGCAACATAAAATCCCACAAACATGCTCACACCTCACTCATTTCTCAACCAAATGACCTCAAATCTGATGCAATGCACTCCTAAGACAATGGCGACCAAGCTACACACCAGAGACCACTCTTAAACCCAAGTATTTATTTAGCACGCTTTCCAATGCACTCCAAAGAGGGGTGGCCTGGCAAGAAGGGCGATTTCCTTCTAGAAAATCAAATTCTTCATAATAAAATCTGCAAATTGGCACAATGGGGCGCCCAGCATAGACAAAGGGAAATATGAAATACCCAGAACAAATGCCTTTTTATTTTCGGATTTATGAATGAAACTACACATTCAGCCCTGTTATCAGCAACTCCAAAAAATGACATAAAATGCAAATAACTGAACTACAAACAGAACTCAAGCTACAATGCAAACCTCACTACAAAAAAATCACTACTATCAGCAAACCTCTCCCTAGGTGCTATCTCTCAAGCACGAAGTGAGCCCAGGCGAGGAGACATTCATTCCTCGAAGCAGTCCCAGAACCATTACGGCAACATAACATTATCAAGATTTCCGGATCCCCAAATGAGAGCACTCTTCCTCCTTTTATACTTTTCCAACTGGGAGTCTCTAAAATCCTCTTGCATATGGGATAAAACATGAGAGGGAAAATAATATAATCCTCTTCAATTCTTTTCCAACCTCACCCTTAAAGTCCCCTCTTTTAAAACAACATTAATATTAAATAATAATGTTTAATTTACGGACTTTAAAACGGAGGCCAAGATGATGTCGGAAATCAATGATCTATAGCTCGTTGGAAAGGTCTTGACAAGACGAATCCAACCCCACTCTCAAAATCCCGTTCTGGTGCCAATCCCGAACTTACTAAAAATAGCAGTAACCAACAGGGACTAAAGAGAACAAACCCGGAAAGAAACCGCCAACCAAACCACATTCCACAAACAAAAGCAACCACCAAAACATGAAACCCCAATTTCAACCTCCGAGTAGCCTACGAGTCTCCGGAATAGGCCAACGGTCAACTGTAAAAGATCAAACTAGAAAACGGAACATTACAGTCCGCCCTTCCCAAGATTGCTTTTCCTCAAGCAATTACAAGCCTGGATGCTGCAGAATCTCATCATTCTCCCAAGTCGCATCCTCCATAGGCAAGTTCTTCCACTTCACCAAATACTCTCTGATAGTTCTTTTCCTCAAAGAACGCTCCTTGGAATCAAGAATCTCTTCTGGAATCAAAACTAACTGTCCTTCTTCATCCAAAGGTGGCAACTGTGATGAAGCAACAACATTGTGTCCAAGTGCCTTCTTGAGGCGAGACACGTGGAATACATTGTGCACTCTGCTATCCGAAGGTAGCTCCAACTCATAAGCTACTGCCCCCACCTTCCTAGTGACCTTGAACGGCCCATAGAAACGTGGTTTGAGCTTCTCAGCTCCACTTTTCTTGAGAGTGGACTGTCTATAAGGTTGTAGTCGAAGATAAACCATATCTCCAACTTCAAAAGAGCGCTCAACACGCCGCTGATCAGCGTACATCTTCTGCTGATTTTGTGCAATCTGAAGATTGTTCTTCAATGAGTTCAAGATATCTTGACTCTGCTGCAACAAATCTTTGTCCTGAGGGGCTTTGCTATCACCAAACACCAAATCAGCAAAGCTAGGAGCCTCATAACCGTAAAGAGCCATGAAAGGTGACATCCTTATTGACATGTGAAAAGTAGAATTATAACAATACTCTCCCATGTGAAGCCACTTCACCCAAGCTCTTTGCTGCTCCGAAACATAGTTTCTCAGGTAACCTTCCAACCACTTGTTCACTATCTCTGTCTGTCCATCGGTTTGAGGGTGATAACTAGTGCTTGGAGTAAGCACTGTACCACTCATTCTGAAAACCTCTTGCCAAAAAGTGCTTAGGAACTTGCTGTCCCTATCACTCACAATATTTTTTGGCAACCCATGTAATCTAAACACCTCATGAAAAAACAGATCTGCAACTTGGGCTGCTGAAAAAGAGCTGGCAATGGCGAAGAAGTGAGCAAATTTTGTTAATCTGTCCACTACAACATAGATATAGTCTTTACCTTGAACCTTGGGCAACCCTGTGATGAAGTCCATTGATATGCTTTCCCATTTTTGATTGGGAATGGGAAGAGGTTGCAGAAGACCAGCTGGTAAAGTATGCTCATTTTTGTTCATCTGACAAGTGGGACACTCCTGAATGTAACGTTGAACCTCCCCTTTCAGCCCTTTCCAAGAAAATCTTTCCCTGATCTGCCTGTATGTCTTGAAGAACCCTTGATGACCAGCAAGTGGAATGTCATGAAAGGTCAACAAAATCTTCTTTTTGAGCTTAGAATCAGCCACCACAAAGATTCTACCCTTGTAGTGTATCAGCCCTTCGACCACTTTGTACATTTCGCCAAGAAAAGTACCCTCAATGATGCTGGTTGCAAACTGATTTTTGGCATAATCAACAAGCAACATGTCCCTCCAATTAGCTGTAAGCTCACACAATGAGCTCAAATGAGGTCTCCTAGATAGAGCATCAGCCACAATATTGTTTTTTCCTTTGACATATTCGATGTCAAAATCGTAAGCTTGAAGCTTACTCACCCACTTTTGTTGCCTCTCGTTCAAATCTCTTTGATGCATGAAGTGCTAGAGGCTATTGTGATCAGTCTTGACCACAAACTTGCTCCCCACCAAGTACTATCTGAACTTAGCTAATGCATGCATAATGGCAAGCATCTCCTTGTCGTAGATGGAGTAGGTCCTTTCAACACCTCTTAATTTTCTGCTTTCAAACACAATGGGATGTTTGTCTTGCATCAAAACAGCCCCAACTCCTTCACCGGATGCATCACACTGTAGCTCGAACGGCTTGGAGAAGTCTGGGATAGCTAAAACCGGACAAGAGCTCATGATCCCCTTAAATTTATCAAAAGTAGTTTGAGCCTTTTCTGACCAACAAAAGGCACCCTTTTTCGTGAGGTCAGTAAGAGGAGCAGCATTCTGAGAGTAGCCCTTCACAAATCTTCTGTAAAATCCACAAAGACCCAAAAATCCTTTCAGATGAGTCAAATTCTCAGGAGGTGGCCAATCAACAATTGCCTTGATCTTTTCAGGATCAACCTTCACTCCTTCAGCACTGATTATATGGCCAAGGTAAAGTAACTCCTTCATTCCAAATTCACATTTGGATTCTTTGGCAAACAAACTCTCTGATTCCAGGATGCTAAGCACTTCCTCCAAGTGCTTGAGATGTTCTTCCCATGTCTTGCTGTAGATCAGGATGTCATCAAAAAATATCAATACAAACTTCTTCAACTACTTCTAAAAGATTTTGTTCATACATGACTGGAAGGTAGCAGGAGCATTAGTCAACCCAAATGGCATGACTAGAAACTCGAAGTGGCCATAGTGACATCTAAATGTTGTCTTCTCAACATCGGATCCTCTCATCCGAATCTGGTAATAACCCGATCTCAAATCGATCTTTGAAAAGAACTTGGCTCCATGTAGCTCATCAATGAGCTCATCTATCCTCGGGATGGGATATCGATTTTTGATGGTGCTTTGATTCAAAGCACGATAGTCCACACACATGCGGATGGTACCGTCCTTCTTCACCAGGACAACTGCCGAAGCAAAGGGGCTCTTGCTTGAACGAATGAAGCCCATCTCCAAGAGTTCCTGAATGTTTTTCTCAATCTCGTCCTTTTGCTTCTTAGGATACTGATAAGGAGTTGTAATAACTGGTTTAGCTCCTTCCTTGAGCTCTATGACATGCTCCGAACCCCGATCAGGAGGTGGTCCAGGAGGTAAATCAGCAAACACCTTGCTCTTCTTTGTGAGTAAAGACTGAATATTAGGAGGATAGTCTCTCTTTGTTTCAACCGGACTAGCAGGAAGAATCATACACTCTGCAGCGCACTCAACTTGATCATGACGAATCAGCCTCGCCATCCTCTTGAATGACACAATCCGAGGACCACCATTGGACATTCCTCTTATCACTACATTCTTCCCTTCGGATTGAAACTTGAGCTCCATGGTTTGCAGATTTAGAGTGATCTCCCCGAGTGAACGCAGCCATTGAATGCCTAGGACGACATCCGTATCTCCAATTTTGACTACATAGAAGTCGTCCTTGACTTCATAGTTTCCCACTTGCATGGTCATGTTTGAGATCTTCTTGGTGCAGGTGATATGAAAACCATCAGCAACCATAACCTTGAAGCCTTCAAACTCTTCTGTTTGCAGCCCCTTCTTTGCCACCACAGCTTCGTCAATGAAGTTATGCGTTGCTCCAGTGTCAATCAAAGCAACTATGCATTGCCCCTTAATCATCCCTCGAACTTTGAAGGATTCATTCCTTTGAAAGCTCGAAAGTTGAGCCAAAGTGCCTCCACTTCCCTTTTCATCTTCGGACTCTTCTGGGACCCTTTCCACTTCACTGTCTTCAGAATCAGACTGCTGGTCTAACAAATCAGAATTACTTTCTTCAGCTGAATAGTATTCAATTTGATGAAATTTGCCTCCTTTTGGGTAAACATGATCTTGGGACCATTTTTCTCTACACCGGAAACATAACCCTTTTCTTCTGAGTTCATTAAGTGTCTCGGGATCCAACCTTGTGACATGAGGTTGATGCTGTTTGAACTCCTTATGCTGAGGTCTTTTTCCTTTATCTCTTTTGTGAAATGATGGTTTGGGTTGAAACTTTGCTTTAGGAGCAGCCCACTCCATGTTTCTTGCCTTCTTCATTGCCTCTTGTAGAGAGGGTGGATCAAAAGCTTTAATCCAACCCTTGAGTGGCTCCGTCAATCCTTCACTGAATAGGATCACCAAGCACCTCTCAGTGACTCCTGTGACCATGACTAAAAGCCTCTGAAACTCAACTATGTAGGCATCAACTGTACCATATTGCTTAAGTTGTGCCAATTCTCTGAAATGCACTTCTGGATCTTTTTTCTCAAATCTCTCTATGAGCTTATTGGTGAACTCATCATAGGTAGTGATAGACCGATGACCCAAGGTGACTAGGCCATGGTACCACCACTCGTGCGCCACCCCATCCAGGTGTAGCGTAGCGAACTTAATCACCTCCTCTTCTTCCATGGGTCTAAGAGCTAGATAGTTGTCTAACTTTTGTATCCAAGGTCTGGCTGAACTATTATCACTCCCATCAAAATGTGGAAGCGTAACCTTGTTGATAGCTTGATGCAAATCCCCATGAACTGTTGTCCTCCTTTGTTCATAATGTCTTCCTTGCCCTCTATCCTTCCTTTTATGATCCATAAAATCATTATAAGACATATCTACCTTAATTTCATCAGGTAGAGAATCATACTCAGCGCGGCCCAGTCTCAACTGTTCAACAAATGAAACATTTTCTTCTGGATCAAGATGAGGTTTTACTGATGCCAAAAAGGTGGGTTTGAATGGCCTGGAGGAAATGTATGTGCTATTTGAAGCAGGCTGAGCAGCATGTCCATTATGCTGGTTGGTGGCACTGTGTTCTCTACTATGTCCTGAATTGTTCAGTGGAGGTTGGTTCTGACCCATTCTTCCCATCATGAGAGATATCATATCCATTAAGGTATCCATCTTCCTCTCGAACCTCTTTGCTGGACTTGATGATCTTTCTCTTCCTTTCCCATTATCATCTCTGTTACCTCCCGATGTCCTCTCATTATCCCCCATTTCTCCTTCAGGAGAAGACTCCCAATTGGCTCTTAATACCTCTGAAGCTGTCTGACCTTCTAGAGCCTGATGCCAATGAAACTGACTAGTAGCCTTCTTGTATTCTCTTGCTAAGTACCTCTATTCTCTGTCACTCATAGAAGGTTTGTTTTCACAGGATGGCAAGATGCGTGGCTCTGATACCACTGAAATATACCAAGCCAATTTTTTCGCTTTTCCAATTAAAACAAGCAGAGCAATACACAATCGTTAAAGTTAGCACTTAAACCAAACAATGCGGAATTCAACTCTAACCAAAAATGTACACCAAGATGGCGTGATCATATGGTCAAAGGATCTCTATGCAATGCTAATAAAGGAACTCTAACCAAGAATGCGCCTGATGATGACGAGCATATGGTCAGAGGGTCTTGATGCAATGCTGATATAAATAACTCTAACCAAGAATGCGCCTGATGATGACGAGCATATGGATAGAGGGTCTTGATGCAATGCTGATATAAAGAACTCTAACCAAGAATGCGCCGGATGTCGACGAGCATGTGGTCAGAGGATCCCTACCAACTATTATGCTAAAATAACTCGACGTCAAGAATGTGCTTTCCAACCCGAAGTGGAATTGGAGCTACCATATGACGGAGATGCAAAGTATTATAAAGCAAATATGAGAAGTATGAAGTACTGACAATACTACTGTTCAGCTTACAATAATTAGAGACTTCCAACCTAACTCAAATGATAGAAGTTAGCAAACTGAAATGACGGATCAACAACTTTGAAAAGACCAAACCAGCAACATAAAATCCCACAAAAATGCTCACACCTCACTCATTTCTCAACCAAATGACCTCAAATCTGATGCAATGCACTCCTAAGACAATGGCGACCAAGCTACACACCAGAGACCACTCTTAAACCCAAGTATTTATTTAGCACGCTTTCCAATGCACTCCAAAGAGGGGCGGCCTGGCAAGAAGGGCGATTTCCTTCTAGAAAATCATATTCTTCATAATAAAATCTGCAAATTGGCACAATGGGGCGCCCAGCATGGACAAAGGGAAATATGAAATACCCAAAACAAATGCCTTTTTATTTTCGGATTTATGAATGAAACTACACATTCAGCCCTGTTATCAGCAACTCCAAAAAATGACATAAAATGCAAATAACTGAACTACAAACAGAACTCAAGCTACAATGCAAACCTCACTACAAAAAAACACTACTATCAGCAAACCTCTCCCTAGGTGCTATCTCTCAAGCACGAAGTGAGCCCAGGCGAGGAGACATTCATTCCTCGAAGCAGTCCCAGAACCATTACGGTAGCATAACATTATCAAGATTTCTGGATCCCCAAATCAGAGCACTCTTCCTCCTTTTATACTTTTCCAACTGGGAGTCTCTAAAATCCTCTTGCATATGGGATAAAACATGAGAGGGAAAATAATATAATCCTCTTCAATTCTTTCCAACCTCACCCTTAAAGTCCCCTCTTTTAAAACAACATTAATATTAAATAATAATGTTTAATTTACGGACTTTAAAACAGAGGCCAAGATGATGTCGAAAATCAATGATCTATAGCTCGTTGGAAAGGTCTTGACAAGACGAATCCAACCCCTCTCTCAAAATCCCGTTCTGGTGCCAATCCCGAACTTACTAAAAATAGCAGTAACCATCAGGGACTAAAGAGAACAAACCCGGAAAGAAACCTCCAACCAAACCACATTCCACGAACAAAAGCAACCACCAAAAGATGAAACCCCAATTTCAACCTCTGAGTAGCCTACGGGTCTCCGGAATAGGCCAACGGTCAATTGTAAAAGATCAAGCTAGAAAACGGAACATTACAATATAGGGTTTATTCAAATTAAAGATTTGAATACAAACTTGATAGTTTACATCAGCATTTCAATGTCTAACATACCCGGAATTTATCTTCAATACATGATACATATATGATGCCAAGATACCAATAAATGATGGTTGATATAGATGACTGATACAAGTGCTTGACTGCTGCAAATTATCTCTAATATAAGGTTGAACTGTGTGACTCCAAAGTCCTCAAATCCCTCTTCAAAATCCTCTTCCAAAGTCAACTACTCCTCCTAGAAGGCAGCGACTTGGTAATGGATGATAGTCATGGCACCTCAAGGCTGCAAATCGATGATATATGGCTGTGCTAGGGTTTGGAACCCTCAAAATATGAATCAGACCTGCTAACAATCTGTGGCTGCCCTTATTGATGCCGAATATCTCTCCAAAACTTTCCGAATATTGCTCCAAACATGCCCTTACACCTACACTAGGGTTTTGACTTCACAAATAATGCAATCATCCCCTCCTAAAGGCTGCGATCTCCTCCAAAAGGGCTGCAAACTCCTCAAAACCCCTTATAATTTCAGACGCTAGGGTTTATGTTATTCTTCGATAAAAAACTCTCCTTATGAGGTGTTGAAATAAACCTTCCAAGCTGATATGAAATCTGAGTAATACCTGCAATCAAATCTACCTATAAAATCTTCTCATCAAAATTGTATTTGGCCACAAATCTCACAATTTTGGCCCTAAATCTCCTCCATACCAACCTGCAGAAATAAATGTCATTGTAGCTCAATTCACTCCTCCAAATCACCACTGAAGTGCAATTGTGAATTCCGTAATGAATCCACCTCAAGATGGAGTTGGATTTTTGTCCAATCCATCAATATCCCAAGGCTTTTCGTCCTCAAAATATGTTGAAACTGTAGTGGCAGCTCACAAGGAAAATCTCCAATACAACTAACAAGCCAAGAATGATTAAATGATTTGCCTACTCCTCTTTTTAAAGCCACAAGTGAACTTTCTAGAAAGAACTTATAAAAGATTCACTTTTATTATTTTATTTTATTATTTTTTATTTTATTTTTTCAAAAGTGACTTATTTTTATAACTTCTCAATATAATATTATAAAGTCACTTTTATAATAAAAAATAGGTCCAGCTAATTAATTAAATATAAATACCTCAAAAATGACTTAGGTTATTTATTATTTAACTAATCAAATTATTCCCTTATAACTCCCGACTTAGCCTATGGGAGTAAAAATAGGCTAGTGGACCTCGCTAGATGATCACCCAGAAAATACATTACAATTTGTGAGGAAAACATTGATATATTAGTGATCAAATTGAAGGAAGATATTGACAAAGTTTGGATCAGATTTGTGAATGATATTGTGCATGATAGTGATCAGATTTGGAAGGAAGATTGTGCATGACTGTAATCAGATTTGTGAGAGAAGGTGAAGATGACTTCCACAAAATAGGCGCATACATGTGTAGGACCAATATCTCATCATCAAAGTGGCATCAAACATAGGATTACAAACAACTTCATCTCCTAGCAAATGATATGACAAGCCTTCACACTCCCAATCCAACAAGATGACAAGTCTCCATACCAAGCGGTTTGCTCCCATGGCAAGCATATGCTAGTGAATGAAAGAGACATAGAATATTATTAGGATCATACCTTCAACCCTTAATTTGCCATCCAAATCCTCCCAAGTGTGAAAACCAATCCCTCTGTTCTCCAATGGCGACCATTCCAAAAATGGGGACATTACATGCTCTTCCTAAACAATGGCCACATTGCTTCACCATACTTCTTCTGGAATTAGACTTTTCATGCATTCTTTCCTAGCATGTCCAAATTTATTGCAATAAAAACATTTCACCTTTTTCCTTGGAATGAGTAGTGTGAGAAAGAGTGTTGCCAAAAAAATTTGAGATTTGCCCTTAAACCAAGTAGTGAAAGCACTTTTTGTATTCCTAGATGCAGGTTCACATCTATTGTTTCCTACACTCTTTCTACAACAAGTACGTACTGACCTTATCAAAAGCCAAAGTTTGACTTTCAGCTAGTAGGTTCAGAGATTCCACAAATGTCTCAAAGGAGGGTGGCAAGTTTTTAATGATCAAAGCAACCATAACCTCTTCATCCACTAGTTTGTTGACAAAGATAAGTTGATCCCTCAGATCGTTCATTTTTGAAAGATACTCTAACAAAAACCCACCCTTATGCAATTTAGTAGAAAGCAACATTTTTTTTAAAATAGGACCTAGCCTTTTTCTAAGATTTGATATTTGTTTTTCAAATTATCCCATAATGTATGTGTAGTCATAGCATTAGAGATTTTGAGAATTAAATCATCAAACATAGATAACTTGAGCAATGACAAGGCTTCCCTGTCACTTTTGCCAAAGTCACCTGGATTGTTGGCTGGCCTAATTTTAGTGCCTAACAATATTCTATCACACATCAAATACTTAGCAATAGTCAGTATTTTGTGACTCCAGATATTATAATTTTTACTAGTGAGTTTTTGTCTCTAGCAATACTAAGTTTTGTATATTTGCCATAAAAATATACTCCCAAAAAAATTCAAATTTAATCCCGAAATGTAAGAACCCCTACCAATGCTTGTATGTTTTTGCAATGATATGATAATGGAAAAGTAACATAATGGCATTCAAATAACACCAAATAGATGTAGTAAAGCAATTTCAAATTAAAGATATGAAATAGGTGACTCGATTTGACACACCCAAATAATGAAGCTTGTCAATGACATTCATGAGATGATGGCTGATTACAAACAGTCAGGTCTGGTTATAAAATCAGACTTATAAAAGCATAGAAATGTGATCCAATGATCCACAAATCACCCCCAAACATGCAATGACATCAACCTCCAACTGTAGCAGCCAAGCATGATGAAGTTCAATGACAAAAGTGACTGAAGCAAGCTGTCGAAACCCTATTTTCAGACCTGCAGAGGTCTGATCATAAATCTGATTACAAAATGAAGCCAAAAGATGCCCAAGAATGAGGCAAATGAACCTTCAAAACCCTCCAAAAGCTAGCGTTACTCCTTAGATTGGATCGCTAGGGTTTCTATGCCAAAATTATGACCAAGATCTCCTCAAAACCCTCACTTCCTTGATCTGATATGAAATTGCAACAGTCTGATATAATTTTCTAAGTGCAAGAAAGTGAAATTCTCCAACAAAGAAGCCACCAAATGACGATGAATCAACACCAAACCCTAGCCATGGATGCATATGATGAAGATATGCCTTATTATCTTTCAGATCTGATTTATTATGCCTTCAACTTGCAAAACAACTTCAAACCCTAGCTGGTTGAAGCTTCAAATCCTCCAAAAACCTACAAATTAAGCTCAATAATGGATCCTAGGTGAATCTCTCTCTCATAGTGGGATGGGTTTCCGTCCAAACCACCAAGATCTAAGGGTTTTCGTCCTTAGAACACGCTGAAACAAAGTTGCAGCCAAGAGAAACTCTCCAAGATGTAAAAATGCCAAATACTCAATGATCAAAATGACCTCCTTTTATTTTTCTCCACTTGGGCGCCCATATGAAACATATTTTAATGAATTTTGAAGTCCAGCTCCTCATGAAAATATTTTTATTTTATTTTCTTTTTAATTCCACAATTTGGACGGCCTCTTGGAGGAAATATAAAAATAATAAAATAATATTATTTTATTATCTCATGTTGGACGGCCACTTGGAGAGACTAAAATAATAATAAAATATCAATATTTTTTTTTCCACCTTTTTGACTTGAGCGGCCACTTGTGGCAAAATAATATAATATTTTAATTAATAAAATATTATATTTTTGCCTTTTATTTTATTTTCCATTTTTTCCCATATTTTCCCATTTTCTCCAATTGGGTCGCTTTTCTCCTTGGCTAATTTTTAAATCAATTTTGACTTTTCCACAATTACCACAAAAATATCAAATGTCATTTGCCAACTTTGTTTCATCAATAAAAAATAGTTGAGCCACTAAAAATCATCTTTCCATTCTCCAAGCTCAAAAAGGGGACATTACACGAAAATTTTCAAACCCTTTTAAATTTTCAGACTTTTAAAAAAAAAATCGAATGTAGACTTTCAAATTACAAGACTCTGCAAGGAAATTAAAAAAGGGAAATACTTGCAACTATAACTTTGATTGGTAGGTTTGGCACAGTTAGGGTTTCAAAACAACAAATACCATATTTTTCTTCCATGTGACCCCTACAAAATGATCAAAATGTCTCACAATTTTTTAACCATGATATCAAACTATGCTTGTCTCTCTACAAGTTGCGACCTCCAGCTTGTGATCGTTTCATGAACCCACGATAGGGATTGTCACCTACAATTCAAAGCTTCAACATGTAGCAATTGACTCCCAATTGTGCCATGACTTACTTCCTACACTATCTGCAAATTGCAACCAAAAAATAGGCAACAACCTTACTTATTATGTACAAGTGTAAACATACACTTTATTATATCATTAATCTAGTATATTGTAATACTTCCACCACCATTGAAGGGTGAGTTTGGGGTTTTCTCCTTCTCATCCTTTGGGGGAAACATTTTATGCATGGGCACCTAACATGGCTAAACATTTGTCAAAACCTATCTATTCCACCCACCTAAGCTATGCCTAGGGGGGTTGTTGGTGCATATTTATTTGCTTGCATTTAGTTTATTAGACTTGCATTAGTTTGCACCTAGGATAAGCTTACTTACGTATGTATCGACATTGGTCAGTGTTATCTCCCTTGCACTTAGGGAAGTAATATGCATTTCATAGGTGATTGTACTTCCTAGTTTGGTGAAAACTTGTACCACACGTGTACTATCTCCTTTTTCCCACATTGGTTGTACATTCACATCTCTTGGTGACATATACTATAAATGCTCATCTCTAGCTCTCATATGAGCAATCCATCCACTTGTTGTCAATCCATTGTATCCATTCCTCATATTGCATCCTCTCTATTGGAATAGCTACCATATTGCATTTTGCAATCTTAGATTGTCTTTCTGTGCTTTTGCTATTGTGGTTGCTCTTGTCATCAAGGTCTTAGGTTCATTTGCTCCATCAACAAATCTCACATAGTATCTAAGCGATCTTTGTACCATTCCACAATCTTACAAAGTGATTGATTCTTATATTTAGTTGAAATTCAAGGTTTTAAAAAAATATAAAATATAAAATAAATCAACTAATATTAAGTTAAAGATTTTTTGAATTTTTGTGACATTGAAGATTGAATGAACATGCTAGTCTAAAGGTTATAGAGGAATGGTTGTTTAATAGATGGCAAGGGGCCGACGGTGAGGGTTGCACAATTGAAGTGGATTTTTTTGTTTTGCTTGCTTCCTAAGAAATAATAATGACGATTTGCAAACTTGCAAACATTTATGAAAAGAAAAGTTACAAAACTTAATTATGATCTAAAAAATTAGTAGTTTTTCAAATGTTGTGTGGATGTCCTACCATCCCTAGGATGGTTGAGGGACATCTACACATACCCACACCATTCCAAGGATGGCAAGGCATCCCTAGACACACCGTGTAGAGGGGAATGATCCCAAGGGCATCCCCTACACTGCAAGACCATCCCAAGGACAGCCCCCTTTGCAAGTAGCACCTAAAGGGACAGTGGGGGGCCACCACCCCTAGGACATCCCCATCCCACCACCCTTGGGGCATCCATGGGGAACACCAAGGGATGTATACACTAACTATTTGGACAATCTATAGGGGGGATCTATACTCACCTTCTTAAGAGACATAAGATTAGAGAAAACATGGAAACTTCTCATCACAAATAACAGTCAGAGGATCAGATTTTAGAAAAAAAACAGTTGCAATGTCTCAATCTTGAACTTAACCTCCCTTGTCTCCTCTTTTAGTAGTTTCTTGTCATGTCCCTATATTAGTAATTTATAATTGAATCCATTATGTATTATTCATTCAAATTAAAGATATGAATAATATTATAAATAAAATCTATTTAATATATTTAAATAATATTTATTTAAAACAATTAACAAAATATATTATTATTATATTTATAAATAACACATACAAATAATATAATATAAATCATATATCATTTATTATAATGATATAATATAAATACAAATAATATAAATAAATAATATATTATAAATATATCTAATAATATAAATACAAATATTATTATTATTATCTTATATTGTAATATAAATATAAATAATATAATGTAAATCATATATCATTTATTATGATATAAATGATATAATATAAATAATATAGCATTTATTATAAGGATATAATATAAATACAAATAATATAAATAAACATCTTTTAACCTATCCTCTTATGATAAGGGAGTTACGTATGGTTAGAACTAGTTTTACCACAAAAGGGAATTATTATAAAGTAATAAAAATTATAGGAGGGTAAGTATGTCTTTTACCACCAAGCATAATAAGGGACGTGCCTCTTCGAACATATCCCTTGAAAGGGAAATAAATAAAGGTTGTGAGATAGAAGGAAAACATCATCGAAAAAAAATATAAAAAGAGAATCGGATAAATACATATATTTAGATCTGCATTATATATATATTTCTAAGTCATAAGTAGGAAAGATATCATAAATTAATATGTACAGATATGTACATCAGCAGCAAAAGGAAGGAATGATTCAAGTAAAAATAAATATATATATATAGTAGATAAACAATGTAATGTCTCGATAGAGATCAGCACCATTAAACATTATTAAAAATTATATTCATGATAACACTATAATAATAATGATATTATAATAACGATAATAAATAATATTATAATAATATATATAATATAATAATTAAATGATATATATATATAATAGTAATATTATAATGATAATGGATAAGTAATATATTATATAGTTATTTTAATAATAAAATAACAGTAGAATTCAAGTGCTGGTAAGCATCTTCATATTATTCTTATCCTCTTGTTTGATCGGCTGTCATACTAGCACAGGTATGAAGGATTTTGTATTTCTGTTTCATTCATAAATGTACCATCATAGCATTTATTTTTATACAGTCAATCACTAATAATGTGTAGACAGCCATATTCAATTGCTCATGATAATGTATCTTGTATGATTTGAATTCATAAGTGATTTATTAACACCATATGTGGGAAAGAGTAGAAAGTGCCAAGAGGCCATTCATGGATATTTATCACATAGAGGCCTTGTCACATGAGGTATGAGGTACCCATAGTGCAAGGATTGTGAATTAATGGCCTTGGCTACCTAGAGTACCAAGGAGTCTCACAGAGGCCTTAGCTCCAAGAGTACAAAGGTACTTCTTGAGTAAGGATGGGAGACATTAGAGCCCCATGATGGATAACGGCATCTCTCATCTCATCTCACATAAGTTGTTAATAAATGACATATGAGAGATAGCAAGTATGTAATATGTAAAGATAAAGATCATAGATCATGTGAAATATTATGATAGAGAATATGCAAAGCATATGAATAGTGATCATAAGAATAGCATGTGAAATATGAAAGATAGATAAGGGCAATAGTGTTAATCCACTCACCACTATGAGGAGTAAAGAAGATTAGAGGCAGGCAATCAACCAAGGATAGGTACGGGTTCATTGGTCTAGAGCACCCCTTCAAGCCCTTGTCTCAAGATGGTACCTTAGGGAGCAAGAGGTAGTCTTTTGACTTGAGTGGTCTAGGGAACCCCAAGTCAAAGGAAGGTCCTAGAGTGGCCTGGGTCTAGAGCACCCCTCGAAGGAAGAACGACCTATATCATTGGCATTGCACCCTAACGGATTCACTCTCATAAGATGGAGGATTTGATTAACAATAGGCCCAAGTATATCTCTTCCATGGTAACATGAGACTTACATAATAAGAGAGCATATAGGTTATGTTTTATTGACATAGAAAAGAGGAATTGAATACTAATGTACTCTTTTACAAGTTGAAATTGTTTGCAAGGTTGCGGAAATTTTGGCTTGCTAAAAGGGGACATAACATTTCTCACTTCATCGATGGTAATTTGTAATTCTCATGGTCCCCAAAATTATAGTCGTCTCTTGGGTATTATTAAGATTTCTATAACAATCTAATTTTGGCATTCAAACTATTTGATTTCACATTCTATAATGTCTTTAAATTAATGAAATGATTTTGATTTTATAACCTTTGAGAATAAAAATAATTAAATTTCTCATTTTTTTAAAATTTATCCTTGCCAAGATATTTAACTTCCAATTATATAATTTAAAATTTATAACATTTGAATATAATTTGGTGGTATGTAGTTTCTCTTTATAATGGTCTAAAACAAATAAAAAAACTTATTTGTGTCCTTGTGTTTGAGACTCT
Source organism: Cunninghamia lanceolata (assembly GCA_027924645.1). NCBI lineage: Eukaryota > Viridiplantae > Streptophyta > Pinopsida > Cupressales > Cupressaceae > Cunninghamia > Cunninghamia lanceolata. Next base: position 12,215,549 of record BSBN01000237.1, on the reverse strand, counting down.
CTTTTTCAAATGTCATGGTTCTCCTCCAAAAATGCAATAGCCTTTGGCTCAGTTGTACCCATACAAAAATTTTGTACTATGAACTAAATCTTTGTTGTCTTCTCAAACATGAATCAATTTTCAGAACATTATCTTGTTTGTCTATATCATTTTTGTTGTTTTTCAATCATAAACTTGTAGAATGTAGCTTTCAAACAAATCCACCAAGGTCCCTACAAGTCACCAAGAGCAAGGACAGGACAAGAGGGGGTCTGCCCAGGATCACCACGGGCACCCCTAGTTCCCTATGGGTTCTTCAAAGAATATATAATTATAATTTATTATAATAATTATAATTATAATTTATATATAAATAATAAAAATTATATATTTATATTTTATAATTTATATATAAATAATAAAATTTAAAATTATAATTATATATTATATAATAAATTATAACTTATAATTTAGAATATTATATATAATTATAAATTGTATTATAATTTATATATATAATTTATAGTTTATAATTATATAAATTATAATTTATAGTTATATTGAATATTACTCAATGTAACTATAATATATATGTAGTCGTACCCTGTACCGAGGCAAAAAAGATTGTCGTACCAGCATACCAAAACCCAAAACCCATACCTGTTCCCATACCAGGATCGACAACTTAGCTCAAATTCAATCTACCAAAGCATTCATGTCCCTATGTTTAAGCCTACTCGATTCTTTTGTGTACTTGCATTGTTCGTCTCTGCATTTAGTTGAACTGTGAAAGTGCGATAGTTATAAAGTTTTCATTTATTCAAAAGCATAAAAACCTTTTGCCTAAAATAGAAGTGTGTGTCAACCTTTTGCCCTAGGTGAATCCAAAAAGTCACCTTTAGTTTTGTTTAACATGATCAAGAACCACCCAAAAAACATAGATTAAGGTTTTAGATTTTGTCTTTGTTATAGGGAGCTTCCTCTTTTAATTTGAAGAATAATTCTACCATACATGTCATTTCATTTTGTGTCACACAAAAAGGGACAAATTAAAATGCAAACAAGCTCATCCCCAAACTATACCTCAAGTTTCAATCCCAAATAGCTACGAATTTGGGCTTGGATAGCATATTGTAAAATGCACGAGAGAATAAAATAAGATAAAGAAATCAATAATTTATACCATTCCTCTTAATATGCTTTTCCAGTCATATAGTCTTGTGGTCAACCAACCAAACTTCTAAGTTCTAACCATACATGAACCACCCTTTTCAAAACTAACTCATGTCTAACCAAAGTCCCCAATTGAATTTTTGTTGTATAAGTCAATACCTAAGACTATAGCATAACATAACACAATCCACTTAAATAACCATTGCATTAATATGATAACAGGCCTGCAAATGGTTTTCCTTCTATTTCTTGTTTTAAATTAGAATTTAATATTTTTCCTCACTATCTAATTGAGACCATAAATTAAATGCCATATGATTAATTAGCTGCACTCGTTTGTCTTGGAACATTAAATTTATTAAAATATAAATCTATGAGATTACTCCCTTGAAAAGGATCAAGTGGAAATTTTTCTTAGAGCCCTTTTGCATAGCTAACACAATAGATTCTTGAATTCCCATCTTTTTCAAGGCCAATTCAAATACCAGAAAAAGTAATGTCAAAGAAATTAAGCCATGGCAAAAATACAAAAGGTTTATGTGAGATTTCACCGAAGCAATGGTTGACGATTCAAAATAGTTGTCCGAGAAAGGTGCTCAAAATTGTATTTCTCGTCTGATGCATGCTGTCATATAAGACAGATAACTCAATCTTTTAAAATTTAAAAAAATCAACTCAATCTTTTAAAATTTAAAAAAATCACTACGTAAATGTTTCTCATTAGAACATGGAAACTTAAAAGAATAGTGATGAAAGAAGAGAAATATGGAACAAAATCAATTGAAACAAGAATTTCCTCTTAGTGACAAAAAATATATCCTAGGCCAACAAATTTATAGTTATTCTATAGCAATAAGAAATCAATCTAAAAAATATACAGCCTGTATGTTTTTTTCCCACATATGTAAGATGCTACTAAAATGTACCATGTGAACCAAAAAACTAACCTGATCAATGATAAAAAGATCTTCATCGATCTTTCCTATTATAAATCCGAGGTTGAATTGCCCAATTACCTATATCATCAAAGGAATTAACATGGTATAATTCATGCACATTGAATTTGTTTACTAAATATAGTTTGAAATGCAAAATCTTGGAGGCCATCCCCAAGACGAAAAAAAGGTCAAAATGAATTATCAATTGCTTTGCTAGTATTATCCAATTTGTATTCAAACATGCATTTTCTAATTTAAGATGGTTAATTTATCTTTAGAAAAAAATGATCCATTATATTTCTTGAAAGCTTTGTATATTAATCAAAGTGTCATGTCCCCTTTTTTGGATTAAAATAATTAATAATATTATTTAAGTTGGCCCTAATAATTTCTAATTTTAAGGGACAACTTAATAATATTATTATAATTAAAATAAAAGGTGTTTTCAAACACTAGTATTAAAATAAATTTAAAAAAATAAAAAATAAAAAGTACTTCTAAATACTTAAAATTAAATTAAATTAATACTTGGAAGGAAATATTGGACCCAAGGGCCCAATTTGAAAAGGTATATCAAGGAGGTGCCTATCTTCATTTGAATATTCATTCAAGTTATCCTTTTGCATCAAATTTTCAGAGTTGAGTAGTTTGTTCAATCTAGGGCATCCAATGACGAAAACCCTCGGCTACAATTTGTGATCTAGGAGAACAAAACGCCTCTTGGGTCTCTTTTCCGAAGGTGAGGGCAAAAACTCTCAATTTTCCAACATTGGCAAATCCACCTAAGGTTTGCATGGTGTGCTAATTCAATGTTTGTGTGGATTTTCAAGGTTGAGGCGATCAAGATTTGCAAGCAGATAATTATTTGGGATTTTTGGAGATTTCCTACAAGGGCAGATTGTTGTTTGGTGTCATTGAAGGATTTTCACATCATTTTGTAAGGTTGCCCAGCTTCAAAAAGTCAAACATAAATTTCCAAAAAAATCAGAAATAATTTTGGCAAAGTGGGCGAATCAGTTTGGAAGGTATTAATTGTTGATTTAGGAGATTCCAATCAAGCACCTGCATTAAGGACAATAATGGCATCATTCCCAACCGCCTAATCCCAAATCCAGTCCGTACAACACTTTCATACCAGTCGTACCAGCATTTATTGAAGCCGTATAAGTCTGTAACAGCTTTCTAGGCTGTCGTATAGGTTAGAGGATCAGACCTAGGGTCAATTCTGCATACACCATCAGCAGAAGGAACAAAAAAAAAAAAAATTAATTTGCTTTTTGGGAGTCTGCATCAGTTGTACATTCCCTATACTAGTCAATGACCAACCATACCAATCAAGTACAAGGTCGTACCAATCAGGATTTGACAAAATAAATTCAGATCGAGAGTTTAGTGAGTCTAATTTATCATTCTCAGATTTGTAATAGCGTATTTCAGTATTGTAACAACTCCCATGATGAGCACACACTTATACTGAGAGGGGGGGTGAATCAGTATAAGACAAACTTTTACTTTTTCAAACTAACAACCACAATAACATCAATTGCACAATTTCATTGACTTAAGATCAACACAAGATTTACGTGGAAACCCTTGTAGGAGAAAACCACGGCAAAATATTGCTTTTATATATAATTCTCTTACAAGCTTTGTAGGCACCAACCTCCAGGAGACTCCAATCCCCTCTTGTACAATCTATGAGCACCAACCCACTAGAGACACCAATCCCTGTTTGTAGAATTCGTGAGCACCAACCCACTAGAGATACCAATCCCCACAACTGAGCACCGACCCAGCAAGGCACCAACCTACGAACTCTTCAATGGATGATATGTCTTCACAAGATCTGAATGTCGATACACTTCCTCTCACAAATCTGATCACAACCCACACAATATCCTTCTTTCACAAATCTGATCACTACTCAAACAATATCCTTTCTTTACACATCTAATCCAAATCATGCACAAACTCTTTTCACAAAACTGATCATAATCATGGCACTATCTTCTCATAAATTTCTGCCTTGAGATCTTCCCAAACTCGTCCTTTATCTCTGCAAGATCTTCTTCTTTATCACAACACAATCTTCTTCTTTACAGCAGCATAGACCTCCTTCTATAATTCTGCCTTTAACTCTTTTATATCTGCATAACCTTCAGATCTGAGTGTGTCTTCTTTATTATCTCTTTTACACCCAACACTCATCCTCCTTCACATTCCAAAACTTATATCTTCATATCTCTATGAAGAGATGTATCCTTTTCTAAAGATGATGTCCTTTCAAAAGGACACGACTTCTCTTAGATCCCAATCGATGCCTTTTGAAACTGATTGCTACACTTGTTAATTATATTTGCTGCCTTAATGAATCACTACACATCTTTATTAATCTTTAATCGCTCCTCCTCTCATTACATATTTCTCATACCAAATCCCACTTCTCATATTTAAATTGCACTTTTTTCATTACATGTATCTCCTTACTAATCGCACCTCATACTAACCAATTTAAATAAGACACTTTGTCTTATATGGGGAGTGCTCTTTAGAGAGGTCGGCCCAAATTTATTTATCTTTTAAAACTTTAACTTTGGTGTTGAAGAGAGTCGGCCTGTTTCTGAACAGAAGTTCATTATATAAATATCAACTTTGCATGGAGTCGCCCATTTTGTAAGAATGTTTTTATGGCCTTTGGCCTATGTCGATTTCGTCCATATTAATCTCAAACTAATCTCATGTATCCATATCTCTTTTGAATAAACAAATTGTTTTCTCATATATGATTCCATGTAAATGTCTTTGTCTTCATACAGTACGCCCATAAATAACCAATGTTTAAATGTTTAATTTAAAATTCTCTTAGCGCTATCTTCACGAGTAGTCGGCCATGATAGAGATTGACCCAATATAGAAACTCCAATGTGATCCTCCAAACAGTTTATCCAACTTGTCCTCGATATGCCATTGAATGAAAATGACGATTACCTTGCATACAATGATATTGCTACTTGACATCAATGACAACATGTCCATGCATCTTTGACATCTATGACAACAATTTTTTTTACCTAATCTCACACATTTTTTGACAAAAACTCAGGTGGAAGGGCAAGATCCAAGATCTCGCAATATATCACAAGATTTTCCCATGATCTACTATGGTTCATAAAGACCTTACAATGCCCAAGGAAGGACCAAAATGTTATTGAAGGATATGATGCGGCATCTTTATTAATAAAGCACAATGAGTCTAAAGGAACTTAAGTTGATAATCACTATTAGAGGTATACTTCCAATGAGCATAACTATTACCCCTTTTGATAGTTTTCAAAGGTCATCCACACATAAAAAGATATCAGAGGTTACTGCCAGTCAATAGTTCATTGTCTACTACATGTGCTTAGTTTCAATTATAATATATATCATAACAAAAGCTATTGAATTGAAAGGTTTGTCAATGATAAATCATGAGACAGAATTCATAGCTGACAAAAGTAAGATCATAATAAGACATGGTATATCAGAATCCATAAAGGAAGCCAACGTATTTAACATAAATAGCCTCCTTGCTTCCATTTATCTTGTCTCAAGAAATTTAAAGAGCAAAGTCTTGGGATCTTTATGTATTTCAGATGGGAAAATATTACGACTGTTGGAAATATTGTCACTGATGTCAAAGGCGTATGGACAAGATTGTTGGCAAGATTATTGTCATTGATGTCAAAGGTGTGGAGATGTAATGTCCCACCCCTATCTGAGATCAATTTTTTCGTTTTTTTCCCAATTTTCTGTGGTTTAGCTGATACCTGGTGCATTTTGGGTTTTTTGCATTTTGACATAGAAAACATGCATATACATATTTTCGAAAATACAATGAAATAGAAATACCCAAATGCTTATATTTAATGTAAATGCATTACAAAGCATAAAGGAACAATACCCATATGAAATATATTCAAAATAACTAGGGTTTCAACATACTCATTTGCTGACCAAGATATTACAAGGCTGGAATTGATAGTTACAGCAGTACTAGATGCTCAGACGCCTTCAAAACTCAAATCAGATGTTGACATAAAAGGTGCAGCGGACCCTAGTGTTGTGACGCCTCAAATGGAGGCTGGAAATCATGTAATACAAAAGTTTATTGATCCCAAACTGCCCAACGTCCTCCTACAATGCCGATACGGCCTGTACCTTCAAGTACAGCAATAAATGCTAACTCCGAACCCTCTAATCACTGCTATAATTATTGTATCAAGTCTGCTGAGAGTTTAAGCAACAGCTGGGAATGAAACTCATACAAATCACACCAAAATGTTTGATTTCCTGCACTATGTTGTACGGCCTGTTATGGGATTGGTACTGGCAGTCTAGGGAGCAAAAAGCTCATCAAAACATCATCAAATCCACAATGAACACTTGCAATGCCTTTGTCTATAACCTTCTTGTATTATCATGCCAAAAAACTGGAGATATAACCCTAGTTCCACAGGGACGCGTCCCCCCTGGAAAACAATCGTCCCCGAGACGGGGACGTTTCCAGGACAGGGAGACGTCAGGGAAATATCCCCCGCCGTCCCCCCCGCCGCATTTCTTTGAGGCACTCTGTCAAACAGTTCACGTGCCTTGTCTATACTTCCACAATTTGCATACATGTCTAACAGGGTAGTTGCAACTACAACCTCTAACAAAATTCCTCTATCCTTTATGTTTTGATGGATGTCCATACCCTATTCCAAAGCTCCCATTTTGACATAGGCAGGGAGGATGCTAGCAAAGGTTGTGGAATTTGGCTTTACACTAGCCAATTGCATTTGCTTTAAAATTTCTAAAGCCTTTTTAACAAATCCATTTTGTGCATATCCTGCAATCATTGCAATCCATGAGACCACATTTCTTTGAGGCATTCTGTCAAACAGTTCACGTGCCTAGTCTATGCTTCCACATTTTGCATACATCAAACAGTTCACGTGCCTAGTCTATGCTTCCACATTTTGCATACATGTCTAACAGGGTAGTTGCAACTACAACATCTGACAAAATTCCTCTAACCTTTATGTTTTGATGGATGTCCATACCCTATTCCAAAGCTCCCATTTTGACACAGGCAAGGAGGATGCTGGCAAAGGTTGTATTTCAGCCCAATATGTTTAAACTCTAAACTTTACTTATTAAGTTATTCCTTAGGCTTCTACAGTTATACATCTTTTTATAACTAATTTTTCAAGTACTATATGTATTTCAGCGCACCGCTCCCCCGCCGCTGTCCCCCCGTCCCCGTCCCCGAAACCCCATGGTACTATGGATATAAGCTTGAAATCTTTGCCGCGACAATATAACTTCATGCAATGAAGCTCAATGGTGACTCCTGCAAATGAAGCCACTCACACAACACCCTGGGAGTGTCTTTCAACCCCGCAGATGCTCTCAACCATGGAGGTTTCCGTCTCCAAAGCTGCTGGTACAAACCCTTGTTCTCCAAGAACCAAGCTGAAACTTGTGAAATAAGCAAAATGTAGTGAATGAATGAAATGAGCGTTCATTTTGTCTTTTGTTTCTTCTCCCAAACCCAATGCCACTTTTGGGATTATAATAATATTTTGTTATTTCACTTACTTCCTTCATAAAACATGACTTTATATTTCATATTATATGTCCACTTATATTATAAAGTCACATTATACTTTATTTCACTAAGTTAAATATTTTAATTTAACTTAGGAAATAGATGTACCATTAAAATTAAATTCATTTGACCTCCGAAAATGGATTCCATCGCACTAATCAAATGAAAACAAATGAAGCCCAGTTGATTCACACTAACTCGCTCTGAGTCCCGAGCCCCTACTAAAAATAGTAAGTTCGGCCACGAGGTCCAAAACTGCACCAAAAAGAGCAATCCCAACATGGGTCCCCTAACCATTCATGTTAGTCTACGAGAACCGCTAATAGACTAACCCTAATTTCCGAACTTCTTAGGAAAGGGACATTACAGGAGAGCATTTTGTCAATGAAGGAAATCGTTGTCCAAGAATGTAAATGATATCAAGAAGGAAATCTTTGGTCCAAGAAAGAGGCCAAAGGCCACTAATCGATCTCTCCATAGCAGCTCTCAAACTTACATTATTCCCTTTGAAGATTGCTGGCCGACTCCCTTTGTTATATGCAAATTAATATTACCTTAATATTTGTCTTTGAGCCAACCACATTTTGGCATATAAATAAAGTTACTATATTGGCCGACCACCTTTTGGCATATATTCCAAGACATATATAAATGTAGTTAAGATTGCCCAAACTAATAATGCTAAGGATGTATTAGGAGCAGCGATTAATATATCTCATAAGGTAGTGATTCCATTTGCTAAGAGGCAGCAATTCATTATGAAAAGGCAGCGCTTATGTTTATGAAGGCAGAGATTCTATGTGAAAGGATATATCAAAGCATTTGAGGATAAATAAAAGAGTTTAAAGGCAGCGATCATCCCTTAATAAAAGGTCATGTCTTCCTAAAAGGATATCACTCTTCAAAAGGATGTCTCTCTTCAAAAGGATGTCTCTCTTCATAAAGACATAAGGATATAAATGGAATGAAAAGTGTGAAGAAAATGGGGTGTGGAAAATAAAAGATTATATGATTGCCATCCATTTAAGGATGCAAATGTGTGTGGAATAAAAGACAAATCAGTCATACACCAGCAGATGTGTGAAGAAAAACAGCAGAATGTTAGATGGAATAAGTGCAGATTTGATAAGGGATATATGCAGATTTAAACGAGTAGAATATGCAGATTTGAAGGAGAGCTTATATGTGGATAATGTATTATCATTTGCAAGCAGATCTGCAAAGAAGAATGAGGGTGCAAAATACATGATACAAGCTGATCTATGAAGGAGAATAAAATGTAATATCAGTCCTATGTAAGGATGAAGATGTGAGATATGTGAAGATCAAATAAGAAAAGGAGGGAACTGTGTGGTGTGTAAAAAGATATATCATATAAACACATGCAGATTTGAGGAGAAGAAAATAATAGAAGATCATTCAAAGGCAGATTTGTGAAGGAGAATAAATGTGTGGAGAGAGTGCAGATTTACTAAAGGTATTATGAAATGTTCATCATCCATTGAAGAAGTTATATTCAAGAAGACAAGACTTTGTTGAGTTAGAGGTTATAATATTCTACCCCTGATATTATTGTTTTTGAAAATCACAAGCTGAGTTACAGATAATTAGCTCATAAATCCCATCTCCTAATATGAGTTGATACTATCAATATTGTTGTTGTACATTCAAACAAACAAGGAAGAATGAAATGAGTAGTACATTCAAACTGAGTTATACCATGATGTCTCTGCTGTCCAGTCACAGTGCTACAGAAATCCTTCCTTTGCTGCTGTATGGTAGCTACCTGGGTGCAAGGAAAATCAGAAAAATTGCTTGAACATGCTTCTCTCCCTCTACCAACGTTGACTTTACTGCTTTGTGTCTCAGTAAGAACCACAACAAAGACTTTGCAACCTCTAATCACCAACGAACTGTCCTTGAAAACTCATACCCAGGAATCATGAAGGTACAGCCCTGTCAATGGTACGGCAGGCTACAGAAATTAATTCACAACAGATCAACTAACAGGATATGCTCAGAAAGGGTCGCCTCTAGTTGACTTCAAATGGGTCTTCTGCATTTTGGCATAAACTATGGTCTCTAAATCAGTGCGAACACATGAAATCCCTGTTGTATGGCCCTGATGCAGTACGGCCTGCAGCAGCAAGTTCAAAGGAAACTCCCAGAAATAACACTCACAATCAAACCAAAATCTTCTCATTCAAATTCAAACAACAAACCAAAAACTTGCAGGCCAAAACTCAGAAAACATCAATCTCCATTTTGCTCCCATATGATTTCTGAAGTGAAATCACCAATATTTGCCTCAGCTAGGACTGGTCTCTCACAGTCGAAACTGGGTGAAGTTGAGATGAAAATCTCCAAAACCTCGCTTAGCAGCACAAGCACTCCAAAAACAACTCCAATTCCCAAATTGCATGAAGAAGATTCACAATGTGCGATATATCAACTCTACTACCCACCACGCTCATGCAAAAGGAAACATTAAATATTTACTAATGAGCGCTCCCCCACTCCACAAACAAGGCCAAGAATAGGCGTGCATACAAGAGGGGCCCACCATAACCAATGCCCACAACAGGGAATAATCCCAACTACTCTTAAAAGGATATGAATTTAAAATAAACATTCTAGTTTATATTAACCAAAGTTGGATGGATACGGAGACGGCTATTTTTCAAGAACCCCTAATATGGATACGGCTGGATACGAATATATATATAGATAGAATTTATTATTTTATACCTAAATATGATGCTTTTATTTTATTAATATTAACTATGTTTAATAAGCTTATATATATAAAGTTTATATTATTTAATAATATGATTTTTAATTTGGTATATATATTATATAATTATTGATATATATATCATTTTTATATTATTAAATAATTTATCATATTCAATATATAATATATTATATATATATATATCAGATTAAAAATTATATTATTAAATAATCTATCATATTAAAATAAAATATTTATTATTTTATACCTAAATATTATACTTTTAATAATAAAAAATATTAAATATTAATAATAATAACAATAATAATATTAATAATATATTTAATAACAATAATGCCGATAAGGGCGTGGTTCGGTGGTCAAGTCGCTCAGTTGTAGTGGCAGCCACCAGAGTTCAAACCCCTGCTGGGCCAACGAGCTCGCGGATTTTAGTGTTCTTGCTAGGGGATGAGGTCCCCCGTGTTGTGGCCTCACCGGTTCATTGCTCCAGGCAAAAGCATTCACGTGGAGCCGGAGGGCGTGTCGCACCAATGTCGCCGGTCATGTTAAAAAGTTTACCAGGCGCATTATCTTTAAAAAATATATATTTAATAACAATAATATTACTGATAAAAAAAATAATAATAAATATTAAATATCAAATTAAAAAATATTTACATATAAAATAAGAAATTGTATTCTAAACTATAGCACAACGCTGAAAAAGAATTTCGATATCTTCCACAATATTCTAAATTGAGGATTCAAAAATATTTTATTTAGACACGGATATAAAATCAAGGCAACATTATAGAAAAGAAGCAAATTGCCATTTCTCCGAAATCGGGAAATTAGAGTCAATGAACACCGTTCGGTTTTGCTCATGAATTGATCCGCAGCCAATTGATCTCTGCCCAAATGATTTCGCAGACGAATTATTTCATTTGTTACTTTGAATGTTCGTTTTATCGGATGGCTCTCAAAGGGATTGATCGGCTACTGCTCACCCCCTCCATCGAACATTTTTTATTTACCGCCAGATCTTGATGCAACGTTTTAGGGTTTGATTTTTTTTAAAAGAAAATGTTACTTGGGCACAACATAGTCAGATTAGGTCGCCAAATCCAGACACGTCTGGTTCAGTTCAAAATTTGAACACATTCTGGGTATGGTTGGGCACGGTACCCAAGCCGTATCCACCACGTATCGCACCCATTTCTATACCAAGTACGGCGTTACGCGTGCCAAGGGAAGCAAGCTACCTTATCCAGTAACACTGATATTAACCTTTTAAAAGACCTGTTTCCCTTAATGAAAAGTTAGCCTTCAGGAAATGATAAAAGGCTAACATATATTCATTTTTTGATCACTAAGGAAAAGGGGACATTATAGAGGTTGGTGCCTCATATTGGAGAGGTTGGTGCCTCATATCGAAGAGATCGGTGTCTCTTACTGAGTTGGTGCTCGGTGACGGGGATTGGTGTCTCTGGTGGATTGGTGCCTACAAATTCTATAGGTGGGGATTGGTGTCTCCAGTAGGTTGATGCCTACGAAGTTTGTAAGAGAATTTTATATAAGCAATATCTCGTCGTGGTTTTCTCTGAAAGGGTTTCCACATAATTCTAGTGTTCTTCTTGTGTTCTTAATTGTTAGATCTTGCATGATTGTTGTTGCTATGGTTGATTAAGTTTTGAAAAAGTAAAAGATTAGCTTATACTGATTCACTGTAAGATACCCAACTAATACTAACTAAAAATTTTCTTAGACAAATTTTCTTGCACTTAACTCATCAACTACTCCACTACTTAATGACATACATCAAAGATAACAGCTTGTATGAATCAACTTTGAAGCTGGGTACTTGTATTGTTACTTAATTGAACTTATTGCAAATGTCTTATTACAATGGATAATGCCTTCAATGGCAATGAACATACAAACTTATTCAACTGATTACATGAGAGGCCTTGAAGCCTAGATGTATACAATACTTTCAACTTCTTCACAACTAGCTCTATCTCACTAGTTGATGTAGATCACTTCAATTGAACCCAATGATGTCAACTGGATGTCAACACCTCACAATGCAACAAGGGAGCATCACCTTGTCAGTTGAGGGAGCATCACCCCAACACTTGAAACTCGCAGGCCTCAAGATTACAAGCATAAAGCTTTGCAGAGAGAAATTTCACCAAAGATTAAGATATCAAATGAATGAAAGAGCTCCTCCTTTTCTAGGCCTTCCAAAGGAAATGAAGGCACGTTTTCCAAGGAGCATATTTAGGAGAATATTCCTCTTGACAACTCATCCAAGGACTCTGACACGGATCCCAATGCTACCCTTCTGACCAATGAGACTTCAGGTAGTTGTAACTACCTTATCTTCTTCTAGGTGCCACTTGAAGTGGATTTGCTCATGAAATGGCTCCTTATGGGTTCTAGGCGCACATCTTGGTAGTTTTGAACTGGTGATTGTGACTAAGTGTCAACAGAGGATGATGTAACTAGGAAATGTTTCCTTGTGTTGTCTTCTCATTCCAGGGAAGTCTACCAGCTCCACACCAAGTCAACCTGCTTAAGGCGCACTTTTGAGTCAATGCAGGAGAAGACTAGCGCCTTGTGTTGGATTCATCTTCATGCATGTGGTGGTTTACATTTAAAGACTTTGTGGTGAAGTGAGACACTTAACTCACCAAGCGCCTTGACTAATTGAAGTGATTGGAAGCTACCTTCCCACTTAGGCGCACATTTGAAGGATTTGTAGTAGATTTGGCACCAAGGGATAGTCTGACATATTTCCACAAGTTTAGACCACAAACTGGAGTTTCCAAGAGTTAGATTAACTCCTATGAAATGAGCACCCAACACTTCCCTCCTTTGAAGATGCTTCTTTCTCAACTTGGCGCACTTACCATCAGTTTGGCTAGGAATTTGCGCCTAGGTTCCAACTGATCATCTTTTCAAGGTAAATTGAAAGCAACTTGACTTCAATTGGATTGATCTTGCCCCCTTGATGGAGCACCTTGTATCTAGACTGGTCTTGAGGACTTGCTCCCATCTTAGGCGCACTTTTGAGGTAGTTTCAACTGATATTTACGCCTAGCATCTTTATGAGGATGTCCTATATTATTCAAACTTCCAGACACTTGTAATCAAACCTTTGGATGCTCTTTAGTCTAGCGGCCTTATTCAGAGTATCAATCATCTTGCTTGGGTCCTCAACTTCATCTAGGCGCCATATGAGCTTTCCAAGGGAAGGCGCAATTGTGAGGTTGGGAAAACTCTTAACACTATTCTTTGACAAAGATGATGATTTCTAGTAAAAGGATGATCCCTTGAATCAATTATGATGAAGTTACCTTTTTAATTCACAATCTCACTTAGGAGCCCTTCAAGGGTTGTTTAGACATGAACTAGTGCCTTAGGCGCATACTTGGGTTAGGCAAATCATGAACGCCTTGCCTCCTTGACGCAAGTTTGGAGTCATGAGGCATCAAAATGGCGCCATAGAGTCTCCAAACCAGTTCCTTAGCAATTCAAAACACTCTTGATTCTTGAAACTCCTCCTTCAAGCTTGGGTGCCAGTTCAAGGTCCTGGAACCATGATTTAGCGCCTTGTTGCTCTAGGCGCCCATTCAGAATTGTGCAACTTGAGATTTGCACCTAGAGTGAATAGGCTTTCATTCTGACTTAATTCACTAAGACAACTTCATCTTGAAGGCCAAACAACTTTTCCTGCCAGAGCGCCTTGTTTGATGTGCTTCCTAACATGATGCTTCTATACTAGGCACCACTTGAAGCAGGTGGAGAGATAAAGTGCGCCTTACTTCACTTAGGCAATTTCTAAACTTCAAAAACCTTGATTCAGTGTGCTGAAAAGCTTTAAGGATGATAGGGTTATCACTTTGCACATTCAAATCCTGATAGAGGACTCCAAATCCTTAAGCGCCCATTTAGGAAATCTAATGTGAGATTGGTGCCTAGACTCCACGAGTCAACTTCCTGCTTATTGGTCTTCCAAACTTAGCCAAATTTCAAGTTTCTGACTTTGTTCCTGCAAAATAATTAGGTTAAGTTAGTCAAAAACCAATTCATTCCCTCATCATTTAGAATTAGCCTCCGGGAATGAGGAATAGGCTAATCCATTCTTCACTTGATGATCAAGCCGGAAACGGGGACATGACATTCACCCCCCCCAGTATAAGCGTGTGCTCATCAAAGACTAAGAAAATAACTGCACACTTTTGTTAAGGTGGCTCTGATAATGTTTCTTAAACTGTGAAAAGCAGAACACAAGATCTGACTTGCTACATTTTGAATGTGAATTCTACATGAAAAATACAAAAAATTGTTCCTATATATAATATTCAATAAAAAAGGATGCCAAAAGTAATAGTTTGTGCGTGAAAAGAAAGCATTATATACCTTCATTTTTCTAAAATCTTCTTTATTGAATGACCTCTCTAGCTCTCTTGTGGCTGCAGCTAAAGCTGCCTCCTTTTCCTCCCCATCTTCAACTATAGAACTTTTTGCCAGTGTGGCAGCAGCATAGCACCTGTTTCACATAGAACCCAACTTGAACTTACTGCTTGACACTGTAAGTAGTTTCAAAATTAAACAAAACAATATTTTACAATACATCAGAAATCTTTTGCACTTTAATCTAAATACCAAAAGATTTCGTCAATGCCAGTAACAGGGATTACCTCTTGTCTCTTTTCTTTTTTTCCTGAGAGTCTGCATTTCTATCATGCCTAAGAAGACCCCTACTGCTCTTCAGCCTGCACCTATTAATATCAAATTGGACAATTCTAATCTCTTTGCTATCAACTTGACTATCAATATTATCTTTATCATCTAGGGGCACATCAGACATCAACTTAGTGCCAATGACTTCATCAGTTCTTGAAACTCTCTCTACATCCAATATTTGCATTGAACTAGATACCATACCCACATTATCTTCTTGAGATATCATTTCTAGGTTCTCAAATGCAGCATTTCCCTCACCAGTGCCATGATCCCCTTCAACCTGAATAAATGCAAACGTTTCAACTTACAATTAAGCATATGCTCTTAACTTAGAAATGTCAATGTCCAGCAGGATCACTGATAAAATTCATTGATCATTTGCACATCAGCATTTATGAATTCTACTATTCCATATATCTAGTCACCTGTCATTGATTCAGAAGCTGCAACTGGCATCATACTTCTATCTATATCATACATGGATGATAAGGTAAGAACTTGGCAGGCACAAGGTGGCAATAGTACTTTGAAATAGGAGCTTACATGTCTCAAGACAACAGAAGCATAAGACCAAAATGTACCAGGAACTTCAAGATTATGTAATAAAAACAGAAAAATAATTTTCAATTCACCAATAAGACAAAATTTAAACTCACATGATTGTTTCCCTTGTTCAAATGACAACAGAATTGACTAATAACGGTGAAATGTTCAAATTAACTTATGATAAACTTTCGAGTTTGAGGTGAAAGTTACCAAAGCATAATTGCAAGTCCTGCACTCAATTGACTTGTATGACCCAAATTTGTCTGTGTCAGAACAACTAAAGGACACTTGAAAATCTTCAATTCAAGCCATATACAGCTTCTTATTCCATAATTAATTAGGACATTGACAATTTATAGTTCTGGAATGGATTAGAGGATGGTTTTTACTATTTTAGGATCTTAATAATTATGGCATTAGATTTTCAATGAGGGAACTGATCCTAGAGCTAGGACAATATAGCAGAGTAGATAATATTAGCCATTTAATTTGTACCTTTCAATGCGACACAAAACGGAACAGATGTGCGATAAAAATGCTCTTCAAATTAGAAGAGGAGGCTCCTGGTACATTAAAAACTAGCCCAAAACTGGACAATATGTACTTGCAATTTACAATCTTTAGAATGATGTTTTAGGGTGGTTCACATTCATGCTGAATAAAACATAAATGTGTGTCTTTTGGGTTTTTCCTAGGGTAAAAAGATAAGATGCTCTTTCCACACAAGGCAAAGGATTTTATGTTTTTTGACTAAAAACAAGTCCTACAACTACATGTTTATGCCGTTCAGTTAAAAATAGAGACTGAGCAAGGTAGTACACACAAAGTTGAATACGCTAAAATGTGAACACGAACACTATAGTTAAATGTACGAACTAGTACAAATCCACAAGCTACACCTTCAAGCTCACCTACAAAGCCTACAAATTCGCTGAAGCAATTTAACCCTTAGCACACATAACAAGACATCTCAATACACATTTATAAGCAAGATAGGCAAAATAAACGTCATTGAGTGAATAAAAAATTACCGAATACTTAATAAATAGCAACTCCAACAATATGCAAGAGTGAGAATTACCATTTATTAAAATAAGTGCAAAAAGGCATGTATCTATAGTTATACTGTTTACAAACAATTGCATGAAAATAAATGAAATGAATTAACGACACTACTACCCTAACTATGACCACTTGCATGATCAACAAGCTTTATTACAAAATAATCCTATCCACTAATTCTAATTTGACCCATGCAACTGTCAATTGAACTAACGATTAAAATGTTACAATTATCCCTTAAAAACTCTAATCCCTCACATGCATTTAAAAATAGCTAAATCCAAGGTATAAATAGCAGGCTCTAGCTAAATATAGTTTTTCCTAGAATATGCTCCTCTTTGAAAATGACAACAGCTAAAATGGCACGGGCTATTTTGGCACAAGTTGAAAATAAGCTTTTCTAGAAATTCCAACAAAGCTTTCCCTTGTTTTGACAAAGTTGGTGAACTTGACAAATCCGCTAAAACTCTAAAATTTTGGCAATTTTCTTGACGCTCAGATCTGAAACCTTTCTTTATATTTGTTATCTTTGCAGACTTGGCAGCACCGAGTCTCAATGATAACCTCCTAATCCCCCTCAACGCCAAGATTGGAGTGAAGAAAATAGAGCAAAGTCACCACCAATGCCTCCTATGATGGGTACGACTATCCCAGATGGTACGGCCAGCAAGAACAAGGGAAAACAGTCCCAAATCCTTCATCAATCTCTGCTACAATCTGCTAACAATCTGTCCACTAAATCAAACTACGAAGAACACCAAAATCTGCAAGAATATATCATGAAAATCCTCAAACCCAGTTCATCATGAACTCCATTGAAGCACAACTGCAAATACTGGATGTATCTGCCCTCAATAGCACCTTTGGATGGTATTGCACATCTGTAGAATGCTGTCACCGAAGGGAGTTTTCGTTCCCAACAGCCCTATGGGTTCAAATCTCTTCAAACCCTCTCAAAACCCTAGCAGAGCAAAAATAAGCAATTTCCAATATCAAGCATGCCAAATCAAGTACTTTTTCCATCTTTTATTTCCCCCCAAGAGAGGCGTTGCTTTTTGGAGAGGGAATATTTCATTTTAAAACATTTTATAATTCCCTAGAGATGGGCACCCAAGTCATATTAGTGACACTTTAAATATTACTTAAATATGTCACTTGCTTTTTAATATTTCTAAAGCCCCTGTTAAATAAATATCATTAATCTTCAAACTTTAAAATGAATGCCAAGATATAATCGGAATCCAGAGTTCTATAACTCACCGGAAAGGTCTCAACGAGACGTATCCATTCCACATCTGAGAATCCCGAAACGGCACCATTCCCCAATTTACTAAAAATAGCAAGTATGGGCAAAAAGCTAACAAAGCCACCTCTCGAAAGTACCAACTGGATCCTAACTAAACCCAAGCCAACATCCACACTACTGATTAACTCATCCAAGGCTCTGCCAACCATGGTTCCCTAACCAAGTTAATTAGTCTACGGGAACCCAATGATAGACTAACTCTGTATAGAGAAACGGGACATTACACACCACAAAACCTCTAAGCTCGATGCACACCTGAGATAGCCAACCGCTGACTACCAAATTACCAAAAACAGTGCCAAGCTGACACTGACTATAAATAGCAGTTTTCTCCGAGGACCAAAGAGAACAGACCCCAAAAAACCCAAAAAGATTGTCACCATGCAAGCACTTACTATAAATACTAAGTACAAACAAGTTGTCTGAAATCCCTCCGGAAAGTGTCATACAGCTCCACTTGATCACCTCAACACACTGGTGACATCGAAATACTCCTCTAATCAAGCTGTCACAAAGCCAGAAAGTTAGCTCCAACTACACTGCAAGAGAGCCCAAAAATGGGGCCATTACAAGCTGTAACCGTAAGAAAACCAAGTCCCCTATCTCAAAAGATATCTTGATCTTGTGCCTATCTGCATAGACCTTCTACTGATTCTAAGCCTGCTAGAGGTTATTCTTAAGTGATTTCAAAATATTCTAACTCCCTTGGACCCAATCTTTGACTTTTGGAACCCAGCTGTCATCAAATGTCAAATTCACAAAAGATGTAGGATCATAACCATACAAAGCCCTGAAAGGAGTCATGCCAATTGACATGTGATGGGTGGTATTGTAGCAATGCTCACCAAAGTATAACCATTTGATCCAAGCCTTCTATTGCCCTGATACATAGTTACACAAGTAGCCTTCCACCCATTTATTAACAATCTTCATCTGCCCATCTGTCTACAGATGATAACTAGTGCTCGGAGTTAACTCAGTACCAGTTAATCTGAAAAGCTCCTGCCAAAACATACTGAGAAACCTATTGTCCCGAACACTAACAATGTTCTTGGGTAGAACATGGAGTCTAAACACCTCTCTAAAGAACAACTCTGCAACCTAAGGTGCCTTATACTCTGAAGATATGGCAAAGAAGTGAGCATACTTAGTCAACCTATCGACCACCACAAAGATACAATCTTTGCCCTGCACCCATGGAAGACCTGTAATAAAATCCACAGATATACTTTCCCACTTTTGCTCAGGAATTAGTAAGGGCTGCAATAAACCTGCAAGGAAAGTATGCTCTGACTTGTTTTGTTGACAAGTCAAACACTCTCTAACATGTCACAAGACATCATCCTTGAGACCCTTCCATGTGAATCTCTACCTAATTTGTTTGTATGTCTTGAAATACCCTGGGTGTCCTACTAGAGGTGTGTAATAGATAGCTCTCAAAATCTTCTCCATTTTTTATTCTGAAACGAGGTAGATTCTATCCTTATACAAAATAAGATCATCCACCACCTTGTACCTGTCATCCCGAACTTTCCCTTCCATGACATCACAAGCAAAAGTATTCTTGGAATACTCAACCAAGAGACGAGCCTTCCAATCAGCTAAAATCTCAGACATGGAGCACAAAGTAGATTTTCCGGATAATGAATCAGCAAGTATGTTATTTTTCCCCTTAACATACTCTATGTCAAAGTCATATGCCTATAATTTGTTTACCCATTTATGATGCCGCTCATCAAATCCTTTTGGTTTAGGAAGTATTTCAAGTTGTTATGATCAGTTCTTAACACAAACTTACCCCCAACCAAGTATTGTTTGAATTTAGCCAATGCATGCATTATAGCTAACACCTCCTTGTCATATATGGAAAATCTCTTCTTAGCATCTTTGAGCTTCATGCTTTCAAATGCAATAGGATGTTTGTTTTGCATTAGGACAACTCCAATGACCTCACTAGAAGCATCACACTCCAATACAAAGGGCTGAGAAAAGTCTAGCAATGCTAAAACTGGACAGGAACTCATAACCTCCTTGAGCTTATCAAATGTCTGTTGTGTTGTAATTGTCCAAGTGAATGACCCCTTCTTGGTCAAATCTATCAAGGGTGTTGCCAATTACGAAAATCCCTTAACAAACCTCCAATAATAACTGCATAAGCCAAAGAATCCTCTCAAATGAGACAGTGTCTTAGGCAGTGGCCAATCCAAGATGGCTCGGATCTTGTCCATGTCAACCTTGACCCCTTCAGCACTAATCATGTGGCCCAAGTATAAAATCTCTGTTATTCCAAATTCACACTTAGACATTTTAGCATAAAGTGATTGTGCCAACTGGATACCTAAGACCTCATCAATGTGCCTAAGATGGTCCTCCCAAGTCTTACTGTAAATTAGAATGTCATCAAAGAAAACAAGTACAAACTTAAGCAACTGCTTGTTGAACACATGGTTCATGCATGACTGGAAAGTAGCAAGTGCATTGGTCAACCCAAATGGCATGACCAAAAACTCGTAATATCCATAATGACATCTGAATGTTGTTTTGTGTATGTCCTCTATAACTCTGATCTGGTGGTATCCTGATCAAAGATCAATCTTCAAGAAGTAGACTACCCCATGAAGATCATCAATCCTGGGTATAGGATACCTGTTCTTAATCGTCTTCCTATTGAGAGCCCTGTAGTCAATACACATCCGCATGGTCCCATCCTCTTTCTTAACCAGCACTACTAAAAAAGCGGAAGGACTAGAACTGGGCCTAATATGCCCCATATCAAACAACTCTCGAATAGCCTTCTCTATCTCCTCCTTATGTCTTTTTGGATGGCGATAAGGAGTGGTAATGATGGGCTTAGCACCCTCCTCAAGTTCAATCACATGCTCAAAACCCCTATTTGATGGCCTACCAGAAGGAATGTCACTGAACACTAAACTATGCTTGTCCAACAAAGACTGTGTATCAACATGATAATGTCTCTCAGCTTCTAAAGAAGTCTTTGAGAAAAGCCTCCATCTTCTTCATTGTGACAACCCAAGGTGCTCCATTAGACATACCACGAAGCACGACCTTTTTACCATCAACCTTGAACATCAATTCCATCATTTGAAAGTTTTGTGAGTACTTCCCTAGTGAGTGCAGCCACTAAATCCCCAAAACAACATTTGTCTCACCAATCTCAACTACATAGAAATCATCGGTCACTCTATGATTACCCAACATGATACTAATTTGTGATATCTCTTTTGTGCAGCTCATAGTGAATCCATCTACCACCATCACATTAAACCCATCAAAATCTTCAACCTCAAGGCCTCTCTTCGCAACTAGCCCCTCATCAATGAAATTGTGGGTTGCCCCACTACTGATCAACACTGTCACTGTTGACCCTGCAACACTCCTCTAACTCTGAAGGGATTATATCTAAGTGTACCCGATAGAGTAGAAAAACCTCTTGTTCCTCCCATCTCCTGTACCTTTCATTCAGCTCTTTCCTCTTCATGTTCACTCCCTGAATCATCCTGCTCCTTTTCTTTTTCACTATCTGAAATGACCTCAATATAGTGCAATTTGCCTCTTCCTAGGCATCTGTGTCCTAGCTCCCATGGGTCTTTGCATGAAAAACAAAGCTTTTTTCTTCGCAGCACATTCTTGGCCTCATCATCTAAACTTGCCTTCTTAGGACATTCCTTTTGAAAAGGTTATTTTGTTGTCTTTCTTAGGTGGGAATGTCATAGGCTGAAATTTAGTCTTTGGTGCTAAAAACTCCATATTTCTAACTCTTTTTATCGCATCCTGCAAAGAAGGTGGGTCAAATGCCTTAACCCATCCTCGAAGTGATTATGTCAACCCCTCGATGAAAAGATCAGTGAGTCTACTCTCTGAGACATCAAGTACCATGACTGAAAGTCTTTGAAATTCTAACACATAGGCATCCACTGAACCAAATTGCTTAAGTTGAGCCAATTCTTTGAAGTGCAACTCTAGGTCCTTCTTATCAAATCTGTCTATCAATCTCTAAGTGAAATCAGCATACAAATCAATGAGGTCGTGGCCTTGTGTTACCAATCCATGGTACTAACACTCATATGCTTCTCCCTCCAAGTGAAGCGTAGCATACTTAACTGCTTCATTTTGTGTCATGGGATTAAGTTGGAAGTATGTGTCAAGCTTTTGCACCCATGCAAGTGCAGTGCATTTGTTGGAACCATCAAAACTAGGTATGGACAACTTGCCCTCCCTACACTGCAACTCTTGATTTTGTCCTCTTTCCCTCTTGGGTCTATTCCTATATTTCTACTGGCAAAAACCCTGTAATGTATTGTAACGTGAAATTCATCTCCTAGAGACTGATAATCATGTA
The DNA here is from genome assembly GCA_027924645.1 of Cunninghamia lanceolata. Classification (NCBI taxonomy): domain Eukaryota; kingdom Viridiplantae; phylum Streptophyta; class Pinopsida; order Cupressales; family Cupressaceae; genus Cunninghamia; species Cunninghamia lanceolata. Next base: position 12,193,067 of record BSBN01000237.1, on the reverse strand, counting down.
AATAATCCATAAATCCTTCACCCACATTCTGTTGTACCTCATTTCCTGCAGGATGCTCTACTATGAATGTAGGCATTAAATGCCTAGTTGCTGACCCAATGGTAGTTTTGGTAGTGTTATTGTTGTTTCTACTAATTTCTCCATTGTTGCTATTGTTTCCATTGTTACCATGGTTGTTTTGGTTAGCTTCAGAAGTGTTCATGTTTTGAATCATTTGTGTTAACAATGTCAACAACTAGGTTAACTTTTGTCCTCTAGCAAGGTCATTGAGTATTTGCACTGTACTATTACCTTGATTTCCTTTTCTGTCACCCATATTCTCTTTTGTTTCGATTTCTGAATCTAGATCTTGAATCCTTCTCCAATAGGTTATATATTCTCTATCCCCTGGCTGCATTAATCTGATAACTCCCAATCAGGCTGGCAGGAAGACCAGCTTTGATACTACTGTAAAGTTCCTACCCAAAAAAATTTGTCCAAACTTGCAGTTTTCACAATTTTAGCATACAGGCATTCATCAAACAGTTTGCAAACAATTCTTCATACAAAATTTCCAATTTAAATGATCAAGAATGGCTGCAACTAAATTTATATTTAGGAACAACTTCAAAACCCATTAAAATTAACATTCTAATGCAATGATATCATAAGGACATTTTGTCAAATAGTTGTCCATTCATTCTTCCAACTGAAAAATATGCCCAATAAGTTCTGAAATGTGTTGATACAAAATTCAGAGATGCATACAACTTACAGCCGTGATTTCTAACCTGGATACGAAGATGACAACGTTTGCAAATGATGCTAAGCTAAGTGGAGGACTGAACCGCACTGAAAATAGCGATTTGGACCTCCAAAACTCTTGTTACAGCAACCTTATCAAATAAATCTTCACCTGAACAGCAATACCCCGTGATAAATATACTTACAGGAGTTCCTAGCCGGGCAGCGAGTATTAAATGTGCAAAAGCTGCAAGAAAAGGTAGTGCATCCTTTTGTAGATTCCCACACACCTCTTCAACCCCTCAATCTCTTCTTGAATGCATGAGATGCCCTCAAAAAGGGTTGCATCTCCCTTCAAATGGCAGCGGTCGGGTTATGAGTGGATGCGGCCAGGCTTGGGAAGGCTTCCAAGCCTTTTTCCTTCACTACAAATCTTCAAAAGTGGTGTTTCTCTTAGCAATGGTGTGGCTGGAAGAATAGGGAAAGAAACCCTAGAATAAACCCACAGATTCTTCAATAAATCAATCTCAAATCCCCCCAAATTTATTATTTGTTTACAAATCTCCAATAAATTTGGCAATACAACTTCCTATAGAACAAACACAAAACCCTGATAAAATGATGTAACTCTTCAGCACAATCTTCATCAATACTTCATCATTTTGCACACTTGTGAACTCTGAATGAATCCACCAAGGATTAGCTAGGTGAGTTTTTGTCCACGAAACCAATATTGCCTTACGGTTTTAGTCCTAGGGCTACAGCTAAACAAATGCTCAAGCTCTCAATAGAGTTTCAAGAAAAATGAAACGTCAAGAAGTCACTTTTCCTTCAGAACCCCCTTTTATAACTTTTTGGGAGAAAATATTTTATTTTCTTTTATTCCTTCGATTTCCCGCTCAAAACATAAACTGTATTTTTTTAACAATTTCACTTTTGTACCCCATGTCTAGCAACCCTTTACAAAGTCACATTATAAACTCTTGTTCAGCATAAATAATAAATTAAATATAAGTTGTCCTTAGAAATAACTTTGGACGACTTAATATTTAATTAATTAAACATTCCCTTGTTTCAATCCCAAATAGGCTACAGGAATTAAAATAGGTTAAAGGGTCTTCGTCCACACTCACTCCTAAGAAGGGGATATTACAATCAAATTCACATTGGGTATATCCCATGACAAATCTCCCATTAGATTCGTTTAAAAGACGTTTAGGAACATCCAAAAATCCTTGATTTTCATTTGAAGCTATCAATATCTATATGAATCTATGCATCTCGAGACTATTTTTTCCATCGTGTTCACTTGTTACATGGAACAAGCAATGTATGTGCAAGAGAAGACATTTCTACCACTCGCCTTGTTAGTGAAGTAGGCACATGAGAACTATCACTGACATAATTGATGAAAGTACCGCTTTTGCTTGAAGGAGGTGGATCCTGTTGAAGTGGTTGAACATTCAAAGGAAGTAGTGACCCAATTGAATCTTTTTGTATCTTTCCTGAAGTAAAAGTAATCAGATAGTCTTCCAACTCAATGGCGTGTTCTTGAGTGTCACACAATTCTATAGCTTTTCCTTACTTGAGAAAGAAAGCAACTTTTAAAGATAGAGCATTGATGAAGCAACTTAGAAAAATCTCAAAATAAGGATTTAGAGTGTTAGCAACTCTAATAGCCAAACGATTAAATCTTGCAACAAACTCTCTCATTGGTTCACTTTCATCTTTCTTGGAATTTGAGAGTTGCGCAAACAAGATATAATTGTCTTCAATCGACTTGAAATGCCATGTCCCCACTTCCTAAGTAATCTTCAGGAGTGTTGCAGATTAGCCTATTCACCATTCCCGTAGGCTAATTAAAGCGATTAGGGGATGATCTCGAGTTGACACTAGTGAGTTGGATTTATTTCTATGGCTCAATTTATTTCTACTTAATATATTTTACTAGGCACTGGCGATGGATTAAAACATAATCTTTAATTACATTTTTTATTATTAAAGTCCTAGTAAAATTACTTTACCTTGGGAGTTGTGCCTCAATGTATTATTTTATTATAGAAGGTTGTAACTTAAAAAGTGGCCACGAAGGGTATGTGCATCATGGAGTTGTGTGCCTAGGAAGAGGTAGGCCCCTTTTGCAGTGGCGTTTCCCTTATAAAGTCAAAAATAAAGTTTATTTTCATTTGCTTTGTGGGGCGCACAAGAGGGCAGCGAACTAGGAAATTGTGGCAGCCTTATGGGAGACTTAAATCGATAAAATAAAACTGATTTCCTTTTGTTTTCAGCGGTGGACTTCAAAGTATTATTCTTTCTTGTTTTGGGCGCCATGTTTGAGGAAGTACATATTGCATTTGGAGTTTATGCTATCTTCTATTTTGCTGATTTATGCTGAGAGTGACCTCTTTTCTCCGGAAATGCTTATTCCAGACTTCTAGGGTGATGCTCTCCCTTGGGATTACAGGGTGTTGTGATGCTCCCACACCATATAGATGGATGAAGTCAAGCAAATTTCATCATAAAGCTTCAAAGATTGAGTGATGTTGCTAGGGTTTGAAATGTTCAATTTGCAGGTTTATGACAGTGAAGTTTTATTGAAGACTTTGGCTTGCATGTTGGTATTTTGGTGTGCATGTTTGATGAGTGATGGATTTTGAGGTTGTGTTGCAAATAATTCATCTACGTATTTGAGTTTTGTAGATTTGAGCTATTGGGAGTTGCTGCAATTTTCAGTTCCAGCTAGGGTTTGACATGGGTGCTCACAAAAATTAGTTTTGGCATATGGGTATTGATGCAAAGTGGCTGCCATAAGGTTGGAATAACATATGCACTTCTGGGTATTCTTCATTTCGTTGTATGATTCCAGATATTATCGATCTTCCTCTCTTGTCAACTCCAAAATTTGTAGCAGCGAACTCAAAAATGGAAAAAGATGCAAAATATGTATTTGGTTATGTGTTTCCAAGTTTGCAATGTGTTCATTTTTATTTCTAGTTGATTGTTCAGCAATTATTTCATGTTTTTATGGCAAAATCTCTCCCAAAATTACACATGCAATTCCAAAACCGAAACCCCTTCTGCATCTTCTGTCTAGTCTGAAATACCACATTAATAAAAAATACAAAAACACATTAAAAAGACAAAAAAAATTACAGCAAAACAGGTCAGCATATTACATGAAATGTGCAAGAAACTTCTTACTCATTGACTCCCAACTCGTGATTGAACCAGCACCAAGGTGATGAAACCAATTAACTGTTGTGCCTTGTAATGTTTCCACGAACAAGCAAACTACAACATTTTCATGTGGAACACTTAGAATTCCACACATGGTAGTGAATATTGAGATATGCTCGTCGGGAGGCTTCTTGTCGTCATTGTAGAACTTGGGAAAATTCTTTCTTGATCTACGAGAGAGCTCATGATTTTTTGTCATTGCCAATGAACCAATTTGATTACCCCATGGCAACAATAGATGCGGTTGATTGTTGTTGATGCAGTTATCCTTCTAATTAGCCATAGCGCTTGAAGCTTAAAACTATTGATATGAACTCTAGAACCTGTGTGCCAAGTTGAATGACTCAATGAATAAGACAATAGTCTTGTCACCAAAAACTATTAGCATTTTAATTCGCACCTTTTAATGTGACACAAAATGAAACAGATGTGTAGTGAAACCACTCTTTGAATTACAAGGGGAAACTCCTTGTAAATTAAAATTAGACAATATGTACTTGCAATTTACAATCTTTGTAATGATTTTTTTGGGTGGTTCACGTTTATGCTAAATAAAATGTAAATGTGTATCTTTTGGTTTTGCCTAGAGTAAAAGGCTAAGACACTCTTTTGACACATGGCAAAGGCTTTTATGTTTTTTGACTTAAAACAAATCCTACAAATACACACTTATGTCGTTCAATTAAAAATAGAGAATGAGCAAGGTAAATACACACCGAGTTGAATAGGCTAAAACATAAACATGAACACTATGATTAAACATATGACTTGGTACAAAGCCACGATCTACACCTTGGAGCTCACCTACAATACAAAGCCTACAAATTCGTCAAAGCAATTTAACCCTTAGCACACATGACGAGACATCTCACGACACATTTTTAAGCAATTCCAGCAATATGCAAGAGTAAGAATTATGATATTTAAAATAAAGTGCAAAAAGGCACTTATTTATATTGATTACAAACAATTGTATGAAAATAAATTAACTGGACTTCTACCCTAACTACGACCACTTGCATGATCAACAAACTTTATTACAAATTAATCATATCCACTAATGTTAATTTGAAACATGCGACTATCAATTGAACTGATGATTAAAATATTACAATTATCCCTTTAAAACTCTCGTCTCTCACATGATGATATAGACGATCTAAAAATAGCGGACTCCAAGCTATATATAGTGGGCTCCAACTAAATATAGCTTTTCCCAAAATATGTAGTCAGCATACAATGTCTTTATTATATTTAGATAATATGGTTGTATCCGACTATGTATTAATTGTTTGTCTACTTTCGGGTAATTATTAGGAGCCAGTTGGTAGACGGTTGTGTTATGCTTGGTCTAAGTGAACATAAAGTTAAAAGCATTCAATATAGAAAGCTCCAACATTAAGATTAGACGGTGATTTATGCCAAGTGCATTTGTTTGACTGAATTCCATGGACCATTCCAAGAAATTGTCACCATGCTGGTTCTAAAAGGGTTTTAAAAAATTGCCAGTTTTGATGTCAATTGAGGCAAATATTTTTAAGGCGTGAATCATTGTTTTGAGACCCTCTAACACATGAGGTAAATATTCAGGTAATGTTCATGCTTCAAAAAATAAATGTGGAAAAGGTGAAAAGACTAAATAAATGTGGAAATGATGAAACGACAATATTTAAATGTGGCAATGGTGAAACAACAATATATAAATGTAGAAATGGCAAAAAGACAATTGTGTATATATCTATGCCTAAAAGAAAAAGACAACAATTATATGAGCACATAATACTTCAGCAAAAGAAGGCAATCCCAAAAGATGTAACCATGCTCGAGTTAAAATAGATCAAAGCTACTAATATGACCTCTGCTGATATAAAGAATTTCAGAATTTATTGTGCCTTCTAAATGATTCAACAATCACAGGTAACAAAAAGGTAATTGACGGATATTCATTTTAACAACAAAATCCCCATTTTAAAAGATAGGACACATCCAAACCATGAACTACACACCAGATAAAAATTGGCTGACCAACTCTAAATTATTACCTGCAGGCTTCCTCTTTGGTCTTTTGCTTGTTCATTGCAACATTGAACAGGAGTCAGATTTCCACTCAAATCCAGTATTCCTGGAAAGTCATTTTCATCTTCATTTTTTGAAGTCAATTTGCGCATAGAACAAGCATCCTTTTCTGAACAAAAGCCCAGCCTAGAACCTTTAATATTTTCTTTCTTCACAAGTTTAGAATTTTCATCAGCACAAAACATCCATTTCTTTAGCACCGGTTCTTCACTCAGTAGAGATCCTTCTTCATGTTGCCTCTTGTTTGGTGTTACAAAGCCAGTGAGCTTAGACTGCACCCGCCTTGAACGGGAAACCAATTCTAAATCTTTCAATCCCCTCTTTGGTGTATTTGCCATTGAAGAGTTTTCCAGTTTCTTTAAAGAAGAATTGGTCTGTTTTAAAGGTGATGTGAATTCAGAAAATGGACTACCACACATGAATGCTGCAAAATCAACAAGTGGTGTGCTTGTTTTAGGTTCAGATGTATCAGATATTGATTCAGTCGTTGCATCATCAACTTTTCGGTTCTCACTATTGTCCTCTTGCATGGCATCTTCTTTGGAATCTTGAAACAGCTCTTCAGTATGCGAATTTGGCCTACTGTCGTCCAAAACCGAAACTTTACTATTTCCATTTTGAGTCATGTCAGAATTATCTGTGAAAGAAGGTTCCTGCTTCTCTGGATTACATGGTGACACCAATGAAATGCAAGTCTCCCTCACCTGTGAGCTGATTTCAAAGTTATTTATAGAATAAGTATATTTATTAGGAGCATAAATCTTTTCTAACGACTCTCTGAGAGCAGACATAATAGGACCTTCATCATGAAGAAAAACCTTCCTCTTGTCAGGAGTTACATTAACATCATATGTGGTAGTAGGAAGGATGAAATTCAAGACAGCCATGGGAAATTGCTGAGAATTATAAGATTTATAAATCTCATTCAGAAGCTTTGTCACTTTAGGCATGTCCACAGGACGACCATTGACATAGAAGAATTGTCTATCCCCTGCAGCCCTTCCACTTCCAGATCCAGGCTTGGATACAAAACCTTCAATACGGCATCCATCTGAGATACAAAAATCTAAAGCTTCCAAACATGCAAGTGTCTTAGTGCCAAAGACTGTTATTATGTTGTCCTTGACAGAACCACTTCCTTGTGTTTTCAGAACCACAATCTTGGAATTCCGACCTGCCACATTACTGCAGACTAATCGAACTCCTTTTGCAATGAGAGCATAAGCCTGGAAGAAAAAAATGGATCACCATTTGCACTAGGCAAAATATAGATAAACTTATATTGAAAATTGCAAGTTCAAATTGTTTGTAGAACTTGAAAAGATGGTGTAAGACACCACCAAAGAAATGTACAAATTATAGCACAGTTAGGAATCTTGATCAAATTTCCTAACTTTCTTTGCTTCTTATAATAAAGGAATCTTGATCAAATTTCTTAACATTCTGTGCATCTTAAAATAATCATATGGCACAATGGAAGGGCAAAGATATTCGAAAAGCATGCATAAGGATGAGAGACAACCACTTAAACCCTGGTTCACAAAGAAGAATCAAATTAAACAGCAGTAAAACAACTCTTTGTAAAAGCTAAAACAAATATAATTAAGCATATCTGTAAAATTTCAGTAGAAATGCTTACAAATTAACTATCAGTGACAAGGGGGGTATATATATTTGTATGCATCAAGGAGTATGGTAGAACAACAGAAGACAGTCATATCAATAGAGTGGTTGCATCACTTGAATATATAATTTTTTCTTCTGCACTATGCTCTTCAAATCTAGTAGCAATGCTCCACAAACATTTTTTATTATGTGTACATGGAAAATGTTTGCGCTTTTCATTTGCTGTGTCTATTCACATAAAGCTTTTCAGAATAATTGAGGCCAGTTGTAATGTCCCCATTTTGAGCCAAACATGATTTTGGTTTGAGCTTGGTTTTAGAGGATAGAAATCTATAACGTTGGCTCAATATTTGTTTTGTTTGGATTTTTGGCTAAGTGTTGTATGATGATATTTTTCATTCAGCCAAAATATTGTGATTTTCTAGCCAAGTGTAACATACACCCCCGGATATATGTTTGTTTTGCACCAAGTTTTTTTTGTTTTCTGGCTGATTGGGGTTTAGGGTTTCATTACATGTTTTGCATGTTTTGCATGTTTTGGTTTTGCATTGATAACATGAAATACAAAGCATATAAACAAAACCCACAAAATCTAAAATAGATATCAACTAGATAACGACAACCCAGATCATGAAATATGTTCAAACTAATTACTATAACATACCCGTTTTGAAAACTGCAACTTCACTATATTGCCTTACTGGGAATCAACTTACATCAAGGGTCAAATCACCCGGGAATCACTTACAATGAGAGTTTAGCAACCATATCAACTCTGCAATATAATATAAGGCCCTAGACAACAATATTGAAGAACATAGGTAACCAAAAGGGAGGTTGAACTTCCTCCAAAACCCCCACATCACAGTCTAAATGGTACGGCCTCAGCTGGTACTTGATATCAGCTCGTAGCAGCTCCAAAACCTTCCCAAACTCTGCTGTTACAGTCTGCAGAAAGTTGTCCGGTATAGGCAACCAGGTATGAGTGAAGAAAAACCCCAAAGCATCACACAATCCCCAATAAAGTGCAGTGCGGCTTGCAAGCAGAGTACGGCCAGTATGCAGAGGTATGGCCTATCAAAAAGGGGCTATTCACAGCCAACAAACTTCAACAAAGGACTGAATATGTCTGTCACAAAATATAATCCCCTGTCCATCAACAATCTCCATGAAATATTATCAATTCTTGCTCAAATCACCATCAAAATGAATCATTCAAATGCCCAACTAAAACTCCTGAATGAAGCCTCCAAGAATCTTTTCTTGATATGGTCTCTCACACACGAAGAAGAGGACTATGCAGAGGTTTTTGTCTCAACACAGCCAATATCAAACCGTAGAGCCAAGCTCCAAAGCCAATGCACGGGAATATCACCAAAAGAGAGTAAAAATCATAAACCAAGCATATGCAAAATGAGGCTCACTTTTCCTTTTGTTTCCTCTCTCTCCCCAACGCCCAAAAAAGCAATTATTTTATTATTTTATTTTGATTTCTCGTGTCCCCTCTTCACCATGTGGGCACCCAACTCCTAGGAGCACAACTTTAAGTTGTGACTTAATATTATAACATAAAGTTACTTTATAATATAAGTCACTTTATCCCTTATAAATAATATAAGTTAAATCTTTAGTTTAATTTATACTTTATCAAATAATGCTCTGGATGTATCAAGACCAATAGTCTCGTGCAATGCTCCACTGCCTCTGCCCTGCTATAAATTGATTTAAGGTCAGGATACCACCAGATCCGTATGAGGGCAGAGGACATAGAGAAGACTACTTTCAGGTGTCATTACGGCCACTTTGAGTTTCTTGTGATGTCGTTTGGACTTACCAATGCCCCTGCTACTTTCCAAAGTTGCATGAATCAAATATTCAGACGGTAGCTTAGGAAGTTTGTATTGATATTTTTTGATAACATCCTAATTTTCAGCAGGACTTGGGAGGATCATCTGAGACATCTGGAGGAGGCATTGAGAATATTGAAGAGTGAATCCCTCTATGCCAAAGAGTCAAAATGTGACTTTGGCATGACGGAGTTACTTTATTTGGGCCACATTATTAGTGTTGATGGTGTCAGGTTAGATCCTGAAAAGATAAAGGCAATTGTTGATTGGCCCCCACCCACAAACCTCACACAGCTTAAGGGCTTCTTTGGACTTTGCGGGTTTTACAGGAGGTTTGTAAAAGGCTTCTCTCAAACAACTGCACCATTGACAGACTTGACGAAGAAGGGAGCCTTTGAGTGGAATGACAGAGCTCAGCAGTGCTTTGATCACTTCAAGCACTTGATGTCTACTTGCCCTGTGTTGGCGATCCCCGACTTTTCTAAGCCGTTCGAGCTAGAGTGTGATGCTTCAGGAGAGGGGATAGGGGCAGTGCTCATGCAGGAGAAACACCCGATAGCATTCGAGAGCAGGAAACTTCGGGGTGTTGAGAGGAGTTACTCGGTATATGACCAAGAGATGTTGGCCATAATGCATGCATTGGTCAAGTTCAGAGCTTATCTAGTAGGCGAGAAGTTCATCATCAAAACAGACCACAACAACATAAAATATTTTATGAACCAGAAGGATCTGAATGACAGACAGCAGAAGTGGGTCAACAGGCTCCAGGCTTATGACTTTGACATTGAGTATGTCAAGGGGAAGAGAAATGTAGTTGCAGATGCATTGTTGAGGAGACCTCACTTGTGCTTAGTTGGAAAGATATCTGCTGATTGGAGGGAGTTGATTGCAGCAGAGTATGCCAAAGACTCTTGGGCAGCAGGAGTTATTGAGGGCACTATCAAGGATGACAGATATTTTGTGGTGAATGACCTGATCATATACAAAGACAAAATATTTTTGGTGCCCAGTTCTCAGTTCAAGCATAAGGTGATAAGAACTTTCCATGACACTCCAATGGCTGGCCATCCTGGATTCTTCAAAACTTATAGACAGATTCAAGAGAGGTTCACATGGAAAGGGCTAAAGGAGGAAGTGCTGAAGTATGTTCATGAGTGTCTCATTTGCCAGCAGAATAAGCATGAGCATACTTACCCAGCGGGTTTACTACAGCCATTGCCTATTCCCAACCAAAAATGGGAATGTATCTCCATGGACTTCGTTACAAGGTTGCCTAAGGTGCAGGGGAAGGACTGTATTTATGTGGTAGTCAATAGACTTACCAAATTTCCACACTTCTTCGCCATTTCAGCAACTTATACAGCTGCTCAGGTGGCTGATTTATTCTTCAGGGAGATACTCAAGCTTCACGGAATACCCAAAAGTATAGTCAGTGATAGGGACAGCAAGTTCCTGAGTTTATTTTGGTAGGAGCTATTCAGACTTTGTGGCACTGATTTGACTCCGAGTACCAGATACCACCCGCAGACAGATGAGCAAACAAAGGTGGTGAACAAGTGGTTAGAGGGGTATCTCCGTAATTATGTTTCGGGGCAGCAGAAGGCATGGATCAGATGGTTGCACTTGGGGGAGTATTGTTATAACACCACATACCACATGTCTATTCAAATGACTCCTTTCAGGGCACTATATGGTTATGATGCCCCATGCTTCACAGATCTCTTACTTGGTGACAGTCGGGTGCCTAAGGCAAAAGATCTTTTGCAGGAGAGCCAGGACATAGTGAAGGAGCTCAAGGAGAATATACAGCAGGCACAAAATCAGCATAAGCTTTATGCTGATCAGCACCGAGTGGAGAGGAGTTTCAAGGTTGGAGACATGGTGTATTTGAGGCTCCAACCTTACAGGCAGTCCACTCTCAAGAAGAGTGGAGCAGAAAAACTAAAACCCAGGTTTTATGGCCCATTCAAGATTACCAGAAAGGTGGGTAAAGTGGCATATGAGCACGAATTGCCAGTAGATAGCAAAGTGCATAATGTGTTTCATGTTTCCAGATTGAAGAAAGCTCTTGACCACAATGTGATTCCCTCAGTAGAGCTTCTACCATTGGATGAGAAGGGGAAGTTAATTCTTGTACCAGAGGCTATCATTGACACCCGAGAGAGGAATTTGAGGAGACAAGTCATCAGAGAATACCTAGTTAAGTGGAAGAATTTACCAGTTGAGGATGCCACTTGGGAGAGTGAACAGATATTGCAGCATCCTGAACTGAGGTTGCTTGAGGACAAGCAATCTTGGGGAGGGCGAACTGTAATGTCCCCCATCTAGCCCATTGGATCAGTGGATAGGGATTAGCCTATGACCAGACTCCCATAGGCTAATGGAGATGTTTAGGGGGTCATTTCAGCAAACTTCCTATTTATAGTAAGTCAAGTGTCGGGCACTTGCCATTTTTAGCAGGGTAGTTGTGGAGGTTCTTTGCACATAATTCATGGTCTCGATGTGACTAGAGTTCAAATCGATATAATATAAGTCAAATTAAATATTTAACTTATATTATTTTATAAGACCTCAAAGTGACTTAAAGTTATAAAGTTATTTTATAAAGTGCAAGTCATAACTTAAAGTTGTATTCCTAGAGATGGGCGCCCCTCATAGAGTGATAAAGGGTTGAGTTGTAATTAAAAATAATAAAAAATAAATCCCTCTTGGGCATTGGGGAAGAGAGCAACAAAAGGACCAAATAGTGAATTCATTGGTTATGCGAAGATTATTGAATTTACTCTCTTTGTGAGATTATTGTGCTTTGGCTTTTGGAGCTTGGCTCTAGGGTTTCAGTTGGCTGTGTTGGGATGAAAACTCCGGCATTGGTCCCTTTCCTCATGCGTGAGAGATCGTATCAGGAGAGGATTTGTGGAGGCTTCATCCAGGGGTCTCACTTGTGCATTCACCGGAGATAGTTTGAGGAAGATTTGAGGAGAATATGTTCATATTTGACAGAGATGTCATGAGCAGCTAAGAAGAATCAGAATACCAACAAATTTATGTGATTTTGACATTGTTTTGGAGCTGCCTTTCATTGTTATAGCAGGTCATACCTTCATTTCTGCAGGTCGTACAGTCTAGGAGGTCGTACCCTTCCAAAGGTGTTGATTTGAAGCTTGTTTGGAATCGTTTTGAACTAGAATGTGGTCACCATTAGAGGAGATACCCTGCTGATATAACACAATGGTGTTTGAGAGAGATTTCAGTGGGCTGTTTGCCAACATATGCTGCTACAAGGGCCATACCAGCTGCAGCAATTCGTGGGACTTCAAGTAAATTAATAAGATGCCTTTGTGACCTTTCTATTCATCAAAGTGGGTGACTAGGGCAAGGGTTTGAGCTGCCATTCGTCGTAGAAGCAAACTGTTGCATTCCCAAAAGTTGTAAGCATTTTCCTATGCCTTGTATAGCTGGCTCTTCGTCAGCATCCATATGAAGTTGAAGATTTCTATCTGGGTATGTTACTGTAATTCATATTTTGGCAAAATACAATCTAGGTCTTCATTAGTTTGTTGTTATCTCTTTTAACTTTGCTGGGTTTTCAGTATTCTGTTCATTTTATATGTATTTCATGCAAAAATGCACATGCAAGAAAACCCCATAAAACCCTAAACAGCAAAACAGCAAAAACATACAAAAAATATACACAAAACAAAACATATACCAGGGGTGTATGTTACAATAAAGAACATGTTGATTAGAGGAGACATAAAGAACATGAAATAGGAGATGAAGTAATGATCTATTTGAGAAAGTGGAGATTTCCACAGGGGGAATTGTTGATGATGTCTTTGTGACAACACAACAATAGAATAAAATACCAAATATCCTATCCTCTCTTGATCAAAGCTTCTTGAATGCTGAATTATATGATCAAACAAGAATGCTCCAAGGTTCCTATGATGTCAGGTCTTGACTTGCACATGGATAGACTCAGTAGTTGATGTGATTTGCTGAAAACTCACAAAGGGACTTACGCTGAATTGACCCCTTGCTCCACTCTCAATATGTTATTCTCCTTATTATGAAATGGAACTTACTCTAACCAACTATGAAAGAAAAGGCAAAAGGAAAGGGTTTAGAAGGTTATTCTAAGGACAATGAGATAATGAAACATGCTCTGATAGACAAATTCCTCATGAAACCAAACTCCGCTTCGCCATGAGAACCAACAACTACACGAAGTCGGTGCAATCTTCTAAGGAAACTCAAGGATTTTCATATTGCAAATCTTCATCCAAACACCCACAGCTGGCGCAGCTTGAACAAGTATTCGCAATCGAACTAAAGCAAACGTGGTTAAGGCTGACTTTGTAAAATGACTTATCATCAACAAATCATGAAAAGTATGAACCAAAAAGGAATTCATCAAATATCTCCACATATAAACATTACATCAATGAACTTCTAATCTACTTCTATTCTACTTCGAAACACATCTCCATCATCTTCAAGAAATAAGAAACCATGCGACATTCCAAAACAACACAATTGTCACCAAACTTCAATGAGAAATGCATTAATCTTGGAAGTGATTACAACAATCTCATGAGTTCTCTCCAACAACTTGAAAGAGCTTCCTCTACTCTACTCCTACTCTACTTTCTAATGATCCCCCTTTTCAAATGAGAGAAGTGAGCTTTATATAGAGCTCAAGAATTACAATGAAGGGCCCAGATTGATTATAGAATCAAGGGCCAAGATTTGGATAACACAAGGTAGTTACAACTTGCTATTTTTAGCAAAAAGTAAAAGTTGACACAACTTGTATACATTAAAACTCATAGGCAATGAAGGCACGTTTTCCAAGGTGATAAGGTTGAAGTGGAATCCTTGGAATCTTCTAGATAAGCGCCCTCTTTAGCCTTACTTTGTTGTAAATACATTGAATATGAACGGATGATGTGGCGAACTGTGATTGGCCTGATGATTTGCATATGCCACCTCAGCATCAAGCAAACTAGTTTGATCTTCAATGCGTTCACACTGATTGTAATATCTTCCCAAATTATGGATTTTTTCTTGGAAGTCTTTGAACTTGGAATTTCACCTCTGGAACTTTGCACCTTTCAAACTTGCAAATTTGGGAATTTCGAATTTCTTCATGTCGTCTTTTCATGCCTTAGTATTTTGAATGTAATTCATGACTTTGCTTGATGTACATGCTCATTTCTCATTTTTGTGAAATTTTTTGCAGGAATCGTGCAAGACTCTGACTCTGAATGGTGCAGGAAGTAGAAGATGCTTATCTCTAGTGATGAAACCTTGATGCAGTGAAGTGCATTTCCTCCACCTTGGCGATGAAGTTTTTTCCTTGTGGATGGAAACTTGATAACATCTTCTTCATGCGAAATCTCCTTCAATGAAGTCTTCTCCCTTGAATGCTCTAGATCTTCCTTGAAGTGACCTCTTAGCAAGTGCATAGCACACCTCCAGATTCTTTGATATCTGCAAAATAGACTATTACAAGTCATAGTATTTGATCATGAGAGCATTATATCAAACTCATTAACATATATGAGAAATTGAAAGTTATTCATTGCAAAAATTCAACTCAATTTCTTCTCCCTGAGGCCGACTTCTTCAATGTGCAAAGCAAATTTTGGATTTTGATGTAAGTTGTTGAAGGTGGAAATTTCTCTTTGATAGGAAATTCGCGCCCTAGCAAGGCGCATGTTTCTCTTTAATGAGAAATTTCCTCATTTTCAATTTGAACACTTAGAACTTTTTGTTGTTTCTCCCTCAATTTTTCTTCTCTTGGCGAATGATGTTGATATTTTCCCTTCAAACTTGTGATGTTTAAACATTTTTGGCCTTTTTTGATGAATCAAACACCTCTCTCCCTAGGGCACGAATTTCTCTTTGATGGGAAATTTCCCCCTTTGCATGAGCGCATATTTCTCTTTGATGGGAAATTTCCACCATTTTCAATTTGACATTCACAAATTTTTCTAAGTGTTGAACAACCCTTTTAAACTATTTCACATGATTTCCTCATACATTTTCATGAATTTGACTAAGGAAAGTAACCTTTGATTAACTTGATTCCAAAGAAGAGTCCTTCATTATGGTGCGAATTTCTCTTTGATAAGAAATTTCCACCTTCTACAACTTTAAATTTTGTAAAATTTTCTAAGTCAAACAAACAATCTCCAGTAGGTTGCCCAATGCAAGATGATAACCTTCACACCAAGTAAGATTTTCTTTGTCAAATTTCCTTGATTTACCCTAGAGCGCATATTTCTCTTTGATGAGAAATTTCCACCTTTGCAAGGGCGCAAATTTCTCTTTGATGAGAAATTTCCTTGTTTGACTTGAAAATTTTTCATTTTCAACATTTTCTTCTCTAGCTAATTTCACTTCATTGTTTGAATGATTTTGCATTTTTTCATGATTTAAATCCTCCTTCCTCCTGGAGCGCAAATTTCTCATTGATGAGAAATTTCCTCAATTTGCATTTCTCATACTTAGATTTTTCTTGATCTCACTCTCAACTTTTCCTTTGACCTTAGGCGAAATTTCTCTCCAAATTGATGACTTTTCACAACTTTCATGAATCCAGTTACCTTTTTTCCTTGGGCGCAAATTTCTCTTTAATGAGAAATTTCCTCAATTTCTTAGGCGCATACTGAATGCTCATGAGAAATTTCCACTCGAGGTTCAAGACTTCAACTTTTTTGCCTGATTTCGAAGTGTCCTGGGTGGACGTATATTTAAAAAAAGTATATGCTCAAATATTGAATTTCCTGTACTTTAAATATTTTGAAATATACTTCCAGGATGTTTGAGATAGGTCTTAGATCCATGGGATTTAACATGCATATTCTAGATTTTTGAGGATCCACCAGATTTCAGACTTAGTCAATTTTTAGGATCTCAGAACATCAAACTTCAAGATATCAGACTTAGCCAATTTCAAGAGTTCAGGCCTCATTCGTTATTTTCATGGAGGAGACTAGTTCAGACAACACTTCCAGACCTACAAACTCAAAGAAAACTTGAATCCTAAAGCAAACCTACGACAGAAAGCCGGAAAAAGAGGTCCCCATTTGCAATGAGGCGACGTGTGATTACGTCACAACAGGCAAATAATAAGCTAAAAATGAACAAAATTGGTACTTGTAAAATTGTTAAGAAATTTGATTCAGGAAATGCATTTGAGGTGGAGTTACCAGAAGATCTTGGTATATCACCAATATTTAATATTGCTAATTTATATAAATACCATGATCTAGGAGCTTAACTGGACCAATACCAAACCATTCACTGTATAACGGTAACTTGTTTAAATGATGTGATGTCCCGATATTTAGGCATTGTTTAAATTAAAGATTCAAACATCATGATAAACGATGGAATTACTTTCTTTAAATATGGTGTTGATAGTGTCCCTTCCATCGTCAACTTGAATGATAACTATAAAACATATATAATATATAATATTTAATAGATAATATTAAATAATATATTATCTTTTATTGACAAGATATATTATATTTTAAAATAAATATGAATAATTGCAATTTTATTATATTATAAATTAGAATGATGGTATTATTATCATTATAATAGATATTCACAAAAAGTAAATAATATAATATTAATATAAACATGATTATTAATATAAGACAAGATGATAACTTGAGAATAAGACAAAAGTCTCATTTACATATAAAACAAATTATTTCATATAAGAAAAATTTGACTTATTCCTACGTAGAAATATACAATGCAATTAGCATTTGAAATGAGCATACAATTTATAGACAGCAATCATAATTATCACCTATGATGCAATTTAAAGATAATGTAAATATTGCAATCTGCTTTATAGGCAGCGAGTAATATTAAGGAAAGAGGAACCGTAATTAAAATCCAAGACAGCGATCTGTTAATAAAAATAAAGCACAGTATTAATCAAAGGGCAACGATTAGTATGAAGAAGATAACAGTGATTAAATAAGAGAAGGCAGCAATTAGTAAAGAGGTATGTCTATTTGTAAGGACATCACCTTTGTCAAGGGATGTCTCTCCTCATGAAGGATTGAAGTTATATATAAAATTGTAGTGAAGATCGAATGCAGGGAACATACATCATTATTACAGGCAAGACCATATACTAATAAAAAAAGGCAGCAGTCTTGGTAATCAATATGAATGATCACGATGCTAATTAGTTTTTGTTAATGAATTATTGTTTTATTATCTAATGTAAATGTATACTAATGTAAGATCTATATAGGAATATAATGTATAGTTTGGATATGATCATGCATATTTATAATTTATGCTATCATCTTCATGATCTATTTTGTATGGCTGATATGATTGTTTACAACTATGAAGTTTGATTAGTTTATTATGCATTAATGTGGACTCTTGTATGAATGTCATGATGAGGGAATTAAGGGCCTACGAGGAGGGTAAACGGCATTGGGATCATCCTCTAAGTACGCCACCCCATGGTGGATGGCTGAAGCCTACCACATGTGGGCCAAGGGGGCATAGGAAGCCGCTCTTGGGCTTAGATGGAGTGATTTCTGAGACACCCTGCTGTAGCTACACCCCAACCTCCCATCATGGTGATTAATTGAATCATAAGAGGAGACAGAATGGTTCTGATAAGGGGAACGGTGATAGGACGCCTCACTAGGCACGCCACCCCATATGGATGGCAAGAGGCCACATGGGGCCAAGAGGGGTAAGGTACCCACTCTTAGGCCTAGGGTAGAGGGTTTCTTGGGCACCCTATCAAACCATTTTGTTCCAGGAAGAGTGAATTAAAAACCTAAAAGATTTTAATATATATTTATAATATGATAATTCCAAAACCCTAACCCTAAACTTGTGGGATTTGAATTTTTATGGTAAAATTAGTATTGTTCCAATAGGGGACATTACAAGTGGTATCAAAGCATCTTTCCTGCCATCATGTGTATGTTTTATGTGTATTCAAATGTATTCAAGTGTATACCTTGTGATTTATGTGTATTCAAATGTATACTTCGTGGCTTATGTCTATTTGAGTGTATTCAAAGGTATACTTTGTGACTTATGTTCATATGAATACTTTGTGTATTGCATGTATTCGTGTGTATGCTTCATACTCATGTGTATACTTGATGACCTCGGGATGGTGGACGGGTCCACGGTGTAGTATGGGATGCACCGAATCCCTTTCCCAATTGCCCGATGGTATACTTCATGACTATGCATTCGAGTGTACTTGTATTCAAGTGTATACTCTATGACTTTGTATTTGAGTGCATACTCTATGACTTGTATTTGCATAACTTTGTAATTGTATTTGAGTGTATACTCTATGACTTTGTAATTGTATTTGAGTATGTACTCTATGACTTGACTATGTATTCAAGTGTATACTCTATGACTTTGCAATTGTATTCAAGTATGTACTCTATGACTTGACTATGTATTCAAGTGTATACTCTATGACTTTGTAATTGTATTTGAGTGTGTACTCTGACTTGACTATGTATCTGAGTGTATACTCTATGACTTGAATTTAAATTCAAGTGTATATTTTTGTATTCAAGTGTATGTATTTGAGTGTATACTCTATGGCTTGTATTTGTATTCGAGTGTATACTCTATGACTTGTATTTGTATTCGAATGTATACTCTATGACTTTGTACTCAAGAATATGTATTCGAATGTATACTCTATAACTTTGTATTTGTCTACTCTGTGACTTTGTCTTCAAGTGTACACTTCATGACAATGTATTCGAGTGTATACTCTATGACTTTGTATTTGTATACTCTGTGACTTTGTATTCAAGTGTATACTTCATAACGATGTATTCGAGTGTATACTCTATGACTTTGTATTTGTATACTCTGTGACTTTGTATTCAAGAGTATACTTCATGACGATGTATTCGAGTGTATACTCTATGACTTTGTATTTGTATACTCTATGACTTTGTATTCAAGTGTATACTTCATGACGATGTATTCGAGTGTATACTCTATGACTTTGTATTTGTATACTCAGTGACTTTGTATTCAAGTGTATACTTCATGATTGTGTATTCGAGTGTATACTCTATGACCTTGTATATACTCCATAACTTATATGTATTCAAGTGTATTCAGGTGTATACCTTGTGAATTATGTATTCAAGTGTATTCATGTATATAACTTGTATTCGAGTGTGTTCAAGTGTATACCTTGTGGCTTATATGTATTCAAGTGTATACATTGTGACTTATGTGTATTCGAGCGTATTCAGGTGTATATCTTGTGGCTTATGTGTATGCGTGTATTCATGCGACTTATGTATCTAAGTGTATACTTTATGACTTACATGTATGCTTTGTGACTTGATGTACTCAAACGTATACCTCATGTTTATTCGCATATATGCTTCATGCTTCTTGTAAATACTCTATTTATACTTTATGTATCACATGTATTGATGTGTTACTTCAACAAGATGTGTTCTTATAATTACTTTATGCTTAAAACTATAAGAATGTTAAAGATGTTGTCTTTCCAGTGGCTCAAGCTACTTGGTTGCGTGCTTGAGCTACCTGGTTGCGTGCTTGAGCTACTTGCTTGTCTACTTGAGCCACTTGCCTATGTGCTTGAGCTACTTGCCTACTTGCTTGAGCTGGTTGCCTACGTGCTTGAGCTACTTGCCTACTTGCTTGAGTTGGTTACTTGCGTGATTGAGCTACTTGCCTACTTTCTTGAGCTAGTTACTTGTGTGCTTGAGCTACTTGCTTACTTGCTTGAGCTAGTTGCTTGCATGCTTGAGCTACTTGCCTACTTGCTTGAGCTGGTTGCTCGCGTGCTTGAGCTACTTGGTTGTCTACTTCAATTTTATTATGTAATTAAATGGCAATACATGTAAATTGGTGTAACCATTTCTATATTTAACATCCTGAGGAGATCACTCACCACCATTCGACCTTGAGGTGGAAAAGGGAAGAACATTTCACCTAAGAAAGATATCCAAAACATCATTAAAGAATTCAATTGAGATTTAGGACCACTAAGGTATCATATCAACCAAGGAGGGTCAATCTCTTAAAATTCAAAACAACAAATTTGAGGGGACATAATAAGACAACTAGGAACCCACAAATGGAGAGAAAGATCTTAAAAGAAATGTGGAAACTTATAATAAGATATATTCATCAAACTTAATTGTTCTATCCATTTAGAACAAAGATCAAATGTACAAACAAGCGATCCATCTCTCACTCATTGAAACAATGACAAAACAATCCGGTCCATATCATATGGTCTACCTTGTAACTTATAACATTAATCTAGTGAACTTTGTATTATTTTTCCTACATGTGATATCTAGGGTAGATCATTTCATCCAAGGGTCTTCTTCTCTTAAGAGTAACCCTTTACTCATGATTGAGGATCAAGGATATCAGTATTAGGAGAACAAATTTAGTATCAAAACATAGAGTTATGTAAAGAATAAAACCCCAATAGAATTGAAAGATAGGACAAAATTGAATATTAGAGTAAACCTCTAGAGGCAAGTCCTATTACTTGCTAAGGAATGACTAACTATTGTACATCTTTCATTTAGCAACTTGTACATATATATATTTGGCTAAGAAAGTGATTCAAAACCCTATAAACTCCTCATAAGAAACCAGCTTATCGCAAATCTTGTTTGAATACTTACACAAATTTTCTCTATGACATCATATAATCAATTATTGCTCAAAACATGGATTTCTTTTTGGATTTGAACATTACTCTTCTTTGGGGTTAATAACTTACCAAAGGGTAAAACTACAAGATAACAAATACAAGATTGAATTTCGGGATCAAAGATCAAGATGTCTTTTAGGTCCTTCTCTCTAAAGACAAGAGAAAACTTATCTTAAGTTACAGACATTATTAGTTATCAACGCTTCTTGTTGAGAGATATTGGAAAATACAAACACATGAACCAAAAGAATATTTGTCATTTAGGGAACCTTATCAACCTTATGATTTTAAAGAACAATGAGGGTAGTGGAACTAAGGTAAGTATACTAACAGCAATCCCTCAAGGGAATTGAATTTGAATCTTAAAGATTTTATGATTGCTTGAGGACAAGCAATCTTGGGCGGGGTGGACTGTGATGTCCTAATATTTAGGCATTGTTTAAATTAAAGATTTAAACATCATGATAAACGATGGAATTACTTTCTTGAAAAATAGTGTCTCTTCCATCGTCAACTTGAATGATAATTATAAAACATATATAATATATAATATTTAATAGATAATATTAAATAATATATTATCTTTTATTGACAAGATATATTATATTATAAAATAAATATGAATAATTGCAATTTTATTATATTATAAATTAGAATGATGGTATTATTATCATTATAATAGATATTCACAAAAAGTAAATAATATAATATTAATATAAACATGATTATTAATATAAGACAAGATGATAACTTGAGAATAAGACAAAGTGAATAAGACAAAAGTCTCATTTACATATAAAACAAATTATTTCATATAAGACAAATTTGACTTATTCCTATGTAGAAATATACAATGCAATTAGCATTTGAAATGAGCATACGATTTATAGACAGCAATCATAATTATCACCTATGATGCAATTTAAAGATAATGTAAATATTGCAATCTGCTTTATAGGCAGCGAGTAATATTTAGGAAAGAGGAACCGTAATTAAAATCCAAGACAGCGATCTGTTAATAAAAATAAAGAACAGTATTAATCAGAGGGCAACGATTAGTATGAAGAAGATAACAGTGATTAAATAAGAGAAGGCAGCAATTAGTAAAGAGGTATGTCTATTTGTAAGGACATCACCTTTGTCAAGGGATGTCTCTCCTCATGAAGGATTGAAGTTATATATAGAAATTGTAGTGAAGATCGAATGCAGGGAACATACATCATTATTATAGGCAAGACCATATACTAATAAAAAAAGGCAGCAGTCTTGGTAATCAATATGAATGATCATGATGCTAATGTGTTATTGTTAATGAATTATTGTTTTATTATCTAACGTGCATGTATACGAATGTAAGATCTATATAGGAATATAATGTATAGTTTGGATATGATCATGCATATTTATAATTTATGATATTATCTTCATGATTTATTTTGTATGGCTGATATGATTGTTTAAAACTATGAAGTTTGATTAGTTTATTATGCATTAATGTGGACTCTTGTATGAATGTCATGATGGGGGAATTAAGGGCCTACGAGGAGGGGAAACGGTGTTGGGATCATCCTCTAAGTACGCCACCCCATGCTATAGCTGCACCCCAACCTCCCATCATGGTGATTAATTGAATCATAAGAGGAAACAGAATGTTTTGATAAGGGGAACGGTGATAGGACGCCTCACTAGGCACGCCACCCCATATGGATGGCAAGAGGCCACATGGGGCCAAGAGGGGTAAGGTACCCGCTCTTGGGCCTAGGGTAGAGGGTTTCTTGGGCACCCTATCAAACCATTTGGTTCCAGGAAGAGCGAATTAGAAACCTAAAAGATTTTAATATATATTTATAATATGATAATTCCAAAACCCTAACCCTAAACTTGTGGGATTTGAATTTTTAAGGTAAAATTAGTATTGTTCCAATAGGGGACATTACAAATGATGTGCCAAGTATATGAAACTTGTCCCAATTTCTAATGTCACCTACTTTATTATGGGTCATAATAAAGGTCGAGTATGGAACTGTATTAAATTTTTACTCTTGGCTTGAGGTACATCGAAGATAGTGTTTCTACACATTACTAGTGGACCTACACATTACCATGGGTGTTGCACCAAATTCCAAGGCCAACTAATGATCAAATCATTTAATTTTGGGGCAATCAATCCTTATCACATTCGCCTATGATGTACTACATTTCCAGCCAATGCACATCATTTCTACATCTTTTATATAAAGAAAAAGTTCAATATCATTTGAGGGGACTGAGCTATGGGATAGTGAAGGAGGAAATCATTTAATAGAGATTGGAGAACAAAACAAAAGATAAGGATAGTAAGATCCATGAGATCTATTTGTAATCAAACAACAAATGCCTAGCATGTATCAAGCTCGTAAAGCTATTCTGTTATGAATCAATAAATTCTGGTTACTTGTCATTTCTGTTGTTATGTTGTGTGCATTGGTTGAGTGTTTATATCAGCTACTTGGTTAGATAGTCTTTAACTGGACCCTCCGACCCTGACTGCATTAGGAAAGTGAAAAATGCTTAGAACTTCAGCTTAGACGTTAGCACAAATCTCAACTCTTATATGTACATATGTAAGGAGATGTATTCATACAAAAATCACATGGTGGTTAGTGTGCTGCCCACATCAAATCACCAACCTACAATATATGTCCTAGGGATACAATGAAAATATTATAAATTCGCAAGACTTAAGAGTAGGACTAACAATTATTAATAAAACCATAACATAAGATCTAGATGATAATGCTGTAGAAAATACAAAATGCTTAGTTGCTAATCCAAATCAAAAAATCATTGTCAATTCTCATCCCCAACAAGAGCATTTGTCCTAAAATGTGACCAAATATTTTAAATTTTTCAATGGATGGAAGAAAGCCATGGGATAAAAGCAGTGCTTCTGTTGATGAAATTGGAAAAGGCTAATTTACTTCCAGAGAAGAGGCTTCCTTCCCTACATATGAAAAACATCTTTGGACAAATAATGAAGGATGAACCTTAAGGGAAAATAGGGGATCAATAGTGAGCCCAACAGCAAAAGCTCAATTTGTATGGTGTTCTGCTGACAAAGCCTCCATTATGACATGCAGAATTGGGAATAAAGGATCCTTCTTGGTAAGGGGAAGTAGATCAGTTTCTTTAGAATGAAATCTCTGGAGCATATGCTTAATGCAATGTTGATTTTGAAATTATGCTGTTGAGGAGAGTCAAAATTTTCAAAACAATGTTCAAGATCTCCTAGCATCAAGTGGTGTGGCTGGGCAGACGAACATGCCTATCATGGAAATGGTGCTGTGTGTGATCAAGGGGCAAGGTAAAACAGACAAATTTTGGGCTGCCTCCATTCACACTGTGATATATTTGCTTAATAGAAGCTCTGCAACAGCAGTTTAAAATCAAATTCCTGAAGAATTTGGCTAGGTTAAAAACTAGAGGTAAGCAATTTTCAATTCTTTGGTTCTTCTTCTTATGTTCATATACTTTAGAAGAAAAAACACAAGCTTGAAAGAAAAAGAGGAAAGTGCATTTTCATCGTTAAAATGATTTAACAAAAGGGTATAAAATTTTTAATGCTCCTAAGAAGTCCATTTTTAATAAGGATGATGTATTTGATGACGAATCAGCTGCTTACAAATCTGATGTGTGCATTCTTTTGATGAAGACACTGAAGACATTTCATTAAGCCGGAATTCTTTATAAAGAAGCCAAAATCACAATAGAAGGAAAATCACAACAAAAAACAAGAAAAAACCTCATCATAGTTACATACAGACAAAGACAGCAAAGAGGGTGATGAAAAACCAAGAGGTGAAGAAAAAAAGCACTCATTTGCAGACATGTACAGGGATAAAGTTAAAACAGTTCATCACCGCAGTCATGTGGAACCACTGATAGAACCAGGTCGTACAAGAAAACAATTGAGGATGCAACAATTGATGAGCTACACTTGAGTGAAACCAGGCCAAGCAGGTAATGTAAAAAGCAACAGTAGCTGCCACCAAATTTGCTTGAAAACTGTTGAGAGTAACAGTCTATGCTGTAAAACTATTAAGCTTAATGTTTTTGTATCAATTTATAAGTCCACCTGTATCTGACTGTGCAAGTACACAGAAAAATGTTATTTAGAGGTTTATTTAAGATATGCAAACCAAGGTGTAAAAAATACTAAAATAGCTTAATCTCGAGAAACTTTGTAATGATGAGAAAATTTACCTTGAGATGGGAAATTTTCCTCTATTTGAGTATGACAACCCAAAACGGTCTTCACTGCAATAGAGCCAAAAAAGAAAAGGCAGAGCATGGGACCAAAATAAGATGGTACAAGAGAAAACATAATAAATGAAACTGCTTTTATGGTTTATATCAACTTCAAGCAAAAGAGATGAGCTTCAGAAATAGATAACATGAAATGTTGACAGAGTCAAGTGAACTCCAATGTTAACTGTTTCTTATATTTGAACAATCCAATATAGATAACTTATAACACAAAACAATCAACCATTGTTTAATCATTATTCCACATATCAAGCATTATTCCTTAGGAATAGGTGAGACAAATTATACCAGATGCAACTTAGTCATGAACAAGGCAAAAGGATCATTATCTCACATGCAATAGAGACAAAAGGCGGCTATACTCTCGCCGTATATTGCGATGGAACTCCTTATACCTCACAGGCAAAGGGGAAAACAATTTCGCAACTGTAACTGTGGTACCAATCTGGCGTGCTATATTGTTTTGTGAAATAATCAGACCTGAATGATCAAATATCAATTGTGTACCAATAGATTCATTCTTAGTTCTTGTTTCGATGGTCACGTTTCCCAAAGCACAAAGTGAGCTTAATGCCTCTCCACGGAATCCAAAAAGAGTCAATGATTGAAGGTCAGAAAAATCTGAAATCTTGGAAGTATGATACTTGAGGGTTGCACTCTGCAAGAAAAGCAAATCAGTTAGGCATGAAGCTAGAATCTGTTAAAAACACAGAAAAAACAAGACTGCAATCATTATTACCCAGGCAAAGGAAGATTCCTGTTCTATCTTTGAAGCACTCCTAATCCTAGTGGTAAAATGATGTCATAGTTATTAAACTCACCAGTAATCCAAACTAGCATGTATGGAAATTAAATAAGATTCGAAATTGCTTAGAGAAAACATTTGATAAAATCCTATGCATGTATAAATATTCAGGAAGCCATCAAATCTCATTTGCAACATGACATTTATTGTTGAGTAAACTAATTAGGCATGAAGATGAAGATGAAGATGAAAATCATTTGCAATATGTGCTAGAAAGGGCACTTCCAGCTGATGGTATTACCAACCAAAACGGTATTCAATTCACACTACAGCTACTTCATAAGAGACTGGTCCAGGTAGCAGCACCAAACAAATTTCCAAAGTCAGTGGCAGTTTGCTCAGTCAAGTGTTGGTCCTAGCACCAGCACTAGAAAACCCCACTGTCCTGTAATAACCACCCTCAATTTTTTACCCAAAAAACCACAATTTCTTTTGACTTCTATTGTGCAGGCATTTTGTCAAACACTTTTCAATATGCTGTCCCAACTGAGTTTTCTGAATATGGTGTCTATTGTGCAGGCATTTTGTCAAACACTTTTCAATATGCTGTCCCAACTGAGTTTTCTGAATATGGTGTCTATTGTGCAGGCATTTTGTCAAACACTCTTCAATATGCTGTCCCAACTGAGTTTTCTGAATATGGTGATATGAACAGCTTGTACTAGAATTTAGAAGATATTTCATTCACAATTGTACCACAATTTATTAAGGAAAAGGATGAGACATTTTGACAAACAGTTTGCTGCTATAACATTAACAATGAAAACATTATGGTAACAACCCAGAATGCTGATATGATTCAGAAAATACTCAGATAATTGATGTTCAAGAGTTCTAACCTTCAATAGCATCAACATACATGAGAAATGGATGGTAGTCTTATATGCAATAGTTGTTTGGTACCATCTTAATACTGCAACAGGTCACTCATAAAGATTATCACAAAGTATCACGTTGCTGCTCATACTCTGTCACAGAACACATAATAAATCTGGAACTGTATGTTGAAATACTGATTTTAAAAATTTTTTGGTGCTCGTTTCAGACTGCTGTCCTGTTACTCAGACCCTATACTCCAACAAACTGCTGTTGCCCACCAAAAATGAGGACTATTAATGCAGACCAAGAGATAGTTGATGCACAGAGCTTAGTTTTCCCTTGAATTGGGCAGTGACTTTCCTCAAGAAGCTCACGTACTCTCCTTATTTCTCACATCCTCAATGCACTCAGCAAATCCTTCATAATATTCTTCAAATATTTCATGACTTCATATAACATAGACATCATGTGTGGCAGCCAGCTAAAAAGATAAACATCAAACTTTACTCATGGTATTCCTTAAGAAGGATGCAGTAATCAAAGACTTCAAAACTCACGATTTCCTATTTGAAAATTTACAATACTTCCAATTTTAATGTGCTCCCCACTTTGAAATGCAATATTTACAAGGCTGGGCAAATTGAACATGTTGATGTGTTTTTTATGCACATGCAAACTCAGAATAAAATACCAAGTATTCTATCCTCTCTTGAATAAAGTGTCTCAAAGGCTAAACAATGTGATCCAGTGAGACAACTCCAAGGTTCCTGATTCGTGTTTTGCAATGGATAGACTCAGTAGTTGATGTGATAATGCTGGTAATCACAAAGGGACTTACGCTGAATTGACTCCTTACTCCACTCAAATATGTTACTCTCTCTTGCGAAGAGGAACTTACTCAAACCGACTATGAAAAGAAAAGGCAAAAGATAAGGGTTAAGAGAGTCTAATCTAAGGACAATGAAATAATGAATTATGTCAAGATAGACAAATTCCTCATGAAACCTAACTCCGCTTTGCCATGAGAACCAACAACTACACGAAGTCCGTGCAATCTTCTAAGGAAACTCAAGGATTTTCATATTGCAAATCTTCATCCAAACACCCACAGCTGGCGCAGCTTGAACACGTATTCACAACTGAACTAAAGCAAACATGGTTCAGGCTAACTTTGCAAAATAACTTATCATCGACAAATCATCAAAAGTATGAACCATTAAGGAATTCATCAAATACCTTCACATATAAACATTACATCAATGAACTTCTATTCTAATGTTACTCTACTTGGAAACATCTCTCCATCATATTCGAGAATTAGAAACCATGTTTAACATTGTTCAATCACACAAAATCACCATGCGAACCAACAATGAGCTTGTATTGATTTCGGAAGTGCATTTTTACAACAATTTCATAAGTCTTTTCAATGACTTCAAAGAGTCTCCTCTACTCTAATCCTACTTTGACAGCATCTACTCCTACTTCTATCTTGATCTCTCTATTGCAAATGAGAGAAGTGAGCCTTTTATAGACTCCACAAATTACATGAATGGCCAGGATTGATTTGTGAATCTATGGCCGAGATAATGACAAGAAGGCAGTTTGTTACAAAAGTTACTATTTTTAGAACACGGGAAAGGCAATGAGGGCACGTTTCCCAATGTGACAAGCTTGAAATAGAATCTTTGGAGAATCTTCCACATGGACGTCCTCTTTGGCTCATTACTTGTTGTAGATACATTGAATGTGGACGGATGATGTGGCAGGGCATGATAGGCTTGCTGATGTGCATAGGCTACCTCAGCATCGAGCAAACCGATTTGATCAACACGTTCACACTGCCTGAAATACTTTCCCAGATTTTATCATCTTTTGTAGAAGTCTTCGAATCTTCGAATTTTCACCTTTGGAACTTTGCTTCTTGAACTTGAAACTTGGGAAACTTAGAATTTCTTCATGTAATTGATGGATTGTTTGATGACTGCTTGATGTTCTGACTCATTTCTCTTCTATGACATTTTTGTGCAAGATTATGACTCTGGCTCTGGATGTAGAAAACTATCTTGTGTATGACTTTTGGAGTAGACTGGTATATGGTGAAGGTTCTTTCCTGCCTAGCGCATGATGACTTTGGAAGCTTCGCTGGAAATATAATGATCTTTAATGTACTGATGATGAAGTGCAATGCTCGAAACTTTATCACCTCGGACTGGCTCTCATGAAGTTGTCATCATGAACCCGAACAATACTCTTCCGTGCTTTGAACTTTTCATGTGCAAGCTTTCGCCATCTTCTTTCCATTACCTACACAAGAGAAACATCTATCAATGCAAAGACACTTGATCATCAATCCACATTTCATTATTGATCTTCTAACATGTCTTTCTTTTTTACCAACTCAGACAAGTTGTATGACATTGTAATGTCCCCTTCTTCTCAGTAATTCCACCAGAGCTTGATTAGCCTATTTTCTCATCCCGATAGGCTAATATTTTATTAAAAAAGGGATGCTTTTCCAGTCATGGCTTTATTTGAGGTGAAACGGAGAAAATAAAATATTATTTAATGGGTTTATAAGCTAAAGTTACTTTATGTTATAAAGTAATATTATAAAATTAAAATGACTTTTTAAAGTGACTTTTTATCCCACATTGCTAAAAGGGAGTGAATCAACTGACTTAAGAGGCTTTATAAATGGAGTTGTGCTCTCATTTGGGTTATGTTATGAGAATATGATATTGAAGCTATTTCTCTGTGGTTGCTGGAAATCAGTGACTGGGTTGTTCTGAGGACGAAACCCCTTAGAACCTAGAAGGTTTGGACGGAAACCCATTCCTTCAAGATTGGTGAATTCATATGGAGTTCACATCTGAATTTTATTGGTGAGTTTTGAAATCAATGAACAGTGCCGTGAATAGTAGCGTGAACAGTGCCGCTACAGTGCGAGAACAGTGTTGGCAGCAGGAATTTCAGACTTGCTGGAGCTGATTTGACTTTGTTTTAGATGGACTGCAGCTGCTGTGCATAAACATCTGGGTATTTTTGTAACCATTGGCATCAACTCCAGGTACACACGGCTGTGAATGATTCCCCAACCCAGCAAGACGTCATTGGCAGGTCCAAGTATTCTGCCGCATCATTGAGATCAAGAATCGTTTGGCAAAATCAGAATATACAGTTGAGTTGGTACAGGTGCATGTGTTTTTACCTGCAGTCTATACTTCAATACATTTCTCCTGTCTGAAGCCAACCATTTGGTAATATGAACTGGTGAAATATCTAGTAAAAAAAGTTGTGAGATGATAATGAAGTTTGCAAATATATAGATGTCTGCTGAGTGATTGTAGTTGATAATAAATCTGCATTTATATTGAAATCTGAGTGTTTGGGTTTGTGTATATGTAATACAAGCAAATATATCAGATTTTAAGTGTTTGATAGAATTCCTATGCAAAGGATTTGTGTTTGAAATGTGATTCTTTGGCTCAAGAACTCAGAAACTCCAAATCAGTCCTTATACACCAACTGCTTGACAAAATGCTTATGGGACCAAACTGAAAATTTAAGGAAAGAATAGGAAGGGGATACCACAGACATCTGGCATGCTTTCACATATTCTCTGTGATGAAGAAGGTGCTAAATCCATGTATGAAACGAGTGAATGCAAAATGCAAGGTCTTGGTAAATCAGCGCTTAAAAAACAAGATAGCCAATTTTGACAAAAAATGATGAAGTTTGTGAAAATGGAAAATTGACAATATTCTTGATCTAATCTCACCTTCTTAGCAGCAAATTCTGCTCCAATTCGCCTATGATCTGTTATTTCTGCACTTAAATCACAACCTTGGCGCTGATTTCATATTTGTTTGCATTGGGCGCTGATTTTAGGTAGGTTTGTATAGAGCGCTGATTGCAAGGGAGCTTGAAAAGTGAACCTAGACTGTTTAGGCGCTAGTTTTGTATGAACGTGTATTGAATGTGTAATGCAAACACTTGTGAAACGTGCGCCTTAGGAGATAAGCGCCAATTTTAAGTGAGCTTGTATTGGATGTTGATTTCATAATGCGAGCACACTCTCCAAGTGTGCCTAAGGAGATAAGGTGCCAATTTCCATTAAGCATGAATTGAATGAGAATTGCAAGGTATGGTGAAATGAGCGCCAAAATGAGATAGGCGCTAGTTTTGTAGGAGTATGTATGAAGTCGCATTGTGCAAAGGAGGTCCAAATGAGTGCTAAATGAGATAGGCGCTAGTTTTGAGGGAGTATGTAAAGTGTGAAATGCAAAGTCTCTCAAGATGTGCACCTAAGTAAAGTGAGCGCTGATCCTAGGTGTTCATGTATAAGATTTTAACTTGCAAATTGCAAACCCTTCAAGTGCCTTAGGCGTTGTTTTCATATGAGCATGTATGATGTTCAATTCAAATACCTTCAAGAAGTGCGCCAAGGTGACAAGCGCTGATTTTGAACTCCTATGTAATGTTTGATTTTTTTGCATAATGCAAGGTCCCTCTAGAAGTGCGCCTTGGGCTGATAGGCTCCAATTCCAAGCATGTATGTATAAAGCGCTTTATGCAAAAGAGGGTAAAAAAATGCGCCAAAGGATGAGCGGCGTTTTTAGGTGGTCATGTATAAAAACCGAAAATGTACAATGCAAAGTCTCCTTGAAATTGCGCCTTGGGCGGACTTTTCATGCCTTTGTGTATGATGTTCATATTTCACAATGCAAAGACCCTCTGGTAGTGCGCTTTTCCCATACTTAGGCATTTTTTAGTACCTGAAATCCAATATATTTCAAAATATCCTATACTTTAAATATTTTGAAATATACTTTCAGGATGTTTTGAGATAGGTCTCAGATCCATGAGATTTAACATGCAGATTCTAGATTTTTGAGGATCCACCAGATTTCAGACTTAGTCAATTTTCAAGATTTTAGGACACCAGACTTAGTCAATTTCAGGGCTTCAAGACATGCATCAAGATGAAAGCATATGGACTCCTTAGCAAGAATTTGGCAAGACTTGGGCAAAACAACACTACCAAACCTACAAGCTCAAAAAAAACCTAAACCTAAAGCAAAACAAAGGCAAAAAGCGAAAAAGAGAGGGGGTCCCAATTGGCAATGGGGCAATGTGTAATTACATCACAACAGAACCAAGATATGCTTATTAAACTTCCTTATTATGAAGCGCTTCCTTATATCATTTCTACGGCAACATAAAATCTGACTTCTCTTTTAAATCATATGCACCATCTAAATATGAAAGCATTGACTTTAAAGAGGTACGACTATCCTTTTTGTCTCACGTCCCTTCACAATATGTTGCGGCTAGGTGAAGAAGGTATGAAACCCTAGCTTAGAATCAACAATACCTCCATTAATCACTATCAACAATCTCTACAAATTTATTATTTGCAAAATCTTCAATAAATTTGATATAAATAAACCCTTCTGCGCAAATCTCAAAATCTGCAATCAAAAACTTTGAAAATCTTCATCATGAAACCCTGAAACTATAAATTTGTGAATAACAATGGTGATTCCCGAGTAGAATCAGTCCAAACTAGCTAGGGATTGTCTCTCAAATCCGAAACTAGAAATCTAATGAGGGTTTTCGTCCTCAAAAGATCATAGGAGAACACACAGGTTCAATCCGACAGCATAACAACGTCAATTCATCAATAATGATCCCAACCATAGTTTAAAAACTCGGACTCGGCAATTACTCGGCGGACCCAGAAATTTCAAAAACTTGGGGAAAAACTCGGCAATAACTCGGCTATAATGTCCCCATTTCCGGATCCTCTTGCAACGCAATTGGAGCTGACTTTCTAGGTTTGTGACAACCTGATCAGAGGAGTATTTTGATGTCACCAGTGTGCTCAGGTGTTCCATTGGAGCCATATGACACTTTCTGGAGGGATTTCGGACAACTTACTATTTATAGTAAGTACTTGCATGGCAACAATCTTTCTGGGTTTTTCTGGGTTTCTTATCTTTGTTCCTCAGAGAGCACTGCTATTTATAGTAAGTGTCAGTCTAGACATTGTTTTGGTGGCATGGCAGTTCGGTTGTCTCGGGGCTTTTCCAAGTGTTGCATTAAGTTCAGTAATGTCAGGAGTCCGTGATGACATTTTCCAAAGCGTTTTTGAACCCTTTGCCCATACTTACTATTTTTAGTAAGTCACAGGTTAGACACCGTGTTGATGATTGTTTTTAGACAAGTCAACGATAGAGTAAAACACTAAAGTATCCCACTCCTGAATAAAGCTTCTCGAATGCTAAACAAAGTGATCAGTCGAGACAACTCCAAGGTTCCTTTCTTATAACTTATAGTGGATGAACTCAGTGATTGCATGTGATCTTGCTAATTATCACAAAGGGACTTACGTTGGATTCTTCTTCTTTCATTCAGTTTATTTCTCCCTTGAGTGTGGATGAAGTATGTACAATGCATCAATGATAAAAAAAGGAAAAAAGATAGGGTTTAGGGAGCGAATCTAAGGTCAATGAAGCAATGACGATGCATGAATAGACAAACTCCTTAATTAACCTAACTCCACTTCGCCAAGGATGCCTACAACTACATGAAGTTGGTGCAATCTCCTAAGGTACGCGAATGGTTTTCAAATCATGAAAGCTCATATAAGCACCCATTGGATGGCACAGCTCAAACAAGAGTTCACAATCGAACTTAAGCAACTGAAAAGGCTCAGACTAGCTTTACACAACACTTCACCAGCGATGAATGTTAAAAGCATGAGCTAAGAGTTGATCAAATATTCAATACAACAAACATTACATCAAAGAGCTTCTAATCTACTTCTAATCTACTTGAAACATCTCTCCACTTCATCAAGATACAAGAAACCATGTTATTTCACAAGATAACACTTAACACCAAATGATGAACTCCAATGTTTTTGTATTAATCTTGAAAAATATGTACAACAACTTCAAGTCCTCTCAAAAAATTTCGAGAGTTTCTTTTATTCTACTCCTTGTCTACCAACTGAACTACCATCTAATGAATTTACAAATGAGGCAACAAGGCCTTTATATAGAAGCCCAAATTACAACGAATGGCTTAAATTGATTAGCAAAGCCAATGGACTAGATTGTGCCAACAAGGTAGTTTGTTACAACAAATTGCTATTTTTAGTACATAAGATAGGCAATGAAGGCACATTTTCCAAGAAGATAAGATAGAATCTTTTAGAGCATCTTCCACGTGGACGTACTTTCTGTCTTCTTGCTTGTCGAATGATGTGGCGACTTGTGATTGGCTTGATGATGATGTATATGCCACGTAGGTGCCATCTTAGCAACTCTTATGGATTCCAACTGTTTATTCAATTTGTTTTGTGGGCATATTCCCAAATTGCATCATCTGTATGTCTTTAGTGTGATTGCTTTGAACTTGTATGTTTGAGAATGCATCTTGTAGATCTTGCCTTGTTCATCTTCTTGTAAACTGGATATGTATGATAGATGTTGCTCATTTGTTTAACACTATGATGTTTCTTCTTCTTCTTGTAGGTAGAATACTTGATGTTGATCTTCTTTGAATGTCATGTCCCCGTTTCCGGCCTGATCATCAAGTGTATAATGGATTAGCCTATTCCTCATTCCCGGAGGCTAATTCTAAGTAATGAGGGAATGAACTGGTTTTTGACTAACTTAACCTTTTGTTTTGCAGGAGCAAAGTCAGAAACTTGTAAATTGACCAAGTTTGGGAGTAGTTTCATCAACCCCAGTGATCACCATTGCCAGGCGCACTCCTTGACAAATCAGGTTCACTTTGGCGCCCAACTTCCAAAGCTCATTTTAGCTCTCAATATAGCATTCAAACTGAAGGCGCTCTTTGTGGTTAACCTTCTCCAACCCAGCGCCTAGTTCTTAGATGAGCTAAGTTGATGAGGAATGAAGTTTCCATGCTAAGGCGCCAATGTCATGTAGACTTCACCTAAGTGAGCGCCCTGGGTTTTGAAGCATCCAACAGGGCGCCTTGATAGAAAAGTTTGATAAGTCTCCAAATTGAAGTCTTCTAAGTGAATTGGATGTTGAAGAGGGCCTACTTACTTTGGGCGCCTAAGAATCAAAAGGCGCCAATGCATGATTTCAGGGCATTGAATTTGCGCCCAGGGTTGAAGAAGGAGTTTTGTCGGAGGCGAGTATGGTTGAGTTGTGAAGGTGAACTTAAATTACCAAATGATGTTGTATAACTTCAAATAGGCGCCTAAGGCTAAAGGCGCCATTTCTTGTTCAAAGAATCTCCTGTGAAAGCTAAGGTGTTAGATTGAATTACTGGCCCTCTAGATATGCGCCCTAGTTCAGAAGTTACTTGTGAAGGCAAGTGACAAGGCGCCATTTCTTGTTTAGGTAATCTCCTAAAGGCGCCTAGGCGCTAGATCATGACAGAAGCAAACCCTAAATAGCGCCCTATGTTAGTTTGATGTTCAATATAGATCAAGATTGTTTGATGAAGTGACCTTAGTGCGCCTAAGGTGGGAGTAAGTCCTCAAATGCAGTCTAGATACAAGGCGCTCCTTCAAGGGGGCAAGATCAATCCAATTGAAGTTCAGTTGCTTTCAATCTACTTTGAAAAGATGTGCGCCAAAAGCATCTTCAAAGGAGGTAAGTCATGAGCGCCAAATCTACTGCAAATCTTCCAAGCAAGCGCCTGAGTTGGAAGGAAGTTCCAATCACTCCCTATTGTCAAGGCGCTTGGTGAGTAAGTGTTTCTACATACATGGAATTGAATCCAACATGAGGCGCTAGTATCCTCTACACTCTCTCAGGAGAGCGCCTCAAGCAGGTTGACTTGGCATGGAGTTGGTAGAGTTCCCTAGAATGGGAAGGCAATACAGGAAAAATTTCCAAGTTGTATCTCCATTATCAGTACAAAACATTCAAGGTATGCGCCTAAAGACCACAGGGCGCCATTTTCATGATCCTGTCATCCTTAGGCGCATTTTCCAGTGCATTTGACTAAGCTTTGGCGCCTAGCTTTTAAACATTTTCTTCATGATTCTATTTGGCGCCTAACCCTCAAGTGGCGCCTTGATCAATCTCAATGAGCGCCTTAAGGAGATTGGTTAAGTTGAAGTCCAGATACCTCTTTGGATCAAGGTAACAACACTTGGAAGCTCTTCCCAAGCTAGGCGCTCACTCCCAGTTGAAGCATTCCACCTCCCAGAACATCAGGACTTGAAGAATCGCCAAGGAAAGTCATCTTACATGAAAGGCGCACTCCTAGCTATTTTCTCACCTCCTGAATGCGCCTAGCCTGGAATAGCGCCTATTTCATAACTCTGCTACCTCAATTGGGCGCCTGGATCAACAATTGGCGCCTAGTCAGAAGATAAGGTAGTTGTAACTACCTGAGCTCTCATTGGTCGACAGAATGTCTTCGGGATCCGTGTCAAGGTCTCTATATAAGCTTGCCAACTCAGAATGAGTCATCAGATGGAATATTCCCTTGAATATGCTTCTTGGGAAACGTGCCTTGGTTCCTCTTCATGCAATGAAAAACGTGCCTTCATTGCCTTTGGAAGGCCTATAAAAGGAGGTGCTCCCTCATTCATTTGGTATCTATGCATTTGACAAAATTCTCTCTGCAAAGCTGTTGAGCTTGTAATCTTGAGGCCTGCGAGTTTCAAGTGTTGGGGTGATGCTCCCTCAACTGACAAGGTGATGCTCCCTTGTTGTACTGTGAGGTGTTGACATTCAGTTGACATCGTTGAGTTCAATTGAGTCGATCAAGTATAGGCGCCCATTGTAATCATCACGGCTCCAAGGCCTGCTTTGTAATTCCATTTGAATAAAGTGTAACTTCATGCCATTGAAAGCATTATTCATGTAATAAGACATTGTGAGTTGATTGAATCAAGTAATAAAACAAGTACCCAGCTTAAGGTTGATTCATTCAAATAGTTATCTTTGATGTATATCTTTGTGTTGTTGAAATAGTTGATGAGTTGATAGCAAGTAAAATTGTCTAAGTAAGGAAATATTTTGGTAGAATTAGTTGGGTATCTTACATTGAATGATTCCTCACGGAGAGTAGTAGTAGGAGATATGATAATGATACTTGACATCATGATAACATGGAATAGGAGACCCTCGGAGACTTGAAGATTGAAGAGAACATGAAGCTAGATGGATGGATGTCCTTGACATGATGCAAATGATGAAACATGTGGAACTTGATGATCTTGAAGTCACCCTTCGAAATGTAGCTATTGATGATGTAGATGAAGAGTGTCAGTACGTTGGACTTGAAGTGATCTAACATGATGTTATTGAGGAAGAGTGTCAACATGTTAGACTTGAAGTGTCCTCTTAGAGCAGCTATATGATGTCTTCTCCAACATAGCAACTTGTTGACTTCAATCCTAGCATAAAGGCGGTTCAAGCTTTTACTTCTTCGATGACTCCTTAGCTTCATCAAAGTTCCTGCAACACAAACAAAGAAGCAATATCAATTCTTTGGATAATACTTAAGTTCATAACACATAAAAATCATTTGCTTAAGTTTCATGAAAGCAATCATAACATTCAAACCAAGCATCACATTGAAAGTAGCGCATTGGATCATGGCCTAGTTGTTTGGATAAAAGACTTCTAAAACTTAGATTCAACCTCATATGGGAGTGGCGCACTAGACAAGGAATTGGTTCTCCAGTTGAAAGATTTCATAATGCTTGCAATTCATCCCTTCGAGTAGCGCATTAGATCCATATTTTGCCCTTTGTTTAGGATCTCACTTTTGTAAGTTACAAATCAGTCTCCTTGGTTTAGGCGCATTAGATGGACAGTTCACTTTCCCCTTAAATTGGCGCAGCAGATCAGACTTTTGAATCCTCTTGCTCCTCAATGGCGCAGCAAATAGGAGTTTTGAATCCTCCTTGATATAGGTGCCTTAGATCAAAATTTTGCTGTTTGGTTGTAAGATGTTCATGACAACTTCAATTTTTTAAAGCTAAACTACCTCCTGCTAGGCATACTAGACAAGGATTTTGATTTCTTCTTAAGATTTCACCTTTTGCTTATTGCTGATGCACTGATTAAGGCACATCAGATCAGCATTCTGAATCTTCTTGAAACTTGTTTTTTAAACTTCATTGTTCATTCTTTGATGAGGCAGGCGCATCAGATCAGGCGCAGCAGTTCATGATTTTGGATTCCCCTCCTAAAAGTTGCATTTCCACTACCAATCAAACTTCAACTATCTTGGTGCAATGGATGAGGATTTCGAATCCTCTGGAAATCCTTCACAAAATTTCAATTTAACTTCATCCCAAGGTTTTGCAGCAGTTCAGGTTTTTGATCTCTCTTTGATCAATCACTTGAAACTCATATCATTTTGAAATGGTGCCTAGGCTTGCCACTTTGTCTTTCACTTTGAAGGATGCACTAGATAAACATTCCATCCAAGGCACATCAGATCAAAACTTCAATCTCTCCTTAAAACTTGATAAAAATTGCATGTTGAGACCCAAGACAACCTTCTCCACCTTGGCGCAGCAGATGAAGATTTTGAATCCTCTCGAAAGATGTTCTAAAAACTTGATTTAAGCCTCACATCAATTAGGCGCCTTGGTTCAAGGTTTGGATCTCTGCTTGAAGTTAGCTAAAACTTGAATCAAATCTCCTTTCATAGTGGCGCAATGGTTGGAGCGCATTGGATGAGGGTTTCATGATCTTCATTCAAAAACTTCAATCCTCACCTAGGAGTGGCGCGCTAGTTGGAGCGCATTAGTTGAAGGTTTTATGCTCCTCTTGCATTTTTACTTCACCTTTCTTCTTCTCAAAATGGCGCTTTAAATGAAGCGCATCACATCAACATGTTGATCATTGCTTAAAAATCACTCAAATTTATCCACCTTTGAGCGCCTTGGCTCTTAATTTTGGATCCTTAATTGGAATGTGTTCAAAAAAAAAACTTGAATTTCCCTTCATGGTGGCGCATTAGATGAAGAATTTGAATCCTCTTGAAAGTTTCATCCTTTGCCAGCCATATTAGCCTTCATGTGGTGGCGCATTAGATCAGAAATTTGTTGTTTCTTCTTTCTTAATGGCGCAGCAAATAAGGCGCATTAGATGAGGGTTTAGGATTCTCTAGAATGCTCTTAAAAGTTTAACTTCACTTCTTTGTAAATGGCGCATGGGTTGAGGCGCAATAGATGAGGGTTTCGAATTCTTCTTGAAACATTATAAAATGTCATGTCCCCTCTTTAGCCCTGTCTAGCAGAGACTTGAGAGTTGGCCTATCATTTGGGTTCCCGTAGGTCAGCAGAGTGGTTAGGGGACCTATCCAGAGGCAGTAGAGCTTGGTAGGGAGCTTTACAGGCCTTTCCAAACAGTTTGCGGCAGTTTTTTTTTTTTTTAAGGGTTCTTATTTTTTAGGGTTTGACCGAGAGTTGACCAGGAGGCATCAGGGGACCTCCAGGAGCATTTTGGGAGTTTTGGTCTCAGTTCCTATTTTTTAGGAGGTATCCCTAAATTATAGGGAGGCATTGTCAGTTAGCCTGCCATGTGGCGACATCACCTGTGGTGCGGGCTACAGCAGTTTTCAGTTCAGATTGGCCAGGTGATGGATTTGGAATAATTATTGAATATTAAAGGGTAGCTTTAATATTTAATAAAAATAAATTAAGTGATTAATAATATCACTTTGTAATAAGATTTTAATAAAGGGACCCCCCTCCTAGTTAACACATGTTGTGTTAAAAGGTGGACATTTCATTTATGAGAAGTTGGGCCCTCAACTTGGGCGCCCAACTTGGGAGTCTTTTAATAAAGGAAAGAATCATTAAATGATTCCTTTTTGATGCCATCTTAACCCTAAAAGTGGACGCCCACTTTGGGAAAAGAATAAAGTACATTGGAAGTGTTTTTGGAGTCATCTTTTTGCATATTATTTTGAAGCTTCATGGCAGCTCTGAACTCTGAGGAAGGGGGCAGCAGCATACAGTCTCTTGGGAACGGAAACTCTCAGAGATTTTGGTGAATTGGATGACAACCCAGTTCATGCTTGTGGGAGGCCTACTCTGGGTCTTCTTTTGTGCATCATTGGACAGTTTCTAGGGCATTCTATTGCAGATCTAAGCTTGCAGCAACACGAAATCAGCATTGTTCTTCAGATCCCTCATTTTCAATTGCATGCATAGCCTCTTCTAGGCCAATACTATCTTTGTATGCAAGTAGGGTTGCAAACCAGGCTTTACATTGAATATAAAATACAAATCTGATGGGTATGTGCCTCAAATTCTTAGCTGATGCTTTTCTATCATTTACTATTTATTTTTAGTTCATTTTAATATGAGATTGCAGTTGCATGTATATCTATTTGCTATCTTGGCAAATACACATTTCAAGAAAACTGAAACCCCTTCTGCATCTCCTCTCTAGTCTGAAAGAACACAAAAAATTAATAAAAATCATTAAACAAATAAAATTACAAAAACAAATACTTCATTTCAGCAAAGGGATCCATCAGGGATCTTTCATAAAATTTGTACTTTGACACTTGGAACCAACCTCTCCATCTTGGGCGCAATGGATCAACAATTCATGTTCCGGTTGAGAAATGCGCACTGGATCATCATTCCAACTTCCTCATCAAGGGCGCATTGGTTGAGGCACACTGGATCCACATTTTGTGCTCATCTTAAAACTCGTCAAAAACTTCAAAAACTCATCCAGATTTGCGCATTGGTTGAGGCGCATTAGATAGGGATCTTGATTTCTCTTCAAATGACGTTTAAAACTTCACTTCACCTCCTTCAAAATGGCGCCCCAGTTGAGGCGCATTGGTTCCATGTTTTGTGCTCCGGTAGAAGTGGCGCATTTCATCAAGATTTTGCGCTCCCCTCATGTCTTGGCGCATTGGTTCAAGATTTTGAATCCTCTAGAGTACTTAAACATTTTTCAATGTCCTTCAGGGTAAAGTCTATTGAAAAATATCTAAGTTGCAGGGTTCGCCTGCCAGAGGTGCGGGTGCTGGTGCAGTGCGGCTCGGGTGCGGGTGTGGGTGCGGGTGCGGGTGTGGGTGCGGGCAAGGTGCGGTGGAAGGGGGCTGGGTGCGTCCCGGACGCACCCGGGTTCGCTGGGTTCGAACCCAGCCTAAAAAAAGAGAACTTGCATAGCACCCAGAACGCACCCACGCCCCCATTCATTTTTTTTAAAAAAATTTCAACTTAAACATCAATTTTATATTTTTTTAAACATTCTAAAATGCAAATGAAACCCTAAAAAGACATTATAAACACAATTTTGCCATTTTCAACTCATTTCTTTCATTCCAAAACACAAAAATCTTGCTAGTGTCCAAGATGATGATGATGATGTGGAGGATTTAGCAAATCCATATGATGATTGACACTTGTCATTTGACATTGAAACAATGAAAATTGATTGTTGAACATGATATTATTATTTTGAATCTTGTTATTGAACTTGAAGTTCGAGTTTTATGTTTTATGATATTCAAGTTGATGGTGGTTTTGTTGATTATATGATGCT
Organism: Cunninghamia lanceolata; assembly: GCA_027924645.1. Taxonomy (NCBI): domain Eukaryota; kingdom Viridiplantae; phylum Streptophyta; class Pinopsida; order Cupressales; family Cupressaceae; genus Cunninghamia; species Cunninghamia lanceolata. The sequence goes on along the minus strand of BSBN01000237.1, from coordinate 12,151,343 downwards.
ATGTGGTGTTCTACACTTCATTCTTGCAATTCACACTTAATTCTTGCTTCTATGCTTAATTTTTTGCATATACATATATTTATATATATATAAAAAAAGAACCCAACCCCCAAAAAAAATTTTGGCCGAACCCGCGAACCCGAACCCGCACCCGCACCAGAACCGGCAACTTAGAAAAATATATTTAAGGTCTATTGAATTTCTTATACTTTAAATATTTTTCAATATACCTTTCAGGATGTTTGAGATAGGTCTCGAATCCACCAGATTTAACATGTAGATTATAGAATTTGGAGGATCTGCTAGATTTTAGACTTAGTCAATTTTTTAGGATTTTCAGGATATCAGGATACCAGACTAGTCATTTTCAGGATCTCAAACACACATCAAGATTGGTCTCAGAACGAAAACACATGACTCTTGAATTAAAACTAGACAAAGAACTCAAACAACCACTGACTTCATCATGCAATAAACCTAAGACATCATTCAAAACTAAATGCAAAGCACATGAGCTCAAAAAAGGGGGGTCCCCATTTGCAATGGGGCGATGTGTGATTAGGTCACAACATCTAGCGTCAACCCGAATAAATGTTCCTGAACATTTCAGAGACAGACTCAATCCAGACCCAAAACCTTTAGACACTCCTTATCAACCTATCAATTAGCTAGATGACGAACTAAAAAAGGAAAAGAAGCATAGATTGGATCAAGGCACTACATCTCTGGATGTGTGATTAAAGATAGATTTCAATTAAAACAGCTTCTTAAATGTTCCAAAGATAAACAAAAATCAAGTTTCAACATTTCCATGTATACCCACACACCAGCTCAAATAAACAAAACTACCCAATCAAAGAATCAAAACCAATTGCTAGCGCGACTATCCATATTTGAGGATTCAAGTGCGGACGCTTGTGTTCGTTACCATCCCTTAGAAACTAGGGTCATCTAAGTTTACCTGTCCCAAGCTAGGTAAATTCATGAAAGCGGATGGACAGATATACATATGGATGAGATGGGCAAATGATAAATGACATTGAATGGGGCGACGGCGGAATGAAGATGATATGGAAACTGAAATGTAATGAAACGGAAAGGAGTGAAATGAGACAGGATGTCTCTACGCATGACGCCTGTTTGCCAAGTTTTCATCATGGTACTTATCCAAGGCGCCACCAAAGGTGGTTTTCACCAGTGGACGAAAAAAAATTTCTTTACTTTTTTCATTTTTTTTTTTTTTTCTTTTTATTGAAATAAGATGACCATTATGCACGGCGCCTGTTTGCCAGGTTTTCACCGAGGTAATGTTGATGGTTGTTTTTCAACAAGTCAACAATAGAGTAAAATACTAGGTATTTAACTCTCTCTTGAGCAAAGCCTCTCGGATGCTAAACCAAGTGATCAAACGAGATAACTCCAAGGTTCCTTCTTCTAATAATGTTTCAATTTCAGTAGGAAACAGCTCAATGATTTAAGTGTGATTCTGCTGTTAATCAACAAAGGGACTTACACAATTGTTCAACTTGTTGTTTCAAAGACTCTGGAAGTGAACACTAAGGAATCTAAGTACTGCAACTGACGCGTATGATTTAGCAATGGACATTCTGATCCTAAATCTAAATGATTGATAAAAAAAAAAGGCAAAAGATATAGGGTTGAGGAATACTAATCTAGTCCTAAATGGAAGGACGTTTACTGCTTAGAGTGAAGTCGAACCAAATCTTGTTTCGCCAAGATGAAACAACTACACAAGAGAGGTGCTATCTTCAAAGGTATGCAAGATATTTAAATCAATTATGCTCATGAAAATTCAACAGGCATAAAGATCAAATTGACGCTCAATTGTAAAGACTTCACTACAAGGCAATAAAACAACCTTTCACTAACTAACTTATACTTAAAAGAAAACTTGTAACTTAACTTAATATTCGTGTGAAAATTGAAACCATGCAAACACTCAGAAATATAAATAGAATCACCAAATCAATGAGTCCTTTATTATCTCAGAGAGCTCTTACAACAATTTCAGAATTTCCAACCGTTACAAATGAGAGCAATGAGAGCTCTTTTATAGTCCTCAAAGGAGAGAAGGGTCAAGATTGATCGGCGAAATCAGCGGATCAGATCAAGCCACATCACAAGTAGTTACAACAAACTATACTTTATTAAATGAATGAGGTTAACTTTATTAAATACAGGAGGTTACTCATATTAAATGAAAGAAGTCATGAAAGAGAGAACAAAGGCACGCTTTCCAAGAGGATAAGGAAGCCACATCATCAAGGCGAGTACTATGTAGTAGTACTATGAGATACAATGAATCTGGACACAATTTGAATAATATCTTCCATTGGTACACTTGTCGCTGCCTTAATGGATCCTTCTGCCACTGCTACATCTGCCTCATAGACTCCAAGTGTCTTCTCCCAGTCGTTTATCCAAGACTTATTTTCCCCAAGACGATATGCAAGTGTGAATATATTATCTAGTTGACTTTCATCAAGTCCATCATATTGAAAGTAGAATGCCTTAACTTGTTGCTTCATGTTCTCAATGGTAACATTTCCATAAGGATTACAAATCTTTGTCAAAGCAGTATATATATGATTTTCTGTTCTTAGAAGAACACTTCTTATCCTGGACATATCTACTTCAATCTTATCAACTAGTTGCCCCTTGTTGTGAAAAGAGAAATACCAAGTGACAAAGTCATGTGGAGTATCTCTGTCAATCACCTTATTATGAATTAAATCTTCTACTGGAGCTTCCATTAAGCTTTTGAGTTGTGGCATATATTGCTCTTTGATTGGTTTGAACTCAGCACAACTTTCCAATAAAGCTTGGACTCGACCTTGGAGCTTAATGACTCTGTCATACACTTGCACAATTTCTTCTAGGTAAATATAGGCCTTGTCTTCTGTCTTTTCTATCCATCCCTTCATCATCTGGGATGAATTTCTCATGTCCTCAACTTGGGATACTGTTTCCTGTGGAAGAATGGAAGGAGGAATTGCAGTAGCTTCCTTCTGTTGAATAGGTTGCATGACCTGTTGGATGTAATGCTTCAATGTACTAAAATCTTGTTCAACTTTCATCCTTGCTTCTCTTTCTTGTTTCAACATACTTCTCACATTATTCACTGCATCTTGTAGTTCCTCATCGACTTGTTCCCTTGTGATTGGACCTATGCCAATTGTAGTCAAATTATAATCCTCAGGTGCCATGTTTTCTATCTCCTTGTCACTTCTAGGAACAGCTATGTGGACCTCTCTGTTTCCAGCAGAATCTTGAGTGATTTTAGAAAGGATCGTTGCTTTCTTCTTCTGATTATTCTTTTGTACATTTACAAGCAATTCCTCAACTGCAGTAGGCTGATAAGTCTCTACAATTGTGCTTTCTTCAATCCTTTGTCTCAACCATGGTGGGAAAGTAGAAAGATCTCGTTGCTCATGAGCTTGATTGTGTTGAACACGAGCTACTTCTTCATCAGATTCAGCTTGTCCTATTTCATCCTGACCAAGATCATCATTCTCTTCGATTATGACAGTGGGGCTTGATTGAATTTCTTCTGATGGAATCAATGCAACTTCTTCTATTACTTCTATCTCTTGTATTGGATTTTGAACAATTGAAACACCTTCTTGTGGATTAGATGAAGTAGATGGATTATTCTTTTTCTGAGGTCTTCGGCTTGATTCCCCTTGATCTTGACTAGGTCTTTTCCTCTTTCTAGCTGAATTATTGCTTTGATCATTCCCACTATGTTGTGGTTGGCTATGTGTACTATGCTGCTTGGGTTCTCCTTCATCCATCTTATTATAGGTGAGATCTCGACTTTCAGCACTCATTTCCTGCAATAGTTGATTGATACACACTTGTGTCATGGCTAAAACCGGCTTTATCAAATCTTCTTCGGATGCATCTCTCTTTGACCAATCAATTGTGTAAGGCAAATCCTTTATCTTGTCAAATTCATCTACTAGCATAGTATCATCCTCGGTGAACTGGTCTGGAATCCTGAATGCTTTGGTGGCTCTGACTAAATCCCAGTCGAGTCTTGAACTTTGAAGAGTTCGGAGATCATCTTCATCTTGGGCACTGGCCCAGTGGTCTTCCAACTGCTTGATATGTTTGAATTCTCTGTTGTATTTCCAGCAAACTTGGAAAGGGTCAAAGTTAGGCCTCTTGGTGCCATGAGTCTGCAAATGATAAGCCTGTAGCTCTATTTCAGAATACTCAGCTGCTGATAAAGATGGACATTCCAGATTTTGTCCAAGACGAAGTGGAAATTGGATTCCTCCTTTCTTCTTCAACTTCTGCAACCTGATGAGTTCTAGGAGTTGTCTTGTAACTTCTAACATTACCATCCTGTTGGTTGGATACCTTGGCAATCTGTATGGATATGATGTGAATCCTTGGATCCTTAGGTAAGTGTACCTTTCATGTTGAGTATACCAGTGTCCATATGCTGAAATGAATTCTCTTGCTGCATTAGACAATCTTTTATGAAATTCTCCCCTCAGTTTCTTCATTATGAACATAGCAAATGCATCATTAAACCTTGTATAATGATTAATACTCTTGAGGTGCAACTGAGGATAACATTGATGTGACAAGTATTTGTTAGGTCCAATGCCGACTTCTCCTTTCTTGGTTAAACCTGAGTAGACTTCATTTCTGGCAAGAAGATACACTATATAGGAACTCATATAACAAGTCTTAGTTTTAGCAAAACTGAGGAACTGCTCATGTATACTTTGACTGATAAGTCCAGCCCAATCAATCATTTTCCCTTTGAGAACTGACTTGATGAAAGAGTACATCCACGGCTGAAAGGTAGCAGACTGAGGCATTCCTGTCATTCTGTTCAAAAACATGATTAGATATCCAATTTCCGGATGAAAATCTGACTTATGGAACTGTGGAGGATTATTCATGTTGAACTTCATGGCTGGATTGGCCATCCACTCTCTCCTGATCTCTTGTAACTTTATCTTGGTGTCGACATCATACTCCTGCTGGCCTTGTTGTTTTGAGATGCTGATCATCCTCTCTTTGGTTGGAATGTTGAAAGTTTCCTCAACTGCTTCCCTTTGCAAATAGGCTAGTATCGTTCCATCCTTGGCTATGATTTGCCTTGTATTTACATCATACTTTTTGACACATTCGATGATCATTTCCGGACATGGCAAAGTTGGCGGAAAACAAGCAGCTTCAATGGCTCCACTCCTCATGATGGCTCGAGCGAGGCTTCCTCCGTTAGGTTCTTCAAGGACTGTCTTGATATCTTCCAAGTTGCTGCTTCCCATATTTGTATCGCTTACATTTGTCCACCTTGAGACGAGCTTTGATTCAGGAATCTTCCCTTTGGCATCCATCCGGATCTTGGCTTGTCGCTCCTTGGAAGTCATTGCCATTATTCTGCAGACTTGACGCGAATAAGTGATTGCAAACAAAATCTAGATTTTACTTCAGCAACTTTAGTAGATTAAATTATGAAATTTTCCTCTAAAATTATGAAATATTACTATTAAATTTAGAAAATCTATGAAAAATCATAAAAATCCACTTATTCTTCTAGAATTTTATCAATATTTGGACAATTTCAAGGCATCTAATGAAAGAAAAATAAGAAAATCAGATCAGAAAAAACTCAGATCAGACTTACTTGATGAGCTGTTTTATATTTGATACCTTGCAATTTGATTTCCCACTTGACAAAATTTGATAAAATCAAATTTATCTTCTAAAATCAACTTCTTGTGGCTGCTCCTTGAAGAAAATTCTGCTCTTGGAGAACAAATCTGCTCTTGAAAATAAATCAAATGCAAAAGAAATGAGGCACATATATATAATTCACTTTAAAAAACTTTCCTTCTTCCAAGGCCGACCTCATGCACAAACATTTAATTTAATTTTGATCTTTATTAAATGAATGCATTTCACGTTTCACGAAGGCAGCAATCATTAAATGTTTGAAACTTCTTTCTTTTGTGAACGCATTGGATAAAGTTTTGATGTTCTTCTTCTTGTTGTTGGACGTTTTCTTCCTCCTCCAAGCGCATGAGATGAAGAATTGAAACTCCCTTTGGCAATTCGCATTAGATGAGGTCTTCGAGGCCTTCTTAATATTCCTTGGATTCGCATTTTGACTAAGGATAGGGAATCTTCAAGAGTATCGCATTAGATGGAGTTTGTTGATTCCTCTTCACATTTCATCTTGGATTTGGTCTTCGAGTTTCACTTCATATTTCGCATTGGATGAAGGCATAGGATTCCCCTTGACACTTGGCGCTTTAGATGAAAGATTAGAATTCTTCTTGATATTTCGCATTGGTTGAGGTTCTAAAATCCTGTAGATTTCGCATTAGTTTAAACTCGTTTTCATTTGCTCAATGAGATGGCGCATTGAATGGACTTATTGGAAGCCTTGTAATTTTGGCGCATTTGATGGAGGATAGAATCCTCTTGTCTCTTGGCGCATTAAATAGGTAATTTGGTTCCTTCAAAATGAAACTTCATCCTATCCTTAACATAGCGCATTAGATCATGTCTTGAGACTCCTCTAGAGTTATCTCTCAAGTGTCTTATTAGATCATGCTTTAGGCGCATCACTTCATGAACTCAAATCCCCAGGAATTGGCGCAGTAGATCGAGGGAAAAGATCCTTAGGTTTTGGCGCATCACTTAGACATTTCCAAAACTTCAAACCTACTTCTCCCTTCTTGGTGGCGCATCACTTCAAGGATGAAAATCTTCTGACATTTTCATTAAAATTTGCTCCAAGATGGGCTTTAAGACTTGTTTTTTCACTTTCGCATTGGTTGAAGGCGTTGAAATTCTCATCTCTTCCTCCGAAATGACCTTTTAGTCTGGGCGCACTAGATGGAGTTTTCAAATCCTCTGATATTTTCGCACTGAATGAAGGATTAGATGGGCGCACTGGATCAAGTTTTCAAATCCTCTGGCTCAAATGTCTTCTGCTTCGTGATTTTGCGCCCAGATTTGCGCCATCTAAGTGTCTAGTCGCATTAGATCAGTGTTTTGAATCCTCTGACTTCGTCAAGTATTTTTCAGGATCGCGCGAGTAAAGGTATATTGAAAAATGTGTTTTGAATCCTCTGACTTCGTCAAGTATTTTTCAGGATCGCGCGAGTAAAGGTATATTGAAAAATATATTTAAGTATAAGAATTTCTTATACTTTAAATATTTTTCAATATACCTTTCAGGATGTTTGAGATAGGTCCCGAATCCACCGGATTTAAGATGCAAAATATAGAATTTGGAGGATTCACCAGATTTCAGACTTAGCCATTTTTCAGGATTTTCAGGATTTCAGGCTCCAGTCTTAGTCTTTTCAGGGTCTCAAACATTCTGAAGGATTAACCTCAAAACTCAATATCTAGATAGGATTTGATCACAATTCTTCATTATTGCAAGTTCATCTACCCTTAATCGTGAACCAAAGATCATAGGCAAGGAAATTGTTACCGAGCCGGCAAAGGAAAACGAGTCAGGACATCATTAAAATCTCAGCAAAACTCATTGAAAACTCATTGGAAACTCACTGAAAAGCTCAGAGCTCAAAAAAAAGGGGGGTCCCTATTCCTAATGGGGTGATGTGTGATTTGGTCACAACATCTGGCGACTCCACTGGAGGAATGTTCCTGAACATTTCTCAAAAAAAAAAAAAAAATGCAAAGCTCACTCAAAGAATATCAAATTATCATCCTCAATCGTAAACTATACAAAACGAGCTTAAAAGGGAAAAGAATCATAAATTGGATCAAGACACTACATCTCCTGATGTGTGATTAAAGATTGATTTCAATTAAAACAACTTCTTGAATGTGCTAAAGATAAACAAACATCAAGCTTCAACATTTCCATGTACACCCACACACGAGATCAAATAAACACGACTACTCAATCAAAGAATCAAAACCAATTGCCAGCGCGACTATCCATATCTGAGGTTTGAAGTGCAAGCACTTAGGTTCATTCCCATCCCTTAGAAACCAGGATCGACTAAGCTGACCTGTATCAAGCTAGGTAGATTCATGAAAGTAAACGGATGAATGGATATGTACACAGATGGAATGATAATATGCAGTGACAAGTAAATGATATTAAATGGAGTGGTGATGGAATGATAGTGAAAATGCAATGAGACAATGTGGCTCTATCATGACGCCTGTTTGCCAGGTTTTCGCCAAGATACTTATTCATGGCGCCCGTTTGCCGGGTTTTCACCAGTGAACGAAAATTTTTCTCTTTACTTTTCTTCTTTTTTTTTCTTTTCTTTTTTTTTTTTTTTTTTTTTTTTCTTTAGGATAATGACCATTACACACGGCGCCTGTTTGCCAGGTTTTCACCGAGGTAACGAATGATAAGAACTCAAGAGTCTGATTCTGCGAAGGACGCGATAATCCACACATAAAATCATGTCACGTTCTGATACTGACAAATGTTGGTAGGAAATGATGGGATAAAGGGAACGGAGTTGGATGATAGCGGATTATGACTGTGTAAAAGCGTATTCAACCATAAACCAAAGAATGACGGGATATGTTGAATAGCAAGAAACAAATATGGACGGTGAATAAGGAAAATGAAATGGAATGAAATCACGATCAACGTTTGTTTGTATCAACCTAAACTTCGAAGCTTGCAAGTGGAAAAGGGAATGTAAGTAGGGAGCGGGAATTAATGATAACTAGTAATGATACCTTCATGTCCTTCACGAACTTAGGATTTCTCCCTTTAATTTTGGTTCGCGGGGTGAAGTATGTGGAATGGAATTGAATGGAAATGGAATGGATAGATTGGATGCGGTAGCCTCTTTGGATTCGGCTACGAGTACTTAGAACTTTATTTCGCAAGGATTCTTTGACTTGAAAGTACAGCACGAAATATACTTTTGAACATGCCTTGTTTAGGAATTATGGCATTTATATCATGATACATAGAGATTTTTTGGATTTTCAGGAATCTCTTTGCTTAAAAGGTAAAAGCATCCAAATATTTATTTTATGGAAAGATGGGGGAATGGGCGGAAGGAATTGCAAGCTTCTCATTCAGACGACACTCACATTCATCAATCACGATTAGGAGAGGGGTGAAAAGGATAAAGGTGTGGATAGTAATGTGATTGGAAGGCGGAAGCAAAATGGATGAATAGTTACATGCTTTGAGACTTTGCATAGTAACAAAAGTGAAGTGAATATAGGAAGTAGATTTCAAATGGAATGGAGTGGGAAGACCAACATTTGATTTTATCCTGTACAGTGGATAATGAAAATACTCCAAATACTTGATTTCAACTTCAACGCGTATCCTTCTGGAGTACAATGAACACAGAATCATATAAATGATGCAGTCATCAGACTCAAATTCATTTTTGATTGAAAATATGCAATGCAGATGGAGGTTTAACTGTAGTGAAATGAAATGGATGGACAATTTTATTGTAATATGAGATGTGGTAAATGGAATGAAAAGTATGCAAAATACTTTATTATGGAATGGAAATGGAAGCATGAATTACCTTATGATTTTCACTTGATCCAGGCTTACAAAGACTTTCCTAGGAACTTCGGGATCATTAAGATGTGTAAGAAACCTCAAAATACTTCAGTCAATACCGAACAACTGATTCGTTTCCTAAGAACAAGCAGTCACGCTATCTGATACTCGCGATGGAATCCACGGGAAATCCATCAATCATGACGTAAGTTTCTCAAAAGAACAAATAAGAATGCGTAAAATTAGATTTGACATTTTAAAATATTACGTTCAGAAGATAATGGTGTCAAGACACAATATATAATTAATGTCCCAGTCAAGCTCAGTGCTGGCTTTGTCAACAATTGAAAACAACAATCTATCAATCCTAAGAGTTTCGTGAAAAAATGTTTAAGAAATGAGCTAACATATCCTAGTGAAAGTATACCAAATGTGTTTTGGATACACACCACCTTGTCAAGAACTAAAACCCTTCACAAACAACTACTCTAAAAACGAAAGCAAAACAAAAACAACTAAACTATGAAAACTTCTTGAAAAATTCTTGAGTCAAATGACATCAAGACAAACAAATCTAATCTAAGAAAAAAAACAAAATAACTGAAAGGAAATCCTATCTAATTATGTACAAACCAGTGTTCCGAAGAATTCATGGCTGGAAATAGTGCTTCAAGAACTGCCCATTGACAGGCAATGGAATATCTTCTCCGGTCAGAGTCTTCAATTTGAAAGCGTTCTCTCCTAGGATCTCAGCAATCTGATATGGGCCCTTCCAGAGATAATCGAACTTGTCGTGATCACCTCGCCGTTCATGTGCTTTGTCCCAATATAAAACCAGATCAGAAATTCTGAAGGCTTTCACTCTTGCCTGTCGATCAAACCAACGCTTGACCACTCCTTGATGTTTCATAAATTTATTTAAGGCGATGTCTCGTTTTTCTTCCAGATGCAGGAGCTGTGATAATCTTACTTGTACTTGCTCATCTTCATCTAAATACTCTTGCATGAATTGCAAGGTTGGAATCCTCAATTGTATTGGGAAGATAGGATCCTGTCCATAAACCAGGTGATATGGCGAAGTACCCAGAGAAGACTTAACTCGAGTTCTGTCTGCCCAAAGAGCAAATTTCAGCTGTGTATGCCAGTCTCTTGGATTCTTATCCAGTAATTTCTTTATTGCATTCAAAAGGCTCTTGTTTGTGGACTCAGCTAGGCCATTTCCCTGTGGATAATAATTCGATGAAAATTTCAGGGTTATACCATATTCAAAGGCCCAATTTGAAAATCTGAGTGATGAAAATGCAGGGCCATTGTCGCATACAAGGGCACTGGGGCAACCAAATCTGGTAATTATATTCTCTTCTAAAAACTTGATCACTACTTCAGAAGTACAGAACTTCAAAGCATGGGCTTCTGTCCATCTGGTGCAGTAGTCTGTGGCAGTTAAAATATATTTATGCTGTGCGGAAGATGGTGGGTTTATCATACCAATGAAATCTAATCCCCACTTAGCAAAAGGTCTGAATTCAACAACTGGCTGCAAAGGCATAGCTGGGTTTCGTTCTCTTGAAGCTGCTACTTGACAAATATGGCAAGTTTTGACATGCTGATGAGCATCTTGAAACAATTTTGGCCAATAGTAGCCTGCCCTTAATATCTGATTTGCCGTTGCTAGCTCACCACCGTGGCAAGTTCCGAACTTATCATGAAATTGTTCCATAATACTTTTAGCTTCGTTCCTCCCAACACACCTTAGGTAGATGCCTTCATGATTTTGTCTGAATAAAACTGATCCTTGCAACATGAAACGTTTACTTCTGTATCTCAATGCTCTCCTCTGTGTTGGGCTCATATGTTCTGGACATCTCTGAGATAACAGGTAATAAACAATATCATCGTACCACTCATCTGGTGATACTGCTTCAAGTACGTAAGCTTGCTGAACTAATCCAGGTTCTTCAAGTGCTATAGTCTGAGTCAATGCTTGTCCTCTAACCAACTTCATTGGTTGAATTTCGATGTCGTATTCTTGAATAGTGGCGACCCACTTGCCTCTTCGTTCGCCTAGTTCATTTTGCATTAGTAGTGTTTTAACTGCGGCATCTGGAACTATAGCATACACTTTACTCCGCAAGATATAGTGCCGAAATTTCTTGATAGCCTTTACTAGAGCATAAGCCTGTTTCTCCACTGCCGGGTATCTCAGCTCAGCATCCTTAAAAGGGGCACTCATAAATGCAACGGGATGTTCATCTTTCTCATCTACCCTCTGGGTCAAAATCCCTGCACAGGTGTGATCAGATGCAAAAGAATATAAATAAAACGGTTTCAAATAGTCTGGACTGATGAGGACAGGCGCCCTAGCAATTGCTTGCTTGATTTCTTCAAATGCTTTCTTTGCTGGAGGAGTCCACTCAACTTTCGCATCTTTCTTTAACATATCATTCAATGGCTTAATAATTTCTGCAAATCCGGTAATAAACTTCCTGACGAAGTTAATCTTGCCGAAGAATGACTTTAATTCCTTTTTACTGGCAGGCATGCTAATTCTCTTAATGGCTTCTATCCGATCTGGATCAATAGAGATACCGTGTTCTGATATGACATGACCCAGGAGCTTTCCTTCTGTCACCCCGAAGATGCACTTCTTTGGATTTAAGGAAATTCCATATGTTCTACAAGATTCAAAAACTTTCCTTAAATGCTCTACATGATCTGCTCTGACCTTTGAGAACACCGTAAGATCATCCATATAGATGATAATGCATTTTCCAATAATATCTCTGAAAGCAATATCCATAGCTCGCTGGAAAGTGGCTCCTGCATTGATTAAGCCAAAAGGCATCCTTCTGTATGCGTAAGTACCCCATTTGGTAGTGAAAGCGGTCTTCAATCGATCCTCTTCTTCAACCATGACCTGGTTATACCCTGAATATCCATCCAGAAAAGACATCATCTGTGAACCATTTACAATCTGCAGCACTTCGTCCAATGAAGGCAAAGGATAATTATCTTTTTCTGATGCTTTGTTTAAGTTCCTGAAATCAACACATAATCTTATTTCTCCATTCTTTTTTCTAACTGGAACTAAATTGGCGACCCACGTCGAGTGCCTGATCGGAAATATGATCTTTGCCTGCAGCAGCTTCTTGACTTCTTGATAAATAAGTGGCTCCAATAAAGGATTGACCGGCCTCTGCCTCTGTCGGAAAGGTCTGCTTCCTGGCTTGAGAGGGATAGTATGTGTAATGATGGATGTGTCGTATGTCTTCAAATCATCATACCCCCAAGCAATAACATCGTGGAATTCTCTCATGCTATTGAGGATGTTTTCTCTTTCTTCCGGTGTGCAAACTTTCCCTATGAATACATTTTTTACATCTTCGTCGGTTCCCAGATTGACTGCTTCACATTTATTTCCATCTTCGTTATGGTGAGGAGGAGTGCCCAACTTATCTGAATCGAAGAGTCTTTCTAATTCAATCATACCCTTTGGGATATTATTGTCCTTCAGATTCATGATCCCATCTGGATCAAACTCAGCTTCAACTTCGCTTTCGTCAATGACCTGGGTGGTGAAGATACCTGAATTGGTCAAGAAATCCAGTATATGTTTGTCGTCATCAAACACTTGAAAATTTGTGATATTATCTGGTACTGATGGTACTGATGTTAGTTCCACTGTGAACTTTTTTAATCCTTCCATAGCCAATGGCTCAAGGGAACTTGCGGCCTGTGCTAGTGCATTAGCTACTCGATTTGTTGACCTGTAAATTGACTTGATGTTGAAAGCATCGAAGTCTTCAATCAAATCCCATACTCTGTTTCTGTACTTCTTTAGTCTCTTGTCATGACACACATATTGCTTCCTGACTTGTCTGACAACTATTTCTGAATCGCCGAACACGTGCAAAATTTTAACTTTCTTTTTTATGGCCAAGAGCAACCCGTGTACGAGAGCTTCATACTCGGTAACATTATTTGTGCATGGGAACTGTAATCTTAAAGCTGATAAATAAGCTTCCCCCAGCGGACTGATCAATTCAAAGCCAGCGCCGGATCCTTGCTTAGATTTCGATCCATCAAATCTTAGAGTCCATACTTGATTATCTTCTGAATTTGACATATCAACACTTTGATTTGCTTTTGTAGGTTCAATTTGGGTATGCTCTGTTGCTGATGCCGAAGTGCTTGCTTCATCTGTAACGGCTGTATCCCTAACTGGTTCTTTTAGTTTCATCATACTTGGAATTTCCAAGCCCATGGCCTCTGGAATTCTCTTTCTAACTTGTTCTAAGGCCACTACGCACATAGAGCAAGAGAACTCGGAATGGAAAGCATTGTGTATCCTACACCAATTAGGTAGCAATAGATCTTGAACGGATGCGTGACTTCCCAATTCTACTCCTTGCTTCACATGTCTCATCACAAAATTCCGGAAGTTTTCAAACATACCTTCCCCTTCTTCATCTGATGATGCGCTGTGATCACTTTCTATGAGGACCTCTGTCGAATTATGAAACATTAGAATCTCTTCAACCTTAGGCTTGTAAACACCTAAGTCTGTTTGTACAAAAAGGATCTCATTGTCTTCACCATATTCCGTAATCATCAATTTAAGACGTGGAGTGCTATCTATCCTGATTTGATTAGGCAATCCTTTCCATGATAGCCACATGTGCGAAAAGTCGGTGGAGACGTATCCGTTGAGCTTCTTCAACCAATCTCTGCTTAACAGCATCCCATACCCTTCAGGTATGTCTACTACTGAAATGTCAATGTAATGCTGAATCCTGGGATCAGCTGCTAACTGCATGTGAATATTATGTAGCTCTCCAATAACTGGAACTTCGGTCTTGTCTAATTGAGTAACTTTCTTATTTGTCTGCTTTGGGATGAGGCCAAGTTTCTTGCAAATACCCAAAGGCATCACGTTGCTTGAGGCTCCTGAATCCATTAGACAATTGTGTAATAATTTGCCAAACATTCTAACTGATATCAAGAAAGGAGGCTGTTCATCTTTTCCTTGATAGAAGACGACTGATTTCTTCTTGGGGGCACTGTATCGGTCATTTACTGGATCTGAATTGATTTGTGAACTTTGAACTTTCGGCGTATTGTTATCCTTTGCAGGCTCTTCCTTTACCGTAACTGTCTTACCGTCTGTTATACTGGGTGATTCCTGTGCAATGAAAATAGCATTTGTCTGGCCTTGTGGGTGAGGTGGCCTCATTTGAGTTGGATTTGCATTTTGACCTACATATGCTCTTGGTACATTTGAAGTAGATGGACCGGCTGATCCTGTGGTGACTTGCACATTTTGATTTCCACCCTTTGAGATGGTATCATCAACACCTCTTAGAAAAGCTTCCTTAATTTCAGGTACTCGAATCAATTCTGTCAATGGCAGGTTGATTTTAATCTTCTTGAGTTCTTCGACAACACATTGACTCAATCTCTTTAAATCCTCTTTAGGAACTTCCTTCCTGACTGGATCGATCCTTGCAGAGATATTCTGCTGCTGAACTTCTTGTGCTGGGACAACGTTCTGAACTGGATTTCGCTGTCGGTATTCGGGTGCATCCCTTGGATAGCTTGGATTGTTACTTGCATTTGGATTTGGCGGGGTGTGCAAGTTATTAGGAGGAGTTGACGTGGTAATAGGATCTTGTGGCCGGTAATTCCGCTGATAAACTCTTTGTGGTGCATTGCCAGCAGATTGCTGAAAGGCCTGAACTTCATCTGCTTCTTGAGTTTGGAAATCACCCTCAAACGGCGGAGTGTAGTATGTATCCTCAACTGGTTCATTTGCAGAGGCTGGCGGGAATCTTCCGTTATATTCTGTCATATCATACTCCATCATAGGTGGAAAAGTAAAATCTTCAATCATCAAAGCTTGATCATACCTCTGCGTGGGCACAATTTCATATCCGGTGACTGGAGGATTCTCTGGTACCTGTGTACCATGCATTTCCTGTTGAAAGATGTCAGCTGCTATCTTAAATTCGGGACATTGAAGTTCTGAATGCTGATTGGTGTTATGCAACCGGCACCATGTAGATAGTGCAGCTTCTGCTAAAAATACTTTCTCTGCAGGTTTTGGGTCAGAAGCTGGTGGATTGTCAAGTGGTGAAGGAACTGTGCCGGTATTCGGTGCAGTGTTCCAGGTTCTATTCTGTCGTTGAAAGCCTTGATTATTTCCTCTAAAACCTTGATTGTATCCCTGATTATATCCTTGATTATATCCTTGATTGCCGCCCTGGTTTCCTTGGTATCCACCCTGATTGCCTTGGAAATTCTTCTGCAGATAGTTGTTCTGATTTCGTAAATGTGTAACTTCAGTAGACAATTTCTTTACCTGATCAATCAGCTCTTTCATTTCATCTTTCTCCTCCTGAGCCTTCGCAGAAGATGAAGATCCTTGCAAATACACTGGCTTTTCCGGTACAACTTGTGAAATTGGCACTCCTGGATGCAAGACTAATTGATTAGCAGGAGTGGGAACAGGAACTGGATTCATTACAGGTGTATGTTGAGCCAATGCGTGATTGATTCCCTGAATCTGGTTTGGCATTGCCACATGCCCTATGTGATTAAGTGGCCCATGCGCGTTCATACCCAAATCTGTGTTCACCTTAACGGCTTCAGCATAAGCTCCTGTCAGAGTGGTTGGCGGGGTTGTTGCTCTTTTCACGAACATAGAAGTAAGGCGATCCAATGCAGCGTAATAAATCTCCATCGCCATTACTGGAGTGATATCATAGGGAGGTTGCAATCTTGAATATGCTTTATGGAACCTGTGATTAAAAGCGGCAATAGGCTCGTGTTCCTGTCTTCGGACTTCGATGAATTGCTTATAGAGTTCTGCAGGAGTGATGAGAATCTTGAATTTCTCCAGGAAAGCGGTTCTCATCTGTTCCCAGGTAGTAATAGATCCAGCCGGTAGATTGACATACCAAAAAGTAGCGTCTCCTTCGAGAGAGTAAGGAAATAGTCGGCATGCTACATCTTCGTCTTCAATCCTTCGATTTACCAGAGTACCTTCAAAGATCTTAATATGCTCTTCAGCTGTCCTGCTTGGATCGTTGACATGAAATTTCAAACAGAAGTGTTCGGGATTCTTGGGCATATCATGGTAATCAGTAAAAGTCCCCAGGGGTGAGACATTTCCCAAAGGCCAAGCTTGTGCTGGTGCTGCCATTGGAATGTTAGATTGTCCTGGACCTACTTGAGTAGCTCCTTGCTGAAGTGGAGTGCCTGTGGTGGTTACTTGGACGTTGCCTGGTTGAACAACTCCCTGATTTTGATTCTTCTACTCCAAATTTTGATTGAATTTCTTATACTTTAAATATTTTTCAATATACCTTTCAGGATGTTTGAGATAGGTCCCGAATCCACCGGATTTAAGATGCAAAATATAGAATTTGGAGGATTCACCAGATTTCAGACTTAGCCATTTTTCAGGATTTTCAGGATTTCAGGCTCCAGTCTTAGTCTTTTCAGGGTCTCAAACATTCTGAAGGATTAACCTCAAAACTCAATATCTAGATAGGATTTGATCACAATTCTTCATTATTGCAAGTTCATCTACCCTTAATCGTGAACCAAAGATCATAGGCAAGGAAATTGTTACCGAGCCGGCAAAGGAAAACGAGTCAGGACATCATTAAAATCTCAGCAAAACTCATTGAAAACTCATTGGAAACTCACTGAAAAGCTCAGAGCTCAAAAAAAAGGGGGGTCCCTATTCCTAATGGGGTGATGTGTGATTTGGTCACAACAGGTAACAAGTAGGAAAAACTCAAGAGTCTGATTCTGTAGACAACACAATAATCCAAACACAACCATGTCAAGTTATTACACTTACAGATGTTGGCAGGAAACGACGAAACGATACGGCGAATAAAAACAGTGGACTATGGTGTGGATTATGTAAAACAGGAAAATGAAAAGTATATCCAAACATAAACCAGATGAATGACGTGATATGTTGGATGACGGGAAATGTAGTGGAAACGGATGGCATACGGTGAGATAAAATGAAACAAAATCACGATCAACATTTGTTCATATCAACCTAAACTTCGGAGCTTGCAAGCGGAAGGGAGGTATATATAATGGGGAACGGGAATGGATGATAACTAGTAATGACATGTTTATGACCTTCACGAACTTAGAATTTCTTTTTTAATTTTCGTTGGCTAGAATGTTGGTGATCTCACCTACCTCCTCATTAGGGTTTCTGTTGACTTAATATGGGCCGTCGATTCTTAGAATCAATCAGGGCCCTTCATTGTACTCCTTGAGCCCTATATAAAGGCCCATTCTCCTCATTTTTTTAGGACATTAGAGTTTAGACATAGGAGGGAGAATTTTTTTAAAAAAAAGAACAAGAGCAGTGGTTGTTGTTCACTACTGTAGTACTCCATTTGAGAGCAATACAACTTCAAGACATTGGCGAATTGTTGCAAAGACATTTCCAAGTTAATACATGAGCATTGAAGTATGGTGTTTATGGCATTCTTTGGATGTGTTAGCATGGTTTTGTAGTTTTCTTGAAGCAAATCAGAAGCTCCATTGTTGCAGATCTGTTTGTTTTAATTTCAGTTTCATTTTCAATTTTCATTACTTAGATTGGTGGAAGATTTTGCCATTGATGAATGCTGAAGCCCCTTTATGTTCATACCATTTGTGATTTGTGGCTTGCAAGTTGTAGTGCATGGTTAGTCTGAACACTTTAAAAGCTTAACTTTGATTGCTTCCTGCATAATTCGTTTCTATGCTTTATGTATGAGCGACCTGAAAATCATCATAAACACCTTAAAAGATTGCATCATCTTTGAGTAGCTGTTGTCTCATGGCGAAGCAAAACATGGTTGTGGTTTCACTAAGTCAATAGCATTCTTTGCACCAGAATAGTTTCCTAAACCCTTATCATCTTTTGCTCTTTGTTTTAGATCCTCACTAGGATTAGTTTTCAGGAGTTCCATCCTTTCACACATCCAAGGGGTAATGAGTTTCACCCATGTTCATGAAAAAGGAGCAATTTAGTGTAAGTCCCTTTGTGATTACCGGCATTATCACATCATTTCACTGAGTCTATCCATGTGCACGTCAAGACCTGACATTCAAGGAACCTTGGAGTAGTCTCACTCGATCACATAGTTCAGCGTTTGAGATGCTTTGTTCAAGAGAGAATAGAGCACTTAGTGTTTCATTCTAAATGTTGCTGCTGTCATAAAAAATGCACCAACAGTAGTAGAGCTGGTTTTCCTGCCAGCCTGTTGAAGTTCTAACATTTGCTACAGTTCTTCAGTTGCATGTCCGAGTTTCAATAGTGTTATCAGTTTCAGTGGTTCATATCTTTTGCATTTTGGTGACCAGCAACTGCATGTCTATTTCCTTTACTCTCTTTGACAGTTGTTAAAACAAAGTTGAAAAGATGTCTACAAACAAGTCTATATATGAGTTGATGCAAGAACTGTTTAATCTGATGAAGGACCCGGACATTAAAAAGACATACTCAAGGATTGTTGCAAAATCTAAACAAATGGATTCTTTTGTTGAAGAGAAGAATGTTCTAAAATCAGAAGATTGTTTGGTTGCCTTTCCAGTTTACACACCAGAAGAGCATGAGAACTTCAATGGTCAAGATAGAAACTCAGAAGTTACCCTTGAAGAAGGGTTAGAGCAAGAAGAAGAAGCTCTTGTTTGTGACTCACAACCTACATGTGATTGTGGGGAAGATAAAAATCAGCCATCTATCACAACCACATCCGAGAAGAAATCTTCATTTGAGAGTGCAATTTTCAATCATAGGACAAATGTTGCAGCAGGTGATGAGATTGGATTTTAGTGTGATACACCTCATGGGTCAGCACCTAATGATGGGCATATGGTGAGCAATAATGTTGAAGCCTTCAAATCAACTGATGATGACAGTTCAACATTCAATTTCAAAGATATCGACACAATTGGTGTTTGGGTTGAAACCCAAACTAAGCCTATGCAAGGGAGTGACAGTCATGATGCCCCTACTTTGGAGTTGGAGAAAGATTTGTTCACAAAGGGCACCAGTCATTAGGAATACAGTGATCACATTTTCCCTAAACAGAGCAAACAACATTTTAGCACATGGGACCCAGGTGTGATGGTCCCTACATCTGACGTGGATCCCACTTGCTATGGATCTACTATTCACCATACTGCAGTTCCTGCGCCATTTACACAGTGGAGCATGAGGGACGACATTGGTGGCATTGGCAGTATGGTTATGAACGTTGATAACAAATCTGATTTTGTCTCGCATGATGTTGATTTCAAATCAGAAAATTTGGATGAGGTTGACAGGTCTCAGGAGTCCTATCATTTGACAGGACAGCTGAAGGTAAATGAAGACCAGGTTATTGCACCTATTAGAAACTTTGATGACACCCTTAAGTTGATGGCAAAATGTTGTTGGAGTTCTTCAGGGGCACATATAGACCTGTGATCACTGTTTCATCTTTTCTATTGTTTCCACATCTATGACTAAGTGTCCAAACATCCTGGCATGTGAAGCAACATTGTTCTCTCCTCAACTGATTTTTGCTCTTTTTAGAATCACCTGTAGGCTGCAAATCACAAGGAAGCAATTCTTCTTTCTTCTCTTTCTTCTTTTCTTCTTTTTTCTCAATGATCTCTTGGACAACTTCTGATTTTTCTTCTTTCCTTCTCAATTTTCTGATGTAGTTATATAGACCTCTCTTGCTTGGACTCCCTTCAAGTATTCCCAAATAGGCATCAAAGGAAACTCGATTCTTAAAATCATCGAGTAAACCCTAGTACTCATCATTAATTTTTGTGGTCTCTATTTTCATTACCGCCTCCTCATCCTCTTCCTTTTGAAAGAACCATTGGAGAGTTCTTATCACTTCATTTTGACTTTATCTAAGAGATTCAAGCATCTTATTTTGATTTTTTCTAAGAGAGTCAAATCTGCCCATTTGAATCACTACTATAACTCTAAAATTTTCTGAATCACACAACCTAAACAGGCTAGCAAGATAACCTGTCACCCATGATGTCTTCTTCAAAATCTAAGCCAATAAACTGCTGCTTTCTCCTATAGATAATCTATTCTCTATCCTCGGGATTCATAAATCGTCATTCGTTAGATAAAACAAGCCAGACTAGCAAGATCACTTGCTCTGATACTGTAATATACACCATCCTGGTAGGGTTTTGGGTCAAAGTTTTTTCCGTTTCTCACTGCTGATTGTTTTTAGGGTTTTGTGTATGGTTTTTGCATGTGATATTTGCAATTTACAATGAAATATAGTGCATACAACGAAAACCCAGAAAAATTACAATAGATATGCACAAAGTATCGGAGACCCAGTTCATAATATTGCTCAAAATGAATTATAGTTACATACCCATTTCTTTTCCTTTAGCTTTGAACTTTTATTGTATGTGAACCAGCTAGATAGGCAAGTTTACAATGAAAACGAAGCATGCAACGAAAACCCAGAAAAACTACAATAGATATGCATGAAATAACGAAGACCCAATTCATAAAATAGGCCAAAACCAATTATAGTAACATACCAATATTATTTTCTTCAAGTTGAGGTACTATTGTACATGAACCAGCTAGGGTTTGGCAGTGAAAATGCCACAAATGCAATCTACTTCAGATGTTCCTCTCATACAATGAATGTTGGTCTGATCCAAGACTCCGTATGCCTCAAATACAATGCAATATGATCCCAGAATGCCAAGTGATCTTCTCCTTAGAGCCCCACGTCCAAATCTGCCTTTGTACAACCAACTGAATGGAAGAACTACAGCAAAGTGATATAAATCTAAGTTTTTTGTCACTGTGAATCACTGCAACAGCATTTCCCACGCCAAGGTAAATGAGATCAAACACACTAAACTCATCCAAAATCTGCCCCTTAGGATGTACGGCCTGGTCTAATGTGGTACGGCCAGCCTGGAGTTAGTTACAACAAATAATATCCCCTAAATGTCCACAAATATGTCACAGGGATTCAGAAAATATCTGCAGCTAGGAATATGACTCCCACGTCCAAAGACAAGCACAAAAACCTTCAACAAACCTCAAAATGATGCCTTAGAGTGGTACGGCCAACCCTGGGATTGGACGGCTAGCTTAGGAGAACACACAGTCACACAAATACACTTCAAACTGGATCAAATCTGCAACTGTATCATTTTTGTTCTCATCTGTTCATAAATCTGCATAAGAATATAAGCAATAACTTCCCCAAAACTTCACCAAAATGTATCAAACTTAGCTCAATGTGAAGCCCCTGGATGAGACTTCCCACAACCCACCTGATGGTGTCTTCCAAACACGAAGCGAGTGATTCTACGGAGGATTTCGTCTCAGCAGAACCCTAGATCAACAAGAAAGCTAAGCTTCAAGCTTCACAACAATGTCTCTTTTTGCAAAGTCAATAGATGCAAATGAAATCTCATTTCCTCCTTTTATTTCTTGACTTCCAACACCCTTGAGGGAATTCTTTTATTTATTTTATTTTATTTCTTTAAGTCCCATGAGTCCTTATGAAGGGTGTTCATATCCTAGCACACAACTTTAAGTTATGACTTATAACATCATAAAGTTAATTCACTTTTATAACATCATATTATAGTCACTTTTTTAATTAAACTCCATTTTAGCTCTGAAAATAACATTTTAAATAAAATAATGATAATTTGACACACAAGGTCCTTGTTTAATGCATCCATAATTTAAAACATTTTATCCCGGTTCCGATGAGCTATAACACTAAGGTGCTCTTAAAATATTTTAAATATTATTTTAGCAACCTTAGTAAAAGAATTAAATAAAGCCATTACTATACTCATTTTGCAAAAATTGCCGGAATGCATCGGAATCGAAACCTGACTACACTAGAGTGATCCCGATAAAGAATAATGATGAACGGAGCCAACCAGGCAACTTTCTATAAATAGATGCCCTCTCCAAGAATCTTGGACCCCAAACCGAAAGTCGGAAACAACTTCTGAAAGCATCATATGACTCCTCTAAACCATCGAGCTCACTGGTAATATTAATTTACCCCTCTAAACAAGATGACACAGACCCAAAAGGTCAACGACAACTATACATCTAGAGACCCCAAAAAGGGGGACATTACAGTCCACCCTCCCCAAAGATTGCTTGTCCTCAAGCAATGCCATAACAACCTCACAATCATTAGACTGATCCAAACTAAACCCAAGAGTGATCCCGGGGTCCCAAACCAATCTATGGAAATGCCCATCATGTTGTCATTGCGCTGCTCTGGTATAATCATTGGAAGTACCATATGAAATATGGAATGACCCATCAACACTCCACTGAAGTGATATGCCAAACATACCTCCATCTGGATCCCACATCATCCTATCACCACACCTGTCAATCATAGAGAAAGGAAGACATCTCAAAGTGCTAACACCCATCCAACCTCCAACACCCGTTGACCTCCCATGAATGTGTAAAAATCTCAACTTAGGTGAAAGAAGATGTATATCAGCTCCTCCAAGGTGGCTGATGTAAATTAGGACAGCGATTTCACCCATAGGCCATCCTCTAGTGATGAAGAGGTGACCCAACTCTCCTCTCGACTTCAACACAACAGCTGTCCTCCATGTACTTCGTACGAGATTTATGCACCATGAAGTAAAATAATCATCTCTCACCCATATGTGCAAAGGGCCCTCATGTACTAGGGCCAGCATGTCAATGACATCATGCTCACCTTCATCAATGTTGAAACCCAACGGTAACACAAACCCTAGTGTCTCAAAATCAGAAATGGAAACATCTCCATACCTCGGCATGTGAACCAATTGAGTCTCAAAAGTGTGCTCCAATGCAAGTGCCACCAAACTCGGACATAGGACAGCCTCTAGTACCATCAACGGATCAATAAGATGATAGAGTTGTATCACATTATCACCCAACTCTATAACTTCTCCATGAATGATCAAACTAAAAATCAGACCTGTGACCATCCCAAAATTGCTCCTGCTGTCATAGAATAAGGCCTCCTGATTATGTAATCTATAAGTGCTGTGGGAATAATCCCATGTTCCCAAATTCATCCAAACAGTTGTGAACATGAATCTATAGACCAAGAATTTTATGGTCAGAAATGTAGAACAGTAGCTGAGTAATATGATGTGAGCTGAAAGCAAGTGCACCATGTCTGAAATTTTTCTCTTCACTTGCTGCCCTTGTTCATCCACATGAATAAGGTTGGACAGCCAATCAAACCATACATAATCTGAAAGCAACCTTATACTTTGTCCCTTAGGTGGATGTATCTCATGTAACCTCAAGAGACTCATGATATCAAATTCTTCACAAAACATATGACTACCCAAAGTGTAATCAAGGGATGGAATTGTTATGAAACCAAGATAAGTAATTAGCCAATTACAAAGGTCATCTGCCAAGACCCCCTTTGCCACCTTATGGTCTATGACATCATGTGGGGACAAAGAATTGTTGTCTACAAAGATGAAATCTGCCTTTATCTCATACCTCCAATCTGCTGCCCAGAACTGATCTAAGAATCTGATTGGCAGATCTGAGTGTCCCACATGTTTGCCCATCAAAATACACATGCTTCGGATCTTCTTTTCTAGGTACCACTATATATCTGGATGATAGTTGTTCTTTGGCTGCTGGGGAACCTCTGGTATAATTAGGCATTCAACTGCCCACTCTACCAGATCATGTCTCAACATTCTCTCCATCCTCTTAAGGGAGACTACTCGAGGCCCTCCATCTGATAAAGCTCTACGTACTATCTTCTTCCCATTGGACTCGAATTTCATTTCCATGTTCCTTAAGTTCATAGTGAACTCTCCAATGGTCATCATTAAGTGCATGCCCAACACCACATCGGTGTCACCTATACCCACAACATAGAAGTCATCTCTGAGCTCATACTCTCCAAACCGTATGCTCAGCCCAGAAATCTTTCTGGTACACATGAATTTGAAACCATCTGCTACCATTACCTTGAAACCTTCAAACTCCTCTGTTTTAAGTCCTCGTTTGGCCACCAACCCCTCATCAATGAAATTATGTGTCGCACCTATATCAATAAGGGTGATGATGCGCTGTCCCCCTAGGACTCCTCTAACTCTGAAAGAGCCAACTTTTTGGAAACTAGAAAGTTGTGCCATCACTCCCTCACTGTCACTACTGCCCTGAGATGCATTCTCATTATCATTGTCCTCTCTGTCAGATGGCTGATACGATTTTTCTGAATTTGACTCCTCAGCTGAAAAGTACTCTAACTGCTTTGCTTTGGCCTTGTTAAGGCACCTGTGCGAAGGATCCCATGGCTCCCTGCAGTGGAAGCAAAGCTTCTTCCTTCTGTACTCATTAAGTTGATCATTGTTCAGCTGATTTGGCTTCTCTCTTGGCTGATTGGTTTCTTTCTAAAAAGGCTTCTTGTCCTAGTCCTTCTTGTATGGAAATCCCTTTGATTGGAATTTGCTTCTAGATGACAAAGACTCCATATCTCTAGCCTTCTTCATAGCCTTGTGGAGAGAAGGGGGGTTGAGGCCCTTAATCGAGCCTCGTAATGAATCGATGAGTCCATCAATGAAAAGAACCAGTAATCTGTGTTCCGAAATATCTGTCACCATCACCAATAGCTTCTGGAACTCTGAGATATAACTCTCCACCGAACCCCATTGTTTGAGCTATGTCAACTCCTTAAACTACAATTCAGGGTCCTTGTCGAACCTATCTATGAGACATCTAGTGAACTCTGCATAGGATGTGATCTTGTCATGGCCCAAAGTCACCTTCCCATGGTGCCACCACTCATGCGCAATGCCGTCAAGATGTAGGGCAGCGTGTGTAATGGCCTCCTCCTTAGGCATAGGGCTGAGCTTAAGGAAACTATCCAGCTTCTGGACCCATGCTCTGGTTGTGGTCTTCCCTGACCCATCAAAGTAAGGTATATTGAGCTTGTTTACTTTCTTCTGCAGCTCAATATTATGCTATCTGCCACTACCTTTAGGTCTATGCTTCATTCTCAAATCTGAGTACTCACGGAAGGACATCTCCACTCTGAACTCCTCACTGGAAGCTCTCCAGTCTTTGACGATAACCTCCTGAAACTCCAACTGTGTAGGCTCAGGCTCTGGTGCATTATTTCTAGGGGTAAAGGTAGGTATCCCTGGTCGGTCATATGTTGTATGCTGAGTGACCCTTCCATTATTAACCGATGCCTCACCCTCATGTCTCCTGTCCTCATCATCCCTGTGTCTATGCCTGTCACCATTGTTCCTATCACCAATATTCCTGTCGCCATTATTGTTCTAGTTCTTGTCATCGTCGTTGTTATTGTTGTCATTGTTATTGTTTCTAAGATTTCTGAAAACATGATTGGCCATCATCTCCATCATACGATTAAAGTTATGTTGCATCTCTCTGCCCCCTGGCCAAGTCATTCAGAATGTCACGAGTGCTAGGTTCTTCAGGGTCTCTGTCACCCATTTCCTCTGCTGGAACTATTACTGTGTCAATACCTGCAAAAGGATCTATAAGCTGAGGTACCTCAAGATCTGGCTGTGGCCTGTTTTGTCTAAGGTAGTATTAGTGTGTACCCGGCTACATCACTCAATACCCGCTCTGCATGTTCAAACTAACCTCACAGGATGGCAAGATTTTCAGTGCTCTGATACCACTGTAATATACACCGTCCTGGTAGGGTTTTAGGTCAATTTTTCCCGTTTCTCACTACTGATTGTTTTTAGGGTTTTGTGTATGGTTTTTGCATGTTATATTTGCAGTTTACAATGAAATATAGTGCATGCAACGAAAACCCATAAAAATTACAATAGATATGCACAAAGTATCGGAGACCCAGTTCATAATATTGCTCAAAATGAATTATAGTTATATACCCATTTCTTTTTTTCAGCTTTGAACTTCTATTGTATGTGAGCTAGCTAGATAGGCAAGTTTACAATAAAAACAAAGCATGCAACAAAAACCCAAAAAAGCTACAATAGATATGCATGAAATAACGAAGACCTAGTTCATAAAATAGGCCAAAACCAATTACAGTAACATACCCATATTATTTTCTTCAAGTTGAGGTACTGTTGTACATGAACCAGCTAGGGTTTGGCAGTGAAAATGCCACAAATGCAATCAACTTCAAATGTTCCTCTCATACAATGAATGTTGGTCTGATCCAAGACTCCATATGCCTCAAATACAATGCAATATGATCCCAGAATGCCAAGCAATCTTCTCCTTAGAGCCCCACATCCAAATCTGCCTTTGTATGACCGGCTAAATGGAAGAACTATAGCAAAGTTGATGGTGTTAGGTTGTCATTGATGTCAAAAAGGATTCTTGGTGGATTTGCTTCATGGTGTTCATCATGTTGAGATGTCTTCAGAGGATCGGGATAAGTGTGATATGCAAATATGGTTAGAGATGAGATGCTTCTGTTTGATCATGATATTTCAAGTTTGCTTCAGGATGGATTCTAATGTTCTTGGTGTTTGGTGTTGGTTTATGATGTTTATCATTGATCACAGGACTTATTTGATCAGGTTTGGCCTTCATGGTGTTTTTGAAGTTGATCTAGATGCAATTCTTCATATTATGTTCTCAAGAGAACTTACAATGTATCTTCATATGCTCTTTGGTAAGTGAGGTCACAAGGTGGTTTATTTTGGGTTGTCAAGTGTTGACAAATGTTCACCATCCATGGTTATGCAGTATATCATACAAAAAGTGTGGCAGAAGTTACAGGTACTTGCAAGTTCCAATGACATAAATTAAAATGACAGTGGCATTTAATGGTTGAGAGGTCTTCTTTTCATATATATAGTGATTGATGATTTTAACATTTAAGTGCCATTATAATGATGTCTTTGTCCTTGTATTTAACCAATGGCATCAATCATTTGAAAGCTAATAAATATGTCTTTAAGTTTGAATGGCTATATTCTATAAAGCATATTTTATAAAACTAATAAAAAGACCGATGGGAAAAGGTCTCAAAAAGTCACATGTGACTTAAGACTCGGCCCTCCTTATGTGCTTCGAGCCTTTCTTAGAGTGGCAGCCCAATCTCTAAGATATCCTTGTTTATATTTAAATTTAAAAACAAAAGAAAATAAAATGAAACTCCTATTGTGTTGTGGGCCCATTAAAGCTATGAGGTTAAGTTTTTTTTGCCCGAGGATCTTCTTTCATTTGAGAAAAGGCGTTGAATTTAATGGGAGAAAGTTTGTATTATTCAAAAAGGAGGGAGCCCATCTATGGAAAGCTTTATTGTTATAAAGCCTAAAATGCATTTAGTAAAAGGCTTCTAAAAAGCTTTATTTATATAAAGTTTGAAAAAGAATACGTGGGCATGACTTTTTATGGATTTTATAAAGTTTTTAAAAGGTATGTGGGTTAGCCTTAAAAGGCTTTGTATTCAAAGTTTAGAAATTTTTTAATTTCTATTTTACTTGCTTTTTAAAATTAAAAGAAAAGCATGAGATCCAAAATAGTAGGTATATGAGTTTTTTTTCAAGGAGCCTTTATAGGAGATGGCTGATTTTTTAAAAACAATATTTTTGGAAAAAGCCATTGAAGAATTTAGTGAATTTTTTATGTGAGAAGATTGATTTTTGATAAATCATTTTGCATAGAAGATGAACAATTTTTTTTGAGAAAATATAGAGGTTGTTTGCAAAGAAGAATTTGAGGAGATTTTTGTAAAGCAAATATTTATGGAGAAATTGGAGATTGATTTTGAGAGGATTGCTTTGACAGAGAATATAAAAATATTAGATGATTATATTGCAGATTAGTGAAGTTATTTATGCAGATTGAAAAGATTGAAGAGTCATCTTTGAAGGAATATAAAGAGTTTTTGTTTATACAGGATTCAATGGTTTCAATGAAGGAGTTTGTCTTCTTGCACATGGAGATCAGATTTGAAAGAGATTTTATGTTCTCTTTCAAGAGCAAATTGAAAAATCTTATTTCAATTAAAGATTTTTATATGACTTTAATTATTGTTTTAGATGAATTGTCTGTGCAGAGTAAGTGAAAGGTTTCGAAATTTTTGAAGAAGATTTACATATTTTTGCAAGGGATAATTTGAGATGTCAAAGAATATGAAAGGGCTCTAAAATGGATAGAGAATAATATTTTTTTTTACAAGAGATTGATTTTTGAAATAAGAAAAATTGCAGAGAGAAGGTGAAAAGTTTTTGTTTGCAGGTTCTTCATTGAGAGAAGATGAAAATGTTCATACAGAAGAGGAAAGGTGAAAAGATATTCAACTTGTATAAAGTTGTTTTTCAGGTGCATTGATGGTGTGAATTAAAAAGAGAGAGATGAAATATACAGTGTTGTGAAGTGTTGTTGAGTGTATCCGGATGTAAGATTAATTTTGAACAGAATGACCATTTGACAGACATATGTTTTGTATTAAATGGAAACAGAGTATCCCTCAGATTTGTTTATTACATCTGTTGGTGATTTGGTTTGCCAGTGAGGCCTTGTATTAGCCAGTGAGGTTGTTGGTCAGTGAGACCTATTTGTTTACCAGTGAGGTATATCAGTGTTGGAAGTGGGTGCTTCTGTTTGGTATTGGAGTTGGTGCTCCAAGATACATATTGTAGCCAGTGAGGCATGTTTCCCAATTAAGCCAGTGAGGCAGTTTTGAGTGGTTTTTCTACCCAGAGAGGGTTTTCCACTCCAGTAATTCTTGTGTTAATGATATGCTTCTATGTGTGTTCTTGCTTCTATGTTAAGATTTATCTCTATGTGGTCCTGCTCATAATTTTCATTATCAAACTTATACATATATGTGTAATAGTTCATTGATGTTTTTCTCTTTCTGAGTCCTGTAAATTAAAAGTTATAATAAGTTGCAAAAATCTACACAACACTGATTCACCCCCCGCCCTCTCAGTGTTGTCCGGACTCCTACAAAAGTGATATAAATCTAAGTTTTTTGTCACTATGAATCACTACAACGGCATTTCCCTCAATCCACACCAAGGTAAATGAGATCAAGCACACTAAACTCATCCAAAATCTACCCCTTAGGATGTACGACCTGGTCTAATGTGGTACGGCCAGCCTGGTGTTAGCTACAACAAATAATATCCCCTAAATGTCCACAAATCTGTCACAGGGATTCAAAAAATATCTGCAGCTGAGAATATGACTCCCACGTCCAAAGACAAGCACAAAAACCTTCAACAAACCTCAAAATGATGCCTTAAGAGTGGTACGGCCAACCCTGGGATTGGACGACCAGCTTAGGAGAACTCACAGTCACACAAATACACTTCAAACTAGATCAAATCTGCAACTGTATCATTTTTGTTCTCAGTTGTTCATAAATCTGCACAAGAATATAAGCAATAACTTCCCCAAAACTTCACCAAAATGTATCAAACTTAGCTCAATGTGAAGCCCCTGGATGAGACTTCCCACAACCCGCCCGATGTTGTCTTCCAAACACGAAGCGACTGATTCTATGGAGGATTTCGTCTCAGCAGAACCCTAGATCAGCAAGAAAGCCAAGCTTCAAGCTTCACAACAATGTCTCTTTTTGCGAAGTCAATAGGTGCGAACGAAATCTCATTTCCTCCTTTTATTTCTTGACTTCCAAAACCCATGAGGGAATTCTTTTATTTATTTTATTTTATTTCTTTAAGTCCCATGAGTCCTCATGAAGGGTGTCCACATCCTAGCACACAACTTTAAGTTATGACTTATAACATCATAAAGTTAAGTCACTTTTATAACATCATATTATAGTCACTTTTTTAATTAAACTCCATTTTAGCTCCTAAAATGACCTTTTAAATAAAATAATGATAATTTGACACACAAGGTCCCTGTTTAATACATCCATAATTTAAAACATTTCATCTCGGTTCCGATGAGCTATAACACTAAGGTGCTCTTAAAATATTTTAAATAGTATTTTAGCAACCTTAGTAAAATAATTAAATAAAGCCATTAATATACTAATTTTGCGGAAACTACCGAAATGCATTGGAATCGAAACCTAACTGCACTGGAGTGATCCCGATGAAGAATAATGATGAATGGAGCCAACCGAGCGACTTTCTATAAATAGATGCCCTCTCCAAGAATCTTGGAGCCCAAACTGGAAGCCGGAAACAACTTCTGAGAGCATCATATGACTCCTCTAAACCATCAGAGCTCACTGGTAATATTAATTTACCCCTCTAAACAAGATGAAAAAGACCCAAAAGGTCAACGACAACTGCACAACTAGAGACCCCAAAAAGGGGGGCATTACAGATACCATCATAAGATCCCTAGTCAGATCTGCCCTAATTTCTTATTTTTATCTTTTCAAAACCCTAGGTCTAAAATCTGATTTTTTCTGTTTCTGAATTGTAAATGGTTTTGGGCGGCAAATATATGTATGCCAATTGCTCAAATAAACATGTCAACCATGAACCTTTGTGAAGATAACATCAACCATACATCCTACCACATAATATGATCATGCTAATGCAAACAAAATGTCATAAAGTTCTAATTTATGAGTATGAATGACTGCTGCTACAAATCAGATTACTCATAATTGAGATTACATCAATTTCCAAGGCTCAAACATGCCCAAACACAACTCAAATATCTGCTGTTACTAATCAAACCTTTACATTGATAAATAAAGGCTCATACATACCCAAAATAGTGGAGAATGATGTCTTATTGCAATCCCTAGATGGGTGATCAGGTTTGGCACTTGATGCTGCTCCAAAAACTCCACGGTTCCTTCAAAATCAGTTAGGGTTTCCATCCACAATGATGGTGCTCCATGGTGAATGATATCGGCATGCTAGATGAGGGTAGCGACTAGGTTTTGGGCCTTCAATATTCCTCAAGTCTGAATTTCTGCTCCTCAAGGTTGGCCCTCTCCTAGGGTACAAACCCTAATGATATTCTTCAAATAAAACTTCCAGAATGAAGCTGAAACCCTAGGGTAAAACCCTAGCAAGATTCTCCAATCAAATCACACAAAAGATGGTGCTCCTAATCTGACCTAAAAATCTGAGTATATCTTCAATCTTCAAAATTGTATTTGGCCACAAATCACACAATTTTGGCCCTAGGCCTTCTTCTCCAAATCTGCAGAAATAGATGTCTTTGAAGCTCAATCTTCTTCTCCAAATCGCCAATGAAGTGCAAATGTTAACTCTGTATGAATCCACCTCCAAGATTGAATTGGGTTTTCGTCCAATCCACCAATATTCCTAAGGGTTTTCATCCTTGGAATATGCTTAACCTAAATTGCAGCCACAAGAGAAAATCTCCAATGAAATGATATGAAAATGAATGATCAAAATGACTTGCTTTTTGCCTTCTTTTATAGCCACCAAATAACCTCCACCTTGGCCGACCTCCCTTTTGGCAATTTACTTTATTTTATCCTCCTTTTTCGCCGACCTCCCTCTAGGCAATTCACTCAAATAATAAAGTCATTTCACATTACAAATAGGTCCAGCCTAATTAATTAAATATAAATAATCCAAAAGTGACTAAGGATGACTTAGTATTTAACTAATTAGATTATTCCCTTGCACTTCCGACTTAGCCTACGGGAATAAAATAGGCTAGCCGACTCCATTGGGTGATCACTTGGAAAAAAGGGACATTACATTTGGCCCCAAACTAATGTCAGAATGACATTTCATATTCTCTTGCCAAACTTTCAGAGAGAAGTTATTTCAAAATTACTGTACCAAAACACATTTAACAACTGTGCATCTGAGATCGGTCATGTGAAGTTCCTGAAAAGCTAGTAAATAATTCATGTAAAATTACTAAATCAAGATTAGTCAAAAAGCTCAAAACAGCTGAAGTTTTTGAGAATACCTGGTAATTGTTTGGTGAAATACCGCATCCATTATCTCCAACCTCAAAGGATTCTCCTCCATACTCTTTCAGCCGAACCTCAATACTGTTTGCTCCTGCATCCAAGCTATTTTCCACAAGTTCCTTAACAGCACTTGCAAGATCTAGAATAACTTGTCCAGAGCAAATTCTGTGGACATCTGCTTTATTAATAGGTCTGATTCCATCCATCATCAGATACAAGATGCCAAGCAACTTATCTTGTGGTATTAGCCCTTACAACTGCATCACCCAAAAACTTCAGTCTTTCGAACAATGCATTGGGTACAACATAACTAAAACAATACTAAAGATACACTAACTAGAAGAAATTTTATACCCATATTTGTTATCTGCAGTATATCAAGTAATAAGCGAATGAAGATGTAAAAGAAAATGAATCTGGCCTGTTCCATCAACCACAAAGTGTTTTATATAGAGACTTAAATGTCTATGTTAAAACTACTATGTTAAATCTAGATTGAAAGCTGTTTAGAAAAAAACTAATAGTTCAGCTTCTTTTAATTGATCCTGGACATTACATAAGCCAATTTCCTTGTTTCAAAAGTAAATACAAGAAAATGTATCAAACAAAAATCGTTCCAAATAGTCCCGCTAATAGGTTACTAGTCAAAAAGGGTATCTGTAGAATGATTAAATTGAGCCCACCCATGGAGGGGTTTTGGAAATTGAACTTTAATAGGGCTTATCGGGGCAATCTTGGTCCGGCAGGGACTGGTTGTGTCATCGTAATTCATCCGGAAATTTTATTAAAGGTGGATCCTTTTTGTTGGGCCATAACTATAACTATAAGACCAACAATGAAGCAGAATGGGAGGTTGTGATTGTTGGGCTCTCTTTGGCCAAATCGGAGGGTTGTAATAAATTGTTGGTGGAAAGGGACTCGATGAACAATTTTAACAGTTTACACAGAGATTGCCTGAACTGGAAACTCCATGGCCTGCCGGAAAAAACATCTCCATCTGCAAGAGCATTGATTTGATTCCATTTTCCCACTGTTAGTGAGAATATAATAGGGTGGCAGATTTGCTTGCCAACAAAGGTATTGAATTAAATCCTTTCTCATCTTTAGTAAGTAAAAATGTTGAAGATTGGGTTGGTATGAATGACATCATCCGTAACAAGAAACCTCCTTCATTTGCCTTTTCCTCGGCACCCTTCATATTCATTATGATTGGTCATTTGGTCAGTGTGTGGAGACAATGTCTTGCTCGTGTCCAGAGAGTGTAGTAATGGCTTGATAAGTTGTATTAACGCTGCCACAATGCTTTACTTCCTTTTGAATGGCCCACTTCCTCTCATCTTGTAACATATGTTTCGTAGGGTTTACATGGTGGCAGTTGTAGGGTAACTGACTGTTTTTAAGATGTGGGTGTCTAAGATGTTTGTCCCATGTTGTTTGCCCATGGTGATATAGCTCAGAAGAGGACAGGTGGAAGCAGGGAACCCGTGTTGCGGCCAGGCATCCAACCATAGACTTAGGAAAATCTTCCGCTGCCCTAACTTCATCTTACTGAACTTGGTTAAAAGTGTTATAGGTGAAGAGGGATTGGCAGACAATGGAACTCTTCATTCTCACACGAGAATAGTAACAGATTTCTCTGAGAAACTAGCCAGGGTAGTAACTTCTGAGGAAATATGAGGCTGGCTGGAGTTGTTGCTCATCCTTCTTGAGAATGTCACTATGACCGAGGACAAAGCAGAACAGAATGCCAAGGACTTGGATCAGAAGGATAGTTCAAAAAATGTCAGGTGTTCTAGGGTGGATGGGGCAGAGTTGGCTGCAGTGAAGGCTGAGCTGAGAGAGGTGAATATGGACATAGACACTCTCATTATTTTCTGTGAAGATCTCAGGACAGTAGTCAAGCATTTTGCTTGTTTCTCACAATAAACATACTTTGGGACTCTCTAGTGTGTCTACCCTTCCTCACCTGTCAGGTGTGAAGGTGCTGAGGGCTGGAAAAAGAATGGATATCATTCATGGAATCAAGTTTGAGGGAATTGGAAACTCTGCTGGTGATGGTGATATCAAGCTCAAGATGGTGGTGGTAGTGGCTGATGGGTGGAACAGTTGAGTGTTTGATCATGAAGAGCAGGTGGATGCAGTTATAGGTGTCGGTCATTGGGGGATTTCAGCCCCTTCCTGATTATTAGGTTGCGGGGTGTTGTTTCAATTTTGGTTGCTCTGCTGCTCTGGGTAATTCTCGTATATTGTATGTTGTTTTCCTTACCTGCTACAACCCTGCATGGGTTGTTCATGCAGGTTTTGATAGTATCTTTTCTAGTATTGTACACTTTTGTTCATATTTCAGGTTGGGGCCACATAATATTACCTTAAAAAACAATTGTTCCAAACAGAGTAACACTTCATTCTCTATAACAGCAAAGCCACCCCTTCAAAAAGGAAAATATCAAATAAGTAATCATTTACTGAGAAAAGCAACTTCTGAGCTAGCAAAAACATACATTCAGTTCAACTGAATACAGAAACCTTTTTGCCTTTACTTTCTCAGGCACTAAATAGAAACACTGATCAAGAATGTCATAACATCCCCCAGAAAACTGACTTTTCATAGACTGCTCGTCTTTCAGATCCCTTGTGGTTACATAAAGCAATTGTTACTGCTAGAACTACTTTCCTTGTTTGTAATTAGCTTTTGTCATCAGACTTTCCAGTGTGAAAGGATACCTGTCATATCTCCAATTCTTTATGTTCCTTAAAATATAGATCCACAAATAGGAGTATCCCTCTGCATTCACTATGTGGTTCTTCCAGAAGATGCTTTGTTAAAATGTAAATGTAAAACAATGGAAATTTCTCCCAAAAAATTTTTAGAATTCCCATGCCAGGGACAAAATTTAAAGCATAGTAGCCATGTTTGTAAGAAACAAAAAAGTGAAAGGTTCAAATACATTATAATGTTAGCCAAAAAAACATAGGAAAAACTATATAAAAAAACATTTTGAAGAAAATATCCTATACATGTAGTCTATAGATAACTTCACGTTGAATTTTTAATTTAGGGCAGTAAAAAGTTGAAGATTGAAGCAAATTAAGGTTGGAGAGTGGAGTTCAACATTGACCCACTCTCTTCAAAAAAATGGATGTGTCCTCCTACAGCCAAAAAAAAAAAAATTCCCCATTTCTACTAAATACCAATATATCAATCATGATTTCTAAAATGAGAAATAAAAAATTAACAAAGTTGGTTTAATTGAATCATCTGCTAACCAACAGACTGAAGCAATGAAGATTGAACAAGAAACAAAACCTTTGTATATAGGAAGGTTCAAGTTGAATAACTACATCCTAGGTTCAGGAGCATCAGATAATGTCATGCCCCTGATCATCATGAAAGTTTTGGGCTTAGCATACATGAAAACTCAAGGAAAGTGCTACTCTTTGGAATCTAAAGCAGTACCCCTTGAAGGACAGCTCGAAGATATTCAGGCGGCCCTTGCAGATAACCCAAAGAAATGAATGGTGATGACAATATTGGTTGCTGACATTCCAGCCAGCTATGGGATGCTCTTAGGCAGGAATTCTTCCAAAATTTTGGGTTGGAAAATCCAACTGGATTGGTCTTCTGCTG
Organism: Cunninghamia lanceolata; assembly: GCA_027924645.1. Lineage (NCBI taxonomy): Eukaryota > Viridiplantae > Streptophyta > Pinopsida > Cupressales > Cupressaceae > Cunninghamia > Cunninghamia lanceolata. The sequence continues at coordinate 12,115,249 of BSBN01000237.1, read as the reverse complement.
CGATTTCAGTACAAGGAAAGCCTGTTCCCCTTGAATCAGCCCCTAAGTCTCAGCCTATTGTCCAGAAGCCCGAAGATGCAAGAGCTAATGTTTCATATGGAGGATCTGGGGCTCATGTGACAATGACCATGGACAAGATGCCAGGCGCTGAAACTGACAAACAGGATGTTCAAAATATGTCTAAAGAGTCAAAGGGCACTGATAACTCCATGGATATAGATACGGCGGGTGATTTTCTCCACACATTTGAAGGGTTTTTCAATGTACCTGCACTGAATAAAATAGAGGAAAAAGAAAGGTTAGATGAAAAGCATGATCTCTACTTCTTAGATGATGCGGCTAGAAGCATACATCATGTCAGAATCATGTGTAAAAGATTTATTACCAGACCTGGACGCTTTCATGCATCACCTTGAGAGCTGGTCATCTATTGAAGATACAGTTAACTTTTTGTCATCTTCATTACCACCTTCTCCCATGAGCATTGACAAATAATCTGTAGTTGAGGGATCAATGCTATTGACGAGCTAATGGCAAAGTTAGATGTGTCAAAGGTAACGAAGATGTGGATATATTAGATGAATAAGATACATTGATTAAACCAGTTTATGAAGGTAACCAAGATGGATATATCAGATCAAGAACCTTAGAAGAAACAAACATGAAAGAGGAAATGATGGAAGCAAAAGAAAACCAATTTTGTAATGTCCCCTTTCTAATTTATTTAAGTTTGGGAATGTTTGGGTCACTTTCTTGCTTTGAACAAGATTTTAGAGTTTCTCATATTGGCATACCTTTTCTTCATTCCCCATGCCCCCGCTTTCCCAATCCTTTGTCTTCTACAGACTTCCAGGTTTCACTTTCCCTCATTACGATGGTAACAGGTGTGTCTGATCCCCAGTCCCCACCAATATTGATTATGCCAAAACTCTGACCCCCACTCCTTCCTGCATCCAATATCGCCAACTCCCAATCCCTAATCCCTTTAGCATCGGGTATCTCCAAAGCCCAATCCTTGATGTCCCATCGTTCTGCCTATCTAAGCCCACAAACCTTTGCATGCCCTCGCACCTTGATATCCTTGCATCCCATTCCCCGCACCCCCGACCTTAGAGACTCGAAGAACATACTGATAGCATACCAAATGGAGATATTTCACAACAGCTCTAAACACCAATTTTGCATAAGTACATTTTATTACTTTCGGGTTGGTTGTGTCAGTGAGGTTAGTTGTCCTCCCGACAGAGGTGAGTAGTTGATGACGGTTGTCGGCAGTTGGCATTACCGACCAACTATCAGCTACCTTTATATGTAAAGCATGGTATTGTAGAAGGGACCGCCTTTGCATGATATCCCTATTATATTGTATAAGAGAATATCTGAACATAATAGCAATATCAGTTGTGATGTGAATTGTTCATGAGTTAATTTATTATGATGCTATTACATTTTCTTTCCAAGTACATTATGTTTACTCTGGGAATTCCAAATCCGATTTGGTAGGCAGTAAACATTTGGCACCGTTGCCTATAAGGAGTCGGGTTGAGTAGTCAGTGACAAATGGCATTATAATGGAACGGCCAATGGAAAAACCTGTTGAGGCCAAAAAAAAAACGTGAAGATGATCACACAAAAGACCTCGTACACTTGTGGGACGTGTCAATCAGGGAGCACATACGAAGGGAAACCAACAGGAGGGAAGTTCCTGAGGCTGGAATTTGGGATAACTTGCTTGTAAACGACGAAGTGGACAACCTCCTGAATCGTCTCCCTAGGCTCCTGGTGAGACACTTTATAATTTTGCAAGACTTGAGCGAGGAGATAGAAAGAGAGCAACATCGTCAACAAGTACTCCAATGGTATGAAGAGCATACGAAATGGGAGAGGAAGAACGCAACACTAATCGATGTCGTACGCGAAACAATTAATGCCCTTATACCCGAACAAAGATGGGAAGCGACCACAAAGCGGTCACAAAACACCGGATCAAGAGATCAGAAGGTCCCTGAGAATAAAGGAACAAAGAGAAAGAGGAAGAAGGCTGAAAAGAATAGTCGAGGAAACCAAGGGATTACTGCCTGAGAGTCGGAGTCCATTCCGAGAGCGGAGCAAGAGCAGAAGCATCAACTGGAGTCGTAGTCGAGACGAAAAGAAAATTCCTACAATACGACAATACACAAACGCAGAGTGGGACGAACTAACGAGGCAATTACCACTACCAGATGAAACACACGAAGATCTTACCGACCAAGCGGACAATTCAAGCGTATGACTACCACCACCCAACGAAGATCAGTGGTAAGTCGGATCATCGAAAGACTCGCTGTCGAAGACACATGAAGACAATATCCGACGTTTTGAAGAATTGTTGATCGGAAGGCCAGAGCCTATAACTTTGAGACTAGAGGAGCAAAGGAAAGACCCCAAGGGCGACAGAAGCATGCGGTTTGCTAACGAGAAAGGAGTGGAGGACATATGCGTGGCCGAGAGTGCACAAGCAGCACCAAAACGTACAAGTCAAGACTCTCCAACCAAAAACCAAACACAAAAGTTGCGCCAAGGAGGGAAGATGGTGACTTCCCCAACAAGTCCAAGTATGGAGACACAGAAGCTCCCAAAATTCTTGGGGAATGGATCGGAGGATCTAGTGAGACATTGTAAGACGTGTGAAACCATATGGATAGCGAACAGATGGGACAATAGGTCCTATTGGCTACGGTCATTCCCAGCAACTCTCAGAGGTATAGCTATCAACTGGTATATGGAATTGGAAGCAAATTCAAAGGCTAATTGGAAAACATTGAAGAAGGCATTCAAAGAAGAGTTCAAACTCCTAAGAGATGACAACAAAATTGTAGCGGAAATCTATAATACAAAACAAGGTAAGCACAAGAATGTAACGGCCTATAATCGTAGGTTGAAAGAGCTTTTGGTAAAACTAGAAAAGGAACCTGTTGATGGCTTGAAAAGCGCTAGTTCATTGAGGGGCCAGTCCCCTCATTGAGGAAGAAGATGATAGTACCACCTTCATCATACGTCGATGCTTACAATCAGGCAATGGACATCGAGAGTGAAGACAAAATGTCCTCTCGCGGGAAAAAGAAAACAGACGATGATGAAAGCTCGGACGATAACGACAAAAACCGTACAAGCACTCTAGAAGGACATGATGAGGATGATGGAAGAACTAAAGGCGAAAAAGGAGGTTAGCAAAGATAATAAAGAATTGTGGTGTACGAAGTGCAACGGCGAAGGCCATGTTAAGGTAAACTGCCCAAAGAAAATGTTCTGTGACATTTGCCAAGTCCTAGGACACTCCATCAAAGAATGCCCATACAACCTGAAGACGAGGAGCACCCAAGTGCTCTTCACACAAGGCGAACAATCTACCCCACCGAATACACTATCGATGCAGCAATACAACAACAATGCATCGCTAGGCAAATACTAGAACCAACGAGGGAATAACAGATTCAATAATGACAATGGGGGGAGAAGTTGCATACAGTATGATGGAAAAGGGTGACCGATGATCAAATGTCGTCAATGCAACGAATGGGGACACTTCACTCAAGAATGCCAGAGCAACCAAAACAAGACGAGCATGTTGTGCAAATGGTGTGGACCAGGTGATCACGAAGATAATGATTGCCCGAAACAAAAAGGTGGTATTAACATGATCAACATAGAAGGACAAAAAGATGAAGTCTTCGTCGTCACTCGAGCACAGACGAAGAAGGCCGTCTACCCGAACCCTCGCATGAAGAAAGAGAGACTCCAGGAAGCAAAAGTAGAGGTTGAACAAGCAATGGTGAAGGAACGAAGGCATTCTTATGAAAAAGCCAATTCATCTACCTGACTAGAATCAAATAAGAACATCGCCAATCAAGTGCTACAAACCATCATACCTATACGGATGGTCGACCTATTGCAGAGCATGCCGCAACTAAGGGTGGCGATATCCAACATCGTGGACCAAGAGCAAATGAAGGAGAAAGATACCAATGCTAATGTCATAGTGAAACCACCACCATATGGCAAGCACATCGTCAACCCAATGTTGCTGGCAATCAATGTAGGGAAGAAGCCAGTCGTCGTTCATATGGAGATTCTCGAGAGAAGCCTAACGAATACAATTGCGGATGGAGGCTTAGGAGTCAATGTACTACTAGAAGATACGTGGAGAAACTTAGGGAAACCAACCCTGTGGCCACCGACCTTCCAACTGGTAGGAGCCGACCAACATGGAATTAAGGCCCTGGGAGTATTGATGGCACAGAAAGTGAAAATTGGCACTCAACACTTCTGGTTGTATTTCGTAGTCATCATAGTACACAAAAAGGCATATGATGCACTCCTTGGGCAGGGATGGCTAATAGCCGTGAAGGTCGATCACAACTGGAAGAAAAACATGCTATCGATTGAAAACAAAGGAAGGAAATTTATTATCAACTTGAGGACCCAAGCCGTGAGTGAAGAAATGGCTTCCTCCGATTCCGAGTCGGACGCAGGGGAGATGTCGACCGGAGGAGGACCCATGGAGCCTAACGACGGACTACTAGACTTGCAGCCATGCTCCGAAGATGAAACAAGTTCACTCAGTCGACTATTCCATTGGCAGATGGAAGAATATGAAGTATTCCAACCAGGATGTAACATGATTCAAATCGACGAGATTGAAGAAAATCCTCTACCGAGAACAAACCGTACGACCGCCGATGAGACAAGTCGCACGTCGGAGGGACTACTGAGAACCAGTTGTACAACAGGCAAGGAAACAAGTCGCATGTTGGAGAAACTGTCGAGCACCAGTCGCACGGCCAACAATAAGACCGCCAAGGAGACAAGTCGCACGTCTGAGGGACCGTTGACTACAAGTCATACGTCAAGTCATACGCCAAATGAATTGCCAGAAGTGAATCGTACACCTGTGCATGAAGAAGAAAGCCATCCAACAACAGCAAATCATGTATTCCAGTTAGAATACAGAGAATATAAAGAGGGTGATGCCATAGTAGATGATATACTAGCACATAAATTTGAACCAGATAAAGTGATCATGTACAAGGAGCCATCGATGAGTACGGTGAATTTGGGAGATGAAAGCAACCAAAAGTTGAATTTGGTTGGCGACGATTGGAATCCAGTTCTAAAAGCGGCTACATTCAAAAAATTCTTGAATAGGATGTATTCGCCTGGACATATAAAGACTTGAAGGGAATACCTCCGGAACTATGCGTACATAGGATTCCCTTGATTCTCGATGCACAACTGGTCAGGAAGAGACCATACCAGATGAATAAGAATTATGCGGCAAAAGTGCAAGAAGAGATCAAGAAAATGTTAGAAGTCGGTATCATATTCAAAGTGGAAATGAGTGAATGGCTATCGCCAATTATGATTTCTCTCAAGAAAGAGTCAAAACAAATCAGAATATCTGTAGACTTTAGATGCCTGAATGCAATCACTATCAAGGACCCATTCCCTATTCCCTTCATGGATTCGATCTTGGAGGAGGCGGCCGATCACGAGATTTACTCTTTTATGGACGAGTTCTCGGGGTATAACCAGATCAGTATCGTTAAGGAGGACAAGTTGAAGACCACATTTGTAGTGGAGGATGGAGTGTACGCGTACAACTGGATGTTCAACCTATGTAACGCTCCAACCACCTTTCAAAGGATAATTTTCCATATATTGGACATGATGTCGGTGGGGAACTTCAAAGCGTTCCTTGGCAATTGGTCAATCTATAGTGACCAACAAACCCACTTGAATGCTCTCACCAAGTGTATCGAGCGCAGGTCAACACGATTAGCACTAAATCCGAATAAGTGTCGGTTTATGGTGCCACAAGGCAAACTTCTCGATCACATTGTCTACAAGGCAAAATTAAAGACAAACTCGGACAAAATACGGGTGATCATACAAATGGAAGCACTAAGAGATATCACTAGGGTGAAGTCATTCCTTGGACATGTGGGACACTATCCAAGATTTCTAAAGAACTTCACCCATGCTCAACAAGAAAGGAATGCCATTTACATGGTCGAACAAGTAAGAGAAGGCTTTCAACAAATTAAAGGTACGATTGATTAGCTCACCTATCTTAGCCTATTCGGACTAGGATAAAGAGTTCCATGTACATGTCGACGCCTCAAATTTCGCAATCGAAGCTACATTGGCGCAAGTCAGACCTCAAGGGCTCGACCACCCGGTGTTCTTTGCCAGCCAACTACTATCAATTATCGAGTGCAACTATAGTATGACTGAAAGAGAAGTACTCAGAATGGTGTACTCGGTACAGAAGTTTAGGCACTATCTGTTGATGCCTATAATGTCCCTTTTTTGGCACATAGATCTTTTGTGCGCATTCCACTCATTCCTAATCTTCAAGAGGCTATTAGCTTTGTTTGAGAGGACTCCAACGTTCTTGGAGTGGCCATGGCTTAGTCTTGCAAAGCAATTGTTCATGATTTTAAGTTCGGCTAGTCATTTGGAGTTATTAGATGCTTTCGGAATTCAATTCAGACTTCTCAGGTGCTCTCCAACCTTCTTGGAAAAACATATTATTTTTAGACAGTTTCCTGACAGCCTCCAATTTTCGTCCCAAGTCTTCTACTACACTTTGATATGGTCAGAGTTGTTCAATTATTGCATCTCTATGCTTTTCGTAGCTTGGGACTATTATCTGGCAGTTTAATTAATATTTCACTAAGGTTGCCTAAGGTTAGCAACTTAGTGTAATATTAATTATAAATTGGCATTCCCTTCTTGGAGTGGATTCTTTTATATGGCATTGAGCTCAGTTGGTGTTCAGGAGTACAATGATGCTTTCAGAAGCACTTTCAACTTTCCGGTTTGCTCTCCAAACTTCTTGGAGAAATCGTCTATTTATAGTAAGTCACCAAGTTGGCATCATTCTTCATCCCAAACCTTCAAGATCATGTTGGTATGGTTTAATTTGCAATTTGCTTCATTATGGGATTTTCCGTAAGTTGAGTGAGTTATTAAGCCATTTAATTAATATATTTGCTTAAGTTATCTAAAGTTGGGATTATTAAAAGATAACTTAAGTGTAATAGCTCTTTGGAAAGGTAATTAAGTGTTTTTAAATATAGACACTTAAAAGGGGGCCTTGCACATGAAATATTAATATTATTTCAAAAAGGGTCTTTTGGAGAGAAAAAATTTTAATATTTTGAGGAGAAATATGAAGAGGTAAAAAGAAAATAATATTCTATTTCCCTCAAAAAGTTATAAAAAGAGGACAAAAGCTCATTGTTGGGGGATGCTATTGATTTGATAGTTATGCTGTTGGATTGAACCTGTGTGTTCTTCCATTCCTTCTTGAGGACGAAAACCCGCTTGGAGAAAACTAGTTTCGGTGGTGAAAGATCCTCCCTAGCTGGTTGTGGTGGTTTCATACAAAAATCACATTTGTGTTAAATGCAAGAAGATATTGGGTTTGGGGGTGAAAACCCTCATATCCATTGGAGCAATTTCATTCAGAGGTTGTCATTGTGTTGAACGTGTTTTCAGTAGAAGATCAATGTTGGGACAATTTGCATCATCTGGGTACTTCATAACAGCTATCAGTGTGAAGTTTTGGAGTGTTTCCTTTGCTGTTCAGACCTGATAAATAGTATATTTCAGTCACAAGTCTGAAATCAGTGTTGTTTTAAGTTGAATAGATCAGAATTGTAGATTATTCTCTATTGGTTAGGGTTTGCGGTGTTTCATTTTCAGACCCATAGCCTGCTGCAATTTATATCAGACCTATGATTCATGAGCCTCATCAAATTTATTAGACCACTTCGGTTTTTCTGCAATTAGAGTTGGTTCAAGTTCTAAACCCATAGTGATTTGATGTAAATGTCATGTCCCCTCCGCTCTAAATAATTAATATTATTATTATTATAATAACAGTGTTTTTTAACACTATAAATATATGAATATAGAATATTAATAAATAAGAACATAAATATATTAATAAAAATTAAAATTAACAAGTGGGCACCAAATTTTGGGTCCTATGTTTCCTAGCAAACAGGTATTTAAACTTGTTTCGAGAGCGCTTATGAGGTGTCCAGTTTCTTATTTTTGATTGTTCATTTTCGAATTTTCAGGAGCGGGATTCAGGAACGCAAACCCCTGAGTGCCATTTCGAGGTTTGGACAACACCCCAACCTCATTTTTCCTTGGCGACTTCCCCCAAGAGTCAAAAGTAGAGCTTATCAGTGACATTGCATTGTTTTTAGGATAAGGCGAGCAGCTGTGAGATGAGCAGAGTAAACTTCACTGGTCACAGTCTTACTTTTCTGTTCATCAACAGAGGGCAACCACATCATTTTCTCAGATCACAATCAGTAACAGGCCAGTGGCAAGGAGTTTTTGTTTCCTAATTTGCATAGCAAATCCTCCATTTGTTGTTATTCACACACACCAGTTGGGAACCGTTGCCAGCAAGGTATCACGCCTAACATCACGTCCGTCTGTGGAGTCACTCCTAAGTGGCAACTTACCTGTTCATTCTTGCATCTGAATCATAGGCGATTCCGAGAGCCTGTAGCATTCACCACCATATTGTGGTCAAGACATACACCATTCAGGCCGAGGCACACTACACATACAAGCATAAACAACCAGAGTTGGTCTTCATTTGCATCAATGATTACCAGTGAAGGTCCAAGGCATCAACATTCATCCAGAAGCTTCAATTGCATTTCAGTGAGCACCCCTGCATTAACATATGCCCAGATCAGTGCCGCAAGATCAGTGAGTCGGTTTCCCAGATCTGTTTTTCTCATTTCCAGAGCAGTACTTTGTAATCTCCATATGATTATTGTTATATCAATGCAATTCTCGCTGCACATATAGCATACTGGGTCTGAAATTATAATCGGAATCTCTTCCTATTTATTTCTGCAAGGTGGCATATGATTGTTATAGACTGAATCACGAAAATGTCTGTAGTAACTAATGAATTGTTGTGATTGATAAGACTATAAGTGATTTCAAACAATTTACGAAATTCCTCTAGTTTAATATATTAGGGATATTTCAGTAAACCTGTTTTTCTTAGGTATATCACCATTTTAGATTTCCACTCATAGTAATGTATGGTGTAAGAAAAGGAATTGAACTTCGATCCATAATGCAGAAAACAAGAGTGCCAAAAAAAGGTGTATGGAAAAGAAACAACACAACTGTACCCCCCTATTACTTGTTGAAATGACCCCCTAGCAAATATAATGATTGGCACTTTATGATTAGTGTGTTTTTACATTGTGTATACCAGATTTACGGAGTTTTACAGGGCCAAAAAGTGGCCAAAATATTGAAACTAGAGTTCAAGTACAATATAAGAAGAAATAAAGAGAACTAGTGCTAAGTATGCAGAAAAATATGCACTCTAAAAAAAAACATGACCCAAAAAGGAGTCCATATGCACAACTTATGGCCCTCTGAAGGTCTCAGAACGAGAACTACACAGCAAAAGTTGTAAAAAAATTCAATTTTTGGAAAGTTGGAGTGTCAAATCAAAAAATCGATCATACCACTACAAAGAGCATAAAATTTTGCCCCATTTCAAAAAAAAAATTGCTCCAAAAAATACCTTCGTATGGCTAAGAACGAGCCTCCTAAAGTTGGCCTATAATTTTGAAAAGCTCAATGGAGAGGGGCAAAGAACCCTTGTGGCAACAGGGCGACAAATAGGCGGCGGCGCCAATCAGGTTGAGCACAGGCGATGCTATCGTAGTTGGCAAGTGTGGCAAGGTAGAGAAGCACCTAGAAGGTATGTGGGTGGTCCTTTGGTGGCGGGACGGCAAAGGAGCCAACTGAGCAACGCACATGCCTAAGGCAACAGCACGCTTCTCATTTTTATCATCCTTTTGGTACGCGTTTCCTCAAAACCCACCTTCTAGCATGCTCTTTCATGCAACCTCATTGTTCGAACGAAAGACTTCGCCCACCGCCACAGCTAACTAGGAACGCCATTAATGGGCTCAAATTTGAATGTGATAAAATGGTAGGAAACTTTGGGCCTACACTAGGCCTTCAACCTCTATATCAGGTGGACTATTTCATCAATTTGGATAATCTTTTGGACATCATCTCAACAAACCCAAATTGCAGAGTCGAGCACTTGCGTTCACCTATTGGATCTAAGGACGAAAACCTTTAGGTTTTGGAGATCAATGGACGAAACCCCTTTGGATTCTTGAGAACAACTTCACATACAGGTTGCATTTACACTTCAAGCTTAGTGGATTTCAACGTTTGGGCATTCCAACATTCTGAATATATTTATGATCATTGTGATCTTTGTTATTAGCAAACAATTGAAGCAGCAAATCTTGTAATCATTGAATGAACTATTTCAATGAAATACTCTGTTCCAACCAGTTTATATGTGTGGCATTTGTTTATTTTATGTGGGCATTCTGGATCTAAGTATTTTGTGTGAATGTTTTGATTGATTTTCATTCCAGTATTCTAGATCTAAGCAATTTATATGAATATTTTAGCTAAGGACCATTACAAATTTCCTCAAAACCCACTCCTTGTGAAGATGATCCAATGGTGGAAAATGAGATGCGTACACAGAATGATCATGTTGCTACTTCTTTCAATTGGGAAGACAATGGATGGCTAGATATATCAACAGTAAAAGACTCATTCAATCACTTTTTAGAAGACGTGGATTTACGACAAGCATATTTTGAAGTAGATGGTTAGTTAGATCCAAACTCAAATTTGGAATTTACTGACACGAATAGTGAAGAGAAATATGAAGAACAAAATACATCACCAATGTCCACCATGGAATTGAAAGGACAAGATAGAGAGATATTTTCTTGAATAGCTTCAAACTTTTCTGAACCCTAGTGTTATAGATGACTTCATGATTCAATTCGGCCAAGCCACGAGAGATGATGGTTAGATTATTTATGTAAACATTACCCTTCCAATGGATGTAATAAAGCCATAGGACCTCCCCAAATATCTTAAGAAAGAAGCATAGTATCTTGACCTACTTGAAGATTTCAACATATGTAAGAAGAGTTTCAGCAAACAATGCACAACTTGCTATCCATTATGAATTTCTCATTGAATTATCATGTGTACCTACCGGAACCTTGGCTTTTCATAAGAATTGTATGATGGCTTTTGAGGCAAGAGCTAATGATGGAACCCCAACTTTACCAACGGGGTTGTTATTTTTTCTAGCCTATAAATGGTTTTGTTTAGCCAATGAGTTTTCACCTGATCAGTAGGTAGGTAAGTAATGTCTTTATTAAGACCATTATGTTGTGATGTTTTTCCCCTTTTGTAATGTGGCTACTTTTTGTTTCACCTTAGTTTTCTATTTAGAGGTAGTTTAGGCTCAACTCTATTCCCCAACAAATAAGACACTAGTCAGCTTTTACCAAGAGATTCTAAAATTCTCCTATGGCCTAGGTATGTCCCATGGGCCCTAGAAAGTACCACTATTAGTGCTAAAATTGGTACCCCTACAAAACTTTGCATTTCACATCAAGTTATAGTCAAGTCAATCAATGTTAGTCAGGTGATCATTCTTGTCAATCTGTCAAGTTATCAGTCCATGGCCTAGATTGTCTACTAACCGTGTTTGCAAATTATTCATGTATGAAGAATAACAAGCTATGATGATTCAAGCTCTCGATGGTTGAAGGCTCTAAGGTGAAAAAGAAGATGATGTATCAACAAAGGCTCGAAGGCAAGGGCAATGGGATGAAATTATTTACAAAATCTCTTCAGCATGCTCAAGCAAAACAAACGTAAGCGACAATGCTAAAAAGGAAGGAAGTTCAAATGGCTAATTCAAGTGAAGATGGCGATAGGGAGAAAATGTATTCATCTAAGACTAAGTTGTCGCACTTTTCTAATGGCTTGGCCAAGAGAAAATGGAAATTTAGATGGCAATGGCTTGAGGAAAGTGTGGCCAGCTAAGAGGATTTAAAATGTTAAGTTATGTCGCACTTTTCAGGTAGTGTAACCAGTCCAAAAGTGCAATTCAAGTGGTCAGGTGTTTGGAAATCCACGACCAAGAGAAAGAGAACTTAAAGGCAAAAGAAAGTCGCATATGTTCACCGGTAATGCCAATAAGGATTGGCAACTTAAGTGGCAAGTGGTTGCACAGCCACAATTAGAAAAAAATGAGTTTAAAAACACAAAGAAAAGGCACGCTTTTAGCATGGTAATGCCACTTCAAAAGAACAACCCAACTGGTAATAAAGGGCTGAAAGTGTGACCAGCAAGTTAAAGACTTGAACACATAAGTTATATCATATTTTTCATGTGGCACAGCCACTTTAAAATGGTGACCAGGCTGGCGATGGACTCATAAAACTGCGCTCAGGACAATGTCAAGATAAAACACTTGAGTTAAATCGTATTTTTCATGTGGCATCACCACTCTACAGGAATGACCAAGTTGGCAACACTTGCCGAAAAGTGCAACTAGAGGATTAAGTCACCTAAAGACAGTGTCGGTCCCTGGCATTAGTGTTTAAAAGGAAAAAGCGTCAAATCATGTCTATTCTTTGGCATTTTAAGGAGAGGGCAGATTTTTTTAAGCAAGGGAAGGCCTATTTCAGGCCATCGAAGTGTTTCATTGCCTCTTCAACAGAGAATAGGAATTAGGGTTGCTTTAAAGCATTATTTTATTATTATTTTCCTTAGAAGCTTCTCCTTGAGAGCTTATAGATAAGTGCCTTGAGAACATAGAATGGAAGGTGAGTTTGTGTTAAACTTATGCTGGAGAACATTTCATTCAGCTTTGAAATGGTTTATTGTGTTGAGATTCGAGAAATGAATAAGAAGATTTGTGTTCAACTTTGCTTAACACCTGTCCTCTCTTCTTAATTAGTAGCTTTGCATGCTTTTAAGGATTGCTGTCTTGAATCTCATATCGCGTTTCGTGTTCTTTGTGGAATGTTTCTTATGTTAAATCAAATCCTATTGTTAATACTAATTCATTGGTCTCTGCTTCAACCACTGAATGGTGTTTTGTTTCCAGTTCATATCTTTTATTCAATTACATAACAGAAAACTCGTGGTGAGATGAGTACTATCAATCTTGTGATGCTACCTCCAAGACCAAAACAATATAGGTCTAGATTGTTTTCAAACATTTGTTTACATGCGAAAACCCCCAAAGGTAATTTGTACAGTGTGCGTATGTAGCAGTCTAGTTTATTTGTTTTAGATTTTAGGAGTAGATTAGATCAGGGAGCTTCCCTTGCAAATTTGAAGAGAGTTTTTCCTCACATGCTGTTCCAGTTTGAGTTGTCCTGAAAGGGACAAATTAAAAGTAAAACACTAACAGTTTTTGGCGCCCACCATAGGACTACGATTTACAAAAAAACTTTATCTTACCATTGTTTATACTCCTGAAGCTTCTATTTTGTAGCTTAATTGATTTGTACAGAACCAGGAAGATTTGCAAAAATAATCCGTGGATACCTCTGCAGACTGTATTTTGTGCCCAGGACAGCATCTATACTGCCTGGATATTGGATCTGAGTTAGCATCCATAACTTCTCAGGAAAGTTCTAATTCTCTCTTTTATATAGTCTCGTCTATGTTTAGTACTGGTATTGCTTAGTTTCATTTCCAGTTTCAGTAGATTGAAGTACCATTTAGCATTAGTTAATTCTGCATATATATTCTCCCCTTCCCAGTTTTGAAAAAATAAGTTCGTTCAAAAATTTCAGCAGCTACAGTTAAATACATGACTATTTCAGCAATTTCAGATTTCAGGTTTCAGTTATAACTTCATTCTTTACATCTAGGGCCTTTGCATCCATTTCCAGTGGTCTAGTTTCCAAAACCATCAGCCAGTTTCTCCAGTAGCTACAGCTCCAGAATCATAGCAATTATGACTTTATGTTAAGAAAAAAGTTCTGTTCCAGTTTATCAGGAAATAACAGAATAAATTTCTGCATCAACAGCTACAAGCTGTGGAAAACTGTAAAATCTAGGGTATTTTTACCTCTTTGATGTCCTTCCCAATTTTTACAATAAATTAGCCTTAATGGCTCTGTTCTGGTGCTTAATTCCCATGTATAAGTCAACCTAGAAGCACAAAATCAAGGCTAGGTCATTGGTTGTGCCCCGAACATAGCCTATCATATACACTTAACAAGCTCTGCAAGTGTGCTCATTGATGGCATCCAATCGTTTGGGTTTCTTCATTAGTCTTAGTCTTCTGGTGGCCATGTAAATAATTTATTAGACACCTATAGTATTTCAATGTTTCATTTGACAGTCATGTTGTATACCACTGGGAAGCTCTGACAATGTGCCTTGCAACGATGCATAGTTCATCTACTAGTCTTAAGGTTCTTAAGTTATAACATTGGAAATGCAGCGTGATAAAATAACACAGGGACATTTGGATCACTGACAATGATCACTTAGGTCAAGCTTTCTTCCTAACTTGGCCTTCCATGATAAACATTTGTGTGAGCCAACTTGGGATCAAGTCACATTAGTTTCAAGTGGAGACAAAACGTCGTATTCACCTAGAGCAATTCACTAGCAAACATAACATGAACAACGGATCTGAAAACTTTTAGTACTCCAATTTTATCAGGCATTGCTCACAAATAAGATTACAATATTACAGCCTCATACAAGCATTAGTGCTATGGGGATATGTATTGAGAGTCCATCAATAGCATGCACTAAAGTATCCACGATGATGAACACATCACCAAAGTTCTAACTTCATCAAAAGTACTGGTCTTCAAGAAATGGGGAAACATGCCAGTGAACAATAATGACATGTACAAATGGAACTACTTGGCTTCCAAAGATTGCACTTAAGGTCAGGTAGATGCAAACATTCTAGTAGGTAATGTCCCCAGCAGAAGTTCTAGGAAACTCGCCATAAGGGACAAAGAGTGACATGACTCTTGACTTTCAACATAGATAGAACACCAAGTCAAGCAGTTGGTCTCGAGCATGACTCTAGAGTCCACCAATTTCTCCATAAGGCCTCTCTTGATAGTTCTCTTTTAGCATGCAACTTTCCTTTCACAAAATTATGTTGCATTATATAGATTTGTATATACTGTAGACTGATTTATCTAGGGTTAACCTATTTAGGCAACCTCTCTCATTTTATGCTCTTTTCCTTTGTAAGTCTAATTTGGGTACCAATTTTACATTTGTGGTTGTCAAATTCATTTTAGCACCCATGATTCCTGTTGTAACTTGCTGTATTTTTTAGTCCATTGATCTACTTTGGTTGATTGTCGACTTAAATAGAATTTGGTTCTTCCTCTATTATAACCTTTTGGTTTGTACCACAGAAAGATCTTAACCACTCCATTACTACATAATTTCTCTCTTGCTTTTGCTCCTAATACCCTCTGAGATCACATCAAATCACACCAATCCCATCAAACTATGGTGTTACAGTGAAGAATAAGAAGTTAGAATTTACTCAGGCTTCTCACACTACATTAATCCTGATGGGCGGCATTCTAAAAATGTACGGTGTTGACCTCAATACCTATAAACGACCAACATTAACCCTTTCCTATGAGCTTGACCTGGCAGTGTTAATCATGACACCAGCACACAGACATACAAAGGCAGCCCTAACTTTGCCCGTGTGAAGCTACCTCAGGCTTGGATAAATTCGCAAGGCTTTATTTATATTGAGTTTATTAAAACTGCAAAAAATCTAAAGAGGTGCAATTCAAACAATATATAAGACCATTCTAAAGGATATGCTTGTGGACTGAGTTTGAGGAGACAATGTTTTTTTAGGTTACAGACCAAGCTAAACACCAACTTGGTGTATGAGACCCTATATACAAGCATTTCAAAGGAGATTGCTTTTCCATTTACCTTGTTTGTTGTTCAAATAAGGTGTACAACCTTACTCCTCTCCGGATTTGAACGTGTGACTTCCGCTTCAGAGTATACAGGCCTTCACTATTAAGCCAACTCAAGTTGTACAAAAGTTGGCGAGTTCCAGTTAACTCCCCAGCTTGGTCACGAGGTCGAAACTCAGTGGTGCAAATTTTGAAAAACATGTGAGTTAATCGGTAAGAAACCCCACTATATGTTTCCATACGGACGATCTCATTCAGCACATTGGCGACTGTTTTGACAGTGAATTGAAATACAAAGTCTTTACCTTCGCCTCTATAATGAACTGGAAAGTAATAGGTACAAGAAAATTGCAGGCTGACTGGCATAAACTAAATACTCAACGAAAATGTTTCTTGCGCAAGAAAAAGAAATCAAAGAATAACAAAAATCTTCCTAATTATTTTCAAAGATAATTGTCCAAATGCTGAAGATTAGGCTAAATTATGTTCACAGTGGTAAAGCTGGCATAATTTAGTCTGGCTTGACAATTTGGCGCCGAATTTGAATCAGAATTCTATATTATTACTTCAAACCATTACTCATTGTTGTAAACCGTCATAATAAAAAAAAAATGTCTCTCTTAAAAAACATTTGCAGGAGATATACAAAACTACCTTGAAGAGTTCAGGTAATTGACGCAGTAAGCCCTAATCAACTGCAAGCTAATTAAAAAGGGCGCCAAAACCTGCTCTGATTGTGATACTTCCTCCGTGACAGACTCGTCAAAATTATGTTTTATCATTGTTTTATTTGTTTGTCAATTCACCGCTTTCTTTACTGATTGGAATTTTCATTATTTGACACACAATTTAATTAGGGGAGTGTTCGTGAACGCAAGGAGAGAAGAAATAGCAAAAATAATTTAAAATTATTTGAGGGAATTTTTTTGTTGGGTTAAATATTAGAGCTACCTAATGGTTAGAACATGTGAAGTAATTACACAAATAGGAGTTAAGAGGAAGAGTTAAAGGAAGGCATTAAGAAGATGAGTACAGGTAAGGCTTGCAACATGGTCGTAACATGGGCAAAATATTTAAAATGGGGATTAAAAATTTTGTCTTTTGCAGTAAGAAAATATTTAACAAGATCATTCAACATGGGTTTCTAAGAGATTAGATAACTAGTCTACTAGTACCTCTCTTCAAGAATGGAGGCGTAAACAATCCTTCTATTAAACCATCATGATCAACCCTTTGTTTACAAAGTTGTTTGGAAGAGTGATTGAGCATAGAATTAGCAAGTGGATAGAAGAAAAAGATAAGAGGACAAAAATGAGAACATTCAACAATCAATCATGACATTACTTTGAAGTATATAGCTAAAAAAGTATTGAACAAAAAAGAGGAAGCTTATTGTTTTTCTGTGGACTTCAAGAAAGTTTTAACACAATTCCTAGGAGTGAGTTACGGAGCAGAATGAAGGATCTTGGCATACTAGAGTGATATAGAGCAGCAAAGCAATCTGTAGACTTTATGAGGAGGTTTAAGTAAAAATTAGAACTCAAGCAAGCCTTCCAAAAAACGTTAGGAGTGACATTAGAGTTAAACAAGGATGCCTATTATCCCCTACTCTATTTGGCTTATTTATTGACAAACTAGAACAATGGTTAAATCTACAAGGAGGGGATGATGTTCTTTTGGGAGAGTATGTTGTGAGGCTTAACTCTAATGTTACTCCTAAAGCTTTTTGAAAGGTTTGCTTGAGTTCTTATTTTTACTTGAAACTCCTCATAAAGTCTATGGACTACCATTCTATATTGCTCGAGTATGCTAAGATCCTCCATTATGCTCTATAACTTACTCCTAGGAACCATGTCAAAAGCTTTCTTGAAGTCCACAAAATAAAAATAAGCTTCCTCTTTTTTTCCATATGTTTTCAATGGCATACCTGAAAGTAATGCCATTATCTATTATTGAGTATTTTGGTCTAAAACTTGCTTGCCCTCTTTTATTTTTCTTCTACCTACTTGTTGATATATACTCAACCATAATTCTAAATAGCTTTGCAAACAAATCATTGATCGTGATGGTCTAGTAGTTAGAAGGATTATTTATATGTCCACTCTTGAAGAGAGGATAAATCTAAAATTTTATTTTTTAACTCTTTTATATCTTGGTAGTGGAGAATTATGGTTGAGCCTAGTTTCAAGATTGGTAAATTACTAAGTAGATATCTAGGTGATATATTGTTTTGTTGTGTGGGAAAATGTTGTCTTTGGAAAAATTTGCTTGACTCATCAATCTAAATTGTCATCCTGGAAAGTAAAATGATTCTCTTTTTATAGGAGGATTATGATGGTCAAGTGTTTCCTTGCAACACTTCCAATTTATATGATGCCTACATTGAAATTCATGTCTAGCATATCCAAATCAATTAAAAAAAATTATGAAGGATTATGTGTGGCTAGAAATGCAAGAGAAGAGGAAAATTCTTCGTTTGGCATTGGACACATCTTTCTCACTTAAGGATGTTGGGGGTAGGATTAAAGAGTTTGGCTAAGCATAATGTGGCCTTGGGGGCTAAATTGGTGTGGAGAATATATGCAAACCTTTTTCTTAAGTGGGGTACTTTGATTCAAAATTATTGAAAAACATGGTAGATGGCACAATAGCAACATTAATCAATAGTGTTTTAAATCCTTTTAATACATGCGATAAACTATAAATATATCAATTAAATAATAGAGAATAAAACATAAATAAGCAAACCATATGAACATTGGATATGCTTGGAAAAAACCTTGCAAGAAAAACTCCACCACCAAAGAGACCCGAGCTTGTATTAATATCCATAATAGGGTACACCAATACAATTCACTTATCCCTTTGATTGACAGTAATCTAGCAACATAACAATACATACAAAATAATATATAAATCCACTATCTATGCTTCTAATATATAGAAAATTATAAATGAGAAACGAAGAATGGTTCCAAAAGAAGAGTCAAAACCATGGGCCCAAAACTAGGCACCCATCTTCCTCATACAAAAATTAAATGCCCCATAGTCATGGTCAAGCATCTTATAGTATTAACTAACTCTTCTTACACTCTTACACATCATAGACTTTGGCATAATTATCTATTGACTAATTTCACAATCCTAGGCACTCCATAAGAGTAATTAATGCCTTGACATAGCACTTGTATTGGGAAGATCTTATATAACTCCCAATTCAACATTTTCCAAGAAACCTCCCTATTCAATGCCTTCTTACATGATATTCCAAGTATCCCATAGAATAAATAATGTCCCCACCCTCACACATGCATCTCATTTTACCCACTTCATGATGTTTGAAGATTATACATTGTTTATCATCTACATGAACAAGTATAATTAATCAAGAATTAAGATTTACAAGGTGAATGACACAAATAATCCTAACATTTCTCTATTTACGTTGTAATGTCAAAAATTGTCCTCCTATATGGTATGGTACAATTTCCCTTGGTTTAGCTCCTCCCTTTGGGTGACCTCTCAACCTTTTTTCTTTCTGACCTTCCCGAAACCCTGATTGACTAAATCCAGTTGCAAAATATTCACTTTTTGAGGTAACCTTTCAATGGAACCCGAAAAGGGAATTTGGATTATAGGTCCCTGGGACCCCCAAAAAGTAGATCTGATTAGAAAATGGGGGCTTGGACTCAGGTGCCCATGCCCTAGTCCTCCTCTGTTTCCCAGGATTTTGAATTTTGGCAGGGTGTCAGATCCTGCCGTATGCCTCAGGATTCTATTTTCAAATTCTAGGGTTTCACGCGATATCGAGACGTTATTTCAAAATTTGAATTTCCCTAAAGCTAGGTATAAAAAGACATTTGAAAATCATTTAACACACACAATTCTTATGCAAGCTTGATGCCAAAACTCTGCCAAAATTGCTATTGAAGATCAATGACTTGTTGAAGCTCTTTAAAGTATTTTGTATTTGCTATCATGGAGACAATGGATGGAGATTAGGAACCAAGATCTTGAGACTATCTTGCTCTTCCTAGGGTTTGTACACCTTTGGCATGATCGGAAGAAGTGTTGAAGCCTCCAACATCGAGCTTGGAGATCCTCCGCAGACATTGTTGATTCGCCTTCTTGTTCATGCAAGTCTTCATTTGTTTTCATCTCCTTGAGGTGAAGTTGTATGTGTTTATTGAGTCAAAGCAAGTTGTTGATCTTCCCTTGATTGAGACATCTAGGGTTTGATATTTATGCATACACATTGTTAGGTTTGCACACACTTCTACAAATCTTTATCTCTGGCTATTGTCGAGGTAGAAATACCAAAGACGGGGCTTGACTAAGGCAAGCTCCTATATAGCCGCAACATCTTTCTCTTTCTTTTGTAGGTGTAGATTGTGTTTTGTAGGTTCTGACGAAAAGAAGCTACAAAAAGGAGGATATTGCGGGTATAGTCATCACAGACTTTCAAATTTTTGGATTCTGACACTTGCGGGACTAAGGAGCGGGCGCCCTAATCCAACTGGGGGAAATTTCTAGGATTTGGAAGCCATTCAGGAGTACCAGACAACCTATGTAAAGGATTTTTCGTATCAGGAACTTTAAGGACTAAGTAGTGGGTGCCCTAGTCCAGTTGGCCCTCAAAATCTGGGTGCACAGTCTTTGAAATCCCTTTTCTGCATTTCTGCGATCAATTTTGCCTATTTCATTATCATAGTTTGAATATCTCTGGTTTAAGGCATAATTAGGGTTTTACTTGATTTATGAACAAAACACTTGACAAAACCTTAGTTAGGCTCTTGAAATCAGACCACGTGAGCATAAGGGACAGACAAAGTGATTAGTAGCTTGATTTAGAGCTCATCCCTTGTCCTCCCAATGTTTAGCATGGTGAAATAGTAGTTCTTAACCTAGTTGAGACATATCTACAATTTTACCCCAAACATTTTGGTGTAAGAGACCTTATTATATGTCATTAAAAATGATGTCTACTTTAGATAAGAAGTCTTGCGCAATATATCACTATAGATGAAACCCAATTGAAGATACAATCAAATACATATGAGAATATGATCAACCAATGAATATATCATGAAAAGTGCTCCAAATAACTTTATTTATTCACTGCTGTTACAAAAATTAGTCACTCTGATATTCAAATCAGACCATTATAAATCAAGTTTTCCACATCAAAATGACATCCAATTGTCTCTTTCTTCAAGTAGGATCATGTATAAACACTTGGCAATTGATTCCAAGCCAAAGATTGAACAAAACAACCTTGGAGATGAAATTATAATTGACTAATATGAAAGTACAGTTCGTTGTCCCAACTGTTGAAAGTGTACTTTTTGCCCAGCCAATAAAAATATGCTTCCAAACCCTCAAATCTTCACTCCTAAGCCAAATGATGATGTTCCTTTGCAATTTTCAGCCCTTGGAATCTTTGTAGAATGTTCAAAAAGCCCTGAAACAAAATGTATATCTCACTGTTATGAAATTTTAGTCCATGCAACATACAAAATTCTCACTCCAATGATGTAATAAGCCCAATTGCTACCTTGATAGTGATACCAATGAATCAAGGGCTTCAATACATTAATCAAATAGCTCCAAATACTTGTCTAAACCTACAATATTAAGCTCAATGGTAGATATTAGAACAATATCACCTCACACATTGTATGGGGCCATCTCCATACATGATCAAGGGGTCATCACCTTCATAATTAAACTGAAAATTAGAATTATCAGCTTAAAATGAAAAGATAGAAAACATACCAAAGCATCAAAAGTTGCAAATTGATGTTGATTTTCTCTATTTAAAGACCTTCCATCTCCTTGGTAATTTTGAATTGAAAATTGAATTCCACCAATGAGAATCAACGAACTTGAACAATTGTAAATGAATTACGATCAAACTCTTTCATTTAAAACAATCTTCAATTATTTTAAATGAATTACAACTCCTCCAAATGGATTGATCCAATAGCAATGTACTCTCCTTGGTGGCTTGTGTGCAATCATTAAATATTTTGATTTTGCATTGAAAATCATTCCTTGCCTTGGACAACCACTATCCACTTCATGAAATGCTTTAAATAAACCAATCTATCCAAATGCAAGCATTTAATATCTTTCAAAGCATTTAAAATCTTGATCATTGGCATAACCGACTTGGCATTCAATTTATGAACTTGCATTTAAAATGCTCCTCTATTCTTGTATCGATCCACAACAACCTCATGTGCATACATTAAATGATAATATTTGCATTTAATAAAAACCCTCAACCGCTCCAATGCAAATATTTAATAAATAAATTTTGCATTTAAAATCTTTTCAAAGATCAATATCAAATTAAATGCAATCATTTAATTCCACAAACCCAATCACCCTTATATCCCATTGATCCAATGCAATCATTTAATAAATAAATGTTGCATTTAATATATCCTTCCTTCATGTTTGGCGGCCAGTTATGAATCATATGCAATCATTAAAAATCAAAACCAACCTCATAATTGAAAATACAATTCCAATATTGCATTTCCCATGTAGCTCAAAAACACACTAGTTGATCCAACTTTCCAGTTCTCCATGCATAGAATAAAATCAACTAGCAAATCACACTTAGCTCATAATTTGGGACATTACATTTGATGAACCCGAGCTTTAAAGAATTTGCATCCTTTTAAACTTTAGATCTAAAATAATTTGTTGTCTTAGAGCGTAATTAGATTGAAAAATCTCTTTGGTGAAATTGCATGCATTGAATTGTGAATCATATTCTTTATCTTTTCACTAAAAGAGTTGGAAAATTATCATTTATTGTTCTGCATAGTATTTCATTTTCATAGGCCATCATTGTGCATTTGAATCTTGGATTAAAAAGAGGATGTTAAAATGCCAGATTATTTTTTGTAAGATTTTCATGCTTATGATGAGTCATTTAGTCGTGATGACTTCGATATGTTAGATGAAGCCCTCGAGGACTTTATCTCGATTGAACATTCCACTATGGCCTCTAAGCCGTCATTATTTCAAAGATTCGTAAATGCAATTTATGTTCCTAAACCTAAATAAGAGTTTGAAAAAACTAAAAATTGTGGTCACTTTATGTTCAAATGTGGTTCAACCATCTCCTAAACTAGTACTTACTGTTAAATGTTTTCCATCTTCTTCTCGACCTCCTGATCACATTTATGATTATGCTAAACAAATAGAGAAACAAAACTTACAACAAACTAATCATAATGTGGTTGCCCATGCATATAACACTTGGAATAATAAACAAAGCACACAACAATCAAGCATTTGGATATCTTTATCGGCTTCTCAACCTATGCTTCCTCAAGCACCTCGTTTAACATACAAAGGTGGTGAAGACTACGATCTTGTAGAGCAGCTTCGTGCTACTCCTGCAAAGATATCCCTTTGGGAGCTTATACAAACTTCACCTACTTACCATGGAATTCTCCAAGAAGCTTTACAAAAGGTGATTGTCCCACCTGATGTTAAACTAAATGATGTTGCTGCTCTATTAGATTGTATGCATGCAACAAAAATAGATATTTTATTTCAACAACATGAATTGCCATCTCTCGAAGTTTAGAATCAATATGATCCTTTGATTATCTTTATTACAATAAACAAAACATTGGATAAGAGAGTCATGATTTATAATGGACCAGTTCTTAATGTTTGTGGGATTTACTGATTACATAATGTTAAAGTTGATACATCCACCATCAAATCAAAATCACTAAGTATTCGTAGTTTTGACAATGTTGGACGACAATTTGTGGGCACTATAACTTTACCTAGACAAGTAGGACCTGTGATTGTGCCTACCTTAATTCATGTAATGCCTTGATCTCTATCTTACAACATGATTCTGGGTAGACCTTGGATACATGCATTAGGAGCAGTTCCTTCTACTTTACATCGTTCAATTAAGTTCATATTTAAAGATAAGCTACACACTATCCATGTTGATCCTGAACCTAATAATTATTTGCAAATGGAAGTTCATAAGCATGTCATTTGTCCTAAGAGTTTAAACAATCTGAAAGTTGACTCATCAACTCCTCTTGCTTTTGAAAATGCCACGCAAGAGTTTAAACAATTGAATGCATTTGTTGGTGATGACTGGGGTTCGTTAGATTTTACATCTTCTTCTACATGAGAATACAAACCTAAAAACCTTGTCCCTAAAACATCAAATATTGCATCAATCACATTGTATGCTTCGAATGATAAACATAAAGCTTCTTTGGTGACAAATGTGGATAATACCTTTACTTACATTACTAATTATGAAACTTATGAAGCTCCACCTTCCTCCAAAGAAATGGTTTCTCTTTATGGTAGAGGATTTTAAATCCTTTATAAAGATTTTGATTATGTAGGTAATGGCTGTGGCATAAACCAATAAGGAATCAAAGTCCCTATAGAATCTGCTTCGTAACATTGCTCAACTTGCATTGGATATAATCCTTTCAAGGAATCCAAAGACCATAAATGCCCTACTCTTAATGTGAATACAATATCACACTTAGTTTGATATTTCCTGAGATGATTGACACTAATTGTCCTCCAGGATCACTTCCATTGGATGTATTCTCAGTAGATGAAGCGATAATGGAATTCTTGGGTGCTTATGACAATAGTCCTCATTATCATCATAAACACGACCTACCTTATTATTTAAACAACAATGCATATTTTGGAAAAACTACTAGCACAATAAATGCCACTGTAGAACCTAATGGAGAATGTGAAGAACAATTACAATCCTATAATCCCTTAGACCATAGTACTCTCCTTAATGGAAAGACTGTTGATGTTGTTATGGATAAGGATAACACTAAAAAAGTTCTCCCTATTGGTGATTGTTTAAATGTGGAAGAAAAAGAAAAGACGACTAAGCTATTCCATAAATTCTCAGAATTGTTTGCTTGGAATTATTCTAACATGCCTGATATCGATCCTCAAATTGTAACACATGATATCGTGTTGAAACCAGATGTTAAGCCATTTAAACAAAAGATTCGTAAGATGAATCCTAAGATTGCATTGCTTGTTAAAACTGAGATAGAAAAGCTTCTTCAAGTTAGTTTCATATGACCTATTGATTATTCACCTTGGATTTCAAATATTGTTGCCATTGCTAAACCCGATAGTCACATAAGAATGTATGCAGATTTTCAAGATTTGAATTTGGCATCTCTGAAAGATGATTTTCCACTCCCTAATATTGATATGATTGTTGATTCCATAGCTGGCCATGAATTGCTCTCTTTCATTGATGGTTTTTTAGGATATAATCAAATTCTAATAAATCCTCAAGATCAGTATAAAACAACTTTTATAACACCTTGGGGTACATTTTGTTGGGTAGTCATGTTGCTTGGACTTAGGAATGCAGGAGCTACTTACCAACGTGCAATGACTCTTATATTTCATGATTATATACACAATATTTTAGAAGATTATGTCAATGACATCTTGGCGAAGTCTATTCACTGTAAGGATCACACTATAAATCTTTGACAAATATTTGAGCACACAAGGAAATATAATATGCGATTAAATCCATGTAAGTGTGTTTTTGGTGTGGACAGTGGAAAGTTATTAGGATTTATTGTTTCAAATCGTGGTATTGAAGTAGATATGAAAAAGATAGATGTAATTGTTAATATGCTAATACCTAAGAACATATCTCAACTTCGTAGTTTGCAAGGAAAGATACAGACCATCCGCCAATTTGTTTCACAACTCGCAGATAGGACTCACCCCTTTACACAACTATTAAAGAAGGATTCTAAATTTCAATGGAATTTTGAATGTCAAAAAGCTTTCGAAGACTTAGAGGATTACTTAGTTAATCTGCCTATTCTGCAACCCATCGTCCCTGATAAACCATTTATATTATACATTTCAGCATCTAATAATGCCCTAGCAGCTTTGTTAGCACAACATAATGTTGAAGGCAAATAATGCGTCGTCTATTACATCAATTGAACTTTTCTTGATTATGAAGTGTGATACATTGTTATCGAGAAGCATTGCTTAGCGTTAGTGTTTGCAACTCAAAAGCTTAGACATTACCTCTTAAATGTTGAAATACATGTGATGGTAAAATTTGACCCTTTGAAACATCTCTTTGCAAGAACAAATCTATTAGGTCATCTCGCTAAATGGGTTATGCTGTTAACAGAATTTGATCTTAAGTTTGTCTCCCAAAAAGTGATTAAAGGACAAGCGTTAGCTTATCAGTTAGTTAAAGCTCCTTCGCCCTTTTCTACACAATATCAAGATGAATTTTCTGACGACCAAATTTTAACAATCTCTAAAGAAGAAAAATGGAAGTTATACTTTCATGGATCAAGATGTTGAACTAGCTCTGGGGCTGGTGTTATATTGATACCCCCCGCAGGTAAGTTGATTCCTCTATCTTACCGCTTAGACTTCTCATGCACAAACAATATAACTAAATATGAAGCTCTCATCGTAGGACTTCATGCCGCTTTGGCTCTTAATATTAAACACATTACAATATACTGTGATTCTCAACTAATTGTAAAAGAAATAACTGGATCATATCAAACTAAGCATGATAAGCTATCTCAGTACCGTGAGTTTGCATTATCTCTCTTAAAACAATTCACATCATATTCAATCGACACTATTCCCAAGAAAGACAATCGACATGCAGATACAATGGCAAGTGCAACTTCCCTTCTATCCCCTAATGATTCTCTTAAGGAATTTATTTTCGTTGTTCATAATCTTAAAACACCAACAATTGAAGATCCTATAGTTGTGAATTCAAAACTTTGTGGTAATACATACACTGATGAATGGTTCTCCTATATATTCAATTATTTGCGCAATGGAACTATTCCTAATTCAACATCTAAGAATGCCCGAATCTGTTTACACAAACTAGCAACACGATACATTATACTATCAAATGTCTTATATCAACAAAGTTACAATGGTGTTTTACTCCAATGTTTAAGTAATTCAGAGATTCCGATAGCTTTAGAAGAAGCTCATTGGTACAAAAATTGTTACGAATGGGCTACTATTGGTAGCATATGGAATAAGATTCATTTGCTTACGTCAAGAGATGCCCGCAATGCCAACAACACAAACACCTAATCCATGCTCTCGCTCAAGAGCTTTGTGCCCAGGTGTCACCATTGCCATTCTCTATTTGGGGCTTATATCTAATTGTTAAAATTTCCCCACCCTCCTCTCAAGGGCATACATTTATCATTACCACCACTGATTATTTTACAAAGTGGGTCGAAGCAGTTCCCTTGCGATTTACGACTACCGATGTAATCTGTCGATTTATACAAGACAACATTATTTCTTGATTTGGACTACCTTCCTCCATCATTTCAAACAATGGTACGCCATTTAAGAACAAGGATGTGAAAAATTTCCTCGAAAAATATCACATACAACATCGCTTCTCTACAACTTATTATCCTCAATCAAACAACCAAGCAGAAGCTTCAAACAAAGTGATTGGACAAATTTTACAGAAAACTATTAATACACATCAGAAAGATTGGCATACTTAATTATCCTACGCATTATGGGCTTATAGAACAGGTATTTGAACGCCTACTGGTAATACACTGTATAATCTCATCTATGGCGTAGACATGATAATGCCCTTGGAGTTAGAAATTCCTTCCCTAAGAATTTCCATAAGAGACATCATGGATGATGACATAGAACACGAGAAAAGATTACAAGAACTTGAGATGCTTGATGAAAGGTGAATTAACACTCTTGAGCACCTCAAGGCTTATCAAAAAGGTATACAACGATCCTATAATGCGCAAGTCATACAACGTTCATTCAACGTTGGGGATTTGGTCCTTTATGAAAATCAACGCAATGTAAACGCACCACCTGGAGACAAAGGCAAGTTCAACTCTAATTGGCTTGGACCGTATATAATTACTAAAGCCTTTGGATCCGAAGCGTATAAATTAGCTGATGAGCAAGGTACGTTGCTTAAGGAACCTATTAATGCAGTGCACCTCAAAAGATTTCATGCTTAAGGATATAATGTTAAATGTTCCTAAGCCAATTTATTACATAGATTAGCTTCAATTTTGACAAGATATTATTGTTTTGTCTTAATTCATTTAACATTACATCTTTGTTTAGTTGATCATTGTTGTATCCTGCTTAAGTATTCTTTGCTTAGATCACTTTGGTATTAACTGAATATAGCATTAAAATTAGGATTATGTGTAAAATGCTTGATCATTGTGCTTCTTACTATATGTTCTTTTAAGAATTGTTAGTATATCACAATAGCATTAATTATAGCATTTAAATATCATCACTAGTTGTATTTTTACAAAAATCACATGTGATAGATCAAAAACCATTACACATAGATGGAAAGAAATAAACATCATATGTATATCCTTAATTTTAAATACATACATCCGAGTTGACTATCCCTCAGGACAAAACAGGATGTTGTAGTGCATAAAATATATACATCACATAGCTGAGCCTTGATCATCAGTACCCTCAGGCCCTCATGGTGTGCGAGTGATAGAGGCCTGACCATGTGTGGCTACGGATCGTGAATGACTCGTAGAGACACTTCGCGATCATAACCCCCTGATCTCGCCTCTCATCTCTATCATCTACTCATGTGCCTCCTGGTATGTCCTCTAGTACCAGTCCCTCTCGGCCTATATCCTGTCTTTGTCAGCTCTTGCCTGCTAAATCTCACACAGTAAGAACTCACTGACAGTTGGCTCTCCCTCTGATGTAGGTACTACTACTGTCTGCTCTCGCTGCACCTTAAGCTCAGCTTTGGCACGCTCAACTATTTGTCGCAACTATCTTCTCTCCTATGCAGACTGCTCTAGCATAGCCTCTATAGCAGTCCTATACCTGACGAATGGCATAAATATCTCTGCATGTCACCCAGCGGATGATCGTGGTGAATAACATGCCCGCACTCGCTACTCGAAGACATCTGTAGGTACTATTTCTGCTATAACGCAACTCATAAAGTCTTGCCAAGCATCCATCCCAACTGTAAAAATAGAGGATAAGATAGATATTAGAATCCCATATAAATATCACAAATAATAAACTATACAAATCATCAAAATAATAAATCAAACTTAACCTGGATCTCCATCTCACTAGGATGGATCTTGGATCACCGAAGGTGTGATGAGCTCTGCAATCTGATCTGTAGCTGAGGGCACAGACCCACTACACTCCCCTCACTCTCTTTGACTAGGTCTCATATTGCCTGCAGGAATAGGACCATGAGCCCTAGACCGTGGTCTCGACTTGGTCTCCTCGTCAGTGACTACCTCTTGCTTGCCCTGTCATAGTCTAGCTCTGAAGATGTACTGCGACGGGACCTCCTCTGACTCATCCTCATCATCCTCCACATCCTCCTTGAGATTGTAGTATCCTTCAAAATCACTAACATCATCCTCTACTCTTGTGTCACTAGCGTGACCAACCCAAGGTCGAGCATCGCCTGTAGGGTGACCGGGAGGAAAAATAGGAGTAGGCCATGTTGTATGCCACCAAGTCCAATATGCTCAGGTACAATCGACATCATCTACGTCAGACACTAGCTCTGCATCCTTAGGACTCTCCTCGTCACTAAGTAGTACGTCTGCTACTATCGGTCGTCAGACGGTATTCGCCCTGACTGCACTACGCACAACACGTGTGTAGATCAGACACACTACATGAACATCTTGTATCTATTTGAACTGTCGTGCCACCTTGTCAAAATAAAACCAAGTCATGACATGATCGAGGCGACCAACCATCAACTGAACCCTTTGCATCCTTGCTAACTACCTCTACTGGCTAGGCCATCTAATGTAGCCGCGATATGGTCTTCATATGATGTCACTGAGCTATAATCTGTCAAAAGCAACTCTACAATATAGTAGATCCCCGTGCCTCCAACACCTGACCAGTGGATAGGTGAAAACATGAGGATGGGTGAATGTTGCCTCTATAGGATAACCCACCGGTTATGTGTACTTGATGTGCTCAAAGGCGCAGACCTATAGTAGTGTGCAGATCATCAAACTATGCATCTCGTAATGGACATATCACCCCAGGTTGCAATAAAGGTGCGCAAGCATACTGCACCCCCATGCATAGATAGTTTGATGCTCCTCCATCGCCCTAATGGTGTGAACGAGACCCCCGTGTAGGTGAGTGCCTCATCCATCTGGTGCGATAGCTAGTGCGACTATGACTATCATAATCCTCCGCAACAAGGGAATGTCACCACATCCCTGCTCTAGAAGACAGAGCTAAACGTGTCCTCGCTCTGCCTGAGAAATAGTGCGACCCAAGTAGTATAGCTAACTCTCAAGGGTGTACCTCGTTGAGCAATGTCCTACTATCCTCACTGTCTCTCCTCAGACAGGAAGTATACATCCTCCAATGTGATGGTCATCTCGCATGTAGGTAAGTGGAACATGGATGTATCTGCATCCCACCTCTCCATTAGTGCCATCAACATAGTATAGTGGAATCTGATCGTGGGCATATCAAATACCCACCATAGGCCCACTGCCTGCAAGTGCTCTCTCTTTGTGGCAGACAAGGAGTTAGCACACTCTCATAGAAGTGCCA
Source organism: Cunninghamia lanceolata (assembly GCA_027924645.1). Classification (NCBI taxonomy): domain Eukaryota; kingdom Viridiplantae; phylum Streptophyta; class Pinopsida; order Cupressales; family Cupressaceae; genus Cunninghamia; species Cunninghamia lanceolata. The sequence goes on along the minus strand of BSBN01000237.1, from coordinate 12,084,701 downwards.
TCAGGCAACCACCTATGTGCTCACGTGTCTCAGGAATATCTGTTAGGTCGAAAAGCAAACAAGAATATCATAATCCCTTCTAGAAACCAAAAGCAACTATCAAAAATAGAAAAGAGTGTTCGTCCTTAGGGCCCATGTCCTCTGTGGACCTGAGTGCCCTAGAGGGACACTGGCGCCCTTGTGGGACTAGGGCACCCCAGAGGGACTCTGGCACCCCAGGTGGACCTAGGTGCCCCTCTCAGGGACCCCTATCCATTCTCTCCCTCTCGGCACATAAAATGACAAAGTCAAACAAAAGAAAACTAAAAAGATGACAGAAGCGCAGGATTAGGAGCCTACCTCAGCCTTGAAATGCCTCTCTGCTACTCGGGCTCGGAGCATCTCTAGTCGTGGTGGCTGATACGGGCGTCGACTTGGCATGGTTGTCCTCCTCTTCTCCTTCTCCCTCTCCTCTACTTTTCTACAACGACCAGAAACAAGAATGAATAAATGATAAGTGACAACTCCCTTTACAAAAAGTAAGTGAGTGAGAATTCCTATCCCTAACTAGGTGCAAGATTGATCTTGCTTGCTCCCGAGCCCTTATCTTAAGCTGTCGAACTCTGATTTTCATGTCATTTGTTGCGTTGGAATCCTGGTTCTGCTCTCTTTCTTACCCAATGTGTTGTGTTTGAGCATTATTTTTTCAAATGTCCCTCATAACACATTTTTCATCAAGTTTCCCTTGAAATCGACACGTGTGGATATCTCCTTGTTTCTACTTTTCAAACTAAGCAAGTAGAAACAAGGGGGGGCATATATCTCCCTCAATTTCCTCCCTCATCATGTCTCATCACTCAACCCCCTTAGTGTTTTTGTACTGGCATATTGGTGGTGGTTGCAGGTTGATTTGGTTTTGATTTTCTGACAAGTGTTCATTTACAGGTTGCGGTTCCTAACTTTGTGGTCTTGCAAGATTGCAGACTTGGGGGCTTCTTCCTTCTTGGCGACAACACTTCGGCTTCCTCTACAGTATCCTTTTGGGTATCCTTTTCATGATTGATGTATTTACTTTCCTTTAGTTGCATATGCATGTAGTGTCATATGGCCACTAAAGTGGGGGCTAAATGTAAAGTCAAAAATTATTCTCCTGTATGTTATGGTACAATTTCCCTCAGTTTAGCTCCTTGCTCTGGGCGACATCTCAACCTTTTTCTTTCTGACCTTCCTGAAACCCTGATTGACTAAGTCTAGTTGTAAAATATTCACTTTTTGAGGTAACCTTTTGATGGAACCCGAAAAGGGAATTTGGATTATAGGTCCATGGGACCCCCAAAAAGTAGATCTGATCAGAAAATGGGGGATTGGACTCGGGCGCCTGCACCCTAGTCCTCCCCTGTTTCCCAGGATTTTGAATTTTGGCGGGGTGTCAGCTCCCACCGTATGCCTCGGGATTCCGTTTTCAAATTCTCAGGTTTTGCACAATATCGCGACATTATTTTGAAATTTGAATTTCCCTAAAGCTAGGTATAAAAAGACATTTGAAAATCATTTTAACACACACACATTCCTATGCAAGCTTGATGCTAAAACTCTGCCAAAATTGCTATTGAAGATCAATGACTTGTTGAAGCTCTTGAAAGTATTTTGTATTTCCTATTATGGAGACAATGGATGAAGATTAGGAACCAAGATCTTGAGACTATCTTGCTCTTCCTAGGGTTTGTACACCTTTTGCATGATCAGGAGAAGGGTTGAAGCCTCAAACATCGAGTTTGGAGATCCTCTGCGGACATTGCTGATTCACCTTCTTGTTCATGCAAGTCTTCATTTGTTTTCATCTCCTTGAGGTGAAGTTGTATGTGTTTATTGATTCAAAGCAAGTTGTTGATCTTCCCTTGATTGAGACATCTAGGGTTTGATATTTCTGCATACACATTGTTAGGTTTGCACAAACTTCTGCAAATCTTTATCTCTGGCTATTGTTGAGGTAGAAATACCAAAGACGGGGCTTGACTGAGACAAGCTCCTATATAGATGCAACATCTTTCTCCTTCTTTTGTAGGTGCAGATCGTGTTTTGCAGGTTCCAGCAGAAAGAAGCTACGGAAAGGAGGATATTACGAGTATAGTCATCACAAACTTTCAAATTTCTAGATTCTGACACTTGTGGGACTAAGGAGTGGGCACCCTAGTCCAACTAGGGGAAATTTCTGGGATCTGGAAGTCATTCAGCAGTACTAGATAGCTTGTGCAGAGGATTTTTTGTATCAGGAACTTTTAGGACTAAGTAGCAGGTGCCATAGTCTAGTTGGCCCTCAAAATCTAGGTGCACAGTCTCTAAAATCCTTTTTTTGCATTTCTATGATTAGTTTTGCGTATTTTATTATCAGATTCTAAATATCTCTGGTTTAAGGCATAATTAGGGTTTTACTTGGTTTATGAACAAAACACTTGACGAAACCTTAGTTAGGCTCTTGAAATCAGACCACATGAGCATAAGGGACAAACAAAGTGATTAGTAGCTTGATTTAGAGCTCAGTCCTTGTCCTCCCAATGTTTAGCATAGTGAAATAGTAGTACTTAACTTAGTTGAGACAAATCTACAATTTTACCCTAAATAGACATGTACATTACAAAGAAGTAATGGAAAACTAAAATAAATACAATAATCAAAACCACTTTTAACAAATCCAAGTTCCAATGCAAAGGCATCAAACTTTTGATATCACATCCAAGGTGATTGCTTTAAACCATACAAAGACAACTTTAACCTACAAACCATGTTTTTCTTTTCTTGCACCACAAAACCATTAGGAAAATTTATATAAATTTATTTCTCAAGGACCCCATGCAAAAAAATGATTTTAAAATCCATTTTCTATACTTCAAAATCACAAGCACCAACAATAAAAGTAACAATCTAATAGAAGTAAGTTTGGCAACAAGAGAAACATTTCACCAAAATCAACCCCTTTATCTTGGGAGTAACTTTTGCCACTAGTCTATCCTTGTGTCTCTCCAACTATCCATGCATTCCAAATTTCTTTTTAGATACCCACTTTCATCCAATGACTTTCTTCCATTGAGAAAATCCATTAAATCCCAAGTCTAACATCTATCCAAGGCCACAATCTCCTCTTGCATGACCTTCATCCTATTGGCGTCTGCCTCAACAATCCAAAAATTTGGTTAAGCCATGTGTCATCTTTGTGCTTTGGCCTAGTCTATCCCATCATTAATTATCAATCTAAGAAGTTGTCAATGGGTGCCCTTGGTCATAAAGTGTGCTTGGTGGTAGTACCTTATATCCCCTTATACTTTAGTCATTTGTTAAAGTTGTAAAAGTCTAGAATTTTCCAAGTATAAGGTTGTTTGTGTTCCTTTTCTATCCTTTTGTGGGTTTGCAAAACATCCAGAGACTTTGACCATATTTAATATTTCCTCTTTTCCCATCACTTTTTGCACCTTTACAACTTTACATTTTTGCAGACTTATGGACTTCTTCCATTGTTTGGACCTCCCTCCCAATCTTGCAAACTTCTTTCTCCCCCTTTCTTACCTTTTCATCTATCATGTGAACTTCTTCAACTTCTCTACTTTTGGTTTGAAGTTTGGATATCAAGATGATCCCCACATTGTTTGAATTTTGAAGTTTGGATGGACCCCGCATTTTCCTAGACACTTGAGTAACTTGCATTTTTCAAGATTCTGATGTCCATCTTCCATCTTATTTTTTAGTGTAACTTCCCATTCCAAGTCAAACTTCCACAGGCCCATTTCACCTTCATTATTCCCTACAAACTTGTGTGATTCCTATGAATTTCTTCCACTTATCCCAGGTTTCCCAAGTCCATGTCTCCCTACATTTTTACATTTCTCCCATTCACCCAAGTTGTAGGTTTCTTCTAAACTTTTAGACATCCTTCACAATTGGATATCCTTTATTTTTTTGCATCTCCTCACTTCACTTTTACAAACTTTCTAGCTTCCCACGTACATGTCCATGTCTAACTTCCACTTCCACATTGGATTCCCATAATTCATACAAATGTCTCACCCACTCCCATACATCACATCTGACTTCCATTAATGGATCCCATAAATCTTTATATGATCTCTAAGGTTACCCATGCTATTGCATGTGTCCCAAAACTTTGTAGAAGCGTAGATTTTAGCCCTTTATACATGAAGAGTGATGAAATTTGGTTCAAAAAACCTAGACTCTAATGCCCTCACTATATATAGGCACCCATCTAATTTGTGTTTAACCTTCCATTCCACCAACACATTAAAAAACACAATCAATTCTTATTTGTACATTGTGTCAATTGATCGACCAACGTTGCTCAATCTCTATAGTTTCTAAGAGCCTTATCTTAAAGAGGTGGTGTGCTTTGTTGTTTTCTATGCATCCATGTATAAGTGTGTATTGAAAGGTAGATATTATTAGGGGTTATTAAAGTAGTATCTTCAAATCACTCACATGGTTGCATATCTCCTTTATAAAGGTGTAAACCATTTTATCATCAAACTAGCATATCGACACTTAGTGACATTAAAATTGGAGTTTTCGATGCAATGGGTATGGGTTGTTTCAACATCTATTCACATGCCATTCTTTATAATTATATTTAATCTAGCACCTCAAGGGATACCCCCTTAGCCTAGCAAAGCCTAAAGAAAAAGAAGGAATTACCCATCCTTATCAAATTGGCCCATTGTTGTCCTACCTAATCATAAGCCGAATGTCTTTTTTCGTGGGTTTGACACCCCTAACACTCAAAAACTACCTAGTTTTAAGGATTTGGGAACCTGCAACTTTGAGCAGCAACATAATGGTGCCATTAACCAGGAGAAGATAAAAAAATTGGAGGTTTCCTATTGTTTTGCTTATCATATCAGTATGTGGATATTTTGTTGATCATTACTAAGGTTTTTCTCTCTTCCCAAGTGAAGAGTGGCTACTCTATTGAAATTGAACCTATCCAAAGATCAAATGTAAGATTCTAAATGGAAAGAGTGAGACATTCGAGAAATTTCCAAGAGCATGAGGATATGTCAGCACTAGTAAGAAGACAATATACTACCTAGAAAGCTAAAGACATGAGTATGACTACTAGAACTTCTCCTTAAAGAAATGATGTCGATACTTCTGGTAGAGATAATTTGTTGACTTTAAAAGTTTAATATTCATATACTTCTGATGATTCAAGTGATAGAATAGGTAGGGCTAGTTGGAGAACTCATAGACATAACCATGTCATGTCAAGAAATGCAATGAATATATGTGGAAGAAATAGAAATAGGTCCCATGAGGTGCATGTTCAAGACATGAAACTACCCAATCCTCCACATATAAGAACCACAAGAGTGGGATTCACATCCTAATTCCCTTATTTCATCACATAGAACTAATCAGGAGCAAGATTTTGCATTCCATGATGTCAATGTAGCTACACAATCAATAAATGAGCTTAGAGAGAGATTGATCAAAGGATATATTTTCTTGACCATCCCAGGTAAAGGAAGCAAGAAATTCAAGCACATATTAAATTACAACAAGCTCAACTTGCCTAGAATGCCCATAAATAAAATCAAAATTATGCTCATAATGTTCCTAACTAGTCGGTACCAAATCAACAATACAACCAACAACCTAATAACCCTCCAAACACGAGTTCAATTATAAAGATAGGCTTGTAGATTCCCACTATCAAGACAACCTTTGGGATTAGAAAGATACGGACACCTAGAATTCTATGGTATCTTTGTTGGAGTCTAGGACAACACAGAGGGGGGGTGAATCAGTGTTGTATAAATTTTGAAACCTTTTTGCAAACTTTAACTTTCAAGACACAAAGAGAGAAAGATATCATTGATTTGTTACACATATGCACATAACTGAGAATGAAAGGAGTGAACAAAAACTCATTAGCAAAATATTAACATACACACATATAGATGAAAACAATATAAGTCATAACATAAATTTGCACAAGTGGAAAACCCTCCTGGGGTAAAAAACCACTCCAAAACTGCCTCACTGGCTTAACCTTGAAAACATCTTTACAAGCCTCACTGGTTGATGTGGGTGTCTCACTGACAAATGTAAGGTCTCACTGACCTACAAGCCTCACTGGCTAATACAAGGCCTCACTAGCATAAACAATCATCATCATCAAAATATAAAACTTTGTGTGCAAGAATTGATTGCTAATCAATCTGATTTGCACCATTATACAACCTGTCTTCTCTGAATTTGTATATCTTTTTACAATCATACTCAGTCCAATCTGCACATCAATTTCATGATCTCTGCACAAACAAATTACCTGATACACAATACAATTTCAATGTCTGCCTCTGCATTTCATATTTAATCAAAAATCAATTCACCTGATTCAGATTATCTCTACACAATTAATTGCATATTGTCTTCATACTTGATAAGATTCAATCTGTATCACAAAAGTTGTATTCAATTTTGCATATTGATTCACATCCATACATCATCCTCATTTTCACACCCTGCATATTTATATTTCAAAAAATAAGACTTTTCATATTCAACTCTTCTTCTGCAAGACAAAAATAACTTGACCTTTCATAACCCTCTCTTCTCTGCATATTCAATTATTCAATTTGAATAACATCTCTGCAAAAATAAAATCATTTCACTTCTATGTATGAACATTTCCATTCTTGAAGGATTTTTAAAAATAAAATCATATCTCTCAAACAAAACTTCACACAAATGACTTTCATATTTTAGGAGCCTTCAATCTGTTCAAATTCCCTTTCATAAAAATTTTATCTCAAAAATCTTCAATCAATTTTACCAATCTGCCCTACATAAAAATATTTAGTCTCCTCAAAAAAAACTTTGATATTCTTCTATCTTCAAAAATAAAACATATCAAATGTTAATCCCTTCAAGAATTCATTCTCCTTCATTGAATCCTGCATAAAAAACAAATATCTTCTTTGTATCCATGAAGGAAAAAAAATCTTCTTCAAAAACCTTCAATCTGCAAATAACACAAAATTATTCTCTTAAATTGCTCAAAAATATCTTCCATTTAATGCACCTGCAATTTCTTTTCAAAAAGAATAACTCTTCAAATTCTATAAATTGCAAGGACAATTCACTTCTAAAAAGCCTTCCATGTATTCACATAAAACCTACCTTCTAAAAGGAAATCACTTATTTGTTTCCAAGTCACGAGAATAGAAATAAATCTCCAAGGAAATTGCCTTAAAAACTCACAAAGTCTGCCATAAAAATAGCTTTCTAAAATCATCACAAAGCTATGACATTTAAATGAACGTTAAAGGAGCTTCACATAGGTCGAGGGCAATTTAAATGACCACCGTTGATCATTCTTTTTGCACTTTTTAACTTTTGAAAGTAACCATCGATTCTTTATTGGCGCCCATCGCGCCCATAGTGAGACCTATGCCATCGGTGAAAGTTGAATGGGGCCGGTCACAGTTATGACATAAGTGCCCTCCACTAGGTCACTTTAAGTGACCTGACCTATGATAGCAAGTCACTTCAAAAATAAAACAAAAAGTGCTTTTATATAGTGACGGTTAGAAAAGATTTAGGCTTAGCTTAAGCTTAGCTTCATAAACAAAGCACTTAAATCCCTTGAGACCAATTTGTCTCATAAAACCAATGATATCAAGACTCTGAATAAGCTCATTGTTAACTGATAACTGAGAACACTTGTGAACTATCATTGAAGTAGACTGAGAAAAAAAACATAATGATAACAATGATATTATCATTGTAATACCAATGATCATCAAGATATGAACTTTATCTCAAACATGAAGCAACTTCAACAAGCATCCTTTTTGACATTAATGACAACCTGTCTCCATCAATCTTCCCCTTTGTCATTAATGGCAAAACTCCATAAAGAATTCTTTCTTTCTCCCCCTTTTTGACATCTAATGACAAAGAATAAGGTACTCCCCCTAACATTTAGATCCACAGAAAAAATTTAAGACTTGATCATAACAATTACACTCACATTGCATTATGAGGATAATTTAGAAAACATAAACACTAGTTAACCTTTGACTACCTTTGATGAGATACAAGGCATCGCCATCAATGTCATAGCTTGAAGAACTTCAACTTACATATACCTTTTTGAAGCATATTAATGAGGAAAACTATCAAAGAAACATGTGAAATTATCACACCAGAAACTCCTTAACATCTCTAGTCCACCATCTTCTTTTGACACTTTCTCTAAACCACCTAAAAGCTCCAATACTTATATAAGACGCATCCCACAAAACACATCTGAAACAACTCAACAAAGCATTAGATATGATCATCAACCCTGACACACCTCCAAGATCTCCCAAAGCATAAAGAATGATACATGATCATAAAATTAACTCCTTTGATATGACTTATCTAAACTTGAACTTCATGCAAAGATCCTATACCATAATCACATCAATACTTATGATGAACAATAATGTAGGTTTAACAAGCAAAAATCTGATAACTGCATGAAGACTACTCATCATAAAATTCATAACTCATGATGACATGACAACCACTAAAGAGATGACTTTGCAAAATACTTCCATGATAGTGACAACAACCAATCTACAATCACTTTACTCTTGCACACACTTCTTGACATGATAAAGAATGAAAAGGAATGAAGGCTATCTTGATAAAGATCATCCTGCACATGACACTTTTTACAACACCATGTCAAATCTGATATAAACATAACCACTATCAATACCTTTGCAAAAACAAATGAATTGACTTCTTTCATTTGCAACTTTCTCAACTAACATATGCTAACATCTGAAGAGAACTTCTTGAGTATACCCAAGATCCTATCAATCATTATTCAAATCAGCCCATCAAGTCTGCATATCAACATACTAACTACATCAATAAGTTCTTCCTGCAACAACACATATCAAGAACACTTTGGACTGCAATATCATGACAACTCAACCTTTGTAAGCATTAACATGATCAAGATCATTTATCAACCAAGTTATTCAATATCACCAAACTCTTTGAGCATTGAATCCCTGAACATCTTATCCTATTTGCATTATGACATTATGAACCACTGATCACCTGTATCACTATCATACACAGAAGAACAACATAGTTATCAACTCCATTAAGAACTTCATTTCACAAGACTGATATGAATAACATCTTAGCAACCATTATCAGGCATGAGTCCAAAACCAATAAAATAAGATCATCAAATTGATACAACATCAAATGACCTCCTCCTTGAAACTTCTTAGGGATAATTGATAGGACATGAACAACTCCCCCTTACTCCATGCTATCTGTTATGCAACTGATGAAGTGACTTGTGCAAGATGCACAAGCTTGTGATCTATCTTCTCTTGTTTTTGTTTCTGCCTCCAAACTTTCTCAGGTTCTTGCTTCTATTTAGATTTCTTTATCCAAACTTTTTCAACCTTTTTCTTTTCCCAACCTTTCAAATCAGGTGATGCAAGTATTCCAAACTTTATGCAACTATATGCTTTATGACTAGGAGAATTACATTTGAAACATACAACATTAGTATTCCATATTGAGGTAAATTGATTTCTTCTACAATTAATTGCTTTGTGTCCAAAGTGATTACAGATGTAGCAATAACCATTAAATGAATAATTATACTTGTACATATAATCTTGTCTTGCTGGAGCAGTTCTTCTAAATTTTCTCCTTTGATTGTGCATTTTTCCTTCAGGGCAGCAATGGGATAACTCAAATCAATTTTCTTTCTAGGAGTCTCCCTGACTTTGGAACACTCTCCTTCTTCATAACCAAGTCCAGTAGTGTCTCCATATAATTTTTGTTTACCAAGCATCTCCTGTAACTTGCTTGTGCTTTCTTCAAACTTTAGTTTCTTTTCCAATTGCTTCCTAACATTCTCATGATCTTTTCTTAAAGAAGTCATTTCTCCTTCAAGCTTTTGATATTCAATTGTTTTAGCTTCCAACTCATACCTTGTTTCACCATCTATCCTCTTAGTTTCCTCAACATCTGTCTTTAACTTGATAACCAATTTGTTTGATTCACCTGCTTGATTCCTCAAATCTATAATCAGGTTTCTAGCATCTTCAAGGTCTGAAAGAGCTTTGCTTTTGAAGTCTTTTTCTTATTGTAGCTGCAACTCTAATATGTGATTCTCCTTTTTATATTTCTTGAGTTCACTTAGAGCACATATAAGCTCTCCTTCTATATCAATCTCATAGTCTTGTTCATCATACTCTTGATCATAATCATTCATAATATGATCTTCTTCTTCTTGTACTTCATTCCCTTCATGTGAATGACTTCCATCATTGTCACTCTTTTTAGATGACAAGCCATACTCTTCTTCAAGTGTACCACCTTGATAGATTCTTATCAATTCTCTCCACACATCCTGAGCTGTTTCACAATGCATAACTTGACAAGAGATTTCATTAGATAAACTAGACAAAATAGCTTTCTTTGCTATATGATTGCATTCAAGAGCTTCTTTGTTATTTGCAATATTAGGTGATTGAGAGGAAACATAACACCCATTCTCAACTGACATCAAAACACCATATCCTAAAGAGGATAAATATACTTGCATTCTAATATACCAAACTGAAAAATCTAAATGATTAAAGAGAGGAACTCTAGAAAACTCTTTCTCTAATTTAATATCTGATTGATTTTGTGAAGCATTTTTATCAACTGATTGAACATCTTCATCTAAATTTGATAAAGATGATGCCTTTTGATCAACAAGAGTCTTGACATTTTTATTTTCTCTGTTTCTTTTGCACTTACCCATGGTACTCCATAATAGGACCTACCCAAGCTTTTTAGGCTTCTAAAGGGAACCTAAGCTCTGATACCACTTGCTGTAGTCCAGGACAACACTGAGAGGGGGGGTGAATCAGTGTTGTATAAATTTTGAAACCTTTTTGCAAACTTTAACTTTCAAGACACAAAGAGAGAAAGATATCATTGATTTGCTACACGTATGCACATAACTGAGAATGAAAGGAGTGAACAAAAACTCACGAGCAAAATATTAACATACACACATAGAGATGAAAACAATATAAGTTATAACACAAATTTGCACGAGTGGAAAACCCTCCTGGGGTAGAAAAACCACTCCAAAACTGCCTCACTGGCTTAACCTTGAAAACATCTTTACAAGCCTCACTGGTTGATGTGGGTGTCTCACTGACAAATGTAAGGTCTCACTAACCTACAAGCCTCACTAGCTAATACAAGGCCTCACTGGCATAAACAATCACCATCATCAAAACATAAAACTTTGTGTGCAAGAATTGATTGCTAATCAATCTGATTTGCACCATTATACAACCTGTCTTCTCTGAATTTGCATATCTTTTTGCAATCATACTCAATCTAATCTGCACATCAATTTCATGATCTCTGCACAAACAAATTACCTGATACACAATACAATTTCAATGTCTTCCTCTGCATTTCATCTTCAATCAAAAATCAATTCACCTGATTCAGATTATCTATGCACAATTAATTGCATATTGTCTTCATACTTGATAAGATTCAATCTGTATCACATAAGTTGTATTCAATTTTGCATATTGATTCACATCCATACACCATCCTCATTTTCACAACCTATATATTTATATTTCAAACAATAAGACTTTTCATATTCGACTCTTTTTCTGCAAGACAAAAATAACTTGACCTTTCATAACCCTCTCTTCTCTACATATTCAATTCTTCAATTTGAATAACATCTCTGTAAAAATAAAATCATTTCACTTCTCTGTATGAACATTTCCATTCTTGAAGGATTTGTAAAATAAAACCATATCTCTCAAACAAAACTTCACACAAATGACTTTCATATTTTAGGAGCCTTCAATCTATTCAAATTCCCTTTCATAAAAATTTTATCTCAAAAATCTTCAATTAATTTTACCAATCTGCCCTGCATAAAAATATTCAATCTCCTAAAAAAAACTTTGATATTCTTCTATCTTCAAAAATAAAACATTTCATTAATCCCTTCAAGAATTCATTCTCCTTCATTGAATCCTGCATAAAAAATAAATATCTTCTCTGTATCCATGAAGAAGAAAAAAAATCTTCTTCAAAAACCTTCAATCTACAAAATAAAATCATTTGCAAATAACACAAAATTGTTCTCTTAAATTGCTCAAAAATTTCTTCCATTTAATGCACCTGCAAATTCTTTTCAAAAAGAATAACTCTTCAAATTCTATAAATTGCAAAGACAATTCACTTCTAAAAAGCCTTCCATGCATTCACATAAAATCTGCCTTCTAAAAGAAAATCACTTATTTGTTTCCACGTCACGAGAATATAAATAAACCTCCAAGGAAATCGCCTTAAAAACTCACAAAGTCTGTCATAAAAATAGCTTTCTAAAATCATCACAAAGCTATGACGTTTAAATGAACATCAAAGGAGCTTCACATAGGTCGAAGGCAATTTAAATGACCACCATTGGTCATTCTTTTTGTACTTTTTAAATTTTAAAAGTAACCATCGATTCTTTATTGGTACCCATCGTGCCCATAGTGAGACCTATGCCATCGGTGAAAGTTGAATGGGACCGGTCACACTTATGACATAAGTGCCCTCCACTAGGTCACTTTAAGTGACCCAACCTGTGATAGCAGGTCACTTCCAAAATAAAACAAAAAGTGCTTTTATATAGTGACGATTAGAAAAGATTTAGGCTTAGCTTAAGCTTAGCTTCATAAACAAAGCACTTAAATCCCTTGAGACCAATTTGTCTCATAAAACCAATGATATCAAGACTTCGAATAAGCTCTTTGTTAACTGATAACTGAGAACACTTGTGAACTATCATTAAAGCAGACTGAGAAAAAAACAATAATGATAACAATGATACTATCATTGTAATACCAATGATCATCAAGATATGAACTTTATCACAAACATGAAGAAACTTCAACAAGCATCCTTTTTGACATCAATGACAACCTGTCTCCATCAATCTCTAATTACCCAAATCAAATACCTAATGAAATTGAGGAAAAAGTGCCAATTTTCAAGGCAATAATGTTGCTACTAAGAAAATCATCTCAAACATTTAATTAATGTCACCAATGAATATGATATTGAAGATGAATATGTTGTGATGAATATATTTGTATAATCTTTGGAGGAGAGTGCAAATGAATGGTACAGAAGCCTTCTAAACAACAACATAGATTCATGGGAGAAATTCATGAAGGTTTTCAAATTATAATATGGGGATAAGATTGACCCTAAGTTTGATATTCATGAGTTAATTACTATAAAAAGGGAGTGAATGTGACTATTTCTAATTTCAACAGGAGGTTTGTTATGATAATGATGAAAGTACCTCCTAACTTGAGACCCAATTAATCAATGTGAATGTTTCCCTATTGTGGAGCATTCAATGCTAAACCAGGATACTAACTTTGAGACAACAACTCTTAGACTCTAAGAGAAGCTTATGCAATGGCCATTAAAATAGAAAGCAACTTGAGAGTGTTAGGAAAACATGTCAAAAGAGCTAATGTAAAGATTGCATGGCCAAATGTGGGAACCTCAAGCAAACCTCTCATGGGAGCAATGAAGGATCATCTTATAGGGTTACAAGAAATGAGACGAGGTTGCTAGCAAATAATTTTTCTATATATTTAAATGAAGGCCAAGGTTTGCATAACAAGCCTTATAATATTGATTGGTCTAAGAGACTAGGGTACAATAATAAACCAATGATTCCAAAACAAGGAAATCCTAGACATCAGGACAAATATACCTCTGACCCTTTGAGAGGATCATGTGAATATCCAACCAGATTTATCATGGTGTGAAGTATGCTATTTACACCATGATCCAGTAAAGTGTGATGTTGCAATTGTACTTCTAAAATAGAAAGAATTTCCCAATGAAGATGGTACTCCAAAATATTATGAAGAAAATGATGTAGACTGGCTTGATGCATGTGAATGTGATGAATTGTTTTAGTGTGATCATGGCAGCCACCAAGTTCAATATGAGACCAAGTCATGATTTTGAACACCTTAGGAACTCATGCAACAAAGGTACAAAAGGGAAAAACCTTTAAATGAATAAATTAAGGCTCTCATTGATGCAGTTGTCATGCAAGTAAAAGTGGGTATGAACTTAGAATAGGTAGGTGAATGCCAGGAATGACATTGGTACAACTGTTTGACTTGAAGTATCAACCACACCTACAGATAGAGGAAAAAAAATAATGGATGCTGAGATCAAAAACAAGGGTACAAAAGAGAAGAATATAAATAAGACTATAGAAAATCCAATAAAAAAGTAAAAAATCTCTGTGTCAGAGCCTATTGTGTAGAGAAAGTATGTCCCAAACAATAGGCAAGCAAACATACTAGCAAGCAATTTTGAAAATCATAAAACAATTGGGACAAGTGTTAAGCCAAATCAAACAAAGAAAACATCGCATGAAGGGCAAGATACCACTAAAGGAGTTGGAATTGACATAGATGAAAAGAGTGTTACTACAGGTGGCCAAGTCGTGCCATTCATTCTAGACACTCATGCCATAATTGTACCTTTGCATACTCCTTTGCTAGAATATGTTCCCATTAGCATGGCCTTTGGCTTGAGTCAACTTAATGTCCAAGTGTCAATGAGGGAATTGTTTAGAATCCTTCAGCGCATTGAAAGAGGCCTATTATACATTAATGCCCCAACCATATTTGAGAAACCTATGGAGTCTCCTAATGGTTTTAATAATGATACCAATGCTAATGCCAATGCCCAAGAGGGACCTGAGGTCTATCTTGGCACTATATCTTTGAGTAGTCAAATGAATGTTGACCCATTTTATACCTTCTTTTCTAATAAGAGTATGGTTGGTCCACAATTGTATGTTGGATTTAGGAGCTTCAAGTAATGTTATGCCACTGGAGATTATGAAACAATCAGTCTTGAAGCTTTCTAAATCTCATGGCAAATGTTATGCAATAGATTCCAGGGAAGTCAATGTTATAGGAATTGTTAATGGTGTGGAAGTGTAACTTGCCGCATACCTTGGTAAATGTTTTAAAATTATTATTGACTACCCAGCTAAGTGTGGTATGCTATTGTCAAGAAAATGGAAAAATTCAATAGGTGGAGACATTCAAATGGACCTGTCATATGCTACTATAACATTATATGGGAAGGAAGTTTGATTGCATAGGGAAGGGAAAATGTCGCACATTGTGGAAGATTTGGAAGAGGCAAAAACTAAAGTGTTCTATAGAGGGTGAGCAAGATAACATAAATGGATATTGTGATGATGATATTGGCAACCATGTTGATCTCAATTCATACCCAAGGCTTTCTTATTTTGAAAATAGTGTTGTATGAAATATGTATTATGATGGTGCATGCTCCAAGGAAGGGAATGGAAAAAGTAATCTTCCTATATCACTAGATGACACAAGCTACATGTTTACTTTTAGGATTAATTTTGACTATACTTGTTAAAAAATTACAATTTGATCAAACCTATTTCCTACATAACCCTATGAGAGAAAGCCATGAATATAAGCTTACAAAATAACCCTAATGCAAAGATCAAAAGGCATATCACAAGATAACACAAGATATACCTTGGGAAAACCCTCCACGAGGGAAAAACCCAGTCTCCAAAAGCACCCACACTCAATATATTATTCCATAATGAAACATTACAATACACTTACAAAGATTTCATGAGCACTTCTAAAACATCAAGCACCTCTAATGCATCCTTTGTGTGTCCAATAAAAATGGGTACACCCCATGCCATGCTTCACATGTGCACTTATATGAGAGATCAATACAACTGACAACCAACCTCAACCACTAAACATGTAATTGCTTTTATAGAATCAAGCTCAGACAAAACTACCAAGTGGTATGGGTTAAACCATGTGCCTCAAAACCATGAGAGCACAAAAGCATTGACCCCAAAATTAAATATTTAAACCACAAATATTAAATATTTATCTTATGTCTCCCACATACAATATCTAACAAATGTCCCATACAACTTTACAAATGTCACGTAAGACCTTATAGCCTCAATTTCAGGGCTATCAACCAGAGGGAAGAAGTTCTTCCACGAGCAGAAGTATAGCGAAGAAGCCCTAAACAACTTCTTTAAAGGTAGTGAAAGGGACAAGCTAGTTGAGATGCAGTCAGGAGGGTATAACCGCCTCTCAATCAAACCCATATGGGCTGAGGTGGCTAAAGTGAGCATGAGATATATTATGCTGGATGGGAGGTACATTGTTTTTTACAGCTACCATTTCAATTTGCTGAACCATTTCTGCCACAGTATGTTTGTTTCTATCCCCTTCTACTTGTTTTCCTCTCTGGAGTATGGCATCAAATAAAATAGCAGAAACCCTAAGCTACCTATTTTGCATGAAAGTCTCATTTTGTTGATCATGGAACATATGAAAATTAACACTCCAAAAAAAGGGCCTAAGGAAAAACACAGTGGTAAAAAGAAGGGGTGTGTGGAGTCGAGTGAGGATGAATCCCACACGGATGATGAAGAGTGGAGAATGGAAGAAGAAGAGGATGAAAGTGAAGTGGAGTCTACCAAGAAGAGGAGGAGAAATCAAAAACTGGAAGTTAACATATCTTGGTCTTACGGGTCCAACATTGGAGATGACTCTGATACCTCTATCAAAGAGGTTATTGGCAAGAGGGCTATGTCAGTGAGAAGGAAAATCCCCACTCCAATGAAGAAGGGTAAGAAAATTTTGGACAAAGATAGTGATGAAGAGTGGGCAACTCCTGACAATGTTAACATCTCCTAGCAGCAGGGGATCAACTCAAAACAGGGGAAACGAGAAAAGCCAAGTGAGAAGGGAGTTGAAAGCAGGCTGGAAACCTAGGGCAAAACTATGCAAATCCCCAAACCTAGGGCTGGCCTGAATTTTCTTGAGATCCATGACCCTTCCAGCAACCTTCCTCCTGATTTTGATAACATGCTAGCTCAGGACAAGAACAAAGACCATATTGAGGAAGTGTTTAATTTGGTAAAGAACACTGTTAATTCTCAGCATAAGATGACAAAATGGTTTTTCCTCAAGATCAATAGGATCAATATAAAATTACAATTGATACAGGAAAGCTTGGGGAGAGGAAATAACATCACTGCTAAACATGATACTCTGATCTTCAAAAACTGGGAAGCAATTTCAAAAATGGAGGAGATTGATAGGGAACTAGGCAGGATGAGGGAAGAATTTAATACCAGAGTTTAGTATCTAGAGGAGAAACTCATGGAGGTGAATAGTAATCTTGAGAAGATAATGCGCATCAATAAACTTACTATTCAGAATAGTCTCAATGGGATGAAGATGTTGACCGATAAGTTGAAAGAACTAAAGAAAGAGCAATTTAAAGATTTTAGAGCTGGGGACATCTTCAATGTCGAAGGCTTGGGAATACATGACAAAGAAGAGGATACTAAAGGTACTGGTAAACAGGTGGCTACAGAGGACTCGGGTGGGCCCTCTACCTGCACAAGGGGGATTAAGAAGAAATAGTTTGAAGTTGGAAAGAAGGAACTAATCGACTTTGCCAAGATGCATGAGACATGTTATGAAAAAGAAATAGAGGCAACAGAGACCCTGAAGAAGATGAATTAGTTTAGCTTGGTTTGTTCTTTTTTTTGCTATGTTTTCTATGCTTATGTTGTTCTGGTAGATTTCAGTTGGTTGTTTGTAGGCTTACGGTTTATGTTTGCTTCCTTTTGTAAAGGGTTTTGGGGTCCCCTTCAAAACCTGTTTGACCATATTAATCAAAAACTTTACAAGGACCCAAATAAATATTTAATGTGGCTGAACACATCACTAAAGATGCACCACAAATAAATATTTATTTTACATAATTAAAATAATTAATTCTTGTACAAGGTGTACAACACCCTTTTTCTAACACTCTCCCACTTGTTGTATACATTGCATAAGGGTCGATCAATAAAACTCATCATCATAGCCATCCATGAAACCACATGAATCTCCAACATGCTCTTGTGCTTTATCAAGATACCTACAACAAAACCAAAGTGACCACCATCTCAAGCAAGAACTCCTCTCATCCTCCAACATGCCACCTATGGAAGAAAAGGAATAAGCCAAGGTGAAGATGCACCAATCCAAATAACACAAGAATCGAATCCAAGTGATAACAAAGGCTCCAAGATGTTGCTAAGAAAAAAAACCCAAATAACTAGAAATAACATCCACAATAAATGCTAATACATCCAACCATCCATACCTCAAAAGGTATCCAACAACATCAGTAAACTCATGCCAACAACATATCCAACCCGTAAACTGCAATCACAAGCTCCCTGTATAAAACCCGTCAATGAAGAACATACAAGTCCAAGAACTCCCACTACATGGGTAATGCCAAATCTAAAATAAATCAAGACATACCAAGTCTACCAATAAACACTCATACCAAGGTGTGGCTAATAATCATACCATGTAGTAACAAAGAAAAATCAGTATGATCCACACATGCAAGTCAAATTGTTGCATATTCCCTCATGACATGTCACATTAAGCCTCCCAAGTCTACCACACCAAACCATGCAAACACAAACCTCCAAGAAGTAGCCATAGAACAAGGAGACAAAACATGTAAATCATATCTCATGTATTGTGTCATTCTACCAACACCTCGAAGTGATAAGTTGTGTTAAGTATGATCTCCTTTACAACCCCAGATGAAAATCCTTAACAACACCTAATTGTTCAATCTCATAGATCAAACAAAACAGATGTATCATGTAACCAACATGGATGTAAGCCTCTCTAACCAAGGAAGATCAAACTCAAATCCATTCCCAAAACTAGGAATCAACCCAAAAAATATCTCCTAAATTCTCATAAATGACATCATAAATCAAACTCATATGCACAAGGACATAACCATCCCAAACATTCCTCAAATGAACCCTCCTGAACTAACATAGCTCAAGGTCCATATATATGAGAAGACAAGCATAAAACATAATGCATCTGCAAATGGGATGGGCAATACTTGTTAAATGATTATCAATCAAGTAGACCACAATTGGGGAATGAGAATGCTCCTCCAAGATACAACAAGCCATAATGACCCTCACTGGGGAAAATATCCTCTCAAATCCATCATGAATTCACATCCATATCTAGGTGAAGGTTGCTTGGACTTCCTGTTGAAACTTCCAAAGAGTAACCATCTCAATAATGTCTCCAACTCAAGATAACTCTACCCTCAACTCAATCTCCAAGTATCTATGAGCCCATACAACCAATCATTCCATGCTAAAATCCAAATGCAACACTAAATTGTCACGAAGCTCCAAGAAAAAGATCAATGTACTCAATACCAAAAGAACTAATTAGACCATTGTCAAAGCTCCAACTGTAGACTCAAGAACCCATCATGATATAACATCTCCTCCTACGAGATCACATGCTCCAATGAACATATCTTGCTCCTAGGATTACGTGTATCATGCCAAAACTTGAATCTAGAATCAAGAGTCAACCATGGTACAACACCAAAGATCCTCTCAACCAAGGATCATTTATCAAAACCAACAAGTCATAAATTGATACCTCAGCCAAAGACTCCAAGAGTCCTTCATGGTAAATTAAAATGTCAACATCTACAAACACATGAAGATAACAATCTCATGACAATAGAACTCAAGATGTTAAAGAATTCTCACTACATACAAGAATCATGATCCAAGAGCCTTTCCATGACACCCACAATCATTACAAAAGATCATCCATTACTAGCTAATGAACACATATCACTACCAAAGATTCCACTAAACCATGATACTAAGCTACACATGGCATTGTGATAACCATCTCCTAAATGAAGACTACCCATGGTCCACACACTTTCAACTATAATACCAACAACTCTAGATAATAAGTAGAACCAAGATCTCCAACCTAAGAAGATAAACCATCACTATAAAATGCTCACACTGAACTACGTAACCAAGATATCCATGACATGGTGATAAACATGCTACAAGTCCCAACAACTAACTGTCCAGGCACTTTAATCATCCATCCTCTCATCCCAATGTAACATAACAATACACAAATGACCATAGACAAGGCCAACTAACAAAGTATACATCAACACTAAACTGATCTTATGGATATATATAGTACATATCTGAGTCCTCCCACTGTATTCAATGCGTTTCACCTACCCACAAACTACATAAATTGTAGATCCCAAGACAATGCAACATGAAAACTCATTATCACATCTGTAACCTACAAATTGAGATAACAAAGAATATAACCTTTAGGCTTCAAGACTCAAATACTAGATTAACCGTAGATATAATTTGTCAAACAAGTCCATGAACAAGTAACTATAGTCAAGGAACCAATCAAGCATCTAGAAGATACGAACAACCTCCTAAAATTAAACCATGCCACCACCTATAGTCATGAATCAATCTAAACCACAACTGATGCAGGAGCATCCAATGGTGTAAGGGCAATCTTGCATCACCCCAAAAAAGATGTGTTTCAAAATTGTTGATGTTCTTTCCATTTATTTTCAAAATTTGTGGTTCTGGTTCCATAATCGCTTGAATAATGATGTAGAACTTTCAGTTTTTCCAAACTGCTAAAAATAACAACCTACTATTTTTAGAAAGTTTGCATTTGGGCATGGATTGAAATGAAAATTTACAGGAAGCTTCATAACTAAAAAATAAGACCTTTAGCGAAGGAATCACGCAAATATCATTTGCGAACTGAAAGCTATGAAAGTTTCTGTTTCCTGAAAAACACCTAAATTTTTTTCAAATTCAGGTTTGAGGCACTAAACGGCCCTATACAGGCCCAAAAATGGCCGAAACTGGTAGAGGAGGTTCTTAGTGTGTAGAGCACTTGTGAGCTTTTCGACGCATAAAACAGTTCATCAATCAGACACCTGAATCAAAAGTTATGGCTCCCGGAAGTTGACCTATTTTTGGAGGGAGATGCAAATTTTAAAATTAGGTTGATGTCCACCAAAAAGGCTATTAATAATCATTTTTGGGAACCCTGGGTAGTAGTAGAGTTAAGGGTGGAAGTGTAGAGTCAAGAATAGGTGGGAAAACATAAACCCTAGCAGATTTAGGGTCACAGATGGCAGATGATTCTAGAGTCTAGTGAGAGGAAGTTGTAATGTGTTGCAGCCTGTGGAGGGTTGATTCCTCTAATTGTATCTGAGCTTCTGTAATGTAATAAGTTGTCCAAATCAATAAATAAAGTTCTATTTTCTATGTGCAATTTCTGTTGTTGTGTATTTTATGATTTGCCCCCTTCATCAACAACCCAATTCTATTAAGTACATACATGGCCATGTCTTGTCAATGCTCAAATTCACATGCATATCCATGACACAATAATAATCGTCATCTTTGTACCTATGCTCAACTCTCATTGAAACAAGACTCCTGGTCTCACACACATATCAACTATCTCCTCAAATTAGAAGACAACTTGTGTACCTGTCACCATTGAAGTCAACACTTTGAAAACACCTATAAACCTATATTAGAAAGTACCAAATCTTAAAACAAGCTATACCATCATATTGGTCTCATAAAAATATGCACTCCCACAATTTTTTGCCAACCAATTCATTCAGATGCTCACATAATCACACCCTGAATCTAAAGCTCCTACAAGTGCTCAAAAAGTACAATCATCGCTCTACTCATCCAAGTGAAAAACCACTTGATCTACTATGTAGTATGCTACAAAATCTCTCCATCTCCTATTTAATATATAAATTTGATTTTGTATGCTCAAGATATCATATGTTAACTGTTTTGAAGCAATGCTTAGCTTCAAGAACCAAATTATGACACAAATAGAAAAAACTAATAATCAAAGCTATGCCATTACATTGTGCTTAGAGATATCTTTCAAATACCTATAAGAAGTTAAAAATTCGATACCATGGGTGCAGGTTATGTCCCGTAGAGGAAAAAGCATTTTGAGGGCTATAAAGGGGACAAAAAGGACCCATATGCATAGTGACATCAGTGTTGATGTCGTCTGCAAAATAGGGGTTGCAGTTAGACAATGGTAGCACGCTAAGGTGGTATGCAGGTGCTCTAAACTCAAAGCAATTATAAATTGGTTTAAATTTTAAATTTCAAAATTTTATGCCTATAGGGGGTACTCAAGGATTTAGTCAGCATGACAAGGACTAGGACTGAGAGCTTCAGGCTCCACTAGCCCCGTCACCACGGGCTGGGGGATGACTAGCTGACAAGCTTTCAAAATCTCCATCCACCATCACCTTTGTACGTTGTTCATAATGCCAACATCCCATACCCTATACGCTAGTCCATTAAACCTTATACTCCATGTACCTTTGTATGCCTATTGTCAATGCCAAATACGTTTTTTAATTTTTTTCCTATGTATAAACTTTTTGGTGTGTGATTTTTTTATGAATGATTTATTTTATTTTTTAACTCTGTGAATCATACAATTGTACAATAGAATAGGGGAGGGATATTTTTTCTCTTCCGAGCCTTGGGGGCCAAAATATATCAAATGTTATGTCATTTTTTATGTCTCGAGCCTCTTAGATCTAATGGTAAGGTCTATTCTATTCTAGGAGGTCATTTCAACAACTTGTTCTACAAAACCATCATGGTGAACACCAAAAAAACCCCTTTTCTCTAACTTTTTCAACTGCTGGATCTACAAAAAATCATAAATCTCCAAACCCCAAAACCCAAACCTCCAACTATCACAATGTACATAGCACACGTTATATTTTGAAATGTTTAAAATATCTCCAACATTGTCATGGATTCAACTTTGCATCAAATCTATTCAAACAAGGGTAAAAACCCAGCTTCCAAAAGCACCCACATGCAATGTATTATTCAACAATGAAACATTATAATACACTTATAGAGCTTCCATGAGCACTTCTAAAACATCAAGCAACTCCAATGCATCCTTCATGTGTCCAAGAAAAAATGGGTAACCATGCAATCCTCACATCCCATGCCATGCTTCACATATGCACTTATAAGTGAGATTAATACAACTGACAGCCAACCTCAACCACTAAACATGTGCTTCATTTTATAGGATCAAGCTCACACAAAACCACCAAGTGGTATTAACAAAACCATGAGAGCATAAAAGCATTAACCCCAAAATTAAATAATTACCATAAATATTAAATATTTGTCCAATGTCTCCCACAAATAAAATATCTAATCAATGTCCCATTGATGAGGGTCGCTATAGTCCTCATCATTTAATTATAAATGTCAATCCAAGGTGGTGTCCATGGCGATATGCAAGAGGGAGAAGAAATCATTTGCATGACATCCTTTTTCTACAAACATAATTGAAAGGAAATGCATGAAACAAATTGCTGCAATCAAATCTAATCTAAGAGCTTGTAAATGAAAATGTTGGAATCAAATCCATCCCAAGAAACTTGTGAAGAGAAATACTGGAATCAAATCTATCCTAAGAATTTTATAAAGGGAATTAATGAAAATGTAAGAACATGAAATAGAAAGATTGCTAGGAAATGAAACTACAAACAACTATTGCTACTAAAATACTAAACTTTATTATTTTATAAAACTCTCCCCATTTGATTCTTTGATTACAATGCATTTATATAATGCTTATTCTTAATCAATCCACCAAGAATGTCGATTTGAGATCCTATTCTTCAGGAGAAAAACTATAACTTCTTCCTTTGATTTCATTGCCTTCTTTCACACCACTTTTATTTCAGTCACTTTCTATCACGAACTACTTCCTTATTTTGATGAATTGTCTTAAACGCTTTTTGGGTTTTGTTCCCCTCATTCTTAGATTTTCAGATTATTTTGAAATTCTAAATTTCATTGAGAAATGAGGGAGATATCACTATTTTACTGAGACTATTTTTAACTTCCTCTTTTCATGCTTCTTTTTAGGAAGTTTTCTAGCATTTCAAATTGACAGAATTTATTCTTTAGACTACTAATTTTTTATTACAAGACAAAACATGAAATAGCATTAAGACATGCAATGACACTAATTAAGCAAAAGACAAGCTTTTATTTGGCTAATAGATGAGATGATTTATTGGCTCATCATCTCCCCCGCACCTAAAATGTTGTAGGTCCTCCTATAACTCATAGTGAGCTTTTGGAGCCAATCTCTTTATCTTTATGATATTTGTTCTGAAGATGTTCTAGAGGCATGCTGAAGATGCTCCAAAGTTGTTATGAGTTACTCTAGAGCTATCCAGAGCTAGCTGTATGGTTAGTTGAGTTACTCCAGAACTCTCTGGACCTATCCAGAGCTAGCTGTATGGTCAGCTCTAGAGAGATCCAGAATGCTATAATGCTAGAACTAGATCCCATGGGAGGCTGCAAAGAGATCCAAAATGTTTCAAGGGTTCTTTTGGGGGTAGATTTTTTTCTAGAAAAGTGCATGTTTAGGTTTAGAAGAAATAACATGTGCCAAGCACTTATTTGTAGAAAAAACAAACAAACAAACAAACTACTCTATCTTACTCTACTTACTAGTGTAGAGATAGGTTACTCAAAACTATTAACTGGTTGTGGAAAATAACATCATTTTCTCAAAAGATGGATCCATGCATTCAAGTTTTTTAAAGAAGAAAACCATGAGAAGAAGATGATTGAAGATTTAAACTCTGATGCTTCACCTTTGAAATGACAACCTTCTCCATAATTTATGATTCTAGTAGATGCATGGGTTGATTGAAAATATCTCGTAATCCTTCCTCACATTCTGTTGCATACATGATTGGATGCAACTCCTTGTCCTTCAAATATCTGATCGAGCAACCCTCCTTGGACTTTGAAGGTGTCCAAATAATAACAATCATTTCCTTACTGGGGCTTGAATTCATGGTCCTCTAGTTGAGGAGGTTGCGCAAGAGCCATCACCTTCTTTGTATGTAAGAACCTCTTCCTTTGGATCTATTGTTTTGGGGGGAGTTTCTAAAATAATAAACCTAAAAAAGTCTTGCCAAACTAATTTTCCTTTTGACCTGTTGCCACCAGATCAACAAGTACCTAATGACACCTATCCTCGACAATGATGCCAAACATGATGAGGGTCACCATAATCCTCATCATTTAATTATAAATGTCAATCCAGGACAGTGTCCATGGCGATATGCAAGAGGGAGAAGAAATCATTTGCATGACATTCTTTTCTACAAATAGAATTGAAAGGAAATGCATGAAACAAATTGCTGCAATCAAATCTAATCTAAGAACTTGTAAATTAAAATGTTGGAATCAAATCTATCCTAAGAAGATTGCAAAGGGAAATACTGGAAATGTAAAAAATAAGAAATGGAAAGACTGCTAAGAAATGAAACTACAAAAAACTATTACTGCTAAAATACCGAACTTTATTATTTTATAAAACTCTCCCCATTTAATTCTTTGATTACAATGCATTTATATAATGTTTATTCTTAATTGATCCACCAAGAATATGGATCTAAGATCATATTCTTTAGGAGAAAAACTATAACTTCTTCCTCTGATTTCGTTGCCTTCTTTCACACTACTTTTATTTCAGTCACTTTCTGTCACAAAGCACTCACTTATTTTGATTGGCTATCTCAAATGCTTTCTGGGTTTTGTTTCCCTCATTCTTATCTTTCTAGATCATTTTGAAATTCTAAATTTCATTAAGAAATGAGGGAGATATTGCTGTTTTACTAAGACTATGTTTTTAACTTTCTCTTTTCGTGCTTCTTTTTAGGAAATTTGCTGGCGTTTCAAATCGACAGAATTTATTCTTCAGACTACTAATTGTTGATTACAAGGAAAAAAATGCAATAGCATTAAGACATGCAATGAAACTAATTAAGCAAAAGACATGCTTCTATTTATTTAATAGATGAGACGATTTATTGTCTCATCAACCATATAACTTTACAAGTGGACCCAAATAAATATTTAATGTAGCTAAACACATCACTAAGATGCACCATAAATAATGTAATGTCCCCATTTTTGGGTTCTCTTGCAGTTTAGTCAGAGCTGACTTTCTAGGTTGGTGACAGCGTAAGTAGAGGAATATTTCAATGTCACCAGGGTGTTTGGGTGATCCAATGGAGATGGTTGACACTTTCTAGAGGGATTTCAGACAACTTGTCCGTACTTACTATTTATAGTAAGTGCTTGCATGTCATTAATCTGTCTGGGTTTTTCTGGGTTTGTTCTCTTTGGTCCCCGGTGGTCACTGCTATTTTTAGTAAGTGGCAGTTTGGCGCTGTTTAGGCGACTTGGCAGTCGGCTGTTGGCTCTCATAGACATTGCATTGAGCTCAGAGTTATCAAATGGTTTGTGGATCCAGTTGGCACCCTCTGAGTTGGCTCAATTTGCTTATGGTCGTTACTTACTATTTTTAGTAAGTTTGGGATTAGCACCGGAACAAGATTTTGAGAGTGGGGTTGGATTCGTCTTGTCAAGACCTTTCCAACGAGCTATAGTTCATTGGTTTCTGACATCATCTTGGCCTCCGTTTTAAAGTCCGTAAATTAAACATTATTATTTAATATTGGACCTTGGTGCCTAGGCTCAACAACTTAATGTTGTTTTAAAATAGGGGACTTTAAGGGTGATGTTGAGAAAAGAATTAAAGAGAATTATAATATATTTTCCCTCTCATGTTTTATCCCATATGCAAGAGGATTTTAGAGACTCCCAGTTGGAAAAGTATAAAAGGAGGAAAAGTGCTCTCATTTGGATATGCTTGGTTTATTATTTTCTTCTCTCTTTGAGATTTCTCTTGCTAGGGTTTTAGAGCTTGGCTCTAGGGTTTGAGGATTCAAACCAGAGGCTCTTGGAGACGAAAACCTCCCTGAGTAGTGGTATCCCACAGGTGTGCAAGATCACCCAACGGTGCCTTCTTTGGTGGATACATTTAGTGTTCACAGTTGTGTTTTCATGGAGTTCGTTTGATACATTTTCAGAGGTTCATGGAGTTATCTTTGAGAGATAGTTTATGCTCAGCCTAAGACAGTTAGATAGAGGCAGATTTGAGTAGCTTTGAGAGAGGGTTTGCTGATGTATATTCCCTCTTTGTTGGCCGTACCATTCCAGCCTAGCCGTACCACCTTTGGATGCATCTTTGAGGAGTTTGGGTGCAAATTTATCCCTTCCATTTGGGTTGCTTGAACTACATTGCTAAGCAGATTAGTTTCAGACCAGAATACAGAGGTTTTATTGCTGTTTGCAGCTGTCGCAACCTTCATGGGGGCCGTACATCCTTGCCTGGGGGCGTGAGACTCCTTGGGGGTCGATTTGGTGTTTGTATGCAACTGAATTCTTGCTTTTTGGAGCCATTTGAGGTCTTTGGGTCCGAACAATACATTGTAAGCTCTTTGCCAACATAAGTGGTGCATTTGGAGTGAATCCGGCTATATCCTTTGCTGGTCCGGCAGTAGTTGAAAAATGAAGTTGCATTTCTGAAAATGGGTATGTGCTAGTAATTGTTATTTGGTCATTCTACTATCTGGGTTGTCTTTAATTTCTCCAGATTCATTGTATATTTTCTGGGTTTCTATTATATGCAATACATTGTGTGCTCCGACACTACATCTGCAGGAAAACATAAACCCCCTTCTGCATCTTCTGTCTATCTGAAAGAAGACACAAAAAAATTAATTAAAATCACACATAAAGAATCATTAAAAAATACAAACAGGAAACCTCCTTGAGTAGCGGTATCCCACAGGTGTGAAAGACACCCAACGGTGCCTTCTATGGTGGATATATTCAGTGTTCACAAATGTGCTTCAATGGAGTTGACGGATTGAAGGTTTGATGCAATTCTTGATACATCCTTTGCAGTTTAATGGAGATTTATGTGTGCAGATTGGAAGGACTGTTTTAAAGGCAGATTTTGTTGTGGTTGAGGCGAGTTATTGCTGCTATGTAAAACCTTCTTGCTGGCTGTACATATTTGCATAAGGCCGTACCTTAGTTGAGTGATTTTTGGAGCATTTTGGAGCAACAAACTTCTTCATACTTTGTTGCCTAGCCTTGTAGACTGCAATCAGTTCCTAACAGAAATATTTTAGAGGCTATTGGTCATTCTTGTTGCTGATTTACACTTCCAGCCATGGCCGTACACATCCAGGCATGAAGTTGGAAGTTTTGAGCTTCATTTCTCTTTACGGGCAGCTTCTATTTTGCATTGTATAAGGTGTCTAAGGCCTCTTGTATTGTTGCTATTAATATAGGCATGATATTTTCTATTCCTTAGAGTTTGGAGTGATTTTGGCTATGCCCATTTGCTGGTCCGGCAACAGCTGAATTATGAAGTTGCAAATCTGAGCATGGGTATGTCACAGTAATTTATTATTGGTCATTTTACTATCTGGGTAGTCGATAGTTTCTTTATATCTATTGTAAATTTTATGGGTTTGGGTTATATGCTATATATTGTATGCTCCGGCAACACATCTGCAGGAAAACTGAAAACCCTTTCTGCATTCTTCTCTCTAGTCTGAAAGATCACACAATAATAATAAAAAATTACACATAAAGGATCATTAAAAAATACAAACAGGTACGGCACATTACAAATAAATATTAATTTTACATATTAAAATAATTCATTCTTGTGCAATTTCCTAACAAAACTAACAATGTGGTCGAGTATGAATCTTTTCTCCTTGGTTTAAAATAACATCTAGGTATAACATTAAATGTTTAAGTGTGCATGGTTATTTAGAACTAGTAGTGTCTCAAGTCAAATGTTCATATACAAACAAAAAAAATATTATGGATGTACATGAATGTTGTATGGGACATCATAGAAATGTTTTATGCTTTTGATATGAAGTGGCTAGATAGAACCAAAAATATTACAATTGATATTCTTGCTATCACGGAGTCAAAGTTTGACGTTTCATTAACATCACCCTATTGCATGTATAGTGTGGATGTTATCACCATGCCAACCATTCCAGTGACATATATAGATGGAAGGTATTCAATGATGATAAGCAAATATATGATTTCCTGAATTGCACTAATGAGTTTGAAAATTAGTTTATTTATTGGAAACCTATGGTAGAAGTTGAATATGGAAAAAAACCTTTTTCATAAATGAGATCATTTAGCTTAAAATCAATACCATTTCTAAGGGTCTTGTGGGGCTTGAAAGGATTTTTTATAATGCTAATTGCTACAAGATGAGGAGCAAGTCAATTGGTGAAGATGATGTAGAAGGTGTAAACCTAGGTATTGAGGTGGCTTCAAAGATGATTTACATTGGTAAGAAGTTGAAACTAGTTAAAAATCAAATGCGGAATGCTTTATTTAGAAAGTTTAAGAAGTGATTTGCATGGTCATATGATGAACTAAAGGCATATAGGGATGACTTATTCCAACATAAAATTACTTTGGAGCCTGATGCAAATCCATTTAGAGAGAAACTAAGGCCTATCAACCCCACACTCGGTCCTCATACGGAGTAAGAATTGATGAAGTTGGAAGAAGGTGGTAATCAATTCCATCAGACATTTAGAATGGGTGTCCAACCTTGTACCTGTGAGAAATAAAAAATGGATATATAAGGCTTTGTGCAGATTTCATAAATTTGAACATCAAGTCACTCAAGTACAATTACCCATTGCATAGGATGGATCATTTGTTGCAGAGAGTGACAAGGTCATAGTTGATGTCAATGATGGATGGTTTCTCAAGATACAATGAAGTTATGGTCAAGGAATTTGAGCAACATAAAACAATATTCACAACTCCTTGGGGCACATTTATTTATGTGAGAATGTTATTTGGGTTGAAAATGCTAGAGCTACCTTCTAAAGGGCCATGGATGTTGACATGTTGCCGTTAAGTCATAACATTTTAGTTAAAAAATGTATCAGTTTGTTAACCAGGCAATGTCCAAGGTTGTATTCAATAGGGGATTGGTTTGGACATCTCATATTAGTAATGGTTTTCTAGAGTTTTAAGAGAGCTTTTGACAAAGTAAATTTAAACTAGAAATCATACAACTTAGTCTACAAAGAATTTGAACTTAACCTATAAAGCATATGAACTCTAAACTATGAATAAGAACATAAACTCTTTAACTAAGAATTTGAAAGAAACATGTTAATCTAAGAAAGAAGGAAATTCTTTAAATCCAAACTTGAACTATGAACTGGTATTGAATTGCCGCACTTAAGCAGGAGCTCCAGAAATTATAGAACAACACACAAAACTTCAAAAACTACAACTAAAGATTTCACTATGCTGAAAATAACTAAACACAATATCCCGTAGGTTCACATTAACACCATTCTACCATATCACTATAGATTAGAAGGTTATATAGTTCTTGAAAGAAATAGTCATAGAATAGAACATAAACAACACATTCATAAA
Organism: Cunninghamia lanceolata; assembly: GCA_027924645.1. Lineage (NCBI taxonomy): Eukaryota > Viridiplantae > Streptophyta > Pinopsida > Cupressales > Cupressaceae > Cunninghamia > Cunninghamia lanceolata. The sequence goes on along the minus strand of BSBN01000237.1, from coordinate 12,054,202 downwards.
ACATTAAAATACTTATCTATCCCTAATTCCTTCAAGTGTCCAACTATCTAGAGATTTCTTCTTGATTCAAATCACATTCACCATTGACAGCTCAAAATTCCATTCCACATACGTTACTCAATAACACTTAATTTTACGCAGAGCAAAATCTCCTTCTATTCATTCACAGTATGATTGTTTTTGAAATAACAAGATAATCTATATCACTACCAAAATCCTAGATACTAGGGTGACTCATCAATGCCACTGAAAAAGTATTCAACAAGATAAACAGAATTTAACTAACCTAGATGTCTTTTAAATACAACATATTAAAGGCTCCGAGTGGAGCAATAAAATGTCTTAAGTGCTTTCAACAATAGAAAATGATAGAACTTGCTAAGTGGTCAGATGTAAAAACAGACTGAAGTCCATGATCATGTATCTCCTGAATTTCTGGTGGCATTCATGTCTATTCCTCCCACTAAGCCACACTCAAAAACCTTCATAAATACACATATCTTTTTCACAAAATCACGTCAACATTAATGACAAACTCTAATCAATTCAAGAACAAAGATTTGTACATTATTCTTTCAAAAATAAACAAATATTGCATATAAGACTAATAAATTGGCATGGTTCAGGTAGTTTAGTGACACAAAGAGGATCATTGGTTAATGACAAAAATGAGGTTATTTATACCTCATAACCCTCTCCTCTCTAAGGTTGAGCAGGTCCTCCTGCTCTCTGTTGAGAATGGATACTCTGCCTCTCTGCTTCCCTCTTCCTGTTAAGTTCATCAAACATTGTACTGAGATCATACATGTCCACTGCTTTAGGATCCTGATAATTAGGACATTTAAGAAAATTCCTTATGTAATTTTATTCTCATCTTCCATGCACAAAGATCTCTAGGGTCTTGTTCTGCAGTGACCAAAACTATAGGTGGGGGTTGAATGATCAAAGGAGGTTTGTACCTCTTGCCTATCCACTTAGTCTTGATCTACTATAATTTTTTTGTCAAGGCTTCTACCCTCCTGTATGACCACCTGAGGTTGGTTGGAGAGATCATCTCTCTTCGTTTTAGGTACATTGGCAGAGGGGTGTATCATTCCTCACAGGCATTCCATGCCTCGTCTACCAAGTTTGGCCCATTAATTTTAAAGTCTTCAAAATAGATTCTCAAACTTTCATTGTATTTTTCTTGGATAGCCTCATACTTCTTAATCCTTCTGAATTGGGTTTTGAAGGCAAAGGGCTTATGATATGGGTGCCTCATGAGGAGTCTTACTGTCCTTTCTGCCCGTAGATATTCCTAGGTTCTGTCCTACCAATTGAGTTGTTTTTGCAGATTGGACAAAAAGGCTCTAAGCTATACCTCTCCTACAAAGAGGTTGATGAAGAAATCATTATATTTTTCCAACAGAAGATTATGCACAAAGAATTCACATAGAATATTTTGTTGAGCAGGGGTTGACTCTTTAAATGTTTCCAAGAATTGCTTATCATCTGGGTCATGAGGTAGATTATAAGATATCCTAAGGAGCTTCCATCTTAGTGTATTCTCATTGAGGAACATTGAATACAACTTGGATGGTTTCTGACAAGCCAACAATGATTCTCCTATTTTGCATGCATTTGTTTTAGCCTGGTACAGTCTATCATAGGATTCTTTTAACAATACTAATTCTTTCTTAAGCCAAGCATTTTCTATTCCAACTTGTCTCAAAAATTAACACCTTTCCATCCATTTTCTCAGTAGAGGAGGAATGTGCACTTGGAACCATTCCAAATTTGTTGGTTTAGTTTGTATTTCCTTAGAGTCCATGACCGGTTTGACATTTACTTGCTATTCTTGCTCCAATTCCACAATTTAGCTAAGGGCTGCATTAAGTTCTTGGGTAGTTGGAGGTGATAGTGTGAACTTCTCTTGTTAACATGTTGAGAGGACAACTATGTGGTATGATTTTATGGAATCTGGCAATATCCTTGAAGAAGTGATCAGTCTTTGGAATGATATTAGCCAGAGGGTAAGGGAGCGCTGTGAAGAATGTCTGGTTGTTACTAGTGTGTGCTTGATAACATCAGTTTGGATCGTGTGTCCTAATATTTCCTCAACTTCCAAGAGTTCTTCATCATTGGGATCTATGGTGATACCTTGCATATCATTTTCCAATTCATCTTCTAGTTCTTCACCGTGTTGTTTAATAACTACCATTGCAAATGACGCCAAATTTTCCTGTTTGTCAAAGCAATTTGATTCATCAACCCAAACTTGCTTGTTCATTGTAGGTTGAGCAGGAGGATACAAGGACAAATGTCTGCTATTAAGGCCTTTTGAAATGGTCATCCCTCCTACTCTCCAGTCAATTTTTGCTACAACAGTTGCCAACCAAGGTCTGCCTAATATCAATGGATAACTGTCCTTAGCAGTGTGGGACTGAATCACTTGGAAGTCCACTAGATATTCCCAATTGTCAACTTTGACAGGGACATTTTCCAGGACACCTTTGGGAACAACTATAGACTAGTTTGCCATTTGCAATATGGTGGTTATGGGGCGTAAGTCTGTGAGCCCCAGTTCTTCCATAATGTCCACAGTCATGACCTTGATCGTTGCCCCTAAGTCCATGACTGCATTAGGTATTTCTACATCGTTGATTATCACCATTATGAGTGGGCTACCTAGGTCACCATATTTTGGGGTAGAGATTTCTCTAGTCAGAAGATTAGCCAAATATCTATTGATTTGTAATGTGTTAATTTGTTTCTTCTTCCTCCCTATTTTTTTTATGCACAACTGTTTAACTAACTGGGAGTTCAAGAATTTCTTTGATTGCTTGTAATAGTGGAATCTCAATGTGGAGTCATTTAATTTCCTGTATTAAAGTAGTTTCAGTTGGTAGGGCTATTTTCAAAGGGTTTTTCAAGAGAGTCTCCTTAAGGTGCTCCGAGAAAGGTGCTTGAGTTCTCCTTTTCAAGTTGGAGCCATTCTCTGGAAGACTTGATGAATGTTTGATAGTTTCTTCTAGAGGTAAATCTAAAGATTTATATGGAGGTCATTGAGGAGATGACAAGGGTTCTTTAGATTTGACAGGCTTCTTTTGGTTACTTCTTGTGGTTTTATCTAAAGGTATGGGAGTCATCTTTGTTCCTTCAGAGGGTTTCTCATTTTGGTCATCCAAGATCTCAACAATGGTAGGATGTTGGAGCATTTTTACTAACCTTAACTGTAAGTTTCCACAATAGATAGCGTTAACCCCAGCCATGTTTTCCTACATAGTAGAATACATTGGTGCAATTTGACGGTTATTCTTTGGATTAGCAATAGGCTGCACTGGTAGTTGGGGTTGATTGACCTGCTCATTTTGTTGAGTGTTTTGGGGAGTTGGCAAGAGGTTTTATGGTGGGTTTGGTATCCACCGCGGACCATGATAGAATTGGTTTGAAGGTTGATTCCATTGCAGGGCAGGATTTTGAGGGTACCATTATTGTTGAGTTTGATTGTTCCATGGAGGATTTGCCCAGGACTGGTTTGCTCACTTAGGTGGTTCCCAAGGATAAGGTCCCTAATTAGGTGCTAGAGGCCAAGGTGTCACCCACTTATTATTATTCCAATTATTTGGAGGGCAACACGATGAGTTAGAGCTTTGACCATAGGAGAAATTCCCTCCTAGTCTTTGGCATACATAGTTGACCTCTTCCTTTGTGTGAGATGACTTTTTATTTGAGATTTTTATTGCATTAAGTATCTCACACTGCTCAATGGCATGATTCTTCTCACAAATTTGACAATTATCCACTTTGTCTAGAGGACACTCCCTTAACAAATGTTTATTTCAACATCTCGGACAGTAGATGGACAAGGTTTTAGGATTGTGTGTCTAGGCCTATATCCCATCCAGGGTGGTGTTTAACTGAACAAGGATATCAGTTTTTAGATTCATTATTTCTTCTCGCAATTTTCTAATTTCATTCGATCCTCTCAATAGGCTAGACTTATGGATTCCTCCACGAATCAAAGATTTTTTTTCGCATAACTCAATAATATCTCTAAGGTCAAGTTGGGACACATTTCCTTTTCCCATCAAGTCTAAGCTTCTCCTAGCATCCTCATCAAGCCCTTTGAGGAAAATGGTCTTTAGGATTTTTGGGCTCATTGTTTCTTCTCCGCATCACTTTGTTAAAAAGATAAACCTATCTAGGAAGTCTTCTAGGATTTCATCCTGTTTTTGCCTCAATTTGAACAGTTATTCCTTCCTATCATTGACCCTACAATAGCTCTGATATTTGTCCAGAAATACGGTTTCCATGTCATCCCAAGTGGTTAGTGATCCTGAGACCAACCCCATGAACCATTGCATTGTAGAGTCTCTCAAAGTAGAGGGAAAAAAGTTTTAGTTTTTGATTATCTATTTTGTAGTCATATGTTTGACACAGAACTTTAAATTCGAAAAGGAACTGGTCTGGGTCCTCAAAAGACAAACCTCTAAAGGTTGGTAGGATAGAAGGTGAAATATTTTTCATTGGTGCATCTTCCTCTGGATTGAGAGCAATAGGATAAGTGAACGTTCGGGTTGCTCTTCGAGGATTTAGGTTATCATCATCCTGATCGTTTCCTCTCCTTCCATTTGGGTGATTGAAAGGGTCATTATTGTTGTCAACCATAATGTTGAAAGGAATGTTTTCTTCTTCAAATGTTTATTGTGGTGGCTGAGTATCTAATGTATGTTGGGAAGTCTTAGGTTGATCCTTATCGATCAATTCATATTGAAAAAGTTCTTCAACTAAGACTTCTGCCTCTCTAGATTCGGTTAGGACTACTATTGGGGGGTTTTTTCTATGAATCTTCCATGTAGACCTTGTTTTTTGACCATGCAGAAAAATAAGTTTGACAACTATTGTTGTTTTTACTCACAAGAGGTATCCAAATGTTCTCCTACTGACACTAGAAAGGAAAGTCCCCGGCAACGGCACCAAAAAGTGACAGGCTATAGTTAAGTCCTAACACTTTAGTTGAAAGATGTATCAGTTTATCAACCGGGCAGTGTCCAAGGTTGTATGCAATAGGGGATTGTTTTGGACATCTCATATTAGTAATGTATTCTAGATTTTTAATAAAGCTTTTGACAAAGTAAATTTAAACTAGAAAGCATACAACTTAGTCTACAAAGCATTTGAACTTAACCTATAAAGCATGTGAACTCTAAACTATGAATAAGCACATAAAATCTTTAACTAAGAATTTAAAAGAAACCTGTTAATCTAAGAAATTAGAAAATTCTTTAAATCCAAACTTGCACTATCAACTGGTATCGAACTGTTGCACTTAAGCAAGAACTCAAAAATTTATAGAACAACACACTGAACTTCAAAAACTACAATTGAATATTTCACTATGCTAAAAATAACTGAACACAATAACATCATTCTACCATCTCACTATAGAACATAAGGTTATATAGTTCTTGAAAGAAACAGTCACAGAACATAACATAGACAACACATTCAAAAAACATTAAAATACTTATCTATCCCTAATTCCTTCAAGTGGACAGCTCTCCAGAGGTCTCTTCTTGATTCAAATCACATTAACCATTGACATCTCAAAATTCTATTCCACATACATTACTTAATAACACTTAATTTTACGTAGAGAAAAATCTCCTATTCATTCATAGTATGATTGTTTTTGAAATAACAAGATAATCTATATCACTACCAAAATCCTAAATACTAGGGTGGCTCATCAATGCCATTGAAAAAGTCTTCAACAAGATAAACAGAATTTAACTAAAGTAGTTGTCTTTTAAGTGCTTTCAACAACAGAAAATGATAGAAACTGCTAGGTGGTTAGATGTAACAATAGACTAAAGTCCACGATCATGTATCTCCTGAATTTTTGACATCCTAGTATTCTAGCGATGTTGACTCCTATCAGCATTCATGTCTATTCCTCCCACTAATCCATACTCAAAAACCTGCATAAATACACATATCTTTTTCACAAAATCACATCAACATTAGTGACAAACTCTAATCAATTAAAGAACAAAGATTTGTACATTATTCTTTAAAAAATAAACAAATATTGCATATAAGACTAATAAATTGGCATGGTTCAGGTAGTTTAGTGGCACAGAGAGGGTCATATGGTTAATGATAAAAATGAGGTTATTTATACCTCATCAGTTGTTACCTTTGCTAGTTTGATAAATAAAATTATGGTGGTTTATCAAGATAAATTTACTACCTACTCCAAGGATAGGAATGACCATTACATACATTTAGAATTGATTTTCAAAAGGTGCCTTGAGTATTGGATTTTATTAAACCCTAGAAAGTGTGTATTCAACGTTGAAAAAGGTAAATTTTTGGGCACATTGTTTCAAATGATGGGGTGAGGATAGATCCAGAAAGAGTAAAAGCAATAGACCTCATTCCTCAACCCAAAATAATCAAGGCAACACAATCTTTCTTTGGGAAAATTAACTTTGTCAGACAATTTGTTTTAACTTTGCTAAAAAGACAAAGGGCATTACAAAGGTACTCAAGAAAGAACAATCAATCAATTAGGATAAGAAGTCAAATGATTCATTTATGGAAATTAAAGAGGCACTCAATAGGGCACTAGTATTGGTAAGCCCAAGTTACTCAAGGCCTTTTCAATTGTTTTCGTTAGATGATTTACTATTAATACCTCTTCATGGATTTCAAGTTTACTCCAATCAACTGTTATAAATCTTATCTCTATTGTTATCAACTATATATATCATTGCTAATATATTCCCTACAGATTTATCTCTGCCAAAGATATATTTCATGTTGATCACTTGATGTCTTCAATGGTCTTTGGATCTTCATTTTATTCCCTTCATAGCAAGGAAGGTCGGCACCAAACACTTCCATGGTGGAGAGAAGTGAAGGTAGACCATGCCAAGGGTTAACTAGGACTCAAATCTATATCACCATGCTACTCATCACATCCACAATCCACAAGGTACCTCCACAAATAGCGCTAGCAAGCCAGGTCGGCCAAACCTGAACTAACACTACAAGTGACCACATACACACCTCTCCAAGTCTGAAAACATAAAAGATAAAATCCAAAGTATAGAAGATGATAATTGACTTCGAAAAGATACTCAATTCTCTTGAAGGCTTTGCAGGAGAAGCACAAGCCATTTCCTCTACAAACTACCAAGGAGAAAAGCAAATCAACATCAGCCATAGCCTTTGCCTCTGTCCCCTCCAGATCTTCATTACCTGCCAAAAGAGGTACTATGAGCAACCAATTGCCTTCTTTAGCAAATCACTACAAAATGTTGAGTTTAATTAATCCATCATGACAAACAATTCTTATACTCTTGTTTAGGTTGTTAAATACTTTAGACCTTATCTCATGGGGGTTAGAATCATTGCTTATGTGCCTCATATTGATGTGAGAGATATCTTTGTTCAATAAGAAGCCTCAAGTAAAAGGTGTAGATGGATTAATAAAATCTAAGAATATGAATTAGAGGGTAGACTACAAAGTTGATCAAAAGTTAGGGTTTAGCTAATATAATGGCAGATGCTAATTTAGATGCATTTGAGGTCATGAGGTAGTTCTAATTCTATACCTTCAATTTGCCTTTTGAAAATGATCCTTGGTATAGAGATATAATTTTCTAGTTAGATAATTGAGATTACTCCTAGAATTGAATGGCTTTTAGAAGAGTAATTTGAAGCTGTAAGCTTAAAGATGTGTTGTTGCAAGGCTAGATGATGTGGAGTAAACCTAATGGATTGTTGCTCAAATGCTTGGATCAAGAACAATCCATCAAAGTCGCTAATGAGTTTTATTAAGGGGTTTGTGGGGGAAATTTTATGTCAAATACTACTTATCATAAAGTGATTAGAGTTGGGTAATGGTAGCCCACATTGTTCATGGATGTGGCCAAATTTATTAGGAAATATGATTCTTGTGAGAGATTTACTAGCAAAATGAAATTTGTAGCTGCTCTTCCCTTCACATCCATATTAGTTGAGGCTACATTTTAGTAACGGGGCATTGATTTTGTTGGGGAGATTATTGAAAAATTAAACAATGGATACAAATGTATTCTTGTAGCCACTTTACCAAATGGATGGAGGAAATCCATACTAGAAATGCTACATCCAAGGTGGTGATTGAATTCCTACTAAACAATATAATCAAAAGGTTTGGTGTACCACTCAAGTTAATTGCTAATAATTCCTTGTGTTTCCAATCCCATGATCTTTCTAACTTATGCTTGAAGTATGGAATTACTCTAATGCATTATTGTCCTTATCATCCATAAGGGAATGGACAAGTTGAGTCTAGTAACAATTGCATCATGACAATCATTAGAAAGACACTATATTCCAATAAGAAAAGGTGGTATGATAAACTTAAAATTACTATTTAGGTAGACATAGTGACATATAAAAAGGCTATTGGTAGGAGCCCCTTTGAATTGGTCTATGGGACAAAAGCTAAGATGTCAATCATGCTTGAGTTATCATTGTTCAAATTGCTGCAATAGGTTGAGAGGGAAGAAAATGATACCATTTCCTTGAGAATTCTTGAGCTAATTGAACTAAAAGAAACTAGATGAGATGCACATGAGAGAAATCTTCTACGATAGAAAAAAATGAGGCACTTTTTATAAGAGAATAATCTAGAGATATTTTCGGGAGATATGGAATACAAGGTCTGAAGATAAGGAAAATATGGAAAGTTTGAATCCTGATGGGTTGGACCTTATCAAGTTGTAGACAAGTTTGGTTAGGGCACTTTCTACCTCAAGAGTTTGGATGGAGAATCCATGGAGCTACCAATTCATGGTTAGCCTCTCAAGTAGTACTTCTCTTGATGGGTTGGTCTCTTTTGTCCTATGTAAATATTTATTTCCTTTTTGTAATTGTTTGTGTTTTGTTTTATTTTATGGTCCCTTATGTTTGTTTTGGTCTACACCTAGAGATAGATGGATTCTTTCTATATATGCAAGAGGCGCATGCCCCCAATTAGAGCTAATGTTGGTACCTATGTTAGCAATTTAAAAATTTGCTTAATTTATGTGTCATCTTTGTGCTTTGGCCTAATCTATCCCTACATTAATTATCAGCCTAAGAAGTCATCAATGGGTCTTTGTGGTCACAAAGTGTGCTTGGTTTAGTGCCTTGTCTCCCCTTATACTTTAATCATTTTCCCAAGTTGTGAAAACTTAGAATTTTCTAAGTATAAAGTTGTTTGTGTTCCTTTTCTATCATTTTGTGGGTTTGTGGAACTTCCAAGGGCTTTGGCCATTTTCCATATTTCTTCTTTTTCCTTCACTTTCTACACCTTTGTAGCTTTGCACTTTTACAAAATTCCCATGAGCTTGTGAGCTTATTTCATTGTCCAGACTTCCCTCATAATCCCCCAAACTTCTTTTTCCCTCTTTCTTCCCTTTTTGCCTATCCTATGAACTTGCAGGTTTCCCATGGACTTGTTCCTCTTTTTCACTTTTTTTTCTAAAGTTCAAATGTCCAGATGATCCCTATGGTATTTGAAAATATTAAGAAACTTTATTAGAGGTGGTCATTTTTAGGATTATCTTGAACTTCTAGATTTCTTAATTTTTAGTTTGAAGTCTAGATGTCTAGATGGACCTTACATTTTTATACACACTTGAGAAACTTGCATTTTGTGGGTTTCTGATGTCAATCTTCCATCTTTCTTTTTAGTTTGACTTCCCCTTCCAATTTGAACTTTTGCAATCCTATTTCACCTTCATCATTGCCTGTGGACTTGTGGGTTTCCCATGGACTTCTACTTTTCCAATATTTCCCAAGTTCATGTCCCCTAGTATTTTATATTTCTCCCATCCACCCTTACAACATTATTTTAGTCTTTTGGACATCCTTCACTATTAGATATTCTTCATTTTTTTGCATCTCCTCAATTTACTTTTGTATACTTTCCAACTTCCCACAAACATGTCCATGTCTAACCTCCAAATCCACATCAAATTCCTATAATTCATCCAAACACCTCACCCACTCCCTACATCATACCTAACCACTATTAATGGATCCCCTAGAGATTGATATGATTTATGAGGCCACCCATGCTACTATATGTGTCCCCAGGCTTCATAGAAGCAAAAATTTGAGCTCTTTCTACATGGTGAGTGATGAAAATGAAGGTTTTGCATGCTAGAATCCACGTGGGTGTGATGTAAGTGATATGGCTGCCATGCATGTTGCAAGTAGCCCTTGTTGACTATGCACAAGGGATACAATATGATATAACTAAGCAAAAAAGCATTAAGACAATGAGATGGATCAATAGGTTGCAAAACATAGAAGAGTTTCAAACCATCATTGTGCTTTCTTGTTGTGGGCTTAGGGCATTTTAATTGTAATTTTTGCATTTTTCTCCCAGGTGGTGTAATATGACATTGTAATTCTTAAGTAGTGATTTAATGTGTAAATTGGGCATATTTTGAATGTCTTCATGAGCATTGTATGATTTTTTTATGATGTTATCGATCTTCATGGTCAAATTTGTTGACATGAGCATTATCTTTGGCTAGTTTGTCAACTAGAAGGCAATAAAATTCCTTGCAAAACTTTTGTAAGGTATCTTATCAAAGTAATACAGGAAATTTGTAGGTTTGTTTATGGATAACTAAGGTAAGATCTTTGTAATTATATTTACATATTAATTTGCATGCATAGATCTTATCTTATTGCGGGATTGAAATGTATGGTTCTTATTGTTACTTTTAAAGTATCTTATTATGGGTTATATTCATGTTCCCCTTTGGTTCATTAAACCTAGACTTTGCTACCCTCACTCGATATAGGCACCCATCTACTTTTTTCTTAATCTTCCATCCGACCAACACATTCAAAAAACACAATCAATCTTTATTTATACATTGTGTTGATTGTTCCACCAGCATTGCTCAATCTCTATAGTTTTTATGAGTGTCATATTAAAGATGAGGTGTGCTTTGTTGTCTTCTCTACATCCATGTATAAGTTTGTATTGAAAGGTGGATATCATTAGGGGTTATTGAAGTAGTGTCTTTTTAGATTCCTTACATGGTTACATATCTACTTTATAAAGGTGTAAAACCCTTTTATCGCCAAACCAACATACTAGAACCTAGTGACATTAAAATTGGAGCTTCCTATGCAATAGGTATGGTTTATTTCAAGGTATAATCTCATGTCATTATTTATAATTATATTTAATATAACACCTCAACTAATATCCCCTTTGCCTTGTAGAGCCTAAAGGAGAAGGAATTACCCATCCTTATCAAATTGGTCCATTATTGTCCCTAGATAATCATAAGCTAAAGGACTTTTGCCCTAAGTTTGACCCCTAACACATAGAAACTACCTATCTTTATGGGTTTTGGAACCCGCAACTTTGAGCACCAACACATCCAAGATCCATTCTCCTTCCAAGAAAGAACTTCCTTCATAGATCTAGGTTCATTGTGAGTACAAGATAAAGCAAATATATAGTGATAATTTGGTGGGCTATATTTGTAAACTAATTTTCATTGCCTTATAGACCTTCTCAATGGTGTAGTAAGAGGCCCCTATTGTTCTTCTTCTAAACTCCTTGAATTTGAACCTTCTTCCTCTACAATCTTTTGTCCAACCTACTATTTTTCTAGAAACCTATGCATATTCTTGATTCTCTATTTTAGCTTTAAATATATAGTGATCTTCTCTTTCTCTTTGGTTATCCAAGATCAAAATTTAATCTAAGTTCATTGAAACCCACCTCTCTAGAATAGACTATTTTCAAGGTTAGAGGATTCAAAACTTTAAAACCCTTAAAATTCTTACCATATCCAATGAAAATACATTTATCAAACGTAAAATCTAACTTAGACCATTTTTACTTAGGCATGTGAACATAATTCTCATGACCAAAAACTCTAATGTGAAAAATAAAAGATTTATTACTTGTCCACACTCCGCATGGTGTCTTATCAACTAGAGCATAACAAGTGGATATATTAATCAAATAACAAGTAGTACTTACACTTAGCCCAAAAACATTGATCTAACTAAGCAATAATCAACATATTTCCATTTCCATCCACTAATGTCTTGTTCATCTTTCTTGAGTTATTTTTTTGTGGCATATATGGATGTCTTCTACCTCACAATACCTACATGTCTACATAAATCATCATATTCTCTAGAGAAATATTTACCTCCATTATGTGATAATAATTTTATTTTCTAATCCATCTAATATTCTATGAGAACTTCAAATTCCTCAAACTTGTAGAAAATTTTAGCTTATTATTCAAAAAATAAACTCAAGTATAACAAGAGTAGTCATTAATCAATAAAACACAATAATGAAAATTTTCAATAGAATTCACATCCATAGGACCAAACACATAACTATGAATATCTTTCAATGTCCTCTTTCCTTGGTGCTACCAGAATCAAACTTAACTCTACCTTGTTCTCAAAACACATAGTGCTCATCAAAATCAAAATTGATAGAATAACTAAATAAACCATCCATAAAATTTTTATCAACCAAGATCTTAAGCCCTTTCTCACCATTGTGGCCGAACTTGTGGTGCCACAACATGTATGAATTAGAATTTCCAAATACATAGGTAGAGTTACAATATGTAGAAGCTTTTTCTTAAAGAAGGTACCACAACGAGACCCCTCATCCATCACCAAATTCTATCTAGCCAACTTGCAAACATTCCTATTAAATGTGGCATGCACTCCAACATCATTCATCTTATAAACTAAAGTAAATTTCCTGTAAGACCTAGAATATGCAACATATATACAAGAGATCTTACTCTCCTATCACTAAACATAAGTTTTACCTTCCCCTTAGCAACAACCTTATGTGAATTGTTGTCACCAAGGAACATCTCACTACCATTGTATGCTCTATAATGAGAAAAGTACTCCTTGTGAGGAGTCATGTGATATGAGGCACTTGAATCAATAACCCATGATTCATCACTAGCAATAGTAGCATAAATAAACAAAGCATCATTTTTATGATCAAAGGATTTTCATTAGAGGAATTATCAACAATATTTTTCATGTTTCTACATTTATTCTTCAATTGGCCCTATTTCCCACAATTATAACATTTGAGCCTGCCCTTATTAGGGGTTTAGACCTTCCCTTGGATTTAGATCTATTCTTATCCTTTTTTTTACCACCATTCTCTTTAGGTCTACCTCAAAAATGTATTGCGTCCTTGGAACTCTAGTCCATGGATTTCCTCCTCATTTCTTCACTAAGCAAGGTAACAATAAGAGAATACACCTTAGGCTCTACAACACCACCACTAACTACAACAATCAAATTTTCCCACATGATTTGGGTAAAGTGCATAACAATAAAATACATGTATCCTCTTCATCAAGCTTAAGATCGATACTTCCTAACTAACTCAAAACAAGATTAAAATATTAATATGCTTAACAATCGAGTCTCCTTCCTTCATTCTCAAGGAATAAAGTTTCTATTTTAAATATAAATTATTTACTAGACTCTTTGTTTGATATATTTCACATATCCTTCTCCACAAACTATACATGTAGTCTCCTCAAAAACATTCAAAAGGACAAAATCAAAGAGACATAACTGTATGGTTCCTCAAAACTTCTTACTTCCAATCTTCATCTAAAAACTCAACAAGTTTTTTTGTTTGTCATAGTTCTCCAATGATCTCTTTACTTCAAGAAATTTTCTATTTTTAGTTTCCACAACTCCTAATTGAAGCAATTGAAATTCTCAATCTCTAAATGAGATGTGATTACCATGGTCTCTACCACACACTAATCTTAAAAACCACTACATCAAATTGCTCCCACTACAACCACAAAACCCCACAACACTCTAACAAAATTGTCCCTCTTGGAAATCAAGTTGTAACTTTGATACCAAATGTTTAAAAACAATGTAGACAACACAATAGCAACATTAACCAATACTTTTGTAAATTTGTTTAATGCATTTGATAAAATGTAAATATATATCAATTAAATAATGGATAAGCAAACACAAATAAGCAAACCATATGAACAATAAATATACCTAGAGAAACCCTTGTAGGAAAAGCTCCACCACCAAAGAGACCCAAGCTTATGTTAATCTCAATAATATAGCACAACAATACAATCCACTTATCCCTTTGATTGATAGTAATTTGGTAGAATAACAGTACCTATAAAAGAACATATAAATCCACTATCACATGCCTCTAATATATAGAAAATCAAAGACTATAAACCAAGAATGATTTCCAAAAAACGATTCTATTAGTGTGAATGGGATAATTTATCTAACTAGTTTATTTCTTAGCTATTTTTCTTTTTAGGTCCTTTCAACACTAGGTTAAGTTTACTTAGGGACCTTTTCACTTTATCTCAAATTGGTTGTGTTTTTAGTCTCTTAGGTGGAATACACTCTATATACCCACCCATCGCTCTCATATGGGCAATCTCAATCTCATCTCATCTCATTATATAATTTGTATTTCCTATTGAATATAATACATTTTATTTTATCATTCTGGTTTTCTAGTTTTGCTTTCCTTTCACTCATTTGCATTCTTGGGTAGCTTTACAACCAAATCTTGTATGGTATCAGAGTGGTTGTGAGTTGTGGGTCAGCTTTTTAGGAAATCTAGCAGTGCAGAGCTCTGCTATTTTCTGAAGCACTTAAGTATGGTCTTCTCTTACATCTTTGAATGATCTAGAGAAATATAAAAGTATGGAAGAAATACCAATTTCTAGGGGGTTCTTATTTTGACTTGCTAGTTGTAGGTTTATTTGGAGCTTCTTGGAGACATTCTGAGCTCACCATTGAGTCCAAAGTAGCTGAGATAGTTAGATTTATCTTTTGTTTTTTCCCAATTGGACATCAGAGGCTAGATCTGCAAGGGTTTAAAGTGGGAGGTTCGTTTCCAAATCCAACAAGAAGTCATCATTTCAAAGTATTTTGGGTCAAATTTGATCATGCCATTGTGCTTAGAAGGCCCAAAATGTTGCAAGTATGGGCTTAACCGATGTTGTCATTGATGTCAACATACTCCTGTTACATTGATGACAAGGATTGGATGAGTTGTGTGCTGAGGATATTAAGAAAATTAGTCCTATCAAAAACATAGAAGATCAGTGAAGACAATGAAGCTCTATGAAGTGAAGATCCCAACTAGATGAAGATCAGAGAATGCACATCAAAGGGTTTGTAGATATGTGTCTGAAGATGATCCAGTCAATATTTGAGAGGTCCGCATGAAAATATGGAGGAGTTATGCCCATGAGAGTAAAACCAGTTTTGGCAACCGTTCAGAGGTGACAGAGTGACACAAATAGGTCCGATGAGATCAAAAAATACAATATCATGTTCTGCGGATCTGGTGGCATGTTTGGGAGGCTAATGTGAATTGACAACTCAATTGGTTCATGGTTTGGAGGTCCACAAGCAATCCTTCTAATGTGACAGTGATGGGCAACTATGTTCTTGAGGTTCCAGATGAAGATGCGAATGATTATAGTAAGTAGAAGTGGTGCGGATGTTCTTGGTGATTCAATCAAGCTTGTGGGGGTCTCTAGATTGTGTCCAGTTCGTGTTGGTGGTCCGCATTAAAGATTGATCTCGTGATTGAAGATTTATCTTCAGGTGATGGTGTTCTTCCTAGTCTTGGCTGACCGGATGATTTGTGCATGTTGCGAATGATCTTGAAGATGTTTTGCGAAGCATGGCGTGTTCCTCGAAGAAGATTGAAATCCCAGCTATGTGTGGCCAATAACGTAGTGATGCACATGAAGTTTTTGTAATAAGTCAAGTTGTACTTTTGTAATTGCTTTGTAATAAAATAAGTGTGTGTTGTGCTGACTTTGATGATCATTCCAAAGTCGATGTCATGTATAAATAAGAGTTGCAAAGTCATTCAAATGTATCTGCGAGGTAATGATGAGAAGGTGATAGTGAAGAGGAGTGAAAAGCAGAGCAGAGGTGTTGAGCTTAAATGGAACTAACTCAAGCATAGTAAAGATGCTAATCTCCAGTTCAAGTATGTGATACTCATATTCTTCTGTAGACAGTGTGTCTCCTGTAGGCAGTGGGCCTCTTGTGAGCAGTGTGCTCAGGTAGTGAGCCCTAACTGGCAAGTGCCATTTTATTCTTCCTATTCTTTTAATAGAGAATCCAATCTTGGGTTAGTCACCCCGTGGTTTTTCCCTTAATCGGGTTTTCCACGTTAAAATCTTGGTGTTAAGTGTATTGAATGTGTTTCTGCTCTTGAATTATTGTAATATGCTTCTATGATTGAATCATTGATATGCTGTTGAAATATAAGAAGGTTTTTAAGTAAATAAGGAATAGGTTTTGGTTACAACTGATTCACCCCCCTCTCAGTTGTCTGTCCTAAATCTAACAATTGGTATCAGAACCGGGTTCCTCTAGAAGAAGCTTAACCGCTTGAGGAGATCTAGGATGTCATCCTACAAGAAGGATAGTCCAAGGTTTGATGGAACAAACTACACTCTTTGGAAGAGCCGCATGGAATGTCACTTACAATGCATGGGAAATCATTATTGGAACATAACTACAACTAAATATGTTCCCCCAAAGAATGGTCCAACAACTGTGGATGAAGTCAGAGATGCAAACAATAATCTTCAAGCTAAAGAAGCCCTACTAAGTGCCTTGACTAATTCAGATCTGACAAATGTTATGGATTTGAAAATTGCTTATGAAATTTGGACAAAGCTGGAAAACCTTTATGAAGGAGACAAATATGTTAAGTGTGCCAAGCTGCAAAGTCTGAAAGGAAAGTTTGAAACCTTGAAGATGAGTGAAGATGAGAATATCACTTCATATATGTCAAAAGTAAATGAGCTTGTATGTGGCATTAGATGTGCTGGTGGAGTTGGATGAAGATGAGATTGTTGCTAAAGTTCTCATATCTCTACCTCCTGCTTACAAACACAAAGCTGCTGCTATTGAGGAAATCAGATCTTTAACAACTATTACAATGGATTAACTGGTTAGTAAGATATCTGCATTTGAGTTGGCTGAGTTTGGTGATGCACTTCCCAAGACTGAATCTACATTCAAAGCTAGTATCTCTACAAAAGGCAAACAGAGATATGATCCTGAAGAAAGTTCCTCAAGGAAATCAACATGGTATGATAAAGCAAGGAAAGATCTAGAAGAAGATGAGTAAGAAGCTGAACAACTTGAAGCCCTTAGTGCAAAGAGACTGCCAAGAGGATCCGATAAGTATGAAGCAAAATTACCTTTCAAATGCTTTGCTTGCAATAAGATTGGTCATTTTGCTTTAAGATGTCTGGAAAGGTCTTCAAGACCAAACCCTAATAGATCAATGTTTAAGAAGAAGTGTTACTATGTTCAAGAAGATGATGATGGAGTAACAGATGATGAATATGAGATAGGAAACATGTTGATAACTGAGAGGGGGGAGTGAATCAGTTATCCTAATTATTTCTTCTTTTGAATCTTCTTATCAATCAAAGCAGTATTGAATCAAACAAACAAACATTATCATGAAATGAGAAACACATGACACAGTATTTTGACATGGAAACCCGGTTAAGGGAGAAAACCACGGGGTGATTAACCCAAAGATTATTCTCTGTTAGAAGAATAAGGAATTACAAAATGGCACTTGCCAATTAGGGCTCACTGCCCAAGCACACTGCTCACAAAGAGGCCCACTACCTACAAGGAGACACACTGTCTACAAAGTGATAAGAATCACAGTCTTGAACTGGAGAATGACATCTTTACCATGTCCGGATCAGTTCCATTTAAGCCCAGAAACATCTGCTCTGCCTTCTGCACTTCTCTTCGCTACTCCACTTTTTCCGCATGAGCCACACTTCAAAATGAACTCACAAATCTTTATTTATACAAGACATCAACTTAGGAACAATCATCTAAGTCGGCAATCAATCATAAGAATATCTGCAAGATGAATGACACATCCGGTCGGCCACCATAAGAACATTCACAGGATGAACAACTCATCCGGTCGGCTAAACAGAGCAAAAACTTCATCCGGAAGAATATCTTCAATTCCAGGCTCTACTGTCAATGCGGACCAACAACACGACCTCAACATGATCCAAGAACCTTCACAAGCCTGCCTGAATGACTAGGTACGTCCACATTTCCTTTACTTACTGAAATCTCTTATCCTCCTTATCCGAAACTTCAAGAATACTGTCTGTCGCCACTGTCATAATGCAAGAGGTACTTCCGGACCTCCAAATCATACACAACTCGAGATGGCACATCACAAGGACATCCCAAAGACTCCTTCCAATCTGCAGATTAGGATTATACAGTTCCGGACCTCACCGGACCTTTTGTGATCCTCTGTCACCTCTGAATACTTGCCGGAACCGGTTCTACACCGACAGCCACAACTCCTTCAGATCTTCATGCGGACCTCTGAAATCTTAACTGAGGCATCTCAAGACCCATATCTACAAACCCTTTAATCCGCATCCTCCGGTTCGCATCCTATACAGTACATTTGCCTTCTTCTCATCACTGTTCTTTACTGTTCCTGACTGAGGCTAATTTTCTCAATATCCTCAGCACACTGCTCATTGAATCCTTCTTGTCAAAGCAATATGAGTATGTTGACATCAATGACAACACTGGTTTACCTTATACTTGCAACAATCTCCCCCTTTGTCATTGATGGCAACATATGATGTGAAAAACCATCAAGACAAGAAACTTCTCCTTTCTGTCACTTCTCCCCCTATCAGCAACATGTCTTCTCCTCATTTTACTGCTCCTCTTTTGATCATCAGCTACTTGTTTTTCACATGTCTTCTCTCCCCCTTTGACATCAATGGCAAAGGGCTCATACTTGCAATTTTAACATATCAGAATCATACCAGCTGCTCCCCCTTAGTAGCAGCTCCCCATCATCAATCCGGATCACAAGATATGACTGTGATATCCACTGGACTGATGCACATCAGTGCATCCTAGTTTATCAACGGAGGGGCCATGACCCCTAACTTCTCCCGGAGATATTCAAAAGAGTCCTTGGGAAGAGGTTTAGTAAAGATATCTGCAATCTGATCCTTGGAGGGAACATACTCCAACCTGACTTCTTCCTTGTTCACTTGTTCTCTCAAGAAATGAAACTTGATAGATATGTGCTTAGTCTTAGAGTGTAATATCAGATTCTTGGAAATATTAATTGCACTTGAATTATCACAGAAAATTGTGATAGGCTCCGCATATTCAATTTTAATATCTCTTAGCATCTGCTTCATCCATAGGATTTGAGTGCAACTACTTGCTGCTGCAATGTATTCTGCTTCAGTTGTAGACAGAGATATTGCATCTTGTTTCTTGCTTAGCCAAGAAACCAATCTCTTCCCCAAAAAGAATGCTCCACCACTGGTGCTCTTTCGATCATCTACATCTCCTGCCCAATCTGCATCTGTGTAAGCATGAAGAGAGAAATCCGGATTTCTAGGGTACCATAGACCATACTCAACTGTTCCTTTCAAGTACCTAAAAATTCTTTTGATTGCCATAACATGAGATTCTCTAGGATCAACCTGGAATCTTGCCACAAGACCAACAGCCTGCATTATATCTGGTCTGGTCTGAGTGAGATACAACAATCCACCAATCATTGATCTATACATTGTCTGATCTGCCTTTGGAGAGTCATCATCTTTGCTCAACTTACATCCGGTTGCCATGGGAGTGTTCATTGGTTTTGAATCTTCCATACCAAATTTCCTTAACAATTCTTTCACATATTTGGTTTGAGAAATGAAGATTCCTTTCTTTGTTTGAGTAATTTGCAGACCCAAGAAGAAATTCATTTCACCAAGCATAGACATTTCAAACTCACATTTCATCTGATTTGCAAAAGTTTTGCACATACTATCTCTTCCTCCAAAAATGATATCATCTACAAACACTTCAACAATCAAAATGTTTTCATGATCAATTTTGAAATATAAGTTACTGTCAGCAGTACCTTTGCTGAATCCAATCTGCACAAGATGCTTATCCAACCTTTCATACCATGCTCTTGGAGCTTGTTTTAATCCATACAATGCTTTCTTTAACTTACAGACCATATCATCATTGTCAGATAATTGAAATCCATCCGGTTGTTCAATGTAAACTTCTTCTTCCAGATCACCATTTAGGAAGGCAAACTTGACATCCATCTGATATACCTTGAAGTCTTTGAAGGCAGCAAATGCAAGAAATAATCTGACTGCTTCAATTCTTGCCACGGGAGCAAAGGTCTCTTCATAATCAATTCCTTCTATTTGGGAGTAGCCTTTGCAGACCAATCTAGCTTTGTTTCTGATTACTTTACCAGCTTCATTTAATTTGTTCCGGAAGACCCATTTGGTTCCAATCACATTCCTGTCTCTAGGTCTGGGAATAAGATCCCAAGTATGATTTTTCTCAATTTGCATTAATTCATCTTTCATTGCTTTAGTCCAGTTTTCATCATTGCAGGCTTCATTTACTGTTTTAGGTTCAATCTTTGAAATCAGACAACATTCATCCTGATTTTGAGCAACATTCCTTCTAGTTTGCACACCTTTGCTTCTGTCCCCTATGATCTGATCTTCAGAGTGGTTTAGTGTCACATACCTTGGAATTTTGGGAGTATCCTACACTGCTGCTTCTTGATCAGGCTCATTCAAACCTATCTCTTCTTCCTGATTTACCGGATCAGGCTGACTCTGTCTTACCGGAGAGGATTGAGTTCCTTGAACACTGTCTTGGTCATCTTCATCAGATTCATAAAATCTTGAGGGCTTCTCAATTCCTTCATCAACTTTCACATTAGTGCTTTCTATCATCTTCCTCAGTCTCTTATTGTAACACCGGTATGCTTTGCTTTGAGTGGAGTAGCCCAAGAAAATTCCTTCATCACTTCTAGCATCAAACTTTCCTAGATCTTCATCTCTTTTGATATAACACTTGCTACCAAATACTCTGAAATATTTCACAGTGGGAGTGATGCCAAACCAGAGTTCGTAGGGGGTCTTACCAGTATTGTTTCTGATTTGAACTCGATTTAGAGTGTAGACTGCAGTGCTGATAGCTTCTTTCCAGAACATCTGAGGAACATTTGCTTCCAACATCATTGTCCTGGCAGCTTCCTGGATGGTCCAGTTCTTTCTTTCAACTACTCCATTCTGCTGTGGAGTCCTAGGAGCAGACAATTGTCTCCTTATACCCTGCTTCTCACAATAGTCAATGAACTCTCCAGATGTAAATTCACCACCTCTATCAGACCTTAGACACTTTAGTTTTAATCCGGTTTGATTCTCTACCAAAGCTTTGAAGATTTTGAACTTCTCAAATGCTTCAGATTTTTCTTTTAGAAAGGTAACCCACATCATCCGGGAATGATCATCAATTAACAACATGAAATATCTATCACCTTGCAGACTATTGATTCTTGTCAGACCACAGAGATCAGTATGTACTAACTCCAACAATCCGGTAGAAGACTGATCTTTGCTTTTGAAAGAGACTCTGCTTTGTTTACCTAGCTGACATTCTTTGCACAAACTATTTGTAGGTTTCATCAATTTTGGAAGATCTCTTACAGCCTGAGTATTGCTTATCTTGATGATGTTATCAAAATTTACATGACACATTCTTCTATGCCATAACCAACTCCGATCAATTTGAACAAACAAACAACTTTTATTTGAACCAACCAGATGAAAGATATTACCTTTTGTCTGAGTACCGGATGCAATTTCAGTTCCGGAGCTTGTAAAGATTCTGCATTTTCCATTCTTAAACCGAAGATCATAGCCTTTGTCTACTAACTGACCAACACTGAGAAGATTGTGCTTCAATCCTTCAACATATAGTACATTACCTGTTTTGCTCTTTCCATCAAAGGAAATAGTTCCCCTCCCTCTGATTCTGCCAGCAGAATTGTCACCAAACTTTACCATTCCTCCTTCATACCTTTCCAAATTCAAGAACTTATTCTTGTCACCAGTCATATGGTGAGAACATCCACTGTCAATAACCCAATCATCCTTTTCTTCCACTTGAGCAGCCAAAGCTTTTTCAACAACTTTGTGATTGACAGATTCAGAGAGTATTGAATCTTCTTCCTTGATGGCAATAAACACCCACTCATTTCCGGATTTGCTTCCTAGTTCTGATTCATCATCTGTTACTCCTTCATTGTCATCTTCTTCATGAACATAATAGCAATTCTTTTGAAACCTTTGTCTGTTAGTATTAGACCTTGCAGATCTTTCCGGACATCTTGAAGCAAAATGACCAATCTTATTGCAGTTGAAGCACTTAAAGGGTAGTTTTCCTTCATACTTACCGGATCCTCTTGGTAGTCTTTTTGCAATGAGGGCTTCAAGTTGAGCTGTTTCTGCTTCTTCTTCTTCCATGTCTCTTCTTGCTTGATCATACCATGTCATCTTCCTTGAAGAGTTTTCTCCCAGATCAATTCTCTGTTTGCCTTTCACATAGGCACTGGCTTTGAAAGCAGTTTCAGTCTTGGGAAGATCATCTCCAAACTCGGTCATTTCAAATGCAGCTAGCTTGCCAGCCAATTGTTCTCTTGTGACAGTTGTGTGGGCTCTGAATTCATCAATTGCAGCAACCTTGATTTTGTAGGCAGCAGGAAGGGATCTAAGGATTTTGCAAACGATCTCATTTTCATCCAGAGTTCCACCAGCATTTCTAATTCCACACACTAGTTCATTCACTCTTGGCATAAAAGTAGTGATGTTTTCATCATCTCTCATCTTCAATCTTTCGAATTTCCCTTTCAGACTTTGCAACCTTGCACTTTTGACAAACTCATCTCCTTCATACAGAAGTTCCAGTTTAGTCAGGATCTCATATGCAGTTGGTAGGTCAATAACATTTGAGAGATCTGAGTCATTCAATGCGCTTAGAAGAGCTTCCTTGGTTCGCAGATTGTTTTCAGCTTCTGTGATTTCATTCAGAGTTGTCGGACCACCTTATGGAGGTACATATGGTTTTGAAACCATGGCCAAGTATGCTTTTCCCATACATTCCAGGTGACATTTCATGCGACCCTTCCAGAGAGTAAAATTGGTTCCATCGAACTTTGAACTATCCTTTTTGTATGACGACATCCTAGATCTCCTCAAGCGGTTAAGCTTCTTTCAGAGGAACCTTGCTCTGATACCAATTGTTGATAACTGAGAGGGGGGGTGAATCAGTTATCCTAATTATTTCTTCTTTTGAATCTTCTTATCAATCAAAGCAGTATTGAATCAAACAAACAAACATTATCATGAAATGAGAAACACATGACACAGTATTTTGACGTGGAAACCTGGTTAAGGGAGAAAACCATGGGGTGATTAACCCAAAGATTATTCTCTGTTAGAAGAATAAGGAATTACAAAATGGCACTTGCCAATTAGGGCTCACTGCCCGAGCACACTGCTCACAAAGAGGCCCACTGCCTACAAGGAGACACACTGTCTACAAAGTGATAAGAATCACAGTCTTGAACTGGAGAATGACATCTTTACCATGTCCGGATCAGTTCCATTTAAGCCCAGAAACATCTGCTCTACCTTCTGCACTTCTCTTCGCTACTCCACTTTTTCTGCATGAGCCATACTTCAAAATGAACTCACAAATCTTTATTTATACAAGACATCAACTTAGGAACAATCATCTAAGTCGACAATCAATCATAAGAATATCCGCAAGATGAATGACACATTCGGTCGGCCACCATAAGAACATTCGCAGGATGAACAACTCATCCGGTCGGCTAAACAGAGCAAAAACTTCATCCGGAAGAATATCTTCAATTCTGGGCTCTACTATCAATGCGGACCAACAACACGACCTCAACATGATCCAGGAACCTTCACAAGCCTGCCTGAATGACCAGGTACGTCCGCATTTCCTTTACTTACTGAAATCTCTTATCCTCCTTATCCGGAACTTCAAGAATACTGTCTGTCGCCACTGTCATAATGCAAGAGGTACTTCCAGACCTCCAAATCATACACAACTCGAGATGGCACATCACAAGGACATCCCAAAGACTCCTTCCAATCTGTAGATTAGGATTATACAGTTCCGGACCTCACCGGACCTTTTGTGATCCTCTGTCACCTCTGAATACTTGCCGGAACCGGTTCTACACCGACAGCCACAACTCCTTCAGATCTTCATGCGGACCTCTGAAATCTTAATTGAGGCATCTCAAGACCCATATCTACAAACCCTTTAATCCGCATCCTCCGGTTCGCATCCTATACAGTACATTTGCCTTCTTCTCATCACTGTTCTTTACTGTTCCTGACTGAGGCTAATTTTCTCAATATCCTCAGCACACTGCTCATTGAATCCTTCTTGTCAAAGCAATATGAGTATGTTGACATCAATGACAACACTGGTTTACCTTATACTTGCAACAAAACAAACCCATAAGTGACTGGGTGTTTATTGCCATCAAAGAAGAAGATCCAATGCCTATTGAATCTGCCAGTCATAAGATGATAGAAAGTGCTTTGGTTGCTCAAGTTGAAGAAAAGGATGAATAGGTTATTGACAGTGGATGCTCTCACCATATGACTGGTGACAAGAGTAAGTTCTTAAGCTTGGAAAGATATGAAGGTGGAGTTGTAAAGTTTGGAGATAATTCTGCTGGCAGAATTAGAGGCAGAGGAACCATTTCTTTTGATGGAAAGAACAAAACCAATGATGTTCTATATGTTAGAGGTCTGAAACATAATCTTCTCAGTGTTGGACAGTTGGTGGACAAAGGCTATGATCTCTGATTCAAAAATGAAAAATGCAAGATCTTTGAAAGCTCTGGAACTGAGATTGCATCCGGTACACAAACAAAAGGTAACATCTTTCACTTGGTTGGTACTGACAAAAGTTGCTTATTTGTTCAAATTGATTACAGTTGGTTATGGCATAGGAGAATGTGTCATGTGAATTTTGATAATATCATCAAGATAAACAACACTCAGGCTGTAAGAGATCTTCCAAGTCTGGTGAAACCTGCTAACAATTTATGCAAAGAATGTCAGTTGGGTAAGTAGAACAAAGTCTCATTCAAAAGAAAAGAACAATCTTCAACTGGATTGTTAGACCTGGTGCACACTGATCTCTGTGGTCTAGCAAGAATTAGGAGTCTGCAAGGAGATAGGTATTTCATGTTGCTGATTAATGACTACTCCTGAATGATGTGGGTGACTTTCTTGAAAGAGAAATTTGAAGCACTTGAGAAGTTCAAAATATTCAAGGCTATGGTAGAGAATGAAATTGGAATAAACATAAAATGCCTCAGGTCTAATAGAGGTGGAGAATTCACATCCGGAGAGTTCATAACATTCTATGAGAAACATGGGATAAAGAGACAGTTATCTTCTATGAGGACTCCACAGCAGAATGGAGTAGTAGAGAGAAAGAACCAGACCATCCAGAAAGCATCTAGGACCATGATGATGGAAGCAAATGTTTCTTAGATCTATTGGAGAGAAGCTATAAGCACTACTATTTATACTCTTAATTAGGTACAAATAAGAGGCAATACTGGTAAGACCCCTTATGAACTTTGGTTTGGCATTACTCCTACTATGAAGTATTTCAGAGTCTTTGGTAGTAAATGCTATATCAAAAGATATGGAGACCTTGGCAAGTTTGATGCTAGAAGTTATGAAGGAATATTCTTAGAATATTCTACTCAAAGCAAAGCATACCGATGTTATAACAAGAGATTGAGAAAGATTGTAGAAAGTACAAATGTGAAGGTTGATGAAGGCAAGGAAAGTCCCTCAAAGTATTATGAGTATGAAGCAGATGATCAGGATGATGTCTCAGACCAAGGAGAACAAGTCCCAACTCCAGTTAAGATTCAAACTAAACTAGAGAATCCTAAAATACAAGAAGAAGAGAGAAGTTTGGATGAACCTGTCCAAGAATTAGAAGTACAAGAGAATTCCAAAACTCCCAGGTATGTAAGACTGAATCATTCTAAAGATCAGATTATAGGAGATAGAAGCAAAGGTCTTCAAACAAGAAGAAAAATTGCTCAAGATTCAGTGAAGTATTGTTTGATTTCAAAGATTGAACCAAAAACAATAAGTGAAGCATGCAATGATGAAAGCTGGGTTAATGCAATGGAGGAAGAATTGATGCAAATTGAAAAGAATCACACTTGGGATCTTGTTCCCAGACGTAAGGACAAAAATGTGATTGGGACTAAGTGGGTCTTCTGGAATAAACTGAATGAAGATGGTGAAGTAGTAAGAAACAAAGCCAGATTGGTCTGTGAGGGTTATTCTCAAGTAGAAGGAGTTGACTTTGAAGAAACTTTTGCTCCGGTGGCAAGAATTGAAGCAGTCAGATTATTTCTTGCCTTTGCTGCCTTCAAAGATTTCAAGGTATATCAGATGGATGTCAAGTCTACTTTCCTAAATGGTGATTTAGAAGAAGAGGTATGCATTAAGCAACCAAATGGATTTCAATTGTCTGATCGTGGAGATATGGTCTACAAGTTGAAGAAGGCATTGTATGGACTCAAACAAGCCCCGAGAGCCTGGTATGAAAGATTGGACAAACATCTTTTGAAGATTGGTTTCAACAAAGATACTGCTGACAATAATCTGTACTTTAAGATCGATCATGAAAATATATTGATTGTTGAAGTATTTGTTGATGATATCATTTTTGGAGGGAAAGATAGTATATGCAAGACTTTTGCAAATCAAATGAAAAGTGAATTTGAGATGCCTATGTTTGGGGAAATGAATTTCTTCTTGGGTTTGCAAATCACTCAAACCAAGAAAGGAATCTCCATATCATAGACCAAATATGTGAAAAAATTATTGAAGAAATTTGGGATGGAAGATTCAAAGCCAATGAATACTCCCATGGCAACCAGATGTAAGTTGAGTAAAGATGATGAATCGCCTAAGGCTGATAAAAAAATGCACAAGTCAATGATTGGAAGACTGCTCTACCTTACTCAAACTAGACCTGATATTATGAATGTTGTTGGTCTTATTGCCAGATTCCAAGCTGATCCTAGAGAGTCTCATGTCATGGCAATCAAGAGAATTCTCAGATATTTGAAGGGAATAATTGAGTATGAATTATGGTATCCTAAGGATCATGATTTCTCTCTTCATGCATATACAGATGCTGATTGGGTAGGAGATGTGGATGACCGGAAGAGTACCAGTGGTGGTGCATTCTTTTTGGGAAAAAGATTGGTTTCTTGGCTAAGCAAGAAACAAGAGGCAATATCTTTGTCCACTGCAGAAGCAGAGTATATTGCAGCAACAGGCAGTTGCACTCAAGTATTGTGGATGAAGCAAATGCTAAGAGATATCAAAGTGGAGTATGAAGAATCTATCACAATCTTCTGTGATAATTCAAGTGCAATAAACATATCAAAAAATCCGGTGTTGCATTCAAAGACAACATGTATCAATCAAGTTTCACTTTTTAAGAGAGCAGGTGAACAAGAATGAAGTTAGATTGGAGTTTGTGCCCTCAAAGGATTAGATTGCAGACATTTTTACCAAACCTCTACCTAAGGACACTTTTGAGTATCTCAGGGAGAAGTTAGGGGTTATTACCCCTCTAGTTCTGAATTAAGGTGCACTAATGTGCATCAGTCCGGTGGATCCCTTAGTCATATCTTATGGTCCAGATTGATGTTAAGAGGCTACTACTCAGGGGGAGCAGTCATAATGATTCTAAAATATGAGAAGTAGTTGCAAGTATGTGCCCTTTTCATTGATGTCAAAGGGGGAGAAAAGACATTGGAAAAAAAAAAGTGGTTGTTGATCAAAGGGGGAGCAGTAAAAGGAGAAAAGACATGTGAATGGTTGATGTTGATAGGGGTAGCTATGTCAGCCAGTAAGGAGAGAATCTTATCTTGGTGGTTGAAATAGTTTTTCACATTATATGTTGCCATCAATGACAAAGGGGGAGATTGTTGCAAGTATGGGCTTAACCGGTGTTGTCATTGATGTCAACATACTCCTATTGCATTGATGACAAGGATTGAATGAGTTGTGTGTTGAGGATATTGAGAAAATTAGTCCTATCAGAAACAGAGAAGATCAGTGAAGATAGTGAAGCTCTATGAAGTGAAGATCCTAGCTAGATGAAGATTAGAGAATGCACATCAAAGGGTTTGTGGATATGTATCTGAAGATGATCTAGTCAAGATTTGAGAGGTCCACATGAAAATATGGAGGAGTTATGGCCATGAGAGTAAAACTAGTTTTGGCAACTGTTTAGAGGTGACAAAGTGACACAAATAGGTCTGGTGAGATCCAGAAATACAATATCATGTTCTGTAGATCTAGTGGCATGTTTGGGAGGCTAATGTGAATTGACAACTCAATTGGTTCATGGTTTGGAGGTCCACAAGTAATCCTTCTAATATGATAGTGATGGGCAACTATGTTCTTGAGGTTCCGGATGAAGATGTGAATGATTACAACAAGCAGAAGTGGTGCGGATGTTCTTGGTGATTCAAGCAAGCTTGTGGGGGTCTCTAGATTGTGTCCAGTTCATGTTGGCAGTCCGCATTGAAGATTGAGCTTGTGATTGAAGATTTATCTTCAGGTGATGGTGTTCTTCCTAGTCTTGGCTGACCAGATGATTTGCGCATGTTACGAATGATCTTGAAGATGTTTTGTGAAGCATGGCGTGTTCCTCGAAGAAGATTGAAGTCCCAGGTATGTGTGGCTGACAATGTAGTGATGTGCATGATGTTTTTGTAATAAGTCAAGTTGTACTTTTATAATTGCTCTGTAATAAAATAAGTGTGTGTTGTGCCGACTTTGATGGTCATTCCAAAGTCGATGTCATGTATAAATAAGAGTTGCAAAGTCATTCAAATGTATCTATGGGGTAATGATGAGAAGGTGATAGTGAAGAGGAGTGAAAAGCAGAGCAGAGGTGTTGAGCTTAAATGGAACTGACTCAAGCATAGTAAAGATGCTAATCTCTAGTTCAAGTATGTGAAACTCATATTCTTCTGTAGACAGTGTGTCTCTTGTAGGTAGTGGGCCTCTTGTGAGCAGTGTGCTCAGGCAGTGAGCCCTAACTGGCAAGTGTCATTTTATTCTTCCTATTCTTTTAATAGAGAATACAATCTTGGGTTAGTCACCCCATGGTTTTTCCCTTAATCAGGTTTTCCACGTTAAAATCTTGGTGTTAAGTGTATTGAATGTGTTTCTGCTCTTGAATTAGTGCATTATGCTTCCAAATCATTGATATGCTGTTGAAATATAAGAAGGTTTTTAGGTAAATAAGGAATAGGTTTTGGTTACAACTGATTCACCCCCCTCTTAGTTGTTTGTCCTAAATCTAACACAAAAACCCTAAGATCAATTGTCAATTCATTGATTTTGGATAAAGTTCCTAGGAAAGGTAATTTTTTTTTGTTTAGTGTGTCATATAACTGCTGTGAATAGTGCATGTTTGTACATTTAAAAAAATGTTAATTTTTTTTGCAATTTCAAAAGTTTTTTTCAAAAAAATCTGAAAAAAAATAAATATTTATATTGAATTGTAGTTTTTTGTTGTAAAATTTTAAATAAATAAATAAACTAAAAAACTTTTGAATGGTACATTGGGTGTCGATAGGATTTACAACCTTTTTGGCCCCTACTAGGTTGCAGGAGCCTTTGGCTAGGGCCTTGCACCCTTACAAGTCGTGGACCCACTTTGGGCCACAAACCCTTCAAGGCGGGTCTAGGGTGTGGTCTTCTACACCCCAACACCTTCTACCCCCCAACACCCTTCATTTTATTTGGCCTTTTAAGGTCTTTAAACCTTGAAATTTCTATAACCTTAGTTTTTGTGCCATTGTTTTTGAATCCTCCACCATTTTTGGCAGGAGTTTTAGTAGGTCTTCAAATTTGGTAGTGTATCTAAACCTTCTGGTGGTCTTCTAAAATTGGAGGACTTTTATTTTATCTATAAGACCTCTAATCTTGGAGATACCACTATATTTGGTGGTAGTTCCACCAAATTTAGAGGTAGGAGTATTTTCAAACTCAACCCTCCTCTACATTGAAGTTTTCAATTTTGCAGTTCAACTTCGGAGGCTAATATCTTGGGCTCATGATCTTTTTTTTTCAAATTTTTTTTTTGATTTGGGATAATGTTTCACACTCTATGCATTGGTGTAATCAATTTCTAATATTGATGTACACATTTTTCAAAATTTACAGATTCTCTCATGTGACATTGCACAGTTCTCATTTTGGGAACTTCAAAGGCTTGTAACTTTCACATACGATCTCAGATTGAGGTGATTCTTGTTTTGAAAGTGCGTGATTTTTCGTGTACTTCACAATGGAACTATTTTTCACTTAATTTTTTCTCTAGAATTATACTTTCAACATAAACTCATTTTTGAGGATTTGTAAAAGCATTGAAGTCAAGTCCACTTTGGGTTTCTTACTGGTGGAAATTGTAACCGCACTAAATATAAAGTACCAAATCATATTTACTTGGGGGTATCTTTGATTGAGTAATCTGAGAGGGTCTCTTGGCATGTTTGTGCTTGTGCATCTCTTTCTACTTGTGCTTTTTTCCTTCACAAATGAGTCAATTTAAGTTTTCATTGCTAACTCCATACAACTACAACACATGGCATTAAAATGAATGGAACACCTTAGTGCAACAAGGTTATACACCATATGTTGAACAAAAGGTCTGAACTAACAGATGATAAGGAAAATATAAAATGGATGCTTGAATATACAAAAGCTCTTGGTTGTCTTCATAGTTTTATTTCCCTTGATCTAATGTTTAAAATTGAAGCATGTACAAATTTACATGATGCTTGGGAAAAATTAAAGACTCTTATAGTAAAATTGATGAAGTTAGGGGCTATTACATTGATTTGATGAGCCTTGATTCAAAATATTTTGACAACATCCAAGACTATATCACAAAGGTCAATGACCTTAGAGCACAATGTAAAGCATATGACATCGATAAAAAGGACATTCATCTTATATTCAATGCATTGAATAAACTTGGGCTTGAATATGCATCTTTTATTTCTAGCTTTCATACTCATAGGTTGATTATGGGCACTGCAGACACTATGCCATCATTTGAATCTTTTTCTTAGATGTTAATGCATGAACAGGGAAAGCTCCTTTCCATGGGTCTCCTAAAGCCATCATAGTCTCAGGCTTTGTTGGCTGGTCAACTAAAGAGACAGAAAGAGTTAGGTGAATTTGAGAAGAAACAAAAGAAGTCTAAAAAGTCACAAAAAAAATCAAGCACAATCCTCGTCTTCCTCTAAAGTAGACTCTGAATCCTCTTCATCCAAGGGGAATTCACAGAAGAAGGAAAGGCCAACTTGTAGCTACTACAAGAAGGTTGATCATTAGGAACACTCTTGTCATGGGAAGAAGATTCATGAGCTAAAGCATCTTTTGAAAAACAACATTAATCTACTATTATGTCATAAAAAGTTTCCCTAGGACTTTTTACCTCCTAGTTTAAAATGTAAAAGTTGTGAAACCAACTGCACAGACCCAGTGAACACTTGCAAAACCTAAGATTAACCTTCCACAAAATAAAAAAGAAAAGAGAGCAATTTACACAAAAAAGATGCAATTAATGAAATAGATTTTTGAATTACATGAGAGAACTTGCTTTTATATTTGCAAGTTAGAAAACCCTAATGTAAGATTCTTAAATTTATCTTAACTAAAATAAAGTAAAGGTGACTTAATTAATTAATCAATATGATTAAATTAATTAAGTAAAGAACCTATTACTCTAACACCCCTCTTAAGATGAACTTTGGGAGAAACTAAAAAACTAAGGAAAAATGCATGAAAGCAAAGATGGGTCTCGGCAACTAGGCTTGATGAGGTACCCATGTATAAAAAAGTCTCTCACAAATAGAGAAAAAGATAAAACCACATGGGAAAAACTCCTCCCCAAAAGAGAGAACAAACCTCCCTACAAGAGAGAGAAAGAGTGAAGGACTAAGAAGCCTCCACAAAAGATGTCCCAAAAGAATAGGAATGTGAAGATGAACATAAAGAACTCGACTGAAGCATGAAGAAGCTGCAAACACTGTCGAAGACTAATTTCTATAGTGCTAAAAGAAGAACCTCCTGTAAAACAAGATGAAGATTAGAATCAAGAAGATAAGAATTTGCATGAGTGCCCACATGACACTACTTAAATCATTTGGCAAAAAAAGGCAAAACATCTGGAACTCAAAGATACAAATGGCACAGGTACCAAAAGTTTGAAGAATTGATCAAGTGAAAATAGAAGGTTGCCTCCACAAAAGGAGTGTAAGAGTGTCCATATGGTAAATGCTCCATCTCACCGAAATGCATGGGTAACCAACCACTGATGTATGCTGCATCTACCTAGTACATAGGAACAAATACTAGATACATAACTCACTCCAATGCAAAACCAA
Source organism: Cunninghamia lanceolata (assembly GCA_027924645.1). NCBI lineage: Eukaryota > Viridiplantae > Streptophyta > Pinopsida > Cupressales > Cupressaceae > Cunninghamia > Cunninghamia lanceolata. The sequence goes on along the minus strand of BSBN01000237.1, from coordinate 12,021,687 downwards.
GGAAGCATTAGCACCAACAGTAGAAACCCCCCATAATGTGGACAAGAGAGAGCCATGATAGGTACACTGAAACTGTGTGAAACCAAGAAGTGCATGTAGAAGAAACAAGAACATATGAATGTGCAAACATGAAAGTACCAACAAATAAAAGGGTGTGCAAACCAAGGAACACACGCATAAGGCAAGAATAAATGTGATTTACTATTGCCGTGGAAGGGATACTCACTTGACAAAGGTGTGATGGCAAAACAAAAGGTAAACATCAACCCCCCATGGCACTTTATATCATAGTGAGAGTACAATAAGGCACAAAATAATGTGCAAGATCTCAAGAATACATGTACAATGCTGAGGCAGTTTATTTCAGTGCATTTACATATGAGAAGTGCTTACAATGGAAGCTCACAATGTCTAAAAAAATACCACAAAATGAAAATACATTTATCTGACAGAAATAGAAGAAACTGATAGCACCATGATGAAGTACACAAAAAATATGCACTTTCAAAAAAATTAGACCCAAAAAGGAGTCTAGATGTAGAAGATATGGCCCATCAAAGTCTCCAAAACAAGAACTACACAACAACTAACTCTGAGAAAACTGATTTCTAAAAAAACTCAAATGTCAAAACTGAAAACCACCTGCACCACTGCGAAGAGCACAAAATTCTACCCTTTTCAAAAAAAATTGCACTAAAAATACACCATATGATTGAGATATGGCCCCTGGAAGATGGAGTGCAAAAATGAAAAGCCCAATGGTGAAAGGTAGATTTAGCAAAAAAAGCAACCTCCGTCAAATTTAGCAAAACTGTCGCTAACTTTGGAGTAATTGCCTAAATAGTTATCCGCTAGATAAAATTAGCCCTTCAATGTCAAACTAGAGGAGCCTCCAGACAAAATAGAAGACTTGTTAACTGTGGAGAATTGCCAAATATAGAGCCATTGCTAAAAAAATCACCAAAAGCTTGGCATGAATTTCGATGTAGCATATAGGTACAACAGGGATTTTTGCATGTGTTTTTTTAAACACATAAAATTTTTTTATTACAAGATGATTTTTTTTGAAAAAAAACATTTAAAAAAATAATGATTTTTTTATTTAAATTTTTTTTAAAAAATTTGGGTGGTGCCCTAAGGCACCCCCCACCACCCATGTGGGTAGGGGTGGAGCCAAGGCTCCTGCCACTCCCTTTAAAAGGGAAGCAGGGGTCCCGTACCCCTATCACGACAGGGGTTGTACCCTGCCGTGTCAGGGTACGGGGTACCCTGCCCGCATAATGCGTAAGCGCTTTAAAACAATTTTTATTTCCTTTTTTTACAATTAAAAAACCTGTGATTTCAATGTTTTTCTTGGAATGTTTTTAATATGCAGGAAAAAAATATAATATATATTAAATTTTACCTCGATTTGCATGATGGGCAGGCCGTACAACTTGCTTGGCGAAATTTTTTTGCCCCAGATGAGCTTGAGGCCAATCTCAACGATTTGATAGTTGATCTTAAGGTTTTCTAGCCTTCTAAGCATGATGGAAGGGTCAGATTTTGCCCAAAACGCTTTAAAAAATAGATTTCCTTCGGATCCTAAAAAAAGCACCCACTGAAACCTTTACAGATCTGGCCTACGAAGCTTAAATCAAGCCAAATAAAAGGCTAATCTAACTATCTCAACTGCTTTGAATCTAGTGCAATACTCTGTTTTACACAAAAACACACCCAACAAATGGCTCTTGCTTAAAATTTTCTCTAAATCTGAGAAGGGGCTTGCAGATCTGGAGCTCTAATACCATGTAGAAGTTGTGAAACCAATCTCATAGACCTAGTGAACACCTGCAAAACCTAAGATTAACCTTCCACAAGAGAAAAAAACAAAGAGAGCAATTTGCACAAAAAAAGATATAATGAATGAAATGTATTTTTGAATTACATGAGAGAACTTGCTTTTATATTTGCAAGTTAGAAAACCCTAATATGAGATTCCTAAGTTTAGCTTAACTAAAATAAAGTAAAGGTGACTTAATTAATTAATCAATATGATTAAATTAATTAAGTAAAGAACCTATTACTCTAACATAAAATTTATTTCAAAGCAATTTCCCCTGAAACCCATGTCAAATGGGGCCCAGGGTTCCACATTTAATGTTAATTAAGACTCAAAAAACATCTCTGGACTTGGGTGCCCGTACCCTAGTCCAGGCCTATTTTGCCGAGACCTAAATTTAAATTGTTGGCATTGGATCGTTAAAAGGTTTCCCTTTGTTGACCTTTTCAATTTGAATTATGAAAGTTTAGTGGGAATGCATATATAAACATGTTTAGGACTTCATTTTAAACCTAGATGGATAATGCAAACTCGTGATATTGAGCTAAGGAATTTCAAGGCATTTATTGTGTTGCAGAGCAGTATTGTGTTGTAATTGTGTTTGTTTGTTGTAGATTTGGCTTCATCAATCCATATCCTCATGGTGTGAAAGATCTTCATTTCTCCGTGAGGGCTTCACCTCCAAGGTGACATCTATTTGTGTTTCAATCAATCTATTTCATCATTTGATTTGCCTCTGTCCACCAAGGACACACACTCTATCTAACAATGGTGTTGGAAGGCTTGAATGCCATTTCGGGGCTTGACCAAGGCAAGCTCCTAAAATCACAACCCCCAAACCGCTCTCTTGTGATTATGGGTTATAGGTGTGGGATACTGCAAAGTGGATTTGTAGAAGATCAGAGTAGAGGATAGAGATTTGTGAATCGAGAAGAAATTGTAGAAAACCTAACCTACTGGACTAGGGCACCCACCCCATAGTCCTCTCGATTGTCCTTGCCAGAAACTCTAAAATAGGTTGCAGTCCTAATCACCTCACTGTTCCATATCTACAGAAAAAGTGGTCTATTGGACTAGGGTGCCCGCCCCAGTGTCCCTGAAGTTTCTGCCTTTAGAAGTCTAAATCTTGGTATGTTTCTAATGTGCATTCAGTGACTTCCTATGCGATCATTTGTCGTATCTTGTTCATCTGTATCTAGAATCATATAATTAGGGTTTAAGGCTTACTTGAAATAGAGTTTGACATATCTAGCAACCTAATCTATCTTTCCATATCATTCCTAAGTGACATCAACCTGTAGCTGAGTCCTCTCCATTTGTAGTGACTCGGCTCGATTGTTTCCTTGAATGTTATTCTGAAAGGAGGGTTTGATTGAATCTACCTTAACCACACTTCAAATCATTCCACCTTTTATATATAACATTTTGGTGAACCCCTGTATTTAGAGAAATTGCATCTTGTTGAGTGTTGTAATCAGTTTTGCATTCATCTATATCATATTCATCATCATACATTCAAAAATATTACATACATTTGAAATTTTTTAAAAATAAGCATTCTAGGCTTGCATTAAGGCATAGTTTGCACTATTTTCCTTGCATATCATTGAAAATATTTAATTTTTTGATATTTACATCAAATATGAGATAAATTACAACATTTCATCATTTCATGATCATTTACGTTGAATTTTCATATCTCATTTGTTAGGGTTTTACTTGAAATTTGTATTTTTTTTCATATAACCTAGTAATTTCAAATGCTAGGGTTTGTAGTTAAAATCTTGTTTCAGATTTTAATACTCATTTCAACACTTTTTCAAATCTTATTTTGGATTGTAGTGTTGCTTCATTGTAAGGTTTTACATTTACATTTGCATCATTAGCACAATTGCATTGAGAAAAGTGAAAATTTTGAGCATTTTGGGTTCATAAACAAGCATAGACATTTGTCATAAATATCTTTCATTTCAGATCTTGCATTAATTTTCAAGCATAAATTCATCAGTCATTTGAAAATTTAACATCATTTCATATTATTGTGTGAAAATTCGCATATTTGTAATTACACAATGTGTATTTCAACATAAGCATTTTAACCTCTCTCCAACACTTCTTTGCAAACAGTCTTAAAAGTGGTCTATATTACCTTTTGTAGAACACTCTTTACATCTTAATCACTCCATTTTTAAGGACACTAGTGTGTTTTTGTTCTTGGTAACAAGCTTCAAACACCCGATTTCCTCAAAATAAGTGTTGTGGTGTACAAAAGTTACTCATATTGGTGATATTCGATAAATGAATAGACCTTATTGCATAATGTTGTTGCAAGACATTTCATTATGGAACCTTCAAGTCATTTCTCTTTGGTATCTTTGCATGCATATATCAAAGATCTTGATTTTCATAGATTCATAACCCTCATGGGTGAGCATCCTTCAATATTAGAACATCTAACTGAATTCATATCCATGAACACTTATGAGAAAAAGGATTGCAAAAGTTCTTCTATAAATCATGATAATGCATTGGATCTAATATATAAAGCATATTATGATGATTCTATAAGTCCTCCTATCCCTCCTCTAGTTGAATTTTCAAGCACCTTGGATATTACTAAAGAAGTGAAGACCTTGAATCTTCCTCCTTTGGATGTTCGTTCAAGTACTTTGGACATCACTAAGGATGTGAATAGTTTTCTTTTGGTTGCATATTCAAATCCCTTGGACATCGCTAAAGATATAGTCACCAACAACTCTCTTAACAACAATTTAGCTTCCCTTCATTCTAATACTATCCTTCCTAAAGATGAAGGATTGGTGGATGAAGAAAGGTCTCTTACATTAAATCCTTTAGGGATGAATGTTGAGCTCAATCAAAGTCAAAATAATGTTAATACAATCATCACTAATAGACTTATACAACCTACTAAGGGGATAATTATACAACCTACTAAGGGGATAATGAATAAGTATACTAATGTTCCTAAACTCATTATGAATGGGGAAACTAGTGCATCTCCTCACTTCAAACCAGTGATGATAATTCTAGGTGATCAAAAACCACCTCAACCGCCATATTACATTCTAAATTATGCAAGACAAATCACTCAAAGGAATCAAGGTGTTCAAAATGTGTCGCAACAACCACATTACAATGTGATTGCTCACACATACAACACCCATAATAACAAGCAGAGGAAGCAAGCACCACATGTGTCTATCTCTCTTCCATCTTCTCAACCTATGCTTCCTCCACCAGCTCGTCTTACTCATAAAAATGCTCAAGAATATGATCTTGTTGAGCAACTTTGTGCTACTCTGGCTATGATATCTCTTTGGGATTTAATACAAACATTGCCTACATACCACAGAATGCTCCAAGAAACTATACAAAAGGTGATTGTACCACCTGCTATTAAGCCAAATGATGTAGCAACTATTTTAGATTGTATGCATGCGACAAAAAACAAATATTTTGTTTCAACAACATGAAATACCGTCAATTAAAGATGAATATGATCGACTTATAATAGTTGTCATATTAAATAAAAATTTGATAAAGCGAGTTATGATTGACAATGGATCGACTCTTAACGTTTGTGGCATTGACTTACTATGCAAAAGAAAGATCAACACTTTTTTAATCAAACTAGATAGGATTAGCATTCGTGGCTTTGATAATGCTAGTAGACAATCCCTCGGTACTATAACTTTACCCGTAAAGGTTGGACCCATGACATTATCTACCATTTTTCATGTCATACCTAGTTTGCTTTCATATAATATGATTCTTGGTAGACCATGGATCCATGCCATGGGAGCAATTCTGTCTACCCTTCATCAATCAATAAAGTTTACTTTTTAAAACAAGCTCTACACTATGGAAGTTGATCCTGACCCGAATAACTGTTTACATATCGAAATGCAAAAACAAGTTAACAATCATAGGAGTCTAAACAACTTTCAAGTTGATTCATCAACACCTCTTGCCACAGACAATGTTGTGCAAGACTCTAAACCATCAAATACTCTTTTTGGTGACAATTGGGATTCATTAGATTTTACTCCTTCCTGTGTGGGGGAATATAAACTTAATAACTCTGATACATCAAAAGTTGCATTGATTTCATCCAAGCAATCTTTGGAAACACCTGAGAAACCCAAAGTCTCCTTGGTGGAAAATAAAGAAAATACTCTTACTTAGACTACAGATTATGAGATCTACGAAGCCTCACCATCTTCTAAAGAAATGGACTCTCTATATTGTCGTGGATTTTAAATCTTGTACAAAAATTGCGACTACATAGGCCATGGTTGTGGTGTAAATCAATAAAGAATTAGAGTACCTTTACAAGTTGCTGGAATTAATTATATAGCCAATATTGGATACCACTCTTTGAAGCCCTCCATAGCCTACTGTCGTCCTAAACTTAATGTCAATACAATATCAACAAGACCAAAACTACATGTGAGATATCCTAAGCTGATAGACAAGGATTATCTATTAGGAAATATCCCATTGAATTAGGTAAGTATTTCTCCAACCTCTAACCACACTCGCTGTAGTACCTATTCTAGTTTCCCTCAAGGGTGGCATCCTCCTAGATCTATATGTTGTTTGCATTGTGTTGTGTCATGTGTTGTTTAGGTCTCCTAGGATGACCCTTGATACTCTTGTAACGTTAAGGATATCAGGAGACCGCCTCTATTGTGACCATTCATCTATTTGTTTCATCAGTTTTCTATCTTGCCTCTCCTCTATTTTATTGTTGTGTGTCATGTCTTAGGGGCATAGCGTTGTGGTTGATGTCTTGGGGGCATCTTCCTACGTGGTGTTCCTAAGGCACTTGTTCTTCTCTCTCTTTTTTATTGTTTACCTTCTTCAGTGATTCTACCTATTTGGTAGATGACGAAAACAAATAATACTGATAAGGACCATGTGTCCATCGAGAAAGAAAAAATGGACCTAGTCCATATATGAAGATGGGGTTGATATATATATATTTATATCTAACACTTGACTAGTAGAATAACTCTATGTGATGCATCGTGTTGTCTTATCTCTTCTAACAAACCTTTGCAATACAACTGCTTCATGCACTTTGGATTGTTTTGTATCTCACCTTGTTGTTACACTCAATCTTGAGATACCTATAGTATAAGCCCAACGGTTATACTCAGATCTGAACCCGTAAGTGTAGCCTTGTTTTCTTGGATGTGATCTAATACATGCATAGATTTCATGATTTTATGTGGTTAATATCTTAGAGTAAGATGTTCTAACCTTATCTCTTGATTATCTTAGCATATCCTATCAATGTGTTTGTGGGAACATTTGACAATCGTGGCACATGTTACCTTTGGGGGCATGGGCTTTGCAAGAGCTCTTGTTCCCTTGTGTGTTTTCACTCTACCTTAATGTGCTTGATATCGGTAAGCGACATCAACCACCTTAAGGTGGGGCAATATATAATGGTATCTTCTTGATTATTTTGACATTAACAAAGCATGTTTGCAAACATTGATCTATTGCGTATATCTCATTTTCATTGTAAGGCATCTTCGTGGTGCGAGTGGGGTTGTATATTTTGAGCCCATGCTTCCTTTTCACTGTAAGGCATCTCCATGATGTGGTTGGGGTTGCATTTTGAAATCCCTTCTGCGAAAGGCAGGATGGTGTATCTCTTGAGCTAGTGCACATCCTTTTATATAAAGTACTCATCAAGAGGTGGAGTTGGATCTTGAGCTATCCTCCCTTAAGCGTGTCTTTGGCAGTTGTTGTAGCATAAGCTCAACTGTTAGGTGTGTTTGGCATGTTTTAGATGGTGAGACTTAGCAATAAGCTCCTTCCATTGCTCATGTTTGTCGTGTATAAGACGTATAGTATGTCTATGACATGCTATATGACACTCGTGTATTATGTGTGTCTTCCTTATGTGTTTGTTGTGTCTTCCCCTTGTGTGGTTTCAAGGGCGTAGCGATGAGCTCTCCCTACACTCAGGTTTTTTTTGGCGTGTCTTCCCCCTGGTGTAGTATCAAGGGCATAGCGATTGGCTACCCCTACATTTTGAGTTTTGTATGGCATTCTTTTGGCGGTTTCAAGGGCATAGCGATGAGCTCCCACGCACCTTTAGTTAGGATTTTACTTCATATATGAACATGTTATATCAATGTATTCATCATGTTTTGTGTGACTGCTATCATGTCTTCATTGTGTTTTACGTGCTTCCGCTGTATTCTCCATGTTTTTCATGCTTTGCACTATCTTCATTGTGTCTTATGTGTCTTCAATGTATCCTCTAGTGCTTACCTGAGACTAGGGGCTAGAAATAGTTCCTCAATATTTGTGTATGCCTTAGCTTCATGTGTCTGGCGTGTTTGATGTGTTTTCGATCATACTTTAATGCATTTATGGGTCGTAAGATCATACATACATTAAAGTGGGGGCTAAATGTTATGTCATAAAAAAGTTTCCCTAGGACTTTTTACCTCCTAGTTTGGCTCCTAGGTCCCCTTAATTTAATCATGCATGTTTAAAACTTATCCAAGAGCAATTTCCCCCAAAACCCATGTCAAATGGAGCATATGGGTCCACATTTAATGTTAATTAAGACTCAAAAAGCATCCCTAGACTTGGGCGCCCGCGCCCTAGTCCAAGCCTATTTTACTGGGACCTAAATTTAAATTGTCGGCATTGGATGGTTAAAAAGGTTTTCATTTGTCAGCATTTTCAATTTGAATTACGAAAGTTGACTGAGAATGCATATATAAACATGTTTAGGACTTCATTTTAAATCTAGATAAATAATGCGAACTTGTAATATTGAGCTAAGGGATTTCAGGGCATTCATTATGTTGCAGAGTAGTATTGTGTTGTTATTGTGTTTGTTTGTTGCAGATTTGGCTTCATCAATCCATCTCCTCATGGTGTGAAAGATCTTCATTTCTCCGTGAGAGCTTGACTGAGGGCTTGACCGAGGCAAGCTCCTAAACACCACAACCCCCAAACCCCTCTCTTGTGATTGCAACTTATAGGTGTGGGATATTGCAAAGTGGAGTTGCAGAAGATCAGAGCAGAGGATAGAGATTTGGGATCTGAGAAGAAATTTTAGAAAACTTAACCTACTGGACTAGGGTGCCCGCCCTGTAGTCTTCCCAACTGTCCTTACCAAAAACTTTGAAACAAGTTGCAATCCTAATCACCTCACCGTTCCAGATCTATAGAAGAAGTGGCCTGTTGGACTAGGGCACCCACCTGAATGTCCCTGAAGTTTCTGCCTTTAGAAATCTAAATTTTGGTATGTTTCTAATCTGCATTTAGTGCCTTCTTGTGTGATCATTTGTCGTATCTTGTTCATTTGTATCCAGAATCATATAATTAGGATTTAAGGCTTACTTGAACTAGGGTTTGACATATCTAGCAATCTAATCTATCTTTCTATATCATTCCTAAGTGACATCAACCTATAGCTAAGTCCTCTTCATCTATAGTGACTTGGCTCAATTGTTGTCCTTGAATGTTATTGTGAAAAGAGGGTTTGATTGAATCTACCTTAACCACACTTCAAGTCATCCCACCTTTTATATATAACATACGCCTTCCTTATTTGCTCAACAATCCTCCACTCCTTCCAAATCAGGTAAAGGGAAAGCAACTACACTTGTTGTTTTTACATATTCTTCTCAACATCATATTCTAGACTCAAGTGCATCACATCACATGGGTTTTGTTAGAGAACAATTTTCTTTGTTCAAGTCTTGTTATGTACCCCACATTCTCATTGAGGATGATTCTTCAGTGGATGTCATTGGGAAAGGTTCAATTGATGATAGCATTGGTACATTTGAGGATGTTCTCTATGTGTCTAATCTATCAGACAATCTTCTCTTTATCTACCAGATCACCCAGAATGGAAGGATAGTTGATTTCACTCAAGATTTTGTCACCATTAGGGATCTTAAAGATATTACACTCCTTGCAGTTGGCAAGGCCAACCATCAATATTGGTTGTATGCTTTCTCTCATTTTGTACCTAATTCACATTCTACTACTTTGCTTGCTCTTTTAGATTCTTTAAGCAAACTATGGCATGAGCGGTTTGGCCATCTCAACTATCAATATCTTCAACAACTTAGAATGTAGGACATGGTCACATGGCTTCCTTAGATGAGTTTTTAAGATAGAGTTTGTTTAGGTTGTGCCTTGGGAAAGCATCTTGAGGACAAGTTCAACAAAGGGAAGGCTTGGAGGGCTTCCAAAGTCCTTGAGCTGGTTCACAATGACTTAGCTGGTCCATTTCCATCCTTGTCTTTTAGTAAGGCTTGTTATTTACTCACTTTCATTGATGACTATTCTAGATACACATGGGTCAACTTTATTTGACAGAAAGGTGAAGTCTTTGACATATTTAAAGAGTTCAAGGCTCATGTCGAGAAACAATATGGGAAACGCATCAAAATTTTTTGCATAGATAATGGTAGTGAATATGTGAACCATCGCTTTGAGAAATTTTGCATTCTTGAAGGGATTGGTCTTCAACATATTGTTTTCTACACACCTTTGTAGAATGGTGTAGCAAAGAGGAAAAATAGGTCCCTAAAAGAGATGGTTGGATGCATGATCCATGCATGTTCCCTTCCACCTGAGTATTGGGTAGAAGCTATCAACTATTTTTCTCACATCTAGAATAGGGTTCCTCATAAGGCATTAGAGGGAATCACTCCCTTTGAAGCCTATTGTGACAGAAAACCAGTTGTCTAGCACTTCAAATTTTTTGGCTCCCCAACATGGGCACACATTCCTTTGGAGAAGGGTTAGGCCTTGGAACCTTAGGATTGGCCCTGCATCTTTGTTGGATATCCCAATTGTGTTAAAGTATATTAGCTCTTATATCTAGAGACACATGAGCTCTTCATCGAGCATAGTGTGTATTTTGAGGAAATCTCTCCTAGATCATCCTCACATCTTCCTTCCTCCATAGTGGATTCAGATGATAGTGACTTAGAGGATCTTCCTTTAGCTTCATTTACTCACAAGGTTGATCATGAGGCTCCACCTCACCCTTCTCAAAGTTAATTCTAAGGCTGAGGATTCTCTTCCTCCATCCCCTTCCATGCCTCGTTGGGATCTTCAGACACTTGAGTTTGTAGGCACACTTGTTGGGGGATCCTTTAGCTACTCAGAGGACTCAGTCATAGCACCAGGACATTTCACATTCCTAAATTACCACAACTTTAGATCCATAGTCCTTTCGTGAAGCATCAGGTATTGTTGAGTGGGATTCAACAATAGAGAAAGAGTATAACTCTTTGATTTGAAACAAAACACGGGGGCCTGTTCCACTTCCTAATGGAACAAAGTTGGTTAAGTGTAAGTGGGTCTATCAAATCAAATTTGTAGTGAATGGATAAGTTGACAAGTACAAAGCATGACTTGTGGCCAAAGGTTTCTTGTAGGTTCCTAGTGTTGATTAAACTAAGACTTTTACCCCCATCACTAATAAGAACTCCATTCACCTGATTATTGCTATAGCTACAACTTGTGGTTGGGTTGTACATCAGATGGATGTGAAGAGTGCATTTCTTCATAGAGATCTATAGCAGAAGATTTACATAGAGCAACCACAGGTTTCATTCAAGGTTCTTCACTAGTTTATAGACCAATGAAGTCTCTCTATGGACTCACACAGGTCCCATGAGCTTGGTATGCCAAGATGGACTCCTTTCTTCTCTCAACTGGATTCTTTGAATGCCACTCAGATCCAAATTTCTACATCTTGAGATAGGAGAGTGCTCTTGTTTTCTTGGCTCTTTATGTTGATGACTTGATTGTCACAGGGAGCACCTCATCCATCATTACAACCATCAAGACTACTTTGCATGATAGGTTTTCCATGACTGACTTGGGTCTTTTGCATTACTTTCTTAGGATTGAGATCACTTGGACCTCTTTTAGGATCTCTCTTGCACAGCCCAAGTAGGTTCTTGATCTTTTAGCTCATTTTCACATGGTTGATTGTAAGCCTACACTAACTGCCTTTTTGTTTGGAGTTAAGCTCGAGGCAAAGTGTTCCATTCCACTGGTTGATGCCACTTTGTATCATCAACTTGTTGGTAGCCTCATCTACCTGACTCATACTCATCCTGGCATTTCATTTAAAATTGGCATGGTTTCATGCTTCGCGATGGAGCCACATGAGCTTCACTGGAAGGTATCCAAATGCATTCTACATTACATACAGGGCACTCACAAGTATGAGATTCACTATGCAGTAGGCACATGTTCATATTTGATTGGATACATAGACTTTGATTGGGTTGATGATCTTAATGATCACAAGTCCATGTCTGGTTATAGTTTCCACCTTAGTTCCAGTCCCATTTGCTGGCAGAGAAAGAAGTAGCATGCCGTTGCTCTTTCTTCGACTGAGGGTGAGTATTGGGGGGTTGTTAATATTATCACTAAGGCTATTTGGCTTCAGAATATCCTCATTGAACTTGGCATCACTTTTCAGAAGCCATCAATCATTTATAATGACATCAAAAGTTCTATCCAGATCTCGAAGAATCCAATACATCATCAGCAAACCAAACATATTGAAATCCACATGTATTTTCTTAGAGAGTTGATTTATGACTAGGTCATTGATTTGCGCTACTATCCTACAACAAAGAAGATTGTATATATCTTCACTAAACCCTTCATTAAGAGAAAGTATGTCCATCTTTAGTCTCTCTTGGGGGTGTGGGATATTTCTTCAAGGGGTCACTTAGCCCTTCTTGCTTCATCCTCTCATTGGGACAGTTTTTTCCCAATGGGTTTTCTCCATCTTATATGTTTGAGGGGATCTTTTGTATATGGGTACCTCATTAGGCCTTATAGCTAAGACCCATCTTTGCATATTTGCATGCATTTCCCCCTAAATTGCACTTAAGGAGGAGTGTTAGTGTTAACGAGGTACTAAATATATAACTGGTTCATTTCCTAGCTAGTTCTCTACTTACGTCCTTTTTACATTAGGTTAAGTTTACTTAAGGATATTTACACTTTATCCCATATTGGTTGTGTTTTTAGTCTCTTGGGTGGAATATCCTATATATACCCACCCATCGCTCTCATATGGGTAATATCAATCTCATCTCATCTCATTGTATGCTTTGCATTTCCTATTGAATATAATACAATTTATTCTATAATTTTGGTTTTCTAGTTTTTCTTTCCTTTCACTCATTTGTATTCTTGGGTGGCTTTATAGCCAAATCTTACAAAGTCAAAACCATGGGCCTAAAATTAGGTTTCGATCTTCCTCAACCAAATATCTGTCAGATCTCAACTTTTTTTTATTTGATTATAATTCAGACTTTGGACATTTATTGGTGACTATTTTACTATTGGGCAATTACATGATTATGAGTAGATTGTCGTTATTCAAAAGTCATTAATGATAGATTAATAAGATATGACTATGGATCAATATGATATGACTATGGATCTATGTTTTCTTTCTTCAGCTATGATTATTGGGACCAATCTATTGATGCAAATTTGAGTGCAGGGACACGTCAAAGATGGGAACATGGTTAAGGTAGACGCGCCCTAGCCGCCAGAAAGAGTTGGAAAGACGAAACCCCGATGCCTGCACACACACATGTAGTTCATATTGCATCATGTTATTTTGTATTCTTGATTGGTTTCATTAAGTTTCTCATGGCATAATATTGTTGAGCATATGATTGGCATGATTGATGTTTAAGGGTTAGATAAAGTATGCAATCTTGTTTTCTTATCTTGTAGTTTTATATCTCTTTTTAATCATTTGGATAAATAAATTGTATATTTTGATTCTAATAAGCATATTTATAATTAATATGTGTATTTGTTTATGAATATATATATATATATTATACTTTTTGCGTTTTATGAAATAATATTTAGAGAAGACTAAAATAAGTGTATAAAACTATAATATTTATATAATTTGAATATATATTAATAAAAATCTAAATATAAATAAATATATGTGTAATCAAGTTAAAGATAACAAAACCGCTCTACAAAAATATTCATGCAATATCAAATTAAATTAAAACTGTAAGTGTAAGTAAAATCTAAATTTAAAAAGTAGTAGAATGGGGAATTCGGGGACACCCACGTACCATGCAGTAGCAGTCAACTGTAATAAAGAAAAGCATAATCTAAGTTTAAAAAAATGCCAAGAATGTAGAGGGATTATTCATTAAGAGTAGATAAGAGACATCAACGACAAAAAAACATAGAGGAAAGAGAAACCACCGGTGCGTGGAGGCAGGAGATCATTCGACTAAAGAAAGCATGGTAATTAGGTACACTATTCTAAACTTTTAAGAATTTACAAATTGTTGTGTATGAATCTTATTTATTTAGTCTCTTTTTTTGGCTTGTTCCCTAGTCTTTCAGTCTGGTGATCTTGTTTTCAGCCTATGGAATGTCATAGTAGTTTGTAGATGTTTCTTTTATAGCCTATGTGATTTTATTGGTTTTATTTGACATGTTTTTAAATGAAGGCCTACATGATCAATCTGTGGTAATGTTATTATCTAGGGTCATGTATGTATCGCCAATTCCAAGATTTAGATTGCCTTATGGCCTTCTTAAACTCTTATCATTATGAGCTTTTTACTCATATCAGCCATTGCCTGAGATATTATCTTTGTCAGCCTTTCTTTATAAGAAGTCGACCTTCATCGACCTATCTCTATATTACTGTCACTTTTCTTTTGATGAATTGACTTGTGTTGGATTTGAATCGGCCTTGTAAAGTGGCCTCTTTAATTAGCTTGTTCCATCTTTCCATTGGCCTTCTAAACATTTCTTCAGCCATTTCTGTGTTTAAAGTGGCCATTTTATTAGTTTATTATCGACCCAAATAATGGTTTTATTAGCCTTGTCTTTTGTTCCTACGACCTGTAATATTATTTTATAGTAGCCTAATTTAGATTTAATTTGGCCTGTCTTATATCAAAACTTTCATCCTTAAAGCTTTTATTTCCTTTTCAATCAGCATTGCCTATGTATTTTGTGGCCTGAATATAGTTTAATTGGCCTCTATACTTTACATTTTCTGAGTATATATTTTACCAACGACCTCTATGCTTTGTTTTATGTCGGCCCTTTTGTTTATCTTAGCTCAACGACCAATGCACTATATTCAACAACCTTGTATTATATTCAAAATGACATGGTATTATTTTCAATGACCATTATCTTTACTGTTTATGCAGCCATCCTTGTTTTAAAATAGGCATGTTTCCTTATTTTGTCTGTGTTCTCTTCTTTTATTCTATTATAATAATGTATTGGCCGCCTTGGTAAAGGATTAGCCTTGATGTTGATTCTTTGACCTTGCATAGGATATTCAGGCCTGGAATTATGATCTCATTGGCCTGCTACTATCCTTTATTATAATATGATCTTAGTTTCAATGCCATTATTATGTTTTAGCAGCTTGTAAAACTTCCCTGTAGTCCATATGATGCGGTGTATGCTTGTTTTTCTTTTGTCGGCCTTATGTGTAAAACAAATCTTGCTTTAAATAGGAAAACCATTGAACTAGCTTCCACTTAAGGTAATTTGTGCATGAAAGTTGGTTATGAGTATTTTGCTCAATTCAAGAAAAGATTAGGAAACCATAAAGTAGAAATAGTTGGTATTTAAATAAATCATGTATAAAACTCATTGTAAAGGTGACATGCATGCAACATTTTAGATCTTGTACTTACTTGAAGGATGTATCCTCGATGTTTTGTAAGAAAGTAATTGACAAAATGATTGTTATATTATAGACTGAATTTGCATTGAAATTAGTTATTTTCTATGTATGTGTTGAGTTTACCTTCTAGGATAGGGTGTCGAATGTGGGTTAACAGAGAAGATTGATCCTCTTTTCAAGATTTAACTGTTACCTATAAGTGCTTTGGCCAAAGCCATGTCTTCATTGAAATAGATGAATGTATGTGTCTAGCAAAACTATATTAATATGTTTCTCTACCACATTTGATTGTGAGATATTGCACATTCTAGTTAGATATGCATTTAGTCATCAAGTTGCACCGAGTGTTCCCTCCTGCCACTTGTTTCCAGGATGCTAGGCGTTTCATGCAAGGTTGGGTATCCTTCGTGTCATGAAGGATTCCAGAGAAGCATAAATGCTTCATGGTTGGGCAAAAAAGCATCTGGGCCATGTTCTCGTCTCTCAGCTTGCAAATGACCATGTGGGTTAGTGGTGGTTGGCAACAGTGATTCTATTTATTGCTCATTACTTGTATATCAATGTACTTAATTATTGTATTGAGATAACTTTATGGCATTAGAGCCAGAGAAGTAACTTTGTATATTATTTTATTGTGCTAACACCTAGTTATGGCACGTGGATTTGTAAGATGTATTGTGACATTATTGCTTAATGTATAGAAGATTTACCTTTTTGTTTAAGTTAACATGAATGAGTTGAATATTTACTTCTGTGATTTTAGTTTATAGATTGTGTACTTTACATTTGGTATTAGAGCTCGAGGTTTGACACTAGGGCCTTTGTCTATTATGCTATGGTGAGAATCTTGATGCAGATTAATCTAATCAGTTAGAATGGATATGAGAAACACCAAACTCAGTGGATAAAGCAATGGATAGAATGAGAGGTTGGATCAAATCCTTGACCTCCTGAATCAACAAAGAGCTAGGATGGAGAATTTGGAGCAAGAGATCAGAGGAAATTGAGGAGGGCAAAATGAAAATCAAAATCAAGGGAATGAGAATCAAAATCAAGAGAATGAAGATAATGCAAACAATCACGATAGGATTGTGGAGTTAGACAAAGACTTCAACAAGGTATCCCCACCTAAATTTGATGGTAGAACAATCGGAGATGGAGTAGAAGCTTGCATTATTGAGATGGAGAAGTACCTTGATCTCCATAACCTATCTAATGAGACTAAGGCAATATGGGGTTCATACCAACTCACTAGAGAAGCAACTACTTGGTGGGATAATGAGAAGGCAGAGAAAAGATTGTTGCCAGGAGAGATATCATGGGAACTTTTCCTCCAACTCTTTAGGAAAAGGTGGTTACTACAACTCTTCTTTAATGAGAAGATGACTGAAGTTCAAAATTTGACCCAATGACGTATGTTGGTGACCTAATATTGAGAAAGGTTCCCCCATTTGCTCAAGTATGTACCGCAATATTAGATGGATGAGAGATTCATGATTCAAAAGTTCATCATGGGCTTAAGACCTCAGATTAGAGTGGATGTGGACATCCATAGGCCTTTGACTATGGATGAGGTCTTTGAAAAGGCAATAAAATAGGAATAGAAGCTGCAACAAGTAGCCAATTATCACAAGTTTAGAGATGCAAGATTTGGAAATAAGAAATCCCAGAATAATAACAATAACAACAATTAGGGAAAATACAATCGTCAGATCTGAAATTTGAAAAAAAGGTAACAACTCCTAGGACAGAAATGGAGGAAATAAGAATGGAGGCAACAAAAGAGGCAACTTCAACAATAACAACAACTACAACAACCGAAGAGATAGGTCAGAAGAACCAAGAACATGCCTCATGGCGGATGTTATGTATGTAGAGGAGAGCACTATGCCAATACTTGTCCTCAGCGGTCAGTAGGGTGAAGAGATAGAAATCAGTAGGGAGCACCACAACACCAGATTCATGTAGTCATGGACAATCGACAAGCTGACTTCTAGGCTACACCAATTTAGTTTCCAGATAAGCTCTATGAACAACCTATCTCTATATTAATTGATACTAGAGCAAATGAATGTTTTGTAGACCCAAGAGTAGTTTCCAAATTATCTATTAGTCCTGGACACATGGAAAATTCATGGATGGTTCAGTATGGCAATTAGGTAGAAAAGAGGGTAGATTCTTGTCTTTCATGTAGTGAGTTAGACCTTCCAAGTTTTCAGACTCAAGTCAATCTTTATGTAGCACCCTTAGGGTCTTATGACATGATTTTGGGGATCAATTAGTTAGCTGAACATAAGTCTATTGTGAATTGTGAGGGTAAGATTGTAAAATGTTTGGATGACCTAGGGAATCATGTTGAGATTCATAGTTCTAAGAGAACCCTTGAAATTAGGCATATTTTAGCTATGCAATTGAAGAAGGCCAAAAGGAAGGGATGTTCCATTTATGCAGTCCAAGTTAGAGATCTTGATAACATGGAACGGTACTTGGTGACTACCCTATCCTAAAGGAATTCCAAGATGTGTTCCCAGTTGAGTTAAAAGAGTTGCCACCAAAGAAGGAGTTTGAATTTTCAATTGATTTGCTACCAGGGACTGAACCTTAATCTAAAGCACCCTATAGGATGACCACCACAGAGTTGTATGAATTGAAAGCACAATTGTAGGAGTTGCTGAACCAAGGGTTCACAAGACCTAGTGTGTCACCGTGGGGTGCACCGGTCATTTTTGTGAAGAAGGATGGGACCTTGTGCTTATGCATTGATTATAGAATGCTTAATAAGGTGACTATAAAGAACAAGTACCCACTCCCAAGAATTGATAAGCTCTTCGACCAGATGAAGGGAGCTACTATGTTCTCTAAGATAAACCTTAGATTTGACTATCACTAATTATAGATTAAGGATGAGGACATCTTGAAAATAGATTTTAGGACTCGTTATGGTCACTATGAATTGACAATGGTGCTATTTGGGTTAACTAATGCTCCCGCAACTTTCATGAACTTAATGAACAATGTATTCAATGATTGCTTGGATGACTTTGTGTTAATCTTTCTAGATGATATCTTGATTTATTCTAAATCAATTGAGCATGAAAAGCATTTGAGGATAGTGTTACATCACTTAAGAGAGCATAAAATCTTTAGTAAGCTATCCAAGTGTACTTTTTATCAAGAAAGGTGCACTATCTAGGTCATGTCATTTCAGTAGATCTAGAGAAGATTAAGGCAATAATAGAGTGGCCTGCACCACATAATGTGACAAAAGTCCAAAGTTTCATGGGTCTTGTAGGGTATTACAAGAAGTTTGTAGAAGGGTTCTCTACAATAACAGCACCGATCATGTCACTTCAGAAGAAAGGGAAAAGATTTGAGTGGACAGAGAAGTGTGAGCAAGCTTTCTAGGTTTTGAAGGAAAAGCTAACTAAAACTCCTATTTTGACTATACCTGATCCTAATGGGCATTTCATAGTGATAATTGATGCATCAAGGGAAGGTGTAGGGGAGTGCTAATGCAAAATGGACAAGTGGTCACTTATGAGTTAAGGAACTTGAAGCAATATGAGCTCAACTATGTGCCACATGACTTAGAGTTAGCAGCCATAGTTCATGCACTTTAGATGTGGAGGCATTATCTCCTAGGGAAGCCTTTTGAGTTGAAGACAGATCACTTAGGACTCAAATATATTTTTTACTCAACCCAATCTTAATGCTTGTCAGAGGAGATGGCTAGATTTTCTTCGTGAATACAAATTTGGGATTGAGTACATTGAAGGAAAAGAGAATAGAGTCACAGATGCTCTTAACAAAAGAAGACATCTGGTAGCAGTGGTTACTACAAGATCAAATTTGAGGCAACAAGTAATTTTGAATTTGTAAGAAGATGAACACTACTCCAGAGTGAAACAAGATTTAGAAGATCGGTTAGATCATTGATTTGATGGATATGTGTTTGAGTCGAATGGAATTTTGAGATATCAAGGTAGAATGCATATTCCAGACTCAGGGGATTTGAGGAAGTTAGTTTTTGAAGAGATCCATAGTGCACCATAGTTAGGACACCCTAGAGTGACTAAGATGGTAGAAGGATTGAGACATTTGTATTTTTAGCCAAGAGTCAAGAAATATGTAACAAAATTTGTGGCTTGATGCTTGGAATGCTAGCAAGTCAAGGCTGAGCATGTGCATCCAACAGGATTTTGTACCCGTAGTGTACCAGAACATAAATGGAAAGTAATTAGTGTGACTTCATTCAGGGGTTTCCAATGTCCAAGAATCGACATGATGTCATCTTGATAGTTGTGGATAAGTTGACAAAGGTAGCAGATTTCATTCCAGGGAATTTGAAGGATGGTTCGTTGATCTTAGCTAAGAAATTTGTCCAAGAAATCTTTTGTTTGCATGGAGTGCTTGAGATAATGATATCAGACTAAGAAACTCACACGAGTTCTAGCTTTTGGACAATGTTAAATGCATCTTTGGGAAAAAAATTAAATTTTAGTTCGGTGTATCATCCTTAGACTGATGGTTAGATAGAAAGAGTAAATCAGGTAGTGGAAGACCTCCTTAGGATGTATTGTGTGGATCAATAATATAAGTGGGAGGAGTATCTTCAATTGGTGGAGTTTGCTTACAATAATTCAGACCATGCATATTTGGGGATTACACCTTTTGAAGCTCCTTATGGGCATCAGTGTCGAACACCTATCCGTTGGGATAAGGTAGAAGACAGAATTGTGATTGGACCAGATATACTTAGAGAAATGGATGATCAAATGAGGTTGATCAAAGAGAAATTGAAGCAAGCGTCAAATTGATAGAACAATTATGTAGACAAGAATGGGACATTTAGACAATTTTTAGTAGGGAACAAAGTCTTTTTGAGGGTCAAGTCTCAGGAGAGTTCTGTTTCATTTGGCAAATTGTCCAAACTTTCTCCTAAATTTGTAGGATAATTTGATGTGCTAGAAGTGATTAATCCCATTGCTTATATACTTGCTCTACCGCCTCCTCTTGCTTGGATCCATATTGTTTTTCATGTGTCTTTGCTTAAACCATATCATCCTAACACTTCACATATATTTGGTTGGCATGCTTTATAGATATAGGATCCAGAAGTGGTGTTGGTGGAGCCCACTCAAATTTTGGAGAGATGCAACGTTAAGTATAAGGTCCAGTGGGACCAATATTATGTGGATAGTGCCACATGGGAGGATGCTGAGGAGATAGACAAATCTTTTCCTCATTTGAGGATTTAGTAGATTTTCTTTTATTTTTGCATAGTTGAGATACTATTATTTGATTTGATGATACTTTATTGATACTTTGACTATTATAGTGAGATACTATTATTATTTCAGTATGTGTGTAATAAGACATCAGGACGATGTCTCGTCCTAGTGGGGAAGGATGTCACATCTCGACTTTTTTTTTAATTCAATTATAATTCAGACTTTAGACATTTATTGGTGACCATTTTACTATTAGGTAATGTAACGTCAGAAAATGTCCCCTTGGGGGCTTTTCCCTCATAAGGTTTAGCTCCCGAGTCTTTAGAGTGCATTTAGAACATTTTAGTTCATATTTTAGCATCCCGATGGAATGAGACCTAAGTCCCATGGAAAATAGGACCTAGGTGGACCCCTTGAGTTGTACCCTACCTAAAATAGGGGGGAGGACTTGTGCACCTGAGCCTTAGTCCTGCCCTATTTTACGGTAGCCCCAATTTCTAGGTGTCGGTTAATGACCGTTATTAGGTGCCTTTGTTGACATGGTAAGTTTGAATTTCAAATGTCTTGGCGGGAGTGCTTGTAGATGCATATATAAACATATGTAGGCATTCATTTGTAAACTAGATTTCAATTAGATGATCACTAGCAAGCTATTGTGTTCTCAAGGTGATTCAAGGCCTTCATTTGTTTGCAAGAGTAGACTTGTACATTTTATGTGTGGATATTTGTAGATTTGAGCATCAATCTCCTCATGGGATGAAGAGCATCTTCCTCTATGAGAGCTTCACTACGAGGTGACATAATATTATGTTTTTATTATTGTTTCCTTTGGTTTTTGGCCTTTACCTCACAAGGGCATGCCCTCTTTATCTGACAACAGCATTCAGAAACTTAATTGTCCTTTGGGGTTTGACTGAGGCAAACCTCTAAACACCACAACCCCCAAACCAAGTCTTGTGATTGCAGGTTACAGGTGTCGCATCTGGGAAAAGTGGAGTTGCAGGAAGGCTAGGAAGACATCAAGGATTCAGGATCTAAAGGAAAGATAGACAAAGGAGCACTTCTAGGACTATGACACTCACTCTAGTGTCCTCCGCAGACTAATTGCAAAGAATAGAAGTTATAGGGTTGATCAGTGTCCGAAGGAGGTCCAGATTCCCTGAAAAAGTAGGTACCTTGGACTTGGGTGCCTGCTCTAGTGTCCCTGATTGTTCTGCTTCAGAACCCTAAAAATAGGTATTATGTAATTTAGTATTTTACTCTCGTTTGCAAGAGCTTTTTCTGTAATTCATTAATTTGTTGTCGTATTTGAATAATTAGGGTTTTAATGGTCAATTGAGCATAAGAGAAGGAAAAATTGATAATTAATTTCCTAATCCAAGTTTACCTACATCTGAAAGTGACTCTAGGGTATGATAGTGCTTGCCATTCGACCCTATATCCTTCAATGTATAGTGGAGAGGCGGATTTAAACATCTTAAACATTAGAACATTGACAAATCCAATTTTCCATTGAACATTTTGGTGAACCCATGTCTTTGAACTTAAATTGTAACTTGCTGAGTGTTTGTCTACAAATTTAGTGTGATTTCATTCATTGATTTGGTCAGTTACCTTATTGCATTGAGAAAATTCCCAAAAAATTGAAAATTTGGAAAAAAACAAATTGCATTGTTGGGCTTACTAAATTGTGTCAATTCTTCCTAAATTTTCCTAATTCATGATTTTTGCATTAGATCTGATATAAACTATAGAAAAATATAAAAAATCAAAGTCTTGCTTTGTATTTTCATCATTTAATTGCTAGGGTTTTGTGGAAATTTTGACAATTTTATATAACCTATTAATTCCAAAATCTAGGGTTTGTAGGCAAAATCTTTTATCAAAATCTTCTATTGATTTTAGAGGCTCATTCAAATTTGTATTTGTTTGTAGGCTTTCATTTTAGTGTGAATTTACATTTAAATTTAAATTATTTGCATTTTTGCATTGAAAATTTTAACAAAACTAGCAATTTTGGTGCAATTTCCTTAAATTTGCATGGGCATTTTGCATAATTAACCTTGAAAATCATTTTCAGATCTGAGAGTATTTAATTTATATCATAAATCAAACATTAAACCATTCCCATAGCATTTTTTCCAAAATTTCAAACCTAGGGCTTCAAAAACGACAAATTTCACTAAAATTGGCGTTATCGACTCTCCAAACTTACACCACAAGAGTGTTGTGAAAGATATTTTTGCATTAATTTTCTGTTATCAGGGTAATAATTTTCTACCCCTCATAAAAAATTTCACAACACCCTTTTAACGGGCTCTTGTAGTGAAAATTTAGCAAAAAACTACACATTTTGGCTATTTTTGCCCTAGGGTTTGGCCTAGTTTGCACTCCAAGCGTGTTGTGATCAATTTTATGGATTGAGGTGACTTATATTATTGATATTATTTTCTGTCCATACTAAAAATCCTTACAACACCTTCTTTGCTAGGTCTTGGAGTTGAAAAACTGTGAAAAATAACCTATTTTTACTATATTTTCACTAGGGTTTGACCTTAAATTGCATTAAAATCATGTTGTGTTGGGTATTTTTGCACCAAGTGGCTTTTATTACTGATATTATTTGCTTTCCACCATCATTTTCCTCACAACAACCTTTGTTATGCTCTTTTGCATTGAATTTTGGTGAAAAAGTGCCTATTTTGACATATTTTTGCTACATTTTGACTTGGCATTATCTTGGATTTGCATCAAGAGTGCGTTGAGAGTGATTATACTTATGTTTTGGACTGATATCAGTCATATAACCTGCTTCCCTTGACTAAAATATGTTGATAACTGAGAGGGGGGGTGAATCCATTATCTTAATTACTTCTACTTTTTGATTTCTCCTTGACAATTAATGCAATATCAAATCTTATAAGCAAACATAACCATAAAATAGAGATAACATCAATACACATTACACAATGATTTTGACGTGGAAAACCTTGTTAAGGGAAAAACCACAGGGTGATTAACCCAAGATTGTATTCTCTGTTAGAAGAATAAGATAGTACAAAATGACACTTGTCAATTAGGGCTCACTGCCTGAGCACACTGCTCACAAGAGGCTCACTACCTATAATAGTTTATACAAGGAAACTAGATACTTGAACTGAAGAGAAGCATCGACATATGCTGAGGTTCAATTCCGGTTAGGTTCAATATACTGATCTGCTGCACTTCATTCTTCCTCTTCTTGGTGCAGCTGTCCTGTCACATATCGGACCTGCCTTACTGCTTCCACACTACACTTCTGCTTTTATTCGTAGACTGCAACACACACACTAACTCATACCAAAAACAATCTGGTATATATATCTGTACTGAGGATTTCATCCACTTTCTAGTCGGCATCCAAAATACTTATTATTTTCCCAACTCTTGGTCTGAATCCTTGCTTATCAAGTGATGCGTATCAGAGAGATGCTCATATAAGTCATCAATCATGTCATCCAATCATGAATGATACCTTAGCAAGCTTGATCACCATCAATATCTCATCCAGATAAAGGTCTGATGCTCTGCCGGTGAGTTCTTTCTCTGTTTACTCTGTCAAACCGGAACCCAATACTTGGGTGCTTATATCTCTTCATTCTTTCATCGCCGGAGGCCCAATCCCTAGAATCTATCAGTCAAGGTATTCCTCTTGACTTCCCCAAGTCCGTACTTTACATAGATACTTTCTCTGGGAGGTCCGGACCTAATTGTCAGACCTTGCTGCATACTCTGTTCTTAGTCACTGGACCAAGTTACTCTACAATCTGACTTCCGGTATAGACACACCATGTCTTGCGGATGGGTGGGATGAACTTTGTTGCCATCAATGACAACACTCACAAAGCTACAATGTGTCTCTTGCCAACAAAATACTCATAGCATCCAAAAAGCATCAAAAAATCAAACATTTTTGGCTACTTTTTCTCTTACCTTTTGCACCAACTTTGAAAAGGTTTCAAAATCTAATTTGGCATTAGTTTGAGCATAAAAGCATGGCCTCTAATCACAAAATTAACAATAGGTTCCGTCCTAGACCTTACATAAAAAGAAAGGCCCCTGAACCCGAAATTGTCTTCACTCCTCATGATAGAACAATTGGTGATTCCGAAGGACCTCTTTACATCACCGTTTAGATAATGGGAAATAATGTGGAGGGAACTCTGATTGATCCTAATTGCATGACTAATGTTGCCATTGAAAAATTCCTCTTTTTAAATCAATTAATTCAAGGCCCTTATAGCCCTTCAAACTTGATGATTAAGACACATACAAGAGCTTTAAAGAAACCACTGGGTAAGATATCATTGATAGTAACTGTATTTGAGAAGCATGTTGAGCAATGGTTTGATATTACTCCCGATTATGATACCTTTGACATAAAACTTGGAATCCCTTGATTAAAAGTTATGAAAGTGGTCCCTTCAACTATTTATAAATGTGTCAAATTCCCTTTGAATGGACAAGTGCATGCCATTCATCAAAATACATACAAACCTTCAATTACACAACACTTCACATTGGATTACTTTTGTAACAAACTTACTAGCGACAAATTAGAGCTACAAATGGACTTTACATTCTTGAGCTATAGAAATTACAAGGTGAAACTATTACATCCAGTACCTAATCCTCCTACACAAGAAATGAGAAAAGAGAAACAACCTGCATGTGAAGAGAACTTTAGACCAAAAGGACAAGGTCCCTATATTGAGGTTCCTCCCCTGAAATCCTTACAAGGATTGGGAGATCATTATCAACAACAAAATGTTCCACCGTGACAAATGAGGTTTGATCCCGGTGCTTCATCTTCTGATTTGCACAAGCCTATGAAAGAGAATAGCCCTATCTTACAAAAGATAAGTGGTAAAACAAAACGAAATAGAAAAGCAAGAGAAAGAAGAAAAATAAGACAAGAATATGCTACAAACCTTGCCTCTCAACAAGAAAACATCGATCCTAACATTCAACCAAACAAATACAATCCTAACAATGAACAACATGATGAACAAGATATGAATTTGGCTATGGTACCATATGTCCAACTATCCTCCATCATCAAGGAATGGGACGATGACGACGACGATTTGCTTATAAACAATTTCTAGCCCAGAAGGGGCCCTACAGGTAAGTATCTCTAACCCTTTATCTCTCTTGTGATGTGCTTCCCCCATGACGTGTTATGTCTTGTTTAGGCCTCCTCGGATGACCTCAGATTCTCCCGTAAGGTTCAGGATACCAGGAGACCGCCTCTGTTGTGACCTTCTATTTGTATAATCATTCTTCTATATTGTCTCTCTCTGATTTCATGGTTGTGTGTTGTGTCTTACGGACATAGTGTCATGGTTGGTGACTTGGGGGCACCCTCCTACATGACTGTCCATAAGACACTTGTTTCTCCTCTCTTATTTATCATTTCCCTTCCTCTAGTGTTTCCATCTAGTGGGCGGACGACGACAAACATTTATACTGATGCGGACCTAGTGTCCCTTTCAAGAGCAATAAAAAAATAGACTATAGTTCCTAATATGATGATGGGGTTGTATATCTTATCTGATGCTTGGCTAGTGGAAGCACTCGTGCTTTCCGCGTAGTGAATTTTATGATATTTCTGTCGCATTTGCAAACCTTAACAATACTGCTGCTCCGTGCACCTTTGTTTGCCTTTGAATCTAGCCTTGGTGGTACTCAATTCAGAGAGCTTCATGATATAGCCCCTAGTTATCCTTGAACTCCAAATTCGTTGTATAACCTTGGCTCTTTGTGTGGTTAATCGTATGCATTGATGTTGTTGTTTATCATTATGTTGTAGACACTAACATGTTTCTTGCAGGGATGTGTTTGTGGGGACATTTGGTGATCGTAAAGTACATGTCACCTCCGGGGGGCATGGGCTTTGCAAAAGTCAGTGTTCCCTTGTGTGTTTTCTTCCTACCTTAACGTGCTTGATATCGATAACTGATATCAACCACCTTAAGGTGGGGGCATATATAAGGTAAGCTGTCTGTTATAGATGTTAGCAATGTGTTTGACCTCAGATGCATAGACCTGCGCCCGAGTAGTGCATCGTGCATCTTGAGTTTGTTTGTAATCAATCAATCATGTAAGCTCTCTGCGAAGGCGAAATATCAAGCATATCCTTTTTCTTAAGCCCTCTACAGAGGCGGAGATGGTGTATTTCTCGAAGTAGATTGCATCATCCTGTCATTTTCAAAAGTCCTTTATGGAGGCGGGGAGTAGTTCTGTGACTAACTCAACCCTTAAGCATGTCTTTGGCGATTGTTGTGGTGAAGCCCAATCGTCGGTGTGTGCCTGTAATGTGCCTGAGATGGTGTTGGACCTAGAAATAGGTACACTCCATCGCTTGTCTACCATGTTTTCTCTGTGTCTTCAAGTGTGTGTTTTGGCGTGCTTGTTTTGTATGGTGTGTTTGTTGCCCCATATGCATAGACCAACACCTTTGAGTAGTGCTTCATGCATTTTGGGAGGTTTGCATGTATTGCGTGTGTGTTGTCCCATATGCAGAGACCAGCGCCTTGGAGTAGTGCTTCCTGCGTTTTGGGAGGCTTGTTTACTTTCCAGTACTTGCATTTGAATTTCATATATATGAGAAAAAAGAAAAGAAAAGATATCATTTCTATCTTCCATGCATTAATGTGTCTTCTATGCATTAACTATCTGCTCTGTGTTTTGCGTGACTGTAACTGTCTTCTCCGTGTTTTGTGTGCCTGTTACCGTTTTCTATGTGGTTGGCATGTCTTCTCCGTGCTTGGTGTGTTTGCTGTGTTTGTGACCTTACTTTAATGCATGTATGGGCCTTGCGTTTATACATACATTAAAGTGGGGGCTAAATGTAACATTGGAAAATATCCCCTTGGGGGCTTTTCCCTCATAAGGTTTAGCTCCTGGGTCTTTAGAGTGCATTTAGGACATTTTAGTTCATATTTTAGCATCCCGATGGAATGAGACCTAAGTCCTATGGCAAATAGGACCTAGGTGGACCCCTTGAGTTGTACCCTGCCTAAAATAGGGGGGAGGATTTGGGCACCCGCGCCCTAGTCCTACCCTATTTTAAGGCATCCCCAATTTCTGGGTGTCGGTTAATGACCATTATTAGGTCCCTTTGTCGATACGGTAAGTTTGAATTTCAAATATCTTGGCGGGAGTGCTTGTAGATACATATATAAACATATGTAGGCATTCATTTGTAAACTAGATTTCAATTAGATGATCACTAGCAAGCTATTGTGTTCTCAAGGTGATTCAAGGTCTTCATTGTGTTGCAAGAGCATACTTGTATGTTTTGTGTGTGGATATTTGCAGATTTGAGCATCAATCTCCTCATGGCATGAAGAGCATCTTCCTCCATGAGAGCTTCACTACAAGGTGACATAATATTATGTTTTTATTATTGTTTCCTTTGGTTTTTGGCCTCTGCCTCGCAAGGGCACAGCCTCTTTATTTGACAACGGTGTTCAAAGACTTAAGTGTCCTTCGGGGTTTGACTGAGGCAAACCTCTAAACACCACAACCCC
This sequence comes from Cunninghamia lanceolata, assembly GCA_027924645.1. Taxonomy (NCBI): domain Eukaryota; kingdom Viridiplantae; phylum Streptophyta; class Pinopsida; order Cupressales; family Cupressaceae; genus Cunninghamia; species Cunninghamia lanceolata. The sequence goes on along the minus strand of BSBN01000237.1, from coordinate 11,993,310 downwards.
CAAACCAAGTCTTGTGATTGCAGGTTATAGGTGTCGCATCTAGGAAAAGTGGAGTTGCAGGAAGTCTAGGAAGACATCAGGGATTTAGGATCTAAAGGAAAGAAGGACAAAGGAGCACTTCCAGGACTAGGGCACTCACTCCAATGTCCTCCATAGACAGATTCTAGAAAATAGAAGTTACAGGGCTGATCAGTGTCCGAAGGAGGTCCGAATTCCCTAAAAAAGTAGGTACCTTGGACTTGGGCGCCCGCTCTAGTGTCCCCGACTGCTCCGCTTTAGAACTCTTAAAACAGGGATTCTGTAATTTGGTATTTTACTCCCATTTACAAAAGCTTTTTCTGTAATTCATTAATTTGTTGTCGTATTTGCATAATTAGGGTTTTAATGGTCAATTGAGCATAGGAGAAGGAAAAATTGATAATTAGTCCCCTAATCCAAGTTTCCCTACATCTGAAAGTGACTCTAGGGTATGATAGTGCTTTCCATTCGACCCTAGAGTTTTCAATGTATAGTGGAGAGGCAAATTTAAACATCTTAAACATTAGAACATTGACAAATCCAATTTTCCACTAAATAGGTAATAACATGATTATAAGTAGATTGTTGTTATTCAAAAGTCGTTAATGATGGATTAATATGTTATGACTATGGATCTATGTTTTCCTGCTTCGGCTATGGTTATTGGGACTAACCTATTGATGCAAATTTGAGTGCGAATGAGTGTAGGAACACGTTGAAGACGGGAACATGGTTGAGGTAGACGCGCCCTAGCCGCTAGAAAGAGTTGGCAAGACAGAACCCTGATGCCTGCACACACACACATAGTTCATATTGCATCATGTTATTTTGCATTCTTGATTGGTTTCATTAAGTTTCCCATGGCATAATCTTGTTGAGGATATGATTGGCGTGATTGATGTTTAAGGGTTAGATAAAGTATGTGATCTTGTTTTCTTCAGTACGTTGTTTTTGATGCATAAAATCATCTTGTAGTTATATGTCTCTTTTTCAACATTTGGATAAATAAATTGTATAGTTTTATTCTAATAAGTATAGTTATAATTAATATGTGTGTGTGTATATATATAGAACTCTTTGCGTTTTATGAAATAATAATTAGATAAGACTAAAATAAGTGTATAAACTATACTATTTATATAATTTAAATATATATTAATAAAAATAAAAATATAAATAAATATATGTGTAATCAAGTTAAAGATAACACAACCGCTCTACAAAAATATTCATGCAATATCAAAAATAAATAAAAATTGCAAGTGTAAGTAAAGTCTAAATTTAAAAAGTAGTAGAATGGGTAATTCGGGGGCACCCACGTACCATGCAGTAGCAGTTAACTGAAATAAAGAAAAGCATGATCTAAGTTTAAAAAAACACCAAGAATGGAAAGGGATTATTCATTAAGAGCAGACAAGAAACATCAATGAAAAAAACATAGAGGGAAGAGAAATCACCAGTGCGTGGAGGTAGGAGATCATTCGACTAAAGAAAGCATGGTAATTGGGTACACTATTCTGAGCTTTTAAGAATTTGTAAATTGTTGTGTATGAATCGGCCTTGCTTTGTTCTTTTACTTATTTATTTGGTCTCTTTTTTTTGGTATGTTCCTTAGTCTTTCGGTCTGGTGATCTTGTTTTCAGCCCGTGAAATGTCATAGTGGTCTGTAGATGTTTCTTTTGCAACCTTTGTGATTTTCTTGGTTTTCTTCGACATGTTTTTAATTGAAGGCATGCATGATCAACTTGTAGTAATGTTATTATCCAAGGTCATATGTATTGTTGATTCTAAGATTTAGATTGCCTTACGACCTTCTTAATCTCTTATCATTCTGAGCTTTTTACTCGTATCAGCTGTTGCCTGAGATATTATCTTTGTTGGCCTTTCTTTATAGGAAGTCAACCTTCGTCGGCCTATCTCTATATTGACGTGGCTTTTCTTTTGATGAATCGGCCTATGTTGGATTTGAATTGACCTCTTTAATTAGCTTGTTCCATCTTTCCATCGGCCTTCTAAACCTTTCTTTAGCATTTATGTGTTTAACGCACCATTTTATTAGTTTATTACTGGCCCGGATAATGGTTTTATCGGCCTTGTCTTTGTTTCCTACGACCTATGATATTATTTTGCAATGGCCTGATTTAGATTTATTTTGACCTGTCTTATATTAAAACTTTCATCCTTAAAGCTTTTATTTCCTTTTCAATCGACCTTGCCTATGTATTTTGTGGCTTGAATATAGTTTAATGGACCTCTATACTTTACATTTTCTGAGTATATCTTTTACCAATGACCTCTATGCTTTGTTTTATGTCGGCCCTTTTGTTTATCTTAGCTCAACGATTAACACACTATATTCAACAACCTTATGTTATATTCAAAACGACCTGGCATTATTTTCAATGGCCATTATCTTTACTGTTTATGCAACCATCCTTGTTGTAAAATAGGTCTGTTTTCTTATTTTATCCGTGTTCTATTCCTTTGGCCTGTTAATGATATATCAACCTCCTTGGTAAAAAATTAGCCTTGATGTTGATTCTCTGACCTTGTGTAGGATATTCAGGCCTGAAATTATGATCCCATCAGCCTACTACTATCCTTTATTATAATATGATCTTAGTTTCAACACTATTTTTATGTTTTAGCAGCTTGTAAAACTTCCTTACAGTCCATATGATGCGGTGTATGCCTGTTTTTCTTTTGTCAACCTTCTGTGAAAAATAGATCTTGCTTCAAATAGGAAAACAATTGAAGTAGTTCCACTTAAGGTAATTTATGCATGAAAGTTGGTTATGAGTATTATAAGTATATACAAATTTGCTTAATTCAAGAAAAGATTAGGAAACCATAAGGTAGAAATAGTTGGTATTTAAATAAATCATGTATAAAACTCACTGTTAAGGGTGACATTTTGGAATTAGTCTAGACATCTGAGAGGGGGAGGGGTGAATCAGTTGTCTCGCAAATTTAACCTTTTTTGCTTTTATTTTTCTTTATCAACTTACAATCAGATTAATAATGTAAACATTAAAGCATGAATTAACAACACATGAGTAGAAATAAACTGAACACACATAACACCATAATTTTTACGTGGAAACCTGGTTAAGGGAAAACTACGGTGGGCATTAACCACAAGGTTCGTACCCTGTTAAAAGTACTTAGAAGAAAAGAGAAGGCACATGCCTTTGGGCTCACTACCCAGAGCTCACTACTCAAGAGAGGCTCACTACCTACATAATTTATGTTTGATACAGAAAGAATTAACTGATAAATAGCATCTCCTTCATGCTTGGTTCAGTTTCATTAAATTCTCACAAAACTTATGCTCTGCCCCAAATATTTCTTCTTTAACTCTTCATCAAAACAACTCTTGTTCTTCTGCTTCTCCTCTGCTCTACTCTGCCTTTGATCCTTTCTTCAGATTATATTATTTTTGCACAAGGATGCTTTTTCACAACTCATCTATATGCCTTTATATCCTTCATCAACCTTGGAATAAACATCAAGGTCAGCATTACAAACATTTGACTTAATGCGAATCACTTTGCTATCGACCAAACATAACTGGGACTCAAATCTTCCTTGATCAACATGCTACGCTTCATAAAATTGTTCTTGGATCATCCACAACACACTTGAAAGATCCAGTCGACCAGGACTGGGAAGAACAACAACACCAAGAAGGAAATCTTCATCAACAAGCTCAAAATTCAATGCAGATCTCCAACATAGCAGTCACACAATCCAAAGACCTCCACAAGCACATTGACTTCAACAAAGACATCCGCACTCCTTCAAATCATTAGAATCACTTGCATCTTCATCTGGAACCTCAAGAACACTGTTTGCCATGACTGTCACACTAGAAAGATTGCTTGCAGACCTCCAAACCACGAACCACTTGAATTGATGATACACATCGACTTCCCAAACATGCCTCTAGATCTGCAGATCATCATTTTACATTTCTGGAATAATTCAGACCTCTTTCCTATCACTCTGTCTCTTCTGAACACTACAAAACCGGTTCTACTCAGATGGCCTTAGCTTCTTCAAATCTTCATGCAAACCTTTCAAATCTTAACTAGAGCTTCTTCAGATAATCCTCTACTTAGCCATATGGTCCGGATACATTGATCTTTATTAATTTTCTCAATATCTTCAACGTTCCAATCTTCTAAACAGGCAACAAAATAGGATATAGTTGACACCAATGACAACAAAGATATATTGACATCAATGGCCATTGATTAGGCACATATTTGCAACAATCTCCCCCTTTGTCATTGATGGCAACATATGATGTGAAAAACTAATTCAACCACCAAGACAAGAACTTCTCCCCCTTTCTCTTATCACTTCTGCAACTACTTTCTTCACTGCTCACCCTTTCATCAGCAACTAGTTTTTCACATGATTTCTCTCCCCCTTTGACATCAATGGCAAAGGGCACATATTTGCAGTCTTTTCTCCTTATTTTTGTTTTAGAACAAACTCAAAAATTGCATGCATACTACTCCCCCTGAGTAGTGCACCCTTAACATCAATCCGGATCACAAGATATGATTGCAAGTTCCACCAGACTGATGCACTTTAGTGCATCTTAATTTTGATCAGGAGGGGTAATAACCCCTAACTTCTCTCTGCGATACTCAAAAGTATCCTTGGGAAGAGGCTTAGTGAAAATATCTGCAATCTGATCGTTTAAAGACACAAACTCCAACTTGACTTCATTCTCATTTACCTTCTCTCTCAAGAAATAAAACTTGATGGATATGTGCTTTGTCTTTGAATGCAACACAGACTTCTTTGAGATGATTATTGCACTTGAATTATCACAGAAGATTGTGATAGGTTCCTCAAACACAATTTTGATGTCCTTCAACATTTGCTTCATCTATAGAACTTGAGTACAATTGTTTGCTGCTACTATATACTCTGCCTCAGCTGTAGATAGGGATATTGCCTCCTGCTTTTTTCTTAGCCAAGAAACCAATCTACTTCCCAAGAAGAATGCACCACCACTAGTGAGTTTTCTGTCATCCACATCTCCTACCCAATCAACATCTGTATATGCATGAAGAGTGAAGTCATTATCCTTTGGATACCATAATCCATAATCAATGGTCCCCTTGAGATATCTAAAAATTCTCTTGACTGCTACAACATGGGATTCTCTATGATCAGCTTGAAATCTGGCAACAAGTCCAACTGCATTTATGATATCAGGTCTGGTCTGAGTCAGATAAAGCAGTCCTCCAATCATTGATCTATACCTTTTTCTTATTTGCCTTAGGGGAGACATCAACTTTACTCAACTTACATTCGGTTACCATAGGTGTACCTACTGGATTTGAATCTTCCATTCCAAACTTCTTCAACATTTCTCTCACATATTTAGATTGAGATATGAAGATACCTTTATCTGACTGAGTGATTTGCAGACCTAAGAAGAATTTCATTTCACCAAACATGGACATCTCAAATTCACTCTGCATCTGATCAGCAAATGTTTTGCACATACTCTCATTTCAACCAAAAATGATATCATCAACAAATGCCTCAACAATCAGAATATTCTCATGATCAATCTTGAAGTAAAGATTACTGTTAGTAGTGCCTTTGTTATAACCCAGCCTTAGCAAATACTTATCTAATCTTAAATACTAGGCTCTTGGGGCTTGTTTGTGTAAGGAAATGTGAGCATCTTAGAACGTATTTCTAAGAACAGTGGTGTCTTTGACAGATTTAAATTCTTTTCAATTGCTTCAAAAACACGCACAACTATGCCATTAAAGCAGAAAGATACATAGAACATTTCCAACATTGACTCTTAGAGGAAAGTACAAGCGACATTAACCAGTTTCAACAACAGAAATATTAATCATGAAAGACAGAACAAGAACATAGATTTACGTGGGGAAAACCCTTACGGGTAAAAAACCCCACACTCCAAATCACCGAGCCATTGTATTATTCAGCAACCAAATAGTTACAATACATTTACAGGCTCATAGCCTTTACAGGAAATTAACATCTTGTTCCTTCTGAAGAATAGCTGACAGTATAACCCTTCACAAAGTTCTCCAGCACTCGGGTTAGCATACTGTTATCATGCCACAAATAGCACACAATATGGAACTTCACCCTCTTGGCCAAAATCCCCTTCACCCGAACTCTGTTTTCACTTTCTCCTCAGTCCCTTCACATGATGTTATCATGCAGCGTACCACATACAGCATAGGAAATCACTGAATAAGAAAACTTGAGCTTACCGAAATGAACTCTCCATCTCATCAACTCTATCGATTCCCACATTGTTTTAGCAATACAATCGATTCAACCGTCTGAGCAACCAACCGTTTCAGTTACGCAGTCCAACTGTCCAAACTATTGCCTGACTATTCGCATTCGTGAGAACTTATTAGTCCCACATGCACCCATTCAAGTCAGATATCTGAGTTTATATCCCTGACCACATGTAAGATAACCGTCGACACTTTTGCTGACAAGACCAAGCAGCTCTCCGAACATTGGAAAAACCTTGGCCGACGGAGAGACATTTCCAAACTACATCCATGGTTATAATCTTGCCGATCCAAATCGTCAATAGTTCATCAGAGTAACACAAGACAATCAGAGAGAGAACACAAGACTTCATCGACAATGTTCCTCCTACCGATGCCTGAGCCTTCACTAGTCCTCCATCGGAGTAACGCAGCACATCGGAGCAACTACCAAAACTCAACCCGACAGCTCTTCTCACATCGACGCCCAAGCCAAAGTCATTCATCGGAGTGACCACAGGCTGTCAAAGAGGAAACTCTAATCCATGCCGATAGTAAAGTCTTCGCGATAGCCACTAGCCTGTCATCGGTCAAACTTTGCACATCGGGAGAAGTCTCCCAAGCTGCTCTGACAATGTTAAGTCCCACTGATCCAAAACCTCCACAGTTCCGTCAGAGTGAGACATTACATCGGAGGAACTTCTCTTCGCTGGGCCGACAGTTGTTCTCACTCCGATGGTCTTCACACTGACCACATCATCGTCAAGACACAGATCATCGGTGACAATACTTTCATCTACGCTGATAGCAAACTTCATACCGATGATTGTTCATGTTGAACCATTGAACCCGATGAACTGAACCATTTAACTGAAGAACTAATGAACCATTGAACCTATGCCATTGAAACAAGGAACCATTGATACATTGAACCTGTAATCTAAGTCACAAGGACTCAACATTCTCCCACTTGACGAAGGAATTACAGGAAACCATCAATGCTCCAAGTCATAGAACCAAGCTAATACTGCCTCCACTCCACTGTGCTCACAAGCTACATAGAAGCTCTAACTTCAAAACTTCCAGAACACAGCCATGTAACCATTCTCCAGAAACAAGACAAAACATCAGCTAGATCAACAATCAAAGAACTGAGTGCTCCCATCCAACTGAACAAAAAACCACTTGACTAAACATAGCATGCACAACCAATGCTAAAACATTCAATCACTCATACCTTGAAGGTATTCATTTCAGCAGACTCATGCCACCTACATATACATCCAGCAGCTGCAAATACAAGCTCTATGTGTCAACCAGTAGAAGAAGACCAAACACGTCAAGAACTCCCACTGCATGGATAATGCAGATCTGAAAAAGATCATGGCATACAAAAAATCCACCAATGGCAGCACATAGAAAGTGTAAACTTCATGTATTAATAAGGAAACATCCACCATGATATGCAAAAAATTGTGCAATAAATCTCCTCTCCAACCTAAAACTCTCCTAAATTCTCCACATCCAACAAAAGAAAGAGATAACAGAACTTCCATGTCATCACCCAAGAACAGAAGTGAAAACACAGGACCACAGGCTAGTGATCACAATCAGCTCCAACAAAATCTCAAACCAATATAGTGTGAAACAGAACATCCAGGAAGATAACCAGAACAAAGAGCGAAACACTGCATATCATATACCTGTAGAAAATCCTTCTACATACACCTCTAAGTGCCAACTATGTCAAGTATGATCTCCTCTTCAAAACCCCAAAGAGAACAGCGTAACAACATTGTTGGCGTTTCAATTCGCACCTCTGGTATGCAATTTGGAAACGGACAACTATGCACAGATAAACTGCTCTCTTATTGGAAGGGGGAGTTCCTTTTCTTGCTGATGTTCACTGAAAAGATAACTTGAATGAAACTTCGCCTATTTTCTTTTTGATTCTCAGCTGCAAGCACAAGGTCATAAAACTCTAAACGCTGCAGAAGAGGTTTTTTCCTTTTTAATAAAACTTCTACTACAACTAGCATAGACTAATGACGCTTTCAACCTCCTGAGTAAATTTGAGCAAAGGAAGTTGAAAGTGAATGGGGAATGATTGTTAACACAAAAACTTAAGTAGTTTTCCTCCAGATTTACACCATAAGACTAAAAGTACTTTAATGATGAAAGCTGAAAATGAAAGCTACAGAAGCTACACATCTGACGACGATAACTTAATGAATCAATATAGAATATCAGAGCAAAGTAGGCATGAGACTTCTATTCAATATCACAAAGTTTAATACAACTCTAGGACAACAATACTGCAGCAAAAGGTAGGCATACAGTAAGCGATCAAACACTAGAGAACAATGAACACAAATGAATGAACACCTAGAATAACAATGAACTTTGCCATTTTTGTTCCCTCTGGGAGAACACTCATAGCTTTTACTCTTTGTTTTGGCTTGGAAGTGGAAGGTTCTGATGGTTGCACAACTGGCAGCTCTGCTACTGGAATATCATCCTTCCGCTTAGTCTTCAAGAATATCAAACTATTTTTAACCACTCAACTTGTTCTCTCCTCAATGGAAGTACTCTCTTTTACTGACCAATTAACTAGCGGCAACGGTTGTTGCTCAATTTGGTCTCTGAAATATGTGGGAAGTAGAACTTCACCACTCTCTGTCAAACCCTCTATGTCTTCTGATAGGATATCAGACATTTGCTGAAGAGTGAACCTGCTGTAACTGCGTCCTCATACTTCATACTCATCAGCACAATTAGCCCAGAAGTCTTCAACTGCAAACTTGTGTGTACAATTCTGACCAAGATGTGATGCATAAACATCACGGGGATCATACGAAGATCTCCTCTCGAAAAACTTAAGACCATATTTGGATGATTCATTACCGATTGCCTTGGCATCTACTCCAGATCTACATCTGTAAATACTCATCCCAAGTGGAAAATCGAAGGCAGTCTTGCATCTGCTACACAAAAATGTATGCACTTGATAAGCTTGCCTCAAAAATTCCATAAATGCTATTTCGTCTGTAGGATATCGCGGCAACATGGCTGGCTCTCCTGAGAAACCATATACTCTGATGTAGGAAAAAGTAGGAAATTGGATAAATCAATCAACCCATTCTGCCATTGCTATTCTAGCCTCTACAGAAAACCGTATATGCAACTCCTTCTCCATGTCTCCACTACATGCATCAAGAAAGCATCGCTCACCCGCCTGTAATGTCGTTGAGCTTGAGAGATCTCTAATTGCGGGAAATGATGATACACATGCTGAGTACCCAGAGTTCCAACAACATTCAAACCTTTGAATTGACCTTGAAAAGCCATCAAATACACAAGGTATGATATCATGTGGAATTCATGAGCCCTTTGAAAATTAATTATTTGTTGGTGGAGATAATCACTGATTAGTGCCGACCAATCATAGAATTCGGTTCCGTCAACAATCTGGGACATGATGTAAAACATCTAAGGCTGAAATTTGTTTGCATTTGCTTGACTCGTGATACGACTTAGCAGAGTAATCATTATTGCATGCTCCTCCTTGAATTCTCCACGTCCAACGTTCTTGGGCATAATATTCTGCTTTTCTTTCAACCACCTCTGACCAATCTTTTTTCTGTATTTTTCCTTATCATTGTTCCAAACCCTCTTGCATTCTTCAAGTGAAACAATTAAGTTTTCTCTCCAAATAGGTATTGTAAAACACTTTTCAATGTCGTTTGGCCTCAAGCTACAGAGCACACGCCCATCACCTGACTGAATTTCTCTTGTGACCGAGTTGTAATGCGTCATGTAAGCAATCACAAACTCGATACTTTGCACGGTGATAGGAAAGGATGCCGCTGCAAGCAAACCGGAGTGTCCAAGATTCCTGATGGCATTATTTCCTGCATCCTCCAAGGAGTGTAAATTGATTACTGGAAGTACTTTATGCAAGTCTGTTTCACAAGTTTTTAGGTAATCATGAACCAATGTTGTTTTGTGCTTGATTTGTGTTGGAGAGTACTATATATTGAAAGATTTGAAAATCGACTGTGAACACGCCTATGTTGGAAAAAGTATTGAACAGATGGTTGAAAATTATTTGCTGATTTTTAAAAAAAGCAGAGTGTGAGCTAAAAAAGCTAGCACATGGGTTTTGTAGATAATTCCATTTCTAAGCAACCCAGATTGTCGGATTTTGAAAAAGCAGAGATTTTCTTGAAAAAGTAAGAAAAAAGTAGTTTCCTGAAAAAAGCACAACTCCCAATCTTCAAGAGGATGATAATCTGGATGGACCCATCTTGACGAAAACTGAAAAAGCTCTGGTCAGATTTCTGAAAAATGATCTCCTTGAAACAAGGACCCTGAAAAAGCAAGCCTGTCTTCTTCCTCAACCCAAATCTATGAAGAAAACTAAAAAAGCACCTGGTTTGGGTCTTCAAATCTTCATTGAAAGAAAAATAAAATCTTTCCTCTGGATGTAACCTACAAAAGAAAATGAAATAAAGAAGCCTAAAGCTTGTCTTTATAAATCTTTTGGTCGAAAAAGCAGCTTTACTTGTGTGAGAAGAAAACTTCATCCTCATCCAAGAAGAAAGCATCTTTTAAAGCATAAATCCAAGTGGATGTCTTTGAATAGGAAGAATCCCTATTTTGTAGGAGCCTATGGCTTCATGTGCAAGATGACGAAAAATATCTTCTTTGATGATGTCATCGAATGTGCGAGTTGGAAGAAGTGTTAACAAAATTTCTTTCATTTTCGACACTTCAACACTCATTTTGACTCAAATATGGCCTGTCTCTGACTTCAACAAGGCGGGAAAATGTCATCATGAACTGAAAAAGCTAACTGATCCTGACATTTTGGAGATTGATCAACTGAGATTCCATCCCCTGCCTCCATTCGACGATCTGACATCATTTGACCAAGTTTGACCTCCTGGAAACTGCCAACGGGCGAAGATTGGTAACAAGGCATGTCAAAAAACACTGAAAACATGAAAATATTCTAACACTGCCCAAGTTGGGTGCCCCAAGCCTCCTGGGGCGCCTAGTTTCCCAACACTTAGCCATTTTTTCAATTTTTTCAATTTCTTGGTTTGCGTGCGTGTTCCGGAGGCACAGGACCCCTATTTGGCTGTTGATTTCTATCAACTGGGATGAAAATGAGTATGATGATCTGGCAAATATGCAAGCCTGATGAAAACTAAGCTGATTGTACCTTCTGTTTGCCTCAAAAAATGTGCCAAACTGATCAACACTGAACCGGAGCGGGTTGACGGAAGGAGATTCATGTTTTTTAAGAAAAACATGAAAAATAATCTAACACTAGAGAGTTTGGGCGCCCCAAGCCTCCTGGGGTGCCCAGTTTGTCAACACTTAGCCATTTTTTCAAAAATTTTCAATTTTGTACCTTTTCTCAATTTTCGTGCCGACAGCTCCTGTTCGATCTTCAATTTCGGTTGTTTTGGCGATTGTTGAGGTGGGACAGAGGGTGATCTGAGTAGTCTGAACATATCTGTGATGAAATCCTAGCTTTGACTGACTTTTGACCAAGTTTGACCAACCGAAAAAGAGCTGACGGAAGCATTTTTGACATTTCTTGAAAAACGTGAAAAAAAAACTAACACAGGAGAGGATGGGCGCCCCAAGCCTCCTGGGGCACCCAGTTTCACCAGACTTAGCCATTTTTATGATTTTCCAACTTTTCCATTCACCTTGGATCCATCTTGCATCATTTTGCGTGCATCGTCGAGTCGACAGCCGTTTGTCAGTTTTGCGTCGTTGAAACAACGTTGGAAACTCGTCGAAGAGTTTTGGCAGGTGAACTTTTCTGTCTTGATAACTTTCAAGCTCATGCTTCACCTTGTGAAAAAGCAAAAATGACCCAGTAGAGAAAATTTGTTCGTTTGAAGATTCCATCTGAACCGTGCCGATCGTGGAGCAAAATCGACCAATGAGAATCGAGCGTGACACCTGATTTGGAGATTCTATTTTTAGAAAGTTTTGCCAACATCCATATCTCAAGAAACCCAGAAAACCTAACTCGACGTCTATTTTTAGAAATTTTGCTTTTTTGACTTTTTGATAAAAAATTTTCTAGACTTGTTTCAAAATGCCTTAATGAAGCAAAAAAAATTGGTTGGGTACAACAATTGGCTCTGTCTGGGGACCATGGCGGATACTTACGGCATAGGAGAACCAAGAATCTCTGGACCTTTGCAAGTTGGACCAGTGCCTTATCCATTGGGTAATAGAGTCAGGTTACATTCCTAATCACTTAGAACAAGACTTTTCTCTAAATCACCTAAGACTGGACTTCCTAGAATCACCTAGGGAGTTGGAACTTCCCAGAACACACAAGGAACACAACTGACACATTACGGAAAGGGGAAAAACATTACAACATAACGATCACATCACAGAAAGGGGAAACACATCACAAGAACAAAAAGTGTTTCACACGCTCTTTTTCCTGAGCGAGGATGAGAAGAGATTTAGGACTATCACATAAAACCATCAATCGACTCAGAAAAGTAAGAACCATCTCTCTTTAGCTGTGAAGATTGTCTTGGTAGCACAAAACTTTTCTTTTTCTGCAACATCCTCTCAAAGAGCCATGATTCAGGGGGGTGTTCACGTTCAGGCCATGAGAAGTTCCTAAGAAACTGATTGATATGCCAGGGATCAGGTGGAGCATCTTCCTCCAATGCAAGCAACCTCTGCAATATGTGGAGATACAAAACTTCTTTCTGAAGATATACAGGAAAGTCTTGTGGCCAAAGTACATCTGTTGGAATGGTCATCACCACATATTGAATATGAGTTTCATTTATATCTTGCACACACAAAACTTTGTATTCAGTCAATGCATCATCTTCTGGAAAAGGTGCAAGCTGCTCATACATGACTCTCATCATTGATTCCTGGCTTATAGGATCCACAACCGTCGTCGCCCACTTTTCAAGTGCTTCAGGGACTCCTTCATTGGTTGTGTTTTCGTCTATCCACTCTCCAAAATTTGATGAATCGTCAAGATCTGAATGCTTAAACTCTTGAACATCTTCACCTGTTAGCTCACTTTCCCATTCATTACCTGGAATCTTGTCATCCTCTGTAGAGTACTCTTCTTCAATGCGGATATCCATCATCACTTCTTCTTCAGCATTCATGTATCTTTCTTCTTCTATAAAAGGAGTAGAATCAAAGACAGCTTCATCTGAATCATATGTTTCCTCTTCTTCTTGATCAATCTCACACACGGCGTATTTCAAAAGACATTTGTCAATAATCTCTGATTTTTCAATATCATCCTCTTTAGTGACCAAAACTAAATATTCCATGAACTCCTCTTCTCCATCAACCTCTTCATATGTTGCATTCCACACTGGTTGCATAGTATCAGTAAAGTCTTTTTCTTGTATAGGTTCATAGATGGATTCAACATCGTTCTCTTCACTAGTATGTATGAAAGATTCTTGAGATGCAGGTGAAGATGGGCTATATTGTAAAGAAAAGTCTGCAGTATCTTCCGTTGAAGAATCATTTTCCCATTGATGTTGAAAACAATTTAGATCTGATAATGGAACTTCCATATGATCTCTAGTTCTGAAAAATTCTTCCAGGAAGAAATCATCTTCAAAAAGAAGATCATGCTCTTGTTCCGCTTGCAAAACTTCTTTGGTCTCTCCCTTGGATATATCTGACATGGATTCTTCAAACCAGCCTTCAAAAGATGAGAAAAAGAAATTTGATTCATCATTATTTTGTCCTTGAGATGATTGTCACACTTTTTCTTCCTCAAAGAAAGTTTGTAAGTTGTACATTTCTTCAGATTCTTCTTCTGATTCGTCAACCACATGGACAACCTCCTGATTTTGTTCGGTTATTTCATATGTACTAGGACCCGTTTCTTGATATAGCACAAGTTCAGGGATAACCTTCAAAAGTTTAGCATCATTTTCTCCATTAGTGTGTATGAAAGCTTCTTGAGACAAAGATGAAGACAGGTTGAACTGTAAAAGAAAATTTACAGTATCCTCTACTGAAGAATCACTCTCTAAGTGATGTAGAAAGCTATCAAGATCCAGTGATGAATCTTCCATATGATCTCCATTTTTGAGAAATTCCTCTAATGATGAATCATCTTCAAAATGAATAAGATCATGTTCTTTCTCCAATTGCAACATTCCTTTGGTCTCTTCTCCTTTGAATGTATCTGACACAGGTTCTTCAAACCAACCTTCAAAAGATGAGAAGAACAAATTGGATTCTTGATTGCTCTCTGCAACATATTTGATCTCTTCCTTGTAATTTTGCTCTTGTGAAGATTGTTGCACTTCTTCTTCAGGGAAAGTATGCAAGTTGTGCATTTCTTCAGGTTCTTCCATCAACGATTCTTCTTCATGATCAAAGAAATTATGCAAATTTTCAGCTTCTGATGAACATTCATGTTCCATATGTAAACACATGATGTCACTTGAAACAGAGTTAGGAAAATGTTCCCTTCTAATATTTGATTTACACTGGTCAAATCCCTTCACAAAGCCACCATCGGATTCGTCAGAGAGACGTTCAGGAGTATCCAAAAATCCTTGATTTTCATTTGATGCTTTTAATATTTGCATGAATCTTCTCATCTCCGAGCAACTTTCTCCATCATGTTGGTTTGTTGCATGGAACAAGCAGTAGATTTGTATTGTAGAAGACGCATCTGCCTTTTGACACAAAGGTGATACTTGATGCACAGGTGAAGCAGGTTGATCACTCACAAAGTTAATGAAAGAATCTGGTATACTTGAAGGAGATGGAACTTGCCAAAGTGGTACAACATTCAAGGGCACCAATGGTGTGATTGAATCTCTCTGGATCTTTCCAGAAGTGATCATATGATCTTCTAATTCAATAGCATACTCTTGAGCTTCTTGCAATTCTGTAGCATGTCTTTGCTTGAGGTAGAAAGAAATTTCTGAAGATTGTGCATTCGTGAAACAACTTAGCAAAATTTCTGACGAAGGATTCAAGGTGTTCATGACTTTTCCAACCAAACAGTTGAATCTAGCCACGAACTCTCGCATCGGCTCACTTCTGTGTTTCTTGATGTTTGAGAGTTTTGCAAACAAGACATGACTATCTTCTACAGGCTTGAAACGAGTGAGAAATTTCTCCCTCATTGACTCCCAACTTGTGATAGAGCTGGCAGTGAGGTGATTAAACCATTCAGCTACTGAACTTTGCAATGATTCCACAAACAAATGCACTGCAACATCTTCATGCGCAACGCCAAGAATTCCACAAGCAGTGATGAAGGCAGAAATGTGCTCATCAGGATGTTGCTTCCCATCGCCATGAAACTTTGGAAAACTTTTTCTTGATCCTTCAGGAAGCTCATGATATTCTGCTAGTGCCAAAGGTCCAATGTTGTTACCCCAAGGCAATGGTGGTGGTCGCCTTTGATTTGCATCATTGTGATTGTTGTTATTTGCATCACCCATTGCTCTAGGCTGGGGTACTGGTTCTTCTTGTAAATCTTCCTGCTTGACTTTAGGAACTATCTGAATTTCTTGAACTATGATGGATGCTTCTCCAACTTCTGTAGGAACAAGATCTTGGAAGGAAGGATCTGTAGCACCGCCTTTTCCCCTTCTTGAATAAACCTGTGAGCCAGGATTATCTACTGCCACACGGGAGATGGTAATACAGGTCTTCCTACTGCAAGATCCGCTTTATGTTCTTCTTCATCAAGGATAGCAGCTGTGTTTGTCCACTGATCAGGACTTTCCTTTTGCGCAAATATGAAACTTCTAAGGCTGCTAATGATGTCAGTTTTCTCTCCTTCCACTCGTACAAGATTTGGTTGAATAGCAGGTGGTGTAAAATTTGGTTGTTGAACTGGAGAAGAAGGATGCTAGAGAGTTATTCCCGTGACATAAGCCTAAGCTTGCTTGAAGTTTTATGCCTCATGCCCCACGGTGGGCACCAGAAAACTATTGGCATTTCAATTCGCACCTCTGGTATGCGATTTGGAAATGGACAGCTATGCACAGATAAACTGCTCTCTTATTGGAAGGGGGAGTTCCCTTTCTTGCTGATGTTCATTGAAAAGATAACTTGAATGAAACTTCGCCTATCTTCTTTTTGATTCTCAGCTGCGAGCACAAGGTTATAAAACTCTAAACGCTGCAGAAGAGGTTTTTTCCTTTTTATAAAACTTCTACTACAACTAGCATAGACTAATGACGCTTTCAACCTCCTGAGTAAATTCAGAGCAAAGGAAGTTGAAAGTGAACGAGGAATGATTGTTAACACAAAAACTTAAGCAATTTTCTTCCAGATTAACATCACAAGACTAAAAGTACTTTAATGATGAAAGCTGAAAATGAAAGCTACAGAAGCTACACATCTGACGACGATAACTTAATGAATCAATATAGAATATCAGAGCAAAGTAGGCATGAGACTTCTATTCAATATCACAAAGTTTAATACAACTCCAGGACAACAATATTATAGCAAAAGGTAGGCATACAGTAAGTGATCAAACATCGAAGAACAATGAACACAAAGTGAACAAACACCTGGAATAACAATGTTTGCAGGCTAGAATAGGCACAGCAAATTTGCTATCACAAAAGTCATTACAAACAATGGGCAAAGATGCCCTTATTTATACTAAAATCAAAGGAGTAGGGAACCCTAAAATCTCCTTGATTAACCCTAACTTGCCAACTCGCAAGCTTTATTACTATTCTAAGACAAAGATACAATAAACAAATGCTTTAAAGCAATCTACTTTAAAGCAAAGAAGATTCCAACTATCACAAGGTGATTTATTTCTAAATATAGAATGGATGAGATTAGGATGAAAGCACATGCTTTAAAATAAAAAGCATATGTTTTAAAGCTGCTTTATTTTGAAATGCATCCTCATCAACATTCTAGCTTTTTGGTGATGTCATCCGTTGATATTCTGGGAAACAATATCTTTTAAAAAGCAAGTGACCACATCTCTGCCAGGAACACTGATACTCTCTAGAACACTATTTTGATTCTTTAACATTTCTTCACCATTGGCAACCATCTGAAGAAATTCGTGAACTTCACCCGTAGCCTTGTCAAATTTCACTGTCATTGCGGCAAGACGACTCATCTTGCCTGCATTGATATCATCATTAAAGTTGTTGTGGATGAGAGTCTAGAACTCTGCTTGCACTTCCCCAAGGTCGTACAGGGTACCATTTTCTTTCTCATATGAACACGGGATCTAAGAGACAAAGGATCTGACAAACTTGAGGATGCCGATTACCTGTTCTTTCCATTCTGTCAACTCTAAAATCATACTGTCATAAGTTTTTACTGTGAAAAGGTATTGCACTTTCCAAGTAGAAACTGTCTTCTTATCTTCAGCTGAATCAACAATATCAAGTGCAATCTTCAAGTCGGAGATAATGATCTCAAATATTGGTCTATTTTCTGCCATGATCTGCTGCAACCCCTGTATGCCTTGGCATAAATCATGAGCGTTGTACTTCAACTGATAAAGCTCTGCAAGTACAACTCTCCCTTTGGTCACAAATTCTTCTACCCAACTGTCCATGTGCCTCCCATAGAGGACCAACTTATTGAAATGCCGCTGATCGGCTGGTGATCCAAGACTTGGTGGAAGAAGCAAATCAACCTGTGAAGTGCCATGGAAAAGGTTGGAAATGTATTGCCGCAACTGTCAAACCTCAGCTTTGAGAGCTGCCTTATCTTCTCCATCTCTCAACACCCTTTCCTTCAAGCTATCCGATGCAACCTCGAAGAGATTGATGTCCGTATGGCGAGTACTTCTGCCAAGGTTAGCTTTGACAACTGTGAAGTCATCAACCTCGACATCATTAGCACTTCTATTTTTTGGAGGTGTTGCAGTCTCAAGAATTATTTCTCCATCTGCATTCTTCTCAATGCGAATCTGCTTCTTCAGCTGCTTGTTTGGTGTGTCTTGATAGACGCTTTTTAGCTCTGTTAAGTCCAGCTGATATGAGGGCTTTCTTCTCTTCCTTCCCAGAATGTTTTCAAGCCAAGATGAGCCATCCTCTCTTGGAAACTCGGTTCTCGCCTCATCAGCTCCTGATGAATCAATGCTTGCATCAAAGTTGCGAACCGGTGAATCTGGCTCTGAATCTATGTGAATAGGAGAAGGGATCGGTGAAGAAGGTGGAGATACATGATCTGAAGGTAACACTTCAACATCCGGCGTTGTTTCAACAGGAACTTCTGGTTCAACTGGTGGATGTTCCTGTTGGACATGAGCTGGGGACTCATCTTTTTTCCTCTTTAACTTTGCCATTTTTGTTCCCTCTGGGAGAACACTCATAGCTTTTACTCTTTGTTTTGGCTTGGAAGTGGAAGGTTCTAATGGTTGCACAACTAGCGGCTCTGCTACTGGAATATCATCCTTCCGCTTAGTCTTCAAGAATATCAAATTGTTTTTAACCACTCGACTTGTTCTCTCCTTAATGGAAGTACTCTCTTTTACTGACCAATTAACTAGCGGCAACGGTTGTTGCTCAATTTGGTCTCTGAAATACGTGGGAAGTAGAACTTCACCACTCTTTGTCAAACCCTCTATGTCTTCTGATAGGATATCAGACATTTGCTGAATAGTGAACCTGCTGTAACTGCGTCCTCATACTTCATACTCATCAGCACAATTAGCCCAGAAGTCTTCAACTGCAAACTTGTGTGTACAATTCTGACCAAGATGTGATGCATAAACACCACGGGGATCATATGAAGATCTCCTGTCGAAAAACTTAAGACCATATCTGGATGATTCATTATCGATTGCCTTGACATCTGCTCCAGATCTACATCTGTAAATACTCATCCCAAGTGGAAAATTGAAGGCAGTCTTGCGTCTGCTATGCAAAAATGTATGCACTTTATAAGCTTGCCTCAAAAATTCCATAAATGCTATTTCGTCTGTAGGATATCGCGGCAACATGGCTGGCTCTTCTGAGAAGCCATATATTCTGATGTAGGAAAAAGTAGGAAATTGGATAAACCAATCAGCCCATTCTGCCATTGCTATTCTAGCCTCTACAGAAAACTGTATATGCAACTCCTTGTCCATGTCTCGCACTGCATGCATCAAGAAAGCATCGTTCACCCGCCTGTAATGTCGTTCAGCTTGAGAGATCTCTAACTGCGGGAAATGATGATACACATGTTGAGTACCCAGAGTTCCAACAACATTCAAACCTCTGAATTGACCCTGAAAAGCCATCAAATACACAAGGTATGATATCATGTGGAATTCATGAGCCCTTTGAAAATCAATTATTTGTTGGTGGAGACAATCACTGATTAGTGCCGACCAATCATAGAATTCGGTTCCGTCAACAATCTGGGACATGATGTAAAACATCCAAGGCTGAAATTTGTTTGCATCTGCTTAACCCGTGATATGACTTAGCAGAGTAATCATTATTGCATGCTCCTCCTTGAATTCTCCACGTCCAACGTTCTTGGGCACAATATTCTGCTTTTCTTTCAACCACCTCTGACCAATCTTTTTTCTGTATTTTTCCTTATCATTGTTCCAAACCCTCTTGCATTCTTCAAGTGAAACAGTTAAGTTTTCTCTCCAAATAGGTATTGTAAAACACTTTTCAATGTCGTTTGGCCTCAAGCTACAGAGCACACGCCCATCACCTGACTGAATTTCTCTTGTGACCGAGTTGTAATGCGTCACGTAAGCAATCACAAACTCAATACTTTGCACGGTGGTAGGAAAGGATGCTGCTGCAAGCAAACTAGAGTGTCCAAGATTCCCGATGGCATTATTTCCTGCATCCTCCAAGGAGTGTAAATTGATTACTGGAAGTACTTTATGCAAGTTTGTTTCACAAGTTTTCAGGTAATCATGAACCAATGCTGTTTTGTGCCTAATTTGTGTTGGAGAGTACTGCATATTAGAAGATTTTAAAATCGACTGTGAACACACCTATGTTGGAAAAAGTATTGAACAGATGGCTGAAAATTATTTGCTAATTTTTAGAAAAAGCAGAGTGTGAGCCAAAAAAGCTTGCACATGGGTTTTGTAGATAATTTCGTTTCTAAGCAACCTAGATTGTCAGATTTTGAAAAAGCGGAGATTTTCTCGAAAAAGCAGGAAAAAAGCAGTTTCCCGAAAAAAGCACAACTCCCAATCTTCAAGAGGATGATAATCTGGATGGACCCATCTCGACGAAAACTGAAAAAGCTTTGGTCGGATTTCTAAAAAATGATCTCCTTGAAATAAGGACCCTGAAAAAGCAAGCCTCTCTTCTTCCTCAACCCGAATCTATGAAGAAAACTGAAAAAGTACCTGGTTTGGGTCTTCGAATCTTCATTGAAAGAAAAATAAAATCTTTCCTCTGGATGCAACCTGCAAAAGAAAATGAAATAAAGAAGCCTAAAGCTTGTCTTTATAAATCTTTTGGTCGAAAAAATAGCTTTACTTGTGTGAGAAGAAAACTTCATCCTCATCCAAGAAGAAAGCATCTTTTAAAGCATAAATCCAAGTGGATGTCTTTGAATAGGAAGAATCCCTATTTTGTAGGAGCCTATGGCTTCATGTGCAAGATGACGAAAAATATCTTCTTTGATGATGTCATCGAATGCGCGAGTTGGAAGAAGTGTTAACAAAATTTCTTTCATTTTCGACACTTCAACACTCGTTTTGACTCAAATATGGCCTGTCTCTGACTTCAACAAGGCGGGAAAATGTCATCATGAACTGAAAAAGCTAACTGATCCTGACATTTTGGAGATTGATCAACTAAGATTCCATCCCCTACCTCCGTTCGACGATCTGACATCGTTTGACCAAGTTTGACCTCCTGAAAACTGCCAACGGGCGAAGATTGGTAACAAGGCATGTCAGAAAACACTGAAAACATGAAAATATTCTAACACTGCCCAAGTTGGGTGCCCCAAGCCTCCTGGGGTGCCCAGTTTCCCAACACTTAGCCATTTTTTTAGTTTTTTCAATTTCTTGGTTTGCGTGCACATTCCGGAGGCACAGGACCCCTATTTAGCTATCGATTTCTATCAACTGGGATGAAAATGAGTCTGATGATCTGGCAAATATGCAAGCCTGATGAAAATTGAGCTGATTGTACCTTCTGTTTGCCTCGAAAAATGTGCCAAACTGATCAACACTGAACCGGAGCGGGCTGACAGAAGGAGATTCACGTTTTTCAAGAAAAACATGAAAAATAATCTAACACTGGAGAGTTTGGGTGCCCCAAGCCTCCTGGGGTGCCCAGTTTGTCAACACTTAGCCATTTTTAAAAAAAAATTCAATTTTGTACCTTTTCTCGATTTCTGTGCCGACAGCTCCTGTTCGATCTTCGATTTCGGTTGTTTTGGCGACTGTCGAGGCGGGACGGAGGGTGATTTGAGTAGTTTGAACATATCTGTGATGAAATCCTAGCTTTGACTAACTTTTGACCAAGTTTGACCAACCGGAAAAGAGCTAACGGAAGCATTTTTGACGTTTCTCGAAAAATGTGAAAAAAAAACTAACACAGGAGAGGATGGGCGCCCCAAGCCTCCTGGGGCACCCAGTTTCACCAGACTTAGCCATTTTTATGATTTTCCAACTTTTCCATTCACCTTGGATCCATCTTGCATTGTTTTGTGTGCATCGTCGAGTCGACGGCCGTTTGTCAGTTTTGCGTCGTTGAAACAGCGTTGGAAACTCATCGAAGGGTTTTGGCAGGTGAACTTTTCTATGTTGATGACTTTTGAGCTCATGCTTCACCTTGTGAAAAAGCAAAAATGACCCAGTAGAGAAAACTTGGTCGTTTGAAGATTCCATCTGAACCGTGCCGATCGTGGAGCAAAATTGACCAATGAGAATCGAGCGCGACACTTGATTTGGAGATTCTATTTTTAGAAAGTTTTGCCAACATCCATATCTCAAGAAACCCAGAAAACCTAACTCGACGTCTATTTTTAGAAATTTTGCTTTTTTGACTTTTTGACGAAAAATTTTCTAGACTTGTTTCAAAATGCCTTAATGAAGCAAAAAAATTTGGTTGGGTACAACAAACATCCAGACAAAAAATTCAATCTCCAAGATCAAACAATTTAACAAGGATGTAAGCTTCTCAAGCCAAAGAAGATCAAACTAATCCATTTCCCATTTCAGGAAATCAGCCCATAAAAACATCTCCTAACAATTCTCATCAATGTATGATATTTTAAAACTTCAAATACAAAGGGAGATTAATTTTGCTATCCATCTCTCACAATGAATCCTCCAGAACCATCTATAAGCAATTCAAGATCCATAACTATGAAAGAAAGCATAAAACACCTAAGAGACAATGGGCAATACCTCTCAAGTAATAAACTATCGAGTAGACCAAGAGTGGGGAATGAGAATGCTCTGCCAGGGTAACCAAGTCTACAAGACTTCTCCAAGAGCAATCTCCTCATTGGTCTCTATTGAACTCACGTCCAACTAAGGTAAAAACTCCTTGAAATTTCAGCTACAAACTCTGATCAAGCACAACATATACAGTCTCACCTTATTCTCCATGTATCCATGAGTACCTTTGAACAATCACCTCATGCTAAACTCCAACTGCATCATTACACTATTATGAAGTAATCAAGCAAATGATAAATGTACCCAAACATAGAGAAGTTACCAGACCACTGTCAAAGCTCCAATCATCTGAATCAGAAACTTATCATGACATCATGATCTTACCATCTCCCTTAGGAGATTCCATGCTCTAGGTGCACATAACCATGGTCTCTAGATCAATGTATCATACCAAAATTCAAATGCAGAAATCATGATATGAAACAAACCAAAACTCTAAACCAACATCACCTGTCAAGCACCACCAACACCTCAACGAAGGATTTCATGAATCCTCCACGACTCCAAGATGTTTCTCATCCTCAAATAGTGTCCTTGCAAATGCTAAAGAACCCTTCTGTAGCACCAAGATCAAAGAGCTCCTCCTAGTAACATCTGCAACACTAAAGAAGATCATTCACCACTAAGTGATGAATCTGCAGTCATTGCTAAAGCTCCTACTGAACTGTAACAACTAAGCTTTTCAAGCATAATGACCAAACATCTCCTAATCTGAAAATCCTCCAGGTCCACACATTAACATGTCCATGTGACAATAAAACCAAATGGCACCAAGATCTCCAAACCAAGGAAATAAGCTATCACTGTCAATAGCTTACACAAACCTGTGTATTCAAGCTATACATGACATCATGATACACATGCTACACGTCCCCTTAACTGACTATTCAGGTACTTTATAACATCCATTCTCTCATCCCAAAATAGTCACACCAATGCACAAGTGACTACAGACAAGGCCAGCTAACAAATCTACACAATCAAATAATCAATCTTGTGGGTATAGACCGTCCACTTCCGAGTTATCCCACTGCGCAATCAATAGGCTGTACACACCTAAAAAACTACATAACTCGTAGATCCAAATATACTGAAACATGCAAACTCACTATTGCACTAGATACTGCAAAACTGAGATCTCAAGGAATAGATTACAATGTAGACAACATGACTCAAGCACCAGATTACTTACAAATCTGATTCACCAAACATGTCCACAACCTGAGCACCATAGTCAAGAAACCAGAAGCATAACCACATAAATGTTGAGTGTCATATCACATACCAGCACTCCCATGCAGAGAAAGCATTTCACCTCCTCACACCATGCACAAAGCATGCATGCAAAACTGCAACTATATCATCGAGCAACACCTCAAAAGCCAGGGTCTAGAAATAGCTTAAGTACAGCTTCACAAAACCACAAGTTTTTCTCTTGACCGTGTAAAAACCTGCAAAACCACTGTGTTTGAAAAACACCCATGCACATCCATACCCACTTCACGTCTGGAAAACCCAAAAGTCTATAATACAAACTCCATAATAGTTAAACTAGAATAATGGATCATCATGAATATGCATAACCATAGATTTTAAGGAAAAACTATAAAACCCCTCAAATCCAATAAACATGAATATGAGTCATGCAAGTACAAAATATCCATTTAAGGAAACAACAGTTCAAGAGCTTCAGGCCCACTTGTAGACCAATCCCTCAAGCCACCAACATGCACATGCATTTGAGAGAATCGGGCTATTATAGAATCTCCCAAATCTTCCAATGGTCAACTCCATAGCCTTTATGCAACTGGGGCAACAGAAACAATGCTTTCCAATACTAGAAACAAATATCCAGCATAAACACACTTCTCCATGGCTGAGTAGCAACACAAACTTCTTCATATCACAAGGAAGCCTCTCACACAGACACCCAATATGAAGGTTATTGCAGAGACACAACCACAAAGCATAATCCACCCCATGCAATAGGATTATACATTGTCAACTAAAAGCCTCAGGCCACACCATGACCAGCTCCAGTCTCTCCATTTTCACCATCCTTCAAGCACTGCTGAAACATGAAAACAAGATCGACTGCCAGACTTCACTCAAACAAGGATCAATAATCAGACGATTCCTTTAGATTTCCTCAAGCCTGTCACACTAAGAAATCATCACAGAAGGAATAACCAGACCTTGTACACCAGGAACTCTTACATGCAAACACATGCAACATACAAATGTACAAATGTAAGCAACAAAGTAGATCCCAGAAGAAGGCTCTGATACCATTTGTAAGGAAATGTGAGCATCTCATAATGTATTTCTAAGAACAGTGGTGTCTTTGACAGATTTAAATTCTTTTCAATTGCTTCAAAAACATGCACAACTATGCCATTAAAGCGGAAACATACATAGAACATTTCCAACATTGACTCTTAGAGGAAAGTACAAGCGACATTAACCAGTTTCAACAACAAAAATATTAATCATGAAAGACAGAACAAGAACACAGATTTACGTGGGGAAAACCCTTATGGGTAAAAAACCCCACACTCCAAATCACCGAGCCATTGTATTATTCAATAACCAAATAGTTACAATACATTTACAGGCTCGTAGCCTTTATAGGAGGTTAACATCTTGTTCCTTTTGAAGAATAGCTAACAGTATAACCCTTCACAAAGTTCTCCAACACTCGGGTTAGCATACTGTTATCGTGCCACAAATAGCACACAATATGGAACTTCACCCTCTCGGCCAGAATCCCCTTCACCCGAACTCTATTTTCACTTTCTCCTCAGTCCCTTCACATGCTGTTATCATGCAGCGTACCACATTCAGCATAGGAAATCACTGAATAAGAAAACCTGAGCTTATCGAAATGAACTCTCCATCTCATCGACTCTATCGATTCCCACATTGTTTTAGCAATACAATCGATTCGACCGTCCGAGCAACCAACCGTTTTAGTTACGCAGTCCAACTGTCCAAACTGTCGCCTGACTGTTCACATTCGTGAGAACTTATTAGTCCCACATGCACCCATTCAAGTCAGATATCCAAGTTTATATCCCTGACCACATGTAAGATAACCGTCGACACTTTTGCTGACAAGACCAAGCAGCTCACCGAACATCGGAAAGACCTTGGCCGACGTAGAGACATTTCCAAACTACATCGATGGTTATAATCTTGCCGATCCAAATCGTCAACAGTTCATCAGAGTAACACAAGACAATCAGAGAGAGAACACAAGACTTCGCCGACAATGTTCCTCCTACCGATGCTCGAGCCTTTGCCAGTCCTCCATCGGAGTAACACAACACATCGGAGCAACTGCCAAAACTCAACCCTATAGCTCTTCTCACACCAACGCCCAAGCCAATGTCATTCATCGGAGTGACCACAGGCTATCAGAGAGGAAACTCTAATCCATGCCAATAGTAAAGTCTTCGTGATAGCCACTAGCCCGTCATCGGTCAGACCCCGCACATCGGGAGAAGTCTCCCAAGCTGCTCCGACAATGTTAAGTCCCACCGATCCAAAACCTCCACAGTTCCGTTGGAGTAAGACATTACATCGGAGGAACTTCTCTTCGCTGGGCCGACAGTTGTTCTCACTCCGATGGTCTTCACACCGACCACATCATCATCAAGACACAAATCATTGATGATAATACTTTCATCTGTGCTAATAGTAAACTTCATATCGATGACTGTTCATGTTGAACCATTGAACCCGATGAACTGAACCATTTAACCGAAGAACCAATGAACCATTGAACCTATGCCATTGAACCAAGGAACCATTGAAACATTGAACCTGTAATCTGAGTCACAAGGACTCAACAGTTTGAGTCCATACAATGCTTTCCTTAACCTGTAGACCATATCTCTCTGATCAGACAACTAAAATCCTTTTAGTTCCTCAATGTAGACTTCTTCTTCTAACTCTCCATTTAGAAATGCTGACTTGACATCCATCTGATAGACTTTGAAATATTTATAAGCAAAAAAATCAAGAAACAATCTGACTGCCTCTATTCTTGCCACTGGAGCAAAAGTTTCTTCAAAATCAATTCTTTCCACTTGAGAATATCCTTTGCATACCAACCTTGCTTTATTTTTTACAACAACACCATCTTCATTTAGTTTATTTTGGAAGACCCATTTAGTTCCAATCACATTTTTGTCTTCAGGTCTAGAAACAGGATCCCAAGTGTGATTCTTTTCAATTTGCATTAGTTCTTCTTCCATTGCTTTTGTCCAATTTTTATCATTGCAAGCTCACTTACTGATTTTGGTTCAATCTTTGAAATTAAACAAATCTCTTCTTGATCTTCAACAATTCTTCTCCTAGTTCAAACATCTTTATGTCTATCTCCTATGATCTAATCTTCAGGATGATTCAGTCTTACATACCTGGGAGTTTTGGAATTTTCTAGAACTTCTATTTCTTGAACTTGTTCCTCAACTTCTGCATTATCCTCTTGAGTTATTGGATTTTCCGGATCAATCTAAATTTGAGTCTAGGTTTGAACTTGTCTTCTTTGACTTTGACTTTCATCTTGATCATCCGATTCATATCCGCAAGACTTGGAATGTCCTTTGCTCTCATCAACTCTAACATTTGCACTTTCAACAATCGTTTTCAATCTTTTGTTAAAACACCGGTAGGCCTTGCTTTGAGTAGAATAACCCAAGAATATCGCTTGATCACTTCTTGCTTCAAACTTCCCTAGATCCTCATCTCTTTTGATATAGCACTTACTACCAAAAACTCTGAAATACTTCACAGTAGGAGCATGACCAAACCATAGTTTAGAAGGGGTCTTACCAAAATTGCCTTTGATCTACACTTGGTTAAGAGTGTAGACAACAATACTCACAGCTTCTCCACAATAGACTTGTGGAACATTTGCTTCCATCATCATGGTCCTAGTAACTTCTTGAATGGTCCGGTTCTTTCTTTCCATAACTCCATTCTGCTGAGGAGTCTTAGGAGCAGATAACTATCTTTTTATTCCTTGCTTCTCACAGAATAAATCAAACTCACCGGAAGAAACTCTCCACCTCTATCAAATCTTAGACACTTTATCTTCACACCAATCTCATTCTCCACCATGACCTTGAACACTTTGAATTTGTCAGGAGCTTCTAATTTTTCTTTTAAGAAGGTTACCCACATCATCCAGGAGTAATCATCAATTAGCAACATGAAATATTTGTCTCCTTGTACATTTCTAATTCTAGCAGGACCACAAAGATCAGTATGCACAAGTTCCAACAATCCACTTGATGACTATTCTTTACTCTTGAATGAAATTCTGTTTTGTTTACCCAATTGACATTCTTTGCACATGCTATCAATAGGTTTCACAAGTCTTGGAAGATCTCTTACAGCCCAAGTGGAACTTATCTTAACAATGTTATCAAAATTTACATGACACATTCTCCTATGCCAGAGCCAACTCTGATCCACATGAGCAATCAAGCAACTTTTACCTGAACTACTTAAATGAAAGATGTTACCTCTAGTCTGAGTACCGGATGCAATTTCAGTTCTAGAGCTTTCCAAGATTCTGCATTTTCCATTCTCGAATTTGAGGTCATAACCCTTATCAACCAACTATCCAACACTGAGAAGATTATGCTTTAGTCCTTCCCCATACAAAACATCATTGGTGTTATTCTTACCATCAAAAGAGATGGATCCTTTGCCACAGATTCTACCAGTTGAATTGTCTCCAAATTTCACAAGCCCACCTTCATATTTTTCAAACCTTACAAACTTACTTTTATCACCAGTCATATGATGAGAACATCCACTATCAATCACCCATTCATCCTTTCAACACCCTGAGCAACCAAGGCACTTTCCACATTTGCACAACTAGTAGATTCATTAGACATCAGATCTTCTTTGATAGTAATGAACACCCAATCATTTTTAGTGGAACCTCCATGATCAGATTCATCATCTGTGACTCCTTCTCCAGCTTCTTGGACATAGTAGCATTTCTTCTAACCTTTATATCTGTTAGGGTTTGGTTTTGAAAATCTCTCTGGACATCTTGAGGCTAAATGACCAATCTTATTACAAGCAAAACATTTGAGTGGCAATTTTCCTTCATACTTACCGGATCCTCTTGGCATTCTTTTGGTAATAAGAGCTTCAAGATCTGTAGTCTCAATTTCATCATCTTCAAGATCCTTCCTTGTCTTCACAAATCTATTTGATCTTGTTGAAGAGCTTTCACCCGGATCATATCTTTTTTTTCCATATACACTAGCCTTAAATGCAGATTCAGACTTAGGAAGAGAATCACCAAATTCACTTAATTCAAAAGATGAAATTTTGCCAACCAGCTGATCTCTTGTAACTTCTGAGATAGTCCTAATCTCCTCTATAGCAACAACATTATGTTTGTATGAATTAGGCAAAGATCTGAGCAATTTTGCCACAATCTCTGATTCTTCCAAAGTTCCACCAACACACCTGACACCACATACAAGTTCATTTATCTTTTGCATGTAGATTATGATGTTTTCATCTTCACTCATCGTCAAATTTTCAAATTTTCCTCTTAGACTTTGTAGCTTGGCACATTTGACATATTCATCGCCTTCATATAGATTCTCCAACTTCTTCCAGATTTCATGAGCAATTTTTAGTCCAAAGATGTTTGTCATTTTTGAATCAGTCAGGGCACTCAATAAGGCTTCTTTAGCTTGAAAGTTATTTTCAGCATCTTTGAGTTCATTTGGAGTTGACGGACCTTTCTCTGAAGGATTATACTCATCCTTAGTTAACACCCAATACACATCACCCATGCATTGTAAATGGCACTCCATGCGACTCTTCCAAACAGAGTAATTTGTTCCATCAAATCTCAGACTATCCTTCTTGTAGGTCAAATTCCTGGATCTCCTCGGGCGGTTAAGCTCCTTTTAGAGGAACTTGGCTCTAATACCAATTGTTGGAATTAGTCCGGACAACTGAGAGTGGGGGGGTGAATCAGTTGTCTCACAAATTTAACCTTTTATGCTTTTATTCTTCTTTATCAACTTATAATCAGATTAATAATGTAAACATTAAAGCATGAATCAACAACACATGAGCAGAAATAAACTGAACACACATAACACCGGAATTTTTATGTGGAAACCTGGTTAAGGGAAAACTACGGTGGGGGTTAACCCACAAGATTCGTACCCTATTAAAAGTACTTAGAAGAAAAGAGAAGGCACATGCCTTCAGGCTCACTGCCCAGAGATCACTGCTCAAGAGAGGCTCATTACCTATAGAATTTTTGTTTGATACAGAAAGAATTAACTCATAAATAGCATCTCCTTCATGCCTGGTTCAGTTTCATTGAATGCTCACAAAACTTATGCTCTGCCCCAAATATTTCTTCTCTAACTCTTCATCAAAACAACTCTTGTTCTTCTGCTTCTCCTCTACTCTGCTCTGCCTTTGATCCTTTCTTCAGATTATATTATTTTCGCACAAGGATGCTTTTTTCACAACTCATCTATATGCCTTTATATCCTTCATCAACCTTGGAATAAACATCAAGGTCGACATTACAAACATCTGACTTAATGCGAATCACTTTGTTGTCGGCCAAACATAATTGGGACTCAAATCTTCCTCGATCAACATGATATGCTTCATAAAATTATTCTTGGATCATCCGCAACACGCTTGAAACATCTGGTCGGCCAGGACTGGGAAGAACAACACCAAGAAGGAAATCTTGATCAACAAGCTCAAACTTCAATGCGAACCTCCAACATAGCAGTCACACGATCCAGAGACCTCCACAAGCACATTGAATTCAATAAAGACATCCGCACACCTTCAAATCATCATAATCACTTGCATCTTCATCCAGAACCTCAAGAACACTGTCTTCCATGACTGTGACACTAGAAATATTGCTTGCAAACCTCCAAACCACAAACCACTTGAGTTGATGATACACACTGACTTAGCAAACAGGCCTCTAGATCCGCAGATCATCATTTTATATTTCTTAAACAATCCGGACCTCTTTCTGGTCACTCTGTCTCTTCTGAACACTGCAAAACTGGTTCTACTCAGATGGCCTTAGCTTTTTCAAATCTTCATGTGAACGTTTCAAATCTTAATTGGAGCTTCTTCAGATAATCCTCTACTCATCCATATGGTCCACATACATTGATCTTTATTAATTTTCTCAATATCCTCAACATTCCAAGCTTCTAAACAGGCAACAAAATAGGATACAGTTGACACCAATGGCAAAAAGGATATGTTGACATCAATGACAACACCGATTAGGCACATATTTGCAACATGACATGCATGCAACATTTTAGATCTTGTGGAAGGATGTATCCTCGATGTTTTGTAAGAAAGTAATTGGCAAAATGATTGTTATATTATAGACTAAATTTGCTTTGAAATTAGTTATTTTCTGTGTGTTGAGTTTACCTTTTGAGAGAGGGTGTTGAATGCGAGTTAACATAGAAGGTTGATCCTCTTTTCAGGATTTTATTGTTACTTATAAGTACTTTGGCCAAAGACCTATCTTCATTGAAATAGATGAATGTATGTGTCTAGCAAAACTATATTATGTTTCTCTGCTACATCCTAATTATTAAGTATTGCACATTCTAGTTAGATATGCATTTAGACATCAGATTGTATTGAGTGTTCCCTCTTGCCAGTTGTTTCTAAGTTGCTAGGCATTTCATGCATGGTTAGGTATCCTTCATGTCATGAAGGATTTTGGGGCAGCATAAATGCTTCATGGTTGGGCAGAAAAGCGCCTAGTCCATGTTCTTGTTTCTCGGGCTTGCGGATGACCATGCAGGTTAGTGGCGACTTGTGATAGTGATTCTATTTATTGTTTATTACTTATATATTGTACTTAATTATTTTATTGAGATAACTTTATGGCATGAGAGCCAAAGATGTAACTTTGTATATTATTTTATTGTGTTAACACCTGGTTATGGCAAGTGGATTTGTAAGATGTATTGTGACATTATTGCTTAATGTATAGAAGATTTACCCTTTTGTTTAAGTTAATGTGAATGAGTTGAATATTTACTTTAGTTTATGGATTGTGTATTTTACAATATCTATCTCCCCATAGTCATGGCCATGCATCTTGGAATAGTGAATAACTCCTCTTATGCTCTTACACGTCGTAGATTTTGTCATAACATTCATATCGACCAATTTAATCATAATCACTCGATGAGGGTAATTGTTAAGGTTTAGGTGCCAGCTACCTTGTAAATCCTATCATTTAAATTATTCGAACATGCTTGTTAAGGTGTCTAGGTACCTAGGGTGTAACTAGGATATAATTTGTAATAATGTTCCACTTATAGTTTATAAATGCATTCATAAGGGATGAAGGGGTTCTATAGCAATAGTTAATAATTAATTGTGACTTGTGGAGATAAATTAATTGATTAAATCTCTACCTCTAAGTAAGGTTCTTGGGAAAGAGTGGAGAATGACTCTTGAGTTCCATGCAGGTGTCTTTTGGTATTCCCCAAGTTGGGTGCTTGGGAGAGTGAAGAAAAAGACTATTCTATGATGATATTTCACATTCTAGGAGGAAAATCAATGGATGGAGGCATTGGAAATGAAGAGGCAGGTTTTGGGCATCATATTTGGTGCCTTGACTTCTATTATGACTATATATTGGCACCTTAGATAGTCATAAAGAGTGAGGGATAGAAAGAAGTTGTAGGAACATGATAAAGAATTGGATATGTTGAGATTGTTCACAGACCTACACATGTGTTTCTATATTAGAGGCAAATAAGAGAATAGAAGTGTGTTGCATTATAATTGTCACATCTCTAATTTTGACTATGTTTTACTTTTTACTTGTATGTAATTAGTAGATAATTTTCCATGAATTAAGGATTTGACGTTATATGGAAATGTTAAGATAAATCAATGATATCACGAGTTTATGTTTATATGTTTAGAATTTAGACATGTGATTATATGATGTCAAGATTATTTATTCATAAGGTTTATGGATTGACTAACAATGCACTAATCCTAGTTTGCTGAATGCAAGTTGTAACTAGGAAATAGGTTTCCACCCTCCCAGAAAGAGAGGGAGAGCATCATTAGAGAGAAGAGAACAGACATATGGATAGAACGAATTGGTTTCCATCTAAGTCTCGTGTTTTCATAGTTTAGTGAACTCTCATCATGTTTGGTAAGTTGTGTTCGACCCAACTAGTCTAAGTTTGGTTTCGACTCAACAGTCGTCGATTTCTCGTCAAGATTCTTTAGTGTAGGTTTTGTTGAAAAACCAAGTCAAGATAATATGACCATCGACAAGATATGGTTGATAGTCGTTATTTTCCTTATGTGATATGAATATAGTTTATATTATTATAACAAATTAAATATTTTTCGTTAAGCTATTTCATTATCGATGATTTCTGATAAGTTTTCCATTTTGATAACTATCTATGTCAATTTTTATGCAAGATAGAGAGGGGAAGAATACCTCGACCCCATTCTAGTATCTTGTCAAGTGATAGGAAAAATGTAAGTATAAATTGTATATACCTACACTATGATGTTTTGTATCTATTTAAATATTACCCATAAGCTTTAATTTATAGTATGTTGTCGAAGTGCTTCATAAGCATCGTGGTATGGTAGCAATTATTGCAAACCTCTTCATGTTTTTACGTGATCACTTATTTATCCTCTACTCCATGACCATTTGGAGAGTGTGTAGGAGTGTTTCAACTACTTTAGAAGTGGTCTTTAATGACCATTAACTCCTTTATCTGCATGTCATCGCCAAGAGCTTAGGTAACCTTGTTTTTGGGTAGATAACCATGGGGTGGATAGAGTGGAGTGAATCCTTTTAAAAGGCTATATTGTCGATGTAAGGGGCGATATATTGACTATTGGATAGTGACTCCAATTTGAAGTGATAAAAATGTAGACTGTGTTTAACACAGAGGCATAGTGTGCAAGAGTTTGCAGGGCATAAACTAGAGACTCCATAGAGCTTAGATATCTCTTACCATAGAGAGAGATAGACTTAAGTGATCCATAATGAGGGAGCAAAGATAACGTAGAAGAAAGCATATCTAGAGCACGAGTAGCAAAGATAGAGAGGAAGAACTATTCAGGTTTTAGAAACCGATATCAAGAGGTAAGAGTATCTCATTCAAATGAGTTTATTTTTCTTTATCTACAATGTTTGTTTTCTGTATTTGTCACAGAGTTGTGATTTTGTAGAGAAAGCATTATAGTTTCGAGAACAAAGCAATTACTTTGTAATAGCACTCAGATAAGTAGAAGCTTTTGAGACCGATTATTGTTAGAGTATTAACACTGCTATGACTGTTTTAAACCGTATAGTAGAAAATAGAGGAATACCATAGTTTCCAGAGCAAATACTTTGAATGTTAACTCTCTTACCTTAGTTTAATAACCTCAAACTCATAGTAAAAATTTGAAGGATGATAGGCCAAGAAATCTGGTTATATTACCTTTAGATAGTAAACTTTTGTAGGTCGAAAGGTCAAGAGATCTTAGTTAAATGTTCAAAGCATAGAAAATCTTACAGGCTGAAGAACAATGTGGCACATATCTGTTGAAGGCCGGATGTATTTATTCATACTCAGTCAACAATATCTATTTGTTATGTAGGTTATGATTTCTCTTCATCCCTATAGTCGCCTTGACAATATTTATGATTGTATTTATTTGTTAGATGACTCTGTATCACTCAAGCCGTATGATCAAGATGCTTAAGGAGAAGATTTTGAGTTCTATGTTTAGTTTTCCATTATCTTTCTTCTATCTTAGTGGTACAATAAGATAGGATGCATATATAAGAGCTAGATTAAACTTGTCAAAGACTCTAGTATTAACCTAGAGGTAAGCTTACATAGGAGTTGAGACAGAGATAGGTTTTCATTTCCAAGGTTATATGTATAAATGATACTATGTACTATCAAAGAATTAGTGATAGGATTCACTCGTTCTTAAGTATATAGAAATGATATAAATACATATGCAAATACATAGAATGATAACCAAATACTTGCATAAACAAACACCAATGATTCAACACCCAATCATGCTTTATTAATTGTTTTTACAGGTTTGATTACACTGATAATCATGTCTGATACAGAGTATAGCAGACTGATTAAACCTATAAAAAGTGTTTGCAAAGCCTATTCAAATTAAAGATTTGAATATTGAATTCGTTTACAATTGAATAACACTTCTTCTAGGCACAATATGAAACCATACAAAGTAAATAGATGACTGATATAGAATGGAATAGTGTTGCTGTCCACAATGAAAGTCTGATATGAAGCCTGTTGATGTAGACAATGATGTAGTAGCTCCTTATTAGCCACAATTCCTCCAAGATTGATGGCGCTTGAACCCTAGGTGTTGAGGATGCCAAAACTCCACAAAATATCAATATCTATCAAACCCTTGATGACTGATAAAGAATTTGCTGAGGTTTGATATGATAAAATGCTGATGCAAAACTGAGTTTCTGAGGTTTGATATGATTAAATACTAATGCAAATATGAGTTTTTGAGGTCTGATATGCAATGTAACAACTAATGAATTTCTTATGTATGGCAGCAATTTCACCCTAATAATGATGGTGACCTCCTTCAAACTCCATGGTTAGGGTTTAGTAAACAAAATCAGACCTTAATAAATATAAACCCTTCATATGTACCTGCATTATAAAACCCTTCCATGGATGATATAATCTCTCACAAGGACCTACAAATAAATTACATATATCCTTGCCCAAATCACACAAAATCCAAATGAATATTTGTTACAAATCCTTTAATTTGGAAGTCCAAAACCCTAGCAACTGTAAACCTGCAAATGTCTATCAATTCTAGCTCTTCTATGATACCAAAATTCTCTAATGAAGGTCAATAGCAAACCTTAAATGAATTTCACCTCTCAAGTGGTATTGGGTTTTCATCCAAACTACAATTTCTAAGGGTTTTCATCCCTAGAAGCAAGCTAAACCAAAAGTTACAACATAAATGGAAATATCCAAGACAATGTCAAAATACTTAATGATGAAAATGACCTCCCAAGCACCTTATTTTATAACCCTCAAGTGAAGCGCCCAAATTTGCAATATTTTATACAAGTTTCATGTCCACCGCCATAATTTGGGATTAAAATATTATTTTATTTCACTCTTCCTTCTCCAAGTGGGATGTCCAACTTTGTCATTAAAATAATGTTTTATTTTGTCATTTTATTATAATTTATTTTCTCCTTTTATAAATTGACTTTCCATTCTCCAATCTTTAAGTCATTTTTACTGACTTTCCATTCTCCAAGTCAATTTAGCTAGAAAGGCTCCACTAAACAAAAGGGGTCATTACATAAGGCTTAAATATTAGTACCTATCAGCCATTTGGTAGCACCTTTGGTTGCTATTACTAATTTTATATATGCCTTTTTATTTATAATTTTGATATTGAATCGCAAGGCATGTTGGAGTGGAAAGTTGATCTAAATTATTGTTTGTTGTTTTCATACATAAATAAAAGCATTGTAATTGTAAGCATTTATGCTTAAGCTTCATCTCTTGCCAATATTCAAATATATAACATCTTTGATTTTGAAAGGCTTATAGAGAAAGTGTCCACACAAAAATAAATCCTTGATTGTAAATATTATCATACACAATCCTTGTAATGATTTAACTCATCATTACTATCAACACCCTAAGATTTCCACCTACAAAGTGAATAGTAGTCCATGTTATCTTTATTAAAGAAGAATGAATAAGAAACTTTAATGTAGGAGTAGTCTAGGAGTCATGTAGTTTTGCATTTCCCAAAAACATTTTATATTTTATCTAGTTTTCCTATGTACAATATTAATTTGTATATATTTCTATGTTTTAATGATTTGTGAGTTTGGGCACTTTTGGCATACCTACATATCTCTAGCTCTTGGCACATATTGTCTTCTTGTGCAAATCCCTGTTGGATCTTACACAAGCTCTTTTGAGCACATGACAACTTGTATGGCCTACACACATCGACACAAAGCTTTTCACAAACCTTCAACATCACCACACATGATAGCAAATGGTTCCTAGTTGTTATGTTAGCCTCGACATAAACTCTTACTTGTTGTGCAGGTTGCACACCCTTCTACTCCCACATAACCTATATGTAGTTCTTGGTGCCACAACTTATTTAGGCATGAATATCACAATCCAAGGAAGGTCAATAGGTTTCAAATGTTCTCATAGAAACATGTGTCCAAATCATCTTTTAGGGTTTTAATTTGATAAGGTGTGAAGGTTGTTATTAACAAAGCATCAACTCCATATAGACATGTTGTAACAAGTCAAAGGATATGATTGACAATTGACTAGAGGGATTTACCATCTAACAATGTCTGACAATGGATGATTTGAAAACCAATCTTTTATTGCCTTTCTTGTTTAAAATCAAATTTATGAGGAATGATCAATAGGGGGACAATTGACTAAATTTATGCTACACCTTTAACCTATAGCATAAATGAGGATATGTGTAGCCAACTTTTGGCTAGCATAGCCTTTAAATAAGTTATATGATCATTTATAAAGTCATATATATGTAGGTAATCACATCCATGGCATAAGTTTGGTACATGTAGGAGGTAGAGGTTGGTTATTATCATCATATTATACACTGTGTTTATATTGAAGACTATTGGAGGTAGCCCCCTCAAAGTGGCCTATTATTCTCAAGTATTGGCAACAAATTTCCTATTTTATTC
This sequence comes from Cunninghamia lanceolata, assembly GCA_027924645.1. Taxonomy (NCBI): domain Eukaryota; kingdom Viridiplantae; phylum Streptophyta; class Pinopsida; order Cupressales; family Cupressaceae; genus Cunninghamia; species Cunninghamia lanceolata. Next base: position 11,955,734 of record BSBN01000237.1, on the reverse strand, counting down.
TTCTATTGTGCAAGTTCTTTCATTAATATTTATTGGTAGAATGTTCTTTCTTCTTAAATAAAATTTCCTTTTGAGTGCACACTAATGTCTTGAGATCCTTGTTGGAACTGATTTCCTCTTGGCCTAGCATTATTTATATTTGATTTCATAATGATGAATGGGTTAGTTGGATACCTAGTTGAGACCAAGAGCCAAGTTGGTTAGATTGGCAATATTGATCAAGGGCATAAATGAGTCTAATATATTGGGTAGATTGTATGCAAAGTCTCTAGTTAGGATTGAATTTTTTTCATTGAGTTGGGTAGCAAAGAGTGACGAGTTTCATGATTTCTAAGTGGTATGTTCTTGTAATATGTTCTCTACAAGTTTAATTTAAGTTTTTTTAAAATTTTAAAACCTCCATTTATATTCAACATTTGTTTTCATTGTGCAATGTGTGCACTCATTTGTTGGTTGTTCATTCAACTCATAGTCAGTTGTTGCACTAGTTTGGTATTAGAGTGAACATTATGAGTCTTAAGAGGTGAGCATGTGAGTACTCCCTAACAAGTGAATACATTATGCGAGTGTTGCATTACAGGTGATCCAAAGAAAGATAGCCCATAGAGTTGGAAGAAGAGGTGCAAGAAACAACCATGCAACTCGCATTGTTGATCTAGATGACATGTTAAAATACCTCCAAGCAAGGCTTGAAGTCATTGAGACCATGCAGAAGAGATGAGCACTCATGGCTAAAGATGTCAGTGATGATGATATGATGGATCATGATGTGAATGGTGTCCTAGATGCTAATGTTAAGGAGGAAATTAATGTAGAAGAATGATTTGAAATAGCCTTAGTGAAGGCAAGGAGCAAGTTGAGGTTCAATCTCCCAAGCTACTTGAGAAGCTTAAATCTAAAAGAATTGTTGGAGTAGATCACTGAGGTAGAGAAATATTTTTACTTTGAACTAACTAAGGACCCCAAGAGAGTGAAGCATGTGACCATTAAGTTAAAAGGGCATGTTGCCTTGTGGTGGGACTCTATTCAAAAGAATTGCACTCAAAGGAACAAACAAAAGATCTCATCATGGAATCGTATGGTTGACAAGTTCAAAGTGAAGAATATGTTGACCAACTATATGGTGGAATGGTTCAAGAATCTCTAGAAATTGTATGAAAGGATGGCATATGTGGAGTACATAGGAGTTATACAAACTTGACATTAAGGATAGTCATGTAGAAAATGATGAAAAAGTTTGTGGGTATGTGAATGGTTTGGACATTTCCATTTAAGACAAGATTTGTTTATTGTACATTCATTCCATCAAAGAAGCATATTAGCTTGCACTATAAATTGAGAAGTTGTTTTGTATAAAATAGAGCACGCAAAACAAAGGCGAGGAGGGAAAAATAAAATGAGTGGTGGGAACCAAACCCATGTGTGCAAAGAGACCACATGGTCTAGTAATGCCATGCAAACCTCAAACCTCAAAGAGTAATCAGAGCTCTAATAGAGGCGGAGGAATAGGAGGAAGAGGTTGCAACAAAGGCTTCAGTGGAGCTTGCTTTACGTGTGGGAAAACAATTCATGGGGCGTTTGAGTGTTCAAAAGTTGTGTTTGATAAAGGTCATTTAGAGAAGTGTGTGTATGTCACATAAGGTGAAGAAGAAGAAATGAAAAGCAAAGAAAAATGCATAGCCATAGAGGGTTGAGAAAACTTGATGATACTTAGGATTTATTATAACCTACAAGGGTAGAGAATGAACCATGATTAAGGAAAATCCTTTTCCACACAAACTAAAATTTAGGAGGAAAGTGTTGCAAGTTTATCATTGATGGTGGCAACATTAGAAAATTAGAATAGGAGATGGTATAGAAGTTGTGGATAAATATTGTTGCATATCCCACACCATACAAAGTATCCTAGTTGTAGAAGGAATAACAAATCATGATGATAGAGCAATGTTGAGTTGAATTCTACATTAGAGACTATACAAATGAAGTATGGCATGATGTGATTCCCATGGACATATACCATGCGTTGTTGGGCATACCATGGTAATATGATAGGAGCACAATCCATAACAGGGGGAGACCACCTTTAGTATAATGAAGGACGGTTAGTAGATTGAGTTATTGCCCATGAAGGTAGAGGAAGAAGGCACAAAGGGCAAGGTGATGTTTTTGTTAGCAAAAGTGTTTCCCAAGAAGGCAAGATTCTTGTAGGATTGTTATGTGCTAGTAGTTAAGCTCATGTAGAAGGGAGAGAAGGATTTTGCACAACTCAAAGGAGCTAGATGTTACTGTGCTGCTCAAAGATTTCAGAAATGTGATTAATAGTGGAATGCTAGAAGAGTTGTTGTTGATGCATTGCATCTCACACTAGTTGGATTTGATTTTAGGTTCTAACATTCTAAGTATAAGGCATCACATTAAATAAGTATAGATATGTGAGGAATTAAATAAACAAGTAAAATATTTGTTGGAATGATACAAGAAAGTACAGTTCCTTGCACACTTCCTATAATACTTGCACTAAAGAAGAATGGAGAGTGGAGGATGTGTGCTGGCTTCCGCACAATAAACAAGATTAGAATGAAGTATTGCTTTTCATTATCACATAGGGATGGTTTGACGGATTTTTTAAGCATCACACATTGCTTTTCACAAATAGATCTCAAGTACATCTATCATCAAATCTATATTCAAGAATGAGATGAATGTAAGATCATATTTAGAATGACCAAGCACATTCAAGAGGTTCATGAATGAGGTTCTGAAGCCATTTTAAGTCAAGTTTTGGTCATATATAGGGATGACATTTTGGAGTTTAGTAAGACAGGGAGAAGTATGTCCTGCAACTATAATAAGTATTTGCATAATTGAAGGAGAACTACACATTAACCTGAAGAAATACCTATTAATGAAGGAGATTTCATATTTGAGATTTATTATATTTGAAGAACTAAAGATGGAACAAAAAAAGGTCAAGGCAATATTGAGTGGTTAGCGCTAAAAAGTGCAAGTAACTTTAGAATTTTCCATGAATTTGTGAGTTTCTACATAAAGTTCGTAACAAACTTCAATGAGAGTTGTGCATCTTTAACTCAGTGCATGAGGATCAAACTAACAACTAATTGCAAGGATTTAGTGTCTACCAAATTTGACTATGGAAGATCTAAGAACCAGTCTTCTACTAGTTTTCTTGTCTAAAATTAAAGTTACAAGGAATGGTCATATTATCAAGTCAATCAATTAAATTATTAGAAAAATGTTATTCCTTCCTAAATCAGACTTCTTTCTAAATGTTCATTAATGGTGGTATGGGATGACAATATTGGGATCCTTGTTGGATCTCATTTCCTCTTGGCCTAGCATTGTTTATATATCAGATTTGATGGTCATGAATGGGTCAGTTAGATGGAAACTTGAAACTAGGGGCAAGGTTAGTTAGATTCATAATAGTGTGCAAGGGTATAACTAAGTCTAGGATATTGCATAGACTGTGTGCATAGAGTTTTTCCTTAGAAATTAATATTTCTCATTGGGTTAGGTAGCAGAGAGTGATGAATTTCATGATTTCAAAGTGGCTCATGTTTGTAATATATTTTCTACAATTTAATTTAAGTTTGGTTTTGTTTTTCAAAACCTCTATTTTCTTATCAATATTTTTCTATTGTTGTGTACTCTACATGCTCATCTGTTATTTCATTCAATTTGGAGATGATTGTTGCACCAAACTTCCTTGATGTTGCTCATGATCATCAATGAGAAAATATTATAGAAAGCCTCGATGTCATTAAGACAATTTTAATCATGGCATGCCCAACAAAAAGATAGAGATATGATATAATACACGTTGCCTACAAAAACTTGTATTTAAACACTATAAAATCACAAATTGTGCATTTTTATGCAATAAGAAATAACAAGGATTTGAAACATAATAGAATTTCATGTTTATTTTTCATATTGATGCACCATTATCAGTGTCATTCCCATTATATTTGTAAATAAACAATACATGTCATCCAATAATTAACATAAATAATTGTCATATTTTTTGACAAAGCCATGAGTGGGGGGTTTGTTTCTGCAAGGATAAGTTTAATTTTTGCATTAATGTATCCTTGCTAGAAAACATAAATTGGTATGCATAGAAAACCACTCTAAACAATTCAAATTCACATGCTTCTTTGTCTTATGTGACAACTCAAGGCAAGTACCAATTTACTAGGTAAATGTAACAATATACCACACCACAGTGTGAGTAATTTATTTAAGAGATGATGAGTTTGGGATTGAGAGCAATGATATCCTTATCTTTATTGCAATGGATGTACATACAATGAACTTAAATCACATTCAAGGGTTGAATGACTACTATAACTTCCATTTATTTCAATTAAGGAGGATTGATCAACATTTAAAAACCATTAATGACATTAGGTCAATCATTCAAGAGCAATAAAAAAATTTGAATCCTTTACCAATACGATGAATGAGCTCCATAATGGGTTTCAAAGGGATTCCCCTTCTAAGCAATCAACTGAAAATTAATTTTGATGATGCTTTTAGAGGTAATCTTGCATCTCCAGTGTAGGATGTGTCATCCACAATAGTTCAAGATCTTTAGTTAAAGCGGCTTCAAAGAAATTGCATGTTGTTATCAATAATGAATCCAAGGCTCAGACCTTTGTTCTAAGTCTTCAAGTAACCTCACCTTGCAACGCTAATCAAATTTTTCATAAGGATGATTTAATGATAATTATTAATGCCATATCCAAAAGATATTCTACCAATTGGAAGATCAACAATATCATAAAACAAGCATGTAGCATCCTTGACCCATTTGAAGTCATTTATTTTTAACACTGCTATAGAGAAGTAAATACTATTACTAATTTTCTAGTAAATCACAATATCAAACCCAATAAAAATTTAGTAGTTATCGACTCTATGGATCAATGGGATGGCCTTAGTAGAGTTTGGGCAGTGGAGTCCCAATTGGGAACTTAATTAATTGTCTTGCATAGATCTCCATATGATATTTTCTGCTTAGTGTTGTGAGAAGATTTACCATCAACATTCATCATGGTAGTGAAGTCTCTTGAAGGGATTGTATATTTTCTCACACATGGGAAGTAGAAAAAGGTTACTTCATAAATTTTGGGTATGTTGAAGGCTTTAGTAAGGTTTTTCATTTGTGGCTTTCTCTATGGGCAACTTGTGACTAAGAGAAGTCACGATCAGGGCTTAAATTTGATAGTTAACCTTGCTTGTCAATCAATTTTTTAATGACAGTTATCTATTCAATGGTGCCCTTCAAATACTATGACATGCCTTAGTATGGTAAATCATATAAAAATCAAATCTATATATCACCGTAATCCTATATAAATTTTGACAGTTCATCCAAAATCTCCTTTCATATGATATAATCTTTTTAAAAATTTGATTGTATTTTACAACAAAAATGCCTAAATACTACTATACAACTATCAAATTTAAGCCCTGGTCATGATATCTATGGAGATTACCCTTTCTTCTATTTACAAAGTGTGAGATGCTTTTCATAGGACCTATCATCGATGTTAGCCTAGCTAATATTTTCATCATTCAAAATGAGGTTGTGGAAGTTACAATCAACGACATTTTGGGTGTGAACTATATGGAAACATATATGCAATGTTGGGAAAATATTGAAGTGGATTCTTTATTTTTATCTAATTCACTTTTGTTGGTAAAGAATAACCTTGTTGCTAAGAAATTAGTGGCAAGTTTTGTGAGATTAGATTTTAGCGGTGGTTGAATGAAATCTTGAAATTAGATGGGAACTTGTAGCTAGAGTTGCTACCCATCTCTAGTGTAGAGTTTCATGGTGCCACTTCATTGTGGTCTTTCCATGAAATGGAAAAGCAATTCCAACTAGTATCTAATCAAGAGAAGAATATTCAACATCACATTATGAGTTCATCCATATGAGTTGCGATTGTTGTCATAGCACCATCATAAAAGGAAGCTAGGTGTGCGGAAATCGCTTCCTACACTAATCTATTATGGAGAGGGTTATGCAAATTCAAATTTATCCTAACTATTACAGCAATGTTAAACCATTAACATGAGATATTGCAGCAAAACACAAGAACCAGAATGTAGACAGAATAAGAGAGACAAAGATTTACGATGGGGAAAACCCTTATCGGGTGAAAAACCCTACACTCAGAAACCTGCACAATGTATTAACACATTTGAAAGAATGTTTACAATACACTTGCAATGCAAGCTTCAATGGTCTTCGACACTCGTGTCTGGAGTCAATCTGGCAGCATAATAGTACCTGTGAACCTGTGATACAAACTCCATCTCCAAGCACCTGTATATAAAGAGAAGTAGTACGAATGGAGGTAGCTTCTAGAGCAAGTCACACAAGGAACTCGTCCAAATCCATGTGGCCCAATTTCCAAGGCCATAAAACATGCGTATGACACATGTAAGTGATTCTCTACCCCCCAACTTGGGCACCCCAAATTTACCCAATTAAGGTATGACAGATGCTCTTACAATGTCATAAAATCCGTCATATATAACAACTCTTACAGTTGTAAGAGAATCTGTCATAACTGTCTATTAATAGCAATTCTCTTACAACCTTGTCATAGTCAAACTTGGGTGCCTACTTCCCCATGCAAGATTATTTCAAACACTTGTCTTCACCTGTCATATAATCTTCCATTTCTGGCCCTTACATGTCATAGATTCTGTCACAGGAATCTGTCATAACTTACACGTCATAAACCTCTTACAACACCTAAAAGATGCCGACACATGGCAAAACTCTTCTACCACAAGGTGGAATGCCTATCTCCTCATATGTGGACAAAAATACATGTGGTCGCCTTCCATGTAGGATGACACATCACCGTGCCAACTCCCACAAAGTGACGAAATAGGATTTGCATCCAAATTACAATAATAGGAAAAATAATAAATACAATTAAATAATAAATGCTAGAAACTTGCAAAGGTTGAGACACCTTAATTCTTAACATTCTCCCACTTGTCGAACACCTTGTCAAAGCCAATAGAAAAACAAGATTTAACTACTATAGGCCTAGAGGCCCATAGACTCCGAACACCATCTGAACTTCTCTGTGCTCACTAGTTTCGTCAATGCATCTGCAACATTCTTCAAAGTATCTACCTTCTCCAAATTTACCTTTCCATCCTCAACCATGTCTCTCATGAAGTGAAACTGAACATCAATGTGCTTGGTTCTAGCATGGAAAGTTGGATTCTTTGCAAGGCAAATTGCACTATGACTGTCACAACTGATCGTGATCTGACCTGCATCAACACCAATATCGGAACATAATCTCTTAAGCCAAATGGCTTCCTTACAAGCATGAGTTGCTGCCATGTACTCAGCTTTTGTTGTGGACAAAGAAACAACAGGTTGTTGCTTACTCATCCAACTAATAGCACCACCAAATAGTGTAAACACATAAGCACTGGTGGATCTCCTGCTGTCAATGTCACCTGCCCAATCTGAATCCACAAATCTACGAATATCAACAGAATGTGGAGGTCCTAAAACATTGCCATGATAGCAAATGGAATACTCGGAAGTACCCCTCAAAAATCTGAACACTTGATTAACTGCATCCCAATGAACCCGCCCAGGATTAGCCATAAATCGACTAAGGACTCCCACTGCTTGGGCAATGTCTGGTCTTGTGTAGACCATAGCATACATCAAACTGCCAACAACACTAGCATAAGGTACTCTGCTCATGTCCTCCACCTCACTAGGAGATTTTGGACAATCCTCAATAGACAACTTTATCCCTAAAGAAACAGGAACACACAATGGTCTACAATCTGCCATGCTGAATCTGTCCAACATGGTCTTCACATACTTACTCTAGCTTAACCAATGTTTTATGTTGGTTCTGTCTCTTCTGATTTCCATTCCTAGAATGTACCTGGCTGCCCCTAAATCTTTCATTTCAAACTGTGCTGACAACTGAGATTTAAAATTAGAAATCATATTCTTACCCTTCCCAATGAGCAACATATCATCAACATATAGTGCAACAATGAGAATACGATCACCATCAAATTTATAATACACACAGTGATCTGATTTCGATCTCACAAATCTAATTGATAACACAAAGGCATCAAACTTCAAGTACCATCTCCTAGGGGATTGCTTCAAACCATACAAAGACTTCTTAAGTTTGCAAACCAAATTTTCTTTACCTTTCACCATGTAATGCTCTGGTTGTGACATGTAAATTTCTTCCTCCAAGTCACCATGAAGGAAAGTTGTCTTCACATCCATCTGTTCTACCTCCAAGTCATAAGTTGTTGCGACAAACAACAGGAATCGAATGGATGTCAGCTTTGCAACGGGAAAGAAGATCTCACCATAATCTATACCCTCCACTTGTGAATACCCCTTCACAACCAATCTGGCCTTATACTTCTCAACACTGCCGTCTGCACCAATTTTCTTTTTGAACACCCATTTGCATCCAACAGGTTTCCATCCAAGAGGCAAAGGCACCAAGTCCTAAGTTTGATTCTTTTCCAAAGAAGCCATTTCTTCCTCCATGGCCTCCTTCTAGGAACCTGCATCCTTCATATCCAAAGCCTCTAATATAGTTCTAGGTTCATCACTGTTAGTAATCAAAGCATAAGCACAACTAGAATCAAGCAATGTAAAACCAAACCTTTTAGGTTGCTTTCTTATCCGTGTAGACTTCCTCAAGAGCTGAGGTTGAGGTTCAGCTTCTTCTGAGCTTTTAGAGCTGCTAGAGCTCTCCTCATCATTAGGTCCAACATTGTCTTTCTGTTTAGTCTTCTCAGGGGTGAGAGGAAACTGAACATCCTCTTTCTTTTCTTTTTCTTTTGGCTACAAAACAATGGAAGAAGGTGTAAGCTCTCTGAAAATGACATTTCTGTTATACAACACTTTTTTAGCCACGGGGTCCCAAAGCTTGTATCCTTTCACACCAACACCATAGCCGATGAAGATACACTTAACAGCTTTGTTCTCCAACTTTGACCACTTCTCCCTAGGCACATGTGCATATGCCTCACAACCAAAAACATGAAAATGCCTTACTAAAGGCTTTCTATTAGACCAAACCTCCATGGGTGTCTTTCCAACAAGAGCTGATGTAGGAGATCTGTTTACCAGATAGCAAGTAGTGGCAATAGCTTCAGCCCAAAACTTTTGTTCTAGACCAACTCCACTAAGAATACTCCTAGCTTTCTCTATCAATGTCCTGTTCATCCTCTCTACAACTCCATTTTGCTGCGGGGTATATGGAGTTGTCTTGTGCCTTTCAATCCCAGGTTCCTTGCAATACTTATCAAATTTTGTAGAACAGAACTCACCACCGTTGTTAGTTCTCAAACATTTAATCTTTTTATCAGTCTGATTTTCAGCAAAGGCTTTAAACTCCTTAAACTTGCTATAGACTTCAGATTTGCTTCTGAGAAAATAAATCTATGTCCTTCTACTGTAATCATCTATAAAAGATACAAAGTATACAGATTTTGATAATGAAGGAACATTAACAGGACCAAACACATCAGAATGAATAAGGTCCAACACACCAAAAGACTTATGAGAACCTGAGTAAAACTGAACACGGTTTTGTTTTCCATAAATGGAATGTTTACAAAAGTTGAACTCAAGATTACAATCATCTAACCCCTCAACAAGGTTCTTATTTTTTAGGGTACGCAGACCCTTCTCACCAATGTGGCCAAATCTCTTATGCCATAACATTGTCTTTTCTGTAGGAAGTTTAACTTCTAATGCATAATTACAACTATCAATACTAGAAACAACGGATTTCTTCACCGCTCGTTCAGATGGTGGGGATGAAGTGATTGCTGTCCTCTTCCTTGAGTCAGAAGAACTATTGCATTGTGCAATGCATGCTTCCAGCTGAAACAGAGTACCTCTCTGAGTACCCTTAGCAAGCACCACCATAGATCCTCTAGTCATCTTGCATCCTTCTTTCGAAAAGACAACCTGCACACCTGCATCATTCAAACCACTTGTAGAAAGCAGGTTCCGTGCTAAGCTTGGGATGTGCATAACCCCAGAGATCCCTTTCACTCGACCATTAGGGAATCGGATAGAGACTCTTCGATGACCAACGATCTTTAGATGAGAGTCGTCACCCAGATACACCTTTCCACCATTGAACTCCTCATACTTAGTGAACCAGTCTCGATGCGAGGTCATGTGGAATGATGCACCAGAGTCGATTAGCTACACATCATCAGATGCATGGGTTGCCAAGGCTACGATGAAAACATCATCGTCGTCTTATGACTTGTCAGAATCTAAATCAGGAGCTTTCTTCTTTTTCTTCTTCTCCTCTTTGCATTCCTTTCGGAAATGCCTGGTCTTGCCACAATTCCAACAAAGAGCCTTGGACTTTCTAGGAGATTTAGATCTCCCACGGGATTTGGATCTATCCTTCTCAGCTTTCTTGTCCTTCTTCTTCCCTTTCTCCTTGGGTCTTCCACGAATTGCAAGGGCCTCTTTGGCTGCCTCAGAAGACTTTCTCTGCATCTCTTCAGATAACAACGAAGAAACCACTTCTTCCATTTTGAATGTGGATGTGGTGCTTCCGATTGCCATGACAAGATGATCCCATGAGTCCGGTAGAGAACAAAGCAGGTTCATACACTGATCCTCCTCCTCTATCTTTACACCAATAGATGTCAATTATGCAACCAACATGTTGAAAGCATTCATATGTTTAGCAACGGATCCTCCGTCCTCCATTCGAAGAGAATACAACTTCTTTCTCAGAAAAAGTTTATTAACTAGGGATTTGGCTTGATACACATCCCCTAACTTCTTCCAAAGGAGTTTTGCAGTAGTCTCCTCATGGACATTTAACAACACAGAATCGGCAAGACTAAATCTTATGAGACCCTTAGCCTTCCGATCCTTGAGATCCCATTCAGCTTGTGACATTGCAGCTGGTTTAGTTCCGTTCACACTATCCCAAAGGTCTCGGTCAACTAACATGTCTTCCATCTTGAGCTTCCACAACTCAAAATTACTGCCACTAAACTTCTCCACTTCAAACCTTCCTGATGTGCCTACCATCTCCTTGCTGTAAATAACATATAGAATGCTCTGCACAGACTCCCACTCAACCTAAGATTAGCTCAAAAAACCCCTATCCAACAACTAGAACCAAAGTTGATCAAGCTCTGATACCAACTAAAAGGAAGCTAGGTGTGCAGAAATCGCTTCCTACACTAATCTATTGAGGAGAGGCTTATGCAAATTCAAATTTATCCTAACTATTACAGCAATGTTAAACCATTAACATGAGATATTGCAGCAAAACACAAGAACCAGAATGTAGACAAAAGAAGAGAAACAATTTATAGTGGGGAAAACCCTTGTCGGGTGAAAAACCCCACACTCAGAAACCTACACAATGTATTAACAAATCTGAAAGAATGTTTACAATACACTTGCAATGCAAACTTCAATGGTCTTCGACACTCATGTCTGGAGTCAATTCGGCAGCATAACAGTACCTGTGAACCTGTGATATAAACTCCATCTCCAAGCACCTGTATATAAAGAGTAGTACGAATGGAGGTAGCTTCTAGAGCAAGTCACACAGGGAACTCGTCCAAATCCATGTGGCCCAATTTCCAAGGCCATAAAACATGCGTATGACACATGTAAGTGATTCTCTACCCCCAACTTGGGCACCCCAAATTTACCCAATTAAGGTATGACAGATGCTCTTACAATGTCATAAAATTTGTCATATATGACAACTCTTACAGTTGTAAGAGAATCTGTCATAGCTATCTATTAATAGCAAATTCTCTTACAACCTTATCATAGTCAAACTTGGGTGCCTACTTCCCCATGCAAGATGCTTTCAAACACTTGTCTTCACCTGTCATATAATCTTCCATTTATGGCCCTTACATGTCATAGATTCTGTCATAACTCTTACGCGTCATAAACCTCTTACAACACCTGAAAGATGCCAACACATGGAAAAACTCTTCTACCACAAGGTGTAACGCCTATCTCCTCATATGAGGACAAAAACATATGTGGTCACCTTCCATGTAGGATGATACATCACCGTGCCAACTCCCACAAAGTGACGAAATAGGATTTGCATCCAAATTACAATAATAGGCAAAATAATAAATACAATTAAATAATAAATGCTAGAAACTTGCAAAGGTTGAGACACCTTAATTCCTAACACATCATATGTGGAATAACATAAATGATGTATCACAAGACCTACAACATCATTATCATAAGTAAACCACTATATTTTCTATACCACAATATCTAAAAACTCGCTGCAATGAAGAGTGTAGATAAACTCTTACTACTAGGACTCTCCCAAGTGAATATCACCTAAGTCCCAACATTCTCCCACTTGATATTTATCACAAGAGAGTGTGTGATATATCAACCCAATAAGTTAAACTTGTACTAAAAATGGGATACCCCATCTTATCTCTACACCACATGAATGTTTTAGTATTTATAAGTTTTGTCAAAGATTATACAATGTTTACCTGAGTGTCAATATTCTTCATTTGGACCTTCTGTTCTTAACCATCTTCCTCACAAAATGATATTGCACATCAATATGTTTTGTTCTAGCATGGTAAACAAGACTCCTAGCCAAACAAATTATAGTATGTGAATCACACTTCAACCTACTTGACTATTAAAACCAATATTATTACTTAACCTATTCAACCATACCACTTCATTACAAGCATGTGTTGCAACCATATATTTTGTTTCCATAGTTAATAGGGAAAACATCTACTACCTCTTGCTCATCTAACTTACAACTCCTCCAAATAGAATAAACTCATATTCACTTATAGGCCTTTGGTTGTCAAGATCTCCAACCCAATTAGAGTCAACAAATCCCTATACACTATCACTTCTTCTAAAACCCAATTCTAGCACATGTCAAACGTTTAGTTCCACATCTATGGGGACTACCTTAACCCATACAGAGACCTATTCAACTTACAAACCAGGGAAAGTTTCTTCCATAGAACTTGGTTCACTATTCGTAAAAGTAAGAGCAAAGACAATTAAAATTAAGTGGACTATACATATCAAGGGATCCTTGTTGCCTTGAAGATCTTCTCACAGTTTGCAGTGAAAAGCTTCTTGCCACATCTACACCCTATTCTTCTTTAGAGCTATTGCCAAATGTATTTTCTTCGTCCTCTTCCAAACTACCTTGTCCACTATTCTGTTCAACTTCCAATACATTCTGCTACTCCATTTTTGTTTCAAAATGCACCTTGTCAATTTCAGTATCCTTTGACTATTCAATTTTGGGCCTTACACCAATTTCCCTAAGTGTAACATCCCTTGAGAAGAGAACCTTCCAAGGTTTCTGGGTTCCAAATCTTGTATCCTTTGAAATTTTCACCATAACCAATGAAAGTACACCTTTTAGCTTCGAGATCCAACTTGAGTTGCCACTTCTTAGGCACCTAAACAAATGCCTCACAACAATACCTTCAAGTGTGTCACCACTAGTTTTCTTCTAGTCCACACTTCATATGGCATCTTGTTTCTCAATGCATAAGTAAGAGACTTGTTCTTCAAGTAGCATGTGATACTCATCGCCTTCGCCCAGTACTCCTATCCTAGGCTTTTGATCCAACAAAGTTCTATTTAACCTTTCTCCTATGCCATTTTGTTGTGGTGTATATGGAGTAGTTCTTTGCTTCATAATTCCAACATGCTTATAGAATTCATTAAACTATTTAGAGAAAAATTCACCACCATTGTTTGTCTGAAGCACCTTTATTTTCTTATTGGTTTGATTCTCAACCAAAGATTTGAACTCCTTAAACTTGAGAAATACCTCAGACTTAAGTCTAAGAAAATATATCCAATAATACATATGATAATCATCAATGAATGACAAGTAGTATGGAGACTTACTAATGGATTGAATATCCATGAGACTAGACACGTAATTGTGTATAAATCTCTTCTTCTTTAGTGTTGCTAGAGTTGAACCACACTCTATTTTATTTGCCTAGCACATACTGCTTACAAGAGTCAATACCAACAAAACAATCACCGAGACCGTCCACTATATCTTTATTGACCAAAGTTTCTAAGTCTTTTTCACTCAAATGACCTAACCACAAATACCACAATAACCCTCATTTAGGTGTAGTAACATTAGCACAATTAGATAAAGCTGATGCATCTAACCTATACAGGACGCACTCCTTTTGCAAGCACCGAATTACCTCTTACTAATCTACACCCTTTCCCATCAAAAGTGACATGAACTCCTGCATTGGCCATTTTAGAAACATACATAAGGTTTCCTACCAAACCTAGTATATACAATTCATCTATGAGTGTTCGTACTTTACCATCCATGAAAGCAACTTTGACATCTCCTTGATCAAAAATCTTCAATGAGTTTTCACCGAGAAACACTTCCCCTTCATCACTTCCAGTATACTCTAAGTAACACTTCTTGTGTAGTGTCATATGAAAAGAAGCAACTGAATCAACAAACCAAGAACATCACCAACAACATTAGCAAACACAAAGGCATCACTGCTATATTCATCAATGTCAAAGAATTTATTAGACATCATAACCCTAACTTCACAATTAATCGTATTAATTAGCTTTATCTGAATTATTCAATTATTTAGTTATTTCAAATATATATATTTTTTAAATTATTCCTTAGATGGGCTAATTTTGTACATAAATAATGTAGTTCCTTTGTGTAGATTATCATTTCCTTAGAAATAGATAATTGTACATTATGCTAGGACAAAATATATGGATAATTGTATTCATGGTAGTAAGTTTATGATTTCAATAGATTAATTAGATATAAACTTAATTAGTTATGAGGATAATAGGTAGAACATTCTTTTGTAGATTATTAATATGAAATTATTTTCTTGTGTTTTATTAATAGGATCAAAACTTATTCATGGTCTTATGAAGAGAGTAAGGATATACTGAAGAGGAGGTATCATGATACCATTATGTTTGAGTTTTAAGACTAATTTCTTTATTTAAGTATCAAGGTGTAGTTGTGAGTATTATCTTAGCCTGGTGTCATCTTAAGGAGATAGCAGTATTTACCTTGAACATGTGAACTTAGCTAAATTGGTGAATGAAGTATGTTTGCTTTGATCACTATGAGATCTTGTAACAATATAATGGAATTGGTTATTTATTAGGTAACATTGCATGTTATGAGTAGAATTATGATTATACATCTAGTGCATTAATGTTAGTAAATATAAGATGATGATTTAAGTAAGGTATTGTCATCAATAGTTTTCTTAGAGGCTTGACTAGATAGAATTGTGGTTTATAAATATTGGAAGAATAGATATTGTAGTGGTATTGAAGACTGTTATAAATGGTTGAAACTCATAGATATATCTCTAACAACTAATTTATTAATGGATTTGTAATGTCCCCTTCCCTAAGTAGTTCAGTTCATTGGGTTAGTCTATCATTTGGGTTCTCGTAGACTAACATGGATGGTTAGGGAACCCATGTTTGATTTGCTCATCTCGAGGTTCAGTCGGCACATTTGGAGGTTTGTTTTGAGGTCCTTTTGGTAGGATATCACTTCTGACTCTTTCTGGAGTGATTTCAGGCATGCAATCTAAATTTACTATTTTTAGCAGGGTCTCGAGCTTGGTGCGAGTCACTACAACATTCTTGCATTTCACTCGTTTTATGTTGGTCTTTTTGTCGGTGCTTCAAAATCCATGTTCGGAGTCCATTTGAATTATTATTTTAATGGTGCAATAGTTTCCTAACTTAAATTAAATATTTAACCTAGTATTGGAGTTTATAAAGTGACTTTATTAAAGGGATGGAAATATTTCAAAAGAAATAAGTCACATAGCTTGGGAGCAACTTTGGTGAATAATAAAACAAGACATTTAAAATATTTAATTCCCAAAAAGGTGTGTTGGGAAATGTGAAGGGAAATAAAAGAAGCGTGAAGTTCATTTTTCATACACCATTGCATATTTTGTGAAATTAGAGTTCTTGTTGGTTGTGCCAAGGGTTTTGAACCTACAACTTGTGGAGACGAAAACGTTCATGAAGTTAAATACCTACGGTAGTGAAAGATCTTTCTAGGGTATTGCTGGTGGTCTCATTTCAGGGATCACATTTGTGCTTCAATTTCAGATTTGAGGACTTGTCGCGAAGGGTTTACACAATGCAAATCTCTTGTTTCTTGGCATGATAATTAAGGAGACATAGTTGGGAA
This sequence comes from Cunninghamia lanceolata, assembly GCA_027924645.1. Taxonomy (NCBI): domain Eukaryota; kingdom Viridiplantae; phylum Streptophyta; class Pinopsida; order Cupressales; family Cupressaceae; genus Cunninghamia; species Cunninghamia lanceolata. The sequence goes on along the minus strand of BSBN01000237.1, from coordinate 11,939,400 downwards.
TATATTGCAAGTTTTGTCACAGTGTTTTATGGAGTTTTGATGAGGGTTTGGACCCCATAACAAACTGTACCATTCTGTAACCTGGCCGTACGAATTTGGGCTCATTTTATAATGTTTTTGGTGCATTCTTCAATTCTTTTTAGTGCCTAAGTAAAGGAACATTACTACAGGTGTTAGAAAACAATTTGGTGGTGAGTTTATTGAGTTTTCATTGCAGATTTCTTGTTGTTCATTATTCCTAGCAGGTCGCACATACCTAGTTTGGGGGCGTGTGGATTTCACAAGTTGGATGCCTAGGTTTTGAGGTTATAAACCACACCATTTAAAGTGCCATAGATGGATATTTAATGTAATACATCTTTGTCAAAGGAGATGCAAGGGTTTGATCCCTTTTGGACCAGATTAGGGTTTCTATTTGCTGGAAAATATTGTTCCAAAACTATAAATTCCAAAACAACAAATGGGTAATGTGTGCAAAATGCTTAATTTGATAAATCTTTATCTGGGTATTTGATACTTTAATCTTATTATTGTTTTCCATATAAATAAGCATCTGGGTAGTGGTAGAATACTATATTTTTGAATGCATGTGTGTAATGCAAAAACTATATTATTTCCAAACACATAAAACACAACAAGTTCACAAAACTCAGAAGAAAATTAGGGGTGGAACAATACAGGATTCCATCATTAATATGATGCTTAATCATGATTTCAAATGTTCTTGATAGTTAGTCAATTTAGGTATGCATATGCAATAGATTTATTTGAGAATTATTCTTATGTTAATCTTGAGACTAATGAGAAATAATTGTAATAGTGTCTGTGAAAACGATACGTAATATTTACTTCTATTATATCATAATTAAATTTTATTATAGAGGGAAACTCTGACAGATCATTATTCTGGGTAGTATTTATAATCTTGGAGTTAAAGAGGCATCTATTACTCTTGGTAACTATAGATTGAGGATTATAAATGTTTTGGACAAATAAGGTTAAGAATACTTTCCGTCGTATATTCTTGCCTCACCTTCGAGGATCTTGGTGATAAAAAATTAGTAAGCATTGTTTCCAAAAAAGAAAACCAAATGTTAAGTCCAAGCGAACGAAAAATCTTCCTTAGACATGTAAAATTTAGGTAAACCTTATCATTTCTTAAAAACAAGACTTAAATGTCAAACACCCATCACAGGTGTTTTCTTTTCTATTTTATTGACTTTGTCCTTGTTTCACCTGAGTGGGTGGTAACCGACGAACTATCTAGGGAAACTGGACCCTAGAAAGGGTTGTGTATCCACTTATACAATTACATAAACATGGCAAAACCAAAACTACATATCGCTCATAATGAATCCTCGTGTACGTTCATCTCGTGGATCCAGGGTATGTAGGCAATCTGGGAAATGAAGGATGTTCCCAGTACATAGGTACGGAGATTAAATGTGAGTATAAGACTACCATGTGTATTATAAAGTAGTTATTTAATAAATTTATTCCACTAATGTTAATTGGAAATAAAAATAAATGTTTTCTTCTTTAAGTATTATTTTTGTATTAGGAATCAAGAGGGTCTTTGCAGATGGTATCAGAGTGCTATGGCGTTGACCCAACATAGGATAACACGGATTTATTTCTAAGTTTATCTAATGAAAACCCTTAGTTTTAGTTTAGTTGTATTAGAAATTTCATCGCCATCATGGTTTTGGGTCTAGACAAAGTTTCTACTCGATTTGTTGCCTCTCAAAGGCATTGAGCTCGATGTGTTATAGTATGTGAGTTATCAATCAAAAATGGGCACTAGAGTTGATATAATATGTATGTTGTATTTGCCATACAATGGCGTTAAGTCTGATATAAATATACATGTTATTTTCATAGATATATAAGATTACTTCCATATAATGGCATTACTTTTTGTTACATATATACATGTTATCTCGCATTACAATTTGATAAGTATAGGTAAGTTTTCCCTGCCATAAATTGGCATTTGAATTATAGTATATATATATATTCTTTGCCTAAATGACATAAGACTGGATGACTTAGTTCTGTCAAGTTCCTATATCTATGGCTTGAGCTTTGCTTAGTGGTAATTATATGTGTATTGATATGTTGGTTGATTCCATATATGTATAAATATGTTTGGTCGATTTCATATACATGTGTGTGTAGATGTAACTTAGTCGATTTTGTATATATGAGTATGTATTGTGGTTTGGGTTGAATTTATATATGGGAGTTTGTGTTGTGGGTACGGTTGAGTGTATCTGTGAGAATTGTATTGCATTGAGATAGATCAAGTGTGTGTGTGTGCATGCATGCGTGCGTGGGTGTGTGTGTGTGTGTGTGCATGTACGGGTGTGTGTGTGTGTGTCCGTGCGCGCGCGCGCGTGTGTGATGGTAAAGTATCATTTTGGCCGAACTTATGTATGTGTATATTTATATCAACATTATGCTAGGACAATATATATGTTTAATTGTATTCATGGTAGCATTTTATGTCTAACTGAACACATATATTTATATAATTATATGTAGAAATATCAATAGCATCATAATTGCTCTATGTCCTAAGTTTATGATTTCAATAGATTAATTAGATATAAACTTAATTAATTATAAGGATAATAGGTAGAAGATTCTTTTGTAGATTATTAATATGAAATGATTTTCTTGTGTTTTATTAATGGGATCAAAATTTATTCATGGTCTTATGGAGAGAGTAAGGATATACTAAATAGGAGATATCCTGATACCATTATGTTTGAGTTTTAAGACTAATTTCTATATTTAAGTATAAGGTGTAGTTGTGAGTATTATCTTAGCTTAGTGTCATCTTAAGGAGATAGCGATGTTTACCTCAAACATGTGAACTTAGCTAAATTGGTGAGTGAAATATGTTTGCTTTGATCACTGTGAGGTCTTGTAACAATATAATGGAATTGGTTATTTATTAGATAACATTGCATGCTATGAGTAGAATTATGATTATATTTAGTGCATTAATGTTAGTAAATATTAGATGATGATTTTAAGGTATTATCATCAATAGTTTTCTTAGAGGCTTGAATAGATAAAGTTGTGGTTTATAAAAATTGGTTCAATAGATATTGTAGTGGTATTGAAGACCGTCATAAATGGTTGAAACTCATAGATATGTCTCTACCTAATGTATTAATGGATTCCATCATTCATATGATGCTTAATCATGATTCCAAATGTTCTTGATAGTTAGTCAATTTAAGTATGCATATGCAATAGATTTATTTAAAAATTATTCCTATGTTAGTCTTGAGACTAATGATGAGAAATAATTCTAATAGTACCTGTGAAAATGATACCTAATATTTAGTTCTATTCTATCATAGTTAAATTTTATTATAGAGGGAAATTCTGACAAATCATTATTCTGGGTAGTATTTATAATCTTGGAGCTGAAGAGGCATCTATTACCCTTGGTAACTATAGATTGAGGATTAGAAATGTTTTGGACCAATAAGGTCAAGAATACTTTCTATCGAATGCTCTTGCCTCACCTTCAAAGATCTTGGCGACCAGAAAATAGTAAGCATTCTTTCTAAAAAAGAAAACCAAATTGTTAAGTTCAAGTGAACGAGAAATCTTCCTTGGACATGCAAAATTTAGGTAAACCTTATCATTTCATAAAAACAAGACTTAAACGTCAAACACCCATCATAGGTGTTTGCTTTACTATTTTATTGACTCCATCTCTATTTCACCTGAGTGGGTGGCAGCCGACAAATTATTGTCTGGGGAACTGGACCCTATAAAGGGTTGTGTACCCACTCGTATTGTTACATAAACATAACGAAACCAGAATTACATATCGCTCATAACAAATCCTTGTGTACCTTGATCCCATGGATACAAGATATGTAGACAGTCTGGGAAATGAAGGATGTTCCTAGTATGCAGGTACCAGGATTATGTGAGGATTCAGACTACCATGTGTATTATAGAATAGTTATTTAATAAATGTATTCCACTGATGTTAATTGGCAATAAAAAAAATGTTCTCTTTTGCTCTATGTACTATTTTTGTATGAGGAATCAAGAGGGTCTTTACATTAGAGAAGTCATCCTTCTTTTGGATTTACTCGTTTATGTGACCCTTCTTGCCACAATTCCAACATTTTACCTTACCTAGATATTTAGACCTATCATCACCCTTAGACTTCTTATCTCTTCTCTTCTTGTCTCTTTTGACCTACCTCTTACGAAAAGGGCATCAAAAGATTTATCATCCATGGACCTTTTCCTAATTTCTTCACATAACAAAATGCTAATTACATTTTCTAGTTTAAGTGTTGTGTCATTATTACTTAGTGACATCACAAGGTTATCCCATGAATCTAGTAAGGAACAAAGTAACACAATGTATTTGTCCTCCTCATCCATCTTGACTCCTATTGATGCAAGTTAACTTAATATCATATTAAAACAATTTAAGTGATCAGTTACATAGCCCCCCTCCCTCATTTTCAAAGAATATTTACCAGGCTATTAGACTAGTATAATCCTGACACACATTCATTAACACATACCATTAAAGTTATGACCATTGAACTTGTCAATTTTGAACTTCGATGTGCTCGCCATAGATTTAATGTTGTTATGCTTACTCATAAAATCCAAGAATTTGTTTGATTCCAATTGCAACTTTCTAACCATTATAGGTTACACTACCACACATGCTAGGGTTTGTACTCCAATGAAGTAGACACCACCCAAACAACCAACCTCACTTTGATAAAAAAAAAAATGTTAAGAACTTTCACCCTTGTTGTAGAGGACCGGCATAATGAAATAACAAATACTTAAGATTATATGTTTAGTTAACAATCAACACGTATCAAATCAAAATATCAACACATATGAAAGTAATGGAACCATACGCAATCTTGTGATTGCACAAGACAAAGATTTTATGTGCAAAACCCTTACAAGAGAATAACCACCATCAAAATATGTTCTAAATTGTATTATTCAGAATAAACACCAATTCAATACAACAAGGCCTTTGGACTACCTTTTACAAAGTCTCAATCTTTAGTGTACCCTTCTTCTGCAATCACTCAAGCATTTACACATCAACAATGTACACAATATCTTTCAGTGCCTATATAGTGAAATCATAATCTCTGGTAACCTTCACACATTCATAGAAACTAATACATAGATATAGTCATGGAATACCAACTGCCCAACCATATAACTAACCTGTAAAATATCAAACATCATGTAACCATACTCCACATACATGTGACATCAACATATCGCACTTATCACTAAATATGATGCCTCCTCATGGATAATCACCTTGTAAGCTTTGCCCCTATGGCACACTATGAAATAATAGTTACATTCTTTACACTATCAATACAAGTATGTTTCCACTATAGCCACCACTACCAACTACTCTTGTTTATGGTAGCTCATACAACATAACTTTACTCTAGATTACTTGTGGTACCTTGTGTCATCTTCTAGGACATTATCTAGCCCTTAGTTCACGCCACATGTCAACTAGTTCTACCACAAGTGCTCTTGCATCACTAATCATTCTCCAACAAGTACTAAACATCTATGTAGTTGTGAGTTCTTCATTCATATGAATTGTGATTGTTGTCATACCACCACCACATGTGGAACAACATATATGATGTATCACAAGACCTGCAACATCATTATCCTATGTAAACCACTATTTGCTATATCGCAATCCCTAAAAATTCACTACATTTCACCAATCAAGACTTCAAGTAAACTCTTATTACTATGACTCTCTTAGGTGAATATCACCTAAGTCCCAACAAGTAGGAGCATTACTAAACACATGAATTGATTTGAATGAAGTGTCTAAGGTGTCCATAATGGTTACAATCTTATAGTGTGCATGTCTACTAGAACTAATGACCTCATGATTGTTGGTGTCACAAATACTCAAGAGCCAACAAGAGAAGGGATAATGAAATTAGAAACTCTCCTTTGTTGGTGAGACTATGATCATCTTTTAGGTTTTTGCAAGTTATAATGACTAGTCTAATCATCATAGTATTCCTTAATAAATCACAATATATAGTTTTTGAGATATCTTTACAATTCATCCTTTGACTCGTCTTGTTTTAACAATAATGATAATTGACTATATTTTAACAATTAACATATCAACAATATATATGTTGTTTCCAAACTAAAATAAAAGTGTCAAGAGCTCACCAGTCATACCTTAGCTTTAGCATTAAATGTCTTTCACACCATGGCTATGTAGACATGGCTCAATATTACAATACCAATTTTTCATTATGTATGATTCCTCTTATTCATCATTTAATTTATTAGCATTCAGTGTTCTTTTATCAACCAACATTTATCTAAAAAATCATAAATGTCGCATTCGTATCTAAAAACAACAAAGGTCACATACTTTTTATAATATTTTTAAATCAGTAGATCTTATTTGTAGAGAATATAAAAAAACTACATCAAGTAACAACAAGCAAATGGTATATCATTCAAGTTGAATTCCATCAGAGGTAGAAAATCCGAGCTATTGACACAATACATTATAACACTATTAACACACTATTGTATAATAAATGAAAGAACGTGATGCTTACATCTAGACACAACCACAACTGAACAAATAACAAGGTATACTAAAATAGATGAATATTTAGAATATACCAATAACAAGGAAATAAAGTACTCTAAAAAATTGCTCTCAGAAATATGATGTTCAATAATAATGTAATGTCATCTCATTCTCTTACCTTGAAGCCTTAGTGGAAACAATCTATCCTCTAGTAAATTATACAAATATTGATCTCAATATCCAAAGCCAAGCTTGCTAGATAATCTACAACTCATTTTAGCAGATAGCTAACATTAATATAGTAAAAATATTACACTACATAGAGAGTGATTGTCTTGAATAATATGGTCAAGATAACAACTTGGAACTTTGTATGGTACCAAGGTCACAAATTATTACTTGGAAATTTGGTTCTAGAAAGATTCAATGATGTTATTTAAACAAATGCAAATGAGCTAGAAAAAGAAAAGAGGAGTGCTTTCATGATATCAAAACAAGATTAGTTCTTCCAAGATTCCCTCTCAATGCCATTTTAGTGTCACTACAATCTCTAAAGGAGGTGACAGTGGACAAGAGTTTGGACCTAGATTATGCATGTCTTAAATGACAAATTTGCAATAGACTAGAACAAATGTCCTTTCTCTTATTAGAATAGAACTATTCTGGATCTTATTCATGTGTGTTAACATACCATCCTCTATCACATACATGATCTTACTCCAAATTTCTAATTAATGGTGATTACATAACATGCAGAAGTTTCATTTTCATGTACATAATAAAACTATGCCCTTTAATCTAGATAAAATTGAAAACAGTTGTCACTACATAATAAAACTATGCCCTTTAATCTAGATAAAATTGAGAACAATTGTCACAAAAGGCTTTTGAGTGGATAATTAAGCCTAATTCCAATATCAACAAAACACAAGCTCAAAAGTATGTGGTGATGTAGCAATAATGTGTGCAAACATTCATTAAAAAATGTGTCATGATTCATTAGCCTTCCAAAATACCACACATCATGTAAGATGCTCACTAACCCTATGGCATAAGTTACATATTTGCTGACAGGTTATTTTGAAGCAACAAACACAAAAATAAGATACTTTCAACCAAATATGCATCTGCCATGATCGATGATCCCATTTCACTTGTGGAATATTTCCTTCGTCCTTACATTAAGGCATGTTGATATCATTGTTGGGCGGAATCTGTATTGTTAGATCTCATCACATTGGTGTGAGGAGATTATATATTGAGTCGATATCTTACACCATAAATAAGCAGTCCGATCTTGTGACAAGCTTGGGAGCACTCTCCAAGTTTTCAACTTCAAAAGATAGTAATATGAAATTGAGGGAACGCACCAATTCTTCCTGCTCCATGAGTCTTACAATATGAAATTCAAAACACAAGGAGAATATATGCCCTTGTTGCAGCTTTTGAAAATATTATGATAGCAAAGTGCATAAATACTCACATATGTCTTCATTCTTATATTATTTCATGTTCGAAATCTCTTAGCACCAATTGCACAAATTGATATTATCTTCCAGCAAGTTTTTGAGTTTAAAAGAAATTTAAAAAATGAGCACAATATACTACAAATCACCACAAACAAGTTCATTTTCATATCCAAGCTTCCTATAAGATACATTGCTCTTTTTAACCTCACTGATGGGATTGATTTCTTGATTAGGGTGTTCCCTCTTATCCTCTACATCCATTTATTTTATGCTTGAATATATAGATATTGTTGAGCAAATATACAGAAATAAATTGGTAAATAAATTGGGATTTCAAAATTCAAGCATATGGATGAGAATGCCCATCTCCAAACACTCAAAACACCTATGGACCATACTTTTGATTTTTGAATTTCAACTTGGACCTTGGGTAATATGTTTCAATAATAGAAACTTAGGTTACTTGAATTGAAAGCATGTTTTTGCATCAATAAAAAGGGAACAATTTGTGCCATCAAAGAAAAAACATTGAAAGATTAATATTGCAAAACCTAAAACCATTACCTATAAGTTTTAAATCAAATCCATTTGTCAAAAAATATTACTTGAAACAAAAGTTTGATGCTCATAGTCATACAAACATATCAAAAATCTTGTGATCATACCTTGGTGTAGTCCAAAAGAAAAACAATAATTACTACTTAAAACTTCATGGCCTATATAGCAATCCAAGTTTAATATTAGTTGACTTGAATATATGATAACCTCCATAGGGAAGTGATGCTAGAACCACATTTTGGCACCATTTAAAGAAATAACCCTTGAAACAATAAGATGGATATGAGTAGTCTTTGTACTAAGATTAAAGGGAAGTCTTACACTAATCCTAAGAGAACAACAATGCAAATATGTTAAAGATCAACACAAATTTCAATAGCATAAAAACTTAAACATCACAAAATTTATCCTAGAAAATCCTTAAAAAAAAGCAGCAACAAATGCACACTCAATGTATCGATCTCAAATACAAGGTCACAATATAATGCAAAGTTCAGGGCTTCTAATGGAGTTCTTCAACTATGAATCTGCAATCAATTTGAATACATCTATTTGCATTAAAATCTCATACAATTTCCTTCTCAAGTCTCCAATATATAGACCAACAAGACTCAAGAACCACCAATGAATTTCCAAAACCATGACCCAAATCTTCATCTAACTAATCTAAGTTGGGCACATGTGCCTTTCTCCAAAAAAAACAATGTAACTCCCAATGATGCACATTGACTCCTATGACAAAGAGAGTCCAATGTAAGTCTCAAGTGCTCCTATATAGAGAACCACTTATGCCTACAACCCTCTGACATACAACTATTTTTAGTCGGTCAAAGATGATCTTCCTAACCCACTATGTAACCCATTTTTCAGTGCTCTCTTACAACTATCATAATACAACTTACAAGTGGCATAGAATCATCCAAAGAATCTTGAGATTAAACTCAAGTGTAGAGCCCCATTCCATGAGAGCCCAAAAGTACAACATATTACAATTAATTAAATTATTACAATGTCCCTAAGATTTACAAAGTGTACAACACCTAGTCCTAACAAGGATAATATCTTGCAAGTTGTCTCTAACCAAAGCCTAATGTATCCTAAAATATATAGGGCTTTGCTTCCTCTACACATAAGATTGACAACTAATAACTCTTAAAGTTTTAATATTTATGTGTCAACCTTTGCATTTAAAGTAGGGTCCTGCAAGTATACAAAATGCATTGTCTTGCTCATTGTTTATTATTCAAATAGCACCATAAAACCCAATATTTGATGCATTTTATGATATAGACAAAAAAACAAGCCAAGGGGACTTGTATTTCCTCTAATCTCATCAATGATAAGCTATGGTTATAACAATTAAATGTTGTATCAAATAAGGCCCAAAAGTGCATTGCACCATAAGAAAAGAATAGTTTTTTATAATAGTTTTTTATTAAAGTGGTAAAAAAGCAAGTTTTGAAGGGGCCTTGGAAACCTTGTAGAAGAAAAACATTAGCAAGAGCATAGCTAACCCATGGCAAAACCACAGACAAGCGGGTTTTGAAAGGACCTAAAACCTTTTACATCACTACAGCCAAGCTACCACCACAAAGATGGTTGTGAAAGGACCATAAACCCTATACAAAGAGGTTGTAGCTTAGCTACCAAACAAAACCCCTGGATCAGCCACTTACGCAACCCAAAGCCTCATCCTATCATTTCGAGCACCCTTGGCCCAAGTTTGGGAAACATGTGTATGTTCGGTAAGATCTCTCTTCCTTCTTTGAACAACCTTCCATGAGGCGTCATCCTCCAAAGTCTCAGAATGAGGGGAAGGGGAGGGATAGCCTCCGTTGAAGACCTGAACTAAGCCCGCATAGGCGCAAGAAGAGACATCGAATGATGCACTGAAACCTCCATTAGAGTGGGATCATTAGACTCAACACCCAATGGCAAGAGGTCAACTGCCAAAACTAGGCCTTGAGAAGACAATCCATCAAGAGGAATATCTGAAGTCTTAGCAACCCTAGGGGAAACCGAATTAGGAACAAGGCCACCAAGGATGCATCTTCCTTAGTATCAAAATCATTGATAGTCAAATGATCATGGAGGGCATTACTCCACCAAGTTTCCTCACCCTTCTTGCAACAAGACCGAGGGCACTCTAAAGCAAGGTGTCCAATAGTGAAGCATCTCCTACAGTGAAAGGGAAGATCCTCATAATCGAGTGTATAAGTCCATGGTTTGTCCTCAACAAGCAAGACAATATCCCCACGGAGATCCTTAGAGGTGTCAATGTCCATGAGAATGCGGGCAAAGGTAGTATGGCCAAAGTTTGACAATGTTGGATCCTCTTGTAAAAAACAACCAAGAGCATTGCCAATAGATTCCAAGCATGAAACTTCCCAAAATTAGAGAGGGAGGTTGGCTAGTTTGACCCAAATATGCAAGATACTTAAGGATTTAGTTAAAGGGTTGAAAGAGGGAAACCATGGTTTGAGTGAGAGCAAGTGTTGTCCCCACATCCAAACCCCACCCTCCAACACCCACTTTCTATCATATTTCAATCGGAAGGATGCAATGAAAAATCCCCTAGCACAGGGATATAGTTCAATCCTACCCTTAGCAAGAAGCCTCCAGGATTCCAAAACCCATTTGTTCAGTTCTAGGAGGGAAGGACAAAAATGATTGAACCTGCAAATGAGGGCTTGATGTTTAAAATATTCTTCATTATCCGACACCTCCTGTCCAAAAATGACAACAGGGGAAGATGAAGAATAGGAAATGGGCTAAGGTTTACCACATAGAAAGGAATAAGCAAGTCTTGTCGAATGGCATGACCCAGGAGCACCAGTACGCACCTCTTCTCTAGCAATATTTGCATAGGTTTTAGAGGTGTCTTCAACCACTACACCCAACATAGGAGAGGAAGCACAAACAGTAGGTCGTGCAACAACACAATTGGCACAAGAAGCTTGTCGCAATTTAAAGTCCTCGTAAAACTCGAATCGTGTTGATTCGTGGTAGCAAGGATAGAACCTGCGACCTTAGAGGGCATCACTTCCTTCCCACAAGTGTCATTGCTAGTCCCAAGCAACGTAAAATCCTCCTTCGCTAGGGCACACGAACAAGGAGTGACAGGCAGATAGCAAGTCATTTTGATAGGTGGTAGTCAAAAAGAATAATGAAAAGAATAGTTGCTACTTTCTTTAGTATCGATAATTCGTCATGTTCTGAATTGATGCGTACTGAATTGAAATGATTATGGAAAATATTGTGTGAGCTATTTTTGAAAAGACATTTTGGATCACACTCTATGATCAATCATTAGGAACAGTAATTTGAGAATTTTGATTTTAGAGCTAGCTATTTAAAAGAGAGGCTAGGGAAGAGTGGAAATTGAAAAACCAAGAAGAGACAAAAAACAATAGTAAAAAACTCAGATGTGGGAAGGAGGGACCAAGGACCAAGAATAGTTGGAACAACAAAATTGAAAAGAAAATAACAAAAATATAAATCAAACAAAATTGAAAAGAAAATAACAAAAATATAAATGAAACGATTGAGCAACCAGTTCAAAAAATGGTTAGAAATAATTAATATAAACACTAATGATTTATATTAAAATTCATCTTACTATTGATGAAAATAATAATATTAATTATATTTGTATTGATATAATATTCAACTTAATTATAACAAATTAATTGAACGTTTATATTAAATAATAAAATTCAAATTAATTAAGGGCAAATGATAGGAATGAGCAAGCTAAGGAAAAAGAAAGCTTTGCATATTTCTTCGTGTTGGCATTTCCCTCCATAGATCCATCATCAAGTCAACTAGAGCCAACATCGACTTGTTTTCCTCCAAACTCTACTATCTCCATCTTTAACTAGTTGTCTCGCTATGCCCACATTTATGGATTTTACTTGACATATCTTCTTAGGCCCATGTTGTAGGCCTCAAGGTTCATCGTGAGTTAAAGCATAAAAGAAAGTTTGTCGCCCTCTTCTCTAAACAATGTCAATCACCTCATTCACAAGACTCTTCTCAGGTCTTGGGATCTAGTTCCTTTCAATCTCCTCTTCCCTCATTTGTATCCCCAACATGCTCTGTTACTGGACACTAGTAACTCCTCCAACTTGTGTCCTTCCCTATCACATGGCTCTTGGCTTGGTTCTAAGCATGTTAGATCTCACCAAGGAAAGTTTATTGTTGACTCTAATCCACGTCAAGTAACTTAGCAGGCCTCTCGTTCTCACCATAGCCTCACTCAAGCCATGGATGCAGCATTCGACAACATGAGTCAGATTTCTTGCGTTGCCTTAGAGTGCCACTCTACTTAAACATCACCCACTTCAATGTTCAAACGGTCAATAGTAATACTACACTTCATTCACAATAAAAAATGGTAAATATTTGTTCTATTTTTATTGGCTAAAATTGACCTTTGACTTTTGAAGTGGATGATATTTAAGAATAGTTCTTTGAAGCATCTTTAGGTGGCTACCTACTAAAGACTTATTTTCTATTCTAGCTAGAGCAAGCTCCCCTACTTCATCCCTTGATACTTCTATGATAGCAAATCTTGCTAGTTTCTCTACGACCATGCCAGGGGAGCTTCCTCTAGCCATTTCATCCTGCTATCCTAATAGTTCTTTCCTTAATATCGATTAGGCTTTCAAATCTTTCCAAGATTTCTGCAAAGCTCTTTTCTTCTTAATTTCTTCCCCCTTGCGCCTCGTGCCTATAAAGAGTTTTTCTCAATCAATCCATCTCCTCACATTTCCAAGGTTGATGTAATACTTCCCTACCGCAAGAGGGATTTTGGCAATCTCCTTGTATTAGAATCTTCGTCCCCCTCCATAAATGAGGTTAACTCTTCTCCTTCCGGTCTTTCTCCACATCTTGTGTCTTCTTCTTTCTCCACTCCTATTATTCTATCTCCAACTTTACCCCCATCACAACCACCTCTACCTTTAAACCTAAGTTATGGTCTTTCAAACCTTTCCTAGGATGGAAAGATAAACTTGTCAACCTTTCCAACCCTCTCATTGTGCCTCTTGCCTTGAATTTTTTAAAAAGTGGTCAAAGCTTTGTTGTCTCCCCTCCCTCGAATCCCAAAGTCTATTTTTTAATATTGAAAATTCAATTAAATCTCTCCCTGACAACATTGCTAATTAGATCAAATGAGATTGTGTGATAGCTCTCAGGAATGTTAAGCCCCCTAGCTATAGCGTACCCAAAGATGAGATTTGCGCTTTCAAAAGGTTGGTGGCAAACAAAGACATTCTCGGCATCAAAGACGACAAACGTAATGCCACAGTCATCTTGAATAAGCAAGACTATGTTACCAAAATGCTTGTCCACCTAACCAATGGTGGGAGCTACAAAATTCTTCCCTGCAACCCGATCTCCAAAATTTCAAATTAAAGCCACCATTGCCTAGGCACTGTCTGATAATTTCACCAAGAAGCGTTTTGTGTCCAATAAAGAAATCAGCCCACATTTATGGTGCACCTTAAATTCACAAATCAAGCATTCCACTTAGGCCAAATATTGAAACTATTAATTCCCCCACCTATTTGCATGCTTCCCACCTAGCTAAGTTAATCCCTCCCCGTGTTGGAAAGCTAAATTCCTTCATCAAGAACTCAATGCATTTTGTTGGTTTCATCAAAGACAAGAAGGTTGAAGACAATAAGATCTTAGTTAGCTTTTATGTGATGTCCTTGTCTATGAGCCCCATCGAATTAATCAAGTGCAAAACTAATGACGAGATCACCTCTTCAATGGAGTTGTGCCTAAATTCCACATTCTTCTCCTTCAAGGTGCGGTCTACAAGCAATTTGACAAGGTAGCCATGGGATCCCCTTTATTCCTTGTCATTGTCAACCTTTTCGTGGAGCATTTTAAAGAGCTAGCCCTCCATTCCTTGCCCCTTAAACCTAGGTGATGGAAACACTGTGGAAAACACCAACCTATCTCAGTTGAATGGCCTTGATCAATTGGAAAAATTCCACTCACTTAAACAATTTTCTTTCTTGCATAAAGTTCACCAAAGAACTTGAAACTTACAACCATCTTCCCTTCTTAGACATCTTGCTCACCAGTAAAGGTGATAATTCCCTTGCCCGCCAAGTTTTCAAAAAATCTACCCACACCTACCTATACCTCCATGTGTCCTCCCATCACCATCCTACCCAAAAAGCAAGTATCTTAAAGATTTTACCCACTAGGGCCTATCAACTTTGCGATAATTACCACTTAGGCTCTAAGATCCTCCACTTCTACAAGGTCTTCAAGTTGAATGTATATCACAACAAACACATCACTAAAGCATTTAAACAAGTAAAGGCATGCATATGCTCTAAACCTCTGGGAATGACTCAAGTGTGGACCATGCAGCCACCCTTCCTTACATCGAGGGCATTTCCAACACGATCATTGAGATCCTTCATAAGAAACACCTCAAGTGCACCTTCAAACCCCTTTCATCTGTCAGAGGCATATTTCTCAATTCTAGGGTCTATAAGATTCTTCTATATATTGCTGAAATGGGTCACTCCTTCCACACTAGAAGCAAGGAGCACAATGCTAACATCACGCATGAGCAAGTCTAAATCTTCCCTTGAAAAACACTCTTTCCACTCCAAACGCCACATTCTCCTAGAGGAGGCCCAAATCCTTATTCAAGAAGATAATTTCTTCAAGAGGAAACTCAAAAATGCAATCCTTATACGTAACCACTTCACCAATCTCTACCTGGCAACATTGCTAATTAGATCAAATGAGATTGCGTGATAGCTCTCAGGCATGTTAAGCCCCCTAGCTATAACATACCCAAAGATGAGATTTGTGCTTTCAATAGGTTGGTGGCAAACAAAGACATTGTCAACATCAAAGCCGACAAAGCTAATGCCACAGTCATCTTGAATAAGCAAGACTCTGTTACCAAAATGCTTGACCACCTAACCAATACTGGGAGCTACAAAATTCTTCCATACAACCCAATCTCCAAAATTTCAAATTAAAGCCACCATTGCCTAATCATTGTTTTATAATTTCACCAAGAAGTGATTCGTGCCCAATAAAGAAATCATCCCTGACATTTATGGTGCACCTAAAATTCACAAATCAAGCATTCCACTTAGGCCAAATATTGACACCATTAATTCACCCACCTATTTGCCTACTTCCCACCTAGCTAAGTTAATCCCTCCCCTTGTTGGAACGCTAAATTCCTTCATAAAGAACTCAACACATTTTGTCAGTTTCATCAAAGACAAGAAGGTTGAAGACAACGACATCTTGGTTAGATTTTATGTGATGTCCTTGTGTATGACCCCCATCGAATTAATTAATTGCAAAACTAATGACAAGATCGCCTCTTCAGTAGAGTTGTGCCTAAAGTCCACATTCTTCTCCTTCAAGTTGTGGTCTACAAGCAATTTGCCAAGGTAGCCATGGGATCCCCTTTATCCCTTGTCATTGTTAGCCTTTTCGTGGAGCATTTTGAAGAGCAAGCCCTCCATTCCTTGCCCCTTAAACATAGGTGATGGAAACAATATGTGGAAAATCCCAACCTATCTCAATTGAATGGCCTTGATCAATTGGAAAAATTCCACTCAAACAATTTTCTTTCTTGAATAAAGTTCACCAAAGAACTTGAAACTAACAACCATCTTCCCTTCTTGGACATCTTTCTCACTGGTAAAGGTGACAATTCCCTTGCCCACCAAGTTTTCAAAAAATCTACCCACACCTACCTCTACCTCCATGTGTCCTCCCATCACCACCTACCCAAAAAGCAACTATCCTAAAGATTTTAGCCACTAGGGCCTATCACATTTGTGATAATGACCACATAGGCTCTAAGATCCTCCACTTCTCCAAGGTCTTCAAGTTGAATGTATATCACAAATACATCACCAAAGCATTTAAACAAGTAAAGGCATGCAAATACTCTACACCATCTGGGAATGACTCAAGTGCAGTCCATCCAGCCACCCTTCCTTACATCGAGGGCATTTCCAACACGATCTTTGAGATCCTTCATAAGAAAGGCCTCAAATGCACCTTCAAATCCCTTTCATCTGTTAGAAACCTTATCTATTCCCCCAAACATCCCAAAGACTTATTTCTCAATTCTAGGGTCTATAAGATTCTTCTATATATTACTGAAATGGGTCACTCCTTCAACACTACAAGCAAGGAGCACAATGCTAACATTACGCATGAGCAAGTCTAAATCTTCCCTTGAAAAACACTCTTTCCACTCCAAACGCCACATTCTCCTAGAGGAGGCCCAAATCCTTATACAAGAAGATAATTTCTTCAGGAGGAAACTCAAAAATGCAATTCTTATACGTACCCACTCCACTGATCTCTACTTAGCAACATTGCTAATTAGATCAAATGAGATTGCGCGATAGCTCTCAGGCATGTTAAGTCCCCTAGCTATAACATACCCAAAGATGAGATTTGTGCTTTCAATAGGTTGGTGGCAAACAAAGACATTGTCAACATCAAAGCCGACAAAGGTAATGCCACAATCATGCTTGACCATCTAACCAATAGTGGGAGCTACAAAATTCTTCCATGCAACCCAATCTCCAAAATTTTGAATTAAGGCCACCATTGCCTAATCATTGTTTGATAATTTCACCAAGAAGTGATTCGTGCCCAATAAAGAAATCACCCCCTACATTTATGGTGCACCTAAAATTTAGAAATCAAGCATTCCAGTTAGGCCAAATATTGACACCATTAATTCCCCACCTATTTACCTACTTCCCACCTAGCTAAGTTAATCCCTCCCCTTGTTGGAAAGCTAAATTCCTTCATCAAGAACTCAACGCATTTTGTTAGTTTCATCAAAGACAAAAAGGTTGAAGACAACGAGATCTTGGTTAGCTTTTATGTGATGCCCTTGTCCATCATCCCCATCGAATTAATCAAGTGCAAAACTAATGACAAGATCGCCTCTTCAGTAGAGTTGTGCCTAAAGTCTACATTCTTCTCCTTCAAGTTGTGGTCTACAAGCAATTTGACAAGGTAGCCATGGGATCCCCTTTATCCCTTGTTATTGTCAGCCTTTTCGTGGAGCATTTTGAAGAGCTAGTCCTCCATTCCTTGCCCCTTAAACCCAGGTGGTGGAAACACTATGTGGAAAACACCAACCTATCTCAATTGAATGGCCTTGATCAATTGGAAAAATTCCACTCACTCAAACAAATTTCTTGCATAAAGTTTGTTGGAGCCCAGAAAAACCAGTTTGCATTGTGCCCATTTTCCCCCAAAAATCCAAAAGTCCTGTGCAAATTCCTTAGCAAGTGTCTCCATTGAATAGAGAATTGAATTTTGAGCAACTTTGCCTTTCGAACCATCTCAAAATTCCTTGAAATGAAAAAGTTATACGTGGTCAAAATTTGGCTTTTTGTGTTTTTACCTTGGTCAAAAGTGGTTTCTCCCTTAGAATTTTTTCCATATTTTGCCTTTGTCAGCAAATCGGCCGTTTTATGAACTTGTGAACACTTTTGGAGTTTGGATTTTAGCCGATTTGCCGATAAGGCAACAGCAGGGCACAAGGAAGAAGTGATCGGCGAAGGAAAAGAAGAGCAAAGGAAAAGGCTTTGTTGGCGAAGTTGGAGGTTCGCAAACCTCCAAGTTCACCGACTGAAGGTTCGTCCGATGGCTAGTTTGCGGATAGAAGGAAAATTGACTAAGGCAAGGGAGAAAAGAGTGCTTATCGGGGAATCGGTAATTCGCCGAATTAATGAAGTTCGGATTTGTGGCAGTTAGCCGATATGGTTTTTTGCCAATAAAGACAAGGTAGATTTGATCCTTAATTTTGGGAATTCGCCGATAAAGGTGTTGGTTCGACATGTGTTCTCTTTGTCGACAAGGCAAATAAAGGTAATATTTTGCAAAGGGATAGAGAGTTTGGCATAGGGCATTTTCGCTGATAAAGGGCAAGTTTGGTAAAAGGAAAATTTGTCAATAAGGCAACTTTGTCGACTAAGTAAATAAGCAAAGGATGAAAAGTGCCAGCAAGTTCCTAAATGTTTGAGTCTGTCGATAAGGCAACTCAAAAGAATTTCTTTCAAAGTTTCGGCAAACACCATTTTTGCCGATAAGGCAAAGATAGGGCTCAATTCAAAAAGTGGAGATTTCCTTGACAAAGATGGTAAATGGCAAAGTTAGGAAAAGCAAAGAAATTGACGATAAGAGCAAAGATGCCCTAGTTCGCAAAGTTTATATTTTGTCGACTAAAGGACGAAGAAGCTTAGGTTCAGCAAAGGTAGACATTGTCAATAAAGCAAAAGAGAAGGCAATAGAAAGTTCGCCATTAGGCGATTGCGCCGACTAATAGATAGCGTTTGGAAAATTAAAGATTTGCATATTGCGCAAATACAGAGACTGAGGACGTGGGTCGATAAAGAAAGGGAAAATGACAATATGCATATGGGTACGATCAGTGATGAGATGGCTCAAAATAGAAAATATGATCTACACATTAAGAATGTTGTCAATGCCTGAATTAGATAATTGCAAAGATGAATAAACTGATTTGTACTCAGACTTTTATGCAAAATAGTGCCATGCGGGTTATTCAAACAGTGAAATTCTTCAATGCATGGGTACCGTTGATGAACAAAATAGATAAATCAGATGTTGCAAATGTCAAAGACTAATTTCAAGCCTTCCATCTTTATTGTCCCAAGTACACTAGGGGCATACACATTCTTCTGCTGTCAGTTGCCAAAGTTGTCAGGGAATGGGCCTTTTTTCCAAACGTGTTGATCTTCTGACAGAGGTTGTGGGCTTGAATTTAATGCAGTTGTGGTTGCTTGTTGACCAAACCTTCCAACGTCCAAAAGTTGCACAGTGTGAAATGAATTGCTACATATACATTTTTGAAAGATGTTTTCAGGGTTGGTCTCTGAGCCAATTGTCTGGTCTGCAGTGCCTTAGGATAGTTTCAGGGCTTCAAATCAAATCAGTCTGGGCAGTGAATGGAGAAATGTGTTGTGATGCATTGTAGGAATGCATTGTAAAGCATATTTTATGCATTGGTATGTCTCCATGGTCATTTGTAAGGATTCAGGGGAATATTTTCCTTCACTGCATTTACTGGTGCGATTGTAATAGAGATTTGATAATGTGTGACAGCATGTAAATCAATACAATCTCTGTTTTGAGTCATCTATTTGTTGCAAATGGGTCTTTGTAGTTTGGTTTTGGATCATTTAGAATGTCCAATGTGTGAAATAAAATTTGAGAAATGTATATGAATACATTTTAGTTTTCTGTTGATGTTGGTTCAATCATTTTCTTCTCTCTTTATTGCTTATGACTCAGTTGCCCAATAAAGTAGGCACCGGTCCATATTGGAGAGGAATCAAACACTCTTTTAAATCAAACAAATCATTCATTTGCGGTTTGTGCATGTACATTCGTACAGTTGAAATCAGCTATATAGGCATTATGTGACAGCCAATCATTCTTGACTTAGTGACAACTTTTGGAGTCAAGATGATGAGTTGGGTTTGGTTGTCCAATATTTTTAGTTATTCATCCAGTTTAAACTTAATACCTATTTAAGTATACCCCTTGGAATATCCCTCCAAAGTCTAAGTTGAGTTCGAAGTGCAGAGGAGTCTACCCACTCCTATTAGTTGGCCAAAATTGCCCAAAACTTGTTGATAAACCTCTTCTTGTCACCCTAACGACAGTCCCTGGCATAGGTGATTTAGGAATGTTTTAGAGTTTTGTGTTGCCGATATTTTGTCCCAACAGAATGGCGCCGTTGCCGGGGAGTGAAACAAAAGGTTGAATTATTCTGAAGGCCCTGTAGCAATCTACATTTCTTCAGTTTGTTTGGGTAAGTTGGCAGCCCATCAACTTATGCCAACATTTTGGCACCATTGCCAATGAAGAATCAGAAGGTTGATTAATTTGAAGCCCCCTTGTAACAGTCAGTTTACAATTGTGCATTGTGTTTGGGTAAGTTGGCAGCCCGTCAACTTATGCCTATAGAATGGCACGTTGTCGAGGATGAGTAAAATGTTTGGTTATAAAAGTTTGAAGACTCTACTGGTGAGTTGAACCCAAAATCAATTTTGGCCCTGAAGATTTTCACACTTCAAGGAATTCCTCTTTCAAAGAGGTGGCAACTCTGCTATCAAAGAAATGAAGATTGTTCATTGTTGTTATAGCTATGTTGTCGGTGATTCAGATGCCCCAAGTTTATGAACAACAACTGGAAGTCTAAGGTACACATGGTTTCCTCTTATAACCAATTCAGATTTCCTCCAAATTACAAAGACTTATTCTATTAAGTTTTGTGTTGCCCTGCATAGTAGAATATTTTAGTCATAGATGGTTGGTATGAATATGACCATGCTAGGGCTGCTCCTTCATATGAGTCATGTGTACGAAACCCTAGAAATTACATAGGAGTGGATTTCCCTGATCATCCTAGAAATTCATATTAAAGTCATGGCCCTAGAGCAGAGCCTTCTTGTGCATTGTCTTGTGCTTCATGTTCTAGTCATGAATACTATGAGGATGAAGATGCTTATGGTTCTTATGATGATGAGTCATCCTATTGCTCAGATTGCCCTACAGCTTGTATTCCCATGTCTCAATGTCAAGCACCCCTGCATAATCAGAATGATTCATCTTTACTACAGTATGAAGTTGATAAAACCAAAAAGTTGTTAGTCTTTGCAACAGCAAGAAAGGGAATTAGAAAATCAAATCATGCTACATCAGTCTAGGACACAATCCAGCTACATCAGTCTAGGACACAAACCAGTTCCCTTCCTGTTGTTGTCAATGGCTCACTTTTTCGGCCCCCTCCCATTGCTAATGATACCACAGACAAACAGCTGGACCTTTCATGGGTCAATTATGAGAAGCAATCCATGCCCAATAAAATCTATTGTCAGATGCCTTTATTTGATGGGTGTGAAGCTTATGATGGGAAAGCACATGTTCTTGCATTTTCAGATTTCATGGACAGGTTCTGATTTGAGAATGAGGATATGTGGACGAGGTTCTTTGTCAGATCTTTGTGTGGATTGCCAAGGAAATGGCTCATTGGTTTCCCTAACCATCACTTTGCTTCTTGAGATCATTTGGTGGCTGCATTTGAGAAATTTGCACGTACTTTGGATGTTGTTGTTCTTGTCCGAGAATTTTAAAATATCAAAAGCCATGAAGGTGAATCCAGCATGAATTTTAGCCATCGGTTTGTTGTTGCACTATCTAGAATTCCATATGCTTTCAAACCTTCTATTCTAACTTGCATTAATTTGTTTTTGAGTCTTACGAAGTTGGATTGAGTTCAGTACTGGAAAATTTGAGGCTGGTTAGTTTCCAACACGTTACCTTGCTCTTGATGCTTTGGTTAAAATGAAAGATGAGTACGTTGTTGGGTTGGTATTGCCCAAGGTGAATATTGTGATTGGTGAGCGTGTGGATGGCAATAATACTGTAGATCAAGTTGAATGTGTTGTCAGGAAAATGAACTCATACGAGGTAGCATCATATGACAGTTGTGTTGAGAGTGAAGATAGTGTAGCTACCTATCTTCAATAAGATGTATCATCCATTGTGGATGATGATGTTGTTGCTTTGTCTTATGATCCCCAACATGAAATTAAGTATGGCGGTAGCATGTGTGCACCCAATGATAACCGATCTAAGACAAGTGAAGGCGCAAACATTTGTTTTTCACATTGAAGACCTTGTTGTGGGTTGTGATGCTGGTGAACATGATATTGGGCAGGTTCAATCTCACAGTGAGGACGTGAGGGCAGAGATGTTTGATGTAACATCTCTTGATCATGCAAAGGATGAGTGCAGCAAATCCATTTTTTGCATTTGGACAGGCCAATTCATGGGAGCGATTAGTGATGAACATTTGTTTAGTGAGCTCCCAGATTTTGTCCCTTTTGACAATGATGAGATGGATGGTGTTGAGGCTATTTATATGGATGATAGGGTGTCATGTGCTTCAAGTGACACTTCTTATTCTTTTACTAATGATTTGTATGCTGACTGGTTCCAGATGGATGATCCTATAAATGCTGACATCAGTAAAGGCGACCTCTATGATGACCATTTTGTTGTTATGCAGGCAACTGATAGAATTCTTTATGATGGCGTGGAGGAGGATTGTCTGGTACCTGTATGCAGTAGCAGCTATAATAAAGTGAGTTGCCCAATTTAGATTGAAACAGAGAGGTTGTGAGATGGATGCAGTCCATCATTTGGAAGACCTCATTATGATTCTTATGCTGATGATGATGAAGATATGGATCAGGTTTGTGATCCAAGTGTGGAACAAGATATCAGCATGTGTGAAGGTGGTGTATGTTGGCAGCCTATTATCCAAGAGGTTGACACTTGTAAGTATGAAAGTTTCCTATGCAATGAAGGTCAAGTGTCTAATGATGTGGGTAATGATGTTGTGCCTGAATTTGAATCTTTTATTTGGACCCAGTATACACATAATAATAACATAATAAGCAATTGGGTAAAGAATGCAAGTTTGGTTTGAGGGAGATCAGCTCCTTCATTCAACTTGTATTTGACAGAGGCAGTGATTTGAAATTTTGCTTACAGTCATTTTTCTTTATGATTGTATGTTCTCTTGTATATATGCGCCTTTGTGGTTTGTGTCTCAGTTGTTTCCCCTATTCCTTTTTGCTTTTGGTTTGCCCGGAGATATTCTGGATCCTCGTTGTGACACTGCTTGTCACATGTCCCCAACTAAAGCCATTGTTGGAGCCTAGAAAAACCAGTTCCCATTGTGCCCATTTTGCCCCCAAAAATCCAAAAGTCGTGCAAATTCCTTAGCAAGTGCCTCCATTGAATAGAGAATTTGAGCAACTTTGCCTTTTGAACCATCTCAAAATTCCTTGAAATGAAAAAATTATGCTTGGTCAAAGTTTGGCTTTTTGCATTTTTACCTTGGTCAAAAGTGGTTTCTTAGAAATTTTTCCATATTTTGCCTTGGTCGGCAAATCGGCCTTTTTTATGAACTCGTGAATTTTTTTGGAGTTTGGATTTTAGTCAATTCACCGATAAGACGACAGTAGGGCACAAGGAAGAAGGGAGCAGCGAAGGAAAACAAGAGCAAAGGAAAAGGCTTTGTCGACAAAGTTGGAGGTTTGCGAACCTCCAAGTTCGCCAACTCAGGGTTCGCCTGACGGCTAGTTTGCCGATAGAAGGAAAATTGACCAAGGCAAGAGAGAAAAGAGTGCTTGTTGGGGAATCAACAGTTCGCCAAACTAATGAAGTAGTTCGGATTTGTGATAGTTGCCAATATGGTTTTTTGTCGATAAAGACAAGGTAGATTTGGTCCTAAAATTTGGGAATTCACTGATAAAGGTGTTGGTTCGACGTGTGTTCTTTTTGCCAACAAGGCAAATAAAGGTAATATTTTGCAAATGCATAGAGAGTTCGGCACAGGGCATTTTCGTTGATAAAGGGCAAGTTCGGCAAAAGGCAACTTTGCTGACTAAGTAAATAAGCAAAGGATGAAAAGTGTCTGCAAGTTTGTGAATGTTTGAGTTTGTCGATAAGGCAACTCAAAAGAGCTTCTTCCAAAGGTTCGACAAATGCCATTTTTGGCGATAAGGCAAAGACATGGCTTAGTTCAAAAAGTGGAGATTTCCTCGACAAAGATAGTAAATGACAAAGCTAGGAAAAGCAAAGAAATTGCTGATAAGAGCAAAGTTGCCCTAGTTCAGGAAGTTTATATTTTGGCGACTAGAGGACGGAGAAGCTCAAGGTCGACAAATGTAGACATTGCCGATAAAGCAAAAGAGAAGCCAACAGAAAGTTCACCATGAGGCGATTGCGCCGACTAATAGATAGAGTTTGACAAATTAAAGATTTGTCGATTGGGCAAATACAGAGATTGAGGACATGGGTCGATAAAGAAATGAAAACTGACAAATATGCATATGGGTACGATCAGTGATCAGATGGCTCAGAATAGCAAATATGATCTACACATTGAGAATGATGAAAACACCTGAATTAGATAATTCCCTGAATGCATGCCATAATTGCAAGGATGAATAAACTGATTTGTACTCAGACTTAAGTGATTCTGCAAAATAGTGCCATGCGGGTTATTCAAACAGTGAAATTCTTCAATGCATGGGTACTGTTGAAGGACAAAACAGATAAATCAGATGTTGCAGATGTCAAAGACTGATTTCAAGCCTTTCATCTTTATTATCCCGAGTACACTAGGGGCACACGCATTCTTCTGCTATTAGTTGGCAGAGTTGTCAAGGAATGGGCCTTTTTTCCAAATGTGTCGATCTTCTCACAGAGGCGATGGGCCTGAATTTAATGCAGTTGTGGTTGCCTATTGACCAAACCTTCCAATGTCCAGAAGCTGCACAGTGTGAAATGAATTGCTATATATACATTTTTGAAAGATGTTTTCACAGTTGGTCTCAAAGGCAATTGTCTAGTCTGCAGTGCCTCAAGATAGTTTCAGGGCTTCAAGTCAAGCCAATATGGGCAGTAAATGGAGAAATGTGTTTTGATGCAACATAG
This sequence comes from Cunninghamia lanceolata, assembly GCA_027924645.1. Classification (NCBI taxonomy): domain Eukaryota; kingdom Viridiplantae; phylum Streptophyta; class Pinopsida; order Cupressales; family Cupressaceae; genus Cunninghamia; species Cunninghamia lanceolata. The sequence goes on along the minus strand of BSBN01000237.1, from coordinate 11,914,176 downwards.
GAATGTATTGTAAAGCATATTTTACGCATTGGTATGTCTCCATGGCCATTTGTAAAGATTCAGGAGAATGTATAATTGAAGTTGTATGTTTTCCTTCACCACATTTGCTAGTACGATTATAATAGAGATTTGATAATGTGTGACAACATTTAAATCAACACAAGGTTTGTCTTGAGTCATCTCTTTGTTACAAATGGGTCTTTGTAGTTTGGTTTTGGATCATTAAGAATGTCCAATGTGTGAAATAAAATTTGAGAAATGTAAATGAATACATTTTAGTTTTCTGTTGATGCTGGTTCAATCCTTTTCTTCTCTCTTTATTGCTTATGACTTAGTTGCCCAATAGAGTAGGCACCGGTCTATATTGGAGAGGGATCAAACACTCTTTTAAATCAAACAAATCATTCATCTGTGGTTCAGCGTAAAAACCATCTTCTTGTGCATGTACATTCGCACAATTGAAATCAGCTATATAGGGGTTGTCCAGTTTTTTAGTTGTTCATCGGTTTGAACTTAATACCTATTTAGATATACCCCTTGGAATATCCCTCCAGAGTCTAAGTTGAGCTCAAAGCGTAGACGAGTCTACCCACTCCTATTAGTTGGCCAAAATTGCTCAAAACTTGTCGATAAACCTCTTCCTGTCACCATGACGACAGTCCCTGACGTATGTGATTTATGAATGTTTTAAAGTATTGTGTTGCCGATATTTTGTTGAAACTAACAACCATCTTCCCTTCTTCGACATCTTGCTCACTAGTAAAGGTGACAATTCCCTTGCCCGTCAAGTTTTCAAAAATTCTACCTACCTCTACCTCCATGTGTCCTCCCATCACCATCCTACCCAAAAAGCAGGTATCTTAAAGATTTTAGCCACTAGGGCCTACCACATTTATGATAATGACCACTTAGGCTCTAAGATCGTCTGCTTCTCCAAGGTCAAGTTGAATGTATATATCAACAAACACATCACCAAAGCATTTAAACAAGTAAACGCATCCAGATGATCTAAACCATATGGGAATGACTCAAGTGCGGTCCATGCAGCCACCCTTCCTTACATCGACGGCATTTGCAACAAGATCTTTGAGATCCTTCATGAGAAAGGCCTCAAGTGCACCTTCAAACCCCTTTCATCTATCAAATACCTTATCTCTTTCCCAAAACATCCCAGAGACTTATTTCTTAAGTCTACGGTCTATAAGATTCTTCTAAATATTGGTGAAATGGGTCACTCCTTCCACACTAAAAGCAAGGACCACAATGCTAACATCACGCATGAGCAAGTCTAAAGCTACCCTTGCAAAACTCTCTTTCCACTCCAAACGCCCTATTCTCCTAGAGGTGGCCCAAATCCTTATTTAAGAAGATAATTTCCTCAAGAGGAAACTCAAAAATGTAATCCTTATTCATAACCACTCCACCAATCTCTACCTGGCAACATTGCTAATTACATCAAATGAGATTGCATCATAGCTCTCAGGCATGTTAAGCCCCCTAGCTATAACGTACCCAAAGATGAGATTTGTCCTTTCAATAGGTTGGTGGCAAACAGAGACATTGTCAACATCAAAGCCGACAAAGCTAATGCCACAGTCATCTTGAATAAGCAAGACCGTGTTACCAAAATGCTTGCCAACTAACCAATAGTAGGAGCTAAAGAATTCTTCCCTGCAACCCGATCTCCAAAATTTCAAATTAATGTCACCATTGCCTAATCATTGTTTGATAATTTCACCAAGAAGCAATTCGTGCCCAATAAAGAAATCACCGCTCACATTTATGGTGCACCTAGAATTCACAAATCAAGAATTCCACCTAGGCCAAATATTAACACCATTAATTCCCCCACCTATTTGCCTACTTCCCACCTAGCTAAGTTAATCCTTCCGCTTGTTGGAAAGCTAAATTCCTTCATCAAGAACTCAACACATTTTGTCGATTTCATCGAAGACGAGAAGGTTGAAGACAACGAGATCTTGGTTATCTTTTATGTGATGTCCTTGTCTATGACTCCCATCGAATTAATAAAATGCAAAACTAATGACAAGATCGCCTCTTCAATGGAGTTGTGCCTAAAGTCCACATTCTTCTCCTTCAAGGTTTGGTATACAAGCAATTTGATAAGGTAGCCATCGGATCCCATTTATCCCTTGTCATTGCCAACCTTTTCGTGGAGCATTTTGAAGAGCTAGCCCTCCATTCCTTGCCCTTTAAACCTAGGTGGGCATGCAAATGCTCTAAACCATCTGGGAATTACTCAAGTGCGGTCCATGCAGCCACACTTCCTTACATCGAGGGCATTTCCAACAAGATCTTTGAGATCCTTCATAAGAAAAGCCTCAAGTGCACCTTCAAACACCTTTCATTTGTCAGAAACCTTATCTCTTTCCCAAACATCCCAGAGACTTATTTCTCAACTCTAGGATCTATAAGATTCTTCTATATATTGGTGAAATGGGTCACTCCTTCAACACTAGAAGCAAGGAGCACAATGCTAACATCATGCACGAGCAAGTCTAAATTTGCCCTTGCAAAATGCTCTTTCCACTCCAAACGCCACATTCTCCTAGAGGAGGCCCAAATCCTTATTCAAGAAGATAATTTCTTCAAGAGGAAACTCAAAAATGCAATCCTTATCCATAGCCACTCCACAAATCTCTACCTAGCAACATTGTTAATTAGATCAAATGAGATTGCGTGATAGCTCTCGGGCATGTTAAGCCCCCTAGCTATAACGTATCCAAAGATGAGATTTGCGCTTCCAAGAGGTTGGCAGCAAACAAAGACATTGTCAACATCAAAGCCGACAAAGGTAATGCCACAGTCATCTTCAATAAGCAAGACTATGTTACCAAAATGCTTGACCACCTAACCAATAGTGGGAGCTACAAAATTTCTCCTTGTAACCCGATCTCCAAAATTTCAAATTAAAGCCACCATTGCCTAATCATTGTTTGATAAATTCACCAAGAATCGATTTGTGCCCAGTACAGAAATCACCCCACATTTATGGTGCACTTAAAATTCACAAATCAAGCACTCCACTTAGCCAAATATTGACCATTAATACCCCCACCTATTTGCCTGCTTCCTACCTAGCTAAGTTAATCCCTCCCCTTGTTGGAAAGCTAAATTCCTTCATCAAGAACTCAACCCATTTTATCAGTTTCATCAAAGACAAAAGGGTTGAAGACAACAAGATCTTGGTTAGCTTTTATGTGATGTCCTTGTCTATGACCATCATCGAATTAATCGAGTGCAAAACTAATGATGAGATCACCTCTTTAGTGGAGTTGTGCCTAAAGTCCACATTCTCCTCCTTCAAGGTTTGGTCTACAAGCAATTTGACAAGGTAGCCATGGGATCCCCTTTATCCCTTGTCATTGTCAACCTTTTTGTGGAGCATTTTAAAGAGCTAGCCCTCTATTCCTTGCCCCTTAAACCTAGGTGGTGGAAACACTGTGTGGAAAACACCAACCTATCTCAGTTGAATGGCCTTGATCAATTGGAAAAATTCCACTCACAAACAATTTTCTTTCTTGCATAAAGTTCACCAAAGAACTTGAAACTAACAACCATCTTCCCTTCTTAGACATCTTGCTCACTATCAAAGGTGACAATTCCCTTGCCCGCCAAGTTTTCAAAATATCTACCCACACCTACCTCTACCTCAATGTGTCCTCCCATCACCATCCTACCCAAAAAGCAAGTATCTTAAAGATTTTAGCCACTAGGGCCTATAACATTTGTGATAATGACCACTTACGCTCTAAGATCCTCCACTTCTCCAAGGTCTGCAAGTTGAATGTATATCACAACAAACACATCACCAAAGCATTTAAACAAGTAAAGGCATGCATGTGATGTAAACCTTATCTCTTTCCCCAAACATCCCAGAGACTTATTTCTCAATACTAGTGTCTATAAGATTCTTCTATATATTGGTGAAATGGGTCACTCCATCCACAGTAGAAGCAAGGAGCACAATGTTAACATCACGCATGAGCTAGTCTAAATCTGCCCTTGCAAAACACTCTTTCCACTCTAAACGCCACATTCTTCTAGAGGAGTGCCAAATTCTTTTTCAAGAAGATAATTTCTTCAAGAGGGAACTAAAAAATGCAATCCTTATTCGTAACCACTCCACCAATGTCTACTTGGAAACATTGCTAATTAGATCAAATGAGATTGCGTGATAGCTCTTAGGGATGTTAGGCCCCCTAGCTATAACGTACCCAAAAATGAGATTTGCGCTACCAATAGGTTGGTGGCAAACAAAGACATTGTCAACATCAAAGTCGACAAAGGTAAAGCCACAATCATCTTGAATAAGCAAGACTATGTTACCAACATGCTTGACCACCTAACCAATAGTGGGAGCTACAAAATTCTTCCCTACAACCCGATCTCTGAAATTTCAAATTAAAGCTACCATTGCCTAATCATTGTTTGATAATGTCACCAAGAAGCGATTCATGGCCAATAAGGAAATCACCCCACATTTATGGTGCACCTAAAATTCATAAATCAAGCATTCCACTTAGGCCAAATATTGACTCCATTAATTCCCCCACCTATTTTCCTACTTCCCACCTAGCTAAGTTAATCGCTCCCATTGTTGGAACCCTAAATTCCTTCATCTAGACCTCAACGCATTTTGTCAGTTTCATCAAAGACAAGTAGGTTGAAGACAACGAGATCTTGGTTAGCTTTTATGCGATGTCCTTGTCTATGACCCCCATCGAATTAATCAAGTGCAAAACTAATGACGAGATTGCCTCTTCAGTGGAGTTGTGCCTAAAGTCCACATTCTTCTCCTTCAAGGTTTGGTCTACAAGCAATTTGACAAGTTAGCCATGGGATCTGCTTTATCCCTTGTCATTGTCAACCTTTTCGTGGAGCATTTTGATGAGCTAGCCCTCAATTCCTTGCCCCTAAACCTAGGTGGTGGAAGTACTGTGTTGAAAACACCAACCTATCTTAGTTGAATGGCCTTGATCAATTGGAAAAATTCCACTCACTTAAACAATTTTCTTTCTTGCATAAAGTTCACCAAAGAACTTGAAACGAACAACCATCTTCCCTTCTTGGACATCTTGCTCATTGGTAAAGGTGACAATTCCCTTGCCCGCCAAGTTTTCAAAAAATCTACCCACCTACCTCTACTTCCATGTGTCATCCCATCACCATCCTACCCAAAAAGCAGTTATCTTAAAGATTTTAGCCACTAGGGTCTATCAGATTTGTGATAATGACCATTTAGGCTCTAAGATCCTCCACTTCTCCAAGGTCTTCAAGTTGAATGTATATCACAACAAACACATCACCAAAGCATTTAAACAAGGCATGCAGATGCTCGAAACCATCTGGGAATGACTCGAGTGTGGTCCATGCAACCACCCTTCCTTACATCGTGGAAATTTCCAACAAGATCTTTGAGATCCTTCATAAGGAAGGCCTCAAGTGCACCTTCAAACCCCTTTCATTTGTCAGAAACCTTATCCCTTTCCCCAAACATCCCAAAGACCTATTTTTCAATTCTAGGGTCCATAAGATTCTTCTATATATTGATGATATGGGTCACTCCTTGCTCACTAGAAGCGAGGAGCACAATGCTAACATCATGCATGAGCAAGTCTAAATCTTCCCTTGCAAAAGACTCTTTCCACTCCAAACGCAACATTCTCCTAGAGGAGGCCCAAATCCTTATTCAAGAAGATAATTTCTTCAAGAGGAAGCTCAAAAATGCAATCCTTATCCGTAACCACTCCACCAATATCAATCGATATGAAGGGTGGAGTTTGAGTCCTCCGTGGCAACCTCTTTTAAATTCTCTATAATCTTTCAAACTTGCTTTTTCTCCTTTCGTTGATTCTCCCTTAGCCTCGTATCCTCACCCTCCTCTTGTCGCCTCTTTATAGCTCATTCTCCCCTCTCACTGCCCCACCTTTCTTGCTCTGTCACCCTCAACTCCCCCCTTTTCCTTTCTCCAACTCTCTAGCATCCTTCACTAGTCTTCTTCTCAACCTCTTTGTTTGCTCCCCCTGTATTAGTTTTAATCCTCCCTTTGGCTCTCCTATCTTTTCTTTTCCTTCTCGACTTATTCTCTTTTTCTATCATATTATCCTTTCTTTTTATTTTGGTATGTCCTTTGCTTTCCTTAGGTTCTTGCATTTGGTCCTGCTTGCTCCTTATCGTTTGATTCTTTTGTTGTTCTTCCTTGTCTATTTGTGTTTCTCCCCCCTCATTATTTGATTTTATTTTCATGTTCTTTTCCTAATTTATTGTCTTAATAACATTATCTTTGCTCTTCTTTTTAATGCCTTCCTCATTAATAATTTTATAATTACTATTTTTTTATTTTATTTTATTTTTTTTGCTTCATTTGTCTTTTGTTTTGCACTTATTTTCTCTTTTTCCAGTTCTTTTCGAACTTTCATATCCTTTTGTAGTGCTTGTGTATTTCTTGTATCATTAATATTATATTATTATTTTTCTAGTTTAGTTAATATTTATTTCATTTCTATAGTTATTTTGTTAGTCCTTAATTTCAATTATTTCAAATTTAATCCTTTTAATTTTTATTTATTTGGTCAATTCTTTGGCCATTTCAATTAATATCTTTATAATTAGTGATATCGTTATCTCTACCATTAATAGAACTAGAGTATTATTTATTCATCACTATAGTTATTGGAACCAATTTTTATTGGATTGTAGTTCACTTTTATCATTAAAAAAACTCTCTTTTGTATCTATCATCAACATCCTTATTTGTTTCTATCCATTATCAACCTTTGAAAAGAGATTAGTATAATTAAATTAAAAATAATAATTCCATTTAATTACTATTTTGCTCCTTCCTATAATTGAGTTCTATTATTTAATATAATCATTCAATTAATTTTAATATTATATCTAATAATTGAATTAGTATTATCATTTCATCAATATTAAGATTATGGTTTATGTTAATTATTTCTAACCTTTTTTTAAATCCTCTTTGCCCCATCTTTGAGTATTTTACTCTTCTTTTAGATAGCTAGCTCTATAATCAAAATTCTCAAATTCCTCCTCTTCATGATGATGGATCATGGAGTGTGATCTAAAACATTGATTCAAACATAGCTTATAGTTGTTTTCCAAAAGCATTTCAATTTATTCAAAAATAGCTCATGTTCTCAACACGCCAATTGTGCTTGGTTCATGTGACTTCCCATCGCTCGGGCCTAGTTCTGGTGCCACTTCTGCTCACATGGGTTTGGTAGTGCCTGGTGATGCGTAGCCATCTAAAGATGGTGCATCCTCTCAAGATTTGGCAGTGGAGGCTTCCAAATCTTATAATCATATTGCCAAGGTTGGGACGAATATTGGTGCTCCTTTGACGGGTACTACTCGCAGTGCAAAGATCACTCAATTTTATTCTTAGAAGAAAATTCGTAGTTACAAAACTTTTTCTCATGCCTTGGCTTTCAAGCTCGTCAACCTTAAGTAATCACGAAAAAGCACATGCAAAAACCGATAAAATCTAAAGATAGATCTCATTGTCAACTGCTCGTCACTGCTAGAATAAGTAAAACTGACTTCACATTTCAACACAAACTTCAGCATATCTCTCGTGCTCCTTCCTCCCCTGTCATCATCTGTGGACAGGTGGTGGAGGATAATGATGATCATTTCAAACATTTAGCCCTCATTTACAAGTTAAAATCGTTTTTGGCCTTACCTTCCGGATCTGAACAAATGGGCCTCGGAAGCTTGGAGGCCTCTCACTAAATGTAGGATAGAACTACACACTTGTGCTAGGGGGTTTTTTATTGCTTCTTTCTGATTAGATGAGGATAAGAAGCAAATTTTGGAAGGTGGGGTTTGGATGTGGGGGCAACATTCCCCTCACTCAAACCATTTTTCCCTCCTCCAACCTGATGACATAATCCTTGAGCATCATGCCTGTATGGGTCAGATTACCTAATCTCCCTCTTCATTTTTGGGAAATCTTCTATTTCAAATCTATTGGCAATGCACTAGGTTGTTTCTTACAGGGGGATGAAGCATCATTAAACTTCGGCCATACTACTTTTGCCTACATTCTTGTTGACATTGACACATCTAAGGAGTTGCATGGGGATGTTGTCTAAACTGTTGGGGATAGACGATGGATCATACTATCAATTATGAGGGTCTTTCTTTTCGCTGCAGGAGATGTTACGCCATTGGAAACCTCACTACGGATTGCCCTCGTCCACACCGTAAGAAAGGTGAGGCAACTTGGTGGAGGAGTTCCCTCCATGACTACTTGATTATTGGTAATTTTACTAAGGACGATGAGTCACTGGAGGCTCCTACTGAGTTCGTTCCCTCTAGGGTTGCAGTCACTTCAGAATCTCCTAACAGATCATCTCTTGGACCTATTCTGGCAAACACTCCTATAGATCTCAAGCCGTTGGTTGTGTCAGGTGTTTCTGTTTCTGTGGAGGCTTTAGTTCTGCACTTTGTTCCTCTTTTGGCCTCCACGAGGTCAAGGGTGTTCGGAAAGAAAGATCGAAGCCTGCGGTTGTATAGTTGGTTTCCCTAGGTCTGTTATGGTTGGCAACTTAGCTGTTGTTTCTTGGGTTGTTGTGGGGTTGGCTGTTGCAAACATTTTGTTGTGTTTTCGCTGTTCTTTTAGCCTGTTGTATAAACCTGTTTTACCTCTAATAAAAAACAATGGACCATGGAATTCTGTTCTTTTCTCTCTTCTTGGTTCTCGGTTTCTGCTCTTCACTAGCCTCTTTTTGAATAGCTAGCTCTGCAATCGAAATTCTCAAATTCCTCCTCACAGTTTTTTTCCAAAAGCATTTCAATTCATTAGCAATGGACTGTGGAAATTTGATGTCTTTAATTGACACGTACTGCTTAGTTGCATTCTAAATTTTCATTCCAAGCATTCACAATATTCCTAGTTCATAAATGAAGTTTATTTATTCCTAAAATACCTTCATTTTTATTTAGTCCATTTACTCGCACAATTTCCTAAGATGATGCTTCCAAATTCTTTGTGCAGAGAAAAAGAGTATGTGTAGAATTTGACATCCTAATGATTCGTAATAGAGCACTTAAACTAAACAAAATCTGAGTCTTTTGCAATATTTAAATTTGTTGACAATCTTAAATCCACATAATGTATCAATCTGTCAGAATGTCCACAGCTTATTATAACCAGAAGATTTGCAGGTGAATTCTTGCATTCAGAAGTGTATGAAATAATGTATATGCATACATTTTACAGAAAACATTTGCTTCAACATATCTGTATTTCTTAGTTAGTGATGTACTTTGGCCACAAACTCAAACCCACAGAATATATCAAACAATCATAATGGCCACAGTCAGTTTCAAAAGCTACCAGCTTATATGTGGATTACAGGCAATTTCATGCATAACATGTGTAACAATCATTACATGCATACATTGATATTATAAAAAAAATTCCATGGCCTGTCTTTTCTTGTTGGAAATGGGTATTAAATTGTCAAGAGGGATAAGGTTAAAAATACATCACCTTTCAAACCAAGATCCAATCATGGCCATCACGATCGCTTTGCACGCCCCAATGGTGGCCTTAACAATCTCCAATCTAATTTGCTTCGTTCCTGCTTACTATTCTTCCCCTTATCCGAGGAATATTGACTTTTATCGTGTTCTATAGAATTCCCTGGGGATGAATATGAGCCTTGTGCGTCTTCATCTACTCTCTGTTTCTTTCTTTTAAGATCTTCTGAAACATCATTTTCTTGGTCCTTGTTTAAGTCATCATTCCCATGGTCTGATGCCTCATTTTCTCTGACAATCATTTAAAAATTTACTTCAAAAGACCTTCCCCTCACCCAACAACATATGCCAAACATTTTACCATGCAAAAACTTATTCTTCAAGAGGGAGATAATAATGTGTGATCTTTAGATTGTTCTTTTGCAGACGACTACGTAAAATTGCAGAACAAAAGAAAATGAGACATGCACCTGCTAATGTTCACTCCATTTCCATCTGCGCTGCTTACACTGAACAACCTGTGCTTGTGAGTTTCCTTGTGTTCATTCAGTTTCTGAAAAGCAACAGTTGTAAGAACGAAACTTATCTCTGAATCTGCTGCTAAAGCAGTGCATTTACAACTAGAAATTTAAAAAAAAAAGCTTGAAAAATCAGAAAAAATAAATCACAACTGTCGGTCACAGAGAGCATCCTTTCCTCTCCATACATCAATAGAAGGATTGAAATTTTGAAATGACATTCGCCCTGAAACTGCTTCTGGCTTCGGATCCCCTTCCATTATTACCACACTGCAGTTAAGGAGCAACAAAGTAATTACTGCAGTTTCAACACAATGATCCATTTTACACAACCAAAGCCAAGCACTTCTTCCACTGAATTGCAAAAAATTGTAAGAAATAGAAACTTAATACCAAATGGTATAATGGGCAGTCACCAAAAACATCCATAACTATATCTCAATATTCAAGTTTAAAAACATTACCAAATCCTGAGTGCAAAAATGCACACAACACTGAAAAACAGCACAAAAAAATAAATACTACCAGAACTAAGGATGGGGAGACAATCTATGAAATACAAAGGCATGCCAACATATTTTTTATGGGGGGTCCACCTAATTGTTTATGTAAGGGTTTGCTCTCTTATCTTCTTTTGTGGTTCTTATTTCTAATGCTATTTTTAAAATTGCTTTTCTTCCTGAATTTCCATTTTTGGTTGAGTGAGTATTGTCACGGGGGTGGTTGATATACATTGATTTGTGAGGAAGTAAGAAACCCTCTAGGATCCCATCTATCCACAGAAAATCTGTCCGCATACCTCAGCAGAATCCCTGGTACACTGAATTCAATCTGAACAAGATTTTACATCACCTGCCCAGAGGTATGGTTCTGTTAACACCACAGACAATGCATCATGCTATGCCCTGACCATCATAAACATTAGAGAGAAACTGAAAGACCAAAATAGTTAGTGTTTCTCCTAGTCATCGGGGATGGCAAAACTCTTCCTTAATTTGAGGACATTAATATTTGAACTAAAAGAAACTTTTTTTTTTTTAGTTTAGTTTGCTTCAGAACATATCTGCATAATCCCTGCAGATTCAACTTTTCTTCGATTCTACAACTCAAGGACTAGGAATTGATGTTATCAAACTCATTCCAAATCATGTTAAAAACAGTTGAATAAAGAATTTATTCTGTAATTGTCGTTTTGGCTAGGAACCATGTTCGATAGGTCAGAAATGGATCTTTTTGTGACAGTCGAGATTTTGAAGGGCAGCTTTTGTTTTTGTATGGTACTTTTCTTATGCTTTTGAGTTTTTTTGTTTTTTAACTGTTTTTTTGTTTGTAGTGTATGAATGTCCTTGTTGCTTCCTTTATTGCAGGGGATAGAGCGAGTGGGGATGAGAAGTCGAGGAGTTCCATCCCTGTCCATCACTGGGATGTACCCAACCCATTGAGATTTTGAAGGGCAGCTTTCATTTTTGTATGGTATTTTTCTTATGCTTTTGAGTTTTTTTGTTTGTAGTGTATGAACATCCTCATTGATTTCTTTATTCTAGGGTATACAGCAAGTGGGGACGAGAAGTGGAGGAGTTACATCCCTATCCATCACTGGGATGTCACCCAACTCCCAAGGACATCTCCCAAGGAAGAGTGACAATAGTTGAACCAGTGAATAGGTACATGGAAATAATGTACATTTTCATTCTTTCCATCTGCACATTCAATGTACACACCTGTGCTTGTCTACATTGTTGGCATGCATCACAAAGTTGAGTAATTTCAAATTTGTTGCAACCTCTTTGTACAGTACTACAACCCATGACGTTACTGGTCATCTCCACTATACCAGTTAAACCCCCATAGATAAAGTACTTTACAGAACTTGCAAATGCCTTGATGCAGCTGATAAGTAGGCTTCCCACTTCAAGTCCAAAAAAGCATCAATAATTGCTAAGTATTTTATCATCCCAGAAATTAGCTTAAATAATTTCTTTAGATTTATTTCTATTCGTATATTAGTTATTCCAAATCCAATCCCATCACCAAAAGAAAAGAAATGAAGACATCTTTCTTTGGCTTGTTCTCTACATCAGGGAATCAACAATATTTGATTCCTTCTGTTTACAGTTTGAGGCACAAAGCTTATAGCTCAATCAAGTTAAGAAGTGTATGGATGGCTCAATCAATAATTTCTTTATATATAATTCCTTCGAAGCAATCCATTAACTTTTTGTTGAACAAATTTGTTTGTTCTAAGAGGAATAAGAGAGTTTCTGTTAGTAGAGAATATCCAATCAATCATGTCAAATAACAAAAGTCCATTCATCCCGATTACATGTTTTTGACCTCATTTAGTAGAACCAGGCAAGGCAAAGTTCCATATTCAATTTCAGAACAGAGGGAAACGATGCGCTGGGATATTAAGGTGAACCTCTAGCTGTGTCATTGGGAGAATCTGTCTATGATGACGGGTTTCTCTGCAGTCAAAAACTTACAACATCTTTGACCATGGCTGAAACTGTTTTAGGCAGAGACAAAAAGCCAAAACCGAAATGTCAAAAGGGAGTTCAATCAATTCTTTTGTCCCTTTGTATCCTTGATTCAACTCATTTTATCATCCCTTCATATAAGTACACCCTTTTGGGTCTTCTAAGACCAACTTGGATCATCTTCTCAATTTTCGGATCCTTTTGGTTGATCTTGGTTAAGTTGTAATAATCCACCCATAGTCAGGAGTGTTTGGGGGTATTCTTAAGGCAGCATTGAACTGCACAGCCGTGTTTGCCTGGAGTCTAGCATGTTTGTTTAATAAGTATTTCACTGCATTTGCAAGTCTATGGATGTGATTGCAGGAGCATCTGGGATGCAGAGCAATCATTCACAACTAAAAAAAAATCCTAACATTTTTTTCCTTCCTTCTTTGTTTTGTGGCTGCAGGTTCTGATGCTGGCACTTTTTGTCTTCTTCGAGTTTTGGCTTTTAGTTCTCCGCTGCGATGACCGTTCTTGGCTGAATCTTTTCTTTATCCATGTCTTTGGGCAACCAATTCTTATCTGGTTGAGGAATTGATTATATAAGGTCTTCAAACTTATTGTGCATCGATTGGTTCTTCTTGGGCCCCACATGGCATGAGGAATAATCTTATCCCTTGTCTATATTGGACGGTGGTTAGTTTTCTTATAAAAACCTAGTGATAATTGAAGGATGGTGGCAGTTGAAGGGACCCACAACCCACTATTTGCAACAATGAAGTATTAAAACGTGACTGTTACATTCTAGCTGGCAGCAGCTGTCTATTCCTGGCAAATCTGCTAAATTAGGCAACTGTCATTATTTATTCTCCACGATCCACCAAGGAGTGGTTGTTATTATATCAGTCATAGTTGAGGCCTTATGGCCTGTAGGCTGTTAGTTGGAGATTGGAACTGTTCAGCCCATGACATTTTGTATTAATCTGAAAATTTGTAGTCTGTTTCTTAGTTCTGTTTTAGAGTATTGTTGTATAAGGTGTTGTAGCACCAGTATAAGAGAAGGGAGTGAAAGGTGAAGTCTGAAAATGAGGAGAGATCAGTGAAGATTTGCCGGCCCATATAGGCCTGTTATGTCTGTCATTAACATTAACATATTTATGTCAATATAAGAGGTCTGTGTATCTCTAGGTTAAATAAAAATTCAAGGCTGTTAGCTTAAGTCAGTGAAAATCAGGAGAGATCAGTGAAGGTTTGCTAGTCCATATAGACCTGTTATTTCTGTCATTAACATGAACATATTTCTGTCAATATAAGACGGCTGTGTGTCTCTAGGTTGTTAAATAAAAATTCAAGGCTGTTAGCTTAAGTCCTTTGTAATTTTCTGAGTATTTTCTATCTGTTGTTATAAAGTTTTTGCTGTTGGGCTGCCTGAACTGGCTATTTTTTGAAGGTACCTGGTTCTGGACTGCATCAGGATGCTACTGATGTTGGTATCATGTCAGGCGGCTAGGGAGGCAGCAAGCTTGTAAAGATGCATGTTGATGGTAGAGATGAGGAAGCATAGGTTTACGATTCTTAATTTTTTCTCCCATTGTGTTTTCTCCAAGGTAATTTTTTGTGTTCAGCTCTCATTCTTGTTGTGGTTGATTCATTGCTTGCTTATTTAAGTTCTTTGCCACTTATGTTACTACTCAAGCACTTCACAGAAAATCTAATTGTTATGTTCAGCTATTTACAAGCAGAAAATATAATTGTTATGTTCAGCTATTTAGAAGCATAGTTCTTGTTTGGCAATAGTTATAGCCAATTGATGTTTAAGTAACTCTCACACAAGTCAAATAATAAGCACACACTTAGTAATTGCACAAATAGATATTTGATATAATTGGCAGCCATAGAACTGGGTTTAGCATCAATTGAAACATGAGTTTGTTGCTTCATTAAGAGCAGAACATGGGAACAACACGTAAGGAAATACCTGTGTTACTGGGTTTACCTGGTTCCAGGTATGTACCTGCACTGTAATGTCCCCAAATTGTGATGTGTTCACAGAAGAACTCTTAGGCCAATTGTGACACTCTAGACTTTTTGTTGGGTTGTCCTATTTTTCTAAGTGTTTCAATGTATTCTCCTTGAGCAAATAAAATTGTTTTCATGAAAAGCGACCCTTTGGAGAAGGGAAAATAATATTTAATTGAGAGAACAGAATGATTTCAAATCTTTAATTTGAAATCAGGTTCGCTCTACAAATAATACATCTCTAGTCGGCCTCTTTGAGGAGAACAAAACAAAGATAAAATTCAAGTTTTTTGGGCGTCAAAAATAATTAAGGAGGTCGGCCCAAGTGGAAGGTGGTCGGCCTAGTGAAAAGGCTATTTAGGTCGGCTTAAGAGGAAATTTAAATTGAGTTTGAGCGCCAACCACATAAGTTAGGTCAGCTAAGTTGACATGGGTCGGCCTAGGAAATAAAAATAAAGTAATTCAAATTAAATTTTGAGTGCCAAGTTTGCAAGGGTTGGCCAAAATTAATAAAATAATAACATTCAAATGCTGGTCGGCCAGCTTATGGAAAAAAGGAAAATTTCAAGTATAAATGCAAGGTTTGTGAAGGCATTTTGGACATTATGAATCTAGTTTATTTCTGATTTTTCCCTTAGTGGATCTGCAACTTTGTTGCATCTATTCCAAGGACGAAAACCTAGCTCATCTTGAGGAGGCTTCATGACAGAAGTCTAATTGCACTTCATTGAAGGATTCAAAGGACTTTTTGGAGCAATCATGATTCATCTTTCGCAGCAGGTTTGTTGAAAACATTGGTTGAAGAGATTCGTTGAAGATCTTTTGCATTTTTGGCGCCACCATTGAAGGAACAAATCCAGATTTATTAAGCAGATTTGCAGCGCCAATTTGAGGAGACGTCATGCAGATTTAACATTGGAAGTGAGTGCTTTTGTTGAGGGTTTATTGCAGATTTGTGCTCTTGTTTGAGTGCCACCTTGAAGACTTGTTTGAGCGCCGATTTTGTGTTGAGGGTTGAGGCCATTATTCATATCAGATTTGGGCGAAGACTTCCAAACCCTAGCCGCCGCCGCCTTGGAACTACATTCTTGCATCATACATCACTTTGGAGGGAGGCCGATCAGCATAAGGCTCTTTGACATCATTTGTGAGAGGCGATCATTCCTAAGATTCATTGGATCTGCAGTCCTTGACATTCCAAAGTGGTTTGGCCAGCATTGACGGGGCTTGTAACTTCATTTCTTCATCTTAGAAATGGCGATCAGCATAGGAGAGAAGCGAGCAGAAGTCATTGGCAGATCTGATTGGGCACTTGACATCATAAACCATAGTTTTGAAGACTACATTGGCATTCTTCATCATTCCTTTGAAGGAAGATCCAATTGGAAGAGGTTCACCACTTTGTATTTGCATTTGACATCACATTTGGTATGTTTAAGTTCATCATTTATCTCTGAATTTTGTAGCAGCAGTCTTTGGATGTAATTTGGCCAAGATGGAGCCATGCAATTGATGTACTAACATACATGATAAATTTGATTTCATTACAGCAGAGCTTGAGTTGAGTTGATCATCACTTTGCTATCATCCTAGTGTGTAATTCATTTTGTAATTCAACTAGGGTTGACTGTACATTTTGGCATGTTGTTTATGATGTAATTTGCATGATAAGTGGATGAAATAAACGTATGTTTAGATCTGAAAAAAAGAAATCAGAATTCAGTCCTAGAGTTTCGAATTTGAAAATTGAAATTTAGAAATTTTGGTCAAAACCTAGTTCGGGACATTACGTGCACTCAACAGGTCTGGGTACGGGTCCAAGTCTCACCTGGGTACACCCAGCATGTATCCCCGGGACTGTGTATTTGTACAAGGAAGGGGCGATGAAGAATTGGGATGTAGCCCCTGAGACTGTCAACTCGGATGCTTATGTTGCATGGCTTTCCTCAATCTCTATCGAGGATGAGGGGCAAGAGGTTGCTACACAAGACTTGCATGGTGTAGTGAGTGGGACTGGCATTGGGGCTGCTTGTGGTCCTAACAAACAACTTGATGACATTGATGCTCTCGATGAAGAACAATTTGAAGATTATTGATTTG
Source organism: Cunninghamia lanceolata (assembly GCA_027924645.1). Lineage (NCBI taxonomy): Eukaryota > Viridiplantae > Streptophyta > Pinopsida > Cupressales > Cupressaceae > Cunninghamia > Cunninghamia lanceolata. The sequence continues at coordinate 11,897,546 of BSBN01000237.1, read as the reverse complement.
TAATTTTGTATTTGATTTGACATTGAATTATCAATTAACTTTATCATAATCAGTGATGTTTTCAATTTTGTATTTTTTTCGAATTAAGGGTATTTTTATATTTTTATATTTTTAATATTTTATATATATTGTAAGGCCAAACCCAGTCATACCAAACCAAAGGGTCCTAAAACTGGCATACTACCAAACTCGAACCCGAACTAGCAACATCAGAAATACATATTCATTGATGATTCTGCTATAGACCGTCTATGCAGATTAAAAATCACACAAGAAGCAAAAATTTTGCATCCTTATGAAAATAATAAAAATCCTACATTTATGCCAGGTTCTTGCTCTCCTATCAATCAAGGTCCTTCCAACCATTGTCACCTCGCCCTCCTCCCACACACGTATACTCTTATCTCTTTAGAATACTCATCTTTTCTAAGAAAAATGAGGAATTATTCTCATAAATTATTGTGTTGTGTTTTCCAAAGAAAATCAATGCATAGAGCCTTCCCATATGCCATAACTCTTTCCCATTGCTCTTGATAGTGATTATCTAGGTGCCTCCTAAAATAGACCTCCCAAAGAGAGTTATGATCAATAAGCTATATTGTTAGTTCAGGTTTAGGTTTGAGTTCAGCGATAGGCCAAATTTTCCCCTATGTTCAAGTGCACTATATATGTATATATATACCCATAACTTGAAAACAAAATATAGAATTGAAAACACAACTAATAGTGATAAAGATAATTGATAATCCAATGTCAAATCAATAATCTCCATATTGCTCTTTGTCAAGAGTATCAATGTCATCAATTGGTTCGTTACAACCACACGCAACCCTAGTACCACTCCTACTAGTTGCACTATGCTTATGTAAAGAGGGGCAACTTGGAATGCACCAAGACCGACTCCTTTGCCTTTTTGCAACTAACCAGTTGCACTTGAGTGGATAAAGCAGCATGTACTCTAGTTCCACTTGGACGAAAAAGAACTTGCAACCCATTTAGATTAGAGATAAAGTCAATACCACATTTACAATAGTAATATATAGCTGCCAAAGAAAAGAGGAAAGTTGAAAAATTAAAAAATGTGTACATGTGATAGAACTTGGATGGCAAGAGGTTACAAAAAAATAAAGCCTTGGACATGGAAGTATCACAACGTATGAATGTCCTTGTACTTGTCTCGAAGAGAACTACGACTCTGACCTGTTGAAACTACAAAAGTGCCAAACTTGCCCACAACTATGTCCTCCACAACTGTGTGCGAAGCTTTTGCGTCATCAAGTTGAGTAAGGGAACGGCACATGGTGTTCAAAATAGGCCTTTGTATCTTGCCTCAACCATTTAACTTGTTGCCCTGCAATTTTTATCATTCTTTGTTATTGTTTGGATAACTTTTTGAGACCCCACCATCTCAATCGACTCTATCAAGATGTTGATAATGAAGTTTGTATCCTTCACTTGCCCCTCACAATCAACTACCATCAAAAACATTGTCCCTTTAGGGCACATTGCAATTGCTATTTTTGTAGTCTTTCCATCCATCAAAAACCATTTACACTTGTTTCAGCCCATGGATAGGAATTGAGATTTGGTGAGGGCTTGGAGTGGCCTCATTGGAATGTGATAGGTAAATTCGTTGGAATATTTAACTGAGAAGTTGAAAAAAAAAAGTGTTGTAATGTTCTTTTTTAATTGGTTCAATTCATCCGAATTGATAGATGGGAATATGACATTGTAATTGATTTTGCTATTGATTAAAAGCCACATTTTTTATTGCCAAGAAATAGAACATTCAACCTGCTTTGATGCTGAGTTGTGTCATCCTTGATCGATTATCTTAAAGAGCTATGTTTTTCATTCTTACTTCACAATTAATTCAGAAGGGACCTACAAATTGTTAGAAAATTTTGAGTTTGCAAAAGAAACATAGAAAAAACATAGTTAATGCACAAAGTTTGAGCACAAGAGAAACCTAGAGTTAAGCACATCATTTTCCTTGAGAAAATTATTTTTTGGAAATATGGTATCATGAAAGACTGAATTCAAATGCCTTTACAGATTTGATCATAATGCCATGTCCAAAAGACTTTGCATGGAAACACTGCACATCAGTCTCAGATACAACCAGGGTCAAATGCAACTGGTGTAGAAATGAAATCCCTAGTAGCATTTATCGCTTCAAATGGCATTTGGAAAAGGAGGCAGGACATGAGACCAATGCTTGCAAACCTTGCCCTGCAGATGTCACATATCAGGCAAAATTAGCTCTTGAGGCAATTTCTGATAATAAGGCAAAAAGGGCAAGAATTGGGACAAAAATAGCATTTAATTCTACAGATGCTAGGAGCAATCCTTTGGATGAGGCAACGGGTGCACAAGAGTCTTTCAAGGAGTCTGGGTCAACACCTTAGGTGGAGGAAACATTAATTATTTCTTTGCATCTCGTACTACACCAGGATCACGGACCACTTTTGAGAGTACGGGATGGAGAAATAATGCCCATGAACGAGCGAAGAAGGCAATTGCAAATTTATGGTACTACTCTAGCTTGTCGTTCCATGTTGCTAGACCTCCATACTGAAAAAGTATGGTGGATGTGGTTGCGGTTGCAGGTCCTGGGTTCAAAGCCTCATCTTATGAGACATTGAGGGTCGGTATGCTCAATGATGCAGTACAGGGTGTTAATGACGTTGTTTTTGAGCATTGACTAGAGTGGAAATAGACTGGTTGCACCATAATGTCAGATGCATGGACAAATAGAAGGAACCGAACCCTCATCAACTTCCTTATCTCTTAGGATATTGGCACAATTTTCTTGAAATTTGTGGATACATCAAATTGGATCAAATCTATAGCTGCATTGTTTGAGTTATTTGACGAGGTGGTCATGGATGTAGGGCCACCAAATGTGGTAATGTTTATTATAGACAATGTTGTTGCTTGTGTCGTTGCTAGGAGACTCCTGATGGACAAGTATCCCTCTATGTTTTTTATCCCGTGTGCGGCACACTACCTTGATCTAACCCTAGAGGATATTGGAAAACTTGAATGGGTTAGGGAGGTATTGCAAAAGGCTCACACAGTTACCAAGCTCATCCACAATCACACAAGGGTGTTGTGTCTAATGCGCTCCTTCACAGAGGGCAAGGAGCTAATTCGGCCAAGGGTGACACGATTTGCTATGCACTTCCTTGCATTGTAGACTCTTTGCCAACAAAAAAGAATTTGAAGCGAATGTTTGTTTCAAATGAGTGGATGGAGTCTAGCTTCACAAGGCAAACGGATGGCATATTGATGGCAAAGTACATTTATTCTACAAGTTTTTAGGATGCAATTGAACGAGTTGTAGAATATTTAGAGCCTCTAGTCTATTTGGAGAAACTTAGGTCCATTGGATGGTTATGTGTATGTTGTATTAACATCAATTGGAAATCGTGATGTTGTCAATGTGTAGTCGTGATGTTGTCAATGTGAAATCATGATGGACCTTGTGGAAAGTATTCCTTGTGTTGAGGGGTTTCAATAAATGCTCCTAGTCATATTATTCAAAAAAAAAAATCGTACTTTTAAAAGCTAAAGTCAATAGGCTAGGGTTGAGCCCTTATTAAAAGCATAATAAATATTAAAAAAAAAGATAATTCTAAACATCTTTTTGGGGTATTTAAATAATGACGAAAACCAGAAAATATATAGAAATTAATAAATTAAGTGTTTGGTAGGGCAGGCCTATGTGTAGAGTAATGTGAAGGTTAAGTGGAGCAGCTGTAAAGAGACACATGCTGTCCTCATCGAGAGACACATGCTACCTCATGGTGGATAGGTGGAAGCAGTAGATGATTGGGAAGAATATTTTTGAAGTGCTGGTAACTAGAATTATCACTTTTTACTGAGATGAAATTTTATTGCACTGTTAAAAAAAATTAGGGTTTTTGTGTCAGGTTCACATGAAGCCAATTGCGGCATTACATGTTTTGAGGCTAGTGGATGGGGAGAAATCCCCCATGGGCTATTTGTATGAGACCATGGATAGGACCAAGGAGGTGATGAGGGGTAGGATGGAAAATGACAAGGACAGGTACATGCCATTGTGGGACATAATTGATAGGAGATGGGATCAATAGATGCACTCCCCTCTCCATATTGTTGGGTACCATCTGAATCCAGCCTTGTTCTATAGCTCCTCATTCATAGATGATGATTCTAAAGTCACACAGGGCCTATTCATATGCATGGAGAAAATGTTCCCTACCACAGAAAAGTTGCAAGCAGTTATGGCAGAGTTGCCAATGTACAAGCAAGCAAGGGGTTTTCTCCCAAGTATGGCTAATGTGCAAGGCAGGAAGACCTTCCAACCAAGTAGACTCTATAGGCTTTGGACAATTTCTCTATTTGTGGAAATGTAGATTAAAGGTGTTAAGCTTTTAATATATCATACATGAAATCATCTTGTTGGCAAGAGAAATAATAGGACACAGTCCGGAGATATAAGCCTAGCTTACTCTTATGTAGTCTTTATACCCCAGTAATGACAGTGATAGAATAACATATATTTGCGGTAGGAAATAACATAATGCGATAAGATTACATCATATTCAATATATAATAAATACCATAAATATTCAAATATTACACAATAGTTCTCATATATATATATATATATATCATCATAGCTATATCTCTTATCATATCTTCCATCTTCCTCTCTTATTATGCTTCTTCACATCATCATGCTTCATCATGCTCTTCTCTCTCACATTCCTCTTCCTCATATAGCCTCTTCATAACCTTTCATGGTGTCTTTCCCTTATGTCCTTTCTTAAATACTCTTCATTAACTCCCTTCCACGAATTCACCCTTTATGATATTTATCCATATTAAGGCTTGTTAACGTGTGTTAGGGTGTGTTTGAGGCTATTTAAGGCCTATATGACCCATAAATGGGTCTAGGGATGACCCAAATGGTGCCACAAACCCTTTGCAACATATGATAATGTCATATAAGGTACAGTGGTGTAGTTTGTGGTACTCCTGATCACCTGTTAACACATCTCAAAATAATTTGTGTTTTTCAGCACAACGGTGGGATTTTTTTGGCCAAGATACCAAAAATCTTAGATGGATGGCAAGACAAATATTGAGCCAACCATGCAGTTCATCCACTTATGAGTGTACTTAGAGTGTTTTTTAACACATACATTCCAAGAAACGCAACCGTCTAACACAACAACGGATGAGTGATTTGGTGTTCGTTCACCACAACCTCTGCCTAAAGCTAAAGAAATCTCAAGATTAGACTTTTAATATACTTGCAATCATAGTTATAATTGTATTCATTATGTTTTTCACTTTCTATTGCCAAGACTAATTTGTATATGGACAAAATCAGGTACTACTAAGGATTACGAGTCAACTGACCTTGATGAAATTGATCTAGAGTCTAAGTGGATTGCAGGTGATGATGAATTTCTCGAATCTGAGGATCTTAATATCTTAACCGAGGCCAACGCGAGTAGTGATTTCTTTGAACGACTTAGGACAGGCTCTGACCCAAGAGCTTCATCATCAAGACCTACAACCCCTCTAGTGTAGCTTTCTTTGTAGCAGCAAGCCTCATTGGCTACATCTAATTTTTTGGAATGTTGTACTTGGTTTATAGGTTGACATTGTATAAATTGGGTTGTAATTGAAAATTTGTAAACTTTCAACATCTAGTTATTATTTATGCACTATGAAATATGCTTTATGCAATGCAATGTAATCAGTGATTCAGCGATATGAATATAAACAACAATCTATATTTTACAATTCATGGGCAAAACTCTCAATTTTATTTGCTTTGTATATCTCTATGCTATGGAAATGCCTTTAAATTTAAAAAACAACAAGTTTTTGTCCCTTTTTCTACATTTTTTATGGATTTTTGAAATCCGATTTTTTCCCATTTAAATATCAATTTTTTCAAAAAATCTTATACTTTTGGTTTGCCGATTTTTCCCCAAAAGAGAGTTTTGCTGCTATGGATAAAAGTAAAAGGAAATGAACAATGAAAAGACTATTTCCCATACTATTCACTATTAGATGTATAGCATCTACTGATTTGTTTTTATTTTGATATTACATATCATTTACATTTAGCATGGTCCCAAAAATATTTTTTTCATTTAAATACTGAGTAGCCGAATTGGCTGATTTCCCTACCAATTCCACGTACAAGTACATCCCAGAACCGAGTACTCCTTGGAAACAGTGTGGAATCATCCAAGGTTAATCATTTGTTAAATCAAAATGTTTCTCCCTTGTCCTGGATGATTCCAACACTGACGCGGCATTTTTTGGAGGATTACAACGCTGACGTGGCATTTTTTGAGGATTTCGACATGATTCTGTAATAGGCGCAATTTTCATGATTTTTTTGACATTTTTTAAGCAAAAACCCCTAGCTAATGTGTTGTTTTCCTAAAAGCATCACATTTCATTTGGTTTTTTTATCTTGTATGTGTCTATCACTGCGAAAAGGAAGAAAACAAAACCCCTCATCCATGAAAAAAATCAACGCACTATTGTTCACCTCCACCCTCTGCGTTGCACGATAACAAGCTTCAATTGCACAATAAATCAATGCATTGTTGTTCACCTCCGCCCTTTGTGTTGCACAATAACAAGCTTCAACTGCACGATAAATCAATGCGTTATTGTTTACCAAATAAGAGTTGATTGTCGTTTTGTTTTTAAATTTTAAAAGTATTTTTGTTTCAAAAGTAAATCATTTTAACTTTTAACTGTAAATTGTTTTAAGTTTTTTTATTGTAAATCGTTTTAACTATAATAATAGATTGTTTTATATAGACTATATTTAAAATTAAGAGTAAAACCATTTAATTACTATTTTTAAAACCATTCAATTACTATTTTTTATTTTTTATTTTATAAATACTATTTTAAAAATTTAATAGCATATTATATTAAAATTTAAAACTTGTATAGAGTAAAATTTATTAATTTAATTATAATAGTATTTAATGTTTATAATTTATAAATTTAAAAAACAGAAGCATATAACTTGTAAGTGTATCAATATAATAGTGCTAAGTATATTGTGTTTAGTATTACTAATATTATAATATATTTATTTTTTAACTTATCTATTGCAAACTTAAATTGAAATTAAAATTATTTATTAATTAAATAATTTGTCATAATAATGAATAATTTAATAAATATTAATTTTTATTTTTAAATTTAAAAACAATATACAAATTTAAGATAAATTTACATTTGTTGTTCAATGATTGTTTTTTGAACTTGTTGTGAACAAGGCATTGGTACAATAGCAACCAATACAAGCTCCGTTGGTCGACCCACCTTCAAAACTGACCCAAGTTCATCTTTGTGAAGGCATGTACAAATAATACAGCATATTCGAGGTGGTGGGACATTTGTTTGGATATGCAATGTCTGTAATGTGAAGTATACTAACTCATATAGCCAAGTGAAAGCCCATTTATGTGCCATATCCAACATGGGAATGAAAGCATGACCAAGAAAGGATGGTAAGGGTGTGCCACCTCATCAAATAGCAAAATATATTAGAGAGCAAAAGGAAGCAGAGGCAAGCGTCGCCCGTAGTGCAGACCATCCTTTGAGGAGAGGAAGGCCCCCTACTTCTCTGTCTTCTAGTGCTTTCCCTAATGTTGTAGTAGAGAGCCACCCATTTTTAGGTAGGAATGAAGAAGAGACCACTAATGTGAAGTGAACGAGGGGGCTATTTGAGAGGGCATTTCAGAATGACACTAGAGAGATTGCAAATCAAACTATTACAAGTTGCCTCTATGCAAACGGTTTGTCCTTCAATGTTGTCCGATCACCATATTGGCAAGATATGTCAAAAAAAGTAAATGAGGCTCCAAAAAGGTACATGGGCCTGTTATGGAAGGTGCATAACACACTACAAGCAAAGGAGGTAAAAACTATAGACACTTCATTGGCTCCCATTAGGAGTTCATGGAAACAAACAAGGTGTCCATTGTTTCCAATGGATGGAAGGATAGAGAAATCAATCGTTAATCAATGTGATTGCAATGTCCCCTGAAGGGGCAATGTTTTTGAAAGTTGTGGATTGTGAGGGGCAGGTGAAGGATGCACAATTTATTGCTAACATCCTTATACAATGCATTCAAGAAGTTGGTCCTCAAAATGTTGTCCAAGTCATAACAGACAATGCAAAGAATTGTAGAGCAGTTGGTATGTTGGTTGAGACATGGTTTTCACATATATTTTGGACACCATGTGTTATCCACTCACTTAACCTTATGCTACAAAAGTTGGGTAGGAAAATAAATTGGATCAAACAAGTCTATGTTGAGGATGAACAGATCCAAATGTTCATCACAAACCATCACATGTCTCAGGGCATTTTTAGATCATTCTTGCAATTGGAGTTGTTGAAGACTATGTTCCATGTCGTTTTGGGAACGGGGACGACGGGGGACACATTTCGAGGACGGCAATCCAAGGGCCTTTTTTTGGGGACGGTGGGGGGACGCTTGTGTGTGTGCGTGTATTAATTTTCATGTCATGTAACTCAATATTAGTCAAATTTGTTTTATATATATATATAAAGAGAGAGGGAGTCAAATTTCTACAAACTTAACTAATATTGAGTTACATTACATCAAAATTAATACACATATAGAAAGAGAGAGAAAGAGAGATAGAGCCAAAATATATAAAGAGAGAGGGAGTCAAATTTCTACAAACTTAACTAATATTGAATTACATTACATCAAAATTAATACATATATAGAAAGAGAGAGAAAGAGAGATAGAGCCAAATTTCTACAAATTTAGCTAATATTGAGTAACATGACATCAATATTAACACAGCGACAACAGTATAGCAGCAATAAATATATCATGACAGAAATATAACAGCAATAAAACTAATAATGACAGTCGTGGCAGCAGCAACAATAGTATAACAGCAATATATATATCATGATTCAGATTCATAGCTAACGATATAAGTTATAGAACAGTTAACACTATTTTTTAATGTTATGAATGAATTCAGAATCACGAAGGAATCTTAAAACAGTTAACAGTTAAAGAAGTTCTTCAGACTCATGAAGGAATTTTAAAACAATATCTTTTTAATGTCACAAAGGATTTCTTTTTTTTTTTACATTATAAAAAGTTGTCTTGGCATTGGGGACATCTGGTCATCCCCAAGATGGTCGAGGGACGTCTCAAACGTCCCCTACTGCCTCAGGGATGGCCAAACATCCCAATGGTATTTCTTGTTTCTACAACGCGTTTATGAAACTTTTCGAAATTTTGAAGATTTTTGGGGATGGCTAGGGGACGTCCCCCCACCCCCAAAACACCATTGGGAATGGGAACGGGGGTTTGAGTGTCAAGCACACATCCCTATGGAACACAAGGTAAAGGTAATTGAAACACTACAATTTCTTTTATATTGCTAATCGTTTACAAATATTCTGCTCAACTAAGCATCAACATGAGACTAATACAAGCTCTTGCGAGCACAACCATGAGACCAATGCAAGCTCCTCTCGAGCAACGACACTAGAAACCACTTATGGAAGACCAAGAGTCACAACTTAGAAATCCATTTATTTAAAAACCACCTCAACACTAGAAACCAACAATGGACGACCAAGAGTCACAACTTAGAAATCCACTTATTAGATGTCCCTTTGGGATTTGAACTTGGGTCTTCACAATGAGAACTCAATTCTTTAACCAATTAAGCTCAACCCCTTGGACTACACTACAATTTTTTAATTTTAAATTTCACTTTAATAATTACTAATTTACTTTTTAAAATTTAAGTACGCCTCCTTTATTTTTATTTATTTTTCTTTGAATAGCTTGCTGAGACCCGGTTTGCATCCAACACAATCGTCTTGAGATGACTTGTGAAGCTGTTGGAGCCACTTTCTAGCATGGTCATCAACCAAAGTTGGTCCCTATGAAGGCAATCCAATAGTGACAAGGCAACAAATGTAAAGCGGATGATCCTAGATGACACTTGGTGGAACAACGCGATATATCTTCTTAGTTTCATCAAGCCCATCATGAGTATGATCCGTTTTACTGACATGGATAAATCATGTTTGGGAGAGGTATACGATGGCATTGACTGAAATATCCCTACTAAAATTCTAAACTGTTATTTATTTATTCAGCTAGATCAACATCAAATCTTTAACAATTCTACACATTTATATACTCAGGTAATTGAATACTCAATTCTGGACTAAAAGAAACTTCAGATAGAAAACGGAACACTGATTATAACAAGAATTTATCAATAGTCTCCAACAGTTTGCAACATGCAGCAGTCGAGCGTTGTTTATTAACGCCTGATCTGTAATGTCCCCTTTCCATCAATAAATATGGAAAAAGCATTAGCCTTTTTATTTCCCGAAGGCTAACCTGTTGGTAAGGGAAATGTGGCTTTTAAAAGACTTTTATAAGTTATTGAACGCTCCAACTCACAAAATATTAATTATATAACTTATAAACTTTTAAAGGTTTTTCTATTGCTTCCTTTAGTGGGCGCTGGTCTTGGTGGGGCCCTTTCTCTGTTGACGCCTATTCTAGGCATTGTTCATTGTGGAGTGGGGGCGCTTAGTGGCAGGAATTTAATATTATTCTCTTGCATGAGCGTGGGATGTTAGGGAAGGTGATATATAGACTAAATCGCTCATTTTGAAGTTTCCTTCATGCAGACTTGAATATTCATCTTTCATCTGGGCGCTCTTGCAGCAAAGGCCTTTGTGAGGCTGTTTAGTCTCAGAAATCTTTCAGTTTCAGTTGTGTGATACCAACCCTAGCTGAGAACACTAGTAGTTTCACTCAGAAATCACACTGGGGATAAATGGAGTTTGATGTGATTTACCAGTTTGAGAAGTGAAAGCTTTGGTTCAGTATTAGAGACTGAAATAATGTTTTGGAAATATTTTTTGGAGTGTATTTACATGTTTTGTGGAGTTAGATAATAGTTGTGATTATTCCTGAGGAAGCTGTACATGTTCAGCCATACAGCAGGAGAGGAGGTCGAATGCATTTTGAGTGAAGTGATATTTTTGCATGGTATAAGGCTTGAATCATATTTGCCTTGTCCAGGCGCCACCTTCTGAGCAGTTTCCAGTAACTGTCATGCTGTTCTCTCATTCCTACTACCAGCCGTACACCCTACAGGCTGTACTATGCAGTTCAGATGTGGGTTTCAGATTGGTTTGTTCTTGGTGTATGATGGTATCTTTTGTGTATAGAGGGTTTCTAGTGATGCTAGATTTGTGTGCAATCCTTGGAAGGAGTCTGTGATTGAAGACTACAACAAAACGTGGAGAATACACTATCCTGGCGCCATACAGCAGTCTTCTCTGGGTCTTCTCAACGCTGCTGTGACAGTCCCTGTTCTGAGGCATATTTCATGATGATAATTATCCTGTTATTGACATCTAATACCAGCAGAGCTATGTGAATATCCTGGTAACACCACCTACCATGGCTGCCATACAGCAGCAGAACTATAGACTGATCACTAGTGCAAATTATCAGCAATTCATCCTGGGTATGAATCAATGTTATTGTTTTCTATTCCTAGTTGTTGTTTGAATTTTTGCAAAAACAATATTGTTAACATCAGTATATTGCTAGAAATCTGGGTAGACCATTTCATGATCATGAACAATAAACGAAATCAAATGTGTTTACATACAATGATCCAGGTAATTTCAGTGAATATATGGTTGTTACCAGAGATCGTGTCCCCTGCTAAAGGTAGGGAGAGCTTGCCTTTGATCCTGGGTGCAATTCTAAGTGATATGCCGCTTAATCTACCACCGATCCAACACTTGCTGAATAGTGTGAAAATAACAATGATGCCTGCCTTCAGTCTGCCCTCACTGGTAATCCACAATTGTCAATCTCCTATGTTATCCACTTCAGCATCAGCAACCGAATAATAGAAAAATGTATTAGCTTCGCTAATGAGGTGATGGTGCTAGTCTACTCCAAGTATGAACAAATCACCCAATGGCCTCAGTAGGAGCTGCCAATGATGAAATTAAGGTTTCTTAATTTTTATTGCACTCTCTAAATTTGAATTGTTTTCCATTTCTAAATTGATAAAATTATTAGTTTCAAATTTGAAGTTTGATTTACAATTGTATAACTGTAACTCTCTCACTTTGCCTCAATAGGTTGCTAGTTCCTCTTCATCTGAGCGGAATTGGAGTACATGCTCCACCCATTCAGCAAAATGCAACTGATTAGCAGCAAGGCAGAGGAGCTAATTATGTGCAATCCAACTTGCATCTTCTTACTCACAAACAGAATGAGTACAAGGGGGCAGAAAGTTTTGGGATATAGATCTAAAGTGAACTGACTTGAATTTTTCAGCTGCCACACAAACTTCACTTTTTGTTGAGTCGGATATCGAGCATACTTTTAGTGATAGTGTCAATGTTGCATGTGCTTCTTCTCATCTACCTAGATCATCTAATGACAGTGTCAATGATTTGATGTTGGTCTTCATGATGACCCATATGATGCTGATGACTAATTGTATTACTTTAATATTGAACCAATGAACAATGAATATCTACCGTGACATTCAAGATTTGACAAATAGTCAAACAGATATCGAATTTGCAATTAGTATATTATATTTCAAATTTGTAACATTTATGGTAGTTTTGTTTAGCATATGCATGATATGTCATATTCTGAATTTAATTCTTTCTTTTAGGCTGCAAATATATATATATATATATATGATTTTTTATTTATTTTTTACGGATGTACCCAGCCACCCAAAACAATTCTGACATACCAGTGTACCATACCCACGCACCCATACCCGATTCAGCAACTTCATTTAAATATGATAACAGCTCATCTATGTGCTAAGTTGCCGAATCGGAATCAGGTACGGATACAGGTATGTGGGTATGATATGCCTGTATGGCAGATTTTTTGGGGGGGGATTGGGTATGTTCTGAGTACGTTTGTTCAAAAAACATGTAAAAATCATATATTTAACATCTAATATTAAAATTTTAAAATTGTAAATCTATATAGTATAGACTATATACTATTTTTATTAATTATTATTAACTATTTTATAAAATTTAAAATTATCATGTATAGTAATATTAAATTTACATTATAATTAATATTAAATTTATTTAATTTACATTATAAAACAGAAATTTTAAATTTTTAACATTATAAAACACTAATTTGCATTATAAATAATAAAACTGTAAACAGCAACACTAATGCAAATTTATTAATGTGTTTATTAAAATATATAAGGTATTTTAAACATTGTAAGGCGATTTATCATTTGAGATTTTGTGATTTATGTGTTGCCCAGTCAAAACATGAGCTGAAAATTAGCTGGTGGTCATTGGTTGTATGTCTATGCAATTTCTGAGTTTTTCCTGATCACGGTGGGTTTTTTTCTTTGTTCACTGCACTGAGCACTCCTTTTCCCTGGTCAATTTTTTCTTCCACTGTGATTACAACAGAGGACAGACGAAATTGGGGTTTTCCTTCGTGCTGCAACAGGAATGGTGTTTTTTTTGTTTTGACAAGAATACAAATGAAACACAAAAATATGGCAATCGTTATGTTTTGGGACGAAGTCTAGGATTTTCCGAGTTAAAAAAGTCAAAAAAAAGTTATAAAACTGCCTTGAAATTTTTGCTTGACGTTGGAAACAATTTAGAAACGGCTTGCAACCGCCACGTCGACAACTGAATTGCCCAGATATGCTCTACATTGTTTCCATTCAATTCTGAATGCTCAAACCCAAACTCTGCCCAAATCCACAAACATTTCAAACCCGTTCCTGATTCCAGTACAACTTGTACCTAGAAATGCTGGTTTTTTAAGCTGATTGGGTAAAGTCGTCTATATGTAATCAACTTGGATGTTGTTAACTGTTACCCCAATCAAAATAGGTGAAAGAAGCATTTAACCATAAGGGCCTCCATTGTTTCTTGGCCCAGCCTGGTCAAGACCATTCAGGATATCTGAATCAGACCAGTTTGCTGAGGCCTGTCTACCTTGGGTAATGAACAGGTTCAGCTCCTCGCTTTCCTTCAGCTCCAAAGCCTTAACCTTAATAGGCTTCTTGTGTGGAAGTGGGTATCCACACTGAATCCTCTCTTCTCCTAGCCTGTGCCTAGCCAGATCTCAAAACAACAGTTTTTCAACTGTATCAATTCTCCAGTTTTGCCACTGGAAAACATTAACCAAATACACAAAACATTTATCCATGTTGGCAATTGTCCTGTCTGAAACAGGATTTTGCACTCCATGGTGCCCAATATTGTCAGTTAAAATCTCCAAACTTCCATCTGTGGTGTGCAGAGCTTCGACGATGGTATGTGCCTTGTCTTTATAGATTAACAGTTAACCCCATTCCCTTGTTAGAATTAACAGCAGTATCACGCCCAGGTTGATTTCCGAACAACTGAGGAATGCAAGGATTGCTCAGGATCAAGTAAACTAGCCTTGTGTCATCTGGAGTGTTCCCATTATCCTGACTAAGGTCATGCATTTTCATGGGCTTGGAATGTACTCATCTGAGGAGGAAAATAACTCATAGAAGGGACACGCACTTTAGTATTGACTGCAGATAATTTTCTAGATCCTCAAAGGATTTGACCTTGGTACAGTCTTTTGGATAAAATGGGGTCGTTAGCATAGCCAGGGGCTTTATCACTCTCTACCATCTCTAATTTAGGCTCAATGAGGAAAAAGCTCTTACTTGATATGAACCTGCCAGAGGTACTTGAGTGGGCTGAGTTAATGCACTAAATGGTCTCCAAGATAACAAGTTACTTATCCTTCTTCCTTTGCTAGACCAATATTGCTGCCTTGATCTGCTGGTTTACACAAGGCTATGTTTTTATCTTTAAAGTTTTCCTTATGTGATACTTGTATTTTTTGCAGATTCAGAGCACTTGCATTTCATTGTATTGTTTTACTGTTTTTCCTTTTAAAACCAAAGCTGAGTCTAAGGCTTCAGCTAAAAACATGCTGGAGACCTTTGATAAAAGGGATCCTGTAGTATTTGTGATCATGGTGTTCCCACATATTGAACAAAACATATATCCACTGAGCAAAAAATCAAGCATCCTAGCCAACAAAAGCATATTACTAATAATAAGACTCTAATAAATGAAGCTAATATTGAATGGATGACTCAAAGATGATAAGGAAATGAATAGTTGATAATGCTAGTAAGTCAAATGGAAGAATCAGAAAATTTTAAAAGTCAATCACAGAAACCCCAAAACCAGTAGTAGAACTGTAAACAGTATGTATGGAAATTGGAAATTATACCATTTTTTGTTACCACTTGCTGGGGCAATCATTTTGTTGTCTTCTTCTTCTTCTTCTTTCTTCGCTATCTCTTCTTTTTCACGTGCTCTTTGCATGAACTGTTTCAAAAAAAAGAGAAAAAATATGAGTGTATTCAACCTTTGTCATAAAAGACAACTGTTTAACATAATAGCACTGTAAACTAAGATTCTCTGGCTCTGATCACCAATTGAATGGAAAATTGTTCTCTTCATTTCCAAAACTTAATCATGTCTCCCAATGGGATCCAATAATGCAACCAGGAGGATGTTGTAGTCTAATAGACACAACCTAAGAAGACTGACATTTCAGAAGTGATCTCAAGAGAATCATTAGATTATGTTTAACCAAAAAAATTAGTCTGTTACTAGGCTGGTGCAACCAACTTGATGCCAACAAATCATCTTTGAGCCACACAATTCCCAGGCTACAACACTCCCTCACATCATAGGCCTGGCACTATTCAAACTCTTATCACCACAAGTCAACAGATATACAATAATGATTTTTCAATGCCCTTCCAAGATGTTGGAAAAGTTTGCCATAAAAAAACTGCTAATTCAGGGGGACTCACCTATGGAAATGTCATTTTTGCAGACTTATACTATGGCAGCATTAAAGAGTGAATGGACACCTCCTACACATCACCGTTAAAGGGGTTGGGATATGTGGTAATCTCTCATTTCAAAAGAAGATAGAAAGAAAGAAAAGAAATCATATTAATGTCCACAAATGACCAAGAATAGGTCAAAGGTACTGGAACATAAATCAGGAGCAGCAATAATGAGAGTGTCTACTGGTGACATCTCCATAGCTTCTGCCACCTAGACACCACCACCGACACTGACACCTTCTTCAAGGACTACTACTACTACATGACAGGCACAAGTTCCTATTTTCGTCAAATTCAATAGAGCCTAAGGGGAAACAACAGTGGATTCAACTCCAAACCCAGTGGCAGATATGTTCAATGTACGGACCAATGATGAGGCACATGAAGCCATTGGCATTTCATTCCATGTTGCTTGCTCTCCTTATTTTAAGGAAGTCATGTCCAAGGTCATACAAGAAAGACCTTCATATGTGGCACCAAGGAAGACAAAATTGAGGGATGCTACCTTGGACAGGAACTATTCCAAGATAAATGTACTAATGGAGGAATTTAAGGCCACATGGGTCTCGCATGGGTGCAACATTATCAGGGTGGACAGACATTAGAAATATCCATGACAATGTTAATACAATCATGGATTGAGAATAGTGGGGGAACAATGATTGAAATAATATTTGAAAAATTAATTCCAAAAAATAATGAAAGTTACAATTTATCATATATGTGAACAATTTGACAATTAACTGATCCAAAAATGCATATTATATAATTATTCATCAAGTTTACAATACAAAGTATAATGGCTAATCTAACTCATTGCCCAATACAAATGTCCTCACATACTCATCACTGGACCTGCTAGACTCATCTAGCTCCTACAACTAGATGCCGACCAACCTTGTATGTGCAACCTTGTCCCAATTTGCATTAGCTCCTTTGGCTCTACATCCCACCTTGCTGCTAGACTCTCCTTGTACTCAATCATCTTGAGATCCATGAGACGTAAGGTACTATGTACAACCACAAGCTTCTTTGCTCTCCTATAGGCAAGTCAATTCCTTTTGATAGAGTGGATAACATTGTAGGTAGACCAACTCATCTCAACAATAGACTTCAAACCTATGATAATGGCCAAATGGCCAATGTGCATATTAATGATGGAGGCCCATACAACTGCCAACAACTCACTCGATTGTCCTGCACCAAAGTATCCCTATCTATCTTTGTTAAACTCAAGTATTCCCTTAGTTTGGCAAATTTTGTCCACCCATGTTGGATCAATGTGGCCTCTTATGTACTATACATCTTAATGGCCTTAATGAAGCCTCTCTTCACCTCCAAACGATCTATGGGGAGCACTCTACCAAGCCTTTACACGTACCACTTTGGGTTCAATGCATAGGCATCCATGTGTGGAGGAGTGTTGAGCCTATGTTGAATGATAGGCTAAATGTGTTCGCTGTAAAATTGAAAGGTAGGGTATCTTTGTTGTACAATGGCCTTCATTTGGCCAAGGTTGGGAGTGTCAAAGTCCCCATATTTGATTGCACAAAAACTAGGGGTATGATGGAGGTGATATATTTGGCATCTAACAAAAAAGTGTCGCTCTTCACCACTTCCTTCACCCTCAACCCCTGCTCTGTCTTTGACTCAACCCACCAATTGCATTCCCATGTCACAATCATTAGTTGTAAGGGCTCTTCTTTACCACTTCCTTCACCCTCAACCCCTACTATATCTTTGACTTAGCCTAGCAATTCCACTCCTATGCCATGATCATTAGTTGCAAGGGCTCTTGCAATTCAATCATCCTCCCCAATAGAACAAAGTAGGATGCATATCTAGTTTCGACAAGTTTGATAAATTAATAGAACAAAGTAGGATGCATATCTAGTTTCGACAAGTTTGATAAATTAATAGAACAAAGTAGGATGCATATCTAGTTTCGACAAGTTTGATAAATTAATAGAACAACGTAGAATGCATATCTAGTTTCGACAAGTTTGACAAATTCCTTCTTGGAGAAGGATTGAAACAATGCATGTGACATGTGATGATTACAAATAAACATCGCATTGATAATCTTTCACTAGCATCATCAAATGGTTGGGATCTTCATCACATGGATGTGAAGAATGCCCTCCTTGCCTAGGAATTTGCAAGGAGACATGAAGCAGCCCCTAGATTTTCACAATCCATTCTTCACTTGTATACCACCTCAAGAAGATTATCTATGGACTCAAGCAAGCTCCACAAGCCTAGTATGAGAAAACAAATATGTTTCTTCTTGAATTAGGCAACAGACTTTCCCTGATTTTAATCATATCTCGATGTCGATATTTAGCATGTATGAGTGTGTGCTCCTCATTCAAAACCTATGTGTTGATGGCCTCATCATCACAAGAAGCCATCTAGACACAATTACCCATGTGAATTCGAGACAAATAAGTCAATTTGACATAGCTAACTTGGGCCTTTTACATTGTTTTCTTGGTCTTTCAGTTTATCATACATAGACAAGGATTTAAATTTCATAAACCAGGCATGCACTCAATATTCTTCAAAGATTTCGCATGGAGAACTGCAAAATAGCTCCCTCCCCTTTCATCAAGAATAAGATTCACAACTCAATGCACTTGTGACTTCACTTAGGATTTGTTGTGACCAAATCACACATCGCCCCATTGCAAATGGGGACCCCCCCTTTTTTTTTTGAAATTCCAATGCTTTGCTAAGTCCAGGATGATGTCCTTTGCATGATGAAGTCAATGGTGTTTGAGTCTTAGAGCCCCTTGATGACCTGATCCTGATGTTTGAGACCCTGAAAATGACTAAGTCTGGTATCCTGATCCTGAAGATCCTGAAAATTGGCTAAGTCTAAAATCTGGTGGATCCTCAAAAATCTAGAATCTACATGTTAAATCCAGTGGATCTGAGACCTATCTCAAACATCCTGAAAGGTATATTGAAAAATATATTTAAGTATAAGTTTAGAGAAACTTATACTTAAATATATTTTTCAATATACCTTATGCTCCGGGACTACTATTTCTAGGCGCGAATTTGCTCCGAAAAACCTAAGGCGTGTTTTTTCACTTGCAGACACTCAAAAAGTGCGCCTTGATGGGAGGAGAGGTCCAAGTCAATTGTGGATGGCACCCAATTTGCACTAACTAGAATTGGCGCCCACTTTAGTCCATATTACCTCATTCTAGCGCCCTGGAAGAATCATCATCAAGTTGGCGCCTTAAAAGGAAGAAGTCATCTTGAAATAGGCGCCTTGGAATAAAGTTCATGAAATGACCTCATTGAATGGGCGCCTTGGAATAAAGTTCATGAAATGACCTCATTGAATGGGGGCCTAGAGAGAAAGGATCACTTTAAAACAAGTCTTGGTCATTCAAAGCCTTGAAAAGTAACAGATAGAACCCAAATTGTGTTAGGCGCCCATTTTTACCTCTGCCAACTCAATAGGCGCCTTGAAGGAATTGCTCAATCAAGACATTGAAGTTGGGCGCTTGGAGTATAAAATCATTCTAAGACATGATTGATCACTTAGAAGTATAAAATTGCAAGTATGAAGCTTTAAAGGGTTGGGCGCCACTTTCACCAAAAGCACATCATTTTGGCGCCTAAGGGAGGAGTTTGCATTGAAAGATACCTTTTGGGTTAACCTTATAGGGGATTGACTTCTTTAAAAGCATTACAATTGCTAGAAATCATTTAAAGTTATGAATGTGGGACTAAATTGATGTTAGGCGCACTTTGTTCCTCTTTTTACCTATATTTGCGCCTAAGCTTGAAAAGGGATTATTACATGTTTAAAGTTATTCCTATCTTATGTAGTGATTAATATATTGTTTACCTTGTCTTGTGGGAGCATCAATAAATCTCAGGAGTTGTTCAAGGAGTCACCTTTGAGCAAGCGCTTAGAGTCACCTTTAGTCGAGGAGTAAAGCCAAGGAGTCATCAAGAGCAAGTACCTAATTCACCTTCAAGTTGCAGAGGAAACACCTTTCTAAAAGGTCACATCAAGTCCAACATGTTGATACTCTTCATCACTGACATCATGTTGGATCACATTAAGTTCAAGTGTATTACTTCAAGGCATCTATCCATTCAAGCTCTCCGAGGAATATCTTGCAAGTATACTTCATCAATGGTATTATGTTCAAAGACTTTCATCCATCCAAGCTTTATGTCAAGTTCTACAAGCTTCAAGTCAAGGTTCGTCAAGCTTCAAAGTTTCTTCTAGGGGTTATCAACATCTACTTCACATCCAAGGAAGGTGTTATCATCTACACTCCAAAGGGCTACTTCAAGATCAACATGCCAAGTGCACTACTTCATCTTCATCCTATCATCAAGCAAAGATATTCATCCATCATACTTCAAGCTCCATTCAACCTTCAAGTCCAAGAGATTCTCCTACTCTTCATGAATGAAGATTATCATACATTCTACTTCAAGTCATCATCATCTACTCTATTACTCACTCTACATCAAGAGCATCATCAAAGAAGATTCACATCAACCTGCCTACAAGGAGAAGAAAGAATCATGAAGTTAATCAAGTGAAGCAACAAGTTTCATACATCCAGTCTACAAGAAGAATGAATAAGGCAAAGATCTACAAGTTGTATTCCTAAACATACAAGTTCAAGCAATCACATTGAATACATCACTACAAGTTTGCCCATGTGGCGAGTACACATCATTCAATTTTGATTAGACGCATTATTTTAAATGCATTAAATGTATCATTTAATAAAAGAAGTCAAAGGGATTCCTATGTGGAAGAATATTTTAAATGCTTTCGCCTTACCTTATCACATTGGAAAATGTGCCTTCATTGCCTCTCTCTTATATGCTAAAAATAGCAATTTGTTGTAACTACCTGTGAGGTGGCACGATCTAGACCCTTGGCTATTGAATTAATCTTAGCCCTTCATTGTATTCTGGAGCACTCTATAAAGGCCTTGTTGCCTCATTTGTAATTCAGTAGATCATTAGTAGTAGTAGAGAGTAGATTTAGGGGTAGAATAGAAGAGACTCTCAAAATTCTCTGAGAGGACTTGAAATTGTTGTAAATATTTCTCAAGGTTAATGCAAAAGACATTGGAAGTTTATTTGGTGTTCAAGTGTTATCTTGTGAAATAACTTGGTTTCTTGTACTTCAATGGAATGGAGATGATGTTTCAAGTAGATTAGAAGTAGATTAGAAGTTCATTGTTGTAATGTTTGTTGTATTGAATATTTGATCAACTCCTAGCTCATGCTTTTAACATTCATCGCTGATGACGTGTTGTGTAAAGCTAGTCTGAGCTTATTTGCTTAAGTTCGATTGTGGATACTTGTTTGAGCTGCGCCATTTGATGGGTGCTTGTATAAGTCTTCATGATTTGAAAACCATTCGCGTAACCTTAGGAGATTGCACCAGCTTCATGTAGTTGTAGGCACCCTTGGCGAAGTGAAGTTAGGTTAATCAAGGAGTTTGTCTATTCAATCGTCATCATTGCTTCATTGACCTTAGATTAGATTCCTTAAACCTTTATCTTTTTCCATTTCTTTATCATTGAAACCTTGTACATACATCATCCACACTGAAAGGAGGAATAAGCTGAATGAAAAGAGAAGAATCTGCGTAAGTCCCTTTGTGTTTAACAGCAAAATCGTACTTAGTCACTGAGCTATCTCTTACAAAATCATAAGAAAGGAACCTTGGAGTCATCTTGTTTGATCGCATAGTTCAGCATTCGAGAGGCTTTGCTCAAGAGGGAGTCAGATATTTTGTATTTCACTCTAATTGTTGACTTGTCCAAAAACAAACATCAACATGATTGAGACCACCTTGTTTAGATAGTTGGTTGACAAGTTTAGATACTTGACCTGATCTTACCTTTGCTATTGGCCTAGTGTCTTGCTTCATGCAAGATCCACATGAGAGGAGCTGGAAAGCAACAAGGAGGATCTCACTGATAGGATTTGGCATTGAGAATCTGCAAGGTGCTCCCCTTCACTAGGGTATACAAACTCTGATTTAGATGGAAATGTTGATGATGCAAAATCCATTGCAGGTTACAATATCAATTCTATTTGGGTCCAATCACTTCGTCCAACAAGAAACAAATTGCTATCACACTTTCTTCAACATAAGTAGGCATCCTGGTGTTGTTCATTCTGCCATGTAATCTCTTTGGATTCAAATTATACTTTCAGAGTTTGTATCTCGACAGATGACACTCCTACTATTCTTTGGGGCAACAATCAAAGTGCCATTCGCGTTGCACACAATCCGGCACAATATCAACACACTAAACACATTAGGATCCACATGCATTATATTCAGCAACTTATCCATGACCAAGTCATTGTCCTTGGTTTTGCTGGACAACAGATCATAATCGTCATCTTCACTAAACCCTTGACTGCGGCCAAGTTCTTACATCCTCAATATTTTATAGCTGTGAAGGAAATTGTCGTCAATGGGAAACAATGCATAGTTCCTCCTCCCTTCCCCTTTGTTGAAGTCAATCTTAAAGAAAATTTGTTAAATTATTTATTTACTCTTTAGTATTTAATAATTATGTAAATTGTACTAATTATGCAACCTGTACATTTACATTGTCAGACAAAAATATGTTTGACTTGTCTCTTTTCCAACTTGAGTGTAAACTTTACTTGGAAACACTTTTATTGATCTCTTTTTTTATTCATAACTTGGTATGGACTACTTTTCCTAAGGATGTGGATTTCTTAGTTTTGGATATGCAAGAGAGACAGACTTATTGTATTTACTATAAGAAATTTTCCAATCAAATAAATGGTGCAATTTTGTACCAAATCTCTGTCTGTATGTGCTAGTTTCTCGGTATGTGATATAATCAATCCTATGTTATAAGAAAGAAAGAGAATCCCTCATTCTGACACATAAGCCACAATCTGTCTTCAAACACCTGAACTCGATCAAGCAAAATTTAAACATCACCGAGAAATGATTTCTAGGCAATAAAATGACTGCAACCCCTTCCTTCATTTTCCGATGTTCCAACATCCACTTCTTCATAGTTTTTGCCACAAATCTGATCCCCACAATGTGGCAAATAAGAATTCTTTCATTGAGATCCCGACTGTCACTGGTAAGTACACAGCTCTTCCTATTCAAAAAGTATTTCTTCCAATACCCCTGCTGGAAAATGTCATTGTTCACATAGGAAGGTGCCAACTTTTGTTTTCCCCGTTTTTAACATGGCATTCACAGAAAATAAAAGGATATGCAGACCAACTCAAACAGGATAACCTTCCAAGAACCTATTCCAGTTTAGACAGGAAGACAGAAACACGGCATGCAGGGAGATAAGCAGTCCTAAGAATTGATAAGCAACTCGAGGCCCTACACCTAAGCACAGCAGAATCTTTAACTGATACCTTCTTGGTTCTTACGTATCACCATTACGGCTTCCAAGTTACGGAAAGATACAAACCTCCAATTCTATCTATGATTCAAAAGATCTGATTAGAGCAGCTCATTTTGCACAAAGAGTACCCAAAATGTAAGTAGATTAAAAATGATAATGAACCGGGTTGAGAACTTCGATGTCAAAACATTACAGCAGATCATTTCGAGAGTAGAATAAAGTTGCCTATTATGCATTTATGTGTTTACTTTCCAAATGCTTAAGACAGGGAGATCAGAAGCCACATAACTCTGCTAGGTAATCGTAAATAATACTGCCTTGTTCTTTGTTTACTCTTCTTTGATATTTATAGAATTACTGCTGAAATGTGCAATAAGAATGAACCCATCCTCTAATTTAATTAAAAACGACGCTTAAAATGAAACCCTAGCTGCACTTGCCTTGAAATTGTGAAACCCCGGGGCTATCTTAAGTGCACACAGAATCTCGTTCCCAGTAAATGATTTATACCTTGTTTGTACAAATAAAAGGACTAAAAACATTGTTCCGGATGCCTTAAGGTTGTAAGTAAATGTGGATATGTCAAGCAAAGTGCGCATCTCAATAGCCAGTAGAGAGTATAATTCTTATTCTGAAGAATTAAAAAAAAGGAAAAAGTAGCTGCATTGAACTTCTGTTTGTTAAGGCCTTAGGTTAAGTACAACCCACAAATTTCAATTTCCAAAACCTAAAAAGAAAAAGAAAAAGAAAAAAATCCCTTCAAGGACAAAATAGAAAAACAGAAAAAGTTAACTTGCCTTGAGGTTCTTCAGAGTGCTGGATAGTTCTCGTTTCGCCATGTCTGCAATCAACACTGCTCCAACCCCTCTATAGCTTTGCTTCAATAATCACCAATATTATTTCTTCTTCTTCCTCGCTATAAGTAACTAATCAAAGACAATAAGCCAAATTCATTGCAGCTGATATACGAACTGTATATGTTCTTCGGATGACTTATTACTGCAATGAGAAAAGGAGGAACGCCCTGTTTTGTGTAAATTTGAGTGGATACACGCGAAGAATGTGAAGGTGATGGATGTGTATCACTGTATGCAGTCGCGAGCGCCCCCTCAACTTCATGTGATTTATATACCGCAAATTCCAGCCCATTTTGTTTTGTTTTTAACAATTGAATAGGGTGTATAGGAAATACTGGTTAGTTGTCGATGTTAGGGTTCTCGCATGTAGCTTAGTTTCAAAAACGGTTTTAAAAAAATAAAAATAAAAAATAATTTAACGTACATGCAATGAATATTAAGTGGATTATTTATGTTTAAGAGAGATGGGTTTGGGCAATGGATTACTTACTAGCACTTGCACCCATAGGAGGTTCAACGAATCCGCCAATAGGAACAACTGACGAGTTTAGAAAATTTTCCGCTGTGAATTTTTTTTTACCGCGTGAAACAATTCTGAACACTATAATGCTCACATATAAAAGCCTCTCGGTTAATTAAATATAAGTCGATGAATTGAACTCAAAAGCTATGAGTTAAATCTTTATAAAACACTATAATTTAATAAACTATAAAGAACACCTCCTACTTATCAACCAAGAAAATTGGGTATAATTATTTTAACAATTTTTTTTTTTTATTAGTGTAGTGGTTGAAAATTGTATACTAGGCCATTTTGTCTTATGTTTTGGCTCAAAGTGATTAGGTTTACTTTAAATATATTGACTAGTGCATAAGAAGGTAATTTTCATATTAAAGTTGGTAAATACTTATATGTTCATTTTATTGATGTCACTCGTCCCTGCATTCATCCCATGCCTTAAGCTCGATATTCATTGACCTAGTTCAAGTTTGTGTGATATGGAAGTGAACCAAATCATCTTCACACACATGTCTAAACCACTCATTTTCAAAATTCAAATTCAAATTTAAACCTTTGTCACCTTTTCCATTACTCGTTATGAGTTAACTAAAGTGCAAATTGCACCAAATTACTCACTAGCGTGGTGTGTTTAAAAACTAGCTCTAATGGAATGAATTATTTAGGAGCTAGCTTAATTAAGTAGCACACTTTGATTTAAAGTTGTAAAAATAGAATTTACAACACCACTTCATCCCAAGGCCATTGCATGTTTGTCTATTGTTCTCAAATGTTTCACTTAGAGTCATAAAGAAAGTCTATGCAGGGATCTAACCTAGGAGAACATGAACCTTGTGATTTGGTAAATCCTCCAAAGGTGTTTATAAACATTGGAGTCCTTATGTGCATATCAAAGATCAAGGCAAGCAAAGTTTGGGAGCCGCATCAAATCAAGTCCACGCTCATGAAGATCACCTCCATGGTTGTGAATCTGATCTTTGACAATACATGGTCAAATTTCTAAGTCAACGACAAAGTGTAAATTTCATACCCTTGATGAATGCATTCCTGACACTTAAGTAGATGATTATACATCAAAAATAGAGTGAAGTACCCATGCATTTAATTTATTTAATCTTTGTACTCATTTCCATTTTTTATGATCAATCCCACCTCCTTTATATAGGTTAACTGGTGTGTTGAATTGACTGCATGTATTTGGATAACCCTACATAAAAATTAATTAGGGTGTGAGAAAACCCTTACATTTTGGTGAACCTAACATTCCTAAATGACCCAAGGTTTAGCCTTGGGATTTTTCCTTCTAAATTAGGGTTTTTCAAATTTTATGAGTGCTTTATCTTATTTTAGATTTGATTAGGGTTTGTTTGCCCTTTCCTATTTGTGTTTCATAGATTTATTTTTCTTTAAGGTTTGGGATTCATTTTGTCACCTTGCTTTCACCCAACCTACCCACCCTTGATTTGACCTCTAGGATTTCACTTTTATATTTGATTTTCTGATTACATCCTTTTATTTTAGATTTACCTAGGGTTTGGATTCACAATGTTGGTATTTGTTTATTATATCTTGATCAGGGTTTGTTTTTTTTATCCCACCCACCCACCCTTGGATATTCCATTATCATTGATCCTCATGGGTCGCTTTCTTTAGTAGCTTTAAATGCATATATTTATATTTTTATGTGTTCCTATCTTGTGTGTCTTTTGATCCTTCCATCCTCAATGTTATCTTGATTTTTTATGCTATGGATGAGGATGTATTTTCCATGGAGTTGTTATGTATCATATTCTTGTTTTTCCCTCCTTTATTGAGTGGGTTAGTACCTATCCTTTTCTTCTAGATACACTTATCTCACTTGTACATGAGCATCATGTTGATCCTATCTTTTCTATGGCTTGTGATGGTAATGAGTGTGCACTTGTAAGGTATGATGGTGTACATTCTTTAGCTACTCATGGCATTGTTGCACCTTGTGATGATATCTATCATACATATCATGATAGCCCTATGTTTATTCCCATACATTCACATGATGTTTCTTGTGATGCTCATTTTTTTACAAATCCCATGTGAGTCATGTGGACACTCATGACATTATTTTTTCTAGTGATGTCTCTCATAATGATGACATACATTATGATGATACTTCTTTAGTTTTTCATGTGGATGCTTGTGATGCTTTCTTGCCTTTATGTTCATTATATGATGATATCATTACTCTTAGTGATGATTTGTTACATGATTATAATGATGGTTCTATGGATGCATCTTTGCATATTAAAACTTTCTTGCTTGCTAATTTTGAATATTTAAATGACAATGTCTTATTGCTTACCAAGTTTAGACTTTATTTGAGTAGTAGTGCATTACAATGGTTTGGTTCATCTTGTTAGTGTTAATTCATTCATTTTTCTAACCCTAGTGCATATGAGGATAGTATGGACTTAGTCATACATTTTCATTATTTAGATTTTGATAATTGTTCTCCTATTATTCATATGGCTTATGCATCTACTCATCCTAACTTTCATGTCATACCTCTCCTTCTAACAATATACATGTGTTTCATGCCAGGGATGCTTATAGCTTATCATACAATTGGACACGTGCATTAAAAGTTAGAGGTCAAATTGTTCCAACTTGACAACCACCTTTACTACCTAATACACTTGATCTTCCTCCCTTGCTTAAGCTTGTCTCTAAGAAATATGACATCATTCAACAATTACAAAATACACAAGCTAAAATATCACTTTGGAATCTAGTGTGCATATCACCTTTATATAAGGATATCATGCAAAAAGCCTTAAAGAAGATTATAGTCAAAATGTGATATTACTCCACACTTGGTGACATCTTTGATATAATATATTGGTCAAAGGGAAAATTGTGCTATTTCATTTGATGATGTAAAGCTCTCACATGAGTCAATTATTAATGAAGTATTGCCTTTATACAAATTATGACTATGCGATATGGTAAATTGAACATGAAATTATCTTTAGTTGATAATGGCTCTAGTTTAAACACATGCACTAAAGATTACTTGAAGAAGTTGAATGTAGACATGTCAAAGCTAGGACCATCTAACCTTACTAGTAGAGGACTTGATAACGAGGGTATCTAAGTTGTGTAGGCACAATTACTCTTCCCATCTTTGGCCCATGCACATTAGATGCATTGTTCCATGTGATACCCAATAAAATATCTTGCAATGTTCTTTTAGGGTGTCTACAGTTACATTCTATGAGAGTCGTACCTTCTACCTTATATTGATATGTTAAGTTTTAGCACAATTTGGTAAGAAATGCCACATGTTTGTCAATCCTCAACTATTCACTTGATAAGATCACCATAAAGCATGATCTCTTAAGTAATGATTATGCTTTATACAATGATTGATTGGGGACTTGTAGATTTTACACCTTGTGGTGTGGAAGAATATCATGTTGATCCAAAGCTTTGTAATGTCCCATTGTTGTACATGGATCCATTTATCTATGAGAAAGAAAAAAGCATGTGTATGAGATAGTGATTCTAAGGGTGTTACTTCTACTATTGATCCAACTTCTTACCCTCCATCACTAAGATAATTATATGGTCTTGGATTTAAAATTATGCAAAGAATTGGTTATAAAGGTAAAGGATTTGGAAAACATGAACAAAGTAGGTGTAACCTAATAGGATTAAAGGATAACAAACAACATTGTAGTGTTGGTTATCAACCTAAGGATATAACACATTGGTTCAAAGAACACAAACATAAAGGAAAATAATCTGAAGTATTTACAATTCACACTAATTTGGGGTTTGATGATATATTTTGTACAACTATTACATGTGATTATGATTATGATACTCCTTTTGACTCGCTAACTAATTCATTTCATGAAGACTATATGATGACACACAATGTTCATTAATTACCAAACTACAAGTGTGTGTATTGATTAGTAATGTCATATCATTTACATACACATGTATCCTTATAAAAGAACACTCAAAAATATAGAAAATAGAAAAACTTAAACCAAACATCCATACCATCGACGAAGTCTATAATATTGACCAAATGAAACAAGAGTCCAACTATAGATGATAGAATTAGATTAAACAAGTGCAAGTGAGTCATAAACAAACCTACAATCCAACATTAACATCTACCTTTGGTTTGAGCAACAATGGAAGTAGAAAACACAATGCAAGACACAAAGAAAAGCATATTACCTCCATTGTTCTTGTGGATGTGCTCCAATGATGTAATATGATTATTACTATGTGATGTAAATGTGGGTGTTCAAGTTCTTGGATATTGATAAATTTGACATCATGATGGTAGTGCATGAATAGTAGATGGAATGAGAGGGGCAAGCCTCTCTTAAATAGATGTTTTGGATGAGAGATGGAGGACTAAGGTGCAAGGATGAAATCAATGGTTGAGATTTGTTTGCAAATGGATTGACGAGGTGGAAGACCAAGTATGCTCCCACATGTGTGAAGAGCATGCTCACACATGTGTGAGCAAGGAGTGGGGGATGAGTCAAACATGCTCACACATGTGTGAGAAAGTAGTGGAATGAGTCAAACATGCTCACACATGTGGGAGCATGAAGTGGATTGAGGTGGAGGGCTAGCATGCCTCCAAGTGGGAAAGTTCACACATGTGTGAGGAAGGAGTGGGATGGATTAGCATGCTCACACATGTGTGAGCATTAAGGGGGTCTTAGACACATGTCAGATGATGAACGACAGATCTTTTATCCATGTAGATGGATTAGACGATTAGGATTAAAGGACAAGGATTAACAGTGATGTGGATTATTAAATTAGAAGAAATGTTAGGGGGTTAATTAGTCTTAATTAATTAACTAATCATGGAATAATTAATTGATTAAGTTGGAGGAATAATTTGGGCTAAGGTTAAAAAAATCTCTGGATGGCGGAAGCAGGCGAAGGAACGAGGGCAGAGGTGGAAGACTGGGTTGTAGAGGTGGAGAGAGCCTTCCCAATGGAACAAGTTAGGATTTGAGCGGCAAGTGAAGAATGGTGTGATGGATGATGGAGAGGACAGGATGGAATCTAAACATTACAGAAGGACTGGAATTGGAGGCTGAGGTATGAAAGAAAACATGGGTTTCACCCTAGGACCTACAGATATCCAGATCGCCTAAAGGGAAAGGAATTTGGGATTTGGAAAAATGATAAATGGAAAGAGGAGAGGAGCTTCACATAATTCGGATCAAAACTTCAACTGTGTCAGGAGCAAACGCCATACCAATAGGCAAAGACAAGAGAGCGGGAAACTTTGCCATAAAGGAAGGCTAGACATCCAGAGTAGGTGGTAGGGAGAGACATGGAGAATTAATCGACCACATGAAAGAAAAGAATCATTTAGAGGATCACACACCAAAACCTTGGTGATCAGAGACAAAAATAATGCGCCCAATTATACAACATTTGGAAAGGTATAGCCTTTTGATTAAATGGTTCAGAAAAGATTTGAATTGGAATTTTTTGATGAATTGGTGGACGAATCGATGGGGTGAAGGGTTGTAATTTAAATTACTCGAAAACAAGTTTTTCTCTGTAATCTACCCCTCACAAAAAATAAAACAAGAAATTCAAAACGACATTTGGATAATGGATGATTCCAGTTTCTACATAAGAAATCGGGAAGCAAACTTTGATCCGTTTAAGCATAATATGGATAAAATTAAGGATTGGTTAAAACTACCTAATCTTCTAATTGAATTCTGGGAGACCGAAGCAATAAAGAAAATAGGAAATCAATTGGGAAACTTTATCTGCACAGAAGAAAGAGAAAATCCTAATGGAGGCGGGACTTGTGTGAGGATATGTGTGGAAAACAAACCAAGCAGCACTCAATGGAAAGAGATCGAAATAATAATGAAGCAGGGCAAATGGAATAAAGCTTCACATATGATCCAAACCCAGAAGGTCAAAAAATTAGGGTTATGAGCTTTAAAGGCCATCTAAAAAAGAAAGAAATATATAGGGCAAAATTGGAAGGACACACATTTGAAAATTAAAATTCAGATAGAGCAGAGGTAAATGAGGAAAAAGAGATTCCAGCTCAACTAGCCTCAGACTCCTAAGTGAATGAAGTTGAAGACAAAAAGAGTGATGAAGAGGTAGAACAACAAAGAGAAGAAGTGGCAGAACATAAGGAAGATTTGGAGGAGAAACTATTGGAGGTCATCACTATGCTAGGCAATACTTTCAAGGAAGAAGACATCAATTCCATAATAAAAATTGGAAGGGAACTCGTGCAGCTGGCCAAGGAAGCTAAGGAAGGTATGGTAGTAGAAAACCTCGAAACATAAATCTTGGATGAAGAATGGGTTGCAGAGCAGGGGTTGGGGCAAGAGGAAAATGATTGGGATGTAGGAAAAGGCTTCCTCTCTACACATAATATGTAGAAGGGCATATCTTACCAAGAGGAGGGGGAAATTTAGGCATTTCACAAAGCGAGGCATGCAAAAAATCCCTAGATTGTAGAGACAACAAAAAGAGCGGAAGGATTCCAAATCAAGAAAAGAGGAAACTGGATGGAGAAGCAATAGGGTACAAGAAGATCAATGAAATTCTTAAGCCATGGAAGGGGGAAACCCCTTCTAAGGAATAATGAGAATAATTTCTTGGAATGTTAGGGGCTTAAACACCCCTAACAAAAGGCGCCTAGTTAGACACCAATTAGAGGTGTCACAAGTAGATATCCTTCTAATCCAGGAATCCAAATTACAAGAGGATGAAGTGGAGCAACTTAGATTAAAGCTAAGGATGTGGCAATTGAAGGCAATCAATACAGAAGGTGCTTCAAGTGGATTGTTGACGATCTAGGAACAACAAAAAATGGTGCTAAAAAAAGTGGACTCAAACAAACATTGGATGGCTTGTAAGGTGAGAAGTTTAACATCTGATCTGTGCTTTTTGCTTTCCAATGTTTATGGTCCTTCATCATGCATACAAAAAAGAGAATTGTGGAGGGAATTAGAAACCAAGTGCAATAATTTGGCACCAAATTTTTGTATCTTGGGGGGGACTTTAATGCAATTTTAAGATCAACAGACAAAAGGGGAGGGACAACCAGGAAACTTCAATCTCAAATAGACTTTGAGGAATTCATAGAGAGAAACTCTCTCATGGAAATACACATGGGAAATGGACTTTATACCTGGACAAATAGAAGAATTGGCTTTTGTAAAATAGCAAAAAAATTGGGCTCCTTTCCATTTACATTTGAAAGTAATATATTGCCAATATCAAGCTCAGACCACTACCCAATACAATTAGACATTAAGGGGGAAAGAAAGCCAATCCAATGCCCCTTTAAATTCGAAAAAATGTGGTTCAAAGATGAGAGTTTAATGCCTCTAATTCAGAAGTGGTAGGGTGAAGCGCAAATAGAGGGATCAAAGATGTTTATTATAACAACAAAACTGAAAATAGTGAAACAACAACTGAAAATTTGGAACAAGAGTAATTTCAAAAACATCTTTGAAGAGAAAAGGAGAATTGATGAGCAATTGGAGAAACTAAATGAGGAAGTGATGTTGGAAGGCATGGATGATACAAAATACAAGATGGAAAAAGAATTCTTAAGCAAACAAGAGAACATTTTGGCAAAAAAGGAAATTTATTGGAGACAAAAGTCTCGGGAGTTATGGATTAGAGAAGGAGACCAAAACACGAAGTATTTTCATAATGCAACAAAAGCCAGGAGGGAAGTCAATAGAATTTCGAGTATCAAGTCAGCAGATGGCAGAAAGATGGAGAAAATGGAGGAGATTATTTCTGAAGCAGTAAGTTTTTTTTTTTTCAGAATCTATTAAACAATTGGGATGAATCAAGGAGGATTGAACAACAACAAACATTGGTAAACATTCCAAAACTAGTGTCAGAGGGTCAAAATAAGATACTTATGGAGAGATTCATAGAGGCTAAAATAAAATAAGCTTTGTTTCAACTTCATTCGGATAAGGCCCTTGGACCTTATGGATTCCAGGCTACATTCTTCCAAAAATGTTGGGATTTTATAGGAGTTGAAGTAATTGAAGCAATAGAGGATTCCAGAAGGACAGGCAAAGTATCAAAAGAAATAAACAACACATTTATAGCCCTTATACCCAAAAAAGAAAAACCAAGCTCTCTAGATGAATTTAGACCAATAGCCCTTTGTAATACAATATACAAAATTATGGCCAAAGCTGCAGCAAAAAGAATAAAAAAGATTCTCCCAGATATAATCTCAGAGGAACAAACGGGGTTTGTACCAAGAAGATCGATTCTAGATGGAGTAATAATAGCACAAGAGGCTATACATTCAGCACAAACATTAAGGAAATAAAACATGTTGATAAAACTGGACATCAAAAAAGATTATGACAAGGTAGATTGGAGATTCTTGTTTAAAGTGATGGAGGCATTTGGATTCAGTAAGAGCTGGTTGGATTGGATCTTCAATTGTGTTGCCAGTCCAAGATTCTTTATTTTAATAAATGGCTCTCCGAAAGGTTTCTTTGGAGCTTCAAGAGGTCTAAGACAAGGAGATCCATTATCTCCTTTCTTATTTATCATAATGGCAGAAGCCATGGGAAGATCTATAAGCAAAGCCTCGATGGAAGGGAAGGTGAAAGGCATCCAAGTGACCAAGGAATTGCCTGCTATAACACATCAGCAATTTGCTTATGACATAATGCTATTTAGGGCTGCTCAAATTAGGGAAGCACATAACTTCAAAAGGATTCTGGATGACTATTCATTAGCTTCTGGACAAGAGGTTAACAAAGAGAAATCAGGTGTATTTTTCTTCTTCACAAATCAAAGATTAGAAAATCAAATACTGAGATTGTTAAACTTCAAAAAGGGAAAGCTACCTTGCAAGTACTTGGGTCTTCCTCTAGCGACTGGACTGTAATTAGGTAAACT
Organism: Cunninghamia lanceolata; assembly: GCA_027924645.1. NCBI lineage: Eukaryota > Viridiplantae > Streptophyta > Pinopsida > Cupressales > Cupressaceae > Cunninghamia > Cunninghamia lanceolata. The sequence continues at coordinate 11,863,781 of BSBN01000237.1, read as the reverse complement.
TTGGGATTCTTTGGTTTCAAGAGTAGATAACGAGTTAGCTTCATGGAGAGGTAGATGGCTCTCTTAGGTAGGTAGGATAACAATGTTAAAAGCTATGATATTTGCATTACCTATGTACATGATGTCTTGTTTGCCAATGCCAACTGAGGTAAGCACAAAGATAAATCAAAAAATGAGAAGGTTTTTTTGGCAAGGGAATAGTGATCAAAATAAATACCCCCTCATTAAGTGGGATAAAATATGCAAGGCAAAGAATGCAAATGGAGTGGGATTGAAAAAATTACTTTTCCAAAATAAGGCACTAGGAGCAAAACTGGTCTGGAAGATTTATGCAAACCAAGAATTAAAGTGGGTAAATATAACGAAAGCAAAATATCTAGACCTGGGGGAAATAAGTATTTTCAAGTCAAGAACCCTTCCCACGGGGTCAAGAATATGGAATTTTATGAGAAACTGTAGAGATCTTGGGACATCAAGGATGGTAGGACTGCCCTCTTTTGGGAAGATTCATGGGGGGGTTCCCAAGATTGGATAGAAGAAGATAATTGGATCAAGTCAGGGAAGCAACAAAGCAAAGATGGGGATATCATGTAAGGGATTATCTAGTTGAGAGTGTTATTGATGGGATTACACAATGGAAATGGAAAGATGTGAGAAGGTTAGGATTCTTAAACGAGATGGCTTCTGAATTTCAATCAGCATTGCAAGAGAGAGTTATATTCATTAAGGGAGGGATTGTCTAAGATGGAATGGAGCAAAAATTGGATAGTATAATGTCAAGGATGGATATAGAATCCTGGCAAAAGCAGTGGAATCATCTTTTTAGATACTAGTTAACATCTGTTGGAACAAAAATTATTTACCCAAGGCAAGAACATTTGCTTGGGTAGCTATTCAAAATAGGATTCTGATAGTGGACAGATTCATGAAGATAGGATTTTACGGTCCTTGTAAATGCATTTTGTGTAAAAATGTAGAGGAAATAGGAAATCATTGACTTCTTAATTACCCCTTTACTCAAGAATATTGGCAATGGTTGTGTGCTAAGCTAGCTTGGAAAAGTGCAATGCTAGAGGATATTCTTAGTTTGTTTCAAGCATTGCCAGTGTTAAACAATCTGACATTATTTTCTAGCCTATGGGTGGTTAGTCCATCCTTATTGATCTGGGAAGTATGGAAAGAAAGGAAGGAGAGGATCTTTCAAGACAAAGAAATGACGATCTCTTCACTAAAGAACAATTTGGAAGCAACCATCATGGAAGTGGTGAACATCAGAATAAATGGACAAAACCAAAGAAATGTTAATTTTACAGAATGGGATGCTATAACGAGGAAAGAGTGGCACGGGCTAAAAGTTCCTCCCTTCTTGGGAGGAGGGAAAAAAGTGAAGGAAGTTAGGAAGAATGTGGAGCAGAAGGCTCCAGAGGTTGGCTAGTACAAATTAAATTTCAATGGAGCTGCCAGGGGTAATCTGGGCTCATCCGGAGTAGGTTGTATTATAAGGGACTAGAATGGGAAAGTGATTGGAAATTTGGCCAAGGATCTTCCTATTGGGACCAATAATGTAGTTGAATTCCAGGCACTATTGCAAGGAATCTATTTTTTTCCAGGAGTTGAAATTAGAACAAGTAATAATAGAAGGAGACTCCACACTAGTAATTAATGCAATTAGAACTAGACAATTGCATAATTGGAAACTCAAAAGCATCTTGGATGTCGTTATTAAACAGTTGGAGGAATTCAAAAAATCTATGGTCAACCACACATATCAAGAAGAGAATAGGGAAGCAGATGTATTGGCCAACATGGGAGCAGATAAAGACAATTTGAAAGAATGGTGGCCTCTTGAGATAAATTGAGAAATTCAGAAAGGGAGCTTCATAGGGGTCACTGGAAAAATGCAATTCTTTGGAACAACAGTCAAGTTAAATCTCTAAGTCACAAAAGGTTCGGGTAATTATAGTTTTCCACATCAATGTTGTGGAAAACTAATTGAAAAAGGAAATAATATAAAAATTTTACAGGCGACTTAGAAGGGAAAGTAGCTTCCAGCGTGGCAGTAAATGATTATTTAGCAATCGAGCAAGCATTCAATTGAGAAACTTTGAAGAATGAGAGAGAGCGCTTCTCTTAAAGATTAATGATTCTTTCGGGTGCTTCAGGATGAGTTGTTGGCACTCAGGGTAATCATTTTACAAATATGCAAGCAAAGATAGAAGACATTCCAAGGCGGATTAATAAATAATTGTTAGAACTAGAGAGGAAGGAAATATATTTTTTAGATTGGAGGACAGATTTGGTTATCATCACATTGAGCACTCTAATAGAAGTGTGTGACACTCTCTCAATAAGTACTCATAAAAGAATTGGAACAGATAATCCCACGTTTATAAATTTGCTTTTCCCTGGATAAAATGACTAAAGGGTCAAAATTCATTTTATATCTATTTTCTGAAAGTGTAGTTTGTAGTGGAATGGACACTCTGATCTGTCTAGTTAGTAAAATGAGACAATGGCATTCCTAGAGAAGGTTACCGAGCAATGTCTTAAGAGGGTTTTGCTGGAAAATGACTTTTTGATGGTAGAAGCCACGAAGTTGATTCTGGGAAGGGATTTTTTGGAAGACAGTGAGTGCTACAGAGTTTATATAGATATTGCTTCAAGGTTTGTGGCATCATTGCTAGACCTAAAAACACCAAAATCAGAGGTGGATTCCATTGCTCGAAGAATGTTCAAAGCAGACCTACTGGGTGGCCTCGATGAGGTGTTGGTGGCTGCTACACTAGGTGCAGGGGTGCCTTGACCCCGTGACATAGAGCTTTTGAACATACAGGAGAAATTATGAAATATTATCCCTTCATCCTTAACCTCAGGGGTGTGGATCTGTTGATGCACTGGGAGAAGGTTGTTGGCACCTAAAAAAATCATACCTTAAAGTGCCATTTCTGCCCCCAAAAATCCAAAAATCATGTGCAAAATTCCTTAGCAAATGTCACCATTAGATAGAGAATTTCATTTTGAGCAACTTTGCCTTTTGAGCCATGTCAAAATTCCTTAATATGAAAAAGTTATCCTTGGTCAAAGTTTGGTCTTTGTATATTTTGCCTTGGTCAAATGGTTATGTCTTGCTCCCTTTTGTCCCTTGGAAAATTTTCAATTTTTGCCTTATTATCGGCAAATCAACAAAGCTTCTAACTTTCAAACTTGTTATCAAGTTCATTTTTTTGCCAGTTCACCCACAATGATATTTGTCACAGAGTGATGGGCAAAGGGAGGCATGTGGTTCATCGGTGGCAAAATGAAGACAGTGAAGCCTTTTATCGACGAAATGCATAAGTTCAAGGTTCGTGAGGTTCACCGATGGTGGAAATCACCAACAATGTAGAAGGAGGCTGCTGAGGCATGAAATTAACTAAGGCATAAAAGGAAGATAAGTGCTTTGTCGAGGAATCGGCTAAAGGACAAACCAATGGAACAGTTCAAATTTTCGGCAGTTCACCGATAGGCGTTTTCACCAACAATAAGGAAAAGATGGAGAGGTTTGGCAAAGGGCAACTTTGCTAATATAGGATAGGAGGGGACTACAAGGGCTTGGTTCTGTAAAGGGCCATTTTGCCAATAATGGGCAAAACATAAATAAAGATGGGTTTGGCAAAATGATGTTTTGCCGACAAACGTGATATAAAGAGAAAAGGCCCTTGGTTTTGAAATGAAGACTTTTACTGATAATGGCAAAGTGAGTTGGTTTGGAAAAAGTTGGTTTTGTCGATAAAGGCAAGAAAGGGTGAAAAGGGTGGAAGGTTTGGAAAAGTGAACTTTTGCCGACGAAGTGGAAGTAGGTGCAAATAAAGATGAGTTCGACAAAGTGGGTTTTTGCTGATAAGCATAAAAAGGTGCCAAGTAAGTAATGTTCTGCAAATTGAAGATTTGTTGATAGAAGGTAGAGTCGACCAAGTTTGAAAAAGTAAAAAGTTGCCGATAGAAAAATGAGGGTACCGAAGAAAAGTTTGTGAATGCAGGAAATTGTCGATAAGCCAAATGGTGAAAATGAAGGCGGCAAGCAGATGTAGAAATGTGTTGATGTGACATAGGTCGCTGGAACAGTATGCGCAAGTACATAATTTAATATGGGGATGGATTGTTCCAGTATCCCATATCTTCTGCAGGTACCTCAAGGACTCAAATAACCTGCAGGGCATGGGCGCCCAAGATTTTTGCCGAGTCTTCTGACTATGGTCGTGGGCTTACATTCAATGCAACATGGGCTACTTGTTGACCAATTTTTTCTAATGCCCATGACCAGAATGACTATATATGCATTAATTTTAGATATTTTTAGGGTTGGTCTATGAGCCAATTGCTTGGTCTGGAAAGCCTAAGGATTTTTCTGGCATCAACACACGATTTGTCTAGTTTGTAAGTGAAGGGATATATTTAGTATTATGTCTAGGAAGGTTTTATATTGCAGATTTGAATGTAGTGCATATCTCCACAGGAGTTTGTAATGATTTTGGTAAATATGTAATCACAGTTATAGATTTTCCTTTGCCACATTTGTTGGTACGAGTGTAACAGTTGTTTGGAGATGTGTGACAACATCTAAATAAATACAAGGCTTTGTATATGCCTTCACTTTGTTATACAGTAATCACTGCAGTCCTCTTTTGGATTATTAAGTATGTTCATTGTATGAAAATCTATTAGAAAGTCATATATTTAAGTGTATGTCTAGTTCTATTGATCCTTTGCTATGTATTTCTTTTCCTCCTTGCATTATGTGACTCTGTTGCCCAATAGAATAGGCACCAGTCCATATTGGAGAGGGACCAAAGAATCTTTTAAAAACAAACAAATCTTTCACATGTGGTTCAGGGATAAAAACCATCTTTCATGTGCATGTACATTCGCACAGTTGAACCAGCTTAATGAGAGGCCTGTGCAGCTAGTTTGTCTTGATCTAGTGACAACTTTAGGGGTCAAGTGTACATTGGGTATGACTGTGTATGTTTATTTGTATTTTGTTTTATGCTTCTAGGAATATCTATCCTAGGTCTAGCTGAGGATGAAGAGCAGAGGAGTTTACCCACTCCTGTAGTTGGCCAAAATTCCCCTTTACTTGTTGATAAACCTCTTCTTTTCACCCTAATGGTAATCTCTAGCGTGGGTGTTTTAGGAATGTTTTAGAGTTTTGGGTTGTAGTTATTTTGGGAACCAATATTTTGGTGCTTTTGCCAGGGAAGATAAAAAGGTTAAGAATTTGAAGACCCCTATTTGCAGCTGTTGCTGGGTGCAGTCTGTTGCTGTGGGTAAGTTAGTAGCTTTTTCAACTTACGCCAACAAATTGGCATTGATGTAAAGTGCTGGGTTATAAAATTTGAAGACTCTGCTGGTGTGAGCAACCGAGAATCGGTTTCATGGCCTTGAAGATTTGTCACGCTTTAAGGGTTTTCCTCATTCAATGAGGTGGCGACTCTATTGTCAAAGAAAATAGAGTGTTGATGCTCTGTGCACGTTTCAAGGAGGTTGTAGCTAGTTAAGGTACATGTTTTTCTTTCTACCTTGACCATGGTTTCTTTCTTGGTAAAGAAACATGTTGTTTGCTTTCTTTTGTCCTGCACAAGTGGTTTGTAGTTGGTCATGGCTAACTGTTCTAAGAATGGATACCCTAGGGAGGATTCTTCCTATGCATCTTCTTACGTTGAAGACCCTAGGAACTAGATGACCTTTGACCATACTGGTAATGCATTTTCTAATCATAACCCTGCCAATTTTACAAACCCATAATTTTTTGAGCCCTTGCATAATAAAAATGAAAAGTCTTGGATGCAGAATAAAATTGAAAAAGAAAAGCAATTATTAGAGTCTTTGCTGCAGCAAGAAAAAGAATTAGCAGGCCGAATCAGGCTGCATCAGTCTAGGCCGTAGTCTAATTCCCCTCTTGTTGTTCCCAGTGGTTCTTTGCCTCATCCTCCCCCTATTGTAAATGAAAATACTTATAGACAACTGGACCTCTCATGGGTTAGTTATGAGTAGAAATCCATGCCCAAAAAGATTTACAATCAGATGCCATTATTTGATGGGTGTGAGGTTTCCAATGGGAAGGTACACATTGATGCATTTTCAGACTTCATGGATAAATTTCATTTTGGAGATGAGGATATGTGGATGAGATTATTTGTAAGATCTCTATGCGGAATAGCACATAAGTGGTTGGTTAGTTTCCCTGACCAACATTTTTCTTCCTGGACTCAGTTGGTGGCTGCATTTGAAGAGTTTGTGAGAAGTCTAGATCATGTTTCTCTTGTCCAAAAATTAGAAGATATCAGAAGGCAAGGAGAGTCTAGCATGGAGCTTAGCCACAGATTTGCAGTGGCCCTGTCTCACATCCTAAAAAAATTTAGACCTGATCTTCCTATGTGTATTGATATGTATTTGAGAGCTTATGATGATTCTATAATATCAAGTTCTATATGGGAGGATTTCAATATAATGAGTTTGCAACAAGCCTATGTGTTCATGATTATGTTGACACAGTTAAGCAAGATATGATTGCAAAATCTATATCCTCAGATGCAGAGGTAGCTGATAATGAACATGTTGTTGTAGATAATAGGGATGCGAGTGTTTCATATGATCTAGACACAATATCAAGTGATGATTGTGTATGCAGAAGGGTAGAGGAAGGTGTCGGTGCAGTGTATGAGAGCGATTTAGATGAAAATAGTAGTGACTGCACTTGCATTCCCTTGGACCAGTCATTAGTGGATGATGAAAATGAACAAATCAATGATGGTGTCCAATCTGATGAAGAGATTTTCAACCCTGCTACCTGTTGTTGTATTGTAGACTGCCTGGAAGGTATGTATGCAAGTGAGGCATAGAATGAATCAACTCAGATAGTTGATTATGTAATGCATGCATATATTGATGAAGCAAATGATGATGAAGAGATGAGCATAATAGATAATGCCCTTTATGAAGAGCATGCAAGTCCATCAGGTAACATAATTTCTGATTGTTATTGGTGCATGGATAATCCTCTTTTTGAAGATGATTTTCAATTCAGTGAGTTTGAGCTATCATCTTTGGAAGTGGAGATTCATATACTGTATGATGTCGCTACTTGTGGACAACAAGTGGAAAGAGAGGAGGTACAAAATGATGTTGAGAGTGAACAAGAGACTGGTCTCTTGTTTGGTGTGTTACCCTCATTTATCCCTGATAATGACAATGAGGTCATTGGCACTTATTTGCATGAGGATGATGTGATTTATGCTTTAGCTGGACATCATGAGGGCAATGCTATAGCTATAGGTGATTTTGAGGTAATTGTATCCCACTTTGAAGACCATGTAACAGATGATTTTCTAGAGCTTTGTTTGGGGCAGTTACCTCAGATTAATGTGGATCATGTTGAGAGCACATTTTTGAGCTCATTGGCTGGGCCTGATGACATTGAGGCTGGACGTTCAAGTGTGGGTCAAGTTGTTGACCTGCAGGGTGATGAGGAGAAAATCATTTCTGCTTTTCTTAGCAGCAAATTTTACACAGCAGTGTGTGCCAAGGAATACAAAATAGAGAGGCAGATTGAAGATTGTGAGTCTTCACTTGAAGTGCCTCAAATTTTAGACTTATATGCTAATGGTGGAGATTTAAATCTGAATCATGCCTTTGATTCAGTCATTGAGGAGCACATTAGCATTAGTGTAGTTAAGCCACAAGAAATTAAGCAGTCTTATGACATAGCCCAGCATGAGAACATACCTAGGCTGGATGAGTTTCAGCATGATAGTTTCCCTCATGCTGATATTTATGTAGGCCCAAATATCCATCATGTTGACATGGGACTTAAAGGTGAGTGCTTATATGTGAGTCAGCATGATGATGAATCATATTATCTATGGCTACCTTGCCCTAGTATTTTTTTTTTCAATCTTCAACATGATGATATGAATGTCTGTATTTTGTATGTGCATGCATGCAAATTATTTTTGTTGTTGATGTTGGGTGATCAATGCAGCAAGGGATTAAGGAAGATCAGCTCCTTCAACAGGCTTGTCTTTGACAGAGGCAAGTAGCTTCATTCAATTTTATGCAGGGGTGGCCTGCAGTGTCCCAAAATTTTGGCTGCAGTCATTTTTGACTATGTGTTTCTTTGTAAATATGTGTTTTGTGTGTTTCCCTTTGTTTGTTTCTGTGTTGGTTTGCTCAGAAATATTCTAGATTCTCATTGTGACACTACTTGTCATATGTCCCCAACCAGAGCTAGTGTTGGCACCTAAAAAAATTAGTCCTCAAAGTGCCCTTTCTACCCCCAAAAATCCAAAAATCATGTGTAAAATTCCTTAGCAAATGTCACCATTGGATAGAGAATTCCATTCTGAGCAATTTTGCCTTTTGAACCATGTCAAAATTCCTTAATATGAAAAATTTATTCTTGGTCAAAGTTTGGTCTTTGTATATTTTGCCTTGGTCAAATGGTTGTCTTGCTCCCTTTTGTCCCTTAGAAAATTTTCAAATTTTGCCTTATTATCGGCAAATCGGCGAAGCTTCTAACTTTTGAACTTGTTCTCAAGTTCATTTTTTTGTTGGTTCGCCAACAATGATATTTGCCAACAAGGAAGAGTGAGGGGCAAAGGGAGGCATGTGGTTCATCAATAGTAAAATGAAGACAGTGAAGCCTTTTATTGGCGAAATGCATAAGTTCAAGGTTTGTGAGGTTTGCCGATGGCAGAAATCACCGACAATGCAGAAGGAGGCTGCCAAGCCATGAAATCGACTAAGGCATAAAAGGAAGATAAGTGATTTGTCAGGGAATTGACTAAAGGACGACCAATGGACCAGTTCAAATTTTTGACAGTTCACCGATAGGTGTTTTCGCCGACAATAAGGAAAAGATAGAGGTTCGGCAAAGGACAGCTTTGCCGATATAGGGCAGGAGGGGACTACAAGGGCTTGGTTCTATAAAGGGCCATTTTCTCAATAATGGGCAAGACATAAATAAAGATGGGTTTGGCAAAATGATGTTTTACCGACAAACACAATATAAAGAGAAAAGGCCCTTGGTTCTGAAATGAAGACTTTTGTTGATAAGGGCAAAGTGAGTTGGTTCAACAAAAGTCAGTTTTGCCAATAAAGGTGGGAAAGGGTGCAAAGGGCGGTAGGTTCGGAAAGGTGAACTTTTGCCAACGAAGTGGAAGCAGGTGCAAATAAAGATGAGTTTGGCAAAGTGGGTTTTTTATGATAAGCATGAAAAGGCGCCAAGTAAGTAATGTTCAACAAATTGAAGATTTGCCGATAGAAGGCAGAGCCGACCAAGTTTGAAAAAGTAAAAAGTTACTGACAGAAAAATGAGGGTGCCGAAGAAAAGTTTGTGAATTTCTGATGAAGGTGGCAAGCAGATAAAGAAATGTGTTGATGTGATGCAGGTCACTAGAACAATATGCCCAGGTACATAATTTAATATGGGGATGGTGTGTTCTAGTATCCCATATCTTCTGTAGGTACCTCAAGGACTCAAATAATCTACAGGGCATGGGCGCTCAAGATTTTTGTTGAGTCTTCTGACTGTGGTTGTGGGCTTACATTCAATGCAGCATGGGTTGCTTGTTGACCAATCTTTCCAATGCCCATGACCAAAATGACTACATATGAATCAATTTCAGATATTTTTAGGGTTGGTCTCTGAGCTAATTGCCTGGTTTGGAAAGCCTAAGGCTTTTTCTGGCATCAACACACGATTTATCCAGTTTGTAAGTGAAGGGATATATTCAGTATTGTGTAGGAAGGTTTTATATTGTAGATTTGAATGTAGTGATTGTCTCCATGGGAGTTTGTAATGATTTTGGTAAATATGTAATCACAGTTATGTATTTTCCTTTGCCACATTTGCTGGTATAAGTGTAACAGGTGTTTGGAGATGTGTGACAACATCTAAATAAATACAAGGCTTTGTATTTGCCATCATTTTGTTATACGAAAATCACTGCAGTCCTCTTTTGGATTATTAAGTATGTTCATTGTATGAAAATCTATTAGAAAGTCATATATGTAAATGTATGTCTAGTTCTGTTGATCCTTTGTTGTGTATTTCTTTTCCTCCTTGCATGTTATGACTCTATTGCCCAATAGAATAGGCACCAGACCATATTGGAGAGGGACCAAACAATCTTTTAAAAACAAACAAATCTTTCACCTTTGGTTCAGGGATAAAAACTATCTTTCCTGTGCATGTACATTTGCACAGTTGAATCAGCTTAATGAGAGGCATGTGCAGTCAGTTTGTCTTGATCTAGTGACAACTTTATGGGTCAAGTGTACATTGGGTATGGATGTGTATGTTTATTTGTATTTCATTTCATGCCTCTAGGAATATCCCTCCAAGGTCTAGTTGAAGCTGAAGAGCAGAGGAGCTTACCCACTTTTGTAGTTAACCAAAATTCCTTTTACTTGTTGATAAACCTCTTCCTTTCACCCTGATGACAATCCCTGGCTTGGGTGTTTTAGAGTTTTGGGTTGCAGTTATTTTGGGAACCAACAAAGGCCACAGTTGGTGTGAGTTTCCTAAAGAAAATGCTACATATGGTTCTTATGGAAGACTTCGCTTGGGTTGCAGAGTTCAACCGCTACATCTAGGAAAATGGTGATGCCTAAATTAAGCTGTCATATGTGATTTTTAGTATTTTTTTATGATCTTAGATGCAGGGACAAGTGTTATAGGGTTAGGACTTTCAATTTTCAATATGAAAGTTTGTTTTGTATAATTTAGGGAAGGCAAAAGGTTGATTTGGCCCTGCATGGCCATTTTGATGAATATCTGTATAGTTGGTCTAGGATAAGTGATATAGGGTCGATTATAGAAGCTAGATATTTACAGTTTGGGTCTCTTTATGCCAATCAGGCAAAAGACAAAAGATGTAAACCTTTTTGGAATTTCAATATAATATAATATCTCTTACGAATTAAAAAAAAATTGGGCTAAGGTTAATTAATTATGTATATTTAATTAATTAACCTTGGGGATGAGAAAGGGCGTTAATTGTGACATGGATATAATTAGTCAAATTAGGCTAGTCACATTAATTATGAAGTGAGGGGAGAAATAATTAATTATGACATTAAATTATTCGTATTAATTAATTACAAAAAATGGGATTAAGTGGTGGAGAGTGGTTAATTTGGGAATAATTGTGGGAAATTGGTGAGGTAAATTTGGGGTGTCTACATTTTTCCCCTCTTTGATACGGTGTTGCGACTAAAACAAGTGGCATCATGTCAAAGAAGAATAAATAGTAGAGAGAAAGAGGTTTTAGTGGCAGGTTGCCCTAGTCGCTAAGAAAAATAGGAATTGATGGTGGATTGGAGGTGCGAGATTGATGATAGATGTTGCCCCAAGCACCAAAGATTAAGGATCAATTGATTTAATTGATTGATTGATGAATTTGATAGCATTATTGATGATAAAAACAACGTAGGGATAGTGTTGTTAACGATGAGATCAACACAAGGATTGATTGATTGCATTGGACTGATTTGATTGTATTCAAAAGATGCTTTGATGCTTGGGATAGGCTTATGTTACATCGAAAAATGTCCCCTTGGGGGCTTTTCCCTCTTAAGGTTTAGCTCTCGGGTCTTGTTTATGCATTTAGAGCATCTTTCTTGTTAATCTGACTTCACGATGAGAAAACCCTGAAGTTCCATGGCAATTTGGACTCGGGGGATGCACTTGTGACAAATCCTTCTTGAAATAGGGGGGTGGACTTGGGCATCCGAGCCCTAGTCCTGCCCTATTTTAGGTCAGGCCTAATTTAAAAGTGTTGGTTTGTGACTGTTATTTAGGTCCTATGTCGACATGGTAAGTTTCAATTATGAAATTCTTGGCGGGAATGTTTGTAGTTGCATGTATAAGCATGTTTAGGCATTCATTTGTAAACTAGATGGAAATTTTGATTCATGAGCTTATGTAAAGGTGATTCAAAGCATTCATTGTGTGTTGTAGAGCAGACTCTGTGTTGTTATTGTGTTTGTATTTGCATATTTGGCATCATGGCATGAAGAGCTTCTTGCTTCCATGAGATATTCACTACAAGGTGATATCAATTGCATTTTCAATCATTTATCATTTGGATTTTGCCTCTATCCCATAGGGATACGCACTCTTTTTCTGACAACGGTGTTCAGAAGACTTGAATGTCTTCTCGGGGCTTGACTGAGGCAAGCCTCTGAACTCCACAACCCCAACCCATTTTTTTTGTGATTGTAGGTTATAGGTTGCAGGAGCAGAAAAAGTGGAGTTGCAGGAGAGCATTGTAGACTGTCAGAATTGCATATTTGAAGAGAAAACAAGGACTTGGACTCGGGCTCCCGCTCATTAGTCCTCCGGATCTCGCAACTAAAGAATCTTCAGAACAACAGGAATAGGTTGCAAACAAGGTTTCCATATCCCAAAGAAAATGGTGGCACTAGACTAGGGTGCCCTCTCATTAGTCCCCGACTGTTCTACTTTCTGAACTTCAAAATCTAGTATGCATTTAATTATCATTTAACATCTCTATGTGAGAGCATTTTCTGTGATTTGTCTGTTTGCTTCTGAATTTGCATAATTCAGATTTTGAGCATAATTAGGCATAATTGAATAACAAATCCACACAATTCCAATTTTCCCTACATTCCAAGTGACTGCATGCCTGATAGTAGATTTCCTACTCGGCCTAAAGTCCTTGAATGTTTAAGGTGAAAGGAGGACTCACATAAACCATCAAATCAAACCCTCTTACAATTTTACCTTAAACATTTTGGTGAACCCGTGTTTTTATTGAATTTTGCACCTTGATGAGTGTTTTGATTTAGATTTACATTCATTTCATTCATTCATATCATTGTTCATCTTATTGCATTTGAAAAATTACAAAAAAATTGAAAATTTTGAAAAACTTTGAAAAAATTGGCATTTTAGCTTGCATTTTCATATAATTTGGATTACTTGGCATTTAATTTCAATAAATTTTTGTCTTTATCATCAGATCTGATCTAAAATACAGAAATTTTTCATTCATCATTCATTTAGATTGCATTTTCATGCTTAAATTGATAAACATTGCTTGAAATTGTGCATTTTTCCTTATAACCTAGTTTTGCATTAGCTAGGGTTTGTAGTCAAAATCTTGTTTGAGATTTTACTACCCTTTTAAAACACTCATTAGGACTTATTTCTAACTATATTGTTGCATCATAGTGGTTTTCTTGCAAAATTTCATGCCTAGGGTTTGAAAACTTTGATTTTTCACTAAATTTGGCCTTATCGTCTCTCTAGATTTGCATCCTAGGCATGTTGTAAAGGGTTTTTCTGCACTAATTGGTTGTTATTAGGGTTATTATCTTCTTCTCCTCCTAAAATTCTTTACAACACCTTTTTATTGGCCTCTTATAGTGGAAATTTGGTGAAAAATTACATATTTTGGCTATATTTTCCCTAGGGTTTGACCTTGAGTTACACTATAAGCGTGTTGTGATGGATTTTTTTGACATTAGGTGGCTGTTATTACTATTATAATTTTTTTTCCATCATCATTTTCCTCACAACACCCTTTGTCATACTCTTTTGCATTGAAATTTGGTAGAAAATTGCATATTTTGGCTATATTTGACCTAGGGTTTGTCCTAGATTTGCACTCCAAGCGTGTTGTGAAATATTTTATGGCTTTAGATGACTAATATTATTGTTAAAATCTTCTGCACCTCCTGGCGATGAGTCCCTTCTGCACTCTGAGATTTGTTTGAAATCTATCATTTAAGCCCTCTGTGGAGGTGGGGATATCGCATCCCTTTTCTATCTTAAGCCCTCTGCAGAGATGGGGATGGTGTATTTCTCATGGAGAGTGCACATCCTGTCATTTTCAAAAGTCCTCATTACGAGGTGGAGAGTGGTTCTGTGACTAACTCAACCCTTAAGCGTGTCTTTGGCGATTGTTGTGGCGAAGCCCAATCGTCGATGTGTGCCTGTAATGTGCCTGAGATGACGATGAACCTAGAAATAGGAACACTCCATTGCTTGTTTGCTATGTTTTCTCCATGTCTTCCAAGTGTGTGTGTATGGCATGTTTGATCCCAAGCATAGTTTAAAGACTGGTGGCGATGAGTCCCTCCTATGCTTTAGGATTTGTATGGCGTGTTTGACTTGTTTGGTGTGTATTGCGCCTGTGTTGCCCCATATGCAGTTCAAAGATTGGTGGCGATGAGTCCCTCCTGCATTATGGGCGGTGTGTTTACTTTTTTGTACTTGCATCTGCATCTCATATATATATATAAGAAAAAGAAAAGAAAAGAAAATCATTACTGTCTTCTCTGCATTCACTATATTTACTGTGTTTTGTGTGTCTTCAATGCTGTATTCTCCGTGTTATGCGTGACTGTAACTGTCTTCTCTATGTTTTGTGTACTTGTTACTGTCTTCTTTGTGATTAGCGTGTCTTCTCCGTGCTTGGCGTGTTTGCTGTGTTTTTTGACCGTACTTTAATGCATGTATTGGCCTTGTGTTTATACATACATTAAAGTGGGGGCTAAATGTTACATCGAAAAATGTCCCCTCGGGGGATTTTCCCTCTTAAGGTTTAGCTCCCGGGTCCTATTTATGCATTTAGAGCATCTTTCATGTTAATCTGACTTCCCGATGAGAAAACCCTGAAGTTCCATGGCAATTTGGACTCAGGGGATGCTACTTGTGACAAATCTTGCCTGAAATGGAGGGGTGGACTTGGGCACCCGCGCCCTAGTCCTGCCCTATTTTAGGTTAGGCCTAATTTCAAAGTGTTGGTTTGTGACCGTTATTTAGGTCCTATGCCGACACGATAAGTTTCAATTATGAAATTCTTGGCGGGAATGTTTGTAGTTGCATATATAAGCATGTTTAGTCATTCATTTGTAAACTAGATGGCAATTTTGATTCACGAGCTTATGTAAAGGTGATTCAAAGCATTCATTGTGTGTTGTAGAGCAAACTTTGTGTTGTTATTGTGTTTGTATTTGTAGATTTAGCAGCCATCTTCTCATGGCATGAAGAGCTTCTTCCTTCCATGAGATCTTCACTACAAGGTGATATCAATTGTGTTTTCAATCATTTATCATTTGGATTTTGCCTCTATCCCGTAGGGATACACACTCTTTCTCTGACAATAGTGTTTGGAAGACTTGAATATCTCTCCGGGGCTTGACTAAGGCAAGCCTCTAAACACCACAACCCCCAACCCATTTTTCCATGATTGCAGGTTACGGGTTGCAGGAGCAGAAAAAGTGGAGTTGCAGGAGAGTATTGCAGACTGTCAGAATTGTAGATCTGAAGAGAAAATAGGGACCTGGACTCGGGAGCCCGCTCATTAGTCCTTTGGATCCTACAACTAAAGAATCTCCAGAACAACAGGAACAGGTTGTAGACAAGGTTTCCAGATCCTGAAGAAAATGGTGGCACTAGACTAGGGCACCTGCTCATTAGTCCTTGACTATTCCACTTTTCAAACTTTGATATCTAGTACGCATTTGATTATCATTTAGCATCTCTGGGTGCAAGCATTTTTTGTGATTTGTTCATTTGCTTCCGAATTTGCATAATTAGGGTTTTGAGCATAATTGGGCATAATTGAACAACAAATCTACACAATTCCAATTTTCCCTACATTCCAAGTCACCGCAGGCCTAATATTAGATTTCCTACTCGGCCTAAGTCCTTGAATGTTTAAGGTGAAAGGAGGACTCACATAAAACATCAAATCAAACCATCTTACAATTTTACCTTAAACAACTTAGATTTAGGATTTGAGTGGATGATGGGATGATAGGAGGATGCCCCCTTGAGAGGATGAACAAGTTTGAAGAATACAGGTGTGCTCTCAAAACGGATGAAACTAATGTTAGGAAATATGAGGATTTGGATCTAGGATGAGGACTGAAGGTGATAAAAGAGATGGATTAAAGGGATGAATATTAGTGATGAAGGATATGAGGACATAGAGGTCAGTGAGGATGGACAGAAGAATGGATAGGAGTATGGGTTGGGAGGATGGGGTGGATTAGGGTTAGAAGGATGAGATAAATTAGGATTGGGAAGATGGGGTGGATTAGGGTTAGAAGGATGCAAGTGATTAGGGAGTGGATAGATGGGGCAAATTAGGGTTGGGAGGATGGGGTGGATTAGGGTTAGAAGGATGGGATGATTAGGGTAGATGTATGTGATGGATTAGGGTTGGGAGGATGGGGTGAATTAGGACTAAAAGGATAGACGAATTAAGATTGGGAGGATGGGATGGATTAGGATTAGAAGGATGGGAGAGATTAGGGTTAGATGGATGAGATGGATGAGG
This sequence comes from Cunninghamia lanceolata, assembly GCA_027924645.1. NCBI lineage: Eukaryota > Viridiplantae > Streptophyta > Pinopsida > Cupressales > Cupressaceae > Cunninghamia > Cunninghamia lanceolata. Next base: position 11,847,426 of record BSBN01000237.1, on the reverse strand, counting down.
CTTGGGAGGATGGGGTGGACTAGGGAGTGGATTTGGGAGTGGAAGGATGATATTGGTTAGTGTTTGGATGAGGGTTGGAAGAATAGAAAGGTTTAGGATCACGAGGGAGCATGATGATGGTTAGATTTGGACTTTGATTTAGGTTAAGGGATTAGGTTCCCTAAAAGATTGTATTTTTTATTAATGGTGTGGTTTTATGGTTATGGTTGGAAAGATCATCAACTTAGATTTCCAACACTTGTAAGAACATGAAAAATGGAATCTGTATGTAAAAGTTATGCTCTTCAGAGTAGGTGATCTACAAGCTAAATGCATAAACATCACGACAAAGGAAAAAATGTGACGGGTGAGACGTCTTCCTCTAGTCATTTGTAAATGTCACGGGGCAAGATTTTTATGCCTGAGGAAGGATTTTGGGGGATACAGAGGTATGACAGTGTGAGACGTCCGCACTTGAGCAAGAATTTTGTGGGATGCCGAGGCATGACAATGTGAGACATCTGCCCCTAACGAAAAAATTTGGGGGATGCAAAGGCGTGACAATCTTCCACGCTTGCACCTAGGTGGAGGCATGATGACATGCCACACCTATGCCTGGAGAAGGATTTTGGAAGATGGGGGAAGGGGATAATGGTATCAGGGCATGACTAAATGGATAGAAAAGGAATTTGATAACATGAAAGTTGTGAATAGGATAGGATGATAGAATGTGATAGGTTATAAGAGAGGAAAATATGATAGAATGGATGATGTGACGAACATGATATGTTGATAGGTACCTGCTGTGAAGAAAATATATGTGCAAAGAGCAACCTATTATTTGATGTAGCACTAGCGTTATGCATCATGATATAATGGATCATGATGATGGTGGGCCAAGTGCATGAAGGACAAACATAATAAGACAAAATGCAAATAGAATCATGCCCCAATGAACATGTGATCAAAACACACCATAATAAAATGGATTATGTAGATCTTGTCGTTTGGCATTATGGGGCAATATAGCTAAGTGCACACAAACACAAAGATGAGCAAGCAAACACCTAGAAAACACATGATCTTATAACTTGTGCAACATTGAAGCCAAGGTAGTGGATGGGGGGATGGGATGGAGGGATGGAAGTGGAGTCAATATTTGTTTCAAGATGAAGGATGAAAGGATGGGGTTGGATTATATTTTTCCCCTGGTCAAGCTATGAGCCGTAAATTGATCTAATGACGATGATGGTATTGTTAATGATAAGAACAATGCAAGGATAATGATAATGATTAGATTGTTTTTTAGGACTAGAGATGGCTTGTATAAAGATAGGAAACAAAGCTTATGGATGTTTTTGGATGGGTGTAGGGTGTTGGAAAAGACTTTCTTGGATTTGGAGAGCTTGCACATGAATGAAGTGTGTTAGATATCATACTTGAGATTCAAATTATGCTTGGGGTAAGTATTTGCTTGTGGGTTATTGGCTTAATGGTGGAACTAGTGGCAAGGGAAAAGACAAGCCTAAAGAGAAGGAGAGGAGTGGATTAGATGAAATGGTTGAGTAATATGAGTTAGGGTGAGATGGAGAAGAGATGGAATCGATGGAGGGATGTAGGGAGAGATTTCCAAGGAATATATAGCAATGGGATAACATGTTTTATCCAAGATACAAGGTTGGACAACATTATGTAGGTTATGGCATGACATTAGATGGTATGTAGTGAAAGGATGGCCATGTCAAGAGTGTGCCAAAGCATGTTTTAGGTATTTTCCCCCAGTATTTATCAAGGTCAAATGTAGGATGGATTGGATAGGATAAATGGATCATGTAGATATGATGGATGGATGTGATAAGAAGGATAGGTATAGTGGGATGGATGAGACAACTTGCCCCCAAGTGCAAAGGGACACATAGATGGAATTTACTTATGACACCCATGAATAGGTTTTCATCATGGTACTTTCCCAAGGTGCCACAAGAGTGGTTTTCACCATTGGACGAATTTATTTCTTTACTATTTTTTTAAATTTTTTTCTTTTTCTTGGATTTTTGGCATTACTACTTCAGGTATTATGTCCTTGTCGATCTAATGTAGCCATCTTGGATGCTTCTATCATGATGTCCCAATAGTACCCTGCATGGCATAATTGTTTTGCTAGGATTATTCCGTTATTGTACAATCTGCAAGTGTTGTGATGCTCTTTGATAGTTGGGTTGGATTTATCCAAATGTGCACATTTCAATAGGGTGCCATCATAGCCCTTATGGTAAAGTGTCACTGCCAAGCTACAATGGATTTAGGGTTGCAATTTCTTGGATGTGAGGTGTGATTTTGGATTTGGATGGGGGATGTGGGATTAGGTGATTCAAATTTGTGGGATTTAGGTAAATAGATTGGTGATTTATATTAGGTTGGGGGATTCTCAACTCACCATATTTGGGACGATGGAATTTGGGTTTGAGTTTAACATCAATATTTGTATACAATTCAGAAGGCGGCGGGCACCTATTATATGAAATGCATGACTTTTGATTGATTGCTTCCTTATGACATCTTATTTTGATCATATTTAGTGCTTCACTTTTCTTTGGGAGCCATATCACTTTTTGGCTTCTCTTTTGATTTGTGAATTCATGTCACCTTGTGCCTTTTGCTTGATCTTGATTTTTTTCTTGTTTCTTATTTAGTACTTGATGGCAATCCTTTGCTTCGATGTGATGCTTCGCTTGATATGATGTATAAGCACATTGGTCCAAATCAATTAGTTTAGGATGTGGGAGGTGAAGGTTGATGGGATGATTGGAGGTAGGAGTGAAAGGGGGAATGGAAACAAGATCATTGCAAGGGATATGAATGGCCTCTATTTTGATGTTTACATTGGATGAAGTTGGCCCAACACTCACTGAAGGATCACTAACACAAGTAGATTGCTTGTAGCCAAGGCCTTGACATCCATGGTTGACATGGACTTGTACAGGTTCTAAGTTTCCTTGCTTGTGAAGGCCCACTTGCCTTTACCATTGTAATCCATGAGTTGACACATATGTTTTGCGATGGGACACTTGTTGTGTTGAAAACATAATGCTAGCCCATTAGTGTATTCCCAAGAATGATTAGAACTTACAATTGGCTTATCTGCATGGAGGCCAGATCTGATGAAGGTGGTTGGGCCAACTTGATAACATGGTTGTGCATTCTCCTTGTTTATGATTATAGAAACATCTTGATCACTGGTATGCTCAATGTGATAAATCTTATCTTCTAGCTAAGTATGATCATCCTGACGGGTTACGCCATCTGGACACTTGTGAACTGACTAATGCATGCAGAGACAAATGCATCACTTTGGCCAAAGTTTCTATATAAATAAACATTTGCAATAAATGTAGTTGTATGTTTACACACCTCTAACTCAACTTGGGGACTATCTCATCCTACAATGTGGCTTATTAGGCTAAAGATACTAGACTTATAATGTCTAGACTTTACTTTACTCTTAGTCAATATGACTCAGAAATTAACCTTGTACTCTAGGTTATCCATTTATACAAAGTATAAGTTTAGAAGATTAAACTCTTCAATGAGTTCTTAGTTGCATTCTTGCAACCCTAAGAGTCTATGACTTCCTGTCATGCTACTCAAAACTCAAGATTTAAGCATTATATGAACTATAAGTCTTGTTTCAACTCTAACAAGAAAACATTAAATTTCATCAAAGAGCTTCTCATACTCTTAATAATAACATCTTATTTTGTGGTTTCTTGACCTTATCTATCGACCATACAATATGTAATAGAATAATATAGTGTCATAATCAGACTTAAGAGATTCTATGATCTCTAAACTCATCTGAGTTGGTTCTAGGGTTTAAATTCCTCTAACCCAAAATGTCGTAATGTTAAAATTAACAATCTCCAAATAATAGATTATAAAAATATCCAATGGTCTACTCTTGACCTCTTGAATATTATAATATTTACATATTAAGTATCTTGAATAGACATCTCATTCGATATTTATCCTCTTCCTAAGAATACTATCATCTTCCTAGCTATACTCTAAACTTATTCAATCTTTCACTTTGATAAGTTTAAGTCTTCATTGGTATTATTGACCTAATGGTCTTCTCGAATCTTCCAACTTGAAATAAGGAATAGATTTGTTTCCACAAATCTCTTCTTTAGAAAAGAATGATAATACTTATCATAGCTTTAAAACTAAAGAGATACTTCAACACTATCCTTATGTGATTCCACAGATTCCATTATCTTCTAGATATCTCAGAATAAAAGAATAACTTATCATAGAACAATCTGTTTGGAATTAATAGAACTATACATGCGAGTCTTCAAGAGATATATATTTCTAGCTCTATCATCTAACTCTTAGTAACTCCAATCTTGGAATACAGAAAACTCAAAAGATCTCTTATCTAATTTTATGGATATGGCATTAGAATGAGTTGGTCTAAATGATGGATACTCCATTCTACCTCGGTCTTATATTGGCTTTACCTTAGCCACATGTAACAAAAACTTGAGTATAAACTTGGTAAGACCCTAAACAGAGTTTCTAAAGATTATCAACATGGCAATGTATTCACCCATATTGGTATATTCTTCATCAGATAACTATAGCCTTTCAGTTTGTATGAGTTCTACCCAACAAACACCACATACTAGAATCTTGTTGGTCTTTCAGCCTACATAGATAGATTACTAAAATATCATATGCTACTGGTATTAACACGAAGAGATGATCTAAACTTATCAACTTAAACACACCGCTATTTCTCTATCATGTGATCTTAAGAACAACCATAGACTGGTAGTCATAAACACAGATAACTCTTGGTAACCTGACCGTAATTACTCATAGAGATTCTTTAAGCATATCAATCTTGGATGGACATAGCAATATGCTATGCATGACAACTTAAATATAATCAATATAGATTAAGCACTCTAGCACTGGATAAACACAACAATGATATACTAAACATAATAGCACACTGAAATTTTTTTAAACATGATGGCTTAGATATTATGATAAGCACATCAACTCTTAGGAATACACAGTAGTATAATGAGCACATTGACTCTATTTACACACAATAGTATAATGAGCACATCAACTCTATTTACACATAGTAGTATAATGGGCACATCGACTCTATTTACCCACAACAGTGTAATGAGAACATCGGCTCTATTTACACACAACAGTGTAATGAGTACATCGGCTCTATAGCCATATAGAAACACAATTTCTATATATAAACGGTGCCAGAAAATAACACAGTAATAACTAGAATCTTTGGCCTCTTAGTTGCATATTGACAATGCCAAAAACACAAAAAGGATTTGCAAATGTAAATAACATTTACTTAAAACAGGAAAGAACCTAAGAGCTTACAGAGATGAGTAGTGGATCCTTCTGCAATCTCTTCTCACTTTCTTTCCTCAACGAGCTTCTAAGCTCTCCTCTCGTGTCGTCTCTACTACAAAGCTTAACACATATATCTCTTTTCGTTTCCCTTCCACCTAATTGTTGAGAGAATCTCTCCCCTTGTGATAAATAGAATTCTCCTCTATTGATCACCTTCTCCACTCCTAAAATGATGCCTCAATGACATCCACGAAGGCACCATAATAAGTGGAAGTTATGGTCATTAAAGACCACTTCCCATAAATAATTACAAAGCACCTCACTTCTCTAAAACAGTTAGAGAATGAAAGGGGGAACAAACAACCTCATAATTAAACATGGACTCATTTCCCACTTTTATGGAAAAGATTGTCGACCACCTCCCTAGGCCTTCTCCTTAGACTATTAAAATATAAACACACACACACACACACACACACGCGCGCGCATGTAAAACATAACCACAAAGTAAAGTAAAAAGCATCCACTTCTTACTTACATTCTTACTAACATCCACAAGGGTTCGAGAATAGGTTCGAGATTATCTCCCCTATCTATCTCACAAAAACATCAGAAAATGGTTAAGTTACCAAAACAGATGACGTAACAGAAATCATCAAATTAGAATAATTAGCCTCTAATTTAAATCGTTATAATATCATAACTATAATCATAGCGTATAAGGAAAACAATGACTATCGACCATATCTTGTCAACAATTATTTTTATCCCGACTTGGTTTTGACAAAACCAATGCTAATGGATCTTGATGTCAAATCGACAACTGTCGAGTCAAAACCTAAACTCTTGACCAAAAAGGACAATTACAACTTACCAAGTCTCGACAATGGTTTGCTAAACAATAAGTACAAGAATTATATGGCAACAACCTATTTAGGTTCTCATACGTCTATTCACTTCTCTCCGATGATGCTCTCCCTCTCTTTCCTGGAGGGTGGAAACCTCTTTCCTGATTACCACTTGCATTCACCTAACTAGGATTAGTGCATCATTAGTCAATCTATATACATCATGAATAATCACTATAACATATAACCACATGTCCAAATTTGAGACATTTAATCATAAACTCATTAAATCATTGACTTATCCTGACATTTTCACTAAACGTCAAATCATTAATCCATGCAAAATTATCTACTAATTACATAAAAGTGAAAAGTAAATCATAATCAAAATTAGGGATGTGACAATAATGGTTTGGCTCGGCCTTGTCCTTGAATGCTATATGGAAAAGGGTTTGATCTAGTTTGCATTCTAGTGGTTATCATTCTCCTTTTTCATGCTAAACACCTTTGTGTTGTGTCTTGTACACTTTTGCACTTTCTTCCAAATTTTTAGTTTAGGGAATTACACAGTATTTTGTAATCAATGAACTAAGATAGAGTTCCAAATTCAGGGGATACATATTGGATTCTGGCATCTATTTCCATCCTTCTGTAGTTAGGCTAACCTTAGATAACTATTTGTCCTAGAAACAAGGGATAAAGAATCACTGTCTTGAAAATGATCAATTACCCTATCTCCTTGGACTCGTTCTTGAGCCAAGTGACTATAAACAAAAAGAATAAATGGTTTAACAAAAAAGACATGGTCTACAGATATTTTACATCATATAGAGCACACTGAGTGCCCTTTCACTGCTTGGATCATCATCTGATAGTTGTATGGAGATCTTTATTCTTCATTTGAAAGTGATTTTTTTGTGGATAACCAAGCTCTTGTGGATGATACTGAGACTTCTGTTTCCCCTTCGTGTGGGGACACATCCTTATGGGATGATCAGTCTATTTGGTTGACATATATTGATACCCCATCTACATTGGAGGACATTCCATATCCTATAGTACCTATTGATACTATAGAGTCCAATGTTGCTTCTTCGAGAGCTTCCAATGATTCTCTACAGTAGGGTCATTTATGTCTTCTAGATTCACCTCATTGGGACACATTTCTACCATATATCTCTTGATTGTTTGAAGAGTCCCACATTTTGGATCTTGATGACACTTTGGAGGATATTATCTTTCTATTTGATGACAATATACATACACCTGCTACTACTATAGAGTTCAGAGAGGCTTCACCGAGGGCTTCCAGTGATTCTTCACAGGACATCTCGTGGGATTTGCATTGTAGCGACATGGCATGCATTGACATTCCATGTCCATTCATCAGTTCCTTGGATCTTGCTCTTCATCAGTTTTCACATGATTTTGAGAGGTCACTTATCTCAGTTAGGCCAGGGACTCCTGATTTAATTGTGACTCATTTCAACATTAGCATGACGACATTTGAGCAGTATTCTAAGACAGGGTACTTCATGAGACTTACCACCTCACCTTGCTTCTTCGAGCATTCAACATTGGAGTTTTTTCTTCCTAAGGGGAGAAACATCATTTGCCACAAATGGATCATTTTCAACATTCGTACATGGGCATCCTCTTTTGGCACAAGAGCTACTTCATTGTGGGGGGTTACATAAATTCTCTTTCTCTCTCTTCCTTGAGAGGTTCTTGTCTGCATCATCTCAGTCAGCATGACATGGATTCAGGCTCGGTGCAGACTCTTCATTTTCTTTTCTCTTTTGGAGGGAAGTTTTTTTCCCACAGGGTTTTCTTCCTTTCTCCATTTCATGAGAGATTACATTGCATTGCATTGTACATGGGTACCTGATCAGGCATAGTTGCTGGGACCCATCTTCATTTAGCCCACCTAAGCTATGCTTAAGGGGGGGTGTTGGTGTATATTAAGTTTGCTTAGGAGTGCATGAGTCTATGTTTAGCCTTGATCTATACTTAGCGTGCTTAGATTAGCTTTGTCTAAGTTAAGTGGTTGCTTTTCCTATTCTTGGAGCACCACTAATGTTCCTGATTTCTACAATAATGAGCTCAAGAAATGATATCCAAGTCTAAAGAGGTTCTTAGGAAAATTGATGGAACAGATATCTCCACATGCTCCAATACCCACATGCAATCAAACAGAGTAACATTCTTTTTGCCTTACTTCCTATTCGACCTCCACAACTTACAATTCAAATTCAGGACAAGAATTAGTAAGATTAACTCAGAACATCAATGACAGATATTTCTGGAATTTAACCTCAGATTCATGGAGTGACTGGAACATGCAAATCACATATACTTGTTTACCAGGCGATAGGAGCTACCATAATACAGTGTATCAAAACTCAACATAAAGGACTGTCTTAGCCAAGATAACAGTAAACAACATTTGCATTTCATAAATCAACCATACAGACCAACAACATGAAACCATTCTATAGTATGAGAGTAGCCAATTACAAAAACTTTGATCTCATACATAACCCAGATGGGTTGGACCCATAATAGATGCCAATCACTTCCTCCAAGAAACTCACTGACTCTGCTCTCTACCAATCCTCCCTATCGAGGGCTCTTCTCACTTTATACTCAGCTCTGCCTTCCTTTATCTCCACTCGATATACTTCATTCTCAGCAACCTGTCGTCTTCCTTTTATGGTCTCTCTTCCTCTATCGGTCTCTTTTGCAATCGACCTTATTTCTGCCTCTTCAACATTATTGTGTATTTTGTTTAATAGGCCATCCTCTGTCACTCGCCTTCCCACTGACCTCTTCAACATTCGACTTCCTCTCTTGAATCGTCAGCCTCCTCTATTTGGCCTTTTCACCACTCTAACCGTCAGCCTCCTCTGTTCGGCCTTTTTTTTCCCACTTCTCACCTACATCTACTCGGCCTTAATCTCCCTCACTGATCGATGCTCATCTTCTTTTTATGCAATCTCCCTTATCGTTACACACCAAACTGTCATCCATCTTCCATAACCGTCGATTCCAAACCCAATCATTCCTTTCTGTTGTTTTGGCTGTTCCAGACTGCTTATCTGTCTCTCCATCTTCCAACGAATCTTATGCATTTTCCTGATCTGTTCCAAAATAGAATTCAGGCCATCCTTCAACTGCCAGCTGCCCGTGACTCTTCACATACTCGACATCCTCCATCAAAAATGAGAAATTCCTTAATTTGTTTCTAACAGCCTTGTAACTATCCACTTCTTATGACCCCCTCGATTCCTTTACTCTGTTCAAGAATTGTCGACATGAATCACTCTGATTTATAATGACAGGTGACAGGAAGAATAAATTAATGGAGTGATAGGAGAATTCTTAGCTGGTGACAAGAGCTCATATAAGATAACACATGAGTGTACATAAAGCAATTACCACTTATTCCCAAAGAAAAGATAACAAAAACCCAAAACAACAAAAGAAAGAAAAACCCAAAATTGTTAGAAGCTTGATGCCCTTGCATCAAACTCCCCAGGGAACAAAGAAACCTTGTACTCATGTGCATGGGGTTATGATTTAAAATAGATCTCCTTGTATTCTCTTCTTTCACTTCCTCCACAAGTGTTCTACAACCTTCAACAGACTCAGCCAACATTGTTGTTCTTGGTTTAACACCACTCTTACCAAATGCCTTGCTGTCGCAGTTATACACCAATCAACCCATCCAAATTTACCCAAACTAAAAACCCCTGCATTTTCCACTCTAAATATTTCCTTCCTACCCATTGGGTTGTCTACTTCACCAAAGACATGCATCATCTTATTCCAATCTGCATTCACCATTTTAAATACTTCCTTTCCCATGGCCCACAATAGATCACTTTTAATTCTTTCTTCCATAAAAAAATCCCCAATATCATGCACTATATCTTCATTAATCAATACCATAAAGAAATTCATATCATTATTCTTGTAAAAGGCCTTGACATCTACCTCTGTCCCTAGTGCTGCACCAACTTCATTAACACTAACTGAATCATTTCTTCCATCATCCATTATTGTCCTATTTTCATGCATACATCTGCAATCATTGTTCCTTTGTTTTCTTGATCCAAACTCATATAATGGTGTCCTCAAACCCTCTCTAACATCCTTGTTTGCTGCCCCTTCTTCAATTTCCAACTTTAACTTGTTTCCACCATGAATTTCATCTTTACCTTCTTTTCCTTCTGCTGCCTTAGCTTCTTCATCTTTGTTCTATGCTGCTTTAGCTTCCTCGACTGTGTTTACTACTACTCCACCTTCACTCTTCATGTCTTTCTCTACTTTTCCTTTTTGGTTTCCATCACTAGACATTCCACTCTACCTTTCCTTACTGTCCTTTCTCATTTTATATCTCTCTCTTCTCATTTTCTTTTTATCCACAGTCCGCCACAACTTTTCCTCATGTTCATAAATTGTATTCAAAAGCTTTATCATCATCCTCATACAAATTAGATTGGCTATTTCTTATTCTACACTTACCAGGATGCTTTTTCTCCAACTTCGTTGGATGCTCTAGGGCATTATCCATCTTTTCATCCTCTAGGGGATTTATCATGTGCTCTTCTTCACTGGGCTTGTCAATATCTACACATCTCCTCTTCTCTTGCTTTGTCTACCTCTCCTTGTCAACATCTTCTACTGTTGTCCCATTCTTCACTACCCATGTTGGATTCTTCATCTTCTTGAGCTGATGCCTTATAGCCTCTGTACTTGGCCTATCCTCTTGTCTTCTCTGAATCTCTGTCATACCTTCCATCCTTGATGCTATTTTGCTGTCATACAGATTAGTACAAACCACTCCTTTTCTTTGCTACACATTTACAACTGATTTCTTTTGCCAATATAGTATTATATACCCATGATCTACTAGTTTTATTTTCTCCTTTTGAACTTGCATATTTACATTCCCATTTCTACTTGTATAAACAAAATCACCACCAAAATTCACTTTTACCTCTTCATTGGTCTGCTGTCCCAATTTGCTTGCATTCTTGTCTTCATGTCTTGCCATTTCTTCCTCTTCACAGGCCTTCTTCTTTTCTTTGTTAGCTTTCTCTTCATCTTTAGGTACCTTGCAATGTACCCTTTCTACTACTACAACTTTCTTCCTTCCTTTCACATCTCCAACTTTGTTTACAGGCACTCTTTTTGTACCTTCTATCACCATCAGGGTCTTGTTCTCTATATTCTACATACCTGCATCCACAATATCAAACATATCATTAGAAAATTAATCAAGAGACCAAGATGTCTCCTCATAGACACTATCTTCTCTTTTTCTTCAAGTGCTCTTTGTTGCACTTTCTCTTTTCTCCTTTCCTTACTATCTTTATGCAAGTCCTCTACCCTAAGAACTTTCTTCTTCTCTTCTTGTCCACTTCCTGCAACCACAACATTAGCAGGAATATAACTCTTTTCCAACATATCCAATCTACTTGCAATCTTCTCCAATTCCTCTCAAAATTTTCTGCTTTCTACTTCATCCCAATATCTATCCCAAAATGGGATTATGACGGGTCTCCTTACACTAATACCCATCCTATCACTGTTGCAATCCACAAACTCTACTCAAATTGCCTCTTATTTGGTGATTGGTTCACACAACAACACATGTCACTACAAATTCTAGCACAGGTTGCCTCTCCTTCGATGCTCTACCCATGCAAACTTGTTGTATCTTTCTATCTTCTGATACTTACTCTGGGCTACTCTTCCCTTTGCTCAGCACCGTCTTTTTAAACCCACTTCTACTCTCTTCCTCTATCAATCTGCAACATACATGTTAGACTGCAACACTTATACAACAATACCCATTAAATCAAGAACACACATAGTGCTCGCTACCCAGATCCTTTGGGGCTCTATGTTCCTACAACAACCCGTTAATCTCCAAACACACATAACACTCCAGGATTCTTATGAAGATCAAACTACCAAAACCTATAGCAAACTTTTACTGCCCAGATCTTTTAGGGCTCTAATACCACTCGATGGAACATATATCTCCACATGCAATCAAACAGAGTAACACTCTTTCTGCCTTACTTCCTATTCGACCTCTACAACTTACAGTCCAAACTCAGGACGAGAATTAGTTGGATTAAATCAGAACATCAATGACAGGAATTTCTGGAATTTAGCCTCAGATTCGTGGATTGATAGAAACATGCAAATCAAATATACTTGTTTACCAGGAGATAGAAGCTACCATAATACAGTGTATCAAAACTCAACATAAAGGACTGTCTTAGCCAAGATAACAGTAAACAACATTTGCATTTCACAAATCAACCACACAGACCAACAACATGACATCATTCTATATTATGAGAGTAGCCAATTACAAAATCTTCGATCTCATACATAACCTAGATGGGTTGGACCCATAATAGATGCCAATCACTTCCTCCAAGAAACTCACCAACTCTGCTCTCTACCAATCCTCGCTATCAAGGGCTCTTCTCACTTTATACTCGGCTCTGCCTTCCTTTATCTCCACTCAATATACTTCATTCTCAACAACCCATCGTCTTCCTTTTATGGTCTCTCTTCCTCTATCGGTCTCTTCTGCAATCGACCGTATTTCTGTCTCTTCAACATTGTTGTGTATTTTGTTTAATAGGCCATCCTCTATCACTCGCCTTCCCACTGACCTCTTCAACATTCTCCTTCCTCTCTTGAATTGTCGGCCTCCTCTGTTCAACCTTTTTTTTCCACTCCTCACCTACGTTTGCTTGGCCTTTTGCTCGGCCTTAATCTCCCTCACCGACTGATGCTCATCTTATTTTTATGCAATCTCCCTTGCCATTACACACCAAACTATCCTCCATCTTCCATAACCGTCGATTCCAAACCCAATCATTCCTTTCTGTTGTTCTGGCCATTCCAGACTACTTATCTGTCTCTCCATCTTCCAATGAATCTTATGCATTTTCCTGATCTGTTCCAAAATAGAATTCGGGCCATCCTTCAACTACCAGCTGCCTGTGACTCTTCACATACTCGACATCCTCCATAAAAAATGAGAAACTCCTTAATTTGTTTCTAACGGTCTTGTAACTTTCCACTTCTTATGACTCCCTCGATTCCTTTCCTCTGTTCAAGAACTATCAACAGGAATCACTCTGATTTATAATGATAGGCGATAGGAAGAATAAATTAATGGAGCAATAGGAGACTTCTTAGCTGGTGACAGGAGCTCATATAAGATGACAGGAGTGTACATAAAGCAATTACCACTTATTCCCAAAGAAAAGCTAACAAAAACCAAAAACAACAAAAGAAAGAAAAACCCAAAATTGTTAGAAGCTTGATGCCTCTGCATCAAAAATAATGTTAACCAACTATGAATAGGATACCAAACTTAGCCAAGTTCATGTGACATGCATTAGTTCCTATAAGATCCATTAATGATATGGAAGATCTAGTTGTCCATGTATTCTCAAGGTAGTGGCTCAATTATGTCAGAGATAGGGTTGTACAATTATTTGTGAGCATATAGGCAATCAAGATGGTGGGTCCCTCTCCTTCCTAATAGTGCATGCACTCCTACTATTAATAATAACTTAGGGCTTAGGTTATTTCCCATAGGTTTAATAAAGATAAGGTGCTCATTCTAGTATGATGTCAATGAGGCACTATGTCAAAAGTTCTTGCACTCCCAAGGAGGTGTCAAAGATTTTAGGCTCATGATAATGCACTGATTATTATATATCTTCCTCATCAAATGGCGCTCACATTCTTAGGGGAACATTATCAAATTTGTCAAATTTTCATCATGCCTTTGGTCAAGGTAAATCATAATCATCATTGATGGACAACTCTTAAATTTATTAAATTGTGAGCTCTATCTCTCTGTAATATTTCTATATATAAATATAATTTCATCAAGGTGATGTGTCAAATCTGAAAGGAAGCTAGGTGTGCGGAAATCACTTCCTACACTAATCTAACGAGGAGAGATGAGTGCAAATTCTTTTTAACCTTTAAAATTACAGTGTTATTAACCCAACAACAGAGATATTGCAGAAATACACAACACAAGAATGTAAGACAGAAGAAGAGAGAGACAAGATGTAACATGGGGAAAACCCTTACGGGTGATAAACCCCACACTCCAAAACTTGCACAATGTATTATCTAAACAACAAAGTTTACAACACACTTGCAATGCAAGTCTTTATAGGAGTCTTAACACTCATATCTGGAGACAATCTAGCAGCATAACAGTACTTGTCAATCACATAATACATCTCCTCTCAAAGCACCTGCTTAAATAGAAGTTTATAAGGCAAAAATGAGCTTTCCTTGAGATGGGCGTCCAACTTGGCCTCATGACCCAAAACCCACGCCTAGGGACACTTGTCCAACACTACAACATGGTCATGACACTTGTCATATCACCCCATCCCAATATGGTCACCTATTCCCAAGTTGTGCAATGACAGATACTCTTACACGTCTTACGATCGTCATAGAATTCGTCATACTGACAGTACTTACAACTGTAAGAGAATCTGTCATATACTAACTAAAAATAACATATTCTCTTACGTGTCATAACTCTCCTTGGGGCACCCAAAGATGGCTTCTTCCAAGATGCCTTGTGACACATGTCTTCACCTATCATTGAACATTCTATTTACGACTCTTACGCATCATAGATTCTGTCATAGGAATCTGTCATAACCATTTCAGTCAAGATTCACTTACACACAAGTCCAAGTACTGACACATGGAAAAATAACTCTACCACTAAGTGGGATGCCTATCTCCTCATGTGAGGACAAAATTACATGTGGTCACCTTCCACATAGGATGACACATCATCGTGCCAACTCCCACAAGATGACAAAACAAGATTTGCATCCTAATTACACAATAGACAATAAATAAATATATTACAATAAATAAATGCAAGGAATTACCAAGGTTGAGACACCTTAATTTCCAACATTCTCCCACTTATCGAACACCTTGTAAGAGCCAATAGAAATAACAGGATTTAACTACTATAGGCCGAGAGGCCCATAGACTCCAAACACCATCTGAACTTCTCTGTGCCCACTGGTTTCGTCAATGCATCCGCAACATTCTTCAAAGTGTCTACCTTCTCCAAATTCACCTTGCCATCCTCTACCATGTCTCACATGAAATGAAACTGTACATCAATATGCTTTGTTCTAGCATTAAAAGTTAGATTCTTTGCTAGGCAAATCGCACTCTGACTGTCACAATAGATCGTAATCTGTCCTGCATCAACACCAATAGCTGAACACAATCTCTTAAGCCAAATGGCTTCCTTGCAAGCATGAGTTGCTACCATGTACTAAGCTTCTGTCATCGACAAAGCGATCACAGGTTGCCGCTTACTCATCCAACTAATTGCACCACCGAACATAATAAACACGTAAGCACTGGTGGATCTCCTGCTGTCAATGTCACCTACCAAATCAGAATCCATGAATCCACGAATACAAATTGAATGCAGAGGTCCTATAGGATTACCATTATAACATATGAAATACTCAGAAGTACCCCTCAAATATCTGAACACTCTCTTTACTGCATCCCAATGTACCCGTCCAGGATTATCCATAAATTGACTAAGGACTCCTACTACTTGGACAATGTCTGGTCTTGTGTAGACCATAGCATACATCAAATTGCCAACAACACTAGCATAAGGTATTCTGCTCATGTCCTCCACCTCACTAAGAGATTTTGGACAATCATTAACAGATAACTTTATCCCCAAAGAAACAGGAACACACAATGGTCTACAATCTACCATGCTGAACCTATCCAACACAATCTTTACATACTTACTCTGGCTTAACCAAATTTTTCTATTAGCTTTGTCTCTTCTAATTTCCATTCCTAGAATGTACCTGGCTACCCCTAGATTTTTCAGCTCAAACTATGCCGACAACCGAGACTTCAAATTAGAAATCATATTCTTACCATTCCCAATCAATAACATATCGTCAACATACAATGCAATAATGAGATTGCGATCATTGTCAAATTTATAATACACACAATGATCTGATTTCGATCTTAGAAATCCAACCGACAACACAAAGGCATCAAACTTCAAGTACCACATCCTAGGAGACTGCTTCAAACCATACAAAGACTTTTTCAATTTGCAAACCAAATTTTCTTTACCTTTCTCTATGTAATGCTCTGGTTGTGACAAGTAAATCTCTTCCTCCAAATCACCACGAAGGAATGTTATCTTCACATTCATCTGCTCCACCTCTAAGTCATAAGCTGCTGCAAGAGATAATAAGAACCGAATAGATGTCAACTTTGCAATGGGAGAGAAAATTTCACCATAATCAATTCCCTCCACTTGTGAGTACCCCTTCGCAACTAGTCTGGCCTTGTACTTTTCAACACTACCATCTACACTGAATTTATTCTTGAACACCCATTTGCATCCAACAGGTTTCTGTCCTTTAGGCAAAGGCACCAAGTCCCATGTTTTATTCTTCTCCAAAGAAGCCATCTCATCTTCCATGGCCTCCTTCCAGGAACCTGCATATTTGATGCCCATAGCCTCTAGCACAGTTCTAGGCTCATTAGTGTTAGTAAGCAAGGCAAAAGCACAACTAGAATTAAGCAATGAATAACCAAACCTATCAGGTTGCTTCCTTGTGCGTGTAGACCTCCTCAATGGCCGAGGTTGAGGTTCTGCTTCTTCTTCTAAACTTTCAGATCTGCTAGAGTTCTCCTCATAATCAGGTCTCACAGGGTCTATCGGTTCAATCTTCTCAAGGGTAGAAGGAAACTGAACCACATCCTCTTTCTTATCTATTTCTTTTGGCTGTAGAACAATGGGAGAAGGTGTTAGCTCTCTGAAAATAACACTTCTTCTATACAACACTTTTTCAGCCACAGGATCCCAAAGCTTGTATCCTTTCACACCGACACCATAGCCAACGAAAATACACTTAATGACCTTTTTCTCCAATTTAGACCATTTCTCCCTAGGCACATGTGCATATGCCTCACAACCAAAAACACGAAGATGTCTAACTGAAGGCTTCTTACTAGACCACACCTCCATAGGTGTCTTACCAACAAGAGCTGATGTAGGAGACCTGCTACTACAACTTTAGCCCACAACTTTTGTTTGAGGTTTGCTCCACTAAGCATACTCCTAGCCCTCTCCATTAGTGTCCTATTCATCCTCTCTGCAACTCCATTTTGCTGTGGGGTGTATGGAGTTGTCTTATGTTTTTCAATCCCTTGCTCTTTACAGAACTTATAAAACTCTATCGAACAAAACTCACCACCATTGTCAGTTCTCAAACACTTAATCTTTTTACTAGTCTGATTCTCAACAAAAGCTTTAAACTCTTTGAACCAACTAAAGACTTCAGACTTTCTTCTGAGAAAATAAATCCATGTCCTACTGTAATCATCTATGAAAGATACAAAATATATAGATTTGGAAATCGAAGGAACACTAACAGGACCAAATGCATCAGAATGAATAAGGTCCAACACACTAGAAGACTTTTAAGAACTAGAGTAAAACTGAACATGGTTTTGCTTTCCATATATACAATGTTCGCAAAAGTTGAACTTGAGATTACAATCATTTAACCCCTCAACGAGGTTTTTATTTTTCAGGGTTCTAAGACCCTTCTCACCAATGTGGCCAAATCTCTTATGTCATAACATTGTCTTTTCAAAAGGAAGCTTAACTTCCAAAGCATGAGCATCCTTGAGTACCCAAAATGCACTACCATCAAAATTTGTTACAACAAATTTCTTCACTACTGGTTCAGATGGTGGGGATGAAGTGACTGCAGCTTTTTTCTTTGAGTTAGAAGAACTATTGCACTATGAAATGCATGCCTCTAGCTGAAACATAGTACCTCTCTGAGTACCCTTCGCAAGCACCATAGATCCTCTAGTCATCTTGCATCCATCCTTCCAAAAGACAACCTACACACTTGCATCATTCAACTTACTTACAAAAAGCAGGTTCCATGCCAAGCCTAGGATGTGCATGACCCCATGATCCCCTTCACTCATCCATCATGGAATCAGATTGAGACTCTTCCACAACCAACAATCTTCAGATGAGAATCGTCACCTAGGTACACTCTTCCACCATCGAACCCTTCATACTTCGTGAACCAGATTCGATGTGAGGTCATGTGGAATGATGCACCATAATCAATCAACCACACATCATCAGATGCATGGGTGGCCAGGGCTACGATGAAGACATCACCATGATCTTGTGACTTGTTAGAATCTGAGTCTGGGACATTTTTCTTCTTTTTCTTTTCCTCTTTGCATTCCTTTCGGAAGTGCCCAGTTTTTCCATAGTTCCAATAGAGAGCCTTGGACTTTCTAGGAGATTTGGATCTCCCATGGGATTTGGATCTACCCTTCTCAGCTTTCTTGTCCTTCTTTTTCCCTTTCTCCTTGGGTCTTCCACAAACCGCAAGAGCCTCTTTAGTTGCTTCAGAAGACTTTCTCCGCATCTCTTCAGACAACAGTGAAGATACCACTTCATCCATTTTGAAAGTGGATGTGGTGCTCCCAATAGCCATAACAAGATGATCCCACGAGTCTGATAAAGAACAAAGTAAGGTCATGCAACGATTCTCCTCCTCCATCTTCACACCAACAGATGTCAACTGTGCAACTAACATGTTGAAAGCATTCAGGTGATCTGCAATAGATCCTCCATCCTCCATCCTTATAGAATACAACTTCTTTCTCAAAAAAAGCTTATTCACCAGGGATTTGGCCTGATAAACATCTCCCAGATTCTTCCAAAGGTCTTTCGTGGTCTTCTCCTCGTGGACATTTAACAAGACAGAATCACCTAGACTGAGTCTTATGAGAACCTTAGCCTTTCGATCTTTGAGATCCCAATCAGCTTGTGCCATTGCGGTTGGTTTTACACCAGAAACAGTTTTCCATAGGTCTCGATCAACAAGCATGTCTTCCATCTTAAGTTTCCATAACTCAAAATTTGTGCCGTTAAACTTCTCCACCTCTAATCTTCTGGATGTGCCTGCCATCTCTTTCCTACAACAAGATTATAGAATACTCTGCACAGAATCCCACTCAATCTAAGATTAGCTCAAAAAACCCCTACCCAACAACTAGGACCAAAGGTGATCAAGCTCTGATACCAACTGAAAGGAAGCTAGGTGTGCGGAAATCGCTTCCTACACTAATCTAATGAGGAGAGATGAGTGCAAATTCTTTTTAACCTTTACAATTACAGTGTTATTAACCCAACAACAGAGATATTACAATAATACACAACACAAGAATGTAAGACAGAAGAAGGAGAGACAAGATATAACATGGGGAAAACCCTTATCGGTGAAAAACCCCACACTCCAAAACCTGTACAATGTATTATCTAAACAACAAGGTTTACAACACTTGCAATGCAATTCTTTACAAGAGTCTTCGATACTCGTATCTGAAGACAATCCGACAGCATAACAGTACCTGTCAATCACATAATACATCTCCTCTCAAAGCACTTGCTTAAATAGAAGTTTACAAGGCAAAAATGAGCTTTCCTTGAGATGGGCATCCAACTTGGCCTCATGACCCAAAACACACCCCTAGGGACACTTGTCCAACACTACAGTATGGTCATGACACTTGTCATATCACCCCATCCCAATATGGTCACCTATTCCCAAGTTGGGCAATGACAGATACTCTTACACGTCTTACGACCATCATAGAATCTGTCATACTGACAGTATTTACAGCTATAAGAGAATCTATCATATATTGACTAAAAATAGCATATTCTCTTACAACATGTCATAACTCTCCTTGGGGAACCCAAAGATGCCTTCTTCCAAGATGCCTTGTGACACATGTCTTGACCTATCATAGAACATTCCATTTACGACTCTTACATGTCATAGATTTTGTCATAGGAATCTGTCATAACCGTTTCGGTCAAGATTCACTTACACACTAGTCAAAGTGCTGACACATGGCAAAATAACTCTACCACTAACTGGGACACCTATCTCCTTGTGTGAGGACAAAATTACATGTGGTCACCTTCCACGTAGGATGACACATCATCGTGCCAACTCCCACTAGATGACAAAACAAGATTTGCATCCTAATTACATAATAGGCAATAAATAAATATATTACAATAAATAAATGCAAGGAATTACTAAGGTTGAGACACCTTAATTCCCAAAAAAATCCACACACTCTTAGGGTGGTGTTAGAACTTAAGTTTTTGGTATTGTGTCAATCATTTGATCTTGTGTGCATCATGTGGTTCCCACAATCCCAAATGTTTTTAGATGGTATCAAGATCATAGGCTTGCAGAAATCATCCAATATTTCTCTTCCAATGCCTCATGCACCTCAAGTAGATATTCCTAAGGGTGTTATTAAGTGATTTCTCCGTTGGTTAGGAGGAAATCTAACTCATCATGGCATCAATGGCAATGAAGATTGATGGCCTTTGGCCTGCAAAATTAGTCAATTTGTGGAATTGTATGTGATAGTAACAATACATGAGATCTCCACCATTTTGTAATCAATTTCCAAGGGCTTATCCAAGGATACAAGACTTAAGTCCTTGATATAGATTTACCATTAGTGTGGATTAGGATTTCATCATGGTTTTCTATTAAGAGATCATGTCACTTGGCTTATGGGATAGCTAAAGGAAAGCATATATAGTAGTACTTCATAGAAAAACATCAAGAAATTAGGTTTAAATCAACATCTCCATTTACATATGCTTACATATAGATACTTAGGATCAAACTATTAATTTATTATAACATTAAGTACAAGACACAAAAATCCTATCTCTAGATAGTGCATCAAAACAAACACTTAAGTAGATTATCTTCATTAAATACTAAACTCTTATAGAACACCTTCTATTTTATTATCAATAGTATTATAGACTATTCAAGGTGTGGATTGTATGAATAACCTCATCAATTGACTATGGGTCCCTAAATAGTCATGATTAGCTTTGTAAGAAAACAACCAAACTCTATAAATCTTAGTATAGAATTAAACATAGATTCACTAAGTCTTCTAGGAAGTTCATGCAGGCTTCAAGTTAATTATATCACATGCTATAATTAAAGTTCTTAACACCTATCTCTATCCCCTAAACATGGTAAGTCATATGAAGACTTCTTGCAACATTTACACAAGTAGTTTACTCAAGGCATTATGTGATTTTTCTATTGACATATCTTATATATTTCTCTAGGATTTATAAACTCAATTCCAAAAGTTAATTGATATCCATTCTTCTAATTTCTAAACAAGAATAATAAAGATAATCCACCTTCCTTATAGGAACATGCCATCCTTAAGACATCTCCCTAGTGAATATATAACAAGCCCAATTATCACTTTTCCCCTACTCCCATAGTCACACTAAGACAAGGTCAATCAAAGTACCCTTCCAAGCAATTCAATCCTACCTTATGCAACTTCAATTCACCTTTAACGCAAATCGATATCATATGTTTATTCAGTACTTTGTGCATAACAATTATGTATAACTATGTGGACAAAGGATCTGATTTCACTAATATATCACTATAATGTGAACTATTTGGATTTGAGACTAAGCCTAGTATTGAGTTTTCTTATCCACAGGAACCATCCTCACAATGGGGTATTCAACTTCACAAAGGTGACAATGAGGTGCTGAAGCATTACCAATCTTCATGACCAAGTAACAATGCAAGATCATGTCCAATTTAACCAATTTTTGTGGCCTTCAATACTCAACTCAATATATAACCCAAACATCTAAATTCATGTACTTACATACACATGCACACAAGACTCAACAATTAAACCAAGACCGAGCACACACATATTACATGAACACACATACACATGACTCTTCATAGATTATATCTTCTTTACTCATAATTTTAGCAGTCACAACCTTACTAATGAGGTTGTCCCCATTGAGCTCATTTAGTAAATAGTCTAATCTTGTCCCCATCACCTAGTTAACACATAATTTGAGCTTATGCCTATTTCCTGATTAACACATACTTTGATCTTGTCCCCATCACCTAGTTAAGACATATTCTAAGCTTGTCCCCATCGCCCAATTGATTAACAAACTAGACTTGTCCTCATTTCTTAGTTATTCATTAATTTTAAAGGTATTGACTCATTCATACCATCATTCACACACATACATATTGACCGCAATAGTCAAACTCATATGAGACTCACACAACACATACACTTGCATACAAAAACTTTAAAGTTGTGTTCATAGAGTTTAAAATTTATTAGGGCATTCCTTAGTAGATACCTTATCGAAACCTCTCCTCCTCCTCTTTTTCTAACATTCCTCTTTCTTATTTTTCTATAGCTTATGTGTTTATGCATTTATGTTTTAGCAACCTTTGACTTGATTTATTCTTGATACTTACACTAATTTTTGGGTTTGAATCCTTCTTGGATTTTATTGGTTGGTTTAGGTGGTTTATTAATTTCTTTGGAATTTTTTTATAGATTTTATTCTAGATTTGAAACAATTTCCATCCACTGGATTATATAGCCAAGTAATTTCTATCTACATCAAATTGGTTTGCCTTCTAGTCATGTGGTTGAGCTGGCATTTCCACTTCCAATCTAAATTTTCTCCATTTTACAACCTACTTGCCTATTTCTTCATCAATCATCAATCCAGTTGATGATGCTCATGACATTCTCAACTAGGTTCCTCTATTTTTGTGACTTCTCCTTGGTGGTCTAGGTTTATTTACTCTAGGTTTTATTGCCCTTGGGTTTTTTTCTCACCAATTGCATTGAGCAATATGGTTCTCTTACTATCATTGCACTTGACACCCAACCCCTATGTTTCTATCTATATTGGCCCACTTATGCACCATTACCAATCACTAGTAATTTCTTGTGAAGGTAATTACCCCCTTGTTTCTACTTGGTTTGGTCCACATCAGTGTTTCCTACACAATTTAGACATACTTCTCAAGGCATCTTATTTCATGAATTGTCTAAACATAATGTTTATATGAATTATAGAAAAGAATCCATGAGAGCTAAATACTAAATAAACATAATGTTAGTCTTGAAATATTGAATCTAAAATCAATGGTCTTGGAACCTTAGTCTGTGGCATCATCATTATCATTGCTCTAGACTTCATGAATGTGGAGTGACATTATTTTACATAACATTAGTCCAAATATTTGATCAAATGTGAAACATGTCATGTGAGGTTATAAAGACAAACATAGAATCAAGGCCATAATCCCATTGTATCAAAATCATAATCTAATCTATATGATTCATGAAATACTAGCCATTCCTTATCAAGAGATATACAATCAAAATTAACTATAGTTAATTAATCTTATAAATCAATTCTAATACATTATGTGTGATTCAAGTTGATCATTCATAAAGTCCTTGGGATTTTCATCTTAACACTAAATGTTTTCAAAATTAGGAAGGATAGGGTATTACATTTGTGACCTAATATTTATGGTACCCTCAATTATGAGTTAAATCATGTGGTCATTGGTGCACAAATAGAGAGTTCATTACTTTTTTGGTGGGCATAGTGCATGACTCTTAGGGGCCTCCTTGCACGAGTACCAATCACCACTTCAAATTGACCATTGTCTACATAACTAGTTGTTTCGTGTTCATCAGTATTATCTAAAACCCTAAACAACAACTTTAAGCTTTTAACTCACATATGAAAGTGTGCTAAAATTCTCACAAAAAAATGGTTTATTGTTTAGGAGCTTGAGATGCATGATGTTAAGGTGCATGGTTACTTGGTCATCTCCCTTAGTATTATGTATAGATTATATATAAATATAAATAAATAACTTGTTATTAATATTGATTATTTTGAAGCCACTAGTGTTGAAGTTTTTTATTGAAAATAAAAATTGAATTCAAAGATTCTATTTTTAAGTAATAAAAGATTCTATTTTTAAGTAATAATGAACCTTTATCACTTTACTTAATTATTAAATGGTTTCTAATTTAAAATCATAATAATTTTACACCTAAATAAAAGTTATTAAACAGTCAATGATAATTTTACACCTAAACAAAAGTTATAAGTAATGTAACAATTTTACACAGGTAAATAAAAATGATTTAAGAATTAATGATAATTTTACACCTAAACAAAAGTTATAAACAAGTGTCATATAGTGGCTAGTACCGACCTTTAGTTTGTTATTGTAATTTGTTTTGTTTGTGAAATTTTTTATTTGGATGAAAGATATCTTGATAACCTTTGTAGATTGATTATTTGATATTGTGGACTATATTGTTTGTAGCATTGACTTCTTCATTGTATTGTCCTAATTTACTATAAAAGTTGATTGCATTTCAAAGTCTCCCAACATGTATATGATTACAGACTTATCTTCTATGTACTCTTTATATTATACTAAAAAATATATTATCTAAAGGTCACATATTTAAAAAAATAAAACTATAAAATAACTCTTAAGTAAATAAATTCAAATAAATAAATTAAAGATATTTTAAACAAAATAATATAGTATAAAAAATATTAAATTCAAATTAAATAAATAAATACTATTTTAAACAAAATAACATAATATAAAAAATGTTAAATTCAATATTAAATTAATAATAAATACCAAAAAATTCTAAAAATATGCATTAAAACATCCATACAAAATATCTTTTTATGAAAGAGAAAAAATTGAAAGCATATGCACATTTTCCATGTACAACGATACCTAGGTAGTCCAGGGCTTAAATTTGACGGTCGACCTTGCCCGTCAAGCAATTTTTCAATGACGGTTATCTATTCAAAGATGCCTTTAAAATACTATGATATACCTTAGTATAAGTAAAATTATATATATATATATATATATATATATATATATATATATATATATATATATATCATCATAATTCTATATAAATTTTGACAGTCTACCCAAAATCTCTCCTTTCTTGTGATACAATCTTTTTAAAATCTTGATTGTATTTTATGGTAAAAATGTCTAAATACGGCCATACGACCATCAAATTTAGGCCATATATAGATCATCATAATTCTATATAAATTTTGATAGTCTACCCAAAATCTCTCCTTTCATGTGATACAATCTTTTAAAAATCTTGATTGTATTTTACGGTAAAAATGTCTAAATATGGCCATACGACCATCAAATTTAGGCCCTGCTAGGTACGTCCTTCCAAAAATTTTCAATGCATTTGAAGTTGAAAACTCAATTGGCACAAGAATGTCATGTCTATAATTAATATGCCAAGAAATGTCGAATGAAATTAAGGTGCGGTGAGGGTTCATCAGCTTTTGACATAAAAATCCATTAAACACATTTCTATACACTTGTCCATTACTCCATTCATATGTTCATTCATCCCAATGCATTCATCCTACCCATGCATTTATTATACCTATACACACACATACTTCCACCTATTTGATGCCCACACTAGTTTGGTCTCCTTTTGTGTTAGGGATCATTTTTGTTGTCATGGGTTTGACCCCACTGTCACAAACTTGACCCTTTGAAATCTAGGTTAACTCCTACCAATTATTTTCCCTCCAAGGATTAGCTAAACACAAAATTATGTGACTTATTGTTATGACCTTGTATATAAAGGCATACAATGCATTCATTTTCACACATCTAGAATTCACAAGTCCTCTCTCATACTAAAGAATTACAACACTTCAATTAGAGAAATAAAAGGAATCTAGATCTACATGAGCATTCTAGAAGTGTATGCATTTCTAAAAAGTGTTACTTTTAATTTTGCATGTGTGCATCTTTGTGGGATGACCTCTAGAACATGTCCGCTAGCAACATAATGATAGTCTTCACATGCCAAAAATATAAAAGAAACAGAGCCAAATTAGGTGAAATGAAAAGCAAAATTCTACAAATTATGAGAACAAGTTTATAGTTATAGAATATTTTTGTGCTTGTGAACTTGACCCTTATCCTTGAAGTTGACCTTGCATATTGAAGAAAAAGAATATTATGATCCAGGGGAATGTCATATCCTATTTCTATTCTAAAGACATCATGTATTCTAAAATCTTCATTTGGATAATTCATTCTTCAATGACAAAGCTAAGTCTAATTAGTTTCTATCTACCTTAAATACATTTAATTATTGCAAATAATCATAAAACATAACCCAGAAATTATTACACATTAATTAATGTAAATCAATTATACTTACATGTATATAATATTATTAGATTAACCTACACTACACTTAAAAGGAAATGTTATTGTCCTTTACACTAGTAGTTGCACGGATGAATGCGCAACAGTTTTGCCGATAGGCATTTGTAAAGTAAATATTTTTTGAGAAGTGTTTGTGTTTCATGACTTGCTGGCATTGCATTGTTTGAGAAAGGTCGTGTAATTTGTGCTATATAGGCATTGTAAGGGAGTATCTGTTTGTAGAGTAAATATTTTTTGAGAAGTTATTGTGTTTCATGACTTGTTGGCATTGTATATTGTTTGAGGAAGGTAGTGTAATTGTGATTTATATGCCTTGCAAGGGAGTATCAATTCTTAGAATATAGTGGCTCCTCTTGCGTATATTTATATAGTCAATTTTTTTGTTGTCATGCTATGTTTTGCAATTTAGAAATATGGTTTTTTAATTACATTCTATTAAATAGCTATGTAATATTTTGAGTGACTACATACTACTACTATGACAAACCTTGAAACAAAATTGGATGCACCGAGCGGATTGTCGAATAGATTTTGTATGTATATTTTAGCCTCATGTTTGTCAAAGAGTGGAAAGCACTATTGAAGCTTTAATTGTATAGAAAAATCATTATTCTTCTCTAAGTAGCATCGTTTTGAAAAGTGTTAGGAAGGTGGAGACCACATTGCATTATATGATTGACCATGCTTGTTTTCTAGTGTATCTGTCTAGTTGCCTCCATTGTTTTGAGAGTGTATTAAAATGTAATTGGTAGCCTCTAAGTAATTTTAGCATGTAGGAAAAATATTTATGCAAACAATATTGACTCATCTTTATTCTAATATTTGGAGATTTAATACTATAGAGCTACTTCAACTTTGAACAGACCAGTTCAACAGTGAGAAAGCTTAAGGAAAAAACAAATGCAAGTACAAATGGGAAGCAGCGCTAGCTAGTTCCCAGCTGTCACTACTCTTAAAAAACAATAAGAAAACCATACCTTTATAGTCAATGAAAGAAGAATTTCTTTTGTAGAATGTGTATTCATATGTGAAAACAATAATCACCTAACCAAAGAATAATGTGTAGGATCAGGTGCGACAGGTAGAAAATAAAAACTTCTCAGAATTGAACAAAAATTGGCTAGTAGGCTCAAAATGATGTCCCAAGGTCCTTTGCAAAATTATTTCGGTCCTACTTACAAGAATTGTGAATTTTTAAACTTTTTGCAAACCCATCAACACAAATTATCGACATTAAATTCTCTCAAATGGTGAGGAAAATTTTGCATCGATTCCTTTTGAGAATTAGGCGAAATGCTTTCAAAAATCTTCTCCTGAAATAGTTTTTGACCATCTCATACAGAACTCCAAAAACAACTATTTATGTAAAACTGCCCTAGAGACCCTCAACGTGGCGATTCGACAAAAACTCCAAAAATGCAATTTTAACCATAGAGAGTGTTTCTGACATAGAGAGATTCCAATTGAAACCCAAAACATGCCCAAAACAAACTAACAATATTTTTGATTGATGTAAAGTGTATTGTCCTAATTGGAAACTATGTGGTTTATTGGAAGAAGTTATTCTCACTTGTAAAAAAAATGAGTTTGTTCCCTTCTCCCATTATTTTTGTGATTGGAATGAAGTGGTGTATTTTCTTGTGAACAAAGGAATATACTAACACATTTTTCTTCTTTAGTTAACTAAAGGGTGGAAGAGTGAGAAGGATTAGATGACATTGAAATTAAAGAGGAGTCATCATGATCAGTATTATAGGTGCCTTGTAGTACACCTTTTTGGTTGGCTTCCCAAGGGGTGTGATTTGGTAATGATAGTTCCTAAGTCCCATAGATTATATTAATTTTGATTTTAAATGTGGCAAGGTTAGTGCATGTGTTGTGGTTTTAGTTATGGCATTGAACTTGAATCCTCACTCTCCTTGCAATAGTTTGATAGGTGTCTTTTTTGGTTTATCTTGTTATGGGTTTGGATATTTGGGTGGTGGTGTGAGAATGATCTTAGCATGCTCTTTGGTTTTTGTGAAGTGGTATTGCTTGGAATTATGGAAAGTGGTAGTAAGGGCCCCCTCAAGCATGGTTGGCTTTTCAACCATCATATGAGTAAGATCTTTTGATGCCCTAATTTAATGTTGTTGAATCTAGTGAAGTTCATTTTAAGGGAGGAGGGAATTGCTAATAATAGATCCTTAATTTTTGAGGCCACCATTGTTGTTTTTTGGAAGAAGCTTGAGCAGGTGGTTTAGTCAGAGGATGTTCATATGATTAAGGAAAAGTTGTGTACAATAACTAATGGAGTTGAGACCCTTACAATGTTTGTCAAAATTTATGTTTGGTTGTCAAATTCCTATTGGTTTCTCATAATAAAGGCACTCTTGAAGTTACCAATGCACATACTTTGCCTCATCTTTATGGTGGTCACCTACATAGAGCTTTAGAGTGCTAAAAAATTATTCATGGTATTAAATTCTTATGTCTTCTAGATGGGAATGGTGATATGAAACCAAAATTGATGATCATGGTAGCTAAGGGTTGGAACAATTGCATGTTAGGCAGGGAGTCCAGGGTCTTGGGTCTAATGTTGGTGTAAATCATTGGGGCCTTTTTGAACTCTTGTAGTTTGGTTTATGTTGGTGGTATATGGTTGGTTCATTTTTTGTTTATTATTAGTTCCAATTTGTTGTTTCATTTTTCTCTTTGCCTACTACTACCCCTATGTGGATTTTCTATGGCAACATTTTAATAGTTCTTCTCATATTATACTCTTATTTTATGATAGTTTTATGGGTTGGGTGCCTTATAAATCCCTACTACTATGATCTAAAAAAACTAATTACTTGATCCATTGAAGTTAACATAAATAACAATATATATTTCCAAATAGCAACTCTAAGGATATTTTAAAGTCATTTATTTAAGTTATATAGTTATGTTGACATTTTTTAATAATTTATAAATTAGGCAAATTAGATATATTGCAACATGAGATACATGTTCCCTTGAAATATTTTGTATCTTTGAAATGTCATTTGCGAAATTTGTAGAATTTATAAAATAGTCACTCTTACATTGAAGAAATGATTGTATTAATGTTGTAAATGCTCTTAAAATTTTGCAATGAATTTAAGTTATTTGATTTTAAAAGACAAGATTAAAAGGTAAGGGATTTTACCTATATAAAAGATCATTTATTTTTCATTGTATTTTTTGATTTATATTTTAAGTTGGAAGCTTTTTATATCATAGCTACTAATATAGCAAAGAATTAATGATGTTATTGAGAATGAAAATCATATATCTTAAGAGTGGACATTTAAGGTAGTTAAGATAGCTCAAAATGTAAAGAAAAATGTGGAAGCTAGTCATAACACTTTTTAGAAGTTTAAATACTTTCCTAAGATTTTTTATCATTTCACAATCTTCTTTTCTAGCAATTATAAAAACCTAAATATATGTTAACATTGTGTTGTTTGTGTCACTTTATATTTTCACATTGTCCATTTCACATTTAATTATATAGTTACATCATTATTTTAAAAAGGTACTTTAAAAGTCCACACTATCATTTTCACATTTAATTCCATACATGGTGCATATTATTATTGTTTAGAGTTAATTACTCACACATAAAAATGAAATGCATAGGTCTGAGTTTTAAATAAACTATGTTTAACCGTCATCATTGCAACGTACACAACGACATGCCATCTCTGCAATGTCCCACATATAAGCCTATCGGCTAATAATATTAATATAATATATTTTAATAAATTATAGTATTAATGTATTATGTAATGTATAATCCAACACCAACTTTTCTAAGTACTTAGGAATTGAATAGAATTATACTATTATTTGTACAAAGTTTATTAGTGTATATTTTAAATAATGTGAAGACTAAATTTTAAATAAATAGGAATGCCAATAATTTTTAAAAATTGATTTTATTATTATTTTTAATTAAAAATTTTCATATTTACTTTATCAAATATATACTTTAAATAAAAAATTATAATATATAATTACTTGAGAAATACAACTACTAATGCATTAAATATAAAAAATTTTAACTATTTCGTCATATCAACATCAACCGTGATTTACAGTTTTTAAAAATAATATTTTTTATTCTCTATTCAAAAATATATTGTCTAATAATTTACTATGGATACATATACACCTTTATCTTTTATATTGTTCCAATCTTTGAGAAAAAAATTCACAAAATATATTAGACTTATATATAATATGTTTTGTTGCCGATAAGGGCATGGTTCGGTGGCGCCGCATGCTTTATGCTGGGCCAATGAGCTTGATGCTGGGCCAATGAGCTTGCGGGTTCCGTTCATTGCTCCGGGCATCGCCGGTCACGTTAAAAAGTTTACCAGGTGCATTAAATATATGTTTTGTTAATATAACTAATATATTGATCATCCTTCTAATATAATCTTTTAATGTAAAAGATTTATCTTAAAAAAAAATACTACTTAATAATAAGTTAATGCAATTTAAGAATACATTTGTATATGATATACATTTGTTTATGTTAATGACCATCTTAATTGAAACTCTAAATTAAATCAAGATTAGAAATATTATAATTGATAAAGGATCCATATAAAAAATTCTAAGAGGAAAATACCTTCTCTAAAGCCTCTTTAACATAGCATCTCCTATATGATGTTGGGGAGGTGTAACTTGGAGATGACTCTTATCCAAAGATTATTGGCTATCAAATCTGAGTCTTGATTTGATTTCTTGATGGACTAGTGAAGGGGATCAATGGTGTACTTGATTTGATTTCTTGATGGACTAGTGAAGGGGATCAATGGTGTACTACATATCCCTAATTTATCATGGAACCTACTTTCTATATAAGTAATCTTAATGATTTGAGTACGCAAGCTATTTTCTTAAGTGGAGGGTACAAGATGGTGAGAAGAGATATAGTGCTTGCTAAGGGTGTTTGTGTAGGAACTATATTTTAGTTATATGCCTAATAATATGTTATTACCAATTATATTTACCCCTTTATTAATAAATTGTTCTCATAATTATTAATAACTTTAATTTTATATAATTTATTAAATCTATGTTTCCCCTTTATTAATAAATTGTTCTCATCGTGATCAATAACTTCAATTTTATATTATTTTCTATTTTATGAAATTTATTTTTTAATCTATCAGTGAAACATTATTGTTTTTATTAGCTTTTATTAAATTGCATGATGCTGAATTTATGTCTTCTTCAATTTTGAATATCTTGAAGCCATAAATTTTATTTTTTAGTTTTTGGAAAGGTCATTCTCTTTGATAAAAATATTAAGTCTTGGTTTTTCATTATATTGATTTGGAATTTTATTTCCAAACCCTAAAACCTAAGGACTAAACATAAGACCTAATCCTAAGTCTTAAACACTAAGAATTGAGTCTTTGAAGGGCTGAAGATTTGAAGTTTTTTGAGTTAAACCTATGTCTAAGTTATTGGCTTTTATATAATCTCTTGCAAAAATTAAATAAAATATTTATTTAGTTTAATTATTTGAATTGCAAATGAGTGTTTGAATTAGGAAGAACTAAGTATTTGTAATTAAGTACAAGAAATTTGAGACATAATTTCTCCATTTTGATAAATCAATTTTTAAGATCGTAAATAATATATTTTATCATTGAAATTTAATCTAAATACCTTAGTTTTTATTTTTTAATCCATATTTATTAGTATCATTATATAATCTATTATTAATTGGAGTTCTAAATTTTAAATTTTTATTTATTCATCCTAAATAAATCATAGTAAAAACAATTATTTTTTCATTATAAATTAATAAATAGTTATAAATTTTTTTTTTTATATTAACAATTTAAATATATTTAATAATTATTGAATATATAGTTGAGAAAAAGTTAATATTATATAACTTAAAATAAATCTTTTATATGCACATATCAAATTTTATATATGAAAAATTAAGATAAACTAATCTTGTGTCAAAATCTATGACTTTTTGTCAAAATCCATTACTTGTTTAACTTTACCATTATAGAAAGTTGTTAAGCGACCATCAATCTTCATGCAGCGCTTGTTAATGATAGCAGAAGTAAAGAAGCAATGAAATTACAATGGAAAGGAAGAAATACACAGACAATTACCATGTTCACTTCCTGAAACATTGCCACAAAATGGTTAATACAATGGGATCTGTGTCATCTGCCAATTTAATATGCATTCAATGAACAATTCCAGTAATTGCTGTCATTAATTCTAAATGCCCAGTCTTTTCATATCAAACGAATTTGCCCAGTCGTATCTTATTTCCAGAGTTGTTGCAATCAGCTTTCACATTCTCACCTCCAATATACTTTTTTTTAATAGAAGTAGGATGTGTGAATTTTTTTATTGGTTGCACCACGTAAAATGTCCTTAATAGATGCTTTGTAGCGTCTTTTTATTGGTTGCAACTGTGAGTCATTACCCATAATAGGCAAAGACCGTGGGCTACAATATGCATGCCATTTTTAAAAAAAAATCCATCATGGTTTTGTTTATTTTGTTAATGAAATTCTCCGAGTATTATTGAATTCATTTTTATCTTGTTGTGTGCTGCAGGCGAATAGTGGAATTCCAATGTGAAAGCTTTGATAATAGAAGCCATCTGGGAGGAATAGTACAAAATAAATTTGATTTATAATACACAAGCAGCCAAAAGTTGTCAGCAGCTCTGTCATGTGCTAAAGGACTCTGGTGCACGAGAGACCCTGTCCACCGTTCATTTCAGTATTGTCTTATTATAGAAGACTAATTTTAACCTTTATAATTAATTGTACAGATTAAATATATTTATAAGCTAAAATTTTACACACATACAAATATAATTATTATATATTTCAAAATATGTAAAATTCCACCTCTCGATAATAACTTTAGGCCACCCACCCAACTTTTAATAATAGAAAAGAGGGCCCATCTATCCAGTAAACCCAACTTTTAATGATATAAAAGAGGGGCCCACCACTCTACTTAAATATCATCTACTTCAATAGTAATTTTACATCTCATTCATAACAAAAAGTGGTAAATATTTGTCCTATTTTTATTGGCCAAAATTGACCTTTGACTGTTGAAGTCAATGATATTTAAGAATAGCAGGAGGCTACCCCTGACCCATCCAACAAGTATTTTAGTTACTCCCCCAAAACCTTTTCTACTCCAAGCATCACCCCAACCTTCAATAATATAAAAGAGTGACCTAATCACCCAGCAAGTCTAGGTACTTTGTGGAAATTAGAATAAGAAATGAAACTCTTCCACAGTGAAAATAAGAGATAGAAACTCTTCAACTAATCAATGGAAAAGTTAGAATAAGAGATAAAACTCTAAAACCCTTCAGCAGTTAGAATAAGAGATGAAACTCTTGAGCTAATCAAATAAGTGGCTGTAGTTGTTCTGTCTGGAAATATTTGTAAGCCAAAGAAGGTGAGTCGAAAGGAAAAATGAGTTGCACTAAGAAGGTGTGCGTGACAGCGGCAGGGGGATTCATCGGCTCCTCCCTTGTAAAATATCTGCTCCAAACAGGCTATATTGTTCACGCCACTTGCAGAGATCCTGGTTAGTATTTAACCTTTCTCATTTTCTCTTCTCTCTCTTATTCCAACTCTTTTCAATACCTCTTCTACATTTTCTGCAGAGAATCCGGCCAAAATTGGCCATCTGTTATCCCTTCCGGGAGCCCAAGAGAGGCTCCATCTTTTCAAAGCAGACTTGCTTGAGCAAGGCAGCTTCTATTCTGCCATTGAAGGCTGTCACTTCGTAATTAACTTGGCCACATCTATGGACTATTCCAAGGACTCTGAGGTACTTTCGTACGGCCATTCTTAAATATCATCCATTCTTAACAGTCAAAGGTTAATTTTGGCCAATAAAAATAGGACAAATATTTACCATTTTTTGTTGTGAATGAGATGTAAAATCGCTGTTTATTGTTTGACTATTAAAATGAATAATATTTAAATAGAGTGCTTTCTGTATGTTGATCACAACTCAGATTGTCTGTATAAACTTTTTTTTTCATCATTAATTAACACCTCCAAACCCCCAATTTTTTGTCCATATTTTCTTAGGCTGAGATTCACACTATAACCAGTTTTTTTTGTCTTTGAGCCTTGTCAGACTGGTTTTATCCAGCCTGCCATTGATGGAACTCTAGACATTCTAAGAGCTTGCAGGAAAGCAAAAACAGTGAGACGGGTGATCCACACTTCCTCTATTACAGCAGCTTTACCGCTGAATGAAAACGGAGAATTGAAAGACTGCCTTGACGAATCCTGCTGGACTCCCATTCACTATATAAGAAGGGAAAAACCCCCATACTGGGTGAGTGTAGAACAATTTTTTCTTCATAAATACAAAATAAGCTGGATTACGGTGTATAATTTAATTATTTGATGTGATGGTATGTCCAGATGTATTACGTGGCGAAGACATTAGCGGAGCAGGCAGCTCTTCAATACGGGGCAGATAATGAGATGGAAGTGGTAACAGTGTTGGCAGCTCTTGTGGGCGGTCCTTCATTCACGCCCACATTTCCCCACAGCATTTTAACCACGTTAACGCCAATCACAGGTACACCACATATATCTCCTCTAAAATTTAGATTTTTTCCACAAAAATGCTGTTATTTTTATTTATCAGTTTGGGTTTAATTTAAGATTTTTTATATACACTGCCAGTAAGTTCAATAATGTTTTTATTTTTATGGATCAGTTAGGACTTGAATTTAAGATTTTTTATACATACTGACAGTAAGTTTAATAATGTTTTATTATTGAATTAGTCCTTTTATGATTACCTTTTTTGATCGATAACAGCCAGTGTAAGATTTTTTATACATACTGACAGTAAGTTTAATAATGTTTTATTATTGAATTAGTCCTTTTATGATTACCCTTTTTGATCGATAACAGCCAGTGTATTAGGGATTTTCAAATGGGCTGTTTACCTTTAGATTTTTGAGTTTGTTGGTTGTTATCATTTCTTCTAACTCAACTCATTTTTCCAACTCCTCTCTCAAAGCTAGGTCATATTATTTTTTCATGAACAAATTAAAATTTGGCCCAAATAAGTTAAGACAATATTCCATAAGCATACTAAAATACTCCTTGAAACCCAAAAACTTTGGTGCAGGCAACCCAGAGAGTTTGGAAGTTTTGATTACATTTCAGTCTTTGTTGGGCTCCATTCCATTGGTCCACGTGCAAGATGTATGCAATGCTCTTATCTTCCTAATGAACCACCCATTTGCAGCTGGTAGATACGTGTGCTGTTCAGATGCACTCTCAATTGCTGACATGGCAGAAAACTTTCGTAAACACCATCAACAAGTCCATCAATGCTTTGAGTAAGCAAGCCCATCTTTCTCTTTTTCTGTTCTCACTTGCAGTAATCACTTGATGAATCTGATATTTACTTTCTTTGTTTTGTGTATGAAGAGATTCGAAGGAATATGAAGGGAAGGGTTGTGTGCCAGTCTCTTCAAACAAGTTAACTCAACTGGGTTTCTCATACAAGTATGGGATTGAAGAAATCATCGATCATGGCATTCAATATGCAAAGCAGATGCAGGTCTTTGAAGAAAAATTACAAGACAGCTTTTTGACTCAGAGCTCTAATGATGTCGGTAACTAGTCCTAATCTTTCCATCATCCCAAAAGATATAATGAAATATGGAGATAATTTGAATTTGCATCCAATATCACCTATTACAGTGCTTATACCAGCTCTATGAGATCAAATTCATTCGCCTATCAATTTATGCTTCTTGTTTCCAAAGCTAAAGCCTAATGCAAAAGCCTAATGCATGTTGTGCATTATTTGGAGAATATAACATTATTATAAATAAGATTTATCTTGGCATTAGTCGGTGAATAGTTTGGATCTTATTTTTTAGGCAAAGTAACTTGAATTCATTGTGGATTTTCCAATTTTCCAATACTTTATGTTTAGGACGTTAGAGTATTTATGTTATTTGGTAAATAATTTAATTATATTTCATTGTAATAGTGAAATTTGTTTACTTGTATTAATTTTTATTTAGTTTTGTATTTATTTTGAGATAATATTTTAATATATGTATATAATGATAAATGACATGATATAGCGTGAAGTTTATTTTTCTAGTTTTTTATCCATTTACACATGCACATATACCTGTGCATTAAACCACACTCTATCCATTTACACACATCTTTATACATTCATCCTATCCATGTGTATGTTTATCACACCTTTTTATACACCTACCTCCATTTAGCTATAATTCCATTCCATGACAAGTTTTTGGATGTGGGAATGACCTTATGGTCATGAACTTGTCCATTTCCAATTTAAAATATAAACACAATTTTGGGACAATTTGATATTATGTGCTAATATTGAAAGACATTCAATGCATTCATCCTAATCATCCCTAAATTCGACGTTTTCAACAATTTTAGAGAGAAACCAATAAACATATATTGATTTGGTGCAATAAAAAGAGAAGAACTTGTATCTTAGACCTACTTGCTCACTATTTTTGATATTATTCAATCTAAAGGGGTTGATCAAGACATAGTGCACTCGTAGCTTAGTCATACAACCACCTAACAAGATATTTATCAATACCTCTAGTCCCCAATTCTTAGAAAACATAAGGTAGATGACTATGTATTAGGCAAAGTTGTAGGGTAGAATTGAATAGAATGGCAAGAAAAATGTCCAGAGCACAAGTACAAATCTTCTTGATCATAAATTAGTCCTAGAACTGCAAACTTGTCCTTTCATAGGGTAGGAATCCAACATAGAATTCAAAGCAGTTTCATTGATAGAGAGGCACTATTTTCGAGGATAGACAATAGATAGATTCTAGAATCTTATATATTTACTATTATTCTTTAATGATTAATCTAAATACTAGCTTCCTTTACATTTAATTTCCTAATTTAACATTTTAATTATTTCAATTGTCCAACATGCATTACCAACTTTATTTAAACTAGGTTGATTATTATTTAAATATATATACATTTTATTGAATTGACTAAAAAATAATTATTTTCCTTTTCACCTAAATTAAATTAAATCAACATTTAATTTTATTTAAATAATGATTTTTTTGAGTTTTAAAATAATTAAAATATACTTCTTATTTTAATTTTTTAATAATTCCCCAAGTGTAATGAACATATTCCTTCAAAAGTTATTTCCATCAACCTCGTGTTATTTAGGACGAATACATCCTTTTGAGAGTGAAATCATTTAAGAATAAACTTTTAGAAATCCCTTAGTCATTGATGCAACTATGTTGCGTTAAATTCATTCTTTCAATGAATCTAAGTGAGTGTGAATAAGAGTCATTGACCATGAATGATTAAATAGTAGTTACAAGTTGCATCGACCTTTAGTTTCTTCCTTTTTCTAGAATAAGAGTCATTGATCATGAGTGATGATATAGTAGTTACAGGTTGCATCAACCTTTAGTTTCTTCCCTTCTCTAGAATTTAAGAGTCATTGACCATGAATGGTTAAATAGTAGTTAAAAGTTGCATTAGCCTTTAGTTTCTTCCATTTTCTAGAATAAGAGTCATTGACCATGAATGATTAAATAGTAGTTACAAGTTGCATCAACATTTAGTTTCTTCATTTTTTCTAGAAAATGATTTGTTGGTGTACCATCTAATTCTTCTTTTAAGGCTTATTCACTTTTTTTTTATTTTTATTTTTTTTATGAAATAGGTATTTATATTAATTTAAAAAGTGTTTTAAAATATTATATTAAAAAAAGGTAGGAGGAGATAGCCATACCTCACAGTTTAGGTAAGGAGGAGATAGTCATACATATTTAAAGAGAGAAACAATGTTGCTAAGTAACAAGAACTATAAAACTAGCACTAGGATATGGGTCATGTTCATCTAGCTTTCACACATCTGGATTTTTTGTCCATTAGGAATGAGATCTCAACTAGTAGGGGTACCATCTAAATTATCTTCATTAGTTTGCACTTCCTTACGAGTCAGATAAGAAAACTTGGTATGAGAACTAGCTAAGGTGAGTCGAGGGAATTTGCCATTCTTTGGAAAACTTGGAGCTCCTTTAGAATAGTGATGAGGAGAAGGTGAATGCTAGTAGGAAGATTAGGACCAACCATGTGTATTGTGACCATGGGCTCTACTTTGAGAAATATGAGAATCATCATATCCATTGGTAGTCTAGATTCTACCATGTGTTGATGCCCTTGAATATGGGATTGGCCCCTATTAGATGGAGGAGGGTGTTAGGATTAAGGTGCCATCAACCTTGTAAATCCTATATATTTAATTACTCCTAATATTGTTTGTAAATCATTTATAAGGGATGAGGGATTCGCCATTAGCTATAATTATTTTTTAGCATTAGGGTTTTACTAGTATGGACCATGGGTTGGTAATTAATTATTTGTTGACAGAAAGTTAGTATTTATCAGAAAAGAATCTTGGAGGTTAAGTTGGTTTTGGATGCCCAACTTCCCATGACATTGTTTTGGACACTTATAAAATGATGTTTTGGATGGTTATAACTATTAAACTGCAGAAATCATGTGTAAATAACTTCTAATCCACAGACAAAGATATTCATTCTACAGAAAATGTGGAGCATTCTTTTGGACTATTTTCCTATATGCAATACACTATTTCCACTACAACTTACTGTTTCTACCGGAGAGGCTAATTTTCTCAATATCCTCAACATCAAGATTGCTTAGATAAGTAAATACAAAGTATCTTACTCATTACAAACATACAACAAGATAGGAGCACAGTTGACACCAATGACAACACAGATATGTTGACGATCAATGACAACACCGTTTAGGCACATACTTGCAACAATCTCCCCCTTGTCATTGATGGAAACATATGATGTGAAAAATTGAAAAGACCATCAAGACAAGATTCTCCCCCTTTTTCTTTACACATCTGTATTCTTCCTCCCCCTGAGTTTTTCACATGATTTCTCTTCCCCTTTGACATCAATGGCAAAGGGCACATACTTGAATGCTGTTGCTTTGATCCACTGAACTTTCTCTATTTTTCAACACTTTCTTCATCAGAAACATCTAGCTACTCCTGCTGAGGGATAGCTCTTAAAACATCAATCCAGATAAAAAATGAGGCTTTGGAAACCACTAGATTGATGCATTCTTATGCATCTTAGTTTAGAGCAGGAGGGGTAATGACCCCTAGTTTTTCTCTGAGATATTCAAAAGTATCTTTGGGTAGAGGCTTAGTAAAAATGTCTACAATATGATCCTTTGTGGATACATACTCCATCTTTACTTCATTTTCATTCACCTTTTATCTCAAAAAGTGATACCTTATAGATATATGCTTTGTTCTTGAGTGCATCACTGGATTCTTTGAGATGTTTATAGCACTTGTATTATCACAGAAGATTGCAATTGGATTTTCATACACAACTCTTATGTCCTTCAAAATCTGCTTCATCCATAATACTTGAGTGCAACAACATGCTGCTGCAATATACTCTGCTTCTTCTATTGATAACGAGATTAAATCTTGCTTCTTGTTCAGCCATGAAACTAATCTGTTTCCCAAAAAGAAAGCATCTCCACTTGTACTTTTTCTGTCATCAACATGTCCTTCCCAATCAGCATCTATATACGCACTGAGAGTGAAACCATTATCTTTTGGATACCATAGGCCATGATCCGGTGTGCCTTTTAAATACCTTAAGATTCTCTTAACTGCCATCATATGTGATTCTCTTGGATTACCTTGAAATCTTGCACCAAGACAAATTGCATGCATAATATCAGGTCTGGTTTGAGTTAGATAAAGCAATCCTCCAATCATGGATCTCTGTACCTTTTCTGATCAGTCTTGGGTGAACCATCAGTTTTGCTCAACTTGCAGCCAGTCACCATAGGAGTACATACCGGTTTAGAGTCCTCCATCCCAAATTTCTTCAATAGTTCTCTCACATACTTAGGCTGAGATATGAAGATTCCTTTATCTGATTGATTAATTTGCAGACCCAAAAAGAAATTCATTTCACCAAACATGGACATTTCAAATTTACTTTTCATCTCACCGGTAAACTTTATGCACATACCTTCATTTCCTCCAAAGATAATGTCATCAACAAAGAATTCAACAATCAAGACATGATTATCATTGATTTTGAAATACAGATTACTATCTGTAATACCTTTACTAAATCCCAATTGCAACAAATACCTATCTAACCTTGCATACCAAGCTCTAGGGGCTTGTTTGAGTCCATACAATGCTTTCTTCAACTTACATACCATATCACCTTGATTTGACAGTTGGAATCCCTCCGGTTGCTCAATGTATACTTCCTCTTCTAACTCACCATTCAGGAATGTAGACTTCACATCCATCTGATATACCTTAAAATCTTTGTGAGATGCAAATGCCAGAAACATTCTGACAGCTTCAATCCGAGCTACTGGGGCAAAAGTTTCTTCAAAATCTATCCCTTCAATTTGAGAATATCCTTTGCACACAAGTCTTGCTTTATTCCTTATAACTTCTCCATTTTCATTCATCTTGTTCCTGAAGACCAATTTGGTTCCAATAACATTTTTATCAGTAGGTCTAGGAACTAGTTCCCAAGTTTCATTCTTCTCTATCTGCAATAGTTCTTCCTCCATTGCCTTTACCCAATTTTCATCATTGCAGGCTTCATTCACAGTTTTGGGTTCAACTATGGAGAGCAAATAGTAGTTTACTTGTTCTTCAACAACTTTTCTTCTTGTTAGTACACCTTTGCTTTTATCTCCGATAATTTGATCTTTAGAGTGATTGATTCTTACATACTTGGGGGTTTTAGCAACACATTCCGGAACCTTTTCTTCTTCATCTTGACTATCTTCTTGTTCAATTTTATCTTCATGAGTTGTTGCAGCAGGTTCATCTGATTCATAGCCATTTTGATCTGATGTTATTCCTCTAT
Organism: Cunninghamia lanceolata; assembly: GCA_027924645.1. Lineage (NCBI taxonomy): Eukaryota > Viridiplantae > Streptophyta > Pinopsida > Cupressales > Cupressaceae > Cunninghamia > Cunninghamia lanceolata. Next base: position 11,805,865 of record BSBN01000237.1, on the reverse strand, counting down.
CTTCATCCACTTTCACATTTGCACTTTCAACAATCCTTTTCAGTCTTCTATTGTAACACTGGCAAGCCTTACTCTTGGTAGAATACCCAAGGAAGATTTTTTCATCACATCTTGCATCAAATTTCCCTAGATCTTCATCTCTTCTGATATAGCATTTTCTTCCAAAGACTTTGAAATATCTTACTGTAGGAATTCTTCCATACCATAGTTCATAGGGAGTTTTAGTACCATTACCTTTCCCTTGAACCCTATTCTGAATGTAGACAGCAGTGTGTATAACTTATTTCCAAAAGACTTTTGGCATACCTCCTTCCTTCATCATTGTCCTAGCAGCCTCCTGAACTATCCTATTCTTCCTTTCCACAACTCCATTTTCCAGGGGAGTTCTAGGTGCAAACAATTGCCTCTTAATCCCTTGCTCTTCACAAAAAATGTTGAAATCATTTGAAGTGAACTCACCTCCTCTGTCAGACCTCAAACACTTGATTTTCAATTCTAACTCATTCTCAACCATTGCCTTGAAGGTTTTAAACTTTTTTAGGGCTTCAGATTTGTCTCTTCAGAAAGTAACCCAAGTCATTCTAGAGTAATCATCAATAAGCAATATGAAGTGCCTGTCACCTTACAGACTTCTTACCCTTGTAGGAACACATAGGTCTGTATGCACTAGATCTAGAAGACCAGCAAAAAATTGCTCTTTGCTCTTGAAACTTGTCCTAGTCTTCTTCTCAAACTGACATTCTTTGCAGATGGTATTGATGGGATTCACAAGCTTTGGTAGATCTCTCACAGTCTGACCTAAACTTATCTTTACCAGATTATCAAAGTTTATATGACACATCCTTCTGTACCATAGCCAACTCTCATCTACTTGGGCCAATAAACAATAATCACTAGTTCCTCTTAATTGATCCTTTGGTCTTCTTACCGGTAGCAATTACAGTTCCAGAGCTTTCCATGATCTTGCACCCATTGTCTTTGAATCTTAGATCATAACCTTTGTCACACATCTGACCAACACTCAAAAGATTATGCTTCAAACCCTTCACATACATGACATTATTAGTATTATGCTTACCATCAAATGAGATAGATCCTTTTCCACAAATCTTACCATTTGCATTGTCTCCAAACCTAACCAGTTCTCCATCATACTTTTCCAAACTCACAAACTTACTTTTGTCACCAGTCGTATAATGTGAGCATCCACTATCAATAATCCATTCATCCTTATCTTTCTCAACCTAAACTGCCAAAGCACTTTCTTCCATTGGTTTCTCTTCCTTCACATAGCTAGCAGGATTAGTAGACATAGGTTCTTCCTTGATGGCAATAAACAAACATTCATTTGCACTAGTACTAGTATCATTAGATTCATCATCAGTCACACCTTCATCATCAAAATCTCTAACATAGTAGCATTTCTTTGGAGCTCTAGGCCTGTTCTCAAATCTTTTTCTATTCCTTTCAATTCTTTCAGGACATCTGGAAGCATAATGACCTACTTTACCACAAGAAAAATATTTGAAAGGTAATTTGCCTTTAAACTTACTGGAACCTCTTTGCAATCTGTCAAAAAAATTAGCTTCAAGTTCATCAAAATCATTAGGTTCCACCTTATATTTCTTAGCCTTGGAGATCTTTTCTAAAGTAGTGTTTTTGAAGGCAGTCTCAACTTTTGGAAATGCATCACCAAACTCTCTCATCTCAAACACTGTAATCTTTCCAAGTAATTGATCTCTATCAATAGCTTTTACAGTCATTACTTCTTCAATTGCAGCTACCCTGTGACTGTAGGACTTTGGTAGTGATCTGAGAATTTTCATCACAACTTCCTCATCACTGAGAGTTCCTCCCATACCTTTTATTCCGATGACAAGTTCATCAACTCTTTGCATAAAGGCTATTATGTTTTCATCTTCATTCATCTTAAAACCCTCATATTTTACTTTTAGGCTTTGTGGCTTGGCTTCTCTTATAGAATCATCTCCTTCATATAGATTTTTTAGCTTCTCCCATACCTCATTTGCAGATTCAAGATGTACAACTTTTGTCAACACTGTGCCACTTAAGGAACTTAACAGGGCATCCTTAGCTTTGACATCTAACTCATATTCTTTGATATCATCTTCAGTTGTCAAACCATCTTCAAGCATGACAAATTGTGACTATGTAGCTAGCCATACTTTATAACCAAGACAGAGGAGATGACTTTTCATTCATACCTTCCAAAGGGCATAATTTGTCCCATCAAATTGTGGAGCTTCCCTTTTATAAGACATCCTGGATCTTCCTCAAGATGTTAGGCCTTCTTCTGAGGAACCTTGCTCTATTACCAATTGTTGAACTGCATCAGACAACTGAGAGGGGGGGTGAATCAGTTGTCTTAAAACTTTTAACCAATTATGAACATCAACTTATCAATTACTTATATTCTGATATAACCATGAAAGCATAAAATGAGAAGCTCAACATAATAACATAATCAATGCAGAAGACACCAAATTTTTACGTGGAAAACCCTAAAAGGGAAAAACCAGGGTGGGTGTTAGCCCATAGAAATATATAAGTTATATCAATATCAAAAAATAGAGGCTCACTGCCTATAGGGCCCACTGCCCAAATTGCTCATTGCCAAAGGGTGGCTCACTACCAAAATGGTGAACTAATTAATTAGCATCTACTCCATGCCTGGGTTTAGTTCCTTTGAAGCACAATAAAACTTCTCTGCTCTGCTCTTTCACACCTTTGCACTTATCTCTTCATATTTGCGCACTCATCCGCTTTTCAAAACTACATTTCATCAACCTTGGAATGTACATCAAGGTCGACATTACATTTATCAACCATTGGAATAATCTCCAAGGTCGGCATTACAATCATACATAAAATAGTCTAGACCTAATTGAAATTAAGCTAAGGAAAAGATATAAGGATGTATGTGGATCACACCATGCCTTAGTTGGGACTCAAACACAATCCTCCATGCCGTAACACGCTTCTACAATCTTCGATGCATGTTTGCAAATAATGAATTCAACCAGGTCGGCCAAGACTGATGAGAGCACTAGGTTTGCTAAGAACATTCTTCATTCACAATCCAATTTTCACTTTGCGGACCAATCCAAATGTAGGAACACAGTCATGAGACATCCACAAGAACATTGTAATCACTAGGAACAACCGCATGATCTCTAGCCACTATGTCAGGAAGATTCTTCAAACTGGAGCACAAGAACAACACTGTCAACCATTGTCATAAGTAAAGGATATCTTGCGGACCACCAAATCACAAACCATTGTAGTTGAGGGCACTTAACATCATTACAAACTTGATTCCAGAACTACAGATCGAAATACTTCAATGCGGAGGAATCCAGAGCATAACACTTTCTCCCTGTCATTGCCAAACATATAGAAAAAGCTGTTTTCACTCTGGTGAACTTAACTCACTCAATTATTCATACTGGAGGCTCAAAATCAGAACATAGCATCTTTAGATAGAGTTTTAAATAGCTTCCAATCCGTAGACAAAGATATTCATTCTATAGAAAATACGGAGCATTCTTCTAGACTATTTTTCTATATGCAATACACTATTTCCATTGCAACTCACTATTTCTACGGGAGAGGCTAATTTTCTCAATATCCTCAACATCAAGATTGCTTAGATAAGTAAATACAAAGCATATTACTCATTACAAATAGACAACAAGATAGGAGCACAGTTGACACCAATGACAACACAAATATGTTGACATCAATGACAACACTGTTTAGGCACATACTTGCAACAATAACACCTCCAATGAAGACAAAAAAACCACCTTATAAGATAGTACAAATTAGGTGTCCATAAGGACAAATTAGTTGTCCATGTGTAAGAGGTGAGTAATGGGGTTACAACCTGCATTATTTTATGTAATAAATGCTTGGATTTTCCCAAGGTGTTGGGATATGATAACCAACTTGGACACCCCATTTAGAAGGTGAAAATGCTTTATAAATAGGAGTTATGGTGGTAGAAAGGTGATATGATGAGTTAGAGTAAAAACTCTATTTGCAAGTGTTGAAGGAGTGAGGATTGAAGAGGAGAAAGTGTAACAAGCCATCTCTTGTTAACCCAAAATTAACCAACTTAGTCATCATTAAGACTAAAGTCATGATTAGCATAATCAAAGTTAAACAAGTAATAATCAATGGGTAAATGCACAAAGTTGAGTCCACTTAAGGTGGAAGTTTCAGACTTAGGCAAAAACGCACAATTAGAAAAAGTGAAACGAGATCTCATTTTTTATGAAACGGGATCCAGTTTTGCTTCGGGACCCTAAACCAAAAGCGGGATCCCATTTTCTAGAAACAAGATCCTATTTTTCTTCGGGACCCCAAACTAAGAGTGGAATCTTATTTTCTAGAAATGGGATCCCGTTTGATCTCGTTTCATAAAGGGATAAAATATTAAAAAAACAAAACGGGATCCCGTTTCTTAAAATTTGAATTTTCGGCCTAGTTTTTGCTATGGGTTTCAGGTTGGAAAAGAGGCCTAGGGAGTCGACGCTTAGCTTTGTACCTACTTTGAACTGCAACTTGAAGGTCATGTATGTGTCACAAGAAAATAGTAACTTTAGGCATATGCCTGAAGACCTTTTTGCAGAATTTTTTGATGAAATTAAAACCCATTATAGATGAGACAGTGTAGATTCCAAATATGTAATTTTTTTTACAATTGGATTATTTTTTCTATTTTTCAATTAATTTCTAAATAAATAGGTCCATAAACTTGAATTATCAGGGTTTTTTAGTATTTTAATAACTTTTTATTAAAATAATTTTTTGAAAAACAAATTATACGAAAGAGTACTTCAGACAATTCTTTTCAATTTGAAAAAAAAATTCAAAAAATGATAAGTTTAGGTCATCTTATGCGTGACGTACATGACGATTTTTCAAAACACCAAATATGACCAATAAAAATTAACATAAAAATATTCAATAAAAAATTACAAAAATATAGAAAGCGTGGTTAAGTGAGTTACAAATATTTTCCAAAAGGATTTAGAAAAATATGATTATTTAGGTCAAAATATGGATGACGTACACGTGCATGGTATAGTTAAAAAAAGTGACTTTTAAACATTGGTTTTTAGAAACACCTATTGAAAATCAATTTGTATCATCTAGGTATTCAAATAAATTATATATTTGGAAACTAGACTCCAAGTACTACATTTTATGATTAGTGACTTTATTTAAGATTCCATCTCTAAGTGCTTCAAATTTTAAGGTCAAATGTGACAAATTCTAAAAATCAGGAAAAACACTTCCACTTTTTGGCCAAAAAGTGGACTCAACTTCTTGCACACACCCCAATATCATAATCAAAATTGATATGTATATCTTTTTTGGACATTTCAAAACTAAAATTTACAACATTTCCAAGATATCATATTAGTGATTTACTTTCACTATACATTTACAATGTTTTGCTCATAGCATCAATGATAAATTACACATAATATTGACTATCAAGTAATATAAGAGAATGTATTGTATCTGAAACTTTGACATCTATCTTCATAAGTCTTGGCATGTCTTCTTCTTGGGAAGGAGAGCATCACTTGAGTGCTTTTCCTCCAACCACAGACCGACAGTCCCCTACACAACTTCCTACCTGGAAGCGGCCCTACCCTTCACAAAGGGAATAGATATAAGGAACCAATTGGTTTTCCATCTGAGTATTTAGTGTTGTGTCCTTTATAATACTTCATGAATACAACTATAGATCCACTCTAACTATGTATGACACTACTGGAAGCATTATGCTATCTAGAGCACAGTGAACCAATTAATGCATGTAGAGACAGATGTATTACTTTGGCCAAAGATTTATATACATGACATTTTGCAATGAACACAGTCGAATGTTCATACACCTCGACTCAACTTAGAACCCGTCTCATCCTACAGTGTTCAATTTTGACCTTTCTTGGTCATAAAAGAAAAGGTGGGTTCAATTCACCCCTAGTCCCTCTATCTTGGACTTTCGACTCCGATCCTGGGAGTGCATTCATTAAATGTATTTTTTCTTTTGCAACAGGGAATTTGTGACTCCACGTCACTCTATTCCCATTCATTCTTGCTTAGTTTGTATGTTCAAGGTTTCAGTTTTAAATAGACCATCCCCGGTCAAAATTTCTATGGTTGCCTTGGTTTCAAGGTTTTCATCGATTCACATTGACTATAACACTTGCCAATATAGACTATTAAGTCAACAATGTTAGGTAGACCTTCGATCAAAGTGTTCAAATGGGTTCTTGAAACCCCATGGCTTATCCATGTAGAACTACCATACCATAGAGAGACGCATGCATAATACATTTTTAACAAATGAATTATCATACTCATTTTCAAATTTTCTCCTATATGAAAAAAAAAAAAATGGTCGAGGGTTTCCCCTTGACATGCAAGATTTGGCATACACTTATTGCAGCCTAAGCAAGGTTGTCATCATTAAACTAGTTTTACCCCACGGTTTAAAGAGTCATATTACTCTTCCAATAAATATAAATAGTTTACTCCTAAAAGAAAGATGTTATCTTTCATAAAGACTCAAGTGTTTCTTTTCCCCTTAAGTGTCTCAAATGCCTCAATGGCTTAGACACTACCAAAGCTAAGGTTTTTATGAAAAATATTTCACTCATTTTGCATGGATATCAACCAAAATAACAGGCTCATGGGTTTGCTTTGCACTGCCAGCAGCCAAATCGAAGGATATTATTCATATATAGTGAGTATGGCACTCGGCCTACTCAAAAGATATTAACATTAATGAGTATGGCTCTCGACCTACTCGAAGGAGTTATCAAATCTTTCAATGATTACAAGTAATATCATTTTCTCTTAGCCATATCAACTTTGAGAACATGAGATTGCTATAGCAGTGCTCCAATCCTTTCAGCCGTTTAGCCTGAGCAATAATATCAAGACATGAAGTTCTTTCATAAAAAAAGATCACATTATCTTTCATCCATTCAACCACGAGGGCCATATCACAATTATCAAACATTTTAAAATCTTCATAAAGATAATATAGACTACATTTAACCATGGCATGGCTACCATTCTTGGCCTAACGAATGCATCTGCATCCTGTAGATAAACATGACTATATTAAATAGTCTTACCTAAGTTGGTTTCGTAGCTGACCATGTTCAGCTAGGAGTACATATCTTTCGAGGACGTTGCGAGTGCCTCTCGTGAGCTCACAACCAGCATTGTGCTCCTCTGTATCTTTTCCCCCATCGACTCTAAGGACAACCAAAAATAAAAACCACAATAACAACCATATGACAAGAACTAAACTCTTTCTTGCATGCTATTCTCCCAATACCCACGTAATCCGCCACCTTCGAAGTGGGTGTGGGTTTTAGCGGTGGGCATATCTTGCCACCCATGGGTTTGAAGACTCCATGATATCCATATTACCTCTCATTTGGGAGTCATGTCAAATATTTGAGCTTGTGATAAGCTCTACCGGTGTTACCACTCTCTCCACTCATCATGGATAGTGGTACGGTTGGTAACAAAACATAAAATCTTATACCACAAAGTGTTCGACCACTAAAAGAAATTAGATATGTCTCACATATTATCATTTATAATGAAATGATACTATAGGGATATTAAAATAATCTAGGATATTACCTAGTTATGTTATCATTGTAAAGGTGGTAACATTAACGTGCTATTATGGGGTTGAGTCTTACTCCCCCGCTTCGCTACATTAGACTTTAGATAAGATATTTAAACAATAAAAACAAGGTCTAATAAAGAAATAGATACGCAAACATAGGAAAACTCAACATCCACACAAGATACTATCAACTACATGAACGTTCTAAGAACATTACTTAGTTGATTTGACATAAATAATGTCAAGGAACCTTAATTCGACTTTACCGACAATAGTCGAATCGAAATCAACTTGCAAAGAAAAAGACTTAAACTCACCCTGTCTTACATGGGTTCACGAATAATCAATTCAATACTCAGATGGCATTCTAATATTTTCTAAACATCTATTTCCTTCTCCCTTGGTGATACTCTCCTTCCATCTTCGAGGAAAGATTCTTTTCCTAGTTACACTCACAACCACATAATCATGATCAGTGTATCATCGTTTAATTCATAAATCATTATAATAAAATAATCTTAGCAATAAGTAATCTCATGCTTAATATAAATATAAATCAATATCTATGTAATCAATGATTTCACTTGATATTTTCCAAAAACATCAAATCATTAATCTAAGATTAATTATCTTGTTTACCACATAAAAGTAAGATTAGGCTAAATCAAAAGTTGGGTATGTAATAGAAAGGAACCTGATTGTATGTAATCTTTGTTTATGAAGGTAAAATAGAATTGAGCCTCTCTTCTTGGTGGAGTTTTTCTTGAAAGGGTTTCTCCATGTAAATAATGTGTAATGTGTTTGCTCTTCTGTTCCATATTTTCTGTATTGTTGATTTATTTTCTTGGAATCTCCATTTGGTTATATACTAGCAAGATCATATTTATAATTGAATTTAGATTTTGATATATAGTAGTTACCTTCATTTCTAACATTTGGTATTAGAGCCTGGCTAGGTTTACTTCTTGGGTGGAAGTGTGAATGTTTTCTAATCTATAGTGGGAGTTCTAGTTAAATTTGTTTTGTAGATCTGTGTGTAGAAGCCATGGCTACCTCCTCATCTTGTTTGGATATTGAGAAGTTTAATGGAACTAGTTATGAGCTATGGAAGCTAAAAATGGAGGATCTTCTAGAGAAGAGAAATCAATGGCATGTTGTATCAAAGGAAAGTTGCCCACCGGGTGCTAATTAAGACATCTATGAAAAGTTGGATAAGAAAGCTTGAGGGACCATCTAGCTTTGTCTTTTAGATTCTGTTTTGTTAAATATAGTTGATGACCCTATGGCATATTTATTATGGAAATGATTAGGTGAGATATACTAAGAAAAGAGTTTGGTAAATTAGTTATATTTAAAAATAAAATTATTTTCTCTTAAAATCAAGGAAGGTGATTAGATAGTAGAGCATTTGAATGCATTTACTTTGATTTTGAGTTAGCTTCTATTTATGTTAAGATAGATGAAGAATATAAAGTGTATTATGCTTCTATCTTCTTTGCCTAAGTCATGGGAGAACATGATTCTTTCCTTTAGTGAGCTACCTTTTAGATACTTCAAAGATGGAAAATATTGTTGCAACTTTGTTGTTAGAGGAAATGAGGAAGAAAGGCACTTCAGAAAGTTCAAACGATGCTCTCCATGTCAGGGGAATGTCCAAGGAAAGATGATCTAAGGGAGATTAGAAGGGGCCTAAGGACAAGTCCAAGGGCATATCTAAGACTTTGGGCAAGAAGAATAGAGTGAAGTGCCGAAACTATGGTAAAAGGGGACATATGAAGAAGGAACACAAAAAAAAACACAATGAGATTCCACCATAAATAAATCCTCTCAATTAGGTGATGTAGCTCTTCATGTAATATTATATTTAACGAACATTGTTTGATTGATTTAGGATGTTCCTTTCATATGACTCCTCATAAGAAGTGGTTTATTACATATGAAGAATATAATGGAGGAGAAGTGTATCTTGGGGACAACAGTTCATATTTGATAGTTGGATAGGGTAAGGTATAGTTGTGTTTTAGTAATGGAAGGTTAAAAATCCTCCCTGGTGTTTTACATATTCTTGGATTAGCTAGAAATTTAATTTTGGTATCTAAATTGAATAATTTAGGAATACACATAACATTTAATAAGCATGGTTGTCGAATGGTGAGAGGGAGTTTGGTGATAGTGAGAGGGACAAGGATGGGAACTTTGTTTAGGTTAGATGCCGCCACTATTTTTAACTCTACCAATGTAACTGAGAAAACTGAAAATACATGTATGTTGTGGCATCATAGATTGGGCCACATAAGTGATATTGCTTTAAAAACCATTTTTAAATAAGAAGTTGTTAGATGAATTTTCTTATTCTAATGAGAATTTTGATTTCTATGAACATTGCATTTGGTAAACAAAACAAAACATCTTTTCCTTCAAGTAGTAATAAAGCTAAGAGTAAATTACAAATTATTCATTCGGATGTATTTGGTCTTGTGGATATTGAATCTATTGGAAAATCTTGATATTTTGTGTCCTTCATTGATGATGTTTTAAGATTTACTTGGATTTATTTTATGAGACATAAATATTAAGTTTTCACTAAGTTTAAGGAATTTAAATCCTTAGTTGAAAAACAATAAGATTGTAAGATAAAAGTTTTAAGATCTGACAATGGAGGGGAATACTATTCTAAGAAATTTGATGAGTTTTGCAAGCATGCAAGTATTTTTAGGTAGAAGACTACTCCGTGTATACACCTAAAATTGGCTCATGCCGAATTAAGTAAATATTTGAATATTTATCTTCATTCTTATTTTCTTCTGTCCATTAAATAAATATTCTAAGTTTATTTGATTGGTTCATTATCCCATCATTAAATAAAAATTAATTTATTTAATTAAATTCCCTAAATTCTTCTAATGTCTCACATAATTAAATAATCCTACATTATTTAATTAATCCTAAATCCCTCTATCCTAAGTCCTAATTCCATAAATCCACCTCACCTTTCCACCTCACCTCTTCCACCTCACCATGTTGCACATGTAATTAAATATTTTAAATATTTAATTAGCTAATATTCCCTCACCCACATGTCCTATTTATCCTCTAGTCAAAATTAGTTAACTCATCAATCAAATCAATTAACTAATTAGTCAATTGAGTTCACTGGTCAATCTATTCTGTTGACTCCTCAATCAACCTAGTTAACTGATCGATCAATTCAGTCAACTCCCCAATTGATTCACTTAACTGATTAGTCTATTCTGTTAACTCTTCAATCTATTTAGTTAACTCCCCTATTGATGGAGGGGTAAATCATAAAACACACAATAACAAAAATTGAACACAGAGAATAGAACTTTTTTTTATTGATCTGGGCAACTCATTACATTACAGAAGCTTAATTACAATAAGAGGAATCAGTCCTCCATAAGCTGCAACACACTACAACTACCATCACCAGGCTCTGGAATCTTCCGCCTTTTGTAACCCCCAAATTAGCTAGGGTTTCTATTTTCCCGCCTATTCTTGACTCTACACTTGCCCCCTTAACTCCACTACCCCCCAGGGTTCCCCAAAATGGTTATTAATAGCCTTTTTGGCGGCCAACAACCTAATTTTGAAATTTGCATCTCCCTCCAAAAATAGGTCAACTTCCGGGGGCCATAACTTTTGATCCGGGTGTTTGATTGACGAACCGTTTTATGCGTCAGAAAACTTGCGGAGTGCTCTACGTGCTAAGAACCAGCTTTGCTGGTTTTGACCATTTTTGGGCCCATAAGGGGCCGTTTACTGGCTCAAACCTAGATTTGAATAATTTTCAGGTATTTTTCAGGAAACAGAAACTTTAATATCTTTCAGCTCGGAAATGATCTTTGTGTGATCCCTTCGCCAAAGGTCTTATATTTCTGTTATGTAACTTCCTGTAAATTTTGACTTCATTCCGTGCCCAAATGCAAACTTTCTAAAAATAGCAGGTTACTATTTTTAGCAGTTTAGAAAAACTGAAAGTTCTACATCATTATTCAGGCGATTATGGGACCAGAACCACAAACTTTGAGAAGAAATGGGAAGAACATCAACAATTTTGAAACACATCTTTTTTTGGGTATGCAAGATTGCCCTTACACCACTGGATGCTCCTGCATTAGACACTCAGGGTAATTTGAGAAGTGATCCTGTCACGTCTCATGTGTTTGTGTGAGGAAAACCCAAACGGTCAACCTCTGCCTTAGACAACCAAGAAGAATCTTCAACATGCCTTCCTTTCCATTTCACCAGATATTCTTCATATTGCCTATTCTGAGTACTTCTTCCCACACAGCTATCCAAGATCTCTTCTATCTCCTCCATTGAAGTAGATGCCAGAATACTCCACTGCACTTCTGTTGGTCCATCCTCTGTTCCACCTTCATGATATTCTGATAAATCAGCAATGTTGAAAACAGGGGAAATATTGATCCCACTCGGTAGCTCTACCTCATATGCATTTCCTGAATCATGCTTCTTCAGGATTCTGCATGGTCTAAAGTTCTTCATTTTCAACTTATTGTATGTTCCAATTAGGAACCTTTCTTTTCTCAAGTGAACCATGACTTCATCTCCTACCTAGAATTCCTTATATCTCCTCTTCTGATCTACCTTAGCCTTGTACCAAATATTCATTTTATTAATGTGCTTCCTCACTTCTTCATGCAAATTCTTCAGATGTTCTGCAAAGTCTTCAGCTTCGGCACTTGTCTTTTCTCCGTTGTCTAGCTTCCTTAACTCAGAAGCATTTCTTGGGCTATTGCCATAGACAATCTAGAATGGTGATTTACCAGTACTCCTATTGATAGAATTGTTGTAAGCAAATTCTGCCTGTGGTAAAATCAAATCCCATCCCTTAGGCTTATCCCCTACTAAGCATTGTAGCAGGTTACCCAAACTCCTATTCACCACTTCAGTTTGTCCATCAGTCTGTGGATGGTGTGCAGAACTGAACTTCAAATCTGTCTTCAACTTCTTCGACAATGTCCTCCAAAAATAACCAACAAACTTGGTATCTCGATCTGAAACTATGCTCTTTGGTAGACCGTGTAGTCTCACCACCTCTCTGAAAAATAATTCAGCAATATGAACAACATCATTAGTCTTCTTGCAAGGAATAAAATGTGCCATCTTCGAGAATCTATCCACCACCACAAAAATGGAATCATGTCCTCTCTGTGTTCTTGGTAAACCAAGAACAAAATCCATACTGATATCATCCCATGGCTTCTCTGGTATAGGTAATGGCTGATATAGACCTGTGTTCTGACTTGCTTCTTTTGCCATCTGACATACTCTACAACTCTACACAAATTTCCTCACATCCTGTTGCAACTGTGGCCAATAATAATTTTCACCAACAATAGCAATGGTCTTATCTCGACCAAAGTGTTCGGCCAATCCTCCACTATGCTTCTCCTTAATCAGGTTCTCTCTCATGGAACTCCTTGGAATGCACAACTGGCTTCCTCTAAACAACATGCCATCTTGGATTATGAAATCCAACCATTTTGTCCTGTCCAAAGTAACAGGTTCCAAACAAGCTTTCCAGGCCTCTACAAAATCTGGATCCTCAACATACAAACTTTTGAGCTCATCAAACCCGACAACCTCTATCTTCATTTCTGTCAACAAATTTTGCCTTCTGCTTAAGGCATCTGGAACTTTATTGGACTTCCCACTCCTATGCTTCAAAACAAAAGTATAGCTCTGTAAAAACTTAACTCATTTTAAGTGCCTTTGATTCAACTTTCCTTGATTATTAAGATACTGCAAAGCCTAATGATCAGTATATAAAATAAACTCTTTTGGCAACAAATAATGTCTCCATTTCTTCAAAGCCTGAACTATTGCATAAAACTCCTGATCATAAACAGAATACTTTTTCTTGGCATCATTAAACTTCTCACTAAAATAGGCAATGGGCTTACCTTCTTGGCTCAAAATGGCTCCTATACCACTACCACTAGCATCACAATCTACCTAAAATACCTTATTAAAATCTGGAAGTGCCAAAATAGGTTGTTCTACGACTTTTTGCTTTAATGTATCAAAGCTCTTGTCTGCTCCTTTAGTCCATCTAAACTCTTTTCTATCCCCTCTCATTGTCTCAGTTAGGGGTGCACAAATACTACTAAAATTTCTGATAAACTTTTTGTAAAAACTTGCCAAACCATGAAAAGATCTTACCTCCGTTGCACTCCTTGGTGTAGGCCATTCAATGATAGCCCTTACTTTTTCTGGGTCCATCTTAAGACCTTCCTTTGAGACAACAAATCCCAAGTATACCAACTCCTTCTTTGCAAAACTACATTTTTTTAGATTAATCAGCAACTTCTCCTCCCTCAGCTTCTCTAGAACTCTTCTGATATGCATCAGATGCTCATCCCAAGTCTTACTAAAAATCAAAATATCATCCAAATAAACAATAACAAAACTTCCCAAAAATTCTTTCAGTACCTCGTTCATGAGCCGCATGAATGTGCTCGGTGCATTGATTAGCCCAAATGGCATGACTAACCACTCATACAAACCTTCCTTTGTCTTGAAGGCTATCTTCCATTCATTTCCTTCTCTGATACAGATCTGGTGATACCCACTCTTCAGGTCAATTTTCATGAAATACTTGGCTCCACTTAAACAATCCACGATGTCATTCATTCTTGGCAATGGAAATCTATACTTGATAGTTATCTTATTGATGGCTCGAGAGTTTGTACACATCCTCCATTCTCCATCCTTCTTTGGTGCTAGTACTGCATGTACATCACATGGACTTAGGCTCTCCCTTATCAGTCCCTTCCTCAACAACTCCTAAACTTGTCTGTTCAGCTCTTCATTCTCTGCAGGGGTCATTCTGTGGGCTGCCTTGTTTGGCAAACTGGCTCCTGGTATCAAATCCATTTGATGACTTATCTTTCTTATTGGTGGTAAACCTTCTAGTACATTATTAGAGATAATGTCCTGGAACTCTTCCAACATATCTGAAACTTTTGCTGGTACATCTTCACAGTTCTCTTGACTAATCTTAGGAATCAATGCAAAGCAATGACGCTCATGCTTCATACCCTCCAAAAATTTCCTACCATCTACCAGGCAAATTCTGGCAGTACTACATACCTTTTCTTCCACCTCCTTCAAGGGCTTCAACTTATGACGAACTCCATCCTTTGTTAGGGAATATGTGTTTGCACGGCCATCATGGACAGTGCTCCTATCATACTGCCACTTCCTCCCCAACAGCATATGACATGCATCCATCAGTATGATATCACACAACACCTCATCATGGTAATCACCAATCTTGAACTTCACTAAACACTACTCATTAACCAAAGCTCTATGGTCCTTCTACAACCATGCAATCTGATATGGATGCGGATGCTTTCTTCTTGTCAACTTCAACTTGTCAACCATCTCCTCTGAAACAAGATTATCAGTGCTTCCACTGTCAATAATAATATCACAACACTTACTTTCACATTTGCACCTTGTGTGGAATAAACTCTTCCTCTGATTGGGTTCTTTCTCCTCATTCAACAAGGTTCTTCTAACAACTAGGGTTTCTCCCCTTTCAACATCTTCAGAATGCTCAGAATGTGCATCTTCATCCACATGTGCAACTCGTGCATTGCCTTCAGGTCTTCTATTTGTCCTTCCTTGATGTTGCGAACACTCGTATGCTCGATGCCCTTCTTCCCCACATTGGAAACAGGTTCCTCTAAAACCTCCTCTTCTGGGTCCTTGCCCAGGTCTACCTCTTCCTCTTCCTCTTTGCTCACCATTGTTCTGGTCACGAGGGCGGTAGGTGTTATCCCCTATTTGATTTCGATTGGTGCCTGCTTCTTCACTATTCTTTTGATCTTCATTATGACCTCCATAGGGTCTTCCACCAGTCCTTCCACCTTGACCTCTTCCCCTTTGCTTGCTATCAAATCTTTTTTTTAGCTTCTCTTCCACCTTCAGGGAAAACTGGTATGCATCTTCTATGGTGGTCATTCTGACCAGGCTCAACTCCTCTTGAATACTCGGCCTCAACCCATTAATGTAATGAGCTACCTTATCCTTGTTGGGCTCTGCATGGCCTGTCCTAATAGTAATTTTATAAAACTCTTATGTATACTCCTTGATAGACTTGTTACCTTGCTTCAGTCCTTGCAGCTTCTTCAACAACTCCATCTCATAGTCCACAGGAATGAACTGCTTCTTTAGTTTCTCCAACATCTGATCCCATCTGGTGATCTTTCCTTTTCCTCTTCTGTTCCTCTCTAATTGGACCTCCTTCCACCAAATATTGGCATGGCCCTTCAACTTTGTTTTTGCAAACTTAACCTGATCTGGGTCCTCCATATCTTTATACTCAAAATACTCCTCCATGTCATTGATCCAATCTATAAGCTGTTCTGGATTCAAATCTCCAGAATATGTAGAAACTTTGATCCTGGGCCTCTTTCTGATCTTTGAAATGGCCCTCAAAAAACTAACTTCTGCAGGATCTTCGACAGCTTCTTGTTCTTCCTCAAATAGCTCTTCTTCAGCTTCATCTTCACTTTCTTCTCTCGTCCTCGGCTCAAACCCTCTTCGTAGCTCCTCTTGCAATGTATCAATTTGCCTTTGTAGGGCTCTAAAACCCTCTTCCATCAAAGCATTCCTCCCAACACGATTTCTTCGTGGAGGCATCTTGGTCTCCGCAGCAAACCCACAACCTCAGGTCCTGGTGCAAATTGCCTCACAGTCGACGATCTATCTACACACTTAGGAAAACTTGGCTCTGATACCACTTGATGGAGGGGTAAATCATAAAACACACAATAACATAAATTGAACACAAAGAATAGAACTTTCTTTTATTGATTTGGGCAACTCATTACATTACAGAAGCTAATTACAATCAGAGGAATCAGTTCTCCACAGGCTGCAACACACTACAGCTACCATCACCAGGCTCTAGAATCTTCCACCTTTTGTAACCCCCAAATTAGCTAGGGTTTCTATTTTCCCACCTATTCTTGACTCTACACTTGCCCCCTTAACTCCACTACCCCCCAGGGTTCCCAAAAATGGTTATTAATAGCCTTTTTGGCGGCCAACAACCTAATTTCAAAATTTGCATCTCCCTCCAAAAATAGGTCAACTTCCGGGAGCCATAACTTTTGATCCGGGTGTCCGATTGACGAACCATTTTATGTGTCGGAAAGCTCGTGGAGTGCTCTACGTGCTAAGAACTAGCTTTGCTAGTTCTAACCATTTTCGGGCCCTTACGAGGCCGTTTAGTGGCTCAAACCTGGATTTGAATAATTTTCAGGCATTTTTTGGGAAACAGAAACTTTAATATCTTTCAGCTCGGAAATGATCTTTGTGTGATCCCTTCGCCAAAGGTCTTATATTTCCGTTATGTAACTTCCTGTAAATTTTGACTTCATTCCGTGCCCAAATGCAAACTTTCTAAAAATAGCAGGTTACTATTTTTAGTAGTTTAGAAAAACTGAAAGTTCTACATCATTATTCAGGCGATTATGGGACCAGAACCATAAATTTTGAGAAGAAATGGGAAGAACATCAACAATTTTGAAACACATCTTTTTTGGGTGATGCAAGATTGCCCTTACACCACTGGATGCTCCTGTATCACCTATTGCATGATGGAGCTTGGACACTTGTCCTCTTTCTATTCGCGCACATTCCTCAACCATCCTCAACCGTTGATCTTCTTATTTCTTCTCAATCATTGATCTCTTCTCTTTTGAGTGTATAAGTTGAACTTTATTCCTCAATTTCTATCATCCAAGCTTTTAGTACAATTACTCTGTCGAATTACTAGCGCGCCTTTGGCACCCCATTACTATCCATTTGCTTGAGATCACCCCATTTCTTTTAAGCTCATCTTCATAGCACATTCATATCACAGCCATTCTATTTCTTGTCATCTTCAATAAGCAAGGGAGTTTGTACTTCTGAGGGCTTCATCACAATCAAGATCAAGAACAGATAGGCAAACAATGGAAGCCGCAGGATAACAAGGTTTGTGAGATTTGTGCTTTATTTATTCAATCTTGTTATTTGCATATTTCATTGTGTTATTGGGTTTGATATGCTTATTTATTTCATCCAATTTTCCTGATAACACTCCGTACACTCAATAAAATGGGGTGATAGAAAGGATGAACCAAACAATTGTGGAAAGAGCTGGAAGTATGTTCAGTGGTTCAAAGTTGGATAGATGCTTTTGGGCAAAATCTGTGAGTGCTACTTGTTACTTGTTAAATAGATCTCCTTATAAGGCTCTTGATTTGACACCTTATGAAGTGTGGACAGGTAAGAAACCTTTTGTTTCCCATTTAAGGATTTTTAGATGTAAGGCTTATGTTTACGTGCCTAATTTAGAAAAGTGTTCTAAGTTGGATCCAAAGGTAGAAAGGTGTATTTTTATTAGATATGGTGAGAATGTTCAAGTATATAAGCTTTGGAATCCACTAATCAAGAAAGTTATCTATTCTAGAGATGTGATTTTTAGGGAAGTTAGAGATATTTTTGACTTTGAACAACCAAAAGATAAAGAAAAGAAAATGAGAGTGCACTTTGAGATTAAGCAAGAAGATGTATCTTAGGAAGAACAAAGAGATTAATTTCGGGGATGAGGAGGAAGAAGAAGAGGGTTCAAATGAAGAGAGTTATGAGAAAATTGAAGAGATTAGGGAAGATAACCAAGAAGAAGTTGAGTAAGTTCAACAACAAGAAGAGCCTTGTACTCCTATTCTCAGGAGATCCACATGACAATAGAATATAGTTGATAGGTATAGCTCACCAGGTCTCCATTGTATATTTGCTTTATTGAGTACTGATGATGAACCTAGATCATATAGGGAAGCTATCCTTGTAAATGATAGTGAGTCTTGGAATCAAGTCATGTTGGAGGAGATGATGGCCTTAGACTCTTATGATACCTGGGGATCTTGTTCATTTTCTCAAAGGAAGGAAGGCCATTGGATGTAAGTGGGTCTACAAGAAGTTTGGAGCAAATGATTCATTAGAGAAGTACAAGGTCAGACTGTTGGCCAAGGGCTACTCCTAGAGAGAGGGAGTTGATTTTGGTGAAATATTCTCTCCTATTATTAAATTATTCTCAATTAGATTTATTTTATCCATAGCTACTGCTAATGCAAATTTTAAATTGAATAGATGGATATTAAAACAATACTTAGAAGAAGAAATTTATATGCAACAACCTAAAGGTTTTGAGGTAAAAGGAAAAGAACACTTGGTTTGTAGGTTAAAATGTTCTCTTTATAGTTTAAATCAATCACCTCGAATGTGGTATCAAAAATTTGATTCATTTATTTTGAAGTTGGGTTTTGTAAGAAGTGAAGAAGATCACTATGTTTACATTAGATGTATTGATGATCTTGTTATGTCAGAAAAATTCACCCTTGGGGGCTTTTTTTCCTTTTAAGGTTTAGCTCCCGGGTCTTTAAATTGCATTTAGAGCATCTTGCATGATAATTCAGACTCCCGATGAGAAAACCCTTGGGCCTTGTGACAAATGGGACCCAAGGGGGACTATTTTGATGATCCCAGAACAAAGACAGGGGGGTGGACTTGGGCGCTAGCGCCCTAGTCCAGCCCTATTTTGGGTTTGCCCTAAATTCAAATGTCAGGTTTGTGACCATTATTTGGGTCCCAGGCTAAAATCATAAGTTTTAATTATGACATTCTTGGCGGTAATCTTTATAGTTGCATATATAAACATATGTAGGTTATCATTTAGAGACTATAAAATGTTTATGATTGTGAGCTATTGGCATACTTGTGATTTTCATTGTGTTGCAAAGCATAGCATTGTTATTGTGTTTATTTTTGCAGGTTGGATTACATCTTCTCGTCATGGCATTGAAGAGAATCTTCCTTCCATGAGAGCTTCATCATCAAGGTGACATCTATTGTGTTTTATCATCATTATCATTTGGAGTTTTGCCTCTATCTCGCGGGATACACACTCTCATCTAACAACGATGTTTGAAAGACTTGAATATCTCTCTGGGGCTTGACCGAGGCAAGCCTCTAAACACCACAACCCCCTCCCACACTCCTTGTGATTGCAGGTCATAGGTATTGAATCCAGAGAAAGTTGAGTTGTAGGGAAGATTAGAGGACATTGAAGATTCAAGATCTGAAAAGAAGCAGACACTGTGCAAGATTTTGGGACATGGGTGCTATCAACATTATCCTCCACATCTAAAGCTATAGAATTAGACTAGACAGTGATAATCAGGGTTTTGTAGAGCTTCCGACATCCGGCAAAAGATTCCTCAGTGGACTAGGGCACCATCAACAGTGTCTTGCACATATGAATTGCCAGAAATTGAAAGTACAGTGGAGATCAATGTCGAAAGGAGATCAGGATTCTATAGAAAAAGTTACATCTTGGACTTGGGCGCCATCACCATTGTCCCTGACATTTCTATTTTCTTGACTGCGAAAAACAGTGAGTGAAGGTTCTCTACCCTTTGTCTTATTTCAATAGCATCTGTCGTAATTTATTTACTTACTATTTTGCTGAAATTAGGGTTTCAAGAGTATAAAAGAATTAATTAGAGACATTGTGTGATAACTTCTAAATTTCCCAGCATTCCCTTGTGGCAAACCAACTTGATAGGTGACTCTCCTCTCAAGTGGAGAGGCAACTCGGTTGAAAAGCCCTTAGAATGTTTAGTGGAAAGGAGGATTCAAACTAAAACCCTCAAAACAAAACTCCCCCTCTTTTCTCATTAAACATTTTGGTGAACCCATGTTTTTGGACTTGTTGGCACCTTACTGAGTGTTTTTTGACAAATTTGCATTCATTCATTCTATTGCATTTGAAAAATTACAAAAAAATGATTTTTTTTGAAAAATCCAAAAAAATTGGCATATTAGGCTAACATTTTTGTAAAATTTGAATTAATTGGCATCTAATTTAAATTAATTTTTGTTATTTTCATTGGATAAAATTTAAATTACAAAAATTCATCATTTACAATTCATTTACATTGCATTTGCATGCTTGATTTGTTAAAAATTGCTTGAAAATTGTGCATTTTTCATAAAAACCTAGTTTTACATGAGCTAGGGTTGTAGTCAAAATCTTGTTTCAGATTTTACTACCTTTTTAAAACACTCATTAGGTCTGATTTCTATCTGTAGTGTTGCATCATAGTGGCCTCCTTGTGAAATTTCATGTCTAGGGTTTGAAAACTTGCATTTTTCACTAGATTTGGCCTTATCGTCTTGTTAGATTTTCACTCCAAGCATGTTGTAAGGGATTTTGATGTACTAATTAGTTGTTATTAGGGTTATTATTTACTGCCCCTTCTCAATTTCATTACAACACCCTTTCTTTTGGGCTTTTGCATTGAAATTGGGTGAAAATTTGCATATTTTTGATATCTTTGCACTAGGGTTTGATCTAGAGTGGCACTATAGGTGTGTTGTAACAGATTTTTTGTCATAAGGTGGCTGTTATTACTGATATAAGTTGATTTACATCATCATTTTCTTTACAACAGTGGTTTCCCTACTCTTTTGCATTGAGATTTGGTGAAAAATCACATATTTTGGCCTATTTTCACTAGGTTTTGATTCACCGACTCTCTAGAATTACTTCAAAAGTGTGTTGTGAAAGGTATTTTTGCATTATTAGACTGTTATTAGGCATATAATTTACTCTCCATCTTGAAAATCTTTACAACACCTCTTCTGTCATTCATTTGCATTGAAAAAAGTTGAAAAATCAAGCATTTTAGGTCATATTTACACATAGTTTTGCATTTACTTTTTGCATGTCTTGTCTCATTACATCTTATTGGACATTGATGTTACAATAAATTTTATTATGGCACCTTCATACTATTGTTCTTTGGTATCTTTACATGCATATGTCAAAAACTTTGAGAGTTTCTAAAAATTTCTTAATATGAATCCTCATGTTCTCACTTATATACAAGCTATATATCACAAGGATATATTTAAATGCTCTTCATTTGAAATACTTGACTATATATTTGATTTTTACAACTTCATATCTCTCATGAATACATACCCTTCAGTCGTAGAAGATTTGACAAAACACATTGAGAATGATGAGTGTGAAACTCCTCTTAATGCCTTGGAATTAATAGCTCAAACGTGTGATGACGACATAAAAAATGATTTCTCCTATGAAGATATACTAGCACAAGAGGATGAAATAATTGACACATTCCTAAACATTACCCTACCCTCTTTGGAAAATGAAACATTAGTGGATAGAGGGCTTCCTCTCAAGAAGGATTCTTCATGGGTAGAAAAAGACAATTCACCTATTGATCATATGGTGCATGAGGCCTCTATGGATAATCCATTAGTTCTTTCACCTTTGATTGAAAACTCAAGAACCTTATATGAGAAGACTATGGATAGCCCTATTAATGTTGGGTGTGATCGAAAAGAAAACAATGTTAATTCAATATTCATTAATAGACTTTGTAGCAATATCCCTAAGATGGTTGTGCGAGGGGCACCTAGTTCACCTTCTTGCTTGAAACCGGTGATTACGGTTTAAGGTGCTCAACAACCACCTAGACACCTCAATCACATCTACAACTATGCAACACAAATCTCTCAAAGATATCAAGGTGTTCAAAGTGTGTCACAACAACCACACCACAATATGATTGCTCACACATACAACACCTGTAATAACAAGCAAAGTAAGCAAGCACCGCATGTGCCCGTCTCTCTACCATGTTCTCAACCTATGCTCCCTCTACCACCTCATCTTACTCATAAAAGTGGTCAAGAATATAATCTTTTTGAGTAGCTCCGTGCTACTCCAGCTAAGATCTCTCTTTGGGATTTAATACAAACATCACCTACATACCATGGAATGCTCCAAGAAGCTTTACAAAAGGTGATTGTACCACCTACTGCTAAGCCAAATGATGTTGCATCTCTATTGGATTGTATGAATGAGACAAAAATAGATATCCTCTTTCAACCACATGAAATACCATCAGCAAAAGATTAATATGATCCTCTTATAATCTTTGTCAATATAAATAAAAAGTTGATAAAGCGAGTTATGATTGACAATGGATTGACTCTTAATGTTTGTAGCATGGGCTTATTACACAAAATCAAGATTGACACCTCTTTAATCAAACTGGATAGGATTAGCATTCATGCCTTTGATAATGTTGGAAGACAATCTGTAGGCACGATAACTTTAATTGTAATGGTTGGACCTGTGACATTAGATACTCTTTTTCATGTTATGCCTATTCACTCTCATATAATATGATTCTCGGTAGACCTTGGATTCATGCCATGGGGGAAGTTCCATCTATCCTTCATTGATTAATAAAATTTGTTTATCAAAACAAGCTCCGCACCATAGAAGCTAATCCTGAACCAGATAGTTGTTTACATATTGAAATGCGAAAACAAGCTAACAATCATTCAAGTTTAAACAACTTACGAATGGATTCTTCATTGCATCTTGCCACAGATAATGTTGTGCGAGACTCTAAAGCATCGAATGCACTTTTTGGTGATGATTGGGGTTCATTAGATTTTAATCCTTGCGCTATAGGGTAATATAAACATAAAAACCCTGACACATCAAAAGTCACATCGATCTTGTCCAAGCAATCTTTTGAAGCACCTAAGAAAAATAAAGTCTCCTTGGTTGAAAATAAAGATAATACTCTCACTTAAATACTACAAATTATGAGACATATGAGGCTTCACCATCCTCTAAAGAAATGGACTCTCTCTATGGTCGTGGATTTCAAATATTGTACAAAAATCATGACTATGCAGGCAATGGATGTGGTGTAAATCAACAAGGAATCAGAGTACCTTTACAAGTTGCTGGAATTAACTACACGACCGGTATAGGATACCGCTCTTTGAAACCCATCAAAGCCTCTCATTGTCCTAAACTTAATGTTAATGCAATATCAACAAAATCAAATTAATATGTGAGATATCCTGAGCCAATAAGCCACAATTGTTATAGTGAATATTATAGTAGCTCTCAAGCGTGGCCTCTTCCTAGATATGTATGTTAAAAACATTGGGTTCTAACAGGTAAGTATTTCTAAGCCTTTACCTTCGTGTTGTGTTTCCCCCATGATGTGTTATGTGTTGTTAGGCCTCCTAGGATGGCCCTTGATTCTCTTGTAAGGTCTAGGATACTAGGAGACCGCCTCTATTGTGACCCTTCTTCTATTTGTATCATCATTCTTCTATATTGCCTCTCCTCTATTTTTACTGTTTGGTGTTACGCTTACGGACATAGCATTGCAGTTGGTGACTTGGGGGCACCCTCCTATGTGACTGTCCCTAGGGCACTTGTTCTCCTCTCTGATTTATTGTTTACCTTCCTCTAGTGTTTCCACCTAGCTGGTGGATGAAGAAAAACATATTATACTGATGTGAACTTTGTGTCCCTTTAGCGAGTATTCAAAAAATGGACCTAGTCCATACATGAAGACGAGGTTGTTACATATTATCTAATGTTTGGTTAGTGGAATCACTCCGTGTGATTTCTCTATCTTGATGTGGATGTCGATGTTATCTTATCTTGCTAACAACACTTTAACAATACTGCTGCTCTGCACGCTTTGTCTTTCGCCTTGCATGGCTCTTTCATATAGTTGATCATATGCATTGATTGTTTATCATAATCATTTGGACACTAACACCTTTCTTGTAGGAAATTATGTGTTTATGGGAACATTTAACAATCGTAAAGTACATTCCACCTCTCAGGGGCATGGGCTTTGTGAGAGCTTGTGTTCCCTTGTGTGTTTTCTTCCTACCTTAACGTGCTTGATATCGATACGTGATATCAACCATCTTAAGGTGGGGGCATATATAAGGTAAGCTGTATGCTTTAGATGATAGTAAAGCATGTTTGAACAATCTAAAAATCAATCACAATCATTTAAGCCCTATGCGGAGGCAGGATATCGAGCATATCCTTTTATCTTAAGCCCTCCTCGCGAGGCGGGGATGGTGTATTTCTCATAGAGAGTACACATCCTGTCATTTTCAAAATTCCTCATCGCTAGGTGGGGAGAAGTTATGTGACTAACTCAACCCTTAAGCGTGTTTTTGGCAATTGTTGTGGTGAAGCTCAATCATCGGTGTGTGCCTGTAATGTGCCCGAGATGGTGATGAACCTAGCAATAGTTTCACTCCATCACTTGTTTGCCATGTTTTCTCCATGTCTTCCATGTGTGTGTGTATGGCGTGTTTGTTCTCAAAGTGCAAGACCGGTGGTGATGAGCTCCTCTACACTTTGGGATTTTGTTTGGCATGTTTGTTCTCAAGGTGCAAGACCGGTGGCAATGAGCTCCTCTACACCTTGGAATTTTGTTTGGCATGTTTGTTCTCAAAAGGTGCAAGACCGGTGGTGATGAGATCCTCTACACTCTTTTGGGATTTGTTTGTTTACTTTCCTTGTACTTGCATTTTGCATTTCATATGGGAAAATAAAAAAGAAAATAATCACTGCATTCATTGTATTCTCTGTGCTCTACGTGTCTTCAATTCTGTCTTCTCTGTGTTTTGTGTGCTTGTTATTGTCTTCAATGTGTTTGGCATGTCTTCTCCATGCTTGGTGTGTTTGTTGTGTTTGTTGACCTTACTTTAATGCATCTATTGGCCTTGCCTTCATAATACATTAAAGTGGAGGATAAATGTTATGTCAGAAAAATGCACCCTTGGGGGCTTTTTTCCTTTTAAGGTTTACTCCTGGGTCTTTAAATTGCATTTAGAGCATCTTGATGATAATTCAGACTCCCAATGAGAAAACCCTTGGGCCTTGTGACAAATGGGACCCAAGGGGGACTATTTTGATGATCTCGGAACAAATACAGGGGGTGGACTTGGGCACTAGCACACTAGTCCAGCCATATTTTGGGTCTGCCCTAAATTAAAATGTCAGGTTTGTGACCATTATTTGGGTCCTAGGCTGACATCATAAGTTTTAATTATGAAATTCTTGGCGGGAATCTTTGTAGTTGCACATATAAACATATGTAGGTTATCATTTAGAGACTAGAAGATGTTTATGATTGTGAGCTATTGGCATACTTGTTATTTTCATTGTGTTGCAGAGCATAGCATTGCTATTGTGTTTGTTTTTGTAGGCTGGATCACATCTTCTCCTCATGGCATTGAAGAGCATCTTCCTTCCATGAGAGCTTCATCATCAAGGTGACATCTATTGTGTTTTATCATCATTATCATTTGGATTTTTGCCTTTAACCCTCAGGATACACACTCTCATCTAACAACGGTGTTCGGAAGACTTGAATGTCTCTCCGGGGCTTGACCGAGGCAAGCCTCTAAATACCACAACCCCCTCCCACACTCCTTGTGATTGCAGGTCATAGGTATTGAATCTAGAGAAAGTGGTGTTGCAGGGAAGATTGGAGGACATTGAAGATTTAGGATCCGAAAAGAAGCAGACATTGTGCGAGATTTCGAGACGGGCGCTATCAACATTGTCCTCCGCATTTGAAACTACAGAAACAAACTGGATAATGATAATCACGGTTTTGCAGAGCTTCTAACATCCAACAAAAGATTCCTCAGTGGATTAGGGCACCATCAATAGTGTCCTCCGCATTTGAATTGCCAGAAACTGAAAGTACAATGGAGATTAGTGTCAGAAGGAGATCAAGATTCTAAAGAAAAAGTTGCATCTTGGACTTGGGCGCCATCACCATTGTCCCTGACATTTCCGTTTTCTGGACTACAAAAAAATAGTGAGTTAAGGTTCTCTTCCCTTTGTCTTATCTCAATAGCATATGTCATAATTTGTAGATTTACTTACTGTTTTGCTGAAATTAGGGTTTTAATAGTATAAAAGCATTAATTAGAGACATTGTGTGATAACTTCTAAATTTCTCAGCTTTCCCTTGTGGCAACCCAACTTGATAGGTGACTTTCCTCTTGAGTAGAGAGGCAACTCAGTTGAAAATCCCTTGGAATGTTTAGTGGAAAGGAGGATTCAAACTAAAACCCTCGAAACAAAACTCCCCCTCTTTTCTCATTAAACAAATCTTATACTAATTGTTGCCTTGTATGTGGATGATATGTTTTTTTAGTAACACCAAGGGTATGATTAGTGAGATGAAAGCTCAACTCTTAGGTACATTTGAGATGAAATATATGGGGGTAGAAAGGTACATATTGGGAATGGAAATAAGAAGAGATTGGGCAAAATGAAAACATTGGTTATCACAGAGTAAATATGCTGATACTATTTTGGATAGATTTAGTATGCAAGATTACAAAGTAGTTAGAATTCCTTTACCAGTTGGCACTAAGAGTTCATTAGATATGTGTCCCAAGAGTGAAATGATTTAGAGGATATGTCTAATGTGCCATATGCTAGTGCTGTAGGTAGTTTGATGTATGTAATGGCAAACATTAGGCCATATATTGCCCAAGCAGTGGGAGTATTTAGCAGGTTATGTCTAACCCTCATAGAGAACATTGGAACTATATGAAAAGGGTGTTAAGATATTTGCGTGGTACTTTTGATTATTATTTGTTGTATTCTGGTACTAATAGTGTGGACAAGACATTGGACATATAGGGTTTTGTTGATGTAGATTGAGTAGGTGACTTAGATAGTCAAAGGTCAACTAGTGGGTATGTGTTTACTTTGTTTGGAGGAGCAATGAGTTGGATGAGTAAGAGGAAGCACATGGTTTCTTTATCCACTACTAAAGTAGAGTATATGGCTACTACCCATGTCTTTAAGGAGGTAGTTTGGTTACAAAGGTTGTGCACAAGTATTGGTTTTGATTGCAGGACTAAATTCAGATTGGCCGTGATAGCTAGAGTGCAATTTGTTCATGAAATGATTGCTAATAGATCGATAGAGCTAAGGAAGATTGACACTTAGAATAATGTTGTAGATTCACTTACTAAACATGTGAACAGAAATTTTTTTACATGGTGCAAGGAAGCCATGGGCCTTATTCCTAGTACTTAGTTGAATTATGTTTTTCTATGGATGTATTTATAATGTATGATGTGAAGTGGGAGAATGCTAGGATTAAGGTGCCCTCAACCTTGTAAATCCCATGTAATTAATTAATCCTAATATTATATGTAAATAATTCATTAGGGATGAGGTATTTAGCATCAAAAGTAATTATTATTACCATTAGGGTTTTACTAGTATGGTAATTAATTTTTACCGGGGGTCGATAATTAATTATTTACCGACAAGAAGTTATTATTTACTAGAAAGGAATCTTGGAGGTTAAGTTGGTTTTGGGTGACCAACTTCCCATGAGATTGTTTTGGACACTTGTATTGATGTTTTTGATGGTTATAACACCTCCACATGAAGACATAATCCACCTTGTAAGATAGGATAAATTAGGTGTCCATAAGGAGAAGATTGTTCATGGCCATGTGTAAGAGGTGAGTAATGGGTTTGCAACCTACATTGTTTTATGTAATAAATGCTTGGATTTTCCCAAGGAAGGCATTGGGATATGATAACGAACTTGGACGCCTCATTTATAAGGTGAAACTACTATATAAATAGGGGTTATGGTGGTAGAAAGGTAATATGATGAGTTAGAGTGAAAAATCTATTTGTAGGCACTAAAGGAGCAAAGAGTGAAGAGGAGAAAGGAAGGACTGTATGTAATCTTTCTTTTGAAGATAATATAAACTTGGGCCTCTCTTGTTGACCTAGAGTTTTTTCTGAAAGGGTTTATCCATGTAAACACTGTGTTATGTGTTTGTTCTTTTGTTCCATATTTTTTATGTTGTTGATTTATTTTCTTGCAATATCTATTTGGTTATATATTGGTTCAGATCATACTTATAGTTGAATTCAAATTTCCATATATAGTAGTTACCTTCATTTCTAATAGATGGGAGGTCGGTGGCATTCTGGCAATTGTACAAGGAGCACTACCCTAGTGGTCTAGGAGACCCTATAATTGGGCCACTTCAAGTGAAACTTTATTTGGTTGCACTTATGTTTGCATTAACACATTAGAACATATCATAGATTTAGTATACAACGAGAAATGGTTGTTAATAGTAAAACCATAAAAATAGTAGAGTTTCTATCTTTTTAGATGCTAAATGAGATTTCCACTCTAAAAGCATGCTAGATCTAGGTATACTTAGCAAAGATTCTAGACCAATATCCTATAAGTATCATATGTTAAGAAAAATACTTAAGTCTAAATGGCTTAAAAAATCATGAATCTGATGCAAAGCTATTTGAGATCTAGGATAAAAGTAAAACATGCATTTGAGAGTTTTGAATTGCCTATAGAAAGGGTAGCAAGGATTGGAAACACCCACTAGTAGAAATATGGAAAATAAATGACCAGGTGACTAAAACTTTTAATCACAGACTAAAACTTTTTGTAACATAGTTATAAATGACTAATTTGGTCATCGGTTGAAATGACTAAATAAATGACCAAATAAATGACTAAATAAATGACTTAATGACTAATTTAGTGATGGGGCAAAAAGACACAACTACAAATAAAATTGACTAAATAAAGGACTAAATAAATTCCTCTATTCTTTTTTCTTTCACTTTAGTTTTGGAAGGAATTAATGGAGGGATTGTGCGTTTATGAATTTTGAACAAAAATGAAACCTGTGAAGAAGCAAAGATTGTGCGTTTAGCATGAGAAGATTGTTCATGGCCGCTAAGAATAAGGTATGCAGAGTAGTCGAATAGGAGAAGATTATTCATGGCTGCTAAGAATAGGGTATGAGTAGTTGAATAGGAGAAGATTGTTCATGGCCGCTAAGAATAGGGTATGAGTAGTTGAATAGGAGAAGATTGTTCATGGCCGCAGTTCTTTGAGTTTGGAAATAGTTTTGAGATCATCGTGTGAATGAAGAAAGGAGGGAATTTTGAGATTTCCAGCTATAAATGACAGATATCAAAGGAGCAGATAGACGGTAGATAACAAATGGTTTTATGAAGCAGAGGTAGGGTTTTCCACGTACCTCTATTCTTCTCTTATCCTTCTATAAAGTTTTGTATCTTTGAAAGATTGGTGCTCTGTCATTAGTGACTGTTCTATCTCTTTCAATGACCGTATGAAGAGGTCTCATGGTTCTTTATTGATAAAGTTCTACTTTTTCAATTCATGATTTATACTTAGAATACCTTGGCATGAAGGAATTTGATGGTCTTCAACCTGTGACTTAGACACTACCCCTGTGTGTGTGATTCAACCTTTGAAAGATGATTGTATTTTCAAAATGACTGTCACAAAACAGAGAATGAAAGCTTGTTGTTGAGAATGCAAGACTATTCCATGATTTGTTTCATTGCTTAAATCTGCTCTTCACTGTATTTACTATCTCTTACTGCTATCTTGACAATAACCTTTGTCATGAAAACCTTGTTCATTGCTTCATACATGAATTGGTCTTTGTTGTCCTATCACGAACTTGCCTACAAATTCCTTAATACAAAGATATCATTGATGATGACTGTCTATGTATGCAAAAATCTGTCATAGTCACATTCCCTTTGTCTATCTGTTGCCATGACTATCATATAGCTTATTAGCTTGATTTTGATAAAATTGAAGATTCTATTCATAGACTTTTGACTATAAAAAATCCTCTATTACTTTTGTCATTGATATATGACATAGTTTTCACATAATTCACATTTGGATGCAAAAAGACTATCAATATTCCATCGTCTGTTCTCTGCTGTTGTAGCCCACTTTGGTGACTGTGATTAGGGCATCTCTTTGAATGGATAATGATCTCCTCTTTTCTTCTATGGTGTTGTGCATTACTCTTTTTGATGACTAATTTTACTGTCAGTTTGATGACATGACTATCATCACTTTCAAAGGCACTTATGTCACTGTTTTAGCATCTATATAATGACTATCTTTGCCTGATAAAATCTTCAAGGATTAGTTAACTAATTAGGTAAGGGTTTGTATTTTGACAAAAGTGTTTGGCTTCATGGATTTTGTATTTTCATCTTTTCAATGCTGCTATAGACTGTAATATCTGCCCCATCCTTTGCCATCAAAGGCATGATTGTATTCTCTATGTTGTTTTTCCTATTGTCATGATTGTCATTTGAAATGGTTGACATCTTGAGTCCTTTATTTGGTCACTTTATATATGATTTTTCCAAGTGATTTGCTGCTATGAATACTTCATTACAATAGTTATTTAATTGGGGTTTTAATGTGTAATCTTGATAAATTGTTTAGTATTTCTTCTAAATGCTATTTATCTATTGGTTTACATAGCTTGTCTATATTTCTCAGTCAGACAACTTGTAAAATGTATAATTGTCGGCATGGGAATGAAATTGAATTACTGTTGATGTTTGTTATTCTCATGGACACATATTGAAGCACTTACTCTATTTGATGCATGTACCTGGAAAAATGTTTTAGGTGCATATAAGTGTAGCAGCTACTTGCATGGGTGATAAAGCTTGTTTGGAGAGGACTTGGAGACTTTTGAAAAGGCGGGCAAGGAATTCAGAGTTTACTGTCACAAATTTGAAGTCGGCGAGGCCCTCTGTAGCAAAGTCAAATTTGGGGACGCACTCTGCAGCAAATTCAAAGGTAATTCAAAACCCTCATTGCCAAAAGTGAACTGATATTTTCATGATATTTGGGGAAGCTACTTGTGGGCGCCCCCAAGGAGATATTTTCATGATTGAAGCTTGAAAACTCAAAAGAAAGTGTTATCTTCAGTATTTTTGAAGTTGATCCTTAACTGATCCTTGAACTCAAATAAAACCACACCTCTACTCTGCATGATCTCCTTGCATGATGACTAGCCCAAACTGAAGGAAAGGTTATCCTAGCTTGACTATATGCATGATTGAAGGTTACCTTTTAAGATTTTATATTTAAAGGCCTTCTAGGTGTAGGATAGCTTATTCTACTAAATTAATACTGGAATGCACAATATTACAGATGGATCAACGTCGAAGGTTGACTACAGATCAATATCATGCATATGATGAGGGAGTAGCCAAAGAGAGGTAAATGGAAAAATATCCATGTCCATGTAATGACTGTCTTGGTGGAAGGGTGAGAAAAAGAAATGTGATTTATCGTCATATGATAAGATATGGGCATAGTGGTATAAGCTCTTGGGCTTACAACTATTATGAAGATATGATAGAATTGTAGACTGTGAGAGATGAAGAGGAAACAAACATAGATGAAGTGGCACCGAACATAGATGAAGAGGCAGACATGTTAGACGAATGGTTTGAAGTTGAAAGAATGTTGAATGAGGGTCTAAACGATGATTGGGCCAAGTCAATGGAAGATGCTTTAAAGCCTGTATATGTTAATTGCAAGTTAAGTCATTTGACAACAATCCTTCAAATTCTTAACTTGAAAGTGGTGCATGGTTGGACAAATGAGAGTGTAGATCAGTTCATTGTTACCAGCTGACTCCACATTGCCAATAAAATGAAGTCAATGTAAAAAGTAGATTAGTAAGCTCGGATTGGGGTATGAAAACATCCACACATGTGTTAATGGTTGTGTATTATTTCACAAAACTCTTGCAAGTGAGAGTGAATGTCTGAAATGTCATGAAGCAAGGTATAGACAAGGGTTGAAATCAACTGTGGTTCCTAGAAAGGATCTTTGCCACTTTCTGATAATCCCATGATTACTCTGAATGTATAGGTGCAGAGACATTATTGAACTTATGCAGTGGCATGCCCAAAATAAGAGCATTGATGGAAAACAACGACATGTGCCTGATTCTAAGATGTGGATAGAATTTGATAACAGATGGCCTAATTTTTCTCAAGATCCTCATAATATAAGGTTGGGTTTGGCTCTAGATGGGGTGAACCCATTCTTAGATCAAAGTACTAAATGGTCAACTTGGCCAGTGTTTTTAATAATTATAACTTGTCTCCATGGTTAGCAACTAAACCATTTTTCTTAATGCTATCATTGATTATACCAAGAAAGAGAAGTGTGACTTCAGATACAATAGATGCCTATCTAGAGCCATTATATGATAGTTGGAATAGATTCAGACAATTGAGGGGGGGGGGTGAATTAGTTGTTGCTCTATTTAATCCTTTTCTACTGTTATTCTTCTTTCACACCTTAAAATTAAATCAATAATATAAAGATTCCAACATTAGACAGTAGCATATGAGCAAAAAACATGAATGACACATTTGACACCAAGATTTTGATGTGGAAACCCGGTTAAGGGAAAAACCACGGTGGGGGTTAACCCACAAAAATTAATACCCTATTAAAAGTATTTTACAAATGGGAATGCACATGCATTCGGGCTCACTGCCTCGAGCTCACTACTCAAGTGGAGGCTCACTACTTATAGAAAAAGTTTACAAGAGATTTACAGAGATTTTGAACTGGTAAGATGCATCTGCCAATGCTAGAGATCAGTTCTGGTTAAGTGCAAATACTGACTTTGTACACTTCATCTTTATTGTGCTCTTCTCTCTATTCTGCCTTCATTCGGATATTAGATTTTTGCTACTTTCACATTTTCTCCACAATTGCAACACACACTCAAAATATCCACAATCATCAGCTATATATATACCTATCTTGAATTGCAATCACTTGCCAGTCGACAACAACAACACTTAGAACCTTTTAAGAATGCTCTGCTCTGTTCGCTGGATCCATACACTAGTATTGATGCATACCAAAAATAACACATGTAGATCATCATACATGTCAGCCACTAACATTCTATCTTATACATAGTTCATCAAAACACTTCTATTGGGTCCGCACAAGGATTAACATAAGTCTGCTTGTTCTTCACTGAACTGTTTTGTCATAATAGGACCCGATATTCAGATGCTCATATATTTTGATTCCTTTATCACCGGAGGCTGAAAAATTGGATTTAGATTGTCCTGGTGTCCCTTTACACTCCTTTAGATCCACAACACATAATGATTAACTGAAGAGATCTGTTGACTAAAATACTGGACTCTGCTATATGCTCTGTTTTAGGCTCCTAGACTTAGATAGATTATCATTCTAACTTCCGGTATGATAAGATACTGCACTATGGATGTGTGGAACAATCTTAGTTGCCATCAATGACAACACCTATCAATGCTAAGCAATGTCTCTTGCCAACAATCCCCCCCTTTGGCATTGATGGCAACACTTAGTGAAAAATGACTAAGTGTCTTTGTGCAACTCCCCCTTTGTCTATACATTCATGCACTTCATTTATTCTGGTACTCCCCCTTTGCTAAATGCTTCATTTTTCACTACCCTTCACTCCCCCTTTGACATCAATGGCAAAGGGTGGGATCAACAAATCAAAATTCTCCAAAATTTCTGTATACATTGCTGCATATGTACAAGTAACCATTAAGTTCCATTCACATGAACTTGAGGATGTCTACAAAACTAGCTTTTATTTGCACAAGTTCGGAGGCCCAAGTACTCTTCATTCCATCCAAAATTGAAATGTGCCCATTTAACACAAATGAGTATGCTTCTACCTTTGACAGATCTAATGGAACATTGGTCTGAGCTTCAGATAAGGCATTATACATTATCTCTAACTTAGGGGCAATTAATCCCTGGAGCTCACACATTCTTTTCATAATGTTTCTTTTCTCTTTGACAAGTTTCTTTATTTCCTCAGTCAATTTAATTACTTGACATTCTTGACTTATGGGCGAAACTGTTAGGGGATCAAAATTTTGAGAGATTTGACAAATTTTGTTCTTGCTCCTTTATCTTGTTCTCAATATCCTTGTTAACTTTGGGCCATGATAGACATAATTTGTACATATGACTTCCCTCATTTAGAGCATTCCAAATACTCTTTATGCTAATACCAAGTATTCTTCTATCATTTCCTATCAGGTTCTTTATTTCACAAAATTTCTTATCTAAGAATTCTTTTTGAACTTTTACCTCCGTAGACTTCTCAAAGGACTCAAAATGTGAATTTATTGAACTTACTAGATTCTTTAGATGTCCAGAGGGGGAATATTTTTGATTCTTCTGATAGGTTGGCATTAATTTCTCCAAAACTCTAGTTGCAAGTCCTAGTAGATCATTCTCCTCCATGTGGAACTTTAACATCTTCTCTCTAGCCTTTACTTAGGTGAATGATGCTATCTTCATCCGTTGAATTGGAGAGAGAGCATCTGGATTGGCTAGACCTTGGAGTAGTTCCGGTTCATCAAGTTCAATCACTTCTTTTCCAAGAAGAACTTTTACTGCATCTGCAGTGTCTCTTGCAGCCATTTCAGAATCAACCTTTTGATCTCTTGATTTCTCAATCTCTGCTTTAGGTGCTTCAACGTTTGCACCATCTTCTTCTGTTTTATTTTTCTTTTCTCTTTCTTCTTCTAACTCTGCAGAGGAACTTTTTCTTGTTTGTTCATCACTTGCTATCTGATCAGGAGGGCTCTGTGAAATAGTAACATTATCCTCTTTCCCTGTTGTCTCAGATGGATTGGGAGTATCTTCTGCATCAAATATTTCATCCAACATTTCTGTATCCTCCTAAATTCCTTGTTCTACTTCTGGAACAGAGGCTCCACCCAAATTAGATTGCTGCTCAATAATATTCTCTTCTTCACCATCCAGTACTTCTTTTGTGACTATGTGAAAATTATACTTCTTTAATGCTTTCAAAAGAATCTCTTAAGTTTCTTCAACTATTTCAATTGTTTCTCCAAGCAAGAGATTGTTCATTCTCCTTTTGCTTTTAAAATCATATTTGACTTCCTTAAGTATCATATCTATTTGACTAGGAGAAATTTGAGGACACAGATTTATTAGCTCATGTTCTCTAATTTCCACATCCTTGCACTTGGCATTTTCTTTTCTCAATTCCAAGATATTTTCTAGACTTTGTGGTAACTCAGAAGTTATCTCAATTAGTGCCTTGTTGTAGATGTTGAGATATCTGACGGTTGCTTCCTCCCACACCCTTTTATCCATATCATTGTATTCATCATAGAATTCAATCATGGGTTTTAGATTACCATCCACAGTGATTGATTTTATCACATCTTCTAGCAAGATTGTGGGTTTCTCAACATATTCTTCATACTCTTCAGTCTTTTGCTTTTTGCTAGTCCTTTTGCTTCCGTAGGACTTTTCTTTAGTTAACTTTGCAGGTTTTGTTCTAGTGACTTTTAGTTCCTTGATTTCAATGTCAGAGTCTGTATCTACTTCATCTTCTCTTATGCTTTTATAGGTCTGGGAAGCTTTTGTTTTCTTCCTTTTCTCCCATTTTCCAGATGATTTTGCTTCCAGTTTTGTAGTTTTGGGAGGAGCAGAGGCAGTAGTAGAACTTCTAGTAGTTCTTGAAGTGGGAGAGAGTTCCACCAGATCACCTATTTGTTTCTTATCTTGTTTTTCTTTCTCATCCTTCTCTGTTCTTTCTCTGAACTTCTTCACAACTTCCTTAGTTAAGCCCAGATTTTTAGCTAGTTGCTCAACTTCTTTTCTTACTCTCCTATTGGTTTCAGGTTCTTTGAGCTCAGTATGCAACTTTAAGCTCAACTCTTCATAAGTTCCAAACCTTTCAACTGTTGTGTCTTTGGGCTTGCTTAGTAGATGTTGAGCATACATATCCAAGATCCTTTCATCTACTTCATACCCCATGGGCATGATCCAAACAGTTCTCGGTTCCACTGCTTCCATTAAACACTTATCAGTATCAACCATGAAGCATATTTCATTCTTGTATTTGACAGCAATTGAATTGGGGATTCTTTCCCTTGAGTGCATCATATTCTAAAAATTCTTGAAGTAACCCCATATTGCCATTTTCTGAGCATTGAAATCACCAATGCTGCGAAGATGATTTTTGATTTGAATGGCAACTGGCTCATCCTTAGTCTAGTGGACACCTTTTACCTCAGGTACATCATTCATAAAGTAAAAGAATAGACATAGAATCAGTGTACCATACTTGAAGGTGTTCTTCTTATCCCTTTTTATCTTGTTCAAATTTTCAATCAATTGATTCTACAATAGTTCACACAAGTCATAATCAACATTTTCTTTTAGCATCTTGTATGCAGCATAAATGGCTGTTCCAAAAATAGATTTTTTTTCTGCTTGAGTGGTAAATCTTATACCCAATCACCATGGAGGTGAATTTGACATCCGACTCTATAATATCATTTATGGTCATTGCTCTTCTTTTGAACTTAGCTCCGGTAGCATCGGTTACTTTTTGGTTTTTCACAGCTTTCAGCATGGGTAATCTTCCAGTTGAGTTTAAACCAGTTACATTTTTGATAGCATCCCTGGTAATTTTGAATAGTTTTAACAACCAAATGAATTCCTCATGTATCTGACTTAAGACATATCAGACCCATTCATCCTCATCAAATGTCAGAAACCCCATAACCTGAACAAAGTGTTTATATTGTAGTGCCTTATATTTGGGTTTAAGTTCTTTATTTTTATCCATGAGTTGTTTCTCAAATAAATCCACATACCTTGAATCTCCAAACTCATCTATATTTGCATGAATGTAAACCCTAATGTCTTCTACATGTAGCATGCCATATGAAACACTTGAAAAAGCACCTAACGGATCGACTTGAATTGATTTGTGAGGATGCTTCTTAAATTTGGGTTGGGACCTTTCGATAATGTCAATAACATGAGGGGTAGCCATTTCAATAGATTTCAGATTCAAAGATTTACAGAGAGGTACCTTTTTCTTTCGCGGTGTTAGGGTTGATCAATTGCCGATTGAATTCGTTCTTTGCCTCAGTCTTTGGACTTATAGCTCAAATGCTCTTCTTCTTGTTTACTTTGAATGCAAGGTGATTCTAATAGGTGATTAAGTGACCTTTTAAAGCTCTGCATTACCTAATTTGCCTTTGTAATAAATGCATTGCCCTAATTGTATCCGGTTACATTGTTTTGACAGTTCTTCATGTATCAATCCACAAGATTTCATATCAACATCTTTTCTTCCAGAAATCCTTCCATAGGTTCTAGACCAATTTAGAGTATTTTCTATTAATGTGCCAGATTCAAGCACCCACTTATTGACCGAGGGAATTTGATGTTCTATGCAACTCCCCCTAAGCCAGAGTTTCTGACTTAATTCCCGGAGGAATTGTTAGCACCGGTTTCCGGTGCAGACTCATTATCATTGTTTATTGTATCTTTCTTTATCCAAATCTTGTTCATTTCACTCCGTATCTCATCCACATCAATTTTTCTTTTACCTCTGTCTTGTTTCTGCTCACCCAGTTTTCTATTTACTGGACCTTTTCATCCATTGTCTTTACTTCTACAGAATCTTGCAATATGACCAGATTTATTGCAGTTAAGGCATACAACATTTCTTTTCTTATAAACCTGATTTCCTCTTGATCTGCACTGATTAGCCATATGTCCAAACCCATTGCAAACAAAGTAGTATCCATTGAAAGAATTGCTAATTCTTCTATTATTGGGATTGTTCATTGTCATACTTTTGCATTCATTTGATCTATGAACATACCTGTTACATTTGAAGCATTGACTGGAGAAGGATGGACCATTTTGATTTATTCTACTTCTAGACTGAGTAGCTCTATGACCAAATTTGTTGCAGTTGAAACAATGTCCAATGAATGATGGATATATTTGAGCATTTAGTTGTCTTACTGGAGGTTTTTTAGATTTGTTTCTCCCATTCCTAGGTTGAAAATTTCTCTGTCTAGATCTGGAGCTTTCATCTTTCTCATACCTAAGATTATGCTTATCAACATCCTTTTTCTACCCTTCAATGAGTGCTTCAAGTTTAGCTGAGCTTATCTTGAACTTCTCCTTATACTCATTTGCAATTTCTAGGTCATGTCTGAGTGTGATAATCTATCTCTCAAGATCTCTTTCATTGTCTCTGCTTTCTGCTAGCTATTACCTCTGTCTTGTTTCTGCTCACCCAGTTTTCTGTTTACTGGACCTTTTCATCCATTGTCTTTACTTCTACAGAATCTTGCAACATGACCAGATTTATTGCAGTTAAGGCATACAACATTTCTTTTCTTATAAACCTAATTTCCTCTTGATTTGCACTGATTAGCCATATGTCCAAACCCATTGCAAACAAAGTAGTATCCATTGAAAGAATTGCTAATTCTTCTATTATTGGGATTGTTCATTGTCATACTTTTGCATTCATTTGATCTATGACCATACCTGTTACATTTGAAGCATTGACTGGAGAAGGATGGACCATTTTGATTTATTCTACTTCTAGACTGAGTAGCTCTATGACCAAATTTGTTGCAGTTGAAACAATGTCCAATGAATGATGGATATATTTGAGCATTTAGTTGTCTTACTGGAGGTTTTCTAGATTTGTTTCTCCCATTCCTAGGTTGAAAATTTCTCTGTCTAGATCTAGAGCTTTCACCTTTCTCATACCTAAGATTATGCTTATCAACATCCTTTTTCTGCCCTTCAATGAGTGCTTCAAGTTTAGCTGAGCTTATCTTGAACTTCTCCTTATACTCATTTGCAATTTCTAGGTCATGTCTGAGTGTGATAATCTATCTCTCAAGATCTCTTTCATTGTCTCTGCTTTCTTGTAGATTGGATTCTAGAAGGCTAGCTATTGCATCCAATTTACAGCATTCTTCAAAACTCTTTTTCAGATTTTGATTTAACTCTTCTTCAACTTTCTTCTTATCTTCAATTTCCTTGGTTAGTCTCATCACCCCAGTTTCCATCTCATGTTTTAGAATAGTAACTTCTTTAGCCAACTTTTCACATTCCTTTGTCTTCTCATCCAGGGCCTTGTCTTCATAAGGTTTTCCCAGTTGAAGAGGTTGCTCCTTTCCTTTTGCATTGGATTTGTTTAATTTCTCTTTTAAAATTTTAATGAAGTCTTCAGCCTTTTTGAGATTGTCTTGCAGCTCTTGAACTTCTGCCTTGGACTGCTCAAGATCATCTAGGGCGAGATTAAGTTGCCCTTGAAGGTCATATTCATCCATTCTACTGTCTTCCCAAATCTTCCTTAAGCTGTTAAGCTTTTTCAAAGGAACTTAGCTTTGATACCAATTGTTGGAATAGGTCTCGACAACTGAGAGGTGGGGTGAATCAATTGTTGCTCTATTTAATCTTTTTCTATTGTTATTCTTCTTTCACAACTTAAAATTAAATCAATGATATAGACATTCTAGCATTAGATAGTAGCATATGAGCAGAAAACATGAATGACACATTTGACACCAAGATTTTGACGTGGAAACCTGGTTAAGGGAAAAACCATGGTGGGGGTTAACCCACAAAAATTAATACCTTGTTAAAAGTATTTTACAAATGGGAATGCACATGCATTCGGACTCACTACCTTGAGCTCACTGCCTACAGAAAAGTTTACAAGAGATTTACAGAGATTTTGAACTGGTAAGATGCATCTACCAATGCTAGAGATCAGTTCCGGTTAAGTGCAAATACTGACTTTGTACACTTCATCTTTATTCTGCTCTTCTCTCTATTCTGCTTCATTCAGATATTAGATTTCTACTACTTTCACATTTTCTCCACAATCATCAGCTATATATATACCTATCTTGAATTGCAATCACTTGCCAGTCGGCAACAACAACAACACTTAGAACCTTTTAAGAATGCTCTGCTCTATTGGCTGGATCCATACACCAGTATTGATGCGTACCAAAATTAACACATGTAGATAATCATACATGTCAGCCACTAACATTCTATCTTATACACAGTTCATCAAAACACTTCTATTGGGTCCGCACAAGGATTAACATAAGTCTGCCTGTTCTTCACTGAACTGTTCTGTCATACTAGGACTCAGTATTCAAATGCTCATATCTTTTGATTCCTTTATCACCGAAGGCTGAAAACTTGGATTTAGATTGTCCTGGTGTCCCTTTACACTCCTTCAGATCTGTAACACATAATGATTAAGTGGAGATATTCGTTGACCAAAATACTGGACTCTACTATATGCTCTATTTCAGGCTCCCAGACTTAGATAGATTATCATTTTGACTTCTAGTATGATCAGATACTGCACTGCTGATGTGTGGAACAATCTTAGTTGCCATCAATGACAACACCTATCAATGCTAAGCAGTGT
This sequence comes from Cunninghamia lanceolata, assembly GCA_027924645.1. Taxonomy (NCBI): domain Eukaryota; kingdom Viridiplantae; phylum Streptophyta; class Pinopsida; order Cupressales; family Cupressaceae; genus Cunninghamia; species Cunninghamia lanceolata. Next base: position 11,765,004 of record BSBN01000237.1, on the reverse strand, counting down.
CTCTTGCCAACAATGATGAGCTAATGGAATTATGGAAAGGAATTGAAGCAATTCAATCTTTAAGTGATGGTCATTCAATCAAATTCACTTTCAGAGCTTCCTTATTGGTTACGATTCATGATCTTCCTACATATGGTACATTGTCTGGTCTCACTATTCATGGATACCATGGCTATCCTACTTGCAACTTTAAGGATTTTGCAAGGCACTCAAGAAGTTTGCATAATTTTATTTATTGTGGACATTGTGCTTACCTTAAAGTGGGTCATCCATATCGTCAACAAAAAACACATCAATGGTCAAGAAGAGAATCGTGCAACACCTTTCCTAATAACGGGTAATTACATTATTGAGAATGGAAAAAAAAGAATGTCATTTATTAAAAATGGTGGGATTGCTGGTAGTAGATATGATCCATGTAATGAAAGTGGTGTAAAATAGTTGTGCATATTCTATAAGTTGCCATACTTTAAGGATATAGCCATTAGGCATACTGTTGACTTTATGCCTACTGAGAAAAATATAGCCTATGCTATTATAGAAAATTATTTTGGTGCTTTTGATACTATTTCATCACGTGAAGACTTTCGAGAACTAAAGATTCGTCGAAATCTTTGGGTTGAAAAATATGATGATGCAAAATATAGAAAACCCAGTGCTCCTTATGTCTAGACAAAGGAACAATGTGCACAATTCTTACAGTTGATGTCTCAGACTTGCTTTCCCATTGGATATGTAAGTAGTATTATCATAAGCCAAACTAACATTAATAGCTTAAGAGGCCTAAAGACCCATGACTATCATGTTATAATTGAAAATATTTTAACTATTGTGGTAAATATATCAGGTTTGGCAAAGGGGCCAAGATTGACAATTATAAGGTTGGGCCTAATATTAAAGAGAATGAGTTCGTATTAGATCCTTTGAACTTTGATAGTTTGAGGGAGGAGGTTGTTGAAGTCATTTGTCTATTGGAACGGGAATTTCCAGCAACAATCTTTAACATTTCTATGCATCTTTTGATACATCTAGAATATGAACTAGAGCATTGTGCTCTAGTAATAATGAGATGGATGTATCCTATAGAACAATATATGAAGATTTTGAAAAAAATTGTTCCTACTAGGGCAAAACCAGAAGGCAGCATGTTTGAGGGATATTTAATGCAAGAGGCCATTGGATTTTGTACAGAATATATGAAGGATTTTAAAAATGTCAATCGACGTGTATGGGATGATGATGAAGATGAGAGAGTTGCAGGTGAAGTATTAGAAGGCAATGGATGTCACTTCAAGCTATCACATCAAGAAAGAAGTACGATACATGCCTTTATTCTTCAAAACACATCTTCGTTCGATAAGTGGCACAGGTTAAAAAATTTACACAATTATTTATTTACAATTTATATTATTAATCTTACTCAATTGCATTTACACATTTATATTATTAATCTTACTATTTGCATATTAATATTCTATGTAGAAAATATGAAGAAGAGAATAACAGTTGGATGCAACATCGACTTCAAAAGCGTAGACTTCATGATTTGGTTGGAGGTGATTCTTTTCCAAAATTTGAAGAATGGATTGCTAATACAGTTAGTGATGCAAAAGAAGAAGGTCAAGATATAACAATGGAGGAAAGTGAGATTTCACAACCTCCACATTTATGGGCTATGTGTTTTAGTGGAATGTGGGCCTATGGTAGCCATTTAAGAGTGGAGAAAAAAGACAAAGGAAAGATAAATTGTGATTGTGTTGTAAGTGCTGAATTTCTTCACGAAACTAAATTTCTTCACGAAACTGAATTTCTTCACGAAACTGAGAAGAAATTCTATGCTAGATTCATCCAAGAAATTATTCAAGTGGATTTTGGTGAAAACAGTCCTATATTATTAAAATTTAAGTGGATCCGACCATCCACAATATATGTTGATGAGTATGGATTTGTATGTGCAAATACAGGACAATTTTTATCAGAGAGGGATGAGCCCTATGTTTTCCCTTTTCAAATTAATCAATCATTTCTAATTGATGATGTAAGAAGCCTAGGATGGTCATATGTCATTCAAACAGAGTCTCGTTCAAAACAAAAATTCATGGAAGCTATTGATATAATGCCTGATGGGCAATATGTTAATTTACAAGAAACATTCGAAGTAGTGGATGAAGATGATGATGGAGTGTTTGGAGGAGATATTTTGATTACCAATGAAGAGATTGGGAGAGAGAATGTATTGCATGACACAGATGAGGATGAGGAAGGAAATCAAGCAGATGTAGACATGAGTGATCAGGATTCTGATCTTGCTGGCAATGCAGATGATTAGTGAAGGCATCAAGAAAATAGTGAGCTTGTAAAATGTAGTAGAGAAGCAACAAGACAAGAAGGGGCATTAGTGTACAGGAATTTCTTCCATTTTGGGTTTTTCAGGGTAATCTCTTATGTTGAGCTCTACTTTTTGTTGTTTTTCTAGTTCTTGTCTTGTTATAGGTCATACATATAACTATCTATATTTGTTCCAAAAATAAATTACTTATTTTTAAAGCACATATTGACTATTTTTGTTTACATACATTTGTGTGTTCAGAATTTCTGCAGAATTATATAAGTAGATATAATGAGGATTTTATAAGTAGAAATAATGAGGATTATATAAGTAGAAATAATGATGATTCACACTATCAGAAAGGCAATTAGTTTCTTCTCAAATAGAAAGATAAACAAATAGAGTTTCCTTTGGGTTTCAATCTGTGTGCCACATTTAGTTACTAAATTTTTGCTCCTCCATATAATGCATCTTATATGCTATCATCCTATGTCATGTCACTTGTCATAGACTGTCTCCTCTAATTTCTAAGAATGCATCTTATATGTTCTATGAATGTAATTCATATGGGAACTGTCCTTATATAATGTATCATTCAAATGGAAATGAAATCCTTATATACTATGACTGCATTTGTTTATATGCTCTAGTTGATTGAAAATAATGGCTTTGTTTATATTCCACTCTTGTTTTACTGATTGAAGTTGCTGATTTATATATTATTGTTTATTTGGACTTCAGGAAATGAGGAAAAAGACTGTGAGGCACAATTTAGATGATAGTGATCATGTTGCTAACATTCCATTGATAGATTATGAGCGCTTTCATAAAGAACGTGTGGCAAAGAATAGTGAATATTTATCACATCTTGGTTTGACAAACAGACAAGTTGTAAATCCACTAAGTAGTATATTATTTGTTTAATTGTGTTTATGAAATTTTATAGGCAAGAGGTTTATGTATATAAGACATAATATGATATTTTTTTAATTTTATAGGAAAGAAAAAGAGTGCAAAGAAAATGCAGAGAGAAAAAAAAGGAAAGCAAAGATACAGTGCTTCCAACTCGTAGAAGCCAACGCATTTGGGATTCAAGTTTGAATGCAGTTGGTGAAAAGAATAGTTGTGATGATGTGCAGCCCGATATAACACATAGTGATGTGTAGCTTGATATAGCACATGGTGATGTGCAGTCTGATATAGCACATGGTGATGTGTAGCCTGATATAGCACATGGTGATGTGCAATGTTGTGATGTTCTCTTAGCACAGAGTCTAAGAGAGATTATTGAAAACAATGAGAGGAAAGGAACAGTAAGTGAGCTGCAGATGATTTATTCAAGATTAAATGATGTGTTTGAAGTGAAATCTATAGAGACCGGTATTGATCTACATACTCATGACACACCTACTCATGACACACCTGATGTGACTAAGGACAATGAAGTTCCGATTAATGAAAGTCATGAAGAGAGATCACTTGCATCTGATGTGCTTGCTACAAATTTTGATGGAACTAGTGGATTAGCCAAAAATATTGCTAGTGGTTTAATAGAAGATGTGCCTACTTTTTTCAAAAGAAAAAGATTGAGTCAAGATTTATACAGATCTATAGAGAGGAATGCAAAACAAACAAGATTAGAAGGAAAGAAGTCATTCTTGGTTGAGGTATCAAGAGATGGTGAGCCCATTGGGAAAAATGCTGCAAGGTGGGCCTCTGAGTTGGGTGTGAGATGTAGGGCCCATTTTGATATTTGCAAATCAAATTTTGCAGAGGAAGATCCATGAAGTGTGGAAAATGTTATACAAAAAATGGAAAATGCTTTTGAGACTACTGGTGGACAAATCTCTAGAAGATATTACAAGCAAAAGATGAGACTTTTGATGGAGGGAAAAGAGAGGTTAGAATCCCCTCTATCTCCCAAATAGTGGGAGGCATTGAAAGAAAATATGTGTTCTGAAGAATATTTGACAAACAGTTATAAAGGAAAGAGGGCAAGAGATAATGTGGCAGTTGGATATACATTTGGCTGAGGCAGGTTGCAGGCCAAAATGGACAAACTTGGAGTAAGGGTATGGCTTTTTGGTTTAATTTATGTTGGTTATTTTGATTTTTTATTGAACTGACTATATGTTGATATTGACATTGTATTTTAGGTGGAAAACAATAATAGAGAAGCAGGTGTGGAAGATATGCTCGATTATATGGAAGCACTAGATCCTAGTAAATCTAACGGTAGTATGAAGTGGAAATCTAGTTCATCAATAGAGATTTCAGAGCCATCTGTTAGATGCCTAGTAAGAGCATCTGCAGATCATGTCAACTCAAATGAAGGGTACCAACATATAATGAGTTGCTTACACAGTCTCACTGAGAAATTGTCGCAGTTGGCTTCCTCTGATAAGCCTATAGTTTCTGCATGGAATGAGCATTAAATTATGGATGTAGATGAGGTAAGAGGCTCTAGTACACTATCCTTTCATTTTGTGTGCTTGTTATTGGGTAAACTTGTACCGTGTTTTTGTTATACTTCCTTGTGATTGCATTTTTTGGATACTTCAATAGTTATCATAGCTCTTGGATACTGTAAACAAAGAATGAACCTACCCTCAACGTGCAATACCACAATTCTAGCCATTATAACCTTAGCATTGATGCTTTACATAAATGCGTTATCATGAATTGTCTCACTATTCTACTTGCAGAACCAAAAGAAACATGCAATACTGTAATTTACCAGGTTCTACCTCAAACCATTTTTCTTGAGTATTCACTTCATTATTGTTGTCCTTGTCATGTTTATGACATGCTCCTATGCTGCATTATGACATTTAACTCTATCATTCTAGACAGTCACTTTAAGTATGTCTTAGTAAAGCTCTTAATCATTGATCCTAAAGTCAAGGCTGTCATATCTGCTTTGTTGCTGTCATTCCAAGGGTTCTTGGTCACTATCTATTGGTTTTGACAACGCCTTTATCTCTTCTCTTTGTTTGGTGAAACCCTACTAACTGTTTCATCTCTTTATATTCTCCTATACCTTCCATGCTATGGACTGTCCTAAGACAGAGATATGGACTGCCATATTACAACTTTTACTGTCTTCCTTACCATATGAAGGACTGGGACTGTGCCTTCTTGTTGAAAATCTTATTCTCATGACTATAAGAATCCTCCTATAAACTAGAATCTATTGTTTACAATAAAGGAAGAATCTCACAAAATACCTTGACTTAGTCATTTAAGAGTGGAAGAAAAATGTTATTTTGAACAAAAAATTATAGTTTTTGTATTCTTTACTTGACTTATATTAATTTTTGCATGATGATTAAAGCACATGTAGAGAAATTATATGAGAGAAGAACAAAAAGAAAAGGCCCTGTCAATAGAGCTCTCTACAAAGCTGCACATCTTGAGGACAATGATGATAGTGATTATGTTGAATGTCTTGATGAGAATCTACATGATATTTATAGTAGTAGTAGTGGTGCTAGAATTGAGGTGAGTGCTATTTATTATTTTTATGTCTTTCATGGTAGTCATTGTTGTTTTAACACACACATGCAAGTAAGTACTATTCAAGTAAGTTGTTTTAATTCTATTTGAAGGAAAACCCACCAGTATGATTTACTTTAAAGGATTTAACTCTAGAGAGAGACCAATAAATGTAAGTGACTTAAAGGGAATTACGTCAACTTCTAATAGAAACCAATTAAAAGCATCCACACAATGACAACAAATCTGCCTTGATAAATCTATTGATTTGAATAATTGGAAATAGCCAATATGGAGACAATCAAACAACTTATGAACTTGAATATTAACAAAAAATCAGAACACCATACATATCCACAAAGTTGACCATCCTTGCCCATTATAATATTAAATTATCATTGAAGTGTAATTTCTTGAAACTGAAATATGATTGGATAGATAATATTGGAATATATAAATTGTCTTGCATAAAGATGATAATTGTCTAGGCCTTGGTTTCCCTTATAAATATGGGAAGAAACAAACTTCAGGCCTCTTGTAACTAAACATGTTTAATAAAGAGAAATTAATGGCATAAGCAAGTTAACCAAGATCTGAATCTGCTAATCATCATAGAGCACCCGTGACCTCAGGCCTGGCAAGGTACTCATCTCCATGTTGCAGTATTTGTTAACTGTGTTGTGCCCCTGTCTATTATTGCAAAAAAGTGTCAAAATTTTGTCCTTGTTCTCCATGTTGACACTAGCAAAATTGCTCGTTGCTCCTTTTGCACCTGAACCTGTAGCTGCACATCAACCTTTCAAGTATGTCTGCTCCCACGTATCGAATGTAAGGTCACTAGGCCATTTGAATTCCTGAATTCAGAATAGATTGGTTTGATGGTCCTTCCATCTTTTATCCAACATAGCCTTAACATCAATTACAAATTTTCCATATCCTACATCTAGGGCTATGACCCTATCCAAAATCACATTAAAGCTCAAAGTATCTATATCTTGCTCCTTTTTCAAGAATTCCATAATCACAGACATTGTTGTTCTAAATTCTACCTTCCAAGTATCAAGGCCTTTAACTTGTTTGTTTTCCTCTGTCAGAATAGGGGGGATAAATTGATTCTTGAAAGTACAAAAATATTCAAGTCTGGCTTGCATCCTTTTGTCTTCACCGCTGGCATATTGATGCTCTTCAATGATCATAGTCATTGTTTGCTTTGTGGGCTTCAATTCAACAAGAGCATCAAGATTTCTTTGAAGTATCTTGCAAAGCAGGCCTAAATTGTGCAAGGAAGGATGCCATTTCTTGTATAGTGGCTCCAAAACATAAAAGTTTGCTTGCAATTGTTTAATGGCCTGAGATAACATGGAGTAGCAATCATGCACATCCCCAAGTTTATCCACAACTAGATTTATCCTGTATTCCATAATTTTCTCAAAGACTTCAAGGACCTTGATCCTTGTCTCATTTTTTGTTTCCTCATTTTGTTTCTTGAGGTCCTCAACTTCTTTTTCAAATTTTGTTCTCAAAGCATTAAACTCTTGCATTGTCACTGTGACATCACCAGTTGTTGGTGGCATAGAAGGTTGATATGGAACTATTGACAGACTTTGGGAAGAACCCACATCTTGCAGTTGCTTTTTCAATTGCCTATTTTTAATGAACAACCTATTCACTTCATCATTCATGTCTTGTTGTGTTTTCTCATAATCCTGCAATTTTTTTTCCAACTTTTTTACAACTGCATGGGTGAACATGGCAGAATGGACTATAAGAGTAAAGGTTTTAGTTCCTGAAGTATCTTGTAAGGTTTTCACCACAGTAGATCCCCTCATTTCCTGAACAACATCTAGCAACCGTGGTTTACTAGTGTTCTTCTGTTTTGTCCATATGGCAAGAGTCTCTATCTTTGGGTTGAAACCAAATCCACTAATTCCCTCCTCATAATCAAATTTAGACACAAGATTAGGGTCATCTTGACTCCTAACTTGGTCAAGTAAGAATACCTTTTTCAATTCAAGACCTGGGATGATCAGCATGTTACTCTTCAAGACCATTTGTCTTGCTTCCTTAGGAGTCACATTGATTTCATCAACTTTTAGTTCTTGGATTGTTCGGGTGGTTATTTGATCGTACTGAGACTCATCAGCACCCATCTTATTGATTTCCACCTTTTCATCAAATCCCTTCATCTTCATTTTAAACCAGAAATCTTGAAACTTTGGAGTCTTGATGAAATCATCATCTTGAATAAATCTCAATGATGCCACCACCCTTTCATCTTCCTGTAGCTCTGGATGAATTTGGCCTTGTTCTTCCATCCTAGCGTCAGGCTTGTGTGCATTAGTTTCTTAACCAACCAATGGTTGATCAACTTCCTCTCCATCATGCAAATGTGTCAAAATATTGGCAACTTCATTAGTATCCCCCACACCCTCAGACATCTCATATGGGACTAGAGGAGACATGCCTTCAGTTCTCTACCTTTTATGTGGTGGTGATTTAGGGATCTATGGATCTTGAACTAATATGACATCAAGGGCAGGCTCATGAATCTCAATTCTTGTAGTCCTCTTCACTGGAAGTTTGGTAGCCTTGGTAGGTTGTACTTCAGATTTATCATAAATATTTTCAAAATTTTCAATCATTGTATTAATCTTCCTTAGAGGATCTTTCTCTTCAGCAAAAAATCCTTCAAAAATTGGATTCTTTTCCTTTTTGTCATCTTCAATTTTCTTGAGGATCTCCCATTTCCTCTTCCTGTCATACACTTCATTAAAAGTAACTAGGTTCCTTATCACATCCTCATCATAACAAATTTTATGGGAGATGCCCATCTTAGTCAAAATCACTTGTCTCACCAAGTTCATACGACCTTCAGGGTCACAAACCCTTTCAACACCAGATTCCAAAGAGTACTTGGCCTTTAAATAGGCCTGCAACTCCTCAAGAGTGTCTGAACCAATTGACCAATCTCCAAAGATAGTGATATCAGGCAAAAAGGTGCCTTTCTTCACCTTTTTTATCACTTCCTTTTCCTTCCACATCATTTGCCACATGAATTCCAAGAATGCAATTATGTCAAAAACAAACTTTGGCAATTTGTGAGGTGGTTGGGCGCAATCATATACCCTAATTATTGTGTGCTCTTCTAGGAAGAACCAATCAACATAATTGAAAGTATGACCTTGCTCTGGTTTATGTGCAAGAGGTCTCAGAATTACCCTCATTTCTGGTGACAATCTGGGGATCCCAATACCAAAAGAATTCATTATTCTCACAGAAAATTCATTATGAAATATATTATAGCTACCAATCTGGCAATGAGAATCCCACATGTAACACCAACATTGAGTAGGCATTCTTTGCCTTGTCCTGTCAATCATGCTGATGTACATTTTACTTGAACATTTACTCCTATTTTGATATAGGATCAGATGGCAAACCAAAGAATAAAACTTGAAGTTCATGGGCTTCTTATCTTCCTTCACACTGATGAATCCATCATGTATTTTCTTTTCAAGATATGAGGCAAAATCATACTCAATGTTCACCTCTAAATTTTGTAGCTTCATAGCCATCATCATCAAACTAACTGGCATCCTTTGATCAACATCAATTCCCAGTACTTGGCACAATACATAATAGGTCCATTTGAAATAGATTGCAAAATCTTCCATAGGGAATGGTTCAACTGCATTGGAAGGAATATCAACCATCCTATTGTTTGCACCTCTTCTCATAAATATCGGTAGCTCATCACTTCGAGGTGTTCTTCTCAAACTTTTGTATTCTTTTTCAATGTTTTGTAGGTCAATTTCGATGAGCGCTTGTTTGTTCAACATAAAATAATCAATTATAGCACTTTTGTCAATTCTCAATAGAGAAGATCCATTTGGCAACCTTACTATTTTAGTAGCCGGGTGATAGTACAGTGCCAGAGTACAAATTAGTTCCACATCCACGAATACATTTGAAACAATTAGCTTGGCCAAATCCAGCTTCAATGGATTGCCCACCAGTCCCTGACCATCCTTTTTCTGACATAAGTACCAAAATAGTTTCCAGCCAGAAATGGGAATTAAGGCATCCCTACAACCCTTAGCAACGTCCCTAAATACTTTCTTTCGACCTTTGTCAATTGAATTGGGTAAAACATCTAGGAAAGATTGTTGCAGTGATCTTTTCTTAGGGGCAGGATCAGGCTTACTGGTCTTACTTGTGGATTCAGACTTCTTGGGTGACATTATACAAACTAGGGTTTCAAAATTCAAGCAAATGCACGGAGAATTGAAATAGAGCAAAGATTCTTCAAACTTTCTTGCAGAGAATGTAGAGATAGACTTACTTGAACAATTTGAAGCTTGCTAAGAACAGACTGAACTATTTGCCTTCTCCGAGCCAATCTGCAATCTCTAAATTGAGCAAATGCCAAGAGATTTCCAGATTTTATCAAGCCACAATGTTTAGCATTCAACCATTATTTTTGGTTCGTGCGACAAAATTATAAAATCTCCACATTCAATTCATTTCAAATATAAGCCCTTGATCAAATTTGATCCAACGATCAAATGAAATGACAAGATCTTTCAAATTTCTTGGTAATTGCACACCCGCACTGAGTATTTTTACTCATTTATTATCATTACCGCACTACTGCAGAGCTTGTTTAAACCAGTCACGGGATGTCAATAAGCTTCAATGCCTTTACTTATTATCATTACCATACTACCGGGGAGCTTGTTTAAACCGGTCACGGGATGGCGATAAGCTTCAATGCCTTCATTTATTATCATTACCGCACTACTGCGGAGCTTGTTTAAACCAGTCACGGGATGGCAATAAACTTTAATGCCTTCATTTACTATCATTACCGCACTACCGTGGAGCTTGTTTAAACCGGTCACGAGATGGCAATAAGCTTCAATGCCTTCATTTATTATCATTACTGCGCTACTGCGGAGCTTGTTTAAACTGGTCACGGGATGGCGATAAGATTTAATGCCTTTTGTTCACTTTTCTTTATTACCACCAACCCTTAGCCCTTATCCACAAACAAAGAGGGATCATGGGGCTTATAGCCCCCTTTATTCCATTTTCTTTAATTACCATCAACCCGCAAGTGCCTGTTGTCATTACCGCGGTGTGATTATGTTGCCTACTTTTATTACTTACCGCCTTGCCGCAAACGTTCTTTGAAAGCCATCACGGGAGCCCGATAACTTGGACACCTACTACCGCCAAGCCGTAACCAAGTGGTGAGACCTCTGAGGGACTACGGTATACATGGTTGACTGAGCCCTTCCTACTGCCATGCCGCGAACAACTTGTATGTTTCCAGTGAGAGTGCGATATACACGATTCTTGTTGCTCTAGCTTTCGCACTACCGCCAAGACAATGAGGATGACCTATGAGATTGCGATAACATGTTTGACTGAGCCCTTCCTACCACTATGCCATGAACAACTTGTATGTTTCTAGTGGGAGTGCGGTATACATGATTCTTATTGCTCTAGTTCCTGCACTACTGCCAAGATAATGAGGATGACTTGCGAGATTGCGATAAATTGCAAAAACACAGAAATGATTAAGAATAACTACATACTCCTCAAAATGACCATGTTATGTGACCCTGGGAAATAAATGGCATAAAATTTTGGCATGAATGTCTGTTAAGAAATGGTCATATACAAGTGAAAAGATCAAGTAGGATGGAAATGTGCAAAACTTTTAAGAGGTCCTAACAGGTGAGGCATTAGAATAGTTTATTTGGAATAATGGCAGGAATTAACAAAAATTTAGGGTTTTAAAATTTTGTTCCAACATAAGTAATGGTTGTTTTATGATGTAAATAAGGGTAATCCTTACCTATATAATAATTATTGTGTATTTCAATAGAATGTGTATTTTTTTTTGGTTACAGATATGTATTGATAAACTCCAAGAAGGGGATAAAGTTAGGGTGTTGGATCCATGTGATGGTGTTGTTGTGGGCATTGGATGGATTCAATCACTATCTATTGTACATGGAGTCAACTTGAAAGGAACATGAGATGCAAATGTAAATATTTTAAAGGTCACAAGTAACATACAACTTGCTTATGAAGACAAAATAGATGGAGCTGTTCGTCTGAAAGAGAAAGAAGGAACCTTCACAAGGTGGCCACTAAAATATTTGGAAAAAATGGTATAGTTGATGTTTATCATGTACTTGTCGTTAGACATCTTGGCCCACTGCTTTATGCAGTATTTTGAATGTGTTGTTTAGGGATCTTAATTTTCATGGTGTATTTGAAAGAGTTGGAAACTCTTAGACAACTATGACATTTTTGATTATATTTATATATATACTCTTAGACAATTTTCATATCTTATAACTTGATATCTATATATTTGCATTATTTTTTTTTATTGCAGATTACCTTTCCTTATCATGATGTTGAATCAATCTTTTAATTCTAGCATGTTGTAGCTTGTTCATATATGTAATTTTTAAAAAAAAGTGCATTGAAAACATTACCTGCCTCTAGAATCATCATAGAAACTTCTTCAAAATGCCATGTCTATCCTGGAGTCACCGGGGTTCGTACCTTAATGATTCCACACTGTTTCAGGCCTAAAAAATCCCAACTGTGCCCAATTCCATAGGCAATTAGATTCTGAATATGTTTCTGGGACGAACAGTACTTGGAAATGCCCTATTTTTCTGCCAATTAGGTAACTTAACAAATAATAAATGTTATATCCCAAAACTTGCACTGGAACTCTGGTAAAAGCTTACCATACTATAGCATCATCAAGTCAACCTTGGATATGGAAATTGTTCAAATAGAAAATAGTTTGTAAATGTTGAATTGTCAGATAGTATTAGAAATTACAGGCACCAGGAGTTACCTTTTGAAACATTAGGATAGAGGACGGATAAAATTGATACATATGGTGTAAAAGCCAAGGGATTGCCTTTTGGATTCAAGATCCAGGTGACTTTGATCCTGATTTAAATTGTTCCTTACGAGTGGTCCATTGTGGTAACCTACATAGTGGTATGTATTCTTGGAAGCCTTATGGTGCCATATTATTTAATGGAGTATATGTGGCATTAAAAAAATTAAAATGCTCTTTTATAGTAAAGGAGAATGGGTGGTATTTGTGATCTACTATGCTAGAATACAATAATCTACACCTCAAATTTAGATTACTCAAACCATGTCACATTGATCATATTGTTAAAATAATATAATATATTCCATAGCTTAAGATGTTTTTTTGGTTTCAGGGATCTTATCAGCATCATAAGGAGTTGAAGGCTACACAGGGAATCAAGATAACTGCTCAGGTATCAAATTTCAGGCTAATAATTTTATGTATATGAGCATAAATTTATCAAATATATGTGGACAATGAAATTTAGCTGCGATTTCTTGATTTCAGGGTCTTGAGCATGCCATAGCAAGAACTCCGTTATATGTTGTTGGACTTGATGATGATTTAGAGGATATTAAGGAAGAAGCAATGCAAAATATCAATAATGTAATGTCTCGGATTGACAAGAGTGGGGAAGGAGTTTATGTTCAAGCTTCAATTCTTGGATCTTTGGAGGCTTTACTTAAGTTCTTGAAGACCCTAGTTGTAAGCATCCCAATTAGTGCAATTGTTATTAGGCATGTGCATAAAAAAAATGTCATGCATGTGAGTGTAATGCTTGAGAAAAAGAAGAAAGAGTATGTTGCAATTTTGGCATTTGATGTCAAAATTACTCCTGAAGCTCGGGAGCTTGCAGATGAAGTTGGTGTCAAGATATTTGTAGCGGCCATTATTTATCATCTATTTGACTAGTTTAAAGCATATATGGACAATCTTAAGGAAGAAAGGAAAAAGGAGGCTGCAGAAGATACTATTTTCCCCTGTGTACTGAGCATTTTGCCAAATTGTATTTTTAACAAGGATCCTATAATTGTTGGTGTTGATATTCTTGAAGGCATTGCAAGGGTCAGTATCTAAACCTAGTCTTTTTGGTGTTATGACTTATGCATACATACAAGATTGTTGTATCGTTTTTGGTTTGTATAAAGCCATATGTGGTGATTGCATCTACAGATTGGCACGCCATTATGTGTTCCCACAAAAGATTTCATAGATATTGGCAAAATAGCCTCAATTGAGATCAATCATAAATCTGTTGAAATGGCTAAGAAGGGTGAAAAAGTGGCCATGAATGTATTTTGAGAAGCTGTCTTTGTTGTTAATAGTTTTATATGATTTTGGAAGCTATTTTTTGAGATGTTTTTATTAATGAATTATCATACGAACTTTACAGATTTTTGGGAGCAACGCTGATGAAGCACAAAAAATGTTTGGTAGGCATTTTGAAATGGAAGATGAATTTGTGAGTCATCTCACCAGAAGATCCATAGATATATCGAAAGAAAACTACAGGGTAAGGCTATTTGATATCCACATTACGTAATTTTATAGTGTATTTACTATTATGCATTTTATACTAATTAAACATTTGTGCTTTTCATTTTTGGCTGATAAAATAACTTTTTAATGTCTAAAATGGAATATTCTTCTTATTTTTTCAGGATGATTTGTCCAATGATGATTGGAAACTTGTGGTGAAATTGAAAAAGCTGTTAAAAATTCCTTGAGATACTACTAATGATGCATTGTGCAATGGAACTTTGGATTGGAACAAAACCTTCTAATGAAAATGGGAAAATGCACCCTACAACATTACAAACAACACAATCAGGATAACAAATGGTGAACAGAACAGTAGCTTTTGCATCATAAGCTTCTTCTATATGTTTTGCTATGTGGTGTACGTGTTGCACCTCTGGCTACAATAAGACAGTAGTGAACTTTAGATCCTATCCATGTAGTAGGTCATTTGAATGTTTGTTATTTAGCTTGTTTTCTAAAATTTAATAGTTTGAACGGGCAAGTGCAGTATTGCCATGTGAGAAAGGGAAGAGATTGATTCCAAGAGTAGAGATTTTGTGTAATGATCTATTTTATGATTTCTTGAGGTAACGAAGAAAATATCATGAAAATGTTGTTTTAAATAAATTCATATTTTATTGCAATTATACGAAACCAAAAACATTTCCATGTTGTCATCTTCAACATGTTGTTGACTAGCTGAATTTCACTGTTTCAAGTGCTGCTTTTGCTTGGGACCATGTTATGGAAGGTTACAGGGAATGGTGTGTTTTCTTGTTGCTGCAGGGTCACTGCTATAGGGGCCCTCTAAGTAGCATTCTCAGGTTGTTATTCAAATATTGTTCACAGTGGTTCAGGGTTGTTTGAATACATAGGTAATAGCTCAATGGCTTGTGTGAAGGAGAATATGGAATGCACCAAGGCTGCAGTCAAAGCACCTGAACTAGTTAATAGAATGCTAAAAGAAATGATGTTTCATGGAATGCTCAGTGGAAACAGCTCTTTTCTAAGTGTCAAAAGATGTGAAGGGCTTCATCGGTCTGACCTACCTTTCCATTGTTTTGCTATTGTATCTAATGTGGCTGCTAAACTAGTTTTTTCTTCAGCCAGTCCTTGTAGTTTGTTGTACATGACTTATGGTAGCTTTGTACAACAAACTACAAGGCTGCCATAAGGCTGCTTTTTTATTATTTGTAATTCTTTTTCTGCATTGTTCCAATAAAAAAAATATTCATTGCCACTTTGCTTTGTCTTGTTTCATTTTCTTATTGGCTGATTCTCAAATAGAAAGTGTTGGCTCAAATTTATCAATCTTTACTTGGAAACATCATAAAATATATAGTTTTCCAAATTTATTTCCTTAATGTTTTAAATTCAAATTTAATAATATGTTTTTTTTGCATTATAAAATTTATGGTATTTAATAAATTATTCATATCATGACTAAATTTACTACCAATTAATGGAAACCAGTAAATAAAAATGACTACCATGACTAAATAAATGACCAGTTAACAACAATCAATGACTAAATGATTATAATGACTAAATAAATGAATAAATATACGTACTACCAAATTGATGACTAAATATACTACCAAATTACCAAATATACTACCAAATTGTTGACTAAATATACTACCAAATTAATGACTAAAATCTGTTTAGTCATAAATCTGGTCATGAGATAAATGACCGGCAATAAACTACCAATGGTCATGTGACTAAATATACTACCAAATTGATGACTAAATATACTACGAAATTGATGACTAAATATACTACCAAATTTATGACTAAATATACTACCAATTAATGACTAAATATACTACCAAATTTATGACTAAATATATTACCAAATTTTACTACCAAATTAATGACTAAATTTTTTTTGGTCATAAATTTGGTCGCGAGATAAATGACCAGCAATAAACTACCAATGGTCACGTGACCAAACTACTGATCACATGACCAATTTTTGGTAGTTTTTTTAGTCATTTTTTCCTATTTTTCTACTAGTGACCCAAATGAATTAGTCTAGAGCCAATGGGAAGGCCCTAATAAAGAATGCAACAAATAAAGTGTACAAGATTTGGCTCAATAATAGCCTGCCAATGTTGTATGGAAAAGAGAGATCTAGCCTAAGAGGTTAAACTAGGTCAAACCCTCTTCCATAAACATTAGGACACAAATCAAGCTTGGATTATAGCCATGAAGGAGAGCCAAACTACAGGGGTTCTATCCTTTTTTTGTATAGAGAATAATCAACCAAATCCAACCATTTAACTAAACAATAAAACTAGGGCAAAAGATCAAACCCTAATTGACCAAGATCTGCAAATATACAACTGTCAAAAATAGAAACAAAAAATCTAAAAGTGTAATAGAGATCAAGATATAGAGCAGAACTTGGATATGAGTTCAAGAGCACCAAAAGACTAGGGTGCTAGGCACCCTAGATCCTAATTAGAGTTTTACAGAATCTCTAAGTTTCACCAGACCTGTACCTACAAAACCCTTTCTTCTTCCCAGATCTTGTCTTCTGAAACTTGTATCTTCAACCTGCACATAAGCAAAGAGGGAAAAGGTTGTCCTATGTTTAGGGGCTTTCCTTAGTCAAACCCAGTGTTGGTATTTCCACCTCCATTACAATGATGATTAATGATCCAAGAGTGCGTGCCCTAGGAGGGTAGAGGCAAGATCAACAATATATGATGAAAGTATGAATGGAAGTGATAAAGATTACCACAAGATGTGAAACCCTAGTTGGAGTAGATAACTCAAGATCATGCACCATCAAGGAGATAGATAAATTTAGCTTGAACTTCCTTCAAAACTTGCAAATGAGCATCATAACATCCACAAGCATGTAGCACATCCAAGCATTAAGAGCACTTGAGCATAGGAGATCAATCACGTAAGCAAATCTAATTCTTCTCTTAGCATTCACTTGTCCATCTAGGTGTAAAATGAATTGTAAAACTCCTTTATATATGCATTCCCACTCACCAATGATAAATAAAACCAAATGGGGCCGACGTGTAAAAGCTAAGGAGGTGTTCTAAGCTGACACCACAAAATAAGACTGGGGCTAACATCTGAGACTAGGGCTCTAGGTGCCCTGGTCTTTTAGCCCCACAAACTCTAGAGAGTGTCCATTTAAGTGGGAATAGACCATTCCTAACTTTACTTTGTTAGGTTTATTCATCAAGATCAAGATTTAATCATTTAATGTTCAAAAGGGTCTTAAAATAGGCCCTAATTAACAAGTGTACAGATTTTACTCCATAACATTTAGCCCCCACTTTGGCATGGGCTAAAATTATGTTTGAACGCACACTAAAGTAAGGAGAAGAGAAATTTTAAACACAAAAACATAGAAGCCAAAGAATTCCGCCAAGTTGTGGACTATGGTAGCCCCCAAGCTTAGGATTCTAAGGTTGAAAATACATAAGCAAAGAGATTTTTAACAACGCAAGACATTGCAACATAATTCACACATATGTGGAGTACTAAAAGTATACATAGGAATACACGCAAGAGACATGCAATACACGAAAGTAATACACGCCATACACAATGCATACACAGTTGACATGAAGCATACACATAAGACATAGAGAATACATAGGAAACACATGGAAAGCATACTGAAGACACATAAGACACATGTAATCATTAAGGAATACAAGTTAAAACAATACATCACACAAACAAACATAGAAATAAACACATGAGGCACATGAATCTGATGCTAGCTTGCTCTATCACTAGGAGTCATGTGAAGAGAAGTCTCTTCATGGATCACACACTAGTAAGGACCACCGAATTATTAGGTGACCATGACAAGTCACATGAAGCGCACATGCTAGCAAACTTCCTTGTACTAGGTGGATCATGGACCAAAAGGAAACATCACAGGCTAGTGAGGACTGCCAAATCACTAGGTGAGTTTCATGCCAACTATAATAAACAAGTATGTAATTAAAAAGAGCATAGCACGATGTATGCCCCCACCTTAAAGTGATTTCTAACTCCTATCAGGGAGCAATTTATTTAAAGTGGAATAAACCACAAGATAGGCACAAGAGATTTTTGGAAGCACATGCCCATATGACATGTGTTCCCAAAAAACTATATCGCAACAAGGGGTTGCCCCCACGAAAGGCAAAATGAGGCGATGCTTCGAGAATGATACATAATCTTGTGTAGTCACGGTATGATGCCGAGCATAGCAACAAGGTGCCACATAAATCACATCATCAAAGAAATAACAAGTTACATAAAATAAAGTGATAACACAAAAGGATCTACCTAACTGGCATCAGTATATGAATGGTTGTGTAATAGGAGATATCTCGAGACTATAAATATTTGGACCTATCATCATTCACCAGTCAGTGGAACTACATAGACAAAGGAATGGTGGAAGTGGGTTGCATGCTTGTGAGGGCTAGCTTATCAGAGGTTTGGATTGTCATCATATTGATTTCCACCCCTAAATCAACCAACACATTTGATATCTCAGTTCCTGCAATGCAGACCGTGATAATGGGATTACTAGGGTCACCATATTTAGGGAGGAGCATTTCCCCCACTAACAGGTCGACTACCTTCCCTTCTACCAGAATGGTTTTAGGAAAGGTTTGCCTTCATCCCTGAGACTTGACACAATGTTGTTTGATAAATTGGTTAAGCTTGGGAACATCTTTGATGGCTTGGAGCAATGGTATCTCAATATTCAATTGTTTGATCTCCTAAAGTAACTTTGATTCTTCATTGGTTTGCATTTGGTTGGATGGTATTTTTTATTTTTTTAAGGAGCAGTGTGCTTTAACCATTCATGAAAGGGTGCCTTAATTGTAGTCTCTGGAGTGGCACTTAAGTGCATCTCTGGAGGAACTCTAGAGTGTTATGTAGATTATCTTTCTGGAATCCTAACTTGGTAATACTCTCCTACTGAGGTTCTTGTTCTGGTTCATCAGTGACTTCAACAATCACAGGGGGAGATGGTCTCAGAAAAGATTTCCCTGAGCACAACTAAAGGTTATTCAGGTATATTGCATTTACTTCGGCTGCATTTTCCTGATCAGTTAGGTAAATTACTTCCTCTTATTTATTATGTTTAGGATTCACCATACGCTGAGCAGGGAGAGGTGGTTGTCTGACAGGTTCACTTTATGGTTGAGATTGCATATTTGTTGGACCTATCAGAAGGGCCTGCTATTGGTTAGGGAATCATTTTTGTTGATTCTAAAAAGGATGACTAATGTTTTCCTAGGAAATCCACTGAGGTGCACAATGGGGCTGAAATTGTGGTGGTCCTTGCTGATTTGACCTATAAACACCAAAATCACGTACAGTCTCCACGAGGACCCCATGATGACTCACAATCCTTGTCACGTACATGTAAGCATAAAATAATGCCCTCTCAACAATGATTCTCTTGGTAGAATTTGAGTTTTTCATCCTCTTGTTGTTTCCCCTTTGTCATGTTAACCTTCTCCCCGCTTTCGATGCTTTTCTTTTTCGACACTTGTCGATTCTCATTTCCTATGCTTGTGACTTCATCACTAGGCCTTGTGTTCTTATTGTTGTTGTGTTTTGACCTTTCCCTAGTGTTTTTCATCTATTCCCACCCGTAGAAGCCCTCTAGATGACCTCCCAAGCCATCTCCAACTTTCAGTTTTTAGTTCTAGTCAACCAATCCAAATCACCCCCTATTATTTTAGGATCTCCCCTAGGGGATTTGACTTTTGCAAGTGGAGATTTGGATTTTGACCCCCTTTCGACCAATTTCCAGAGGTAGTTCACCTCCTTTTCACCTGACTAACAATCTCCAACCCCGCTTTCCAACCCAGGACCTCCCCTTTATGGTTCGCCCATGGGTTGCCCTGGGTGACTTGGATTGCCAAAAGGGTCAACCCATGGGTGACCCTGTCATCTTTTCCAGCCACGAAAAAACTTGAGTTTTGGATGCAAAAAAGCTCCATTTTGACCCATTTTTCTTCCTGTTTGCATGAGTTTTTGTCTAAACATAGAGTTAACTATTCCAAGCCTCAAAGCATGCATAATTATCTCCTTTTTATCTCAAATTGTCAACTCATGCATTTATGCTAACTCCTTTTTGCTTCAATGATAAGCTATATTGGCTTGTTCACTCCCTAATTAGCCTAGATCACTCCTTGGTCTTTTGAGTTAGCTCTCCAATCAAGGGAGTTAACTCTCCATCCTCTCCCACTTCTCATAGCCCCTTTCAACCTATAAATACCCCCTCCCTCAAGCACAAAGGGAGGAAATTTCATTTGTGCATCTAGTCTTTGCAGGTTCTTGCTCTGCAACTAGCATCCATATGCTCATATAGGACATTCGAGCCTTTTGCTTTCATTGTTATTTCATCTAAGCTTTGCTAAAAGCTTCATATCGTGTCGATACACTACCCAAATCACTAGCCATAGTGCTCAAAAGATCACATTGAGCTCACATTTCAAGCTTTCAAAAGCTCTTTTGCATTCCCTTTCCTATTGTTGCCAAGAGGATATCCCCGCTGCTGTAAGAGGACAAAAAGGTTTCTGACACAAGGATTCCTAAGGGTAATGGAGGCTCATGCATCTCATATTCCATATTCTTTAGTGCTTTTTTAGGTAGTAATTAGAAAATCTAAATTTGCTCTTAGGAATAGTAATATAATATTGCAATTTCCTTGATAGGCTAAATAGGATTTGCATTGTTAGATTAGTTTGCTTTCAAAGTTCTTTAGATTAGTTTGTTTTCAAAGCAATTTCATTTTCCTAGAGTAATTGGTCCAAAATTCAAGAAAAGCAAACAAAAACATAGACCAGATTGCATTAGTTAAATACATTCTAGATTGCATACATATCTCAATTCCTAGATTAGAAAAAGCACTTTATTTTCATTAAAAGATCTAAAAAAGCACAAAAATATTATTTTCCACTCATATAGGCTTGCATGCATCCAAAAACCAAAAAAAGCACAAAAACATTAGCATCACACGAAGATCACAAACCCTTGCTTCCAACACAAGGTCAACATTAGTCAAACCCTTGATTCCAACACATGGTCAACATGAAGTTAAATCTTAGGTCAAAAAACCCTAAGTCAAATCGAGGTTAACTCCAGTCAACTCTCTCGATTTGGGCTCACAAATGTACCCTGGGCTTAGAGGTGAGCGGGTGAGGGCAATCCTCGAAGAGATTGAGGAAATTCACCCTAGACCACAACACAATCAACAAATGATACAAGAACAACAACACAGAATGAGGTTATTCCAAACACAGGCCATCATCTAATAGTTTGAAGAACAACTCCAACTCAACATCTAAGCATCAACGAGAACAATCGTCAACCTACACAACGTTGGAATCTTCATAATCCAAATAGGAGAACAATGACTAGTGACCCTTCGGGTCATGTAGTTACTTCAACCACAATAGTTATAGAGCACCATATCAGAATACACAAAAAAGGCCCCAAGGCTGGCTGACCACTTGTTATGTGACTTTTTACCCAAAATGGAAAAAGAAAGATATTTATGAATAACCCTCTAAAATTATAAGAGGATAAAGTTTAGTTACCCTTTATAATGAAAAGGAAGATGGAAAATAAAGGATATTATGATCCTTTGGTTAAAAGGGAGATAAATAAATAATAATTATGAAAAACTCCTTTTAAAAGGGAGGAGTTATTATGTTTATTAAACCATTATTAATGACAACCTTTGTGAAAAGGTGTGATGGTTTAGAAATCACCCTTAAAAGGTTATATAAGGCATTTGTGTGAGACTTGAAAGGGGCATGGAGAACACTCAAGGAAGATAAGGAAAGAAAGGCAAGAAATCATGAAAGAAAAGGATTATAGATTTGATAGAGGAAAAGTATACAAGAATTAGAGGGCACAAAGGAGTGAGGATTAGGGTCTTTGGTTGGGCACTAAAGCATTTAGAGAAGGGGCACACAGAGTGTGTCCAACTCGGGATACATCATACACCCGGGAGTGTCCTGGCCAGGGCTATGTTTGTTTGTGCCATGAGGCACAGTTGGTTCTATGTAAGAATCAGTTCCTCCGGGGGTGCTTCTTTGCTAGGAACAGCCGAGACCTGTGATCATTCCTCCAAGTGTCATATTACAACATTTCAATGATTCAGATAAGTACTAAACGTATTAATAATAAAAGATATTGGGATATATATATATATATATATATATATATATATGTGATGATGTGATTATTTGTCTTTTTAATGATTTACTTTAGAGATCTTATTAAATTATCACATGTAATTTACATTTTCTATTTATGTCTATTTTAATATCTTTTCATAATCCAAAATTATCTTAACTCTAAAATTAACTATAATAAAATTTGTTCCAAGTAGTTAATTAACTCTGGGGAAAAGTAGTGTTACATTTGGTATCAGACCCAGGTTGATCAAGCCTTCCTTCTCTAAAGTGTGCTAAATGCTTTCAAATTTCATATTGACCAATCTTTAATATACTCTTTGTGTATATCCAACCTTGTACATTCACCCTGACCTATGATACAGCAAACTCAATTTTATAAGTTGTAAGGACCTCCCTATTACCAATGACCCATTTATGTTATAAAATGACAATAAACATAGAACGCCCAAATTGTATTGAAATATGACAAGATACATATCATAGACACATTGTACCTATAGCAACATCAAATACATCAACATTTCTAGAAGTTCCTAGACATTTGATATGAATTGTAAGATGTTTTCATTCATTTCTAAGGTTATATGAGCCTTAAATGATTTATGCATATGATAGCATTCCTTTGAAACTTGTGCATCTTACCCTTAATTATATTAAGGACTATGCCCTATTTTCTAGTTGTTTGCCTTCCTTCTTATAAATTATAATTATGAGATTAATTGCTAATATTTTTTACTAATTTATGATAATAAATAAATTAATTAAAATTAATTCTAAACTTATAACAATTTTTTTTTTAAAGAATTTGATCCATATAATTGAAATTCAAACAATTAAAAAAATCACCTTTAAACATTTAATTTAATTTTTTTATATATCTATTTATTTTATTTTATTTTTTAAAAATTAAATACTTTATAAATAGTAATTTTTTTAGGTAAAAAGAGGAAGGAATAAGTAGTATCCATGTTCTCCTCCTCTTCTTTTTATGCCCATTCTGTACTTCCCTAACCGATATAGGGGAAAGGACCCAATAGGTGTGATAGTTCCAATGGTTGGGAGGGTAACTGTCATAGTTTGATCCATTAGTAGAACATATTTTCATTATTGCTTAAATATAAAAATATCAATAAAAGTAACTTTTTGTATTAATAACTATTGATTTTAACCCTATCAAACATGTATCAATGATAGACCAAATTGTTTTCAACTGCCCATTCAATAGTACAAAATCTATGTACATCTCTTTTCAACTTTTAGCTCTAAATGGAACAAAAGATAATATAAGTTATTTCAAATTAAAAACACATCTGAACTTATAACAAAACTATATTAAAATATTATGTTCAAATTTGTACAGTCTTCCAATTACTTTGTCCACCTATAGACACATTCTTGTCAACATCAATACATGCTTCTTACTCTATATAAAATACTAAATGTACAACTAATGGTCCTCCACCAATTAATGTGGAATTGTAATGAACAATGACAGGTACCCAACTTGACATAGTTACAAAATTTTATTTCCAAGAAATCAGTCCATCTCTCCCAAATATTGAGCAATAAATGCCCAACTTGGAGACTTCAACAACCAGATTCAGAGTACCTGTAAAATAAACAAACAGATGTGAGGCTCACCATTTAAAAAATCAAATCACAAAATTAATGACACCAAATTTAAAAAATGCATACATGCCCAGTTCAAATGAAAATCAAATCACACAATAAATAGATCAAATTTGAAAATTGGCTCTCTATCCGTGGAATGCTGAATTTCAAAAAACTGGAGGGAATTAATCTATAAAATGAACCAATGATTCATATGTATCATTTTCATTCTAATGAGTCAGAAAGAATATCAGAACTGCAACAAGTATTAGAATATCAGACCTACAAATTTCAAACCTGCAAACTGCTACAAGGCTTAGGTGGCACATTGTCTTCTTCTCAAATCAGGTTTTTTTATTTATTTCTATAGTATGTTCTTATATTGATTCGTTACCAAGTAATATTAGCTTCTTGGCAGACAAAAATATTTAAATGTTATATGTCTGTTAAATGTTATAGCTCTGTTAATGTTAAATTTAATAGCTCTGGTAATTGTTATAGCTCTGTTAAATGTTAAATGTTATATGTCTGCTAAATTTTATATGTCTATTAAATGTTAAATGTTATATGTTAAATATTAAATGTTATAGCTCTGTTAAATGTTATATGTCTGTTAAATGTTATAGCTCTGTTAAATGTTATATGTTATAGCTCTGTTAAATGTTATAGCTTTCCCTAGGAGTACCCTAACAACAAAATGCACATGTACAGCATTCTGTATAGCATATTGTAGATCAATCATGTACAGCATTCTGAGCATTAGATATGCCAAGACACCTCAAAAGTGCCATTTTGAGCATCAGATATGCCAAGACACCTCAAAAGTGCCATTCTGAGCATCAGATGCACCCAAACATTTAACAGAGCTATAACATTTCAAATATATTTGTTGGTCCATCATGGTTGCCTCATCAAGGTGCTGCTCAGTTCATACTTATCAGCAATTCATATAATTATTATCAGAGTTCAAGCATTTGAAGTTTCCATATTTGGATAGATTGCACACTTGTATTTAAAGACTTAATGAAAATGTTGTCAAAACATATTAAAGAAACTTAGAAAACAAATCAGTCCCACAAACCATTAAAAAACAGTTAGAACAGTTAAGTATTCACTAAACAATCATAATTTAAAAAAGAAAAATAAGAATATCACATTGTGAGCTGTTCATTTCTGTTTGGGGCATGGTCACTTTTTCAAGCCATTATTCAAAGAGACATAGACAGGAATTGGAGTACTGTTAGCCCAACTCTTCGTTTATAGATATATTTTCCTTCTTTTTCAATTCAGGGAAGAGTACTTTGCAGATCAAAAACATACTAGTTATAGCCTTGATCGATTCTGGTGTGGATTGGAAATGGGACTTATCTTAATCAGATGGGTCTGCCAATGAAATTATTGCCAATAGAGAGTAATTTATGTTTAGATAAGTTTACCCTATGTTTGAAATCTTGGAAGTGATTCAGGGCCATGTTTAGGGAAATTACCATCTTTTATAGAGTAGATCTGGAACTATTATGTGATGAAGAAATGTATTTCAGTGTAGTGTCTTTTATATAATCCAAGCTTTAATCAGTATTCCAGATAGTGTATCTACCATTTTATTGTCAATAAAGAGGATTGAATATAGAGTCATTACCCACCACTTGCTTATAATTTGACTCGCTTATCTGTCCATCTCTTTCTACATCATAGAGATAGATTTGATGTAAATGATAGCAAAACTGTTTTCAGCATTATGGAAATAAAAGCAATGATGTAATAGCATATGAGCTACAGAATTACTGTAAACTTTTACAACTAGTACTTTTCCATTCTTGTTATTTAATCAATAACACAATTCACATGTTACTAGTATCTTTCGAAAACTAAATCAAATCAAGAAAAAGTTGGGGGATGCCAAGGAGATTTCCAACTGCGATACAACAATCTGAATGGCTGTAAACTGGCAATTTTATGATTAAAAACAAATCAGTGACTCATAAAATCACTTTTTCAGGCCATTATTCAAAATCTTAGAGATGAAAAGTTCCAAAAAGTTGAAGTCCATGAAAGGAGAAAAGAAGACAGAAATTGCTTTTGATAGGCATGCTGGACATTTATTCTATTGATGTTGCTATAAGGATGGGTTAGTATTTTCCCAAAGGCATTTCTTATAATTACAGGTTTAAAAAAGGACCCATAAGCTCAGCTATTAGATCCTGAAATGTGTGTATTCCTACTTTCTAGCAGGCTGCAAAGCATCAACCTCTGCTAGGCAAGAGAAGGGAAAAGGCATGGCTGTTACTGATTTAACTAATTTACTACACATTACCCTGTTAATTGGCATTAGAGGAGCACTAAGCTTAAGCAGCAGTAAAGGTGATGTTGAGCCAGATAGGATGAGAGACTTGCTGCAAATCAAAAAGTGGAGCAGAATAAGGGCACAATACAGAAAATGATAAACTGGAAGTCTTTAAGAGCAACGGAAAGTACATTTAACAAACATATATATATATATATATATATATTTAATAGAGCTATAACATTTAACAGACGTATATATATTTAACAGAGCTATAACATTTAACAGACGTATATATATTTAACAGAGCTATAACATTTAACAGACATATATATATATTTAATAGAGCTATAACATTTAACAGACATATATATATATATATTTAACAGAGCTATAACATTTAACAGACAGCTTATGAAAAGATCCATTACATTTTCATTACATTTTCTTGCTAACAATTATTAAATGACCTCATTTTATGTAGGCATTATGGCAGCAAGAAAGAGAAGATCCAGAAGAACAAGTCGAAGGCCTAGGACCAAGTTGCCAAGGGGAGTCAAATTGAATGCAATTGACTCAGATGATGCTGAGACTTCAATCAACCCACCTGAAAATAACACTGATTGTAGTCCAGTTAATGACAGTGCAGTTAACATTGATGTTTCTACTAGTTCTGCTCAAAAACATGGATTGACGGCAAAGATGAAGAGAGGGGAATGGATAGAAAAAGATATGGATGGTGCGATCAAGGATGTCGAGGACAATAAGTACTCCATAAGAGCAGTTGGAAAAAAGTGGGGTGTCCCTTGCACTAGTTTGACAAATTGGTTGGCAGGAATAACAACCACGAAAACAAAGGGACCACCAATGATTTTGTCAATGGAAGAAGAGCTGGAAGTTGTCGAATGGTGCAAAGATTTGGCTCAACTTGGTCATGGTATGGAGGTTACTCAGTTGAAGTCACACATTGCACAAATTTGTCAAGGAAGGCCAAATCCTTTCACGAATGGTTTGCCAGGTAGATCATGGTGGGCTAGTTTCCGTAGACGTCATCCAGATTTGACAATAAGGAGTGCTGAGGGTCTTGACCGGGATAGAGCAGTGACATTGCGTCCAAGCATTGTGGCAAATTTTTATAACAACTTGGAAAAACTTTATAATGCTAATCATTATGGCCCAACAAAGATATGGAACTGTGATGAAACAGGTGTTCAAGCAGGCAGAAATTGCGGGATGCGAGTTATTGCAAAGTTGGGCAGCAGAAGTGTGCCACAAATTCTATCCAAAAGCAGAGAGTGGATAACCATTTTATGTTGTATTAATGCAGTAGGGCATAGTATACCAAGGTTTTATCTTTTCAAAGGTAAAAGGCAGCTAAAAAACTATATAGCAAATTGTGAACCAGGTGCATGCATGGCAGCCCAACCACATGCTTGGATGACCAAAGAGCTCTTCTTGAATTGGCTGCACCATTTTGCTAGATCAGTCCCTAGTGGCGCTTCAACCACAAATAGACATCTACTCATTTTTTATGGACATGGAAGCCATGTGGCTTATAGCACAATTCAAGAAGCTAGATCTTTGGGCATTGATCTTCTTACTTTGCCTGCACATACCAGCCACAAACTTCAGCCTTTGGATGTTAGTGTCTTTGCACCATTCAAGTCATACTTCAAAACTGAAAGGTCCAAGTGGATGGCAAAAAACCCCCACATTGAAATAAGGAGGGCAGAATTGGTTGAACTAAGTAGCAAAGCTTTCAAGCTTGCCCTTACATCTCAAAATATCATATTAGGTTTCCGTAGGACTGGAATTTGGCCGCTAAATAGTGATGCTCTTTGTAATGACATGAGACCAAGTGAATCCTTCTTTGTTGAAGAAGAAAATGAGATTGCAGGTATTGCAAGCATATTAAGGTTGGCTGGATATGAAGAGGTTGAAGTGCAAAATTGTTTGGCACAAATGGCAAGGGAACAATCAACACTAACAAATGAAGTGAATGACAACATAAGTTCAGCTACTCATGTCAGCCAAACACAACAGTCAAATGAAGAAGATGATGCCATGAGCTTGCCAACACAAGTTAACCCACCAAATTGGGTTAAAGAAGCTGCCAACAACCTTGGAATGCAGATTGATTTTGAAAATGAAGAAGTGTCATTATCTATGCCTTCCCCTCCTCCACTTCCAACAACCGAGGTTATTCATTATTATGTAGATACCACAGATTGGGAAACTACAGATTTAGATGCTACTGATACAACATTGCAGCAAGTGAAATGCAATGAAGGTTCATTACAGAACTCTGAAGGTAATGAAATAGCAGTCCAACAAGTGAGATGCAGTCAAGGCTCATTAAAGAACTTTCTCAAGCTACCAATTGAAACGGTTCGTAAGAGACCCAATCCCCTGGATGACAGTGCACTGAGGCTAGGTAGGCAGTCCCAAATTCTTACCATAGATGATTATCTAATCCTGCATGAGCAGCAAGAAGCAAGGAAAATAGAACTTGAGGAACTAAAAGCAAGAAAAAAACAAGCAGAGGCAAAGAAAATTCGTCTAATTGAAGAAAAGAAAAGGAGGGAAGAGCAGAAGCTTGAAAGACAATTGAAGAGACAAAAGAAGGAAGAAGAAAAGTTGCAGCAACGAAGGGCAAGAGAATTGAAGAAAGAACAAAGGCAAATGGTCAGGAATAGGAATTCAAAACATGTTGCAAGCAATTCAGGGCATTTGAGTACTCCATCAACCCCTCTACCTAAACAACATCATATTCTAAGGGATATGTACAACATATTAAGCCCTGCTTATGCTACCCTTACAAACCAACAAGTGATTAGCAATACAAATTCAACACATGAGGGAAGCAGTTCAAGGTGTTTGAGTACTCCATCAACCCCTCTACCTGAACATCATCAAATTTTGAGGGATATGTACAGCATATTAAGCCCTGCTTATACTGCCATTAACAACTTCCAAGTGACTAGTCACAACCCCCCTCATTCCCCTATAAAGCAATTCCCATTTTCTGGGCTTTTAGATGAAACAATGTTTGGTCATCTTATTCCTATCACACCTCATGTGGAGTCAGCTCCTCCAAAAAATACTTCAACAAATAGTCCTATAGAGGAGCCAGAGCCAGAGCCATTCCCTGGATTTATGGTAAACTAGAAAATTAAGACTTGATGTCGAGTTATTGCTATAAGTTTTTTGAAACATCTAGTCAGCAATGCATTTTGGACATTGTAAGTAAAAACTGACCATTTTGTAATGTTTTGCCGAAGCTATATTACCCGTAAACTAGAAAATCATGATTTGATGTCAAGTTCTTGCTATAAGTTTTCTGAATCATCTAGTTAGCAATGCAGTTTGGACATTGTAAGTAAAAGCTGACCATTTTGTAATGTTTTACCGAAGCTGTATTACCTGTAAACTAGAAAATCAGGATTTGATGTCAAGTTCTTGCTATAAGTTTTCTGAATCATCTAGTCAGCAATGCAGTTTGGACATTGTAAGTAAAAGCTGACAATTTTGTAATGTTTTATCAAAGACTGTCTTACCGCATTATGCAACTAGCAATATGATGTTTTGTTGTTTTTGTTATTTTCATCAGCAATGTAGTGGAATATTCCAAGTCAAGATTTTGTTACAGTGCAAGAAATGTGTCTACAGTGCAAGAAATGTGTCTACAATGTGTATGTAGCCAACAAAATGAATGTATGTATGTACAATTGTAATGTTTTGTCGAAGCTGTTACAATTCATTTTAGAAAAAGAAGAATATAGAATTTAAACACCAATCAGGGAAATGGCATTATGGCATTGGCCTTTTTTTATATTGGTAATTGTAGTGGCATAGACATACAATTTCCCACCTGCAAACACAACCACCAATAGAATAGAAAACCTAATGGCTGCCTTGGCACCTTGGCTGATACCATCCCCAGAACTCTACATGATTATACTTCCCAACTCTACATGATTATACTCATACACTAACAACAATAGAAATGTAATTTGGAACTAAAATTTGAATTTTGGTGGCAACCTCTATTGCGGTAGAGAATATACTAGTGTAGTGGTTCCCTTGACGAATTAGACCTCAAGATTTAAAGTAGGAGTGTGTGTCCTCTTGCTGGTTTCCACTATCCTTATAAATTTGGAATTTGATGCACCTATAGAGAGAAAATAGGCATGGACTTGTAGTTTTGGGACAAAAAAAATTATTGGGGTTGCTTAGGAATATTTTGCCTCAATCAGATCTCTATTTGGTGTTTTTCAACCCTATGTGCGATCTAGAAAAATTGGGAGTATGTGATCACTAAGTGTGTGTGTTTGAAGTGTATGCAAGGTATTGCAACTACAAATTAAACCTTATGGGATGTATAAAGATGATGTGATGTGTGCTTGTGCAATGGAGGAGATAAAGGAAATGGTTGAATGCCAAAATGCTAAGGAATTTTAGAATGAACAAGAGTCAAGTGAAGCTACAAGTTTTATGGATGTGTAATCATGGTGGCAGTAAAAAGGTAATAGAGGCTATGAAAGAAATGTAGAAGGTTAGTAATGGAAGAGGAAGAAGATTTTAAAATGCTCATGACTGTCAATAGCTTTTCTGAGGATCAAAGAAGGAATTCAAAAGTATTATTATACAAGATTTTTGACTCTACAAAATGAAGACTTCGTGTGCAAGGCTTCCTTCGATACAATAATTTTGCATCAACCATTATTCTGAAATACTTTCAATGTAGACTATATGAATGGTTCATATAAGGCCCCAGGATATGCATCAAGTCTAATCCTGAAGGCAATTTTAATAAAAACTATAGTAAACCTTAAGGGGAAATAAATCCTACTGGATTGTGAATAGACTAATTAAGAGTTACTTTTACATTAAAAAACTAGGTAAACCTTTTGGGGAGTAAAAACTTGTAGTTGATAGTGAATAGACTAGTTAAGATTTAATTCTACACAAAGCAACTAAGTAAGCCACAATATGAAAATATTCTTCACCTCTAATTCATGATGACCCTGAACAGTCACAGAGAACAAAGATTAGATCTGCATTTACCTTGATCGTTGTAATGAGACCATAATAACATCTGAAATAAAAATGAGAGTTTAAATTACTGTTGCAACAAGCATTGTCAGCGAATGGGTGTGGGTTAAAGGCAAATAGAAAAATATAGTTTTACTCATCTATACAAAATGAACAAACTAATTTAAATTTTTCTATAAAGCATGAAACTATAGTAAACCTTAAGGGGAAATAAATCCTACTGGATTGTGAATAGACTAATTAAGAGTTACTTTTACATTAAAAAACTAGGTAAACCTTTTGGGGAGTAAAAACTTGTAGTTGATAGTGAATAGACTAGTTAAGATTTAATTCTACACAAAGCAACTAAGTAAGCCACAATATGAAAATATTCTTCACCTCTAATTCATGATGACCCTGAACAGTCACAGAGAACAAAGATTAGATCTGCATTTACCTTGATCGTTGTAATGAGACCATAATAACATCTGAAATAAAAATGAGAGTTTAAATTACTGTTGCAACAAGCATTGTCAGCGAATGGGTGTGGGTTAAAGGCAAATAGAAAAATATAGTTTTACTCATCTATACAAAATGAACAAACTAATTTAAATTTTTCTGTAAAGCATGAAACTATAGTAAACCTTAAGGGGAAATAAATCCTACTAGATTGTGAATAGACTAATTAAGAGTTACTTTTACATTAAAAAACTAGGTAAACCTGTTGGGGAGTAAAAACTTGTACTTGATAGTGAATAGACTAGTTAAGATTTAATTCTACACAAAGCAACTAAGTAAGCCACAATATGAAAATATTCTTCACCTCTAATTCATGATGACCCTGAATAGTCACAAAGAACAGAGATTAGATCTGCATTTACCTTGATCGTTGTAATGAGACCATAATAAATCTACTGAGAGATGGGATTAATAACATCTGAAATAAAAATAAGAGTTTAAATTACTGTTGCAACAAGCATTGTCAGTGAATGGGTGTGGGTTAAAGGCAAATAGAAAAATATAGTTTTACTCATCTATAAAAAATGAACAAACTAATTTAAATTTTTCTATAAAGCATGATGTTTTTTATTTCTACTATAACCTCTAATATCTCAGCCTCAAGACACAATTATAATATGTAGAATTGTTGCATTGCTGTAATAGTCTGAGTAAAAGGTTAATATGGATTTTCTATCCACATTTTTGCCAACATTGAAATTAACGGAGCTTCAAGTGCCATCATTATTTCTTACACCTATGTATTGTGCAATTCAGTGTTTCATTTAAATTTAACATGTCCATGGGTGTGAGTAACAAGCCCTGTTATGAGAACACAGTCAAGGATGCAAAAACTTATCAATTCAGATTATTTAAGGCTCAGTTATAGAGTTTAAATCTGCAACCCAAAACAGGCTAGAGATAACAAAACAGATTAAGGACATTACACGAAGGACAGAAGTTAAGGTCATTAAAAAAAACAAATGAAGGGTTGAGAAAGAAACCACAAAAACCTAAAACCAAATCTGATAGCATCCCAGACAACAAATGGACAGCTAAACAGGATTGTGTTTCACTAAAAAATCCAGAACCTTCTAAAGTGCGTGAAAAAATGAAATAATATTGGCTGATTGTGTGTCTTCAATTGTCTCTTCATTCGACCTCTCTCCTTTCGAAGGGGTCACGTCCTTTCGTTATAAAATGTTACTCATTTTGAAAAGTAAAATCTCATTAAACAAACAAAAATGTTTTCATTTTACAAAAAGTAAAATCTCATTAAAACAAACAAAAGAAAGACTACGTCACCTCTTCCCAAGTGGAAATAAATCTATACCATGATAATTTAGTATTTCAAATTCATTCTATTTTTGTGCGGAATCAAATAATAAATAAAAGTGGAAATAAATCTATACCATGATAATTTAGTATTTCAAATTCATTTTATTTTTGTGCGGAATCAAATAATAAATAAAAGTAAATTAATTAGAGTTTTGTTGGGTAAGCTAGATATTACCTCCTTTGACATTAGCTATGGAAAGGTCTATAACTTATTATTAGTAAGGCATATTTCATCAAGCAACATCTTGTGTAATGTTCTAATTACAATAAAATTTAGTGGACATCATATTTTTATATTATGAATTGGGTATCATATGTTCAAGAGAGTCTATCATTATTCATTTGTAGACTTATTGGTGGGACATGTAAAATACTAAATGGATGTATCCATAATTCAAGGAATGCAGTTGGTTTGAAGAGTTATGCAATTAAGTTTGATCTCAAGCTACCAGGAGGTGTTTACTAACCATTCACTTTATGTCTTTGTTAATATTGGTTGTGTTCACATGAATAAAGTATTATTAGTTTATTGATAGTGTTTTGTGAACTACCCCCCACTTATTACATTTAGAACTACATGGTTGGTAGATATTAGTAACCCTTTTTTGAAAAATTGATTTTTTAGATATTGTTTGGGTTTGGGTAGTCAATCAATAGACTTTGAATTAAGAAGGTGTCCTTAAATTATTTTAGGAATTCATAATTATATGGTTGAGAGATCAATCATGATGGAAAAGACGAATTTGATAAGAGGGCAATATGGATCATCATTTCATTACTAGTCCTTTTAATATATTGATCAAACCAAGATAGTGTTGACCTACTCATTGTCAAATCAGGTATGCACATATTGGCTCTAAGTATTGATGTTACATATGGTTTGTGGGGGGCCCTATTTAATCCCAGTTGTTCCTAAATACCTACATGTAGCTCAATAAGTAACTATGCTGATTCATTTATGAGGAAATTTAGTGGTTAAGGTTTAGTCTTCATGAAGAGTTCATGATGTTAGGTGTGTCAGTCCTTTGCCCATGGTCTAGTTGTAATGTATTTAAATGTGTAGATTTGAGTTATGACCACACAGGGTTCAAAAACATACCACAATATTATCTCATTATAATAACTATTGTTTCTCTATTAAGATTGTACCACAACAAATAACCCAAGGTAAAATTTTATAAGTTCATTAGGTTGGTACTTCTTTAAATGAGAGAATTATCCGATGCAACCTATTTTCATCCACTCGTATAGTAAGATATAGTGAGACTGTGAATAGATGTCAAAAAAATCATGTAGGTGTGAAGTGTCATTCATTTATAGTAGCTATTAATAATAGTGTATTAATGACATAGTCTAAAGGAAATAATTACCTTAGTTATAGTCAAGTATAATTCTGAGGTGCAAAAGTATTTTAGAGGAGGTATTTTATACATATGGAGCATTATATAATAATTGCTATATGGTAAAGAAATCCATTCAAAATGTATTGGGGTAAACCATAATTAAAGGTTGGAAAATATTTCTTTCCGATTTTTATTTCTTGACCACATGTGAAGGGTGTTTAGAATCATAACTTTGATAATTCACTTATGTAAGTATAGTAAGTTGGATTAATCTTGAAGTTTTGGAAAGATTTATTTATACATCATGAGATCTCATTAAGAGATGACAACTTTAGTTGTATTAAGTTTAAGTCTTGTTATATCTATTTTTATTTGGCTCGTACACTCTTGTACACGAAAGTTGTCTTGGAAACATAGAGTTAATAAGTTAGTCTTTCTAATAGTAAAAAATGTAATTCCATTCCAATTTTCACTTAGTTTTATGTTTATTTCTTCACTTAGTTTTATGTTTATTTCTTAGGAAGTGGTGTTACTATACTTGTTGATAGCTAAAGAGAAAAACTTGATACCTAGATTTATTTAACATAAGTTACATGGTAGACCCATAACCCACAGGTTCCATGATCTTTTTCACATCTTCAAATTGACATTGTGTTCAGACCAATTTGGTGAATTATAACACAATATTTTAGGATATGATGAAGCTTCATTTTGGATTAAACATGGGGACATGTAAAATTTTATAGGGGGAGAGACAACCTCAATAAAAGTCAGAACTATTTTTTAGATTGCAAATTTGTACTAATTCTTTTCTCTTCCATTGCATGCACAATCTAACAATATTAAATATCAATAGATGCCCAAACATCCTACTTTGGGAAATGACTCATAATATTTTCTCTCCTTATGTACCTCTAGTTATTTCATTTTTATGTCAATGTGAGGACGACATCTTTTTATAGAAAAATCATCATCTTAAATTAATTGAACAAAAACTTCATCACTGTATAGTTGCTAGAACAATTAACCTAGAGTTAAATTTTTTTCTATGGAGTGTTTGGTGGGTGGTAATTATTTTCTACTATTCTTTTGTTTCTTAAGATGAATTGTAGGCTTTCTTTTGTGCCATTTTTTGTTATATTGTACTTTGTTATTAGACTTGATCAACCCAATAACCTTGTACATGTGTTCTATAAGTATTGTATAGAAGTGATATCCTTAGAATGTTATATCATTAATTACCTATAAGTCTATGACAAAGAGATATATGTTGAAAGATGATTTGACTAGATTACATTGCAATCTTGTTGGATTCAAAACTTGTCCCAAAACTTTGTTTTTAGTGACTATGTGAAATGATATGAACTCTGTTTAGGGGTAATTGTGTACTTGTTTCCATTCAATTGTATTTGGTATATGAAAAGGGGATATTCATGTAGTCCGCAATGCATGAATATCATCTTGGAATGTATTTTGAGTATATTGTACTTAATGATGAATGACTACATAGTATGGGATATGCATGACATTCACTAGGTAAGTGCTATATGATTACATGATAATACTTTTGTGTATTTTATGTTGAAGTGATACCTAAAAGATTAAAATATTTGTATTAAAGGTAAGGTTACACATTAACAATCAAATTTAAAAGACTATTTGATAGGAGATTTATTGTATACACTCGTATTAGCTTCTTAAGTATAAATTCATGATCTATTTCATGTGAAAATGTACAAGTATAGTTCTAATCATGTTATTGATTAACAAATTATTTCTATGGGATTTAATTGTGATTTCAGTAAAGCAGAAGAGTTATTGGGAAGATCTAAAATTTGAGAAATATGATTCATTGTGATATCAATAATGTTACTTGACTAATTATTTTTGTTGAAATAGGTTGTAGATTCAACTTGGGCTATTGCGGACAACAACTAATTTACAGGGGGAGAAATGTTATGTGACTTTTTACCCAAAATGGAAATAGAAAGATATTTATGAATAACCCTCTCAAATTATAAGAGGATAAAGTTTAGTTACCCTTTACAATTAAAAGGGAGATGGAAAATAAAGGATATTATGATCCTTTGGTTAAAAGGGAGATAAATAAATAATAATTACAAAAAACTCCTTTTAAAAGGGAGGAGTTATTATGTTTATTAAACCATTATTAATGACAACTTTTGTGAAAAGGTGTGATGGTTTAGAAATCACCCTTAAAAGGTTATCTAAGGCATTTGTGTGAGACTTGAAAGGGGCATGGAGAACACTCAAGGAAGATAAGGAAAGAAAGGCAAGAAATCATGAAAGAAAAGGATTATAGATTTGATATAGGAAAAGTATACATGAAAGTATACAGGAATTAGACGGTAAAAAGGAGCGAGGATTAGGGTCTTTGGTTGGGCACTGAAGCATTTGGAGAAGGGGCACATAGAGTGTGTCCAAATCAGGGTTCATCATACACCCGGGAGTGTCTTGGCTAGGGCTGTGTTTGTTTGTGCCATGAGGCATGGTTGGTTCTATGTAAGAACCAGTTCCTTCGAGGGTGCTTCTTTGCCAGGAACAGTCGGGACCTGTGATCATTCCTCCAAGTGCCATATAACAACATCTTAGTGATTCAGATAAGTACTAAACTTATTAATAATAAAATATATTGGGATTATTATATATATATGTGATGATGTGATTATTTGTCTTTTTAATGATTTACTTTAGATATCTTATTAAATTATCACATGTAATTTACATTTTCTATTTATGTCTATTTTAATATCTTTTCATAATCCAAAATTATCTTAACTCTAAAATTAACTATAATAAAATTTGTTGCAAGTAGTTAATTAACTCTAGGGAAAAGTAGTGTTACACCACTCTTCATGAAGTCCAGCTCTCAAGTGAACCAGACCTCCCTCGTGTCTTGCCTCCTCTCAACTGGCTACTTCCACGAGAGGGAGAGTGACGTAAAGGTTTGGTTCATGGAAAGGAGAGGGGTCCATGTGCTCGCCAAACCTGACTCAACCGCCCTAGACTACTGAGTCATGTTTTTGAGTGTACATATTTTGGTGAACTAGACGTGAAGTGCAAAGCCTCTTGGTTATGCTTTTTACGTTCCCATTGCTTGGATCCCATTTTCATCATCACTATCACATGTAACGTCAAATTCACCACATATTTTGGTGAACCTGACATGAAATTACAAATCCTTCTAGGACAAGTGGTTTGCGTTTCAACTTAAAAGATTCATTCATCACCGTTTCTACACTTGACGTGAACAACAAAAACTTTTTGTTGCACTTTTCATGTGTCCTTGTAGAGTCTAGCCATTCTTTCTTTCATGACCATATTCATTATCTTCACTGCTTCTACTCCTGTCATCTTTGCCTTGACTCGTTCCATTTATTCTTTGGTGTTTATGACACCCTCGAATATGACGGAACCAGATTTAAACTTAGGGAATATTCACCTTGATTGACCATATGATTGGGCTTATTCCTAGTTATGGAATGGTTATGAGGTTGATCTACTTTGATTAGAGAGGCTTACATCCATGTTGGTTACATGTTACATATGTTCATTTGATCTATGAGATTGAATGATTGGGTGTTGTTGAGGCTTTTCTTTTGGGGTTGTAGAGGCGATCATACTTGACACAACTTTGCACTTTGAGGTGTTGGAAGGACATTATGATTTACAGGTTTTCTCTTTGTCTTATGACTACTTCCTAGAGGATCATGTTGATATGGTTGGACTTGGGATAGTTATGGTGACATGTTGTGAGAGAGTATGTAGTGTTTTATCTTGCATGTGTGGATCATTGTGATTGTTCTTGATAGTACATTGGATTGTTGATGAGACACACCTTGGTTTGAGTGTTGATTGGTAGACTTGGTATTCCTTGGATCTATTTTCAGATTTGACATTACCCCATACAGTGGGAGCTCCTAGATGTGTGTGTTCTTCATTGGCAAGTTTTATACATGGAGCTTATTATTGCGGTATATGGGTTTGATATGTTGTTGGCATGAGTTTATTGATGTTGTTAATACCTATGAGGTATGGATGGTTGGATGCATTAGCATATGTTGTGATGCTATTTCCAGTCATGTGGGTTTTTACCTTTTGATAGCTACTTGGAGATTTTGTTATCACTTGGATTTGAAGCTAGTGTTCTTTGGATTGGTGCATCTTCAGCTTGGCATGTTCCTTTTCTTCCATAGGTGGCACGTTGGAGGATGAGAGGATTTCTTGCTTGAGATGGTGGTTACTTTGATTTTATTGTAAGTATCTTGATGGAGCATGAGAGCATGTTAGAGATTCATGTGGTTTCATGTTTGCCTATGATGATGTATTTCATTGATTGATCCTTATGCAATGTATACAACAAGTGGGAGAATGTTGGGAAAAAGGTGTTGTCACCTTGCATAACATTAATTAATTTAATTATGTAAAATAAATATTCTTTTATGGTGCAATATCTTAAGTGATGTGTTTAGCCACATGAAATATTTATTTGTTATCACTTGTAAAAGTTGTATTTAACATTGGGAGACATAAGACAAATATTTATTATTTGTGTAAAATAATAAATATTGGGGTCAATGGTTTTGTGCTCATGGTTTTGAGTCACATTGTTTTTATCCAATACCACAAGTTGTATTGTATGAGCTTGAGTCTATAAAAACAAGCACAAGGTTGGTTAGGGTTGTCTCTTATTTTATAGGTTGTGTGAGAGGCTATCATGGTATTGAGTTTTCTCTTGAGAGTGCATATTGTAAAGCATGGCATGGGATGTGTGGATTCATGCTTGGATACATGGAGGTTGTAGTAGAGGATCTTGATGTTTCAGAGGTTTTCATGGAGACTCTGTGAGTGTATTGTAATTTCTTATTGCTGAATAATACATTGAGTATGGATGCTTTTGGAGGCTAGATTTTTTTCCCTCAATGAGGGTTTTCTCATGGTATATCTTGTGTTATCTTGTTGATTGTCTATTGATCTTTGCATTATGGTAAATTTGTAAGATCGTATGCATCATTATCTCCATTGGGTTATGTGGAATTGGTTTGATCTA
The DNA here is from genome assembly GCA_027924645.1 of Cunninghamia lanceolata. Lineage (NCBI taxonomy): Eukaryota > Viridiplantae > Streptophyta > Pinopsida > Cupressales > Cupressaceae > Cunninghamia > Cunninghamia lanceolata. The sequence continues at coordinate 11,725,360 of BSBN01000237.1, read as the reverse complement.
CCTATAAATTCCTAATAGGATTCACTTGTAAGGTGACATCAATTTGTGTTTCAATCATTTCATTTCATCATTGGATTTGGCCTCTTCCCTCCTTGGGCATGCACTCTATCTAACAATGGTGTTGGAAGACTTGAATGTCCTTTCAGGGCTTGACCAAGGAAAGCTCCTAAACACCACAACCCCAACCCCTTTCTTTGTGATTGTAGGTTACAGGTACGGGAGTTGGAAAAGTACAGGTGCAGAGAAGCAGTTTGAAGGATAAGGATTTGGGATCTTGAAGAATCTTGCTGATATTCCTCCCTCCTCGACTAGGGCGCTTGTCCCATAGTCCTCCTGATAAGTTTGGTTTAGAATTCAAAAATAGAATACAGTCTACAATATTTCTCTGTTTGGAATCTCTAGAAATTCTACCCTATTAGACTTGGGCGCTTGCCTTGTAGTCTGTAAAGTTTTCATTTCCAAAAACTCAACTCCTAGTATGTTTTTGATCATCCCTGAGTATCTTCCTGTATGGTTTCCTATAGCATTCTATTTGTTTATACTTGATTGCACTATAATTAGGGTTTGAGGCTTATTTGATTTAGGGTTTGACAAATCTCTCAATCTAATCTATTCTTTCCATATCATTCTTGATCACATAAACCTATATCTAAGTCCTCATCCATCTATAATGACTTGGCTCAGTTCTTGTCCTCGAATGTTATTGTGAAAGGAGGGTTTGATTTGATACAGTTTGATACCATTCATCTCCTCTGCTCCTTTTTCACATATAACATTTTGGTGAACCTAGAACAATAAGTATTTTGCATCTTTCTGAGTGTTGTAATCATTCCTTGCTTTCATTCATATCATATTTACTATCTTGCATTGGAGAATCTTACATACATTTGAATTTTTTTTGAAAAACCAAGCATTCTAGGCTTGTATTAAGGTATAGTTTCCCATAATTTGTATTGCATATGATAAAAATACTCAATTTACTGATATTTACACCAGATCTGATCCTTACTATAGTAATTCATCATTAATTCATATCAAATCTTGCATTTGAAAGTTCATTTTGCTAGGGTTTTGCTTAAAAAGTTGCATTTTTCATATAACCTAGTGATTCTAAAAGCTAGGACTAGTAGTAAAAATCTTATTTTAGATTTTTCTGCTCTTTTAAACACTCATTCAAATCTAATTTTGACTTGTAGTGTTGCTTCATTGTGCATCCTTACATTAAAATTTCAAATTTTGCAATTACACAGTGTGTATTTCAACATTAAGGGTTTACACATTTTCTTTACAATTCTTTAAGCAAACCTTTCAATCATTCATCTTGCCTTGTTGCATAGTACTATTTCCATCATACTTACTTTGTTTTTTGGGAAATTCATGTGTTTTTCTCTCTAAAAATCTGATTTCCTCAAATAAGTGTTTTGGTGTGAAACAATCTCAAATACATGTCTTATCATCGCAACACTAATGCTATGGTACCTCCTAAAGTTTATAAGAAGACGAAGACTCCTGAACCTGAAATAACCTTTACACCACATGATAGAACAATTGGAGACATTGAGGGACCTCTTTACATCACCGTACGTATAAGTGGAAAGCCTACAAAAGTGGTCCTTATTGATCCTAATTGTATGACAAATGTGATTACTGAAGAGTTCCTCTACATGCATGATTTGATACAAGAATCTTATGAGCCCACACATATGATGATTAAAACACATACTGGAGATTTCTTCTTGACTATAGGGAAGATTACATTACTGATTAATGTAGCTGAGAAATCCTTGGAAAAATTATTTGACATCATCCCTACATTTGACCTATTTTGTGTGAAACTAGGCCATCCATGGCTCAAGTCCATGAAAATGGTCCCCTCTGTTAGATTCAGGGCACACAACTGAGAGGGGGGGGTGAATCAGTTGTGCAAAACTTTCTCTAATTTACACACTTAAATCCTCTTAGTGATTAGCAGTATATTAAATATGAAACATAATGCATTCAAATCAAAAGCAGAAACTCATCAACACATAAGACACCAAGATTTTGATGTGGAAAACTCAGTTAAGGGAAAAACCACAAGGTGATTAACCCAAGAATGTATTCTCTATTAGAAGAATAGAAAGAACAAAATGGCACATGCCAATTAGGGCTCACTGCCTGAGCACACTGCTCACAAGAGTCTCACTGCCTACAAGAGACACACTGTCTACAAAGAAATAAGTATCACATACATGAACTGGAGAATAGCATCTTCACCATGCTTGAATCAGTTCCATTAAGCTCAATACTTCTGCTCTACCTTTCGCTCTCCTCTTCGCTACCACATTCTCATCCCAACACAAAATGGCAAGTTCAAACTGACTTCACAATCCCTTATTTATACAAGGCATCAACTTAGGAATGATCATCTAAGTCGGCAAACATTCATAAGATCATCCGACAGATGCATAATTCATCTGGTCAACCTGTCTCAAGAAGAACACCATCATGCAGAAGTTACTCTTCAATTGCGAGCTCCAACTTTAATGCGGACCACCAACATGAACTGGACACGATCCAAAGACCTCCACAAGATTACCTAAAACATCAAGAACATCCACACTTCTTCTGATTACTAAAATCCTTCTCTCCTTCATCTGGAACCTCAAGAACACAGTCTGTCATAACTGTCACAAAGGAATAGATGCTTGCGGACCTTCAAACCCCAAACCAATAGAGTTGATACACCACAAAGACCTCCTAAGCACTCCCTTGAATCCGCAGAATAGGAAACTTCATTTCCGGATCTCACCGGACCTTTCTTGTTACACTCTGTCACCTCTGAATACCTACTGGAACCAATTTTACTTGAGCGGTCACAACTTCTTCATATCTTCATGTGGACCTCTGAAATCTCTATTGGATCACCTACAGACACATATATACAAAACCTTTAATCCGCATCCTCTGATCATCATCCTATCTTGGACTTTTTCCTTACAATCATCACTGTTCTTCACTGTTCCTTATTGAGACTAATTTTCTCAATATCCTCAGCTCACGGTTCATCCAAACCTTATCATTAATGCAACAAGAGTATGTTGACATCAATGACAATACCAGTTAAGCCCATACTTGCAACAATCTCCCCCTTTGTCATTGATGGCAACATAAGATGTGAAAAACTATTTTAACCATCAAGTCAAGAACTTCTTCTTACTATCACAACTCCCCCTATTAGCATCTACCATTCACATGTCTTCTCTTCCTTTACTGCTCCCCCTTTGATCAGCAACCGCTTGTTTTTCACATGTCTTCTCTCCCCCTTTGACATCAATGGCAAAGGGCACATACTTGCAATTTCACCACTTCAGAGTCATACCTGCTGCTCCCCCTGAGTAGCAGCTCCCCAACATCAATCCGGATCACAAGATATGACTATGATACCCACTAGACTGATGCACATTAGTGCACCTTAGTTCATCACCGGAGGGGCAATAACCCCTAACTTCTCCCTGAGATACTCAAAAGAGTACTTAGGTAGAGGTTTAGTAAATATATCTGCAATCTGATCCTTGGATGACACAAACTCCAATTTGACTTCATTATTGTTCACTTGCTCTCTCAGAAAGTGAAACTTGATAGATATATGATTAGTCTTTGAATGCAACACTGGATTGTTAGATATACTTACAGCACTTGAATTATCACAGAAGATTGTGATAGGTTTCTCATACTCCACTTTGATATCTCTTAGCATCTGCTTCATCCACAAAACTTGAGTGCAACTACCTACTGCTGCAATATATTCTACTTTAGTTGTAGACAGAGATATTGCCTCTTGTTTCTTTCTTAGCCAAGAAACCAATCTTTTCCCCAAAAAGAATGCTCCACCACTGGTACTCTTCCGGTCATCTACATCTCCTGCCCAATCAACATCTGTATATGCATGAAGAGAGAAATCATGATCTCTAGAATACCACAGACCATACTCAACCGTCCCTTTTAGATATCTAAAAATCCTCTTGATTGCCATGACATGGGATTCTCTAGGATCAGCTTGGAATCTAGCAACAAGACCAACAACTTGCATAATATCTGGTCTAGTTTGAGTGAGATACAACAATCCTCCAATCATTGATCTGTACTTTGTCTGGTCTACCTTAGGAGAGTCATCATCTTTGCTCAACTTACATTTGGTTGCCATGGGAGTATTCATTGGCTTTGAATCTTCCATCCCAATTTTTTTCAACAATTCTTTCACATATTTGGTCTGAGAAATGAAGATTCCTTTCTTTGTTTGAGTAATTTGCAGACCCAAAAAGAAATTCATTTCACCAAGCATAGACATTTCAAACTCACTTTTCATTTGATTTGCAAAAGCTTTACACATACTATCTCTTCCTCCAAAGATGATATCATAAACAAATACTTCAACAATCAAGATGTTTTCATGATCAATTTTGAAATATAAGTTACTGTCAGCAGTACCTTTGTTGAAACCAATCTTCAAAAGATGCTTATCCAATCTTTCATACCAGGCTCTTGGGGCTTGCTTTAATCCATACAGTGCCTTTTTCAACTTGCAGACCATATCACCATGATCAGACAATTGAAATCCATCTGGTTGCTCTATATGCACTTCTTCTTCCAAGTCACCGTTTAGAAAGGTAGACTTGACATCCATCTGATATAGTTTGAAATCCTTGAAGGCAGCAAAGGAAAGAAATAATCTGACTGCTTCAATTCTTGCCACCGGAGCAAAAGTTTCTTCAAAATCAATTCCTTCTATTTGAGAGTAGCCCTTGCAGACCAATCTGGCTTTATTTCTGATTACTTCACCAACTTCATTTAGTTTGTTCCGGAAGACCCATTTGGTTCCAATCACATTCTTGTTTCTAGGTCTAGGAACAAGATCCCAAATGTGAGTTTTCTCTATTTGCACCAGCTCTTCCTCCATTGCTTTAGTCCAGTTTTCATCATTGCAAGCTTCATTCACTATCTTAGGTTCAATCTTTGAAATCAAACAATACTCTTCTCAATCTTGAGCAATTCTCCTTCTTGTTAGTACACCTTTGCTTTTGTCACCTATGATCTGATCTTCAGAGTGGTTCAGTCTTACATACCTTGGAACTTTGGGAGTTTCTTGCACTTCTGCTTCTTGATCAGGCTCATTCAGACCTATCCCTTCTTCTTGATTTACCGGATCAGTTTGAATCTGACTTTCAGAAGAGGATTGATCTCCTTGAACCAGAACACCATTCTGATCATCTTCATCATATTCATAAAACCTTGAGGGTTTCTCTATTCCCTCATCAACCTTCACATTTGTACTTTCTATCATCTTTCTTAGTCTCTTGTTATAACACTGGTATGCTTTGCTTTGAGTAGAGTAACCCAAGAATATTCCTTCATCACTTCTAGCATCAAACTTGCCTAGATCTTCATCTCTTTTGATGTAACATTTGCTGCTAAAGACTCTGAAATACCTTACAGTAGGAGTAATGCCAAACCAAAGTTCATAAGGGGTCTTACTGGTATTGCTTTTGATTTGAACTCGATTGAGAGTATAGACTGTAGTGATGACAACTTCTCTCCAATAGATCTGAGGAACATTTGCTTCCATCATCATGGTCCTAGATGCTTCCTGGATGGTCTAGTTCTTTCTCTCCACTACTCCATTATACTGTGGAGTCCTAGGAGCAGACAACTGTCTCTTAATTCCATGTTTCTCACAAAACTCTATGAACTCACCGGATGTGAATTCTCCACCTCTATCAGACCTCAGACATTTCAACTTTAATCCTATTTCATTCTCTACCATAGCCTTGAATATTTTGAATTTCTCAAGAGCTTCTGATTTCTCCTTTAGAAAGGTTACCCACATCATCTGGGAATAGTCATCAATTAGCAGCATGAAGTATCTATCACCTTGAATACTTCTAGTTCTTGCCGGACCATAAAGATCAGTGTGAACTAAGTCTAATAATCTGGTAGAAGACAGTTCCTTGCTTTTGAATGTGACTCTGCTCAGCTTACCCAACTAACATTCCTTGCATAAGCTGTTAGTAGGTTTCACCAATTTTGGAAGATCTCTTATAGCTCAAGAGTATTGCTTATCTTGATGATATTATCAAAATTCACATGACACATCCTTCTATGCCATAACCAACTCTGATCAACTTGAACAAATAAGCAGCTTTTACCAATACCAACCAAGTGGAAGATATTACCTTTAGTTTGAGTACTGGATGCAATCTCTGTTCTGGAACTTTCAAATATTTTGCATTTTCCATCCTTGAATCAAAGATCATAGCCTTTGTCCACCAACTGTCCAACACTGAGAAGATTGTGCTTCAAACCTTCAACATACAGTACATTACCAGTTTTGTTTCTTCCATTAAAAGAAATAGTTCCTCTTCCTCTGATTCTACCAGTAGAATTGTCACCAAACTTTACCACTCCTCCTTCATACCTTTCCAAATCTACAAACTTGTTTTTGTCACCTGTCATATGGTGAGAGCATCCACTATCAATGACCCAATCATCCTTCTCTTCAATTTGGGCAGCCAGAGCTCTTTCCACAGTCTTAAGATTGATAGATATAGAGGACATTGGATCTTCTTCCTTGATGGAAATGAACACCCATTCATTTCCAGATTTGTTTCCTATCTCTGATTCATCATTTGCTACTCCTTCATTATCATCATCTTCATGTACATAGTAACAGTTCTTTTGGAACCTTGGCTTGTTAGGATTTTGCCTTGAAAATCTTTCCGAACACCTTGAGGCAAAATGACCAATCTTATTGTAGTTAAAACACTTAAAAGGTAATTTTCCTTCATACTTACCGGATCCTCTTGGTAGCCTTTTTGTAATAAGGGCTTCAAGTTGAGCAGTTTCTACTTCTTCTTCTTCCAGATCTTTTCTTGCTTTTTCATACCATGACAATTTCCTTGAAGAATTCTCTCCCGGATCAAACCTTTGTTTACCTTTAACAGAGGCACTGGCTTTGAATGCAGATTCAGTCTTGGGGGGGGGTCATCTCCAAACTCTTTCATTTCAAATGCAACCAATTTCCCAGCCAATTGATCTCTTGTGACAGTTGTATGGGCTCTGAATTCTTCAATGGTAGCAGCCTTAATTTTGTAAGAAGCAGGAAGGGATTTGAGAATTTTACCAACAATCTCATTTTCATCCAAGACTCCACCAGCATTCCTAATTCCACAAACCAGCTCATTCATTCTTGGCATAAAAGTGGTAATATTTTCATCATCTCTCATCTTCAGTTTTTCAAATTTCCCTTTTAGACTTTGTAACCTTGCACATTTAACATACTAGTCTCCTTCATGTAGAAGTTCTAGTTTATTCCAAATCTCAAAGGTAGTTGGTAGGTCAATAACATTTGAGAGCTCTGAGTCAGATAATGCACTTAGAAGAGCCTCTTTGGTCTGCAGATTGTTTTCAGCATCTGTGATTTCATTTAGGGTTGTCAGACCACCCTATGGAGGTACATACAATTTTGTAACCATGGACCAGTACACCATTCCCATACACTACAAGTGACATTTCATGCAACCTTTCCAAAGAGAAAAGTTGGTTCCATCGAACTTCAGACTATCCTTCTTGTAAGATGACATCCTGGATCTCCTCAAGCGGTTAAGCTCCTTTTAGAGGAACTTAGCTCTGATACCAATTGTTAGACTTAGGGCACACAACTAAGAGGGGGGTGAATCAATTGTACAAAACTTTCTCCAATTTACACAGTTAAATCCTCTTAGTGATTAGCAGTATATTAAATATGAAACATAATGCATTCAAATCAAAAGTAGAAACTCATCAACACATAAGACACCAAGATTTTGACGTGAAAAACCTGGTTAAGGGAAAAACCACGAGGTGATTAACCCAAGAATGTATTCTCTGTTAGAAGAATAGAAAGAACAAAATGGCACATTCTAATTAGGGCTCACTGCTCGAGCACACTGCTCACAAGAGGCTCACTGCCTACAAGAGACACACTGTCTACAAAGAAATAAGTATCACATACATGAACTGGAGAATAGCATCTTCACCATGCTTGAATTAGTTCCATTAAGCTGAATACTTCTGCTCTACCTTTCTCTCTCCTCTTCGCTACCACACTCTCATCCCCACATAAAAAGGCAAGTTCAAACTGACTTCGCAATCCCTTATTTATACAAGGCATCAACTTAGGAATTATCATCTAAGCTGGCAAACATTCATAAGATCATCTGACAGATGCATAATTCATCTAGTTGGCCTGTCTCAAGAAGAACACCATCATGCAGAAGTTACTCTTCAATTGCGAGCTCCAACTTCAATGCGGACCACCAACACAAACTAGACACGATCCAAAGACCTCCACAAGCTTGCCTGAAACATCAAGAACATCCACACTTCTTATTACTGAAATCCTTCTCTCCTTCATCTGGAACCTCTAGAACATAGTCTGTCATAACTATCACAAAGGAATAGATGCTTGCGGACCTTCAAACCATGAACCAATAGAGTTGATACACCACAAAGACTTCCTAAGCACTCCCTTGAATCCATAGAATAGGAAACTTCATTTCTGGATCTCACCGGACCTTTCTTGTTACACTCTGTCACCTCTGAATACCTACTGGAACCGGTTTTACTTGAGCGGCCACAAGTTCTTCATATCTTCATGTGGACCTCTGAAATCTCTACTGGATCACCTACAGACACATATATACAAACCCTTTAATCCGCATCCTCTGATCATCATCCTATCTTGGACGTTTTCCTTACAGTCATCACTGTTCTTCACTGTTCCTGATTGAGACTAATTTTCTTAATATCCTCAGCTCACGGTTCATCCAAACCTTATCATTAATGCAACAAGAGTATGTTGACATCAATGACAATACCAGTTAAGCCCATACTTGCAACACCCTCTACAATTCATAAATGTTTAAAATTTGCTCACCATGGGAGCTTACATGTTGTCCACCATAGTAGATGGCAACCTATGGTCACTCATAGAAAATTTGACCTAGACTACTTTTGGCCACAACCTATTGAGCCTCCTCAACCAAGATAAGATCATTATTCCTAGGATATCAAAGATACAGAGCAAAATTGATAAAAAAAATTGGTTGGACCTCCTATTGAACAAATCATAAGCGAAGAAAAACTTGAATCAAAAGAACCCCCTAGACCGAGAGGTAAGGGAGTCTTTGCCGAGGTTCCTCCTCCACTATCCTTACAAGGATTAGGAGATCCTCGTAAAGAATAAAGCATTTCATCACAGAGAATCAATTTTGTACTTGCTTCCTCCTCTGAGATGTCAAAGACAGTGGAAAAACATTAGAATCCTTTGGAAAAAATCACTAATAAAACAAAACGCAATAGGCAAGCAAGAGAAAGAAGGAGGAAGAGACAAGCCTTAGCTCGACAAGCAACACCTCAACAAGAAAACATTCTACCCATGGATATTGAATCAAATAAGGAGGAGCTAAAGGTTGAAGAGATTAAAGACAATAATAAAAGTTGGGCAATTGTACCTTATGTACCTCTTTCCTCTTGTATTTAATATTGGGAGGAAGATGATTTGCTTAATGACAACCACTAGTTCGGCTGTGCAAACAGGTAAGTATTTCTAACCCTTTGTTGTAGCATACCTTTGCTCGCTTACGTGGCCTCCTCTTATGTGTTATGTTCCCCCATGTTGTGCTAAGTGTTGTTTAGGTCTCCTTGGATGACCCTTGATACTCTTGTAAGGTTAAGGATACCAGGAGAATGCCTCCATTGTGACCATTCTTCTATTTATTTCTCTATTCTTCTATTCTTTTCTCCTCTATTTTATTGTTGTGTGTTTTGCCTTGGGGGCATAGCATTGCAGAGGATGTTTTTTGGGGGCATAGCATTACGGAGGATGTTTTTTGGGGGCATCCTCCTACATGGTGTTCCTAAGTCACTCTTGTCTCCTCTCTCATTTTTATTTTTTACATTCTTCAGTGACTCTACCTAGTCGGCGGATGAAAAAATAAACAAATACTGATAAGGACCCAGTTGATATATATATCTGACGCTTGACTAGTAGAGTCACTCCATGTGATGTGTCATTTCGTAACAAACTTTTACAATACCCTCAATCTGCTTCAATGCACTTTGGATGGTTTTGTATCTCGCCTTATTGTTACACTCAGTTATGAGATATCTGCAATATAGCCCAATGGCTATACTCTGTTCCGAACTTGCAAGTGTAGCTTTGGTCCTTGATATGATCTAATATATGATTTATGCATAGCTTTCATGATTTGATTTGGTTATTATCTTAAAGTAAGATTTTCTAACCAAAGCTGATATCTTGTTGATTATCTTAGCAAATAATATCAATGTGTTTGTGGGAACATTTGGAGATCATGGAACATGTCACTTTTGGGGGCATGGACTTTGCGAAAGATCTTGTTCCCTTGCGTGTTTTCACTCTACCTTAATGTGCTTGATACTGGAAAGCGGGATCAACCACCTTAAGGTGGGGGCATATATAGTGGTATCTGTCTGATTATTTTTACACTAACAAAGTGTGTTTTGAAAGCCCTCATCGAGAGGTAGGATGGTGTATCTCTTGAGCTAATGCACATCCTTTTAAAAACAAAAATCCCTCATCATGAGGCGGGATGGCATATCTCTTGAGCTAGTGCACATCCTTTTATACAAAGCCCTTCTACAGAAGGTGGGATGGTGTATCTCTTGAGCTAGTGCACATCCTTTTATACAAAGTCCTCTATGGAGGCAAGGTTGGATCTTGAGTTATTCATCCTTAAGTGTGTCTTTGGCGGTTGTGGTAGTGTAGCTCAACCGTCAAGTGTGTTTGGCATGCTTTAGATGGTGGGACTTAGAAATAAGCTACTTCCCATCACTCATGTTTGCCATGTATAAGATGTATAGTGTGTTTATGGCATGCTATGTAGCGCTCGTGTATTTCGTGTGTACTCCTTATGTGTTTTCTATGTCTTCCCCCGAGTGTGGTCTAAAGGTGCATAGCAATGAGCTCCCTCCACACTTGGGTTTTTGTTTGGCATGTTTTCCCTCTGGTGTGGTCTAAAGGTGCGTAGCAATGAGCTCCCTCCACATTTTGGGTTTTGATTTGTGTGTTTTTGGCAGTCTAAAGGCGCGTAGTGATGAGCTCCCTCTGCCTCTAGTTTAGGATTTGTTTAGTTGGTAAATCAATGTATACTTCATGTATTGCATGACTGATCTCATGCTTTCTTCATGTATTGCATTCTTCCAATGTATTCTACATGTTTTGTGCACTTCTTACTATCTTCCTTGTGTCTTCCATGTCTTCTGTGTGTTTTCTAGTGTTTACCTGAGATTGGGGGCTATAAATAATCCTCCAACCTTTGGGTATGCCTTAGCTCTATGTGCCTAGCGTGTTTGATTTGCTTTGACCATACTTTAATTCATGTATGGAATCATAAGATCATACATACATTAAAGTGGGGGCTAAATGTTATGGAGTAAAAAGTTTCCTTATGCCTTTTTACCTCCTAGTTTACTTCCTAGGTCCCTGTGTTTACACTTTGCAAGTTAAATACTAATCCTGGAGCAATTTCCCTTGAAACCCATGTCAAATGGGGACCAGAGGCCCATTCTAAATCTTAATCATGACCAAATTAAGCCCCTGGGACTTGGGCACCTACGCCTAATTCTAGCTTGATTTGCTGGGATAAAACTAAATGCATGTTGGTTTGGGCCCTCTCAAAAGGTTTCTCTTCGAATGTTAGCAGGAAAGCATATTTAAATAGGTTTATGTCTTCATTTTAAGTTAAGATGGATAACGTGAACTTGTGATATTGAGAAAAGAGCATTCAAGGCCTTCATTGTATTTCAGAGTAAAATTGTGTTGTTATTGTGTTTGTTTGTTGCAAATTTGGCTTCATCAATCCATCTCCTCATGATTTTAAGGATCTTCATCTCCACGAGGGCTTCACCTCTAAGGTGAAATCAATTTGTGTTTCAATCATTTCATTTCATCATTGAATTTGGCCTCTGCTCTCCTTGGGCATGTACTGTATCTAACAACGGTGTTGGAAGAGTTATATGTCCTTTTGAGGCTTGATCGAGGGACGCTCCTAAACACCACAACCCCCAAGCCCCTTTCTTTGTGATTGTGGGTTACAGGTGCGGGAGTTGGAAAAGTATAGGTGTAGAGAAGGAGTTTGAAGGATAAGGATTTAGGATCTTGAAGAATCTTTCTGATATTCCTCCCTCTTGGACTCCCGTAGTCCTCCCGATAAGTTGGTTTAAAACTTGGGAACAAGATACAATCTACATCTCTCTAGTTAGAATCTCTAGAAATTTTGCCCTATTAGATTTGGGCACCCCCCCGTAGTTCACACAGTTTTTGTTTCTGAAAACTCAACTCTTGGTATGTTTTTAATCATCCCTGAGTATCTTCTTGTACAATTTCTTGTAGCATTTTGTTTGTTTGTACCTGATTGCACTATAATTAGGGTTTAAGGCTTATTTGATCTAGGGTTTGACAAATCTCTCAATCTAATCTATTCTTTCCATATCATTCCTGAGCACATAAATCTATAGCTAAGTCCTCATCCATCTGTAGTGACTTAGCTCAATTCTTGTCCTCGAATGTTATTGTGGAAGGAGAGTTTGATTTGATACACTTTGATACCATTCATCCCCTCTTCTCCTTTTTCACATTTAACAGATACTAGAAGGAATAACCCTAGATTGGTATTATCACCTACTAGAGGCTTCGATACATTCATTCAGATAGTTAATAGGAGAGTTCGTCATGACTTTTGACATGAATAAACTTGTAAAGATAGGAATCTGAGAATTTTTGACCATGAAGCAAGAATGTAATGAGTGAGTGGCCCATTTCATCACTTGATGGAGACAAGTTCTCTCTTCTTCAACAAGTTCTCTGAATATGGATCATGACGAGTTATGTGATCTCTTCCTACACACTTTAAACAGGGATATAACGGAAGAAGTTAAAAAATTGCCTTACAAGTCTTATGAAGATGCTTTGGAAAGTGCCTTATGAATTGACCAAGAAGCCATTGATAGTGGCCAAAGGACCTATGGGTCAAATAGGTGGTTGATAAATGAGGATACCAAAAATAATGCACCTATCATTAAGATCCTTAAGAATAACAGAAATGTAACAACAGATGGAGTGATAGGTCAACCCCCAATCAAGAAAGTGAGGGATGATTACAATGGAAGAGACTATTATCCCACGATTGTTAAAGTAGTCGATCACCCTTGAAGTATCACATACTATCCAAGGGATAACTATCAATCATAGAATCAAAATGGAAGTGGGAACTATGGAAGATACGAAAGGCTCCCTATGAGTATAATCAATTTTTTTCCTTTCATAGGACAAAGGGGCATAACACAGAGTCTTGTAGGTATAATAGGTTCATAGAGAGATTACCAGAAGACCAACAATGGTTATTCATAGAGATGTTCCTAAATACGCAAGAGGTCACACTGGACAACAATAAAGGACCATCAAGGCAAACACAAGCGCTGATAGCTCTACAAAACACAGACATGAAGATCTTTCAAGACCCATTTCTCTCGCACAGAGACACATAAACGACTAGTCAGAACAATGAAGTCCAAGGTATAGACACAAGTATCCCTCCGCAACTAGGGTAGAAAGGAGAAGCCAGGATGTCAGGACTGGTAGAAATATTGCACGATGAAGAAGAAGGAGAACTTAACAATGAGAAAAAAGAGATAAAGAATAGTCTCGATAGTGAAACTGATACTGGTGCCAATTGGACCATATGAACTAATGGAGGACTTAAATAAAATGCGCACACATCTCATTCATCGACCTCCTCAAAAACTTTCCTTCACATCGCTCAACATTACTAAAAGCAGTAGGATTAAAATACCTGGACCAAATCATGCAACCTCCTAGTGAACAAATCAATCATGTAGATTTTGATGCAAACCCACCAAATTCTGAACTGAAAGAACCAGGGTTTTTCTTTGACTTAAAGAAAATGCCTTCTGAGGCAGAGTTAACAAAAAAGGGAGATCCCTCACTATACTTACAAGTGTGGATTTAGGACACATGCATCAAAAGAACACTAATTGATGGTGGAGTATTAGTGAATATAGTTTCATTCTCTCTTTTAGAGAGGATGGGTTATGGACACACCAACATCACTACATCTCAAGATACATTAAGCGGATACAAAAACTTGACGGCTGCCATGATAGGGAAAATCACACTTCCAGTATCTTTCAGACCAAAACCTGTCCCAACCACATTCTACGTTATTAATAAGGATATAGGATATAATATGCTCCTTGGGAGACCTCAGATACACATAATGAAAGTTGTACCATCCACCTTATTCCAAGAAGTTCAATATTTACACCTTGGGAAGGTATATGTTGCAAAAGGGGATCTAGAGCCTTTCAACATGATAAAGTCTAATACAACAAGCAATAAAATAGGCATCCCCATCGATTATGAGCTTCCCATGAATAAGATTTATGTTCCTAGTTCTACACCACAGTCAATATGTATCAAGATGACATAAATTCCAGCAAAGACAGTAAATAATGAAGAATTGAAAGCCTTAGAAAATGAGGCATTATCGAAACAGAATGAGGTCATCCCTAAGGAAACAAAAATGAAAATAATGGAATGGATAGAAAAGGATGGACCCCTTTAGTTCCCTTTAGAGATCCTTATGATTAATGTACAACCTACCTATAAACTCTTCCCTTGCATAGGAGAGAAACCTCATATAACCAAAGGACCAGTATTTGAAACAACTACACTAGATCTAAGAAATGTAGACCCACACGCTTTCTCAGACCTCGAGGAAAACTTAGCAGAAAGTTACACTCCATTGACACCACTAAGTGAGTCACGTGTCCCCGAAACACTAGAATAAAGTGAATCTTATGAACCACTCACGTCATTGAAGGATTCGTACAAACCAATGACACCATTGGGGGAAGTAAATTCCATAGACAATGAATCAACCAATGTAGTAGGAAAACTCCCAAGAATGTTCATAGTTTCTCAACCCCAAGCATGATTTGACGCCTCTAATTCAGTCCAATCAAATGAGCTTGGTGAATGGGAAGCACCCTTAGTATATATCAAGATGGTTGAGAGACTCCCAAATGAAGATGGAGAGAGTGAGGGAGCGTTTAACAAAGAATGGAAGATGCGAGTGACAGTGGGGACAGATGATCCCATCATCTTTGAGTTGCCAAGAAGTTACATGGAATATTCCATGGATTTGAGACCTAAGCCCTATTGGTTATTTTCCCAGACTGGATGCTTACTCCCAGTTATCCCTACAAGGTAGCCATCATTGATCAACAGGATTCCTGGGCCAGGGGCCAACAGTATAGGAGATAGAATCTATAAATATCTCCTCTTCTCCTTTAGGCTCTGCAGAACCAAGGGGGTATTCCCTACTCAATAGCTATGAAATGTGCTTGTGGGTTAGCTTGATATGCTGATACAAAGCAGATAAATCCTCCTGTAAGTAGACCAAAACTATGGGATGAGTGCAAAGGGGCTAGCTTTGGGCTTATGTTCAGTTGTGAATCAGAGGATCTTGGTCCTAAACTACTTCTGAAGTCCTAATGGTTGTTTTGGAGTTTGAATTTGATTTATGTTTGGATGCAAACCTGGACCTGGTGTATAACCTCAACACAGAGCTAGATTGGTGCCTATCCAGGGCTTGGAGTCAGTAGACATACACATGTAAATGTTCAGCACAAACATACTAAGACTGGATTTCAAGGGGATTTGTGTAATATCTGCCTTATAGATACATCCCAGAACAGAGTATCAAGTTATCTCTACTTATGATATCTTTACTGCAATATATTCTTCTCAACACTTAACCTGAAAACACTTTAATCTACCCCTTGAGCAGAAGTTAAGAGATCAAGCATTCAATATAGTAAACCTATATCCTAGAACCCAAGACACCCCTTAGATATCCAGATTCAAAAGAAGAGTATATTCAATACAGGAGACAGATAACAAAAGACATGCAGTATAGCATTATTCATCTAAAACAACAATGAAACCAGTAAGTCTATGCACAATACATAAAACATGAGACTCATAAACTCACAAGATCTTCTACATAGAGTAACCAAAACCAGTTGTATTTCATTACAGAGCCAGATATGTCCAGTTTTCAACAACCTCAAATGAGTGACACAGTCTGCCTTTTATAGCAAAACTGTGTACTTAGCATTAATTACATGGTTGACTCAAAAATTTTGCCAGATACAATGCATGATTAGATTGGTGCTCAAAATTGAAATCAACAGCTAGAAACAGAGGATAGAGCAGGTGAGATCAGGAGATGTGCCGCCATTTCCAAATTTTCTTCATCAATTCAGGTGGTTGAGCTATCAACTCGACCCATGCCTCTCTGCATGATACACCATTACTATTTCATCTACCCGCAGCCTCTGGAATGCAGCCATAGCAAGTTTCTCCCGCCAAAAATAGTTGCAAACGCTCATGAGAAAACCCGCGCTGCAGGCTCAAAACATGGCCGTCGATCAAAACCCATCGCTGAAACCTACGGCCTCAAAAAATGTTGAAAAGTCGCAAACCAACCAGATCGTGCCATGTAGGCACTTCAAGTTTCTAACGCTGATTCCTTTTATCCTTTATCTTCCCTGCCAAGAGCCTTTTGCCAGAACCTCACACGGAAAGCGACACTTGGCAGCCTCCGCGACATCCTTGAAACACTAGGGACTCTCCATGAAATTTAGGTGGAAACCAGCACATGGCAGGTTCTGCGTCGTTGCTGAGGGACACAAAAGAGACCTATTGAAACATGGTGGAAGCTGACACTTGGCAGGTTCTGCATTAACCTTGAAACATGTAGAAACTTGAGAGAAACAGGCCATAAGTCCTGGGACCCTTCGCCACGCGTCACTTTCTGTCACACTTGATACTTACGCTGGGGCCCACCTCAAGCTTCCTTAGCGTTTGAAACAAAAAGAAACAGCCAAGATGTGGAGGCTAACACTTATCAGCTTCCGCAGTAACTACGAGGGACACACGGCGCTTTCTACGCACCTGTTGAAACATAAAGAAACTGCCCCCGCTGTTCGACACTTGGCGCCTTTCGCGCTCATAGAAACATTATAAAAGGGGCCCTCGAAACTTAGGCGGAGGTTGCCACTTGGCCTCATCCACAGCAGCAGGGACTCTTTACTGGGACCCACCATGATCCGTTGATTATTGAAACATGTAGAAACTAACGCAGAAGCTGACACTTGTCGACTTCCGTAGCAATCACAAGGGACACGTGGCGCTGTCCTTGGCAGCTTAGAAACTTTTTAGAAACTCAAGTGGACAGGGACACATGGCAAGCTCCGTGTTGCTTTGAGAAACATTAAGGGTCTTCGAAGCCTTTGGCAGAGACTGTGAAACTTTTAGAGTCTTTCGGGTGCCTCCACGTGGTGCCTTCTGCGACACTATTGAAACTTTTAGAAACTGCACAGAAACTTTGGTGGAAGCCGACATGTGGCGCCTTCCATGCTCAAGCTAGAACTTTAAAGGGCTACTTCCGTTGCTGACACGTGGCACGCTCCGCGGGAAGCATAAGCAACGGTGTGGATCTAAACTGGGGCTCGACACTTGGCAGATCCCGTAGCGTTTGAAACATAAGACCCTCTCAGCCACTGCTAGAAACATTTAAACACAGATAATTGTGGCCGGACACTGAAATAGTAGCTCGATATGCATCTGAAATGCATTCAACCCATTTTTTTAACATTTTTCAGGGGCCGATGGAGATTTTTGACCTGCCACTGCATATTTTGACCCTGAACATACAAGGTGACATGCATTTTTCACAACTGTAGAGGCCAAAAGTGTTAGAAACTTTGGACTTTTGGGAAGAGGCCTCACATGAAACCCCAAACACAAATTATTACTAACAGTGGCTCCGATTGGGGACGTGCAGGCACAAGACTGCAGTGAGAACCTCAGATCTCTGGGATGCAGACCAGTCCCTTATCCATTGGGTATAGAGTCAAATACTGCACTGACCTGCATCACCAAACACACTTGATGGCCTAAGGCCACCAAGAAAAGAAAAACCTGTATCTCCCTTTGTCAAACACTTTGTTTTCATCTGCATACATTGGATCAAGCCTAGAGATACTGTCATGACTTACCCACAAATAAACCTTGCCATCTGCATATTCAACCTTCTAATTTAGCTTGTCACTATCGACCCTATGCAAACAACCCTCAACATCAAGCAACAAGTGGATCCAGTATTTATCAAGCAATGCATATTCATATGGAATATAGCACTTATCATCTACATCAGCAATATGCATTGTAAAATGATCTCCTAGCTGGACTGAAAAATGAAAGCACTCAAAGTCCACCACACAGCTAGGAAGATCAGGGCTCATTACATCAGCTGGCCTATCAAAAGAAAAGCTTTCAAAATCATAGTTGTGCACATCATGCACACAACCATTAGGTACATCATGTTGGAAAAGATCAGGCTCTGGCACCTCTTTACAATCAGGCACATTTTTACAATCACTTACCTGATGTATGTTGGCTTCCCTTTTATCAGGATGAGAAACAGAATCCAAGTCAAAAACCATGTCTAGATTCTCACCATACTCAGATAGATCCTCATCACCATATGTGTCAAAAATGGGTGATCCAGGTGTCTCAGCCTCATCATGGTATGCCATTTGTTCATGGGCAGCAGAACATGCATCTTCATCATCCATAGATTCACTTTGTGGAGGAGTATCAACATGTGTGCTTATTTCTTCTCTATCCTGAGCACAATACTCACAATTATCTCCACAAACCCATTCAAAAAGTTGCTCATTTCTGTCCATAACCACATTAGTATTTTCAGAACCAGACACCTCAACCTTGCAATGGGATTCATCATTGATCCTTTCAATGGCATCCTCAACTGATATCTTTTCATTTTCACTTTTGTCTTCACATGATGCCATGATCTCAAGGTCATACTGAGGATCAAGAGGGCTGAGAAGAGGTTTAGCCTTCTGACTGGCAGACACAACAGGGTTACTACTTTTTAACTAGGCCTGCTTAGCCTCTAAAAATATCAACCTATTTTTTATCTCTTCTATTCTTTTATCCAACAAATCACTCCCTTCCTGACTGAGTATGGGATAAAACATATTTGGATTCATAAAAATCTCACTTTTAGACATCCTTTGTCTGCCTAAGACCTAAGGCTTCCCCTAGCATCTAACTTATGCAGTAAACAACAAATATAAAGGGGAGGAAGCTAGGTACCTTTTCGCATCCAGATGCAGAAATATGAACATCTTTCATCAAATAACATACATCTACCTTTCATGTGCATTAAGATCTTTTTTGCAGAGTTGCCACCTCTCCAGAGAGGACAAAATTTTCAATAGCTGAAAGCTACTTTTCCAAGTTCATTCCACCAGCAAAGCATCATTTTGTTAGTGACTCAGATGGGCCACAAATACATTCCTTTTTTATCAATCCATCCCCAGCGGAGTCGCCAAAATCTGTTGGTTATTTTCTCAGACTGGATGCTTACTCCCAGTTATCCCTACAAGGTAGCCATCATTGATCAACAGGATTCCCGGGCCAGGGGCCAACAGTATAGGAGATAGACTCTATAAATATCTCCTCTTCTCCTTTAGGCTCTGTAGAACCAAGGGGGGTATTCCCTACTCAACATCTATGAAATGTGCTTGTGGGTTAGCTTGAGATGCTGATACAAAGCAGATAAATCCTCCTGTAAGTAGACCAAAACTATGGGATAAGTGCAAAGGGGCTAACCTTGGGCTTATGTTCAGTTGTGAATCAAAGGATCTTGGTCCTAAACTACTTTTGAAGTCCTAATGGTTGTTTTGGAGTTTGAATTTGATTTATATTTGGATGCAAACCTGGACCTGGTGTATAACCTCAACACAGAGCTAGATTGGTGCCTATCCATGGCTTGGAGTCAGTAGACATACACATGTAAATGTTCAGCATAAACCTACTAAGACTGGATTTCAAGGGGATTTGTGTAATATTTGCCTTACAGATACATCCCAGAATAGAGTATCAAGTTATCTCTACTTATGATATCCTTACTGCAATATATTCTTCTCAACACTTAACCTGAAAACATTTTAATCTACCCCTTGAACAGAAGTTAAGAGATCAAGCATTCAATATAGTAAACCTATATCCTAGAACCCAAGACACCCCTTAGATATCCAGATTCAAAAGAAGAGTATATTCAATACAGGAGACAGATAACAAAAGACATGCAGTATAGCATTATTCATCTAAAACAACAATGAAACCAGTAAGTCTATGCACAATACATAAAACATGAGACTCATAAACTCACAAGATCTTCTGTACAGAGTAACCAAAACCAGTTGTATTTCATTACAGAGCCAGATATGTCTAGTTTTCAACAACCTCAAATGAGTGACACAGTCTGCCTTTTATAGCAAAACTGTGTACTCAACATTAAATACATGGTTGACTCAAAAATTTTGCCAGATACAATGCATGATCAGATTGTCGCTCAAAATTGAAAGCAACAGCCAGAAACAAAGAACAGAGCAGGTGAGATCAGGAGATGTGCCACCGTTTCCAGATTTTCTTCATCAATTCAGGTGGTTGAGCTATCAACTCGACCCATGCCTCTCTGCACGATACTGTCATGTCCCCATATCCAGACACTGTTAAAGTACAGATTTGAACATAATAAAGGTGGTTTCTAAAATATTATTTTGGATGATAGAAATAATTACATACATTATAATAATATAAATACAAATATACTTATAATTATCTTACTTTATAATATAAAAACAAATAATATAATATAAATCATATATCATTTATTATGATATAAATGATATAGTATAAATAATATAAAATATATAATATATCATTTATTATAATATAAATGATATAATATAAATATAAATAAAATAAATAAACATCTTTTAAATAAGAGACGTGCCTCTTCGAACATATTTCGAAAGGGAAATAAATAAAGGTTGTGAGATAGAAGGAAAACATCATGGGACGAAAATATAAAAGGAAAGACAACATAAATTAATATATAGAGATATCTACATCAGTAGCAAATGAGAAGAATGATTCTAGTAAAAATAAATAAATAAATATAATATATATAGTAGATAAAGGATGTGATGGCCTGATAGAGATCGGTACTATTAAACATTAGTAAAAATTATATTCATGATAAACATATAATAATAATGATACGATAATAACAATAATATATATATAATTGTAATATTATAATGATAATGAATAAGTAGTATATTAAATAACAATAAAATTCAAGTGCTGGCGAGCAATCATATATATATATATATAATACTATTATTAATATTATAACAAATACTAGAATATATAAATATTAAAGAATAGGCATGAGACTGACTCAAGAAGAGTCACAACAGACAAAAAGGGACACTATAATAATAAAGGCAAATTGTATGTTTTTGAAATGTGTGGAAACTACATATATTGCATTTTATGAATTCAACCAGGAGAGGGAATGCATAGACCTTAGTAGATTGCCTATAAACCCCATCTATTTTCCGTCCCCATAGGCCCAAGACCAGGATTGGGCATTATGCCCCTTTGGCCTGAGTCAAGGGATTGGATCATGGAGGGATGGGGGTCCCACATTGTAACATGCCCCTTTGGCCCGAGACGAGGGATTCGACAAGAGGACCAGCCACCATAGGCCCGAGTCAAGGGATTGGGCAATAGGATTGTGGCAGGCCTTTGGCTACTAAGGGCTTATGTGTTTACCTCCCCCGGTAGCATGAATATTTTTCTTTTACCTATGTGTTTCAAATTGCAAGTGTGTTTATGTTGGACTGATGAATACTAGATATTAAAACTAACATGCAGTAATATGGACTTGAATATACATGATGCTACAGGTACTAATTCAAAATAATGTGTGATCTATTCAACCCAAGGTTACCCCTTTAAAAGAGAAGAAACCCTAAACCTAATTCACAAGCGAATTCTAGGGCAAGTCAGGTAAGGGACATTACAGATACACCATTACTGTTTCATCTACCCGCAGCCTCTGGAATGCAGCCATAGCAAGTTTCTCCCGCCAAAAATAGTTGCAAACGCTCATGAGAAAACCCGCGCTGCAGGCTCAAGACGTGGCCATCGATCAAAACCCATCGCTGAAACCTATGGCCTCAAAAAATGTTGAAAAGTCGCAAACCAACCAGATCTTGCAACGTAGGAACTTCAAGTTTCTAATGCTGATTCCTTTTATCCTTTATCTTCCCTGCCAAGAGCCTTTTGCCAGAACCTCACGCGGAAAGCGACACTTGGCAGCCTCCGCAACATCCTTGAAATGCTAGGGACTCTCCATGAAATTCAGGCAGAAACTAGCACGTGGCAGGTTCCGCATTGCTGCCGAGGGACACAAAAGAGACCTATTAAAACTTGGTAGAAGCTGACACTTGGTGGGTTCCGCGTTAACCTTGAAACATGTAGAAACTTGAGAGAAATAGGCCATAAGTCCTGGAACCCTCTGCCATGCGTCACTTTCCACCACACTTGATACTTACGCTGGGGCCCACCTCAAGCTTCCTTAGCGTTTGAAATAAAAAGAAACAGACAAGATGCGGAGGCCGACACTTGTCAGCTTCCGCAATAACTATGAGGGACACGCGGCGCTTTCCGCGCACCTTTTGAAACATAAAGAAACTGCCCCTGCTGTTCGACACTTGGTGCCTTCCGCGCTCACAGAAACATTATAAAAGGGGCCCTCGAAACTCAGGCAGAGGTTGCCACTTGGCCTCATCCGCAGCAACAGGGACTCTTTACTGGGACCCACCATGATCTGTTGAATATTAAAACATGTAGAAACTAACGCGGAAGCTGACACTTGTCGGCTTCTGCAGCAATCACAAGGGACACGTGGCGCTATCCGCGACAGCTTAGAAACTTTTTAGAAACTCAAGCAGATAGCGACACATGGCAAGCTTTGTGTTGCTTTGAGAAACATTAAGGGTCTTCGAAGCCTTTGGCGGAGACTGTGAAACTTTTAGAGTCTTTCGGGTGCCTCCACATGGTGCCTTCCGCGACACTCTTGAAACATTTAGAAACTGCATAGAAACTTTGGCGGAAGCCAACACGTGGTGCCTTCCGTGCTCAAGCTGGAATTTTAAAGGGCTACTTTCACTGTTGACACGTGGCACACTCTGCGGGAAGCATAAGCAATAGCGTGGATCTAAATTGGGGCTCGACACTTGGCGGATCCCGCGGTGTTTGAAACATAAGACCCTCTCAGCCACTGCTAGAAACATTTAAACATAGATAATTGTGGCCGGACGCTGAAACAGTAGCTCGATACGCATCTAAAAAAATTTGACCCATTTTTTTAACATTTTTTAGGGGCCGATGGAGATTTCTGACCCGCCACTGCATATTTTGACCCTGAACATACAAGGTGACATGCATTTTTCACAACTGCAGAGGCCAAAAGTGTTAGAAACTTTGGACTTTTGGGAAGAGGCCTCACATGAAACCCTAAACACAAATTATTACTAACAAGCCCAACGAGAGAATTAGTAAAATCTTTGTTCCTCCTGACGAGCAAAGGGAGCCTCAAAATCCCTTTGAGTTATTCCAGTTTCTATAAAACATTCAAGATCAACAGGAAGTAAATATTTACATGAGAGACCAATTTGGTACACTTATGGAGTTATTAAGATGTGATAGAGTTTTGTATTGGACTCCCTTGAACCAACAAGATTTCCAAGATTTACTCTGTCTCATGTTACCAAGAGAAACCTCGGAATTAGGAGCGCCAGAGCTGAATGATACCATGACACCTTACAGAATAGGAGAGCTTGTCTTAAGAAGAGGTAGCACAAAGAACAAGAAATGAAGATGAAAAAGGAAATTTATAGACGGTTGGAAAGGTCCCTACATGGTTAAAGAAGATGTCGGTAACAATGCCTATCTCTTGTGCACAATGGAAGGTGAGGAATTTGGAAAAACAATCAATGCCTTTCAACTTAAAAAGTATTATGTCTTAAAAACCATAAAAATCATAAAATATAAAAAAAATAAAAAAAACAAATATTCCAAAAATACAAAAAAATTGCAAAATCTTCAAAAGACAAAAAATTATTTATTGCATTTCAACATCATTCTGCCCATCTTGCACTTCAATGAATGACTCACTCTTGTATTATTTTCATTTTAGTAGGGATTCTAAGGTTGCCTAGGTGTAGGGTGATCCTTTTAGGTTTTGAGATTCCCATATTTTCACAATTGCCATTCTCCCCCTTCATTCCCAGTGAATCTAATCAAAGCCTAGCTCTTAGCTTTACACTGATCTTGGTCTTAATGATTCATACTGTTAAGTCTAAGAAAAGTCAATATTCAAACCCACAATGTTCAAAGGGATCTTGTAAGTAGTCCTTCCCAATTCTTCCCTATATAAGTAAAAAGGAAGTCCAACTGGATTACAAAAACTTTTAGTGGTGCTTGACCCCTTATCTTTCCTAGCCAAATAACTCTGAAGGAAGCAATCTAAAATACAAGTGAATAAAAAATGAGTGATCAACAAAAAAAGAGTGGTGAGAGAGGTGAGAGTTGAGATATCAAATTATTGTATATCCTAAGCTCAAAAGCATTTATTTGCATAAAAGTTAAGAAAATTTAGAAAAATGAGAAAATCAAGTGAGACATTGTAAAAATACAAAAAAAGAGAGAAAAAGCAAAAGATAGTTACAAAAAAAAGAGTGATAGAGAGAAGATTACTGAATGTCTGTACCCTTGGGTGGAGATAAATCTAAGCTTGAAGCTTTAAGGGTGACATTATATCAAAGGAAATAAAAGAGCAAGGTACAAAGCACGTGCACATGCACTAGTTGAGAAAAGCCAACAGTCTAGTAGTCTTTAGGGCCATTTTCTACCTAGGGCCCCTAATTTATCCCCATTTTTCCTTTACCCCAAGTCTATCCTGCTTACCATCTATGATCTAAGTCCAACGAATGCCAATAAAATTTGTTACTCATTTGAGTTGAAAGCTTGTCAAAATGTCTCATCTAGATAAGGATCACTTTAAATAGCCTTTAGCTAAGCCCAAAATTTAGAAGCACTCCATCTCCTCCCCATTCCCCACTTGAGTTCTGAATCCCTATCTCACAAACTTGAATAAATCTCTAACACTAGGATAACCTGCAATCTCCTATATTGAAAATTATACTAAAGAGTAGTCATAATGTTTGTTCCATAATGCATTCATATCAAACTCAGAAAAAAAGATCCAAAGAAATAAAAGTCAATGTCATAACTCATGGCATTCCATAGAAGTAGAAGTTTATTCCAGCATCACTTTTGTTCTTGCATTGTATATCATCCCCTGCATTCATATATATATATATCCAAAAAAGAACTAAAAACATATCATTGTCATCATGTGCTTGCATTCTTAGAGTTAAGAGTCTACATAATCAAAAAGTTCTAAAAGCTTCCAAAGTGCACAAGAGACAAGCATTCAATGATAGTAGTAATCATGAAGAGACAATTTTTCATAGACAAATCAAAGGTTCAAAATCTTACAAGAGTACAAGAGCTTAGACAAAATGCTCTCATGAGAAGTAAGGCTCCCCATGCAAGGGGGCATGACAGTGAAATAAATAGGTAAAATCCTCAGGGACAACTCCCTCTAACTGAACCGTTAGGACTCATACTCCTATGCCTCTAAATGACACTAGAATCTCCATGAGATCTATGGAAACGATGAACCCTATTGTGAGCCTTGGAATGAGAAGGACATGCTATGCTCAAATTAGGAAGTTGAATTCCAAGATGAGCCATCTCTTGAAGAATGGCATTCTCACCCCTAAGAGTGAGATTCTTTGCTCTCAAAGAAGCATTCTCCTTGCACCCATGGTAGGTAGGAGTGAAGATATCAGTGTGTCGACCAACTTGAGCAGGAACTCAAGGATCAATAAGAAGTCACTCTCGTGATAGACCAGTAAAAGGACCGACCAAATCAACAGAAGTGTCATGAAAAAAGGTCCTCCATTCCTCATAATTACCTGAAAAACAAAGAAAGAAGGAATGATGATTCATGATTTTAAATGAAGAGGAACAATGCGAAAACATGAAAACAAAAGTAAACATATGAGGATCACCAAACTGCTAGGTGGGATCAATGCGCCACATCTCATAATCAAAAGGAGGAGGTCTAGGACTTGCAGAGGTAGTCCCCGGTATCTCCTCCTCATCTAAGTTAGCCTCCTAGTTGTCTCCAACTGCGCCATCATCTAATTGATCATCTCCCTTAGGAACGTAGTCCTTAGTAGTAGAATCAGTGTCCTCTAAGACAAGTCCTTGGGAAGAATCTCATCTCCCTCCCCTCTATCTACCTCTTGGGGTCCTAGGCATTTTTGTAATCAAAACCCCAGGAGTCAAAGGAGTCCAAACAATAGCTCTTTAGATGACCTCACCCATCTTCGGAACATATTGGTAGCAAGTAGGAATCAGAGGCAAGTCCTCTAGAAAGTCATCTCCTAGCTACTGAAGAACTCGCTCAACACGGTGAGCCTCAACAAAACCATTACAATCAGAAATCTTTGAAACACTACGACAATAGTCTTGAATCTATCATGTGACCAAGTGCATTGCATACCCACATAAGGGTCAAAAATCATGTCTACATTAGTGAGAGTAGCCATAGAGCGTAATGAAGTATCAAAGTGACGCACGCGAGCCCATCTAGTGGCTCTCAGAAGTCTAGGATTAGGAAGTGGAAGCTCCTTTTGGTAGGGCTTGATGTGCTCATAAATCCAAGTCATGATCAAAGTGGAGTGGCTGAATGCAAGAGCTCCACGATGAGAAATGCAATAAAAATCATGGTAAACAATAGCAAGGATGTCGGCACCCCATGCAAAAATTGTACCCTGCTTAATACACTGAATGATGGGTGCCCAACACCATCTGAGATGAGCCAAGGCCTTATCTCTAGATAGCCTCAATGCAATCAAACTAATGAGGAAATTCCTCAAGAGAGGAATGCAAAGTTGTGGTACTGTAGTGAGCCAAACTCCTGTCTGCCCCCATGATCAAATCCCAGGATGCCTTGTCCTCAAGGGACTCACTAGTAAGAAGAATAAGTGGATGTCCTCTCACAGGGACTCTTAGGATGTGGTAAACACTGTACAAGGTAATGGTCCATTCCCCTAAAACCTGGGGGAACCTAAAGGTGTTCTTATTGGCATCCCAATAGGTCAAGATATCACAACAGATGCAAGAGGTAGAATGTACAACTAGAACCTAAAAAATCCTCTACAAGCCTGCCCTCTTCAGGACAACAAGATCAGCAGGAGATAAAGAATCATACATTTCAGATAGCCACAACTGCTCATGGTTTGTATTCCAATGAATGGGCATATCCTGTCATTAGAAAATAACTTTCTATTAGATCCCGTCAAACTTAGAAAATCCAAAAAAATCATATAACTTGCAAAAATTTCACAAAAAAATCATATAAAACCTTCAAAATTGTAATAAATTGATGAATTTTGTGTTCAAATTAGACCACAATGAAGTGTCATAAATGTCAGAAAAATTCAAATTTTAGTCAGAAATGAACTAGCACAATTGCCCCTTTCATCAGGTCAAATCTCCCTTAGGTGACCCAGATGTAAAATAGGATCTCCCTCGAGCGACCCTGTTGCATAGCCAGATCTCCCTAGGGCGACCTAGACTGGCAAAATAGGCAACCCTGTTTCACCTCCCCTCATGTTAAAAATGCTCTAAAAACTACAAATTTCAATTGATTTTGACAAATGAAAGATCAATCCTACTCTAAATGACAAGACAAACACAATGCAACAAGAAAATTGACAAAAACAAACACTTTCACAAGATTTTTCACAAAAAGAAAACTAGGGTTTAGAGAAGGGTTTTTGACTCATTGTGAACCTGATTCTTAGCACCAGAAGAAGTAGCAACCATCTTTGCGATCTCCTCGGCGATATCTTTCCAATGACTGCTTACTCGACCAATTCCATCATCATTTCACTCCGTTCACTCTAATTTCTCCACTCTTATATTCTCTTAGCTTAGTTCATTTTATGCATTTTTAGACTAGTTGTTGCTTTTATGCATATTTTGTGCTCTTGTTTTATGTGCTTTCATCCCTACAGGTCTCTTCGACAAAGGCAAACAATTAGGCGAACTCATAGATCTATGGTATGTTCATCATTTCAGTTTTCATTACTTATTTTGATATATTTAAATGTCAAGCTAATGCTAGTTATTGCAGGTCTATTGCATAAAATTGACAATAGGTAAGGCCTATTTTAGGAATGGTACTTGTTATCACCTGGAATTGCACCCTGCTTGAAGCCCATTCAAGAATTCCAATGACACAATGGGATTGATCTCATGGTGTGGGACCTTGCAGATGAGATCAGACCTCTAGAGAAGGTTGGTTCTTCTTTCTGGGCTTAAGGCTCAAAGAAAAAGCTAAATCTAATGCTAATAATCATAGGGGAAAGGGGAAGAAGAAACTGAAACTGAAAGGGAGGTGATGCACCAGATTTAGTGTGTTTAGTTGTGCTTGAATTAACACAACAATGATCTCAAAACTGAAACAGACTCACATAGACTCATATAAGCTATCACAGAGGTTAGGGCAAAAAATTGGAGCTATGAAAGGGATCGTTTTACCCACAATACAAGCACACAATTTCCTAAAAACAAAGTGTAAAGCTTTAGAGAGAGGAAAAATAACAATTTTTATCATGAAGGCTAGAAAGCCATTACAAAAGAAGGATTCCTTGCACAGAGATATAAACACAAAATGAAAGACTCTCCTTCATTGTTGAACTGATACAGAGACATGAGAGGCTCAGAAGAAAGAACAGTCCATTAGATCCGCCCAGTTTTGGAGAAAATCTCAAGGTTTGCTGTTGCAACAAATCTTTTGCTTATGTAATGACTCGAGAAAACAACGAACCAACCCAAAATACATCTCAAACATATGCATATATATCATTTCTGATCATTGTAATAGTCATGGCCATGGGAAAGTGTAGTCAACAAGGAAAACCAGTTGTCCATGCTATAATAAATTCACTCATGTTTCCTTGGAATGCACCCACATGGATTTGCCTTGGAAATCAATTGAAGAAGAGTGTCTTCCCATGCCTTGGGTACAAGAAATTCAATGCAAATGAGCTACAGTGGCATAGGGGGGCATGAAATCCATTTTCCACAAGCAATCAGGCTCTGAAGAAGTATTAATGGCAGCTAGGAAGGTTGCTGAGCAGTCCCATCACATCCTAAACAGTAGAAAGAGCTGGGAAGGTGAAACAAATCGGGCCCCGCTCAATCGAGCTTCCTTTGATTGACCTTTCACCGATTGGGCCTTTGAAAGGTGAAAAAGGAAACCATGATCTCCAAAGTCTGGAAGGAGCAATAGGCAAACCGTCGGGCTTAAGAGATCAGGCCTTCACCATGTATCGTGCTTTTGAAAAGAAGAAACACTCAATCCCTGGCTCTGAAATACTTAGAAGAAATTATGAAGTTTGCTGGGAATTGGGCCTCGAACCTTCCACCTTCCGCCTTCTAATAGAAAAGAGGGAGAAGAAAACTCTTGATCACTGAAGTTTGAAATACTTGGATGTTTTAGAAGTTTAGTGGACTTCGATGATCGGGCCTTCTCCCTATCGCTTGCCAAATGGAAATAAAAGACCGCAACCCCGAACTCTGAGATCTGCAATACTTAGAAAATTTTGAAACTAATGGACCTCAGTTGTCGGGCCTTCTGCCTTTTGCCTTCGAAAAAGGAGGAAGAGAGAACTCTCACCTGCCGCCGCCCGTGACACTTAGGAACATTGTAGTTCGTCGGGCTTCGGCAAGCACCCACAAGGAAATCTAAAATGGAGGCCTCTATGGCATCATTCAAAGCAACTTCCTCTATCCACCTTGTGAAATAATCAATGGCTGTCAAAATCTACTTATGATCAACACTAGATGGTGGATTAACTATTCCAATGAAGTCCAAACCCCATTGGGCAAATGGCTAATCAGTTTGGATAGGATGGAGATGAAGGGATGCCAACCTCTATTTTCCAGCAAGTAAGACACATTCCTTGCATTCTCTTACCCATCTATGGGCATCTCTAAACAGGTTGGGCTGGTAATAACCTTCCCTCATGATTTTAACAATGATCATCCTTGGTGAAAAATGACCACTAGTAGGGCCATTATAAAACTCTTCCAACACCCTCGAGGTTTGATTTTGTGCAATGCATCTAAGAAAAACTCCATTGATGTCTCTCCTAAACAAGACACCATCAACAAGAACATAGCGGATGGATTGGAGTCTAAAATACCTTCTTTTGGATTGATTTAGGCCATCTGGGCATTTACCTAACTGTAGAAAAGCAACCATGTCATGGTACCAGTTAGTTGGAGCGTGAAACTTAGTTGGCTGGGCTTGCTCAAGGGCATACACTATGTCATTTTCATCTCCAATGTCTGTTGCCATCTACTCACACAGTCCTTTGCCTCTTACCAGCCTTGTGATGTTGATATTCACATCATATTCCATGACCTTTGTGATCCACCTAGCTCTCTTCTCGCTGACATCTCTACTCAAAAGAAACTCTTTCATACCAAGATGGTTCACCATTAGTTGTATCTTTCTGTTTGAAAGAATGTGCCTAAACTTTTTAAGTTCTTTCACCATAGCAAATGTTGCAAGGTGTGTACCCTTGGTCTCCTTGTGTTGTGCAGTGTAGTGCTTGGGTTCGTGACAAGGCTTAATTGCCTCCCTGGATGCATTATCTCTGGTGGTTGTATCAGACATTAATAAGTCAATCTTTTGGTGCAGTGGCAACCGTCTTGCTAACAATTGGTATCAGAGCTTGGGTCACAGGTTCGAACCCCTCGCTTGCGCTGGGGGATTATTGCAAGGTTTGCACCCTTGGTCTACTTGTGTTGTGCAGCGTAGCGCTTGGGTTCATGACAAGGCTTAATCACCTCCTGTGGATTCATTATCTCAAGCAGTTATATCAGGCATTAATAGATCGATCTTTTGGTGCAATGGTAACCGTCTTGCTAACAACAAACACCTATTTCTCAACAAAATTATAATTAAGCTCGTATTCTTTGAGGGGTTGGCTGAAGAAAGCAATTGGTTGTTCCAAATTTTCCTTATTTTGCTACATTAGAACTGCTGATATACCCTCCTTGCCTCCGAAAGCATAAAGGATACAATCCTTTTCATAGTTAGGGTTTACCAATGTAGGAGCTTCAAAACTATCCCTACCTTCTTTTGACCATGTGAAAGCAGCATTTTTCTTTAGCATGGAGGTGAGAGGCTTTTCTATTGAAGCAAAACTAGGTATGAACCTCATCACAAAATTGATCTTTCCCAGGAAGCTTTGTAGGCCCTTCTTGTGATTGGGAAGGGGAAGGGACAAGATCACACTGGTTCTTTCTGGCTCAATGACAAGCCCTTCCAACTTTGAAACTACATGTCCCAACAACTTACCTTTTGGAACAATGAATACATACATTTTTAGATTCAATGATATGCCATATTTTCTACATCTTTCAAAGACTTTTCTCAAATGACCTAAATGGTTAGCTGCATGCTTAGAATACACAGTCAAATCATCAAGATATACTAAGATAATATCATTGATTAGGCCTTTGAAGGACAAATTCATTTCTCTTTGGAAGGTTGCCCCAACATTAGTCAATCCAAAAGGCATCTTTTGGGAAGCCAAGGTGCCTCACTTGGTGGTAAAGGCTATTTTGTATTGTTATGGAGTAAAAAGTGGACACTTGCCTTTTTACCTCCTTGTTTAGCTCCTAGGTCCCATTTATCTCAGTATGCATTATAATTGATCATCTTGAAGAAAATTGCTCAACACCCATATGAATTTGGGACCTTGGGCCCTTAATCTCTTCCTAGACTAAAAGGGGGCTCTTGGACTTGGGTGCCAACCGCCCAAGTCCTCCTTGATTGGTCGGGGCCAATTAATGTTATGTCATCTCGGGACCTATCAAAAGGTTCCTTTTTGTCAGCTCTTTGGATTTAATTTGATGAATGTTAGCAGGAAAGCATATATAAGTGTGTTTTTGAATTTATTATGAAGCTAGATAGAGATAGCCAACTTGAAGTATTAGAGTAAAGAGCATTCAAAGCATTCATTTTGATTCTAGAGTAGATTTGTATTGTCTTTGTGTGTATTGTTGTAGGTTTAAAGTAATCATCTATATTTCCTTATGAGTTGAAGAGTATTCATCCTCCTAAGGATTTCATCACATAGCTGATACCATTGTTGTTCATCATCATTTGATTTGTGTTTAGCCTTTACCTTGCAAGGGCATGCTCTCTTTATCTATCAACAGTGTTGGGAAGCTTGAATGCTATCCCAGGATTTGACCGAGGCAAGTCCCTAAACACCATAACTCCCAAACCCCTTCTCTTCTTCTTGTGTGCAGGTTACAGGTGTGAGATTTGGGAAATGTGAAGATACAGGAAGACTGAGAAGGGATTAGGGTTTCAGGATTTGATAATAGTCAAGGAATATTCCCCTAAAAATACTTGGGTAGTTGGCGCACTAGTCTTTTGACCTTTTTGGCTCTAGATCTAGCTCTAGAGCAGTCTCTAGAACACTTTCTCAGTTTTGACTTTTGGCAGATTCTCACTTCTAGGACTTGGGCAGTTCCTATTTCATCCTTTCGACACCTCTGCTTTCAAAATTAGGTTCTCCTCTATTCACTGATCTTGGTGCTTCTTTCAAATTGTCTGAATCTATCTCTATTTGCATGTTATAAGTTGATCATCTTAGAACAAGGGTTTTGTGTATACTTGACCTAGGGTTTGATAAAAAGGCTTGGTTAAATACGATCTTTACATAGAAAACAAGAGTACGAGATCTATAGTTGAGTCCATCTCCCTTTGGTAGTGATTTGGCTCGGTCTTGTCCTTGAATGTTATTGTGAAAGAGAGTTTGATCTAGTGTGCATGCTAGTCTTCTTCATCCCCTTTTTCATACATAACATGTACTGATCTAATTCTTTTACAAGAATCTGGTTATACCCTGAGTAGCCATCTAGGAGTGAAAATCTTTCAGCTCCAACCACTTTTTGTAAGATCTATTCCGTTGAGGGAAGTGGATAGTGGTCTTTAAGGGAGGCCTTGTTTAGGTCTCTAAAGTCCACACATAGTCTAATTTCTCCATTATTTTTCCTATCTCGAACTAGGTTAGCTACCCAAGAGTAATGTTTGATTGGGTAGACAATTTTGGCCTCTATGAGTTTGGATAGCTCTTTTTTCATTAGTGGTTCTATTTTTGGATTGACTGGCCTTTGTTTTTGGTAGATAAGTTTTGCATTGGGATCTAAATAATAGTATGATAAACTAAACCAAGATTAAAACACTTTAGATTCCTATAATCCCAAGCAATACAATCATCAAATTCATTACATAGCTCAATGAAACCTTCTCTTGAAACTTGGTCACATACCTTTCCATGCTTTAGAAATCTACCTTTTGTAATTTCTACCTCTTCATAGTTCTCTTTTTTTACCGTCATGTTCATTTTCTTCCTTTTGGGTTGATCATCAACACCAAAGATGTTTTCTAAGGTGATCAATCCCTTGGGCAGTTTGTTGGTCTTCACCTGGATCACTTGGTCACCATACTTTTCTTGCAATTTTGACTGATTACTGGTAGCAAAATCTGCCTCTTCTTGCAAGAAATTAACAATCTGCTGATCATTTTCAAATACCTACCAGCTTGTAACATTGGTTGGGATGGATGGCCTCACAACAACCTTCACATGCTAATCTGAGTTTTGTTTGACATTCTTAGGAATGTCAAACTAGGTACCAATTGTAGCCAACTTGTCAACATCTTTGTTTCTTCCTCTAGGCATTGCTTGGATATTGAAGGCATCAAAGTCTTCAATCAGATCCCATACTCTATGTTTATATGACTTCAACAAGTCATTCCTTAAAGCGCTTTGTGATCTGATTTGGTGAACAACGAACTCATTGTCACCAAATACCTGTAAAATTTTTATTACTCTCTTATATACCAGCTGCATGCCTTGAACCAAGGCTTCATATTTGGCTATGTTGTTGGTACAACTGAAATGAAATTTGAAAGTAGAGAAATAACTCTCCTCTTGGGGTGAAACTAGCACTACACTAGCACTTGCTCCACATTTGCTCCTGGAGCCATCCATATACATCTATCAAATCCCACTTGAATCTTCTTTTAACTTCACAAGATTAGGGATGAAGGCATCTTCATCATGGATACAGTATGTACCCAACCCTGTGTCTTCTATATGACCAGGAGTATCAAATTGAAAATAATTTGCCTATTCATCAAGCAGTATATCATGAATTTCTTCCACGGGTGTGGTAGCCTCATGCATGTTGCTGTCATCCTCCTCTAAATCATGGATTGTGCAGTTGATGTTGGTATGGTTAGGGGAAAGGCTCTACATGATCATTGACAATAGGCTTAGCCTTAATGTTCAACTTAGTACCATACCTTGTTCTGAATAACATGTGGGACCAATTAGAAGATAGGTACCCACCTATTTTAGCAGTGAACTCTCTAGATAGGCATATACCAAAATATGTGGGAGATCAATGAATAAAATATCTTGTAAATAAAGAAACCAGAGCATGCATGTAGGGTAAGCCTGATATCTTTAACAATACTTATTGTCTTAAAAATAGTACCATCTAGTTGCACTACCCTCTTACTTACAGGTTCATATTTAATGACCAATTGATCAGCTATATTCTTAGGCATAACAAAAGTACCTGCCCCAAAATCAATCATGTAGTTATGCAACAATTAGTCACTAATGATTAGGGAAACATAGAAAGGAGGGGGCTTACTGATTTTGCTTGTGCTTGCCTCCTCTTTTTGTTGACATAGGCTTATTGGGGTGGCTACTTTTTCTTTTGCTGTCTCTTTGGCAAGATGACTGAAGCTTGTTAGGGCTTCCTAAAGTAAATCCCTTTGAGTTGGGATTAACAGGGCATCCCACATAGTGACATTTAGGTTAGTCCTTTTCATCTAATCAACTATGCTGAAAGGGATCTAACTAACCTTTTGGGATACCTTTGTAACCACAATGTCAACTTTTGATTGTTGACTAGCCTGGGGCTGTTGTTCTAGCACTGGATTTGCCTTACCAATAGCCTAATCTTCTTGTTTTGAAGGAGTCTTGGCTATTGCACCTTCATTTGTATCTGTTGGGGATGCATGAGAGGTAGATGCTTGACCAACTGTAGGAACTAATGCATCCTCATTCACTCTTCTTTTTGCTCTTGTGTTGTGTGCTATTGGAATTGTACCCTGATTAACACCACAAAAGTCATCCTGTGTCTAATTCATCATGGTAGAATCGTTCTATATTTGTTCTTGTTCTCCCCCCATATCATGACTAGAACTAGGCTACTGCTCTAGAAACACTGATGAGGTTTGCATTGTCAAAGCCTGAGTGAACTGTTTGCTTTGGCACAAATTTTGATCATGGGGTTGATTGCATGGGTAGCAACAATCAGTGTCCTAAGCCAAATTGTTCTGTGTAAGCATAAGAGGTCTGGATGTGCTTGCAACATTGGGATTGATGGGATTTAGGGGCCTAATATAACTAGACTGATTTTGTCTCTACGTATTACCTTGGTATGGTTGCCTATTGGGTTG
Source organism: Cunninghamia lanceolata (assembly GCA_027924645.1). Taxonomy (NCBI): domain Eukaryota; kingdom Viridiplantae; phylum Streptophyta; class Pinopsida; order Cupressales; family Cupressaceae; genus Cunninghamia; species Cunninghamia lanceolata. The sequence continues at coordinate 11,689,556 of BSBN01000237.1, read as the reverse complement.
ATATGTCTGATTAAAGGGCTGATATGGCCTATTGGGTTGGACCAACTAATTCTCCATTGCTACTACTCTATTGGTCAATCTTCTTATTATGGCATCCTTATCCCCTGATTGCTTGATTAAAGAGATGCCCAGAGGTATTGTAGGGTGACTACTATAGGAATTGGAGCCACACTTGGCTGGATGATAGGAGCCTCTAGAAATAAGGGCATTGGTGGTCTTGGAGTAATTTTTCTAGCCTGAATCAGACAATTCTCTGCCCTTGTGGCTATGTCATATGCATCTAGTTAAACATGTCCCCCATGGATTGAATCATGATAACCAATATTAGGATTTATAGACTTCAAGTAATATATGAAGGCAATATTAGGAGAGGGCTTCACCAACAATGGAATCTTATCCCATGTCTTTTGAAATCTATAATTGAAGTCCAACATAAACTCACGGGGAGCCCTTTTGATTGTTTCTAGTTGTTCCATCAGAGACATGTGGTCACTTTTATCTTCAAAGTGTTGGCAAAGTCTTGTTCCCAAATCATCCCAATTACAAATGGAATTATCTGGTAGACCTTTGTACCATTGGAGTGCTTTTCCTTTGAAGGAAGAAGCAAGGAGTCTCACAACTACATTGTCTTTAGTAAAATTGTGGATAGAGCACACACCAACAATATCTTGGATATGTTCAATAGGTGTAGTAGATTTTTCACCATTAAAAAATGGAATGGCGTTCAGAGCCAAGGTAGGGATATCATCATATTGTGCTAGGTCAAGAGGGATTCCTCCATTGAAGGTGACAAAAGGAAGGTTTCTTGCCACACTGGGAATATTCAAATTGATTCTGGGTATGTATAGGGTTCTTCTTGAATACTAGAATATAACAGGAGGAGCGGTAGATTAGGCTCTTGGAGGAGATGAAACTACACTCCTTTCCTCTCTCACAGGGGACCTAGACAATCTACGTCTTCTTCTTGAATTTGTAAAAGATAGCTCTACGAATTGGAAATTACTTGAAGAAGAAGCTTTGGTCTGCACTCCAGGCATGAAATTTTGGACTAGTTTGAATATTGGACTAGCAGAGTCACTAGGTGCTTGTTGAATGCTTCCATAGAAGCAAATGAACTAAAAAAACACTAAATCTTCTCAATTTAGCTCTTACTCAGAGCAGTGGGTCCCACTGGGCGTGCCAGAAACTGTTATAACCTAGAATTGCACCCTGCTTGAAACCCATTCAAGAATTCTAATGACACAATGGGATTGATCTTAAGGTGTGGGACCTTGTAGATGAGATCAGACCTCTAGAGAAGGTTGGTTCCTCTTTCTGGGCTTAAGGTTCAGAGAAAAAGCTAAATCTAATGCTAATGATCACAGGGTAAAGGGGAAGAAGAAACTAAAATTGAAAGGGAGGTGATGCACCAGATTTAATGTGAGAAGTTGTGCTTGAATTAACACAACAATGATCTCAAAACTGAAACAAACTCACATAGACTCATATATTATATCACAGAGGTTAGGGCATAAAACTAGAGCTATAAAAGGGATCATTTTACCCACAATACAAGTGCACAATTTCCAAATAAACATAGTTTAAAGCTTTAGAGATAGGCAAAATGATAGTTTATAGTGATCATGAATGGTAGAAAGCCATTACAAAAGAAGAAGGATTCATTGCATAGAGATATATACACAAAATGAAATACTCTCCTTCATTGATAAACCCATACAGAGACATGAGAGGCTCAGAAGAGAGCACATTCCATCAGATCTGCCTAATTCTAGAGAAAATCACAAGGTTTGTTACTGCAACAAATCTTCTACATGTGTAATGACTTAGGAAAACAAACAATCAACCTAACATACATCTTAAACATATGCATATATATTTTCTAATCATTGTAGCATTCATGGATGTGGGAAAGAGTGGTCAACAAGGAAAACCAGTTGCCCATGCTACAACAAATTAACTTTTGTGTCATTGGAATGCGCCCACATGGCTTTGCCATGGAAATATGTTGAAGAAGAGTGTTTGGCCATGCCTTAGGTACAAGAAATTTAATGCAAAGGAGCTATAGTGGCATAGGAAGGTGAGAAATCCATTTTCCATAAGCAATCAGGCTCTAAAGAAGCATTAATGGCATCTAGGAAGGTCGCTGAGCAGTCCCATCGCATTTTTAATAGTAGAAAGAGATGGGAAGGCAAAATAGGTCAGGCCTCGGTCGATTGGGTTTCCTCCGATTAGGCTTTCACTGATTGGGACTTTGAAAGGTGAAGAATGAAACCATGATCTCCAAAGTCTGAAAGGAGCAATAGGGAAACTGTTGGGATTCAAAGATTGGACCTTCACCATGCATCGTGCTTTTGAAAGGAAGAAATGCTCGATCCCCAACTCTGAAATACTTAGAAGAAATAATGAAGCTTGGCAAGAATCGGCCCTTAGACCTTCCACCTTCCACCTTCCAACAGAAAAAAGGGAGAAGAAAACTCCCACTCACTGAAGTCTGAATTACTTAGACATTTTAGAAGTTTAGTAGACTTCGGTGATCGGGCCTTTTGCATATCAATTACCAAATGGAAAGAAAAGATTGCAACCCCGGCCTCTGAGATTTGAAATACTTAGAAACCTTTGAAACCAACAGACCTCGACTGTCAAGCCTTTCACCTTTCACCTTCAAAAAAGGAGGAAGAGAGAACTCCTGCCTACTGTTGCCTGCAACACTTAGGAACATTGTAGCTTGTTGGGCTTCGGCAAGCGGACCTTCTGTCTTCTACTTACGAAAAAGTAGGAGGAAGATAAAACTCCCAACCCTTGTGCTTGAAACACTTAGATAAATCTATGAATAATCAAGGTGGAGCTTTCAGAGCTGATGGGAAAGGCATGATGAAGGAAGGAACCTCGAACTCTAAAACCCCAAAAAGGAAGAAAACACAAGGAAAACACTTAGGATTTTTGGACTTAGCAATTTGGACAATTTTTTCCTTGCACTTTAAAAGGGAAAACACTAAAATTTCATGGATACTTGGGCTATTTGTCTTGGAGGCAAAATAGGACAATAGTACCTACCCTTCATGTAGACTACTGTCCCTGAGGGGGTAAATATGTAAGCACCAAAATCACACACAGCCTCCGCAAGGACACCATGATGGCTCACAATCCTTGTCACATACACGTAAGCATGAAATAATGCCCTCTTAGCAATGATTCTCTTGGTAGCATTTGGGTTTTTCCTACTTTTGTTGTTTCCCCTTTGTCATGTTAACCTTCTGCCCACTTTCGACACTTTTTAACACTTGTCAATTCTCATTTCCTGTGCTTTTAACTTCATCCCTAGGCCTTGTGTTCATCTTATTGTTGTGTTTTAACCTTTCCCTAGTCTTTTTCATCCATTCCCACCCTTAGGAGTCCTCTAGATGACCTCCCAAGCCATCTCTAACTTTCAATTTTTAGTTCTAGTCAACAAATCCAAATCCCCCCTATTATTTTAGGATCTCCCCTGGTAGATTTAACTTTTGCAAGTGGAGATTTGGATTTTGGCCTCATTTCAACTAGTTTTCAGAAGTAGTTCACCTCCTTTTCACCTGACTAACAATCTCCAAGCCTGCTTTCCAACCCATCACCTCCCCTCTATGGGTCAGCCATGGGTCACCCCTGAGTGACCTAGATAGGAAAAAAGGGGTGACCCATGGGTGACCTTGTTGTCTTTTCCAACCATGGGAAAACTTGAGTTTTGGATGCGAAAAAGCTTCCTTTTTGACCCATTTTTCTTCTTGTTTGCATGAATTTTTGGTATAAACATAGAGTTAACTATTCAAATCCTCCAAGCATGCATAATTAGCTCCTTTTAATCTCAAAATTTCAACTCATGCATTCATGCTAACTCCTTTTTATTTTAGCGATAAGCTATATTGGCTTATTCACTCCCTAATTAGCCCAGATCACTCCTTGGTCTTCTACGTTAACTCTCCAATCAAGGGATTTAACTCTCCATCCTCTCCCACCTCTCATAGCCTCTTTCAACCTATAAATACCCCCTCCCTCAAGCACAAAAGGAGGAAATTTCATTTGTGCATCCAGTCTTTGTAGGTTTTTGTTGTTCAACTAGCATCCATATGCTCATATAGGACATTCGAGCCTTTTTCTTTCATTGCTATTGCATCTAAGGTTTGCTAAAAGCTTCATATCACATTGATATGCTACCCAAATCACAAGCCATAGTGCTCACAAGCTCACATTGAGCTCATGTTTCAAGCTTTCAAAAGCTCTTTTGCATTCTCTTTCCTATTGTTGCCAAGAGGATATCCCCACTGCTGCAAGAGGGAAAAAAGGTTACCAACACAAGGATTCTTGAGGGTAGTGGAGGCTTATGTGTCTCATATTCTAGGTTCTTTAGTGCCTTTTTTATATAGTAATTAGAAAATCTAAATTTGCTCTTGGGAATAGTAATATAATATTACATTTTCCTTGATAAGCTAAATAGAATTTGCATTGTTTGATTAGTTTGCTTTCAAAGTTCTTTAGATTAGTTTATTTTCAAAGCAATTTCATTTTGCTAGAGTAATTGATCAAAAAATATAGAAAACCAAACAAAAACATAGATCAGATTGCATTAGTTAAATACATTCTAGATTGCATAGTATCTCAATTCCTAGATTAGAAAAAGCACTTTATTTTCATAAAAAGATCTAAAAAAGCACAAAAATATTGTTTTACACTCATATAGGCCTGCATGCATCCAAAAACCAAAAAAAAACAAAAACATTAGTGTCATAAGAAGATCGCAAACATTTGATTCCAACACAAGGTCAACATTAGTCAAACACTTAATTCCAACACAAAGTCAACATGAAGATAAATCTTAGGTCAATAAACCCTAAGTCAAATCAAGGTTAACTCCAACCAACTCTCTCAGTTTGGGCTCATGAATGTGCCCTAGGCTTAGGGGTGAGTGGGTGAGGGCAATCCTCGAAGATAGTGAGGAAATTCACCCTAGACCACAACATGATCAACAATCGATTCAAGAATAACAACACAGGTTGAGGTTATTCCAAACACAAGTCATCATCCAAAAATTTGAACAAATCCAACTGAACAGAAGCATCAACAAGAACAATCGTCAACCTATGCAACATTTGAATCTTCAGAATCCAAACAGGAGAATAATGACTAGTGACCCTTCAGGTCATACAGTTATTTCAACCACAATAGTTACATAGCACCATATCAGAATCAATACACAAGAAAGGCCCCAGGACCAGCCGAACACTCTCTGTGAAGTCCAAATCTCAAGTAAGCTAGACCACCCCCATGTCTTGCCTCCTCTCGATTGGCTACTTCTAAGAGATCGAGAGTGACATGGAGGTTCTCCCCATGGCAAAGAGAGGGGTCCATGTGCTTGTCAAGCTGACTTAACCACCCCAGGCTACTGAGTCATGTTTTTGAGTGTACATGACTGGGCCTGATTTCCCCATTGTTGATTAGGCCAGGGTTGATTTTGCCACTGTTGATTTCCCCATTGTAGGTTAGGCCATTGATGACTTTGCCATTGTTGGCTCTACCATCTAGTAGACCAAATTGGGGAGGTTGTATGGGTCCATTCCACTATGGATTCTATTGGTTAGCCCCCCAATTTGAAGAACCTCTGTAAGACTGTTGATTTGGATGTTGTTGATATGATGGATTGCCATGTTGTTTCTAGCCAATGTAGTTTAATTCCTCATCCATATGGGTATTCTTTTTTGTCACCCATTTCAGAGAAAGAAGTTGATCATAATGGTCAATAGAGTGGCTTTTGTCATAGATTTGGTAGACCTCGGTCTTGTCTAAGGGACATTATCTTAGAAGATGTTTGTTCCTGCACCCAATATATGGATAATGGTTCTTTAGTTTTGTTCTTTGCTTGAATTCCATCCAAGGTGGTGTTCAACTAATTGAGGATGCCTATTTTGAGGTTAGAAAGTTCCTCCATCAATTGGCCTATATCATCCTTCCCTTTAGCAAATCTAGGTGCCCTAATACCATCCTACGTTCTAGAGTAATTCCTACAGATCTCTTCTATGTCTAGCATGTTCAATAGGTAATGTTTCCCTTTCCCATAAAATCCAAGACTTTCTTTGATTCATTTTCTAATCCCCTGAGGAATTAGGATTTGGCAAAATTATGTTCCATGGGATTCCCATATCTTTGTAAAGAAAAATTGAATCTATCCAGGTAATCTTCCAGGCTCCTATCATCCATTTGCTTAGTTCTGAAAAGCTCCTCTTTCCTATCACTGACCCGACGATAGTCCTAATACTTGTCAATAATTTTTTCCATCTACCTCCATGAATGTATGGAGTTAGGGGTTAACCCCATGAACCATCTCATGGAAGATTCTTTGAGAGTGGAAGAAAATAGCTTCAACTTTTGATTATCAGAGCCATAATCATACGTCTAGCAAAATACCTTGAATTCAAAGAGAAATTGGTCTAGGTACTTTGAAGGGATTCCCTTGAATATAGGATGGATAGATAGGGAGATGTTTTTCATGGGGTCATTGTCCTCAGGATCAAGAACTATAGGGTAAGAAAAAGTTCACCCAAGAGCCCTTTCCCCCATAGGATCTAGTTGCTCAGTCCTATTATTATTTTCCATTGCTGGAGGCCTAGGAAGAAAACCTTCTAGGGAGTCAACTTGGCTTTGATCCTGCAACCATTGAAGAAACTCTGGGATTATGTGATGTTGGGGAAGTACATAAACATCTAGTTGTGATGTTTCCAAAATGGTTGATAATTGATTTTCCAGCTCAATAGGGTCCTCTTGCACTCTCCTACTCCCACCTATGGGTTGTGTGGGGACTTGCTGAATTTTAATGAATCTTCCTAATGAATCTCTAGGTCTAACCACACAAGATTTGTTTTAACCCTAACTAGGACTATCTATTTAAGTAGATCTAACACTATTCCTTGGAAATGATGCCAAAAATGACAAGGGTCATTGCACCTTGCATTTAGATATAATCATTTGACAATCCAGGTAGTGTATCCATGGCAATTTGCAACAGAACTAATAACTAACAGTCCTAGACTACTTTATAGAATTAAACTAACTTTCCAAATCAAGCTCATGCATTTACTCACTATTGAAAAATAAATCTAATTGCTAGAAATAAGTCTAATAACTAATCCACACACAATTGCTGGAAATAAATCTAAACTAGGAAGGAATAGTTGATAACCAAGATCTAATCTAGAATTCAATCATAATTTGCAAAACAAAAAACAAATCATACCATAACAAAGATCTCTTCTAAGGTTGAAACAACAACTAATCTACCAATCTGGAATTAACCAAACATAAATGAAATACTATCCTCTCTCCATTAGTGGGAGTGGGCCCTTACTCCACACTGTTGGAAGGGAGACTAGGCTAATGACTCAGAATCAAAAATGCCCTTGTTATTTGCTCTTTTATTCCAGATTGCTTATAAACATAATATGCATGCAATCAAATACTAAGAGATATTACGCTGACACTAAAGATGTCAAAAGAGTTTAATTGAAGTTATAAACAGGCCACAAGGGCCAAGAAAAGAGAGAAAGAAAGGAACTAAAACAATCAAAATTGGCAACCTTGACACTGCACAGCTATAACTAAAACTCTTGCTCACTAGCTAAACCTTTTTATAATGTGTGTGGTTCCCTTTTCCCAAAAATCTCAGGTCATCCATGATCCACATGCCAAACTATAGTTCTTCCTTCAACTTATGATGTCTTCTGCAGAGCTCCAGAGTTTTTAGGAGAAAATCCGAAGCTATCTCCAGAGGAAAGATACTTGCACGCAAAAAGGATATGTTTTTGCAATATTTTTTTAATAACCATTCACAATCTTGAAACCATATAACCATGCAACCACCATAATATCACACTTATCTCTAACAAGATTAAACAAGATTTCTATTAAATTCTATGGTAAAATCAAGGTATGATGGCTCTTTAGGACAAGAAAGGGAGATAAATCAACATATATAATGAGTGCTACCTGTCACTCATCAGGTCCAAGGCATCGATTGCTCAAGTGGTGTAGCCCTTTTGATGACTTCTTGGGGTTTTGTTTCTAAATGTTCTTTTTTATTTTTCTCCACCAATTCCTTACTAAAAATTTGGAAAATCCTTGTGAGGTCTAGGCTTAGGTCTTGATCCATTTTTGGTTCTCTTCATCTCTTTTACATCAACATTAGCTGTAGATGCAAAACTCTATTTGTTGTGTGCAAAAACATGAAACATCAGTACTAGATTATCCCTAATGTATTCTCCTTCTCTACATCTATCATGACTAACAATTAGTGTCTCCTTAGTCTCTAAATTTGAGCTTCCTCGCTGTCTTGTCTCCCAAATGAGCTATTGTTAGGTTCAAAGTTCTCACACTAAAGTCTAATTTCTTTTTGTTTTCCACTTCCCATTACCAAGGCTTGTGTTACTGCCAAGTTCTTAGTCATGATTACCTTTCTATGGTCTAAAGATTTAACTACTAAGATCCAAATATTATTCTCCGTGCTACAAGAACTCTCACCAAGGTCATCTAGACTCTCATGTTTGTTGTTGCCCACTAAATTACTGCCACTCTTCATATTCATGTAATTCATGAGAGTTATTGCTTCTTGAATCTCTGTAGGGATATTTCTATACTTTGTATAACAAGTGGTTATATCATCTTATATTCAACTTTGTGCTTCCCTCATAGAAAATTCTTCTTCCCTTTGAATGAAAGTAGGATGAAGAGGTCTATCAACAGACCCAACAATTGTTCTCTATGCGTGATTGTTCTGATTATTATTTTTTATTTCTTGAAGTGCATGCCTCATTACTCCACCTTCTGGAAGCATTCATATCATTATACATCATGTGGAGCATCTGACCCAACATGTCTATCATTGTACTGATCTATTTTTCTTTATCAACATCCATCTCCTATTACTAATAATTTCTAATGAGAACAATCCTTAGTTTTTGTTGGCAACTCTTCTCAAACAATTCATATAACCTCCACTAATTGGAAATGATACCACATCTTGGAAACCTAGGGTTTGATAACATGCTGCTGATATTGTTTTGATTGATTGATGAATTTTTTTGAACAAAGTTTGACAATGCTATTGTAAAACTGATATGATGATGAGCAACTAAAAAATCCTCTTGCAAATTCAATATGTTTGTTTTTCATTGCTAATACTTGTTCGTAAGCATAGTGAAATTTGATAAAAAATGTTGAACTTTAGATGAGGATTACCATAGATCACTAAATCCCAATAAAGACTTCCTAAAAATATGTTAAATTTTGATCACAAACCCTCATCAAATGACAAAAGACACTATTGTTATGATGAAAACTCCTATTGCAGGTCACTGAAATCCTGCAAGACTACTATCTTAACCCTTGAAACTAGCCAAAATTTGCAAGTTTGAAACAATGAAAGGAGAATGGGATGATTGATGTATATTTAATATTTATGCACATAAAATAAGCTATTTCAAGCCCTTCCAATCACCTAAAAATTGTTATGTCGTAAATTGTGCTCCTTGGTTGTGTAAGCACAATTTCACTATGTTTAGCACCTCCCTTTAGTGTTCCCAAACCTAGTTCATTTTTAGGTCTACCCTAAAGTCCTGATTGGGCCCCGATTCTATGAAATGTCATGATTTTGGTTAAAGTTTTGTCATAACCTGAAAATAAATTTGAAATTTGGAGTTAGAACCACATTAAATACTGGCTTGTAAATTAATTTGCTCAAAGGGCCTAGGGCGCCTAGTGCCCTAGCTTCTCTTGTGTTTTTAGGGAGGAAAATTAAGTCCACAAGTCAACTTTTATGATGGTTAGGTTGACCCTAAACTCAAATTTTCTTTTTGGCGCGTGTTGTGGGCTCTTTAATTAAAATTACTCATTTCTTAAGCCTTGTATAAAAGCAAGTAAACTCTTCATTTGAAACTAGAAGTGATCTTGATATTAGATGAATAATATTATGCTCTCTATGCTATTGATTTATTGTGCAGGTTTCTATTTGATCAAGTGGAGTTCAACTTTTCTCTTGGAAGGATTTATATGAAGGCTAGGAAGTGAGATCTTGAGTCTATCTCATTTGTTCCTAGGTTGAAGCACTTTGCATGATTGGGAGAAGTGTTGGAACCACCAACTCGAGATTATCTTGAGTACCCTCCTAGGGTATGGTTGAATCACCTTCTTCTTTAGCAAACCTTCAATGAATCTTCATCCATGAGGTGAAGTTGTATGCTTCCTTGAGTGAAACATCTTTTGTATCATTCCATCCTATTTTCTTGAGTCATCTAGGGTTAGGGTTTGATATATTTGATTAGATCTTGCATGTTACTGCTCACACTTAGGGTTTCTAAGCACACACAACATCTTGTTCTAATCTTGGCTATCCGTGAAGTAGGATTACCAAAATGGCGGCTTGACTAAGGCAAGCTCCTATATAGCCACAACAATTTTTCCTTCTTTTCTGTGTGCAAGTTGAAGTAACAGGTTTCAAAAGACAAGATCCGGGAAGAAGGAAGGTTTTACTATAGGTTGGGCAAAGCTCTAAGTTTCTGCAAAACCCTAATTAGGGTCTAGGGCACCCAACGTCCTAGTACCTCCAAAATGTTAGGCCTAGGTTCCTACTCTGCTCTATCTCTTCATTTCTTCTATCCTTTTAGATTTTCTATTTCTATTTTTAATAGTCATCTCTAGGTCAATCTTGCTCATTTAGGGTTTGATCTTTTTCTCTAGTTTGATTGGTTGAATTTGGTTGACTTCTCGTCTATCCAACAAAGAGGCAAAACCCTTGTAGTTTGTCTTTCCCTCAAGGGTAGAAGCCAACCTTGGTTTGTGTCTCAATATTAATGGAAGAGGGTTTGACCTAGTTTAACCCTTTAGGCTAGATCTCTCTTTTCCATCAAACATTTTTGTGTGTTGAGAATTAAGGTGTCTCAACCTTTGCAAGTCCCTAGTATTTAACATTTAATTGTATATTTATTTTTGCCTATTATTGTAATTTCTACGTAAATCTTATTTTGTCACTTTGTGGGAGTTGGCATGGTGATGTGTCATCCTACATGGAAGGTGAATAGATGTATTTTTGTCCTCATATGAGGAGATAGGCATCCCACTTTGTGGTAGAAGACTTTTTCCATGTGTTGGCATATTTTGGGTGTTGTAAGAGGTCTATGACGCGTAAGAGTTATGACAGATTCCTATGACATGTAAACGCCAGAAATAGAAGATTCTATGACAGGTGTGACAAGTGTCAGGAAGCATCTTTGCATGGAGAAGGTAGGTGCCTAGGTTTGACTATGATAGGTTGTAAGAGAATCTATTATTAACAGTTAGTTATGATAGATTCTCTTACAAATGTAAGTGCTATCATATATGACAGATTTTATGACATTGTAAGAGCATCTGTCATACATTTTTTTGGAAAATTTAGGGTGCCCAAGTTTGGGGGTTGTAAGGGATGAAAGGGAATCTCTTACAAGTGTCATTCACATGTTTTATGGCCTTGGAAATTGGGCCATGTGGATTTGGATGAGATTCTTGTGTTGACTTGCTCTAGAAGCTTCCTCCATTCGTAGTACTTCTCTATTTATATAGGTGCTTGGAGTTGGAGTTGTATGGTTCATTTGTAGGTACAGAAATGCTATCAGAATTGCTCCATAATTGACATCTTGGGAACTCCTAAAAGAACTAGCATTGCAAGTGTGTTGTAATCTACATTGGATTTGATAATACATTGTGCAAGTTTTGGAGTGTGGGGTTTTTCACTTGAAAGCATTTTCCCCATGTATATCTTGTTTCTTTGGCATTGTTCTTGCATTTGATGTTTGTTTAATCTCTTTGTTAATGTGTACCACATATCTGTAACTATAAATATTTAAGAAAATTTGCATAACACTCTCCTCATTAGTTCGGTGTAGGAAGCTATTCTGCGTACCTTGCTTCCTTTCATTATGAACCCGACTCTTCTTACTCTTTTGCATCCTTCTTCATCTAAAAATATCTTGTTTGTTGTCCTAGATCTGATTAAAATTGAGTTCATTCATCATTTTCATACTTTCATATATCACATTTTTCATTTAATCCATCATAAGGGTAACAAAAATCTTGCATTTTCCTAGAAATCTAGCTAGTCTTGACCCTAGAGTTTGTAGATTAGTGAGTTGCTTCAGATCTTTGTAAGCATTTTTAAGTTGATTAAAGTGATTTCATTTTCTGTACCTTATCATCCTTTTTGTTTAGTGCATTCTTTGCATTTGGGCATTTGAAATTGGAAAAACAAGCATTTGATTTAGATTTGGAAAAGCTATAGTTTTTACATTATTTACATTTCATAAGATTAGATCATTGTAACTCAATATAATTATCTGATATGAAGCTTTAGATTTGATTATATCAAGAATCTCATTTTATGGTAATTCTAGATTGAAAATTGAAAAACCTTGCTTATGTTTTAGTTAGTAATTGGATAAATTTTTCTGTTCGTAGCTTGGTATATTTCATTTTTTTGCAGCATAAAATCATAAAAAAAACTTCATTTCATTCCTTCTCCTTCACTTCATTTCTATAAGGTTTGAAAAATTAGGGTATGCAAATATGTCAGATTTCTTTCTTCAAGATTTTAATGCATTTGATAAGCCATTTAGTAGTGATGATTTTGACATCTTAGATGAAGCCTTGGATGACTTAATCTCTATAGAATTGTCCTTTATGACTCCTAAACCATCTCTATTCCAAAGATTGATTAATACAATTTATGTTTCTGATTCCCAAAAAGAGCCTGAGAAACCCAAATTATTGTGCATCTTTGTAATGATGCTCCTCAATCATAATCTATCATAATAGGTGGTTCTCCAAAAACACCTAAACCTCCTTGTTATATCTTAAACTATGTAAAACAAATCACTAGAAACAATCAACAAAATCAAAATGTGTTGCAACAACCCATGCATCATGAGGTTGCTCACACATATAACACTAGAAATAATAAATAAAAGAAACCAATCACATTTGTTCCAGCTTCTCTTCCACCCTCTCAACCTATTCTTCCTCAAGCACCTCATGTTCCTACTCATAATTGTAGAGATTATGATCTTGTTGAACAACTTCGTGCTACTCCAACAAAGATCTCTTTATGGGAGTTAATACAAACATCGCCTACATACCACAGAATGCTACAAGAAGCTTTACAAAAGGTGATTGTTCCACCTGCTGTTAAGCTGAATGATGTAGCAACCTTGTTAGATTGTATGCATGTGACAAAATCAGATATCATTTTTCAACCACATTAATTACCTCCCATAGAAGTTCAAAACCAATATGAGCCTCTTATGATATCACCATTATCAATAAAATGAGGGTTAGATGTACCATGGTTGATGGTGGATCAGGTCTTAATGTTTGTGGCATAGACTTGTTACATAAAATTAATGTGGATACATTTCTCATTAAACTAGATAAACTCAACATTCGTGGCCTTGATAATGTTGGTAGACAATCATTAGGTACTATCACCTTACTTGTTAAGGATAGACCTGTGACATTGCCTACCCTTATCCATGTCATGCCTAGTTCTCTTTCATACATTCTTCTTCTTGGTAGACCCTGGATTTATGCCATGGGGGCAGTCCTGTCTACCCTTCATCGATCAATTAAGTATGTTCATGATAAGCTCCAAAAAATTGAAGCTGATCCGATTCCAGAAAGTTGTCTACAAACTGAAGATAAAAATAGACAATATTTTAAACCCTTTACTTTAATCTCTCCTCTTTCTAAAGTTAATTCTTCTCTCCCTCCTATGGAGGTTATTGTAGAAGAATCTAATTCACATTCAAATGCACTTTTTGGTGATGATTGGGGTTTGTTAGACTTTACACCTACCTTTGTAGGGGAGTATGAAGTATCCTTGCCAAAGCCAAAAAGTTCTAAGGTTGCTTCAATTTCTACTCCTAAGACACCTAAGATTTCTTTGGAAAGTAATGATGACAATACTTACTCTTATACTACAACATATGATACCTATGAGGCACCTCCTTCCTCTTTGAAAATGACATCTATTTATGGTCGTGGTTTCAAATTCTCTCTCAATGTTGATACAATGGTAATGGTTATGGTATAAAGGAACAAGGAATTAAAGTCCCTTTAGAGGCTAATCCAAAATACTCCTCGTTCAGACTTGGATGTCGTCCTTTACATCCCACTAAAGCCGCTTTCCATCCTAATCTAAATGTAAACACAATTTCATCATCTACAAATCATATTTCAACACTTAATTGGGTATATCCAGAGTTAATTGACACAAATTGTGATTCTAGAAATGTTCCTTTGGATAGTTTTTCAACGGATGAAGCTTTGACTGAATTCCTAGGAGCTTATGATCATTTTCCTTGTTACCATCATGATCATGGATTTCCTTATTGTTTAAATGCGGAAGCATACTTTTGGAAAGACACTTGTTTATCTAATGGTACTTGGACATCTCATAAATCACCTATGGAATCCCTTCATCCTCTTGAGGTCCCAGACCATAGTACTCTCCTTAATGGAAAGACTGTCGATGTCTTGATGGATAAGGATAACTTGGAAAAAGTTATCCCTATTGGAAATTGTCTAGGTCCTAAAGAAAATCAAGAACTTACTTCTCTTTTGCATTAATATCTTGATCTCTTTGCTTGGACATATCCTGACATGCCTGACATTGAGCCTAAGGTGGTAACACACAATATCGTCATACATCCTGATGCTAAACTTGTAAAATAAAAGATTTGCAAGATAAATCCTAAGGTTGTATTATTAGTCAATGTTGAGATAGAGAAGATTCTTCAAGAAGGATTTATCCACCCTATTGACTACTCACCTTAGATCTTGAATATTGTGGCTATCGCTAAATGCAACAACCATATTCAAATTTGTGATGACTTTCAATATTTAAATAAAGCATCTTTAAAGGATGATTTTCCTCTTCCTTTAATATTGATATGATTGTCGATTCCACTGCAGGTCATGCCTTACTTTCCTTTATGGATGGTTTCTCTATTTATAATCAAATATTCATCAATCCTCAAGATCAATATAAAACAACTTTTATAACTCCTTGGGAACATTTTGTTGGGTTGTTATGCCATTCAGATTAAAGAACATTAGTGCGACTTATCAACGTGCTATGACACTCATCTTTCATGATTTCATGCATAACATTTTAGAGGATTATGTCGATGACATTCTGGCCAAATCTGTTTTGTGCCAAGATCACATCAAAATTCTCTGTCAAATATTTGAATGTATATGTAAATTCATGTGATTGACACAATTATCACATGTCACCTCCTAAAAAAATTTCACATCTTTGTAGTTTACAAGCTAAGATACAGGGCATTCGTCGATTTATTTCACAAATCACGGATCAGACTCACCCTTTTACACAACTACTTAAGAAAGAATCTAACTTTAATTGGGATAAGGATTTCCAAAAAGCTTTTGATGTTCTCAAAAGTTACTTAGGTAATCCTCCTATATTACAATCTATCATCTCTGGAAAACCCTTTATTCTCTACACATCTGCATCTCCTAATGCTCTCATAGCATTGTTAGTACAACATGATGACGATGGTAAAGCATGTGTTTTATATTATATCAGCTAAACTTTGCTCGATTATGAAATGCAATATTTTGTGATAGAAAAGCAATGCCTAGCTCTTGTTTTTGTAACACAAAAATTGAGACATTATCTACTAAATGTTGAAATTAATGTAATTGTAAAATTTTATCCTTTGAAACATCTCTTTGCTAAAACACATCTTTCAGGATGTTTAGCAAAGTGGGTTATGTTGTTAACAGAATTTGATCTTAAAATTGTCTTTCAAAAGGAAATTAAGGGTCAAGCATTAATCGACGACTTAGCTAAAGCTCCTTCACCATTTTCTATTTCAAATCAAGAATCATTCCCTGATGATGAAATCATTTCCTTGGATGTTGATAGTAAGTGGAAGTTATTCTTCGATGATTCTAGATGTTGAATTGGCTTTGGTGCTGGTGTTATACTAGTACCTCCATTAGGTAAGCCAATTTCTCTATCTTACCATCTCAACTTTCTATGTACCAACAACATTGTAGAGTACAAAGCCCTTATTGCTGGCTTACATACCACAATGGCTCTCAACATTAAACACATTTACATATTAGGTGACTCTCAATTGATTATAATACAAGTAAATGGATCTTATCAAGCAAAGAAAGATAAGTTATCTCAGTATCAAGACTTGGTCTTATCATTACTAAAGAATTTCTCACCCTTTACAATTGACACAGTTCCACGAAAAGATAATCGACATGCAAATACGATGGCAAGCATTGCTTCCCTTATATCCCTTGATGATTCTTCAAGGAATTATCAATTTATCATTCATAATCTCAAAACCTTCAATGTCGGAAGTATCCGATGTTACCTTTTGTAGTAACAAGTTTAATGGTACTCCCATATATTCTAATATTTGAGCGATGGTACCTTTCCTAATATAGCATCTAAAAGTGCTCAAACTCACATATGCAAACATGTAGCATGCTATATCATCTTATCAAATATACTATATCGACGAAGCTATCAAGGTCTTCTCCTTCATTGCATTAATAAATCTGAGATCTCAATTGCCCTAGAAGAAGCACATTTAGGTGCCTATGGAGGACATTTCAGTGGGAAATCTCTGGTTCAAAAATTGATTCGTATGGGTTGCTATTAGCAGAACATGGAACGAGATTCCTTTTCCTTCGTCAAAAAGTGCACACAATGTCAACAACATAACAATCTCATTTGAGCTTCTGCCCATGAACTTCGTGCTCAAGTTTCACCTTGGCCATTTTCCATGTGGGGCTTGGATCTTTTTGGAAAAAATTCACCTCCTTCTTCTCAAAGACACACTTTCATTCTCACAACCACTGACTACTTCATGAAATGGGTTGAAGCAGTTCCTCTCTGATCCATGACTACTAAATTAATATGTCATTTCATCCAAGATAACTTAATCTATTGATTTGGCATTCCTTCCACTTTAGTTTTTGACAATGGTGCATCATTTAAGAACAAAGATGTGAAGAAATTCCTACATAAATATCATATCCAACACCGCTTCTCTACACCTTATTATCCACAATCAAATGGACAAGCGGAAGCTTCTAATAAAATAATTGGACAAATTCTTCAGAAAACTATTAACAAACATCAAAAGGATTGGCATACTCAACTATCTTACGCATTATGGGCCTACAGAATAAGTGTGCGTATGACTATAGTTACTTCCCCATACAACCTCATGTATGGTGCCGATGTGATTATGCCTTTGGAGTTATAAATTCCTTCATTGCAAATTTATCTCAATGACATTCTTGATGAAAATACTAAAAGAGAACTATGACTTCAACAACTTGAGATGTTCGATGAACAATGCATTTAAATGCTCTCAAACATCTCCAAGCTCATCAAAAGACTATTCAACGCTTGTACAATGAACATGTTATTCATCGTTCATTTGAGATTGGAGATCTTGTACTCTACGAAAATCAATGCAATGTCAATACACCCCTTGGAGAAAAGGGAAATTTAGCTTGAATTGGCTAGGACCATACATCATCACTAAAGTATTTGGATCAGGTGTGTATAAATTATTTGATAGGCATGGTACGTCTCTCAAAGAGCCTATTAAAACAATGTATTTGCATGGATATTATTCTTAACCTTTATTTTCATTTATATGCTAATACTTTTTATAAAGCAAATGATTGTAAGATAGTAAATTCAATCTTTCTATTTTATTTTTTTCTTTAATCCTGACAATATACATAGTTTGTCTTGATTCATTAAGGTATTTTTCTTAGTTCATAAAATTACTTAGTTGTTAGCATATTAAATGTTAGATGTGCACCATGTTCAATAATCATTGTCGTATCTGATTTAACAATATCACAATATTGTTAATTGGATCACAATTGAATTATTTCAACATGCATATATGCCTTAGTAAAATATATATGTGTGTTTATTGGATTCTTCAATTACATACATGTATCAATTAAATCATTGTTTGCATTGTCAAACATTGACATATAGTTGTTTACAAAAATCACAATCGTATTTAATTTTGACATACATTTCAATCATTAGATCTTTGTTGCATTTACATGACAAGTAAATCACATATAAAATCTAATATTAAATCAAATCATAACATCAATCAAATAATCATATATATATCATAAGAGTTTGAGTACATGATAATAACAAATCCACCACTACATCAAAATGTGGTGTATCATAATACAATGCAAAAATCTCATCAAGGTGCTAGACCGTGGGATCCAGATCCTTCGGGACCTGGTGGTGCCTGAGTAATGGAGGGTTGTTTGTGTGAGGCTACTGATTGTGAGTAACTCCTAGAGATACTCCACGATCATACACTCCTAAGTCATCTCTAAGCTCTCCCACCTCCCGTGTGGAATTTGTATATAGCTGTTGAAATTAATCTCTCTCGACTCGCAGTTGGTCAACCTCCACCTATAAATGACTCATAAAATTGTGATCAGTCCTTGGTGTCCCTAATGCCCTATGTTGATTTAGCTATATCTGAAGTGCATCCTGTGCCTCCTCAACACTCACTGCTCTCCAAGTCACTTGATCTCTCAACCTCAAACTGATCTCACGCTACTTGTCCCTCCTCATAGGCTGCTCTCCTCGTAGGCTGCTCTTAGCCATGTGAGAGGATCAAATAACTCTGCATGTTGACCCACTATGTGCAGTGGCCTATAACAAGCCCACACTGGCTACTCAGTCAACTTAGTAGGTACCATCTCTACTATGACTCGACCCACAAGGTCGTGCCATGCCCTAGTACCAACTATAGAACAAAAATAAAGATCATATCAGTATCTCAATAAAAAATCATTGATACATTCAATATTTCAACAAACACAAATACAATAATCAATTACTCACCAGGATCACCCTCTTGCCAATTAGATTGACTAGAATGGTGACTGTGATGATCTCTATAGTCATCCCAACTATTGGGGATACCGTAGTGGCACCACCACTCAACTCCCCATGCTTGAGTCAACACTGTACACCTATGGTAGTGTGCAATAGTTGTAGGTAGCGCAGTTAGACCCTAGGTCTCTCCTCCTCGACACCTACACCCTCCATTCCCTAGCATCATCTCCCTCTCAACGATGACACTTGCACTATTGGATCCTCATCCTCATCATCATCATCACCTCTAGTATGATCTTTGCCGCTGTCTCCCTCCCACTCCTCTAACTCATCCCCTCACTTTGCCCAAGATCTGGGATCGCCAGTGAGATAATCTATAGGAAAGACTAGAGTAGGATGCATTATTTCCCACCAAGATGTGTATGTTGGGCTAACACCTACATCATCAACCTCAAAGACGGGATCATCATCCTTGGTAACATCATCTGGATCACTCAAAGCCACATCGGTGATGGTAAGCCATGTCTGATCGCAAGGCCGCACTCTGCAACATGAAGACTGCACATACAATAGCCATGTGGCAGGAACTCCTTGCACTTAATCAAACTTCCTCATCACTCTATCATAATAGAACAGAACTATGATGCAATTTCTATGACCGACTAAAAACTGATCTCTCTACATCCTCGCTAGCTGCTGAGTCTATCCCATCCACAACCTGCATAACTTGTATGGTCTCCACTAGATGACCTCTGGCTACAGCCTGTCAAATACTACTCTCTAATATAACAAATCACCCCATCTCCATGGTCTCCTCAACTCGTAAGCGTGTGCTCGTGGATACATCTTGATAGGTTCTATCAGATACCCCACTAGTCATGTGCATGTAATGTGCTCAAATGCCCACACCTGTAGAAACATGAATATCATCAAGCTACGTGCTTCATAGTACACATAGTGACCCAAATAATAATACAAGTGACCTAACATACTTCATCCCTAGGAGTATAGCATCCTCTTCTCCTCCATTGCTATAATCATATGGACAAGGCCCCCATGAAGGTGAGTGCCTCTCCATCCGGTGTGACAACTAGTGCGATAGTAGCAATCATGATGCGATGAATGATTGGTGTAACAACTGCACCCTACTCCAGCCATGTAATATCAATGTGTCCTTGATCACTTGATGACATGGTGCGACCAAGACAGTACATCTGGCTCACCTAAGTGTAGTCCTCAGACCACTACTTGATGACTCTAACTGCCTCATCTTGCATGGGTAATCATAATATCTGGTACACAACCTCTAATGTTACTGTCATCTCCCCCGTCAGAAGATGAAAGGTGGAAGTATCTGAGTTCCATTGCTCCATAAGCACCATCAATATAGTACAATGGTATGTCATCATGGGCATCGTATACACCCACCACAATTCAACATCTCGCAGATCCCCCATCTTTGAATTAGTAAGTGGGCCTGAGTGGTTACACAACAATGTGTATAAGTGGTCGCTCGCATGCTCTCACATCCTTGGGGGTACCTAAAACATGATGATCAAAGTATACATCATAATTCAATAAAAAAACTTAAAAAATGATCAAATAAATCAAAAGAAGCCTTGATCCTGGACTAGGTCTCCCTAAAAGGACATGGGTGCTTAGGAAGGATCTGGGCACTTAGAAAGGTTTGGGGCACCTAGGGGTCAATGGCGCCCTAGGATGACAACAAAATGTCCCCTGGGCCCATTATGGATTGAAAAATGACAAAAATGTACTAGAATAATAGAATAAATTAAAATTACAAGTTGGACAGAAGCCTACCTCATGCTCGTCTAGCCCCTATGCTACTTGAATCCATAGTGTATCCAACCTCATTGGTCGATATGGCCTTCAGCTTGGTATGCTTTCTTTTCTCCTTGCTCAATCTTCTCCAAAATAGAAAATGACATAAATAGTAAAAAGTGAACTTCTTTTACTACTTATAGTAAAATGGTAAGAACTCCTGATTACTATCTAGGGTCGAAGACCACACATCTCCTTGACCTCTCTTCATAGATAAACATCAATAACTTAGGATAGCAAACTTAGATTGGACTGTCATTTGTTGCATTGAAATCCTAGTTCTGTCGTCTCTACAGTCATATATATTTTGCATCTTGGTGTTATTCAATAAAATGACCCTACTAAAGCATATTCATCAACTTTTCTCTAGAAAGTTGAAGTGGAAAGATCACCACCCTATTTCTACATCCTAAAGAAGCAAGAAGAAACATGGGGCATATATCTACCTGTGAATTTCACTTTGATCATGTTTTATCACCTTTCCCCTTTAGAAGTTTTGAACTAACACATACATCTGTTGGTTGCAGGATGCATTTATCTAACAATTCTTATTGCAAGATCTAATTTCCTAACTCTATGGGCTTGCAGGATCACAGATTGGGGGCTTCGCCCTCTTGCTTGACGACTATCTGCATCCTCTACAATATCCTTTTTGGTATCCTTTTTACAATGTTTTACTTTCCTATCCTTTAGCTTGTATATGCACGTAGTGTCATATGACCACTAAAGTGGGGGCTAAATTTTATGTCGTAAATTGTGCTCCTTGGTTGTGTAAGCACAATTTCATTATGTTTAGCACCTCCCTTTAGTGATCCCAAGCCTAGTTCATTTTTAGGTCTACCCTAAAGTCCTGATTGGGCCTTGATTCTATGAAATGTCATGATTTTGGTTAAAGTTTCATGATAACCCAAAAATAAATTTGAAATTTGGAGTTAGCACCACATTAAATACAGGCTTGTAACTTAATTTTCCCAAAGGGCTTAGTGTTGCAAGTATGTGCAAAAAAAGAAGAAAAGATATCCTTTGCCATTGATGTCAAAGGGGGAGAGAGAAATTATGTGAAAAACTCAGGAGGAGAAAGAGTCCAGATGTGTAAAGAGAAAGGGGGAGAAGGAAATCAATGGAGAATCTTGTCTTGATGGTTCTTACAGTTTTTCACATCAATGTTGCCATCAATGACAAAGGGGGAGATTGTTGCAAGTATGTGCTAATTGGTGGTGTCATTGATGTCAACATATCTGTGTTGTCATTAGTGTCAACTGTGATCTTATTTTGTTGCTTGCTGGTGAAGAGTATTGCTTTACATAAGTCCTGAAGATCATAGGAATATGTTTCTGTTATTAAGTTTCCAAGTGCTTTTGAGAAAATTTGCTCTCCTAGTGAAAGCAGAGTATTTTGGTTTACTAAAGAACAATTCAGTAATTTGCTCGCATATCCTATAGATTGCATATCTTTGTCTACAGTTTGGAAGTTATTTAAAGGGAAATATTTAGATGCTATATTCCAAGTTTGAGCCTTCGGTATGAAGATTTGAGAGAGTTCTGTTCACCAGAGTAAAAACTATTTTTCTGTGCATTTAGTGGTGACAACGAGAAAGTATTTTGCTTCGCATTCCTCCGCATTGAAGTATTATGGTCTGCGGTTCTAGAGTTAAGTCAAGGATGATGTTATGTGCCTTCAACTCAAATGGTTCATGATTTGGTGGTCCGCAAGTGATCTTTCTTTTATGACAATGGCTGACAGTAAAGTTTAAGTGCTCTGGTTTGAAGAATCTTATGGATAAAGTGTTTAGAGGTTGTGCGGATGTTCTTGGTGATTGTAACATGCTTGTGGATGTCTCTAGATTGTGTTCCTACCTTTTAATTGGTCTGTAAAGTATAATTCGGATCATGCATGAAGTGTGTTCTTAAAGGTTTTAGTGTTAGCACCAGTTTTAGCTGACTTGGTTGTTCTCATTATTTGCGGTTATAATTTGAAGGTTGTGATATAACATGTTGTAGCGTGGAAGATTGTTTTTGAGTCCCAGCTAAGGCGGGGTTTGGTCCACATTCATTCTTTCTCTTTCATTAATTTGTTTAGGTCTAGACCTATTCTTATGTATAAGTGTTTGTTGACCTTGGAGATTGTTCCAATGGTTGATAATTACATCATGGTGACCTTGATGATCATTCTAATGTTGACGAATTGTATAAATAGTTGTAATGAAATCGTGAAAAGGTATCCAAGTGTGAAGATGCAAAGATAAGTGTGAAGTGTAAAGGTAGAGCATAGCAGAGGAAATAAATTGTGCTTCAATGGAACTAAACTCAGGCATGAAGTAGATGCTATGAAATTAGTTCACAAACCTTTGGCAGTGAGCCGATCTTGGCAGTGAGCCCTAACTTTTGGAGTGAGCCCTAAGGCAGTGAGCTAACACTCACCGTAGTTTTTGCCTTATATGGTTTTCCACGTAAAAAATCTAGTGTTTCATGTGTTGGATATGTGATTGTGCTTAAGTTTCTGATTTCATGCTTTCATGGTTAAATCATAATAACAGTGATTAAATGATTGATGTATTGATGTTCACAAGAAGTTAAGTTTGGGTAACAACTGATTCAACCCCCTCTCAGTTGTCTTTTGCATTTCAACACTTATGGCATCTAGCACACTGGTCCGTCCTGTGTTTTAGGGAGGCAAATTAAGTCCACAAGTCAGCTTTTATGATGGTTAGGCTGACACTATAATAAAATTTACTTTTTGGCACGTGTTGTCAGCTCTTTAATTCACATTACTCATTTCTTAAGCCTTGTATAAAAGAAAGTAACCTCTTCATTTGAAACTAGAAGTGATCTTGATATTAGATGAAGGATATTATGTTCTCTATTCTATTGAATTATTGAGGTTTCTATTTGATCAAGTGGATTTCAACTTTGCTCTTAGAAGGATTTGTATGAAAGCTAGGAAGTGAGATCTTGAGTCTATCTCATCTGTTCCTAGGCTGAAGCACTTTGCATGATTGGGAGAAGGGTTGGAACCACCAAAGTTCTTGAGATTGGCTTGAGTACCCTCCTAGGGTATGGTTGCATCACCTTCTTATTTGGTAAACCTTCAGTGAATCGTCATCCATGAGGTGAAGTTGTATGCTTCCTTGAGTGAAGCATCTTTTGTATCATTCCATCCTATTTGCTTGAGTCATCTAGGGTTAGGGTTTGATATGTTTGATTAGATCTTGCATGTTACTGCTCACACTTAGGGTTTTTGAGCACACAAAACATCTTGTTCTAATCTTGGTTAACCATGATGTAGGAATACTGAAACAGAGGCTTGACTAAGGCAAGCTCCTATCTACCCACAATAATGTTTCCTTCTTTTGTGTGTGCCTAGGGTTAGGGCTTGATATATTTGATTAGATCTTGCATGTTACTACTCACACTTAGGGTTTCTGAGAACACAAAACATCTTGTTCTAATCTTCGCTATCCATGAGGTAGGAATACCAAAACGAAGGCTTGACTAAGGCAAGATCCTATATAGCCACAATAATTTTTCCTTCTTTTGTGTGTGCAGGTTGAAGTAATAGGTTTCAAAAGACAAGATCTAGGAAGAAGGAAGGTTTTGTAGGTACAGGTTGGGTGAAGCTCTGAGTCTCTGTAAAACCCTAATTAGGGTCTAGGGTGCCCAAAGCCCTAGTACCTCTAACATTTTAGGCCCATGTTCCTACTCTACTCTATCTCTTCATCTCTAGTATCCTTTCAGATTTTTTTTTTCCATTTCTAACAGTCATCTATATGTCAATTTTTCTCATTTAGGGTTTGATCTTTTGCCCTAGTTTGCTTGGTTGAATTTGGTTGACTTCTCCTCTATACAAAAAAAAGGCAAAACCCATGTAGTTTGGCTCTCCCTCAAGGGTAGAGGCCAAGCTTGATTTGTGTCTCGATGTTAATGGAACAGGGTTTGACCTAGTTTAACCCTTTAGATTTAATCTCTATTTTTTCCTTTGATCTCCTATTAAATTTTTAATCTCCTTTCTATTGGTGCAACTCTTTATATATATATATATCTTCTTTGTGTTGTCAAAATATATGTCCACTGATAGGAAGGTGTGCCATATTAATAGTTCTTCTATTTTCAAATAATCACATCCATTCATGGAAAGGTGTGTAACTTTAGACTCATGTGCAAGTTTTTAAATCAAAATCTAGTTGGCCCTTTAAAGGCGTGTGATAGTCAATAGATACACTTCCTTTGACTTTTGGACATTTGTATTGTCCTCTTCATGGTGCATGTCTTTATATTTTTTTGTCAATTTTGACTTAAAAAAAAACCAATTCCCACCTTATGCGGCATATAGCATCATAGGCTTTTATTTAAAAAAAAGTTGTCTCTTGTTCTAGGATGTGTGACTATATATAGTGCTTCTCTTTCACAGGATGGCAAGATCCAACTTTGATACTTGTGTTCCGAAACCACAAGATCCAACTATGATACAAGGAAATACAAAAGAGACTTTAGAATGGGTGCATCAATGCACTGAACATGACTGTTAATGCTCGTTAGTTCCATCTTCCACCAAATTCGGACTCCAAAGCAAAGGAGACACAATTCATTTTCTACAGTTGCATGGCCCAAGCTAGGTGCCTTGAAGCATCTGCCAATGGCTCCACCTACTCTTTTGGCCCCCTACCTCCAACCCCCGATGAATCTGACTCCAACTCTCATGGTGTTATTTGAATACCGTGAAAACTTAGAGAGCTATAATCCATTTCAACAGTGAAATGTTAAATTTTAGCCAATAAAAATAAAATAAATAATTACCACTTTTTTATGTGGATGAGGTGTAAAATTGTTATTGATTGTTTGACCATTGAAATGGATGATGTTTAAGTAGAGTGACTTATTAGCACCTATCATATATGGTGTTGGATAAGCAATTTTTTTCAATTAGTTGTGAAGTCTTAATCAATTATTTTGGTTTTTATTTATGTTGGATATATGAAAATATTTTCAATTAATTGTGAAGTCTTAATTAATTATTTTGGTTTATTCTTTTTTAGTTTTGAATGTTGGCAAAAAAAATTGATTGATTATTAGAGTTTTCTTTCTTATTAGTACCTACCTTGGCATGGGTACTAATGCATTTGATATGCGAAACTATTGCATTAGTCTTCTTAACTATTGACCAATCATATTCTTTAATTTTTCTGAGGACTATAGTTGGCAAAGTTTGGAAAAATATTTGATAGGTTGTGAGATTTCACCTCTTATTGCTGCCTTCGCGTCAATCGAGGCAAATATTTAATATTGAAGTCAATATAAGCCATACCAAAATTAAATGAAACTAATGTGGTCCATACCTAAAATCAATTCTTGAAAGAAGTATAGTCTATACGTGCAAAGGCCCATACCCAAAAAATAAAATCAATGTTTGTAAAATGAAACTATGACTTTATATTGCATATCTAAATCACATCAGTTGAATATCTTCTACCAAGAATTATTTCAATTTGATTTTTCAGGATATGCAATATGTATTGAAATCATAGCAATCTTCGAAAGTCAAATAATATTAATTAAAAGGCAGTGTCCAGGGATAAGGATTTGACATCTATAATAAAAGATTGGACAATTTCTACAGTCGCTTTTGTCTTCTCATCCCTGCACTAGATGTAGATTGGCTACAGCTTTTGTGGCCTCTATTGATTGCCTTTACCATGATGAATACTGCGTTTGAATGACTCGTTAGTTTGCAAAGCAAAGAAACCTATTGGCATACCACATTGGAGTAAGTGCTCGAATTGAGAATGTAACATTGTTTTCAATGTAATAACAAGGGAACGAATGTCACGCAGAACTTCCAATAGCGAAGAAAAAATCCCTTCAACATTTTCTCCACAAACGGAAGGTAGCTTGACCTTCTTGCTTGATTTGCGATGGAGATTGATAGACAAACATTCTTGCTTCATATGTTTTGCTATGGTTAATGTCTTTGACAAGATCTCTCAAGGCCCGTGCCTACATTGTAATCTACTTCCCTAAATATGTGTTTAGCTGATTTAATAGACATTAGTCTTTAAATGCATCCAGTAAGAAATTTATCACTTTTCTCCTAGAGCAGTTAAAAATCTAGTTTGAATGACTCGTTAGTTTTCTCCATTATGCAATGATGCAATTCCATAATAGAATTCCACTTACAAGAAAAACTTCAGGCAATTTTCCAAGCACAAGTTTCTTGCCGTTCACATTTCAGATGAACATAGAGAGGAGCTCTTATTTCCATTTACAGTCTTGTTTTTTCTCTGGCGTTGAATGGCCTAAGTGGCTCGAACTAGTGTTTTATTTTTATTTTCCTATCAATTGAAAGCTAGCATTAATAATGTTGTTGTCGGAGGGATTGATGTTTCTGTGTTCGATTTAAAGTTGCTTCTAATATGTTAAAATAGATCTATACTTTTTGGGGGACTTCTTTAGCATTGCAATAATAGGGGGACGACTCATCTAACAATAGATTACTTTACTGTCGTGTTCTATTTATAGTGCCCTTCAAACTCTAGCTTCTTAAAACAAACTATTAGTTGATATTCAATATTCCAGACTTAGATTATCTTTATGGGTAATCACTAGATTCTTCATGACACTGGTGCGCAAAAGCATGTTCCCTGTGCTGTGTTCATGGATTTGGAACCTCCCTCTCTCTCTCTACTCACTAACATAGATCGACACACCCACCCATCTATAGTAGTTCAAAACCAATTATTTTTAGTGCCTGTAGTTTCTGAAGGCGTCACTCAAAACAGCTCGAGAACCATTATTCTTTCTCAAGCAGGTTTCGGATTGGAATCATAAATGAAAAAAATTGCTACCCAGTTCATGATCTGGGAAGTTTCTTAAATTTTTTTTACACTTTCTCAAACCCACGAGCATGGTTGCTTGAAATCTTGAATGAATGAAAAACAAAATCTTGAGTCTTTCTTCATCCAAGAAGCTGCACCCACTTACCAATGCTGGGAACACCATAGTAGAGCACATAGAGAAGATAATAACTAGGAGGAGCCAAGTTATGAGAAGGAGGAGCAAGGACAGAGAGCTGGTATGAGAGCGGAAGGATCACAAACTCAACAATCTAGAGGCCCACACCGGTATGGACCCTAGTGACACAAGGAAGAAGAAGTGGCCCACGTCCACTTGTTTTCAGCCGGAGCAGCTCATCAGCGACAAAGAGGACGCCAACCTTTCTATAAACTATATTTCAATATTTTTAGAGGTACGACCATTAGGGTGTATCTGCCTCACCTCAACCACTTTTGAGCAGAGAGCTCATTCTTGAATGGAGAATAAATTGAGGAACATGCTTTACAGATTTGTTGGGAGCAAATTTAGCCTGCGGGAACATGAAATCACATCATTTTAGTTGATCTAATAATAAAAAGTAGGAGAGCTCACTTTGGAAGCTACAAGTGAATTACGTTTTTTATGTATCTTATATACACTAATAAACACTAGAATGTTAATTATTTAACCATACAAAAATGCTCCCTTCAACTATATCTATAATATAATTTTTTAACAAAACTTCTATAATATGAATTCTCCAATTTCTTTTACAATAAAAGGCTTGCATTGTTGCAGTGAGCATTTCAAAACCTCTTGTACACCCCAAAAAATGTCAAATATACTTGACTACCATAACTATGAACATCTCTTTATGACGAATTACATTAGGGATCCACTTCTGCCAACTATATTTAACAACCATAACTAGGTGTTGACCAAGAAAGAAAAAGATAAATGATGCAACAATTCCTAGAACTACCATGTCTGGTTAGGCCACTCAACAAACTTCTCAGTTCTAACAAATAATTGAGAGGGCAGAGCCTTAAATATGCCCTTACAACTGTTATTGTGTATATATTTCATAGAGTTTGCAAGCTGTGAGTTCTTCTTTTCCTTTGATTGGTGGTACTTCCTCCCCTCTCCTGGTTCATTTTCCATTATTACGATACAAATACCATGCAACATGGATTACAATTATAATTGTTGGGTATTCTACTACTCTTATGTTTTTGTGCAAGCTCATGATCACTTATTACTTTAGCCTATTGACAAAGGTAAAGATCATTATAGCATTGATTACTTTTGCTACACTAAAAAATGTTTTATATATTTTAGTGCATGTCTAAAAGTGATTCAACCTAACATCAACAATGAATCTTACATATCACTTATACCTAATCTGAAGCACATGTTACAGGTACCTGGTAGAAAATTCTCTGAACCTACTTTCCAAAAATGTCAACTTCATACCAAAATGTCGTTGTATAAAAAACTTACATTATAAGAGGTGACTGTAGATAGCTGTAGTTATTTTCATTGCAGTATCTTCATACTTATTTCAAATTATGTTGTTTCTATTCGTCATTGTGCTTATGCATTTGTAACTGACATATGCAACATATAACATGATAGCTGGCCCTCTTTACAATGAAACTTTGTTTTGGAGCTTTCTAATTGTGATAATAGACTCGTTCATATTCCTTGTAGCTATCTATTTAATTGATAAAACTGGTCATTTTGTAATATTCTCCATCTGCATCTTACTCATCTTATTCTATTGCTCCACATTTCAATAACTACTCATTGCATATTATCTCTCCTAAATAGCCTCATTTTGCTGTTAACAAATGGCAACATCCGACCATGCGAGAAATAACTAACCTACAATAGGTTGGACAATCAGTCCTACAAACTTCAAAAATTCAAGAAAAGAAGTAAAATTTATAGGTGTTAGAAATGTGGAAATGGTCGTTATGGAGCAGAAATCCAAGGCTGTAATTCCAACCAATGTAAATGGCTAGGTACCTTTGATACAACTGAAGATGCAACGTATGCTTATGATAAGGCAGCTATATCTATCAAAGGCATTAACACAAAGACCAATTTCTCATACAAAAACTTAGAGGCATGCATGAACAATTGCAAACATTCCACCGACATCCCTAAATATAGAGGTGTTAGAAAAAGTTGATGGGGTTGTTACAATGCAGAAATCTAGGACCTGAACTCCAAGCAATGTCATTGGCTTGGAACATTTGATAAAGCGGAGGAGGCTGCATATGCCTATGATATTGCAACCATGTCAACCAGAGGAATGAAAGAAACTACAAATTTCATTAACATTATTTTGAATACAGGTAAGTTCATTTCTAATCAATTCACTCATCATTTTCCTACTTTCATTTCTCATTCAAAATTGAATATAAATTATACTGACCCTGTCAATATCTTGCAAGATGCTTGCAATGATCATACATGCAAGAATTCAAACATTCAACATCCATCAGTTGATGCTAAAAAGTACAAGTTTGGTGAGCTACTCAAAAACAATTCCTTGCACTCTTCAACAACAATGATAGAGAACAATCAACAATTTCTTCTCGATTCTTCAAAAATTTCCAACTATCTCTCTCTCTGTCTTTCTGTAGGTAGTACAAACAATACAATGAACGTTGCTATTGACACCTCCTCTGCCTTAGTTATCCAACCTCCTCTTCATAACAACAACAATATTAATATAGAGATAGGCTCCTTGCATGAGGTGATCCAAAAGTTCCTTCCTCAATAGGAACAATTAAAACTCAAGAAATAAACTTTGACATTTTGTATACAAGTCATTGGTTAATGTTTACATACTATATTCTATTACAATGTCTCGTTCAAATGCATTCATATCTATCACTCCTACTACAATACATATACAAACAAAAACATATGGTAGGTACTAGCCACTACGTGGCACTTGTTATAGAGTGAATTGATAGAGACATGAAATCTATCAATAAATATCAACTATACCCAAAGTCAAATCTAATGAGTGTACTCCATTCATACTCCATTCAATAAATAAAATTAAATGACTTAAAAGTCAATAATCAAATCAAATCAAATCACTACTACCCACATTCAAATTCAAATAAAAATGATAAATGTCAATAAATATTTATTACAACATTGACATTATAAGGTTTGAAAAAACATGTAATGCAGCAACCAACTTTTTGGTCTACATATTAGTTTTCAACTTCAAATACAATCAATTTTTTTTTGGTTTGCATATCTGTACGTAATTGTTCGGCTTAGTTATGTACAAATTTTTTGGTCTGCATGGAAAATGTGCATATGCTTTCAATTTTTTCTCTTTTACGCAAATTTTTGGGTCTGCATGGAAAATGTGCATATGCTTTCAATTTTTCCTCTTTCATAAAAGATATTTTGTATGGATGTTTCTAAGGCATGTTTTTGATTTTTAATTTATTAATTTAATATTGAAGTTAATATTTTTTATATTATGTTTTTGATTACATCAAGCGGCAAAAACAAGGGGCTGAACCCTTAACAGAGATTACATAAGAAAAAGCACAGGCTCAGAAAACAAAAAGAGCCTGGAAACTAAACCTAGGAAACACCAGCTAACAAACAGTAGAAAGTAAGCAACAACAAAAAACCAGCAACCAGGTAGCTGAAGGCACACTAGGGCAGAGAGTCATCCCAGTCATTAGCAAGTAGTTCAAAGATTTTGTCCAGCTCCTGAGTTTTGTCATTGTCGGTTCCCTGGGAGAAAAGTTGAATATCCTGCAAAAGGGTTAAGTTGATCATGGAAGACCTGCACTGCATGCGAGTAATGAGCTTGCAAAGAGTAGACATCTTGAGTTGCAAAGCCACCATCTTGTCCTTTAACTGAGTCACTTCAGCAAAGAGAGAGCTACTGTCCCTGCCCTCATTCACATTGTCATTCTCAGCAGTAGCCCTGACATCATCCTCTTCAGGGACAGACTGATTGTTCGCTTCCACCTCTTCAGCACCGGCAGGGTTTTGGTCATTAAAGTTCCCCTCTCCTTCGCTAGTATCATACTGGGCCTCCACAGGGCTCTGGTGGTCAACCTCTTCCTTATCACTACCAGTATCCATCACATTCTCGGGGCTGCCCCTATAAACATTCTACGGAGAGTCGAGGCCCTCAAACTGCCCCCCAGAAACAGGATCCTCCATGTAAATTTCCTGCAAATCATCACTATCGGCCTCCTTACCGTGAGAAGAAACCTCAGAATTACTTTCTGAGTAGTCTATGAGTTTAACCATGGGGGCTGGCTTCCCAACAATTCTGGTAGAGCGTCTGACACCAGTGGAAATGCTTTTCTCTTTGCCCTTCCTAGTCTTTTTAGTAGGATTCTCAGCAGACAAGTTAACACCTTTTGGGGTCTCCTGACTATCTTTGAGGGAGCTAAGAATGGCCGCTTCCTCAGCCAGCTCAGAGAGGCGATGAAGCTGCTTCCTAGACTTAACAGAGCCCTTCTTCTTAGGGGTAGAGGTAGACCCAGGAGTGGGGGTATTAGTTTTCACAGAGGCTGAAGTCGGGCCATCATGACTATTAGTCACAGGAGTGTGAAGAGAATCACTTTTGATAGAAGCCAATAGAGTATTGGGGGAGGGTTCCACAGCCGGGTAATGGAGAGTGGCAGGGGGTATCAGGGCCAAGTGAAACTGGTAGAGCCTGTGAATGAGGCCTTGGTGGAGGGGCACAGGCTTCTCCAATGACCTAGAGGTTAAATTCTTATGAACCGTTTTGACCGAGTGCTCTAAAGAAGAAAGCAAGTAATAAGGGAAACAAATAGCCAAGTTTCTGCGAAAATGATTGAGCAGGGGAAGATGGTAGTAATAAAACCTGGCATAGCGGCCTTCCAAAGTGAAATGCTTCATAATTAAAAAGCACATGTCTGCCCATGGCTGAGGAAGCTTCGCCCTCTCGAACCCTCCCTAGTAGGGAACCAACTCTTTGCCATCACCCAAGAAAAGCTTTAGGTTCTGCGCTTCAGAAACCCTCTTCTTTCTCGGCAACTTAATGCCTTTAAGGGATAAGCCCATCACCTCAGCAATGCTTTTCTCTGAAAACTCAAAGGTAACATTACCAATGGTGACCCGTCTGTCAACCCACGAAGAAGCACACTGGATGGATAACGATTCATCATGCCCGTTAAGGCATTCCAAGAACGGAATTATGCCCCCTTCCTTGCAGTAATGCCAGACAATGGCATTATCTTTGAAATCATTGCAGGTGTTAGGTTTAGTGTGAATTCTTTCACCACCCATGATGAAATCCCACGCCGCAATACCCAGCAGAAGAAGACAATTAAGTTGCAGAATACCCTTCAGAGGAATCCAGCAAGTGGTATTCATATGAATAAAACCCAGCTGACGCCACTCATAAAACATTAAGTTCTAAAGCACAAGTGAAATAATGAAGATTAAGTTCGCCTAGAGGGAGTACAAGCACCGCTGCCAATTCGCACGGGACTCGTGCATAAGCCTAGACAGGGTGGGAAAATACGCCACCTCATCACTCGACACTTGATTGGACATCATTAATAATAGCATTCTTCTCCTTTTGAATAAGCATTCCAATGTGACCAAGAATGCTGCTAATTTGGTGCCAGACCCGCCAGAATTGAAATTCCTGCCCAAAGTTGGCAAGGCCATCAGCAACCGAGTTGCCTTCCCTATAAGTATGGGAGAAAGAGACATTGGGGATGCCATGGAGAATGGTTTGAATATCAGAAATAATGTCACTCAGCTTCCACCCACAAGTAGAGAGACCGGTAACCGCATCCAGAATGATTTTAAAGTTACCTTGTATGTGGAGATGGCTAATCCCCATAGAGATCGCCACTTTGAGACCCTAGAGGAGGGCCATAGCCTCAACAAAGTTGTTAGAATGCCTTCCAAGACCTCCGGCATAAGCAACAACAAGATCACCATGTTCATCCCTAAATATACCTCCCCTGCTGGCGCATCCATTAGCTTTAGCAGCACCATCAAAATTAAGTTTCAACCACCCCGGCTTCGGTGGAGTCCAAATAGTATTAAGTCTTTTTTGAAGTTTTGTATCATCAAAATCTAGGATTTGGTTCAGCAAACCCCAGTTAGAAGCCACCCAAGAATCCTGTTTGGTCAAAGGTTGATCTGCAGGTTTGATGTTAGCATTAGAAACATTTTCAACAATATTCTTAAATAAAGAGATCCAAACCGGCATCGGAGACCTATGAGTGTCCTTGAAGATCCTATTGTTTCTTTCTTTCCACAGGGCCCACCCAAGAGAAGGAAGGGTCTGCTTCCACAGTTCCTGCAACCAAGGGTGACTAAGGGGAACATTCCAACTGGCGATACAATCGCGGATCTCTCTGTTAAAAACCTATTGTATACCAAATTTTTCCATAATTCTACTCCAGACCTCACGGGCAAAGTCACAATGAATGAGGAGATGTGCCACTGTTTCTTCTTGATTGCCACAAAGAACACATCTGTTAACAAGCTGCAACCCTCTACGTTGGAGGTTATCCTGAGTCAAAATTTTATTATGGGTGGCAGTCCACCAAAAGAAGTTGATTTTAGGAAGACTTTTACAATTCCAGACTTTCTCCCATATCTCATCTTTGTTGACATCCTCCACCAGCAGAAGGTAAGCATATTTTACCGAGAACCTCCCTTTTTTGTCAGCATGCCACATGAGTTCATCCTTTCGAGGGAATAAAGGGAGTCTGATATCCATCAGTAATTGTTGAACCATATTCAGTTTCTGATGAAACTTAGGGTTATTCCTGGTACATTGTAACAGATTCTTCCACCTTTTAAGCCCATGGTCTTGGGTAAGGTAATTACTAACTTTAGAGCCAAAAAATTGCTTGGCCAATTCAACAATATTTTTATTATCAACAAGGGCTGAGAGAGCCTGATTAGTTAACCAGGGGTCGTCCCAGAAGTTGATGAGAGAACCTTCCCCTAATTTCCATCTCATTCCTTTTCTAATGATGCTCCTAGTTTTTAGCATTTTATTCCAGATGGTAGAACCAGGCGGAATACCTTCATGAAGAAGAACCGAGTAGCTATCAGAATCTTTGAGATATTTGGCCTTCATTATGTCTCCCCAATCTTTATTTTTGTTGATGAAGTTCCACATTACCTTGGATAGCAGAGCTTTATTCATGCTTTGGATAGTCCTGATGTTAAGACCCCCATGAGATTTAGGACAACAGACCTGCTCCCACTTGACCAAAGAAATCCTCTTCTTTTCCTCCATACCAGTCCATAAAAACGTCCTTTGTATCTGTTCCAATTTTTCAGCTAGGTATCTAGGCATCTTAAAAAGAGAGAGGAAGTACGTGGGAATACCTTGAAGGGAAGCATGTAAAAGTTGAAGTTTCCCAGTATTGCTAAGAAGTTTGCCTTTCCAGCCCATGAGCTTCCTCTGAGTTCTTTCAATAATGCTGTGCCAAAAGGCAGGAGTGACATCTTTAACAGTGAGAGGTAGGCCCAAATAGACAGGAGGGAGATTAGCAGCAGCACAACCAAGAATCTTAACAATTTTTCTCTGAAGATCATCAGGAGTATTGAAGAAAAAAATATTACTCTTCTGAAAATTAATATGTTGCCCAGAAGCCTTAGCATACTCATTCAGAACCCTTTTCCAAGCAGAAGCCTCCACCACGGAAGAAATGCCAAAAAGAATAGTATCATCCACAAATTATTGAATCGTCATAGGAGTAAAGGAGGTGGCAGGTTTAATCCCAGTGATAACTTTAGAAGAGACTTTGTTTAGAAAGGATCTACCTAGCGCCTCAGCAATCATAATAAAAAGGTAGGGAGAGAGAGGGTCTCCCTGTCGAATCCCCCCTAGACGGGGAGAAAAACCCTCTTGGGATACCATTTACAAGGACCGAATATTTAGCAGTAGTAACTTCCTTGACAAGAACAAGGAGTTTATCATTAAAACCAATTTTGTGAAGAATTTTGAACAAAAACTGCCAGGAAACCCGGTCGTAAGCTTTAGAGATGTCGAGTTTGAGAGCCATGCTAGGTATCCGACTTTTTTCCATGGAATGGATAGTCTCATGAGTAGCAAGAACAACATCCAAAATCTGCCTGCCAGGAACAAAACTTTTTTGCATGGGAGAAATGATCTTATCCAGATAAGGTTGCAATCTGAAAACCAACAACTTAGTGCAGATTTTATAAAAGGTGTTACAGAGGCTTATAGGCCAGAAATCCTTGAACATATCAGGGTTGGGTTTTTTAGGAATCAAAGCAATATAGGTGTTGTTAAATTGTCTAAGGAGCTTATCAGTCCTGAAAAAGTCTTTAACAGCAGTAGTGACCTCAAACCCAATGATCCCCCAGAATTCTTGGAAAAACATCGGAGGAAAACCATCGGGATCAGGAGCTTTATAAGGGCCCATAGAAAAGACAACATCCCTGACCTCATCCTCAGTAACAGTTTTCAAAATGTCAGCATTATCTTCCAGAGTCAAAACAGAAGGTAACTCTTCTAATAGTTGAGAGACAGACAGCAAATTGTCAGCAGTTGGCCCAGACTCTGACAGCAGGTTGTGAAAGAAACTAACATCATTATCTCCAATCTCCTCATCTCCAGTAATAAGACTACCATCCTCCAATTTAATAGAAGATATAGTATTGAATTTTCTATGTTTAAGGGCGGATTTATGAAAGAAGGCCGTGTTCCGATCCCCTTCTTTGAGCCATTGGATGCGGGACTTTTGTTTCCAAAAAATTTCTTCCTTGTACATGATATCCTTCCAATCCTTAATGAGGTTGTCTTCGGAAGTAGCCAAAGACACAGACCTATCCCCCTGGGCAATCCTAAGCTGTATGTCCTCAAGATTATCAGAGATGAATTTCTTCCTAGAAAAGATATTACCAAAGCTGTACCTGTTCCAGCCATAAACCTGATGTCAGATGTGAAGGAGTTTCTTGTGGAGACGGAACATAGGAGTACCGACCACCTTAATTTGCCACCAGCTAGAAAGGAGATTTCTGAAGTCAGGGTGCTTGATCCACATTGCTTCAAATCTAAAAGGAAAAGGTCCTTTTCTTCTATCATTAGCCCACTCCAAAACAATGGGGTTATGATATTTTGTTTGAAATATTTTTTATTTATTTGAATTTAATAAAAAATTATATTATATTATTTTGTTTAAAATTTTATTTATTTATTTATTTGAATTTATTTATTTAAGAGTTATTTATGATATTTAAAGTTATTTTATTTTTATTTATTTAAGAATAATTTTATAAGTTTAGTTTTTTCAAATATATTATGAAGTGTTCTGTTGTCCACCTTAAGGTAATAAAATAAAAGAAAAATAATAATAATAAAATAACTCTAAATATTATAAAATAACTTTTAAATAAATAAATTCAAATAAATAAATAGAAAATATTTTAAACAAAATAATATAATATAAGTTTTTTATTAAATTCAAATAAAATAAAAGATATTTTAAACAAAATAACATAATATAAAAATATTAATTTTAATATTAAATTAATAAATTAAAAATCTTCAATAAGAAGAGGAAATCATTTCCAATGATATCACAAGATGGGATGGAATTCATTTTTTTTTTTTTTTTTTGGGTTTAAAAGAGGGATAAAAATTTATTGATATAGAAACCACAAGTACAAAGCAAGAGGGGCAATCTCCCCCAAAAACAATAGAAGACAGAATAAAGCCCCATTACCACAACCAAACAACCCGAAACAAGAAGAACATCCCAACCCCCAAGGCCCCAATAGAGACCTAGCTAACCAACCATATCTTCTGAAATCAATCTCTCCAAATTTTGAATCCCATCTTGAGAAAACCAGTCCCTCATTTTTGACTTATTCATGTACGCCTCTATTTGAACTCTTATAGAGAGCCTTCAGCTTGAAGTTTCTTTCCATTTTTATAAAACCTCCATTAGAAACATCCATACAAAAGCATATGCACATTTTAATTGTATTTGAAGTTGAAAACTAATCTGCGGACGAAAAAATTGGTTGTTAGCCTTATATGTTTCTTGTAACTTTATAATGTCATATCTAAAAGAGGGACCCACCTACCCAGCAAGTCGATCTACTTCAGTTATTTGACCCGATCAATGTGGAAGTTCATCTCTGAAAATTCTTGAGCAGTTAGAATAAGAGATGAAACTCTTGAGCTAATCAAATAAGTGGCTGTAGTTGTTCTGTCTGGAAATATTTGTACGCCAACGAAGACGAAAGGAAAAATGAGTTGCACGAAGAAGGTGTGCGTGACAGCAGCGGGAGGATTCATCGGCTCGTCCCTTGTAAAATATCTGCTCCAAACAGGCTATATTGTTCATGCCACTTGCAGAGATCCTGGTTAGTATTTAACCTTTCTCATTTTCTCTTCTCTATCTCTTATTCCAACTCTTTTCAATACCTCTTCTACATTTTCTGCAGAGAATCCGGCCAAAATTGGCCATCTGTTATCCCTTCCGGGAGCCCAAGAGAGGCTCCATATTTTCAAAGCAAACTTGCTTGAGCAAGGCAGCTTCGATTCTGCCATTGAAGGTTGTGACTTCGTAATTAACTTGGCCACATCTATGGACTATTCCAAGGACTCTGAGGTACTTTCATACGGTCATTCTTAAATATCATTTAATTTTGGCTAATAAAAATAGGACAAATAGTTACCACTTTTTATTGTGAACGAGGTGTAAAATCACTATTGATTGTTAATTTGACTATTGAAGTGGATGATATTTAAGCAGAGTGCTTTGGGGCTGCTGTCCGCAAGCACTCTGTATGTTGATCACAACTCAGATCGTCTGTATAAACTCTTTCTTTTCATAACATTAATTAACACCCCAAACCCCCAATTTTTTGTCCATATTTTCTTAGGCTGAGATTCACACTGTAACCAGTTTTTTGTCTTTGCCCATTGTCAGATGGGTTTTATCCGGCCTGCCATTGATGGAACTCTAGACATTCTAAAAGCTTGCAGGAAAGCAAAAACAGTGAGACGGGTGATCCACACTTCCTCTATTACAGCAACCT
Organism: Cunninghamia lanceolata; assembly: GCA_027924645.1. Classification (NCBI taxonomy): domain Eukaryota; kingdom Viridiplantae; phylum Streptophyta; class Pinopsida; order Cupressales; family Cupressaceae; genus Cunninghamia; species Cunninghamia lanceolata. Next base: position 11,650,838 of record BSBN01000237.1, on the reverse strand, counting down.
TCCCGCTGAATGAAAACGGAGAATTGAAGGACTGCCTTGACGAATCCTGCTGGACTCCCATTCACTATATAAGAAGGGAAAAACCCCTATACTGGGTGAGTGTAGAACAATCTTTTATTCATAAATACAAAATAAGCTGAATTGCGGTGTATAATTTAATTATTTGATGTGATGGTATGTCCAGATGTATTACGTGGCGAAGACATTAGCGGAGCAGGCAGCTCTTCAATACGGGGCAGATAATGAGATGGAAGTGGTAACAGTGTTGGCAGCTCTTGTGGGCGGTCCTTCATTCACGCCCACATTTCCCCACAGCATTTTAACCACGTTAACACCAATCACAGGTAGGCTACATCACACATATCTCCTCTAAAATTTAGATTATTTTCACAAAAATGATGTTATTTTTATTTTTATTGCTCAGTTTGGGTTTAATTTAAGATTTTTACCCCCAGAGGCGTTTTACACTCACAGCAAGAGTTAAAAGTTTCAGATTCCCGTAAATAATTAAGATTCAGATTTCATGTAAACAAAATTCATAAAATGTGTAAATAAATAAATTCGTGGAAGCTTAATGAATAGAAAAATATAAAAACTTGAACAGTTATGGAGTGAAATCTTTATCACATGAAACAAAAAATAAATAAATTCGTGGAAGCCAAAATGATAGAAAAATAGAAATACTTGGGCAGTTATGAAATGAAATCTTTATTATGTTTGAAGAATATGAAAAGTCTTGCAGCATAGTCTCTTTAAATTAACTCATGTGAACATATCAAATATTCTAACTGCAAATAATTTATAACCAATAAACTGGAAGATATATTTTTTTAAATATAAATATACTAGTTTATATACACTGCCAGTGAGTTTAATAATATTTTTATTTTTATGGATCAGTTAGGACTTGAATTTAAGATTTTTTATACATATTGCGAGTAAGTTTAATAATGTTTTATTATTGAATTAGTCTTTTATGATTACCATTTTTTGATAATGTTTTATTATTGAATTAGTCTTTTATGATTACCATTTTTTGATTGATAAAATCTGAACAGCAGTGTATTATTTGTTTGGGATTTTCAAATGGGCTGTTTACCTTTAGATTTTTGAGTGTTCGTTGTTATCATTTCTTCTAAGTCAACTCATTTTTCCAACTCCTCTCTCAAAGCTAGGTCATATTATTTTTTCATGAACAAATTAAAATTTGGCCCAAATAAGTTAAGATAATATCCCATAAACATACTAAAATACTCCTTGAAAACCAAAACTTTGGAGCAGGCAACCCCGAATGTTTGGAAGTTTTGATTACATTTCAGTCTTTGTTGGGCTCCATTCCATTGGTCCACGTGGAAGATGTATGCAATGCTCATATCTTCCTGATGGAGCACCCATTTGCAGCTGGTAGATACGTGTGCTGTTCAGATGCACTCTCAATTGCTGACATGGCAGATAACTTTCGTAAACACCATCAACAAGTCCATCAATGCTTTGAGTAAGCGAAGCCCTGCATCTTCCTCTTTTTCTGTTCTCACTTGCAGTAATCACTTGATGAATCTGATATTTACTTTCTTTGTTTTGTGTATGAAGAGATTTGAAGGAAGATGAAGGGAAGGGCTGTGTGCCAGTCTCTTCAAACAAGTTAACTCAACTGGGTTTCTCATACAAGTATGGGATTGAAGAAATCATCGATCATGGCATTCAATATGCAAAGCAGATGCAGGTCTTTGAAGAAAAATTATAAGACAGCTTTTTAACTCAGAGTTCTAATGATGTCCCTAGTCACTCTACTTAAATATCATCTATTTTAATGGTCAAACACTCAATAACAATTTTACACCTCATTCACAATAAAAGTAGTAAATATTTATCCTATTTTTATTGGCCAAAATTAACCTTTGATTGTTGAAGTAGATGATATTTAAAAATAACCAGCCCCATCATCTAAAAAGATCTAATAAAATATAGATATAATTTGAATTTGCATCCAATATCACCTACTATTGTGCTTATACTAGTTCTGTGAGATAAACTTCATTAGCCTATCACATATCTAATTTATGCTTGTTTCTAAAGCTCAAGCTTAATGCATATTGTCAATTATTTTGGAGAATATAACATTATTATAAATAAGATTTATCTTGGCATTAGTTTAGGCAACTTAACATGATTAAAATCATTCATGGAGGATTTTTCAACATTTTATGTCTACGAATGTAAAGTATTTATGTTATCTGGTAAATAATTTAATTATATTTTATTGTAATGGTGAAATTTGCACTCATGTTACTATTTATTTAGTTTTGTATTTATTTTTAGATAGTATTTTTAATATATGTTTATAATGACAAATGGCATGATATTGTGTGAAGTTAAAGTTATCTTTTTATCTACTTACACATACACATATACCAGTGCATTTAACCCTACTCTATTCATTTACACACACATCATATCTACATGTATGTTTATCACACATTTTTATACACCTACCTCCATTTAGCTATAATTCTATTCCGTGACAAGTTTTCGGTTGTGGGGATGAACTTATGGTCATGAACTCATCCTTTTCCAATTTAAAATTTAAAATTCAAATTTCTTCTATCTTACAGTATTGATCAAACACAATTTGATATTATGTGCCAGTATTGAAAGACATTCAATGCATTCATTCTAATCATCTCTAAATTCAGTAGTTAAGTTTTCAACAATTTTAGAGAGCAACCAATACACATATTTCAATTTGGTGCAATAAAAAGAGAAGAATTTGTATCTTCAGTGCTTGCCTACTATTTTTCATATTTTTCAATTTCAAGGGGTTGATTAAGACATAGTGCACTCGTAGCTCGGTCATACAACAACCTAACAAGGTATTTATCAATACTACTAGTCCCCAATTCAACTTAGAAAACATAAGGTAGATGACTGTGTATTAGACAAAGTTGTAGGGTAAAATTCAATAGATTGGCAATACAAATCTAGAGCAAAGTACAAATCTTCAGTCATAAATTAGTGCAAACTTGTCCTCTAATAGGGTAGGAATCCAACATAGATTTCAAAGCAGTTTTATTGAAAGAGACACTATTTTTGAGGGTCAACAATAGATAGATTCTAGAAAAATATCTATTTACTATTATTCTTTAATGATTAATCTAAATACTAGCCTTCTTTACATTTAATTTCCTAATTTTTAACATTTAATCATTCAATTGTCCAACATGCATTACCAACTTTATTTAAACTAAGCTACTTATTATATAAATATATATAATTTTTATTGAATTGACCCAAAAATAATTATTTTCTTTTTCACCTAAATTAAATTAGATTTTTTTAAATAGTTTTTTTTTTTAAAAATTGAAAAATAATTAAAATATACTTCTTACTTTACCTTTTTAATAATTCTGAAGTGTAATGAATGTATTCCTTCAAAATATAATTCTATTAACATCATGTAATTTGGGGCGAATACATCCTTCTGAGAGCAAAATCATTTAAGAATAAACTTTAGAAATCCCTTATTATTTCATTCTTTCAATGAATCTAAGTGAGGGTGAATAAGAGTCGTTGCGCATGAATTATTAGTACCTTCCATGGCATGAAACTCTTGTATTCAATATGCAAAATTTTACATTAGTCTTTTCAATTGTGAATGAATCATTTTCTTTTATTTTTATTATCACTGTAGTTTGTAGTGTTAGCAAAAAAAATTGATTGGCTATGAGACTATCTCTTATTGTCGGCTTCACGTTAATCTATGCAAGCAATAAATGTTTGAATCAATATCACCCATAGGAAAATGAAATGAAATGAATATAGCTCATACTAAAAATCAAATCAAATAGACTTTATTGTTGTAAAAGTCAATATTGAAATAAATGAGAGGAGACATTTGTGTAAGAAATCTTATCAAATCTTATCTATAATAGTAAGATTTCTCCTTTCTTTTATTGATATGATGTACAATGGCACTAAGGATTGAATTGGCTAGGAGCACCTTTATTAGCTGAGGCCACTCTGCATTGGTGAGTTCCATGCCTGTAATCTTATCAAATAGTTTTCAAAAATGAACCTTGTGTGCTTGTAAATTTTTTTTGAACTCGCCTTAAATGGGCTTCTATCTTATGGTCCACGCCATGAAGATCCATAAACCATAGCCAGGGAAAATAATCAACCAAATTGGGCTTTACACCAAGCTTCATCCATGATATAAAAGTGTTGGTGAACTCCACAGCATTGGGATTGTTGGGATCAATTACATTTGTGCTAAACATCAAATTAGCTATGAGATTCATACCTATGCAGAGCATTGTATCTCTGATGGGCACACTCTTTCCTGTCACACTATTTTCCTCAAAAATCAGTCAAATCATTTGAAATACAAAATCTCTTCTAAGGTGTTGAGAAGCTTGTAGTTTCATGGAAGACAAAAACTTTGTAGTACAAATTTATTTGAGTTTGCGCCAGTAGGGTCTGTATTAGTTCCATATTATTGAGAACGTATGATAAGAGAGAATGTGTACTGCTTGTATGAGGCTCTGCCCAACAATGTTATGGTCATGGGTTTTGAGCACCTCCTTTGCCATGGTAGCAGAGGAGACCACCACTGCTATTTTCATGCCATGAGAGATTGTCATTAATGGGCCATATTGCCTAGAAAGGGAAAATAGTGACTCGTTGGGCTTTTTACTGAGTAGAAAGAGGTTTCCTACAACAAGCCGAGTAGGTGGTCCACGTGGAAGACAAAATCTCTTTGTCTTTCTTGTCATAGTAATACATAGAACAAGAGTGCATGCACCATGTGTTACATCCCAAATTTTGGCTTTGATTTTATTATATACTTTTACATGAATAGAAGTGAATTTTATGGATAACTGTTTAGACGTTATGATATAATGTCAGAGTAAATCCTTGATTTCTTAAATATTAGTTCATGTGATTGAATAATTCAGAAATTTACATTATGAGGTTTTGATTTGTTATTCATAAGATTTGTGAATGGACTAAATATGCACTAATCACGATTTCATGATTGCAAGTTGTATTTAGGAAAATAGGTTTCGACAACTCTCTATGAAATAGAGAGAGTATCTTCCAAGGAGAGAAGAATAGACATTTGGTTTTGAACAGTTCATTTGTCGTCTGAGTATAGCGTACCTTTAGTTAGTGAACCCTTGTCGATTAAGGTAAGTCATGTTTAATCAAGTTGGTTTAAATTTATTTATCAACTTGACAAGTTGTCGATGTCATAGAGAGTCTTTTTAATGTTAGCTTAGTCATATTTTACTAAGGCAACTTTTTGTCAAAAACATCATTCTTTGCATCGTAAATAAGATTATGTTTGCGTTTGCAATGACGTAGTTGGAAGAAATTAAAAGTGTGTTTCTTGTTAATAGTTTTAATGTCAAATTTCATATTTTGTCTAATTAAAATTGACTTGATTTTCTTTTATACGTGAAAGGGAGATTTTCTCGACCCAATCACATATTGTGTGTAAGTATACATTACATTATTACACATTATTATAGTTCCCATTTTATTAATATCTTTTAAGATTATATTACGTAAATATCTTGAGTAGAGAGAACGAGATTGATAATGGGTTCTAAATGATAACAACCTTCTTAAATGAAGAGACTTTCTCCCATGACCAAATTCGATAACATAGGATACTTAATGGATGTCGTTAAGTCGAAGAGAGGAGTGGTGCTTTAATTACCACGAACCCCTCTACTTTCAAAGAACCAATTCGGGCTTCCTTATTGGAAGAAACCGCGACTTGGTGGAGGTCTGATAATGACTTAAGAGTGGAGTCTTAAGGGACTTAAATGTATGAGTCAATGGACAGGATACGATATTGTTTATCGTGGAGAAAGTAGAGCATTGTATTGGAGGATAGAGGATAGAGTGAATGTAGTTTAGAGAGGAAAAAATGCTAAACACAGCATAGGAAGATCAGAGGAAGACTAGGCCATGGGGAGAAGATTCTTTCCTACGCAGAACATACAAGGTTAGTCTATGATTCTTGTGTTTATGTTAGTCTATGTATGCTCATATAAAATATATTTGTCATATCATACTGTATAAACTATATATATATATATATATATATATATATATATATATATGCTCATAAAGATTATTTTTGTTGTAAGATATTGTATATACGCATATAGCATGCTTAAGCCATGAAAAACACTATGAAAACCATGTATATAAACTCGTATAAGATGCATATGTTGTAGGATACCGTGTGAACAGAATATACATTACGTATTGAAAATACTATGCCATGAAGTTACTGTGTAAAACTATATATATATATTCTTTACATGCCATAGGTTTCACTGTAAAACAGTACATATATGTCAATGTAGAATTTGCATGTCATAGGATACTATGAAAACAATATTCTTATGCTCTTATAGAACACTTTAGTTTTAAGGACATTGTATTTAGAGGTTTATATGCACCTCTAGAATGCTTATGCCGCGAACTTTCTATGTTAATAAGTGGATTTATATATATCCCTATTATCATAAGATAGGATTCTATAGAAATAAAAGTATATTATAGATGCTTTTTGTCTTGCATGGTAACTATTTAATCTAACAGCTATATAAGTCATGTCAAATGATAGATAATATCTTAAGGATAATACTTTGCTTCTGAAGGATGTTAGGGTGAGTTGTTTCCTACAATAAACCTAGATAAAACACTCATAATAATGATCAGATATAGCATAGTATGTAAAAGAAAGAGCATCATTAGACATTGAACTTAAGTGGATAGTAATTTGATATAGTCTATCACCTTTTTGGAATCGAACTAAACTTAGTCAAAATTTAGACATGATTAGAACCTTTGGTTTAGATATAACTGAGGATATACCTGTATATTATACTAGTCATGGTTCTAGAGATTAAAATGATCATGTAGTTAGAAGAAGACTAGAGGTTGTTCTCTTTCTTACGATATTATTACTTTTCAAAACAATTTTATTTGTTATTCCATCATGTTGGAGTAGGGAAGATAAAACCCTAGTCTTGACCTAGAAAGGTTAAGAATAATTGATAACACCTTTTTGGTTATAACTTGAATTAGCTATTTTTTTTGAGTTATAACTTGTTCTCAACCCTTCGTTATCGACTCAAATAAAAATAGCTAATTCAAGTTATGACTTATCGACATCTATTCCTTAAGTCTATAACTCAAGTCAATTTGTAATAAAACACTTTGGTTTCTCTACCAAGGGAAATCACCATTAACTAAAAACAAATAAAAATAGATATGGTGGAGAAACTCATTTTGAACAAGCTTTTTTCCCTCTCTTTTCCTTCTTTCATTGTTGATTTTTCATTATGGTATATTATTCTTAACCCTCTATTCTCTACATCACTCAGTGATGGTTTAATGGCAAATGCATGCCTTCAATGATGGCCATGTTCTATGAGAGGTGTGTCGTACGAAGCATCTGAGTGGCAGGTACCTTTCACTTACAATGAAAGTTGATCTTGTTGTTAAACTGGATTGCTAACATCTTGGCATGTTATAGATGATTAATTGCAATGCGGAAGAAAAATGGAGCAATTGTATCAATTTGTGTTTGAGTATATATTTTGTATATCTAAGAATGGCTAGTAGTAGTAATATATTTTGTATGTTTTGTGTAGTCTGGTTATGAACTATATATCTTTTGCAAGATATCAAAATAATAAATGAATTGCTTATGCAATAGCAATTGCATAGATTGATTACAACTAATAGTGACTAGAAAATTGGGTTATACCATGACAGATAAATTACTATAGTAGTTGAAGTATCAAGACTATGGGAGAAATAATCCAAATGTCATAGATTGAAACATCAATCCTATGAACTTGACAAATTCAAGAAAGGAAGGAAGATATATAGGTGATAGAAAACGTGCAAATGGCTATTATAGAGTAGAAATCTATGGCTCCAACTATAAGCAATGTAAATGGCTAGGTACGTTTGATACAACAGAGGATGTTGCTTATGCTTATGATAAGACAACTATATCCATGAAAGCATCAACACCATGACCAATTTCTCATACAAAGATTTAGAGGCATGCAAGCTCATTTCCAACCAACCTATTGTGTCCCTATCCCCTTCTCATTCTACCTCCAAATCTAAACATTCCTTCAATGTACCTAAATATAGAGGTGTTTGGTAACGCTGATGGGATCATTACGATGCAAAAATCTTGGACCCCAACTACAAGAAACATCAATGGCTTCGAACATTTGATACAACAGAAGACGTTGCATATGCTTATGATATTGCAGCCATATTGATGAGAGGCATCAGAGCAATTAAATTTTTTATTCCCATGACTTCAAATCCATGTAACTTCATTCTAATCAATTAATTGTACCTTTCCCTACATTCATCTCTTGCTCCAAATTCAATAAAAATTATATTGACCCTAGTAATATCTTGTAAGATAATTGCTCTAATTATACATGTAAGAATTTCAACATTAAACATTCTGCACTAGATGCTAAAATGTTCAACTCTAGTGACTTGCTAACAAACTATTCCATGTAGTCTTCAACACGATTGAGATACAAGAATCAACAATTTCTTGGAGGTCATTCAAGCAACTTGCATTTATCTATATCTCTTCCTAGAGGTACTACCAACAATAGCATGAACATTTATATTGGCATGGCTTCAGAACAAGATACATTGACTAGTTCTAGTCAATATCCTAAATGGTTAATTCTATGTTCACAGCCCTCCTCTATCCCTATTGTCCAACCTTGTTTTCACAACAATGACAATGCTAATATAGATTCAGGTTTGTTGGATATGATAATCCAAAAGTTTCTTCATCAATAGAAACAATTGAAACTCAAGAAATATGTCATGCATGATGCTCACCATCAATGGTGAAGCAAAAATATATGACATTTTGTACCATCATGTTTTAATAAAAATCAATGCATACTGTTGGTACTTGTTTTTGTGCTCCATTTCCTAAGCAGAATGCCATCTAGATTGGCTGAGAGACTTAATTTTTAGGCCTCGAGGTGGTAGGGTAGCCTAAAACTACTGGCATTAAAATATTTCAATCACGAGCTGGTTTTCAAAAACTATTTGGCAAATGGTCTTGAATATGTATAAACTACCTTCAGTCCTGATTTCATGTTGATTGGACAAGTTTTGAGCTTGATTTTAATATTCTGGGATTTCTGAGCAAATGTGTGGAACATGGGCCAAACGATGTTATTATTCAGTTCTAGAAAATTGAAAAGTTTTGACATTGCATCAAGACACTCTAGTTCTAGTTTCGAGTCTGTTGGGTGAGTTTTGTGGCCATGTCGAAAAAACTTTTAAATAGCCTACCGACTAGCCCTAGTTACAAAGGAGCCCTTGAAATTCAAATTGTTGTGCAATTTTCAATGATTAAGCAAGGATCAAAATCAAATATAATTACCCCTCCCAAATTCCCATAGCCCCTAAACGTCATGTGTACCTCTGACATTGATCCCGTCATCTTCCCTGTGGAGCATTTAATTAACTAGTTTCACAATATTTCTAATTTGTAAATATTTAAAATATTAAAATGTTTTAAATATAATGGGGATGGTATAATGTTTTAAAAAAATGTTTAAACACCCCTCAAAGTGAAGGCATGCGAAAAGGCATTCGATGGTAAATATTAAAAGATTTTTATAAAAAATCAAATGTGAAGTTTAATAATTAATGCCCCATTGCATTGGTGTAGTTTTGGGGGTTCATATTTCTCCAAAACATGCATTGCATTCTTTCTAATGCGACGGGCATTTTATTGGCCACTTCCTCGCTGAGCTGGGCACTGAGAGAATAGTCTCTCACGTACAAATGAAGTATCACACAACACATTTTTTGAAGTCTTTCTTCTTTCAAAATTGTGATGAACTATGTCTTGGGGGTTACAATTAGATGCAGCCACGTGGAGGAAGGTCTGAAAAATATTTTAATGTTTTAAACTGCAAAATATTGCTTCTCTCATGTCTAAAATATTGCCTGGAGCATTTCTCATGCCCATGCATCATTTTTAATGGTGTTTTAAATGATTTTTTATTACCAGCAACTACAAAAACGCCCAAGGGCCTGCAAGAACACCCCCAACATGATTTCAAACTCCCATGCATCTATTAAATGCCCCAGACATTCCAAAATGCCTCTGCAATAGTGAAAAATGTCTTGCATTATTTTAAAATGCCTCTGCAAGTTTAAAAATGCCCCAACAGTGAATAAGAACGGCCATGCACTGGTAAAAATGACCTCCATTGTTTTAAACTACCCACCATGGTTTCAAATGCCTTCCACATCTAGAGAAATGCCTTGCACACTCAGGGAATACCTCCAACATGTCAAAATGCCATATTAAATTCAGGGAATGATTATGGAATCTAGAGGGTTAAAATGTTTTGTTAAATGCATGTTTTACTACAAGTAAAGGGGGGTAAATGCTATGGTTAAATTTTTTTTATCTGCAAGGTAAAATGTAGCTAGTAAAGGTATTTTTACACAGAGGTGAAAATTTTTACACGAAAAATAGAAAAGAGGGTAAATGAGTTGTTACATCCCAAAATTTGGCTTTGATTTTACTGTTTACTATTACATGAATAGAAGTGAATTTTATGGATAAATATTTAGACGTTATGATATAATGTCAGAGTAAATCCTTGATTTCTTAAATATTAGTTCATGTGATTAAGTATAATACATGTGATTGAATAATTTAGAAATTTACGTTATGAGGTTTTAATTTGTTATTCATAAGATTTGTGAATGGACTAATGATGCACTAATTACGATTTAGTGATTGCAAGTTGTATTAGGAAAATAGGTTTCAACCACTCTTCGAGAAAGAGAGAGAGTATCTTTTGAGGAGAGGAGAATAGACATTTGGTTTTGAACAGTTCCTTTGTCATTTGAGTATAGCGTACCTTCAGTTAGTGAACCCTTGTCGATTAAGGTAAGTCATGTTTAATCAAGTTGGTTTAAGCTTATTTATTGACTCGACAAGTTGTCGATGTCGTAGAGAGTCTTTTTAACGTTAGCTTAGTCATTTTTTGACTAAGGCAACTTTTTGTCAAAAACATCATTCTTTGTGTCGTAAACAAGATTACGGTTGTGTCTGCAATGACGTAGTTGGAAGAAATTAAAATTGTGTTTCTTGTTAATAGTTTTAATGTCGAATTTCCTATTTTTTTAAAATTGAAATCAACTTGATTTTATTTTATACGTGAAGGGGATATTTTCTCGACCCACTCACAAATTGTGTGTAAGTATACGTTACATTATTATAGTTCTTATTGTTATTAATATCTATGTTTTTTTTAGATTATATTACGTAAATATCTTGAGTAGAGAGTATGAGGTTGTTAGTGGGTTTTAAGAGTTAACAACCTTCTTTAATGAAGAAGCATTCTCTCATATTCATTTTGACAACTTTGGATACTATAAATGGGTCGTTTAATTCATGAGAAGTGGTATTTAATAACCATGTTCCCCTCTACCTTGCATGCTCGACTTAAGAGCATTCACAAGCTTCATAAGTGGACAAACTGTGGCTTAGTGGAGAGTTTTCATAACAACTTATGTGTGGAGTCTTTAATGGACTTAAAGCATGGGTCGTTAGGGGAACATGAGCATAGTTATCATGGATTAGAGGAAAGGGAACATCATTGTTATCATGGAGAAAGTAGGGCATGGCATCGGTAGATAGAGGATAGAGTGAGAAGAGTTTAGAGAGTGAAAAAAGCTGAACACAACATGGGAAGATCAGAGGCTTGGAAGGACTGAGCAGAGGAAGACTATGCCATGGGGAGAAGACTCTTACTTGTACAGAATAGACATCAAGGTTAGTCTATGATCCTTGCATTTATGTTAGTCTATGTATGCTCATATAAAATATATTTGTCATATGATACTGTATAAATAGTATATATATATGTGTGTGTGTGTGTGTGTGTGTGATAAGATATTGTATATACGCATATAGAATGCATAATCTGTGAATAACACTATGAAAACCATGTATATAAACTTGTATAGGATGCAAATGATGTAGAATACCATGTGAACATAATATAAATTATGTATTTAGAATACTATGCCATGAAGTTACTGTGTAAAACGGTGTATATATATATGTCTATATGTTCTTTACATGCCATAGGTTTTAGTATAAAACAATACATATATGTCAATGTAGAATTTGCATGTCATAGGATACTATGAAAACAATATTCTTATGCTCTTATAGAACTAGGAGAATATATATTAGTTTATGATATAGAAATCATATTGTTTTATGTAAACATGGTATGGAAAATGTTGTCAAGCTTGTGGATTTATATGATAGTTGTCAAGTATTTCTTGAAATGAAATAGATAAAAACGATCAGTAATATCATCGTATATAAAAGAAAGAGCAACCTTAGACATTGAATTTAAGTGGAAAGCAAAGTGATTAGTCTTTAAATCCTTTTTGGAATCAAACTGATCTTAGTTAGAGTTTAGACATGACTAGAACCTTGGGTTTTTCATATGACTGAGAATATACCTCTATATTATACTAGTAATGGTTTGAGAGATTTAAAAACACGACCTCGTAGTTAGAAGAAGACTAGAGGTTAATCTCTTACTTATGATAATATTACTTTTCAAAGCAATTTTTTTTTATTATTCTATCGTGTTGGAATAGGGAAGATAAAACCCTAGATTTGACCTATAAGAGTTCTAGAAATAGTTGATAACTTCTCTTTTTGGTTACAACCTTGTTTATATAGCTATTTTATGTGGATCGACAATGAACGGTCGAAAACCCTAAGTTTAATATTGTATTAGACTTGTCTAAGGAATTTTGTTTTTAGTTAATGGTGATTTCCCTTGGTAAAGAAACCAAATTGTTTTATTACAAATCGACTTGAGTTATAGACTCAAGTGGTAGTTAACAATAAGTCATAGACCTTGGATTTTGCAAGTATGCAAAGAGGTACTTTTGAATGGATAGTCAATCCATAAAGTCCTATGGTATGAATGACAAAGTCACAAGAATCAATCCAAGTCAGGTAGACTAGAATTTTGAGTTAGATAAAACTCTATTGTTAAACTATTTATCTATAAACTAAGTTGACCAAGTCAAACTGCAGGATGTGATAGTATCCAAGTCAAGTTAGAGGTGGGAGAACATTATGACTACGTTTACTTTAAATGTATATTTATATAGAATCTTTGGCGAATGTAATTAGTTGGTTCATTGTGACCAGATTTCATAACCTGTCGGTATGATCATACTTAGCTAGAGGATTGTCTAGAGTTGTGTGATCGAGTGTTATGTAGGATACAACACTAGTACCCAGATGAAAAATACCAGTTGGTTGCCTTATGTATATACTCTTCATGAAGGGTAGGGCCACTTCCAGTTGGAAGGTGTGCGGGGGACCGCCTGTCTATGGTTGGAGGTAAGCACTCGAAAGATGTTCTCTCTCCAGCAGAAGACTTGTTGAGACTTGTGATATGGATATCATAATTCTAGATGCAACATACATATTGATATGTGACTTGTATTTCATAAACTATGTAAATTTTATCAAATGCAGATTATTGTAATTGAAAGATGAAATGCCAATTTTGTAAATTATTACATGTTGTATATTCAGAAAGAAGTTATGTTTATATGATGTATTTTGGGTTCCTTGAGAATATTTTAATTAAAAAAAATAAGTTCAATATTGATCACTTAATGTATTTTTTATCTCTTGGTAAATATTTGTTTTAAGTCTTGAGTAGAGAGTTAGTATGTTACATGAGGGGGAAGTTAGAAGATACAATGCCATTTTTCTCATACCCATTTAGTTGTAAGGTTAGAGGATCCAGATCATGCCAGATGTCATGTCTCAATTAAATTTAGGTTTTCTCCATCTCCTCTCTGTAGCGTCATAAAATGTGTACACCACCATTTAACCCTTAGTTTAGCTTCTAGATAGGCCTGAAATGTTCACCCTTGTTAATTAGCACCTATTTTAGTACCTTTTTGAGCATTAATTATGTAATACTTGCTCCCGATGTATGAAACCCAAAAAAAATAATAAGGTAGGGCTAAGAGTACTTTAAGTGCTCTCTTTTGGGAGTATGTGGCTAAAGGACCAGGGCACCCAAGTGACCTGGGCCCTCCTTTAGTCTTGCCCTAAACTGTGGCCTTGTCGGCTTAGGCCTCTTGAATGACTCCTATGGTCAGCCTTATGTGGTTTAAATATCTAAAAATCAACGAGAATGCATATAAAAGTAAGTTATTCTATTTATTTGAACATCTCTATGCTCTTGCTAACTTCTTGGAAGTTTCTTATTCTCTCTTATGTTGTCTATTTTTCTCTCAAGATCTCTATTATGGATTATTGTTGTGACACTAACATATTGTAGGTCTCGTGAAGATCTTGGAGGCTACATCAACTTCTTGAGTCAAGTTGTAACTCTGTCTACAAGTTGTAAGGGTTTCCATGCTTATGGTGACCTCTTTCCTTCATGTTTTGTGCTATCATTCCATTCTACTTTGGATTTGCCTCTGCCCTCCTAGGGCACATGCTCTTTATCAATCATCTTTACTAGTGTGGAGGTGGAAACACCATTCATGGGGCTTGATTGAGGCAATTTCCTAAATAGCACCCAACCTTCTCCCTCTTTTCGTGTGTGCAGGTTAGATGGATAGGTTTCGGAAGGTGACTATCTAGGAAGAAGACTAAGCTTGCTGGTACAGACCCAACAAAGTTTGTAGTTTCTAGAAATCTTAATTTAGGACTAGGGCACCCAAGCGCCCTTGTCCTAGGCATTCTGATCCCTTGAATTAGGTTCTAAATCATTCACTGATCTTTGTTGGTCCTTTGGCTGCTGGGTTTCAGGTTCCGACAGTCTGTTGTACTCAGATCTTTGATAACTAACATTTCTTGTCCTCATTCTAGCTTGATTGATTGCTTCTCTAATACAACAAAAGAGCAGAACCCCTATAGTTTGGCTCTCCTTCTAAGGTAGAAGCCAAGCTCGGTTTGTGCTGCGAATGTTTTGTAGAAGAGGGTTTGACCTAGTTTGATCTATTGAGCTAGTCTCTATTTTCTACATTATGTTTTGGTGAACCCGTTGTTTCTTACATTTTGGCATCCTTCTTGAATCAGATCTGAGCTATTTTTTTCCCTAGATCTGATTAGAATTCATTCATTCATCATTTTGCTTAATTATATAGTTTAATTTTGCATTGTTTCATTGTGAGGTTTTGTAAAAACCTTGCATTTTTGAAAAATTTAGCTAATCTTCAACCTAGGGTTTGTATATTAGTGTGTTATATCAGATCTTGTTGCATTATTGGGTTGATTAGAGTAATTTAAGTTGCTGTACCTTATCATCCTTGCTGTTCTAGAACATCTTTGAATATTTTGCATTGGAAAAAGTGAAAAAAAAAAAATTTAGTCTTACAAAAAGGCATATTTGTGCATTGTGTTCATTATATGTGTTAGAGATCATCATAGAAAGATTTAAATCTCTAATTTTTTCATCAGATCTGATTGACATTACAGTAGATAATCATTTCATGGTGTTGCATCTTACATTTTAAGATCTCATTTGCTAGGGTTTTGTAATTTTTGAAAAACCTAGTCAAATTCAAGGCCTAGGGTTTGTAATTAAAATCTTGTTTCAGATTTTGCTGCTGTTGTTAACATTTCAAATCTGATCTTGCATTTCTATATCATGTCATAAGTTCCATTCGGATTAAAAAATAAGGCTTGCATAAAAAATTTTTGGTCTAAGAACGAGCATTTAAGATCTAGGGTTTGATAGTCAACCCTAGCTAGTCTTGCATTTAGTGATCCTTATCAAAGAAAAGTGTTGTAAATCATTCATGCATTCAAGTGGATACATTATTTAGGCACTTATTTTGCACATACTACACATCCTACATTTTCAAGACTTAATTGTTGTAGTTACCAAAAATAACACATTTTTGGGAGACCCCACTTCTCTTGCACTTGTCAGTCTCTGATTGCAATCTTAATGAGATATTGGTTGTACTTGGTAAATAAATTGTGCATTTTTGTTCCATATCATTCTACAGGGCATTTCATTATGGCTTCTCCTTTTTTGAAATCTTTGCATGCACATATCATGGATTTTGAATTTTTTTCTAAATTCATTAATATGCATCCTCACATATTAGATAGTATAGAATCCATATATGATGTATGTAATGATGGTGATAGATAACCTTCTACTTCTAATACAATTCATGAAGATACCATGGACATCATCTCTAAGAAATGTGATGGTGACTTAGCTTTGCCTACTTTACCTTGTGATTTGAACCCCTCCCAAAATTGTTCCCACTTGTGAGGACATTTTGGTGCAAGAGGATGAGAACATTAACCCAGTCCCTAGTATCTCCTCTAGAGATGTGGAATTAGATGATGTCAAACATACTATTTCTACTTCTACCAGAGTACATGAGGTTTCTATGGCTCATCCTAAGGATCTCCCACCTTTGGTCAAATATCTAGGTATCATGGACATCACTAAGGACATGAAGACCTTTGATCTTCCTCCTTCGATTGAATGTTAAAGTACCTTGGATATCACTAAGGGTATGAAGACCCTTGGTATGTCTCCTTTGGTTGCATGTTCAAACCCCTTGGACACCACCAAAGATATGCTCTCAAAAATTCTCTTAACACTTTACCCTCCCTTCATTCCAATGCTCTCCCTTCAAAATATGAAGTATTAGTTGATGAAGAGAGGTCTCTCACATTAAATCCCTTAGGGATGGATATTGAACTTAATAAAAAAGAAAACACTATCAATTCAATCATCATTAATAGACTTATTCCTCCCATTATGGGGATAGTGAATAAGTGTACTAATGTTCCTAAAATCATTGTACATGAGGCACCTAACACGCCTCCTTGCTTCAAACCAGTTATTAGTTTCAAGGTGATCCAACACCACTTCGACCCCTAGGTTACATTCTAAATTATGCAAGACAAATTACTCAAAGAAATCAAGGTGTTCAAGATGTGTTTCAACATCACACACTTTCTCACACATACAACACCCGCAATAAAAGTAAGCAAGTAGCAAGCACGCCCATTTCTCATCTTCCTCCACATATTGGCAAAGAATATTATCTTGTCGAGAAGCTCTGCGCTACTCCAACTAAGATCTCTCTAAGGGATTTAATACAAACATCACTTACATAACATGAAATGCTCCAAGAGTCTCTTCAAAAGGTGAGTGTTACCCCTGTTGTTAGACCGAATGACGTAGCATCTTTGTTAGATTATATGAAGGAGACAACATTTGAAATATCATTTCAACAACATGAGTTACCTCCCATATCTATGTTCAAAAACAAAATGAGCCTCTTTGATATTCATGATCTTCAATAAAAAGAGGATAAGCCACACTATGATTGATGGTGGATCATGTCTTAATGTTTGTGGAATAGATTTGTTAGATAAATTCAATCTTGATAAATCTTTAATTAAACTAGATAATCTTGTCCTTCATGGCTTTGATAATGTTGGTAGGCAATCCTTGGGTACTATTACCTTACCTATTATAGCTGGACCCAAGACAGTGCCTACCCTTATCCATGTCATGCCTAATTATCTTTCATATAATCTTCTTCTTGGTAGACCATGGATTCATGCCATGGGGGTAGTTCTGTCTACCCCTCATCGTTCAGTAAAAAGTTCATCTTTGAAAACAAAGTACATACAACTAAATCCGATTTGACTCTGGATAGTTTCTTGAAAATAGAATTGAGACATCAAACTCATTTGAGTAGTTTGATCCCTTCTTTAACACTACTGTTCACTGCTAGAAATAGTTTTGGTTAGGATGGTGTTGATCCTTCGAATGTGTTTTTCGGTGATGATTGGGGTTCGTTAGATTTTACACCCTCCTTTGTGGGTGAATATAAAATCCCACCCTCACACCCTAAGACCTCAAAGGTAAATACAATTTCTTTAACACAATTGCATACTCTTGCAAAGTTTAAACTTAAAATTAATGATGATGGAACCTTTAAAATAGATGATGATTTTCCTTCTCCTACAATAATGGTGGCCATTTGTGATAAACTATCATCTCAATTGAACGAATCCTCTAATTCTAATGCATGTCTTGGTAATGAAGTGGATTCTTTAGATTTCAATCCCCACAGGATGATTGAAACAAAGATGGACCCTCCTCATCGTGATAAAAATAACGATCCTTCTTCTTCAACATATCATCATACTTCTAAAAACCAGGCTAGCCATATGATCTCTCTTCATCCTTTGGTCTTAGAGAAACATTATGGGCCTGGTTTCAAAATTCTTTCAAAATAAGGATACAATGGAAATGGGTTAGGATGTTATAAAGAACAAGGATTTAAGGAACCTATGGAACTGACATCGCACTTGTCTAAAGTAGGTTTGGGTTTTTGGCCTTCTCCTACATTCTCTCCACCATGTTCTCAACAAAAAGGTTTGCTTGCTACTCCCCCTATATCTTCTCTTTTATCTCAACAAGAAAGTATTTTGTCGAGTCTACTCAAAGATCGCTTAATCACTCTTCCTACTCTAACACACAAAAAAGATTCAACAAAGTAATCATTCAACACATTATTGTGCATATTATAGAGCACTTGGCCATTCCACTAATGAATGTCGAATCTTGAGTAGTAAAATTCAACAACTTCAAAAAAGGTTCGGCTCTAGCATTGCTCACCATGCTTCATGTAGTCCCTAGATCACTTTGTCTTTCTTCCACCTATGTGGCACCTTGTAGCAATGCTTGGCATAATACCATGACTACACAAACCATTGTGTATCATGCCTATAAGTATCGCCTTAGTTTCCTCATCTTGGGGGCAACCCCTTGTTGCAATGTAGCTTTTGTAAACACATCTCATTTGGGCATGTGCTTTTAGAAAGCTCTCATGCTTGTCTTATATTTCTCTCTACCTTAAAGGGAACTGGTCCCTGATGGAGTTAGAAATCACTTTACGGTGGGGGCATATATAGCGTGCTATGAGTCTTACTCTCTTCATTCTATCTAAACACTTATTGGTTATCAAATCTACTCTTTCTTGGAAAGGATTATTGAAAGCTTGGAAACAAGATCTTGAGTCTCTCTTGTTCTCCTAGGTTGAAACTTGGAAGAAAGATCTTGAGTCTATCTTGCTCTCCTAAGTTGAAGCTCATTGTATGTTTGGGAGAAGGGTTGCACCACCAACTAGAGTTTGGTAGTAAGGTTGCTTCGTCTTCTTATTCTACAAGGCTTCGTGTAAATCCTCTTGCAGGAGGTAGCTTGATGTATTCCCTTGAGTGGAAACACTTTCCTTTTGAGGTGGATTATGTGTTTGCTGTGTTTGTACTCCTTTTTTTCTTCTTGTTATTTCTATCTAACCCCTTAGCATTCTTATTTATTGCATCTTGGGGAATGATGCATGGTGATTGAGACATCAGTTAGATCAAGGTCTCCTTTGTCATGCTAACTCAAGGTCTTGCACATTATGTTCTTATATATATTCTTATTCTTTATCTATTCCTTATGCTCATGTGTATTCTATGTATACCTTGTGCCTTATATGTGTATGCTTTGTGTATACTCTGTGTATTGTGTGTATGCATTGTGATTTCTCAAGTGTATGCCTTGTCTTATCTTGTGTCTTCTAAATGTTTCATGTATTAGTGAATTATGTTATGTGTCTTATGTGTATGCCAATCTCTCTCTCTCTCTCTTCCCTCTTTACCTCATATCCTCTCTCTCTACCCTCTCTCTCTACCCATCTCTCTCTACAGGAGAGAGAGAGGAGGTAAAGAGGGTAGAGATAGAGAAATGTAGGAGGTAAGAATTATGACTTTCATCTTGCTAGTACTCCCTTGAGGAATTTCAAATGCTCGGTGTCCTTCACCTCCACACTTGAAATAGGGTCCTCTAGATGGTTTTTTTTCAAACCCTTTTTCTCCCTTTTGATATCCTTCATTGTAGTAAGAATTATGACTCCATCTATTGTTGTGGTAGAAACTTATGTCATCTCTCCCTCGGTGATATGAATTGTTATCTCTTTCCTCTTTGTGGTATGATCTACTTTCCTTATTATGCTACGCATATGATCTTCCTTCTCCACATTATGTCCTACCTTACTGGAATTTACCTCCTCTACTTCTCTATCTATGCTCAATTTTCTTGTTCAACTTCTCTTCAACCTTCAACACAAATTGATATGCTTCTTCCATTGTTGTCATCCTCACAGGGCTTAGTTCTTCTTGAATGTTTGTTCTCAGTCCATTAATGTACTGCACCACTTTTTCCTTGCTTGCTTCACTATGGCTAGTCTTGATGATCATTCTGTGAAATTCTTCAATATAATCCTTTATTGTTTTCTCCTTTTACCTTAAGTTTTGTAATCTCTTCAACAATTCTAATTCATAATTAGTAGATATGAATTGATTCTTCAGTTGTGCCACCATTCTATCCCACTTTGTGATTCTTTCTTTTTCTCTCCTATTTCTATCCAATTGAACTTCTTTCCACCAAATAGAAAGATGTCCTTTCAACTTATTTTTTGCAAATCTCACTCTTTCTAGATCTTCAATTTCTTCATACTCAAAGTATTCTTCCATGTCGTTTATCCAATCAATCAATTCCTCAGGGTTCAAATTTCACGCATAGTTTGAAATCTCAATTCTAGGTCTCTTACCAATCTTAGAAATAGCTTTCAACATATTTACCTGATCTGACTCTTCTTCTTCTAGGGTTTCTTCATTTTGATCCACAGTTTGAACTCCCAATTCATCATCATCACTTTCATCCTCATGTCTAGGGTTTAGACCTCTCTTTCTATCCTCTTTTACAACATCCAATCAAAATTTCATTGTTCTCATCATTTCAACATTTCTTCCATTCTTCTAGCAACATTGACCATACCAGGTGCTCTCCTTGGTGGCATCTTTTCCTCAGATCTGGTGCAACTACCTTAATTCAGTGATATGACTACAAGGTTGCAAATGCCTCACAATTGACACTCTATTGACACACTTGCAGACTGCCTCACGTCAGTGATTTGTTCACTTTAAGATCTATCAGAATGCCTCCTCTCCCAAAGGATTTGCAAGATTTCTCTGATACCACTTGGTGTAGTCACAGATGGAGGGTCTAGAGACAGGACTATCCTACAGTGTAGCCTTAGAGTAAACACAAATAATGGAGCAACAAATGGAAACTTATTGAGTCAATATCATAAATAGTTATTGTCTTCATATGTTGGAAATATGTGGACTACAATGGGCTCTCAGGCTTGGCCTCCAGCTTGTTACAATTTACAAGAAAGATATATCTTTGAAGCACTACTTCGCAATACCATTGTCTAACTTCTCAAATTATCTAACTTACTTGCTACCTCTAACTACATCTAGTGAATGATTATATAGCAATTTCAATTTCAAGGAATGATCCATGTCGGCCTTAGAAGAATTCAAAGTTCAATGATTGATGAAATGTGTAGGTCAGCCTAATTCTAATGGTGAAGCCTCCAATGTTGATGGATAATGTTGTGATTCTTGTTAAAGGTGCTTCTGGTCCTTTAATGCCTTGCGATATGTTCCATTAGGTGCCACACATCACGAGAAGGTGCCACAACCCCATATGCTATGCTGAATGTTGAATGCTCTGAATAGTGTATCTTGGTGAAGCTTTTGACAATGATATCTTCCTATAGATTATTGCAAATCTCCTAAATTCTAGATATGATGTAGATGAATCATTAAGGAGTCTTAACCCTGTACCGCAAACTATGGAGTGATCATGTGGTAAAATGCGGTGCAATCTACTAAGACTTAAATGATTGAAATGCAAGAAAAAAAAAGAAACAAAATGTTTTTTGTTGATGCAAGATTGCGTTTCAACTTGGGATGCTCCTGCATCAATCTAAGTCATCTCTACTTTGTTAAGTACACATGAGTATTCTGTTAATTGGAAACACTTAATCCCATAGTACTTTCTAGTCTATTAGGGCGACCCATTATGATTTTAGGTAATTAGATATTTTATTTGTTGATCAATCCTCTCACATGCTAATGGTAGTCTTGAACCTAGATTATAAACTTCATTGCTTGCAAGTTGAGCAAAAAAGGAAAAAAATAGAAGAAATAAAAGAGAAAAATAAAAAATAAATGAAAAATCAAAAGAAAGATGAGAATTGAGTAAAACTTAGAAAAGAAAACACTAGAAACTCAATTTTTTGGGTTACTCAAGTATATCCACCAGGTCTAGATGCTTGATTAGTAGTGGAGCAATGCTTTGATAGGGACTAGAGGTATATCTGTCAAGGCTATGGACACTTGGCTAGCAGTAGAGTAATGTCTTGGCATGTGTCAGGACCTAATTACTTGATTTTCCTAATTTCCTTTTCCATAACACTAGACCTAGTTGACTTAGAAAGGGGTGAATGAATCACACACACACACACTCTCTCTCTCTCTCTCTCTCTCTCTCTCTCTCTCTCTCTCTCTCTCTCTCTCTCTCTTTGATTAATAGAACTTAGTGCTTGCTTGTTCTAAGTCTGGTGTAATTTAGAGACGATTAGCATTTCTTATGTCATGATTTTGTTCTATTTATTTTTTCTCTTTTAACTAAATAGTCTGGATTCTAAACATCTTGCATTGTTCTCCCCTGAGAGACACTATTTGTTGTCACTTGTGCAACATGCCCAATTTTCCATAAAAAATTGGGGCTCCCCTTCTCTAATTTCTATGCTTTTAGTGTTTTGTTTAACCCTTTACTCTTGTATATCATTTTACTTCCATGCCCTTGTTCAAGCCATTCCACATCTTGATCTCTTTAGCCCTCTCTACAGTTTTCATGATTTGTTGTAAGGTTTTGTTTTGTCTCTCTAGTCTCTCTGCATTGTGCTTTATGGTGTCTTGTATCCTCCCATGGCCTATGTCATTTTTGTTCTTCTAAAGTTTCATGACTTAATTTACATAATTTTCATAAACCTTGGACTCCAATATGTATTATCAATTCTATATATTTTATGATCTAAATATCTTATAATTATATAAAACATCAATAAACAACTATTTAAAAAAAAACTCTCTATTAATATAATATATTTGTATGTCTCTCTCTCTATATATATATATGCTTGCTTAAGGATTAAAAGTGGAGTCTTAGTTCCTAGGCACTAGCTTTAACTAGTGTAATTCCTTCAAGTTCTATATTAAAATATAGATAATGCTCATTTAATTCTTATATATATATATATATATATATATATATATATATATATATATATATATATATATATATATATATATATATATATATACATACTTAAGGATTAAAAGTGGAGTCTTAGTTCCTAAGCACTAGCTTTAATTAGTGTAATTCCTTCAAGTTCTATATTAAAATATAGATAATGCTCATTTAATTCTTATACTTACTAATGGTAATATTATGTCTTCTTTTATGTCTTTTTGTGCAAGGTAAGTTAGGACATTTTCTTCTAATAGGGAATTTTGACTAGTGTAATTCCTTCAAGTTCTATATTAAAATATAGATAATGCTCATTTAATTCTTATACTTACTAATGGTAATATTATGTCTTCTTTTATGTCTTTTTGTGCAAGGTAAGCTAGGACATTTTCTTCTAATAGGGAATTTTGGAAGGTGGAAGATCATATGAAAAGAAGACGAGTATTAAAAAGGGATGGAGGCACATTTATAAGGTAGAGACCTCAATCATGTACATGAGTAAATGGGCATTTAAGAAGCAAACAAATCAAGAAGAGATCAAGAGGTGCATTAAAAAAGAGAGGAAGGGAGTGGGGATATGTAGGCAGGCGGGTGGATAGGAAGTCAAGATTTGAATAAATGAGGATAAAATGAAGGTCTTTTTCTATTTAGCACAAGATGTAAAATGTGGAGAAGAAGCGTGTTGGTAACGGCAACACTAGGCACCTTCATATTAAATAGAAAAAGAACAAATCTACATACGACAATTAAAAAACACGGAAGGATGCTATGTAGGAGACATAGGAGAATTACTTTTTCTTTCTATGCTGCAGCAGCAGCTTTGTTTGTTAAAAAAAAAAAACATCAGAGTTTTGCCTTGGGAGGGTGAGAAGTCTGGTAGAAGCTGAAAATGTGATACCTCCTGCCTCAGCAATTTAGTGGAGGCTGTTTTTGTCTTGTCTTTCTGGTTGTCATCATTTTATTTGCTGAGTTTTCTCTATATGTCCATGAGTTTATTTGGTACAACATCTTCAATGCAATTTGATGGTTATTTTATTTGGTGTTTGTGCATAGATATAATCATGCATTTAATCAATTTCCTTACTCTTGTATTATTCATGCATCATGTTGAAGTTCAAATAGACTAATGTATGAGTGGTTTCCTTGCATTTATAGGTAAAACTCAACAGATTTCTGTTTGTTTTTAAATCTACAAGCTTATTTTCTTATTCTTCTCACTTTCCTCTCTCTTCTCTTTTTTCTTTTTCTTTTTATCCTGCTCCTTTGTTTTTCTTCATGGCCAGTTAAATTAGATTTTTTTTATGTATCATAATGTATTTATGGTTCAGTTTTTTTTAGCTTTTAAAATAAAATTTATAACTTGATAAATGTAAAAGTATGTGTTGGCAAGTCTATTTTTATGTTTTGTCTTCATAAAATAAGGAGATAAATTGAATCTTTCAAACATGAAATCTCCTCTATTTGTTTCTTTGAAGACATTCTTAATAGATTAGAACTTATAAATATTTTTTTATTTTTATTTTTATTTTTTTTCAAAATTTTAAACCTATTATTATAAGCTTAACACAATACCACTAGTTCTACTTAAATCCCACTAGGCCCCTTGTTAAAACAAAATATATTTCATCACTGGGTTGTCCCATCAAACTAAAATCTGGTGACCCCAAGACCCTAGGGAGATTACTCAATCTCCTTTCAAGAGAGGAGTTGGTTATAGACTCCTAAGTTTAACTCTGTGCCATTTCGCAGGTCAAGCTAAGTTGTCAATTTCACATATATACACTGCATAGTTTAGGTTACCACATGGCTTATGGTATATGTTGTATTGAGTCAACTGAAGTAAGGTTGATTTATATCCACACTAATGATATGCTTGGTAAGTTAATTTTTTTATAATTATGTATGGGTGTAAGATTTCTTAGTTTCTTATGCATAGTTCTGTTACACATATGGTTCCTAAGGTTGTCATTGATGTCATCACTGTCATGGATGTGTGATCATGGTGTTCATGATTGGATGTCATGTCTTATCCAGTGACAGTAGAGAAGATATATTAAGATGAGAATTAGGAGTTCATGGTTGGATGTCATGTCCTGTCTGGTGACTGTAGAGAAGACATATTAAGACAGGCATTAGAAGTTCATGGTTGGATGTCATGTTCCTGAAGTTCTTATTCAACAGAGATTGTATTCATTGAGTATGTTTGTTGACAGTAAAGAAGACATATTAATATGGTAACTAGAAGTGCTAAGATGATTAGATGTGTTACTAATGTTGGGGAGATGTTACTGATGGTCTGAAGCATATTATATGCTCTCTCTTGTTGTTCCTAAGAATGTATGTGTTGATACAAAGAAGTTTTGGCCCCTGGATGTTGGTGAAAGTTTCTGCTATGCATAGATTGTTTTGAAGACTATCTGGGAGATTGCTCCACATTTTCATGCTTTTGATTTTGTATCTCTGCGGAGTGGAAGATAGCTTCATATAGTGTCAAAGAATGTATATTCCAAGTTTCATACTGTTTGGACTACTGGAAGAGTGTTTTGTAGTTGATAGTTTGGAGATAGTGTTGTTCCTAAAGAAGGTATTCATATTGATGCAATGTTTGGATCCGCATTTCTCCACATTTGAAGATAAGGTCTTGTGGTTTAGAAGTTAAGTTTAGTGTTTGATGGAGGTACTATTTCCAAACGTTCAGGTCTCTACACCCTCAGTAGTAAAAGTTATAAGTGGTGGAGTTTCGGTTTGTATTCTGTCTGAGAAAAGTAATGTTGAAGGATTATTGAAATGTTTTGCATTCCTCCAGAAGATAAGAATTGCCTATATGGTTTGGTGGACATGTTCAAGGATGTGTATTACATGCATCCTTGCAGTTTTAGGTGTTTTGGTGCTCCGCAAGGTCAATTTCTCAATGACAGTGTGTTACAGTGTGTTCCAGATGGTTGTTTGATCTCAGTGTGCATGTTTTAAGGTATGCAACACAATGTATTTACTATGCGGAGTTAGAGGTGTATCTAAAGGTGAAGTATGAGTCATGAAGACTCATCTAGAAGAATTTCATGAAGATCTTTCGTGTTTCTAGTACCGCACAAGGTTTTCAAGTGGTGGTGACTGTTATACTTCAATTTTTATGTCTTCCTACCTGTAGACACCTAAAATTTAATTGCTCCATAAACCAATTTCCCGTATCTCTACACCACCAATTATCCCTCATAATAATTAAATAAATTCATTTTATTTGATTAATTTATCCCTAATCATCTACCCTTAACCATTTATCCATCCTTTGTAATCAATTAATTCATTTAATTTATCACTATACCTTACAACAGTATCCCTCATTAATTAAATAAATATTCTCAATATTTATTTAGTTAATTTGTCCATCTCCCTAATCCTTATTAATTGGATAAATCATGTTTATTTAATTAATCTACCCTACTAATCAACATAAATCTAGCCTAGTTGATTAAATAACAATTATTTAATCAGCTACCCTAGCCTACCTATCCCCTAGACCTAAATTAATTAGATAAACCCTTATTTAATTATTTTTAAGCTCTCATTAGCCCACTCACTAATTTTTTCCAGCCATATTAATTAAGTTAAACAGTTAATTAATATGGTCAAACCTTGCTTAACACTCATTCCCACACCCCACAAATAAAAAATTAACTTTATTCCACATAAAATAATTTTTTATTCTAACTTGTCCTAGTCTCCATAAATGGAACTCTTTCCCATGAATGAAACTCTTCCCCATGTGAATTAAAAATTCATATTTTACATTTTATCCCCTCCATCTAACTTGTTCTAGTCTCCATTAATGGAACTCTTCCCCATGTGAATTAAAAATTTACTTTTATTCCCATCCTCACACTCTCCCATGGAAATAAATTTTTTATTCATTCATCATCCTTTCCAATGTGAATTTAAAATTCACAAATAATAGGAGCCATCCAATCTCATTGACCAAATCTTAGCCTTTGATATTTCTTATCCAACCCTCTTGTGACACTTGTCACAAGACTACAACTCCAATCCAAACCCTAATCCTCAAGCATTCCTAGCCATTGATCTAAACTTTTAATCCTCACCATCCATCCTTTTATCAAAAATCTATAAATAGAATCCTCACCCAAGCCATTAAGATAAATTCTTCATCCTATCATCACTATGCCAAAATTTCTCTCATCTCCTCTTATCATACCCTCACCATGCCAAAATCATCTCTCATAGTCATATCATCTCATTTCAATCTCTATCAAAATCTCTTATCAATCCATAGCCAAATCCCTTCATTTATATTGTGTTGAAAGCAAGAGCAATCCACATTCTCTAGTTCAACTTGGGTAAAGCTAGGAGCTCTTGGGTGCAAGCTCCTCCACCTTATCAAGAAGAAAAAAGATTTCAAGGTATAAATGGTTTATTTTATGCATTTTATTTGCGTTTTCTACCTTTGAAGTTTTCCTCATCTTCATTTGGCACGCTCGGTGGGACCCACAAGGTCCAAGCTAATCTTTTGTGTGTGAGTTTTTTTTTGTTGAAAGACATGTTTTTGAAGGTTTTGGCACTAAAGACTCTTTGTTTGGCACCATTTCTTCTTGCAGTGGCACCATTTCTGCATCCTGTGGCACCTTTTACGACTATTTTGGCACTATTTTTCATGCTTATTTTACTAACACTTTGGCTCTAATGTTTGGCTTTTAATGCTTTTTTGGTGTTTTTCAAGGCTTTTAGGTTAAGCTACTCTTAGTTTTCATAGAAAATACATAGAAGCAGGGGGTTATTATGGAAAAATTTGTTTAGGGATATAGCTAATATGTTTTCATCTAACCCTAGTTCATTTTGCTTGCTCATAACATCTTTCTCACCTTCTTTCTAGTCTTTTGGATGTTATTTGACAAGGAGACAAGTACTAACCCTGCTTAAGTTGAGATTTTGAGACTAAAATGTGTTTTTGCAAGCCTTTTTGAAGCTCTGCATCATTTTGGCACTATATCTACCCAGTTCGGTGCTATCTGATTTGACAAACAAGGTAAACCAAGGTAAAAATTTTCTTTGGCACCATTTCCCATTCCTGTAGTGCTTTTTCATCTTGCAACACCATTTTCTGTAATAGTCAAAAGTAGTTGTTTATCATTCTGTAGTGCCATTTTTGGTTTCTAGAGCACCATTTTTGCATTCTATGGTGCCTTTTCCTTCTATTTTGGCACCTTTTTTGTGCTAATCTTGGAATTTGTGTAGGTGGTTGACAGTGTTCTATAGGTTAATAATGTTTGTCCAAGACTCAAAAATTAGACTACTAATATCTTCTGCAGGATTTTATTAGCTTAGAAAACTTTATATTTGGTGCACTAAAATGAACCTTTGCTTGCTTAGCTTAGAAAACATTTGGATTTGGTGCAATAAAATTAACCTTGTTTGCAAACAATCATAGGAACACTTCGTTTTAGGTCCTAAAAAGAACATAGCTTTGTTTGATGTGTCTTGTGCGCTTGCACACTTGTGTTAAACCCAAGGGATAAAATCAAAGTATCCTCTCCTGTCACCTTCAAAAGGAACTTGGGTAAAGAGAAATGGTTCTACTCTTTTTTTCTTTTTCTTAGAGGGGGCCTGCCCTTGAGACACATCCACAAGGAGAACTGATTAACAACCCTAAGTAGTACTTTCATTTGGTCTATTATACAAAATAGGATAAGGCAAAAGCCAAGTCCAAATCAGTATTAGCACTTACCGTTTGGTGGTAGTTTGAAAGGAAGTTGTATTTTGTGTATATGATACTCCTAGTAGGATTAGTTAAAACCTTAAGTTGTTTATTGGATGCTTGTAATGTATAGACTGTTTTGAAGACTATCTGGGAGATTGCTCCACATTTTCATGCTTTTGATTTTGTATCTCTGCGGAGTGGAAGATTGATGCAGAGGCATCCACACTAAAACCTTGACATACAGCATGTATGTCCGCAACCCTTCATCATCATCATCATATTTCCCTTAACACTGTCAGCATCATCATATTTTCTCTGCCGACTGATATCCTCCTGCAGACAAACCTTCGACCCTTCGCCTGTCAGCAGCATCATCATATCCGGCTATCGGCAGCATCATCACATTCAGCAAGCGCAAACATCCTCCTGATGTTCACTGTTCATCTTACCACCAAACGCTTTCTGCAGCATCATGATGTTCAGCATCATGTTCATCAGCAGGATATAAAATATCTGGTTCCCTCCATATATCCTGATGCCGACAACTTCATGCACCTTTCCTTCGATGCTTACGTCACCCCGATATCCTGATGACGATTATCCTGATGACGATGACGTCACATGCAGTTTCTTCAATATCCTGCTGTCGGCCAAACTTAACATTATCGGCCCGCGATGGTTTTATCAACCCGATCTTCTACCTTATGCCGATACGCTCCTCCTCGGCAACACCTGATGATGATCACCCCGAAACGCTTTCACCTTATGCAAATGATTGCATCATGCTCATCTCCATCTACTCGGATGACGCCTGAAGTAACTGCAGGATATACATAGAAATATCCTGATGATGCCGTTGCGATGGATTTTCCAACCTTAGCGAATTTTCAATCCGTCGAACCTCCTGAGGTGACCCGATCTGCTTCCTGGACAACTTTCCAGACTCTAACAATCAGCACGACCTAGCACATACCCATGCTAGGGTTCTCAACACATCTCGATGACGATCCTGCACACCTGCATGCAAACAAACAGAAAATGCAACCTAAACCCTAACCTATGGTACACAGCCATTCCACCGATTTAACAAATCAACCGGTGGAATGGATCCGCGAATCCATGCAACCACCAGAACAGCAACTCGATTTCACAATGGAGATCAAATAGAAAATGAACACAAACAGGATCTTTATTGATTTCAAAAGATGCAATACAATGCTCAGTCTCTCCCTCTGCCTCACTCTGTCTCTCCTCTTCAATGCAATATATAAAATCAACCGATCCTAAAACAAACTAACTGCCTCATGGAGGCCAGCTGTCAGGTAGGTGCTCCTGCACCATACTCCCCAATAGAAAAGAACTCATGTCCCATGAGTTTAGTTGTGGAAGAATCCCACCTTTACACTTTGTCTTTGCAATATTCTGACCTGTTCCAGCTTTGTCCTCTGCTGGCTCTCGGCTGCTTCAAGACTTCTGAACTGTAACTTGCTTTCTTGCAAGTAAATCCTCATGCCTGTCAATGTAGGCCCTTCTCACACATACCTTGTGTTTGTCAGGTTGTCTGACCAGAACCTCTGTCTGAATACCTACCTCTTGAACTTCTGAAATGTTCAATCCTATCTTTCTGTCAACCTTTATAGGACAAACAATAGTCCCAACTATGACAACATCCTTGTCATTCCTCTCAACTGGTTGCTGTTTGCAAACCTGTTTCTGAACCTGCTGCTGACCTCTGTCAGTCACAACTAAAACTTTCTTCAAACTGTTGTCCTTAATAACTTCTTTCCCTGCAGTGTCCTCAACTACCTTTATGCCTGCTCCTATAGGCATCTGCACAAACTCCTTCTTTCCCACTAAAATGATTTGGGCTGCCCCCTGTGCTCTGATACCACTATGATGCAGAGGCATCCAGATCTTCAGCTACCTCTTCATACTCTTCAACAACATCTTCATCTTCTTCTGATTCACTGTCTTCCACTTCCCTCTTTTTGTTCTTCTCCAGGGCTACAAGCCTAGCTTGAAGTGCTTTAGCAAGCTCCTTCATCTTCCTCATCTCTCTGGCATGTTTTTCCTTCATCTCCTGCAATTCCCTTGCAGTACCATTACCTTTCGGAGGCATTTTGTCAACCTCTCACTCCTCTACCTCTGTCCTTTCGGTGACAGAATCAACTCTACCTCTGCCCTTTCGGTGACAGAATCAACACACAACAGCCCAGACCTTTTGCTGAGCTCTGATACCACTATGATGCAGAGGCATCCACACTAAAACCTTGACATACAGCATGTATGTCCGCAACCCTTCATCATCATCATCATATTTCCCTTAACACTGTCAGCATCATCATATTTTCTCTGCCGACCGATATCCTCCTGCAGACAAACCTTCGACCCTTCGCCTGTCAGCAGCATCATCATATCCGGCTATCGGCAGCATCATCACATTCGGCAAGCGCAAACATCCTCCTGATGTTCACTGTTCATCTTACCGCCAAACGCTTTCTGCAGCATCATGATGTTCAGCATCATGTTCATCAGTAGGATATAAAATATCTGGTTCCCTCCATATATCCTGATGACGACAACTTCATGCACCTTTCTTTCGATGCTTACATCACCCCGATATCCTGATGACGATTATCCTGATGACGATGACGTCACATGCAGTTCCTTCAATATCCTGCTGTCGGCCAAACTTAACATTATCGGCCCACGATGGTTTTATCAACCCGATCTTCTACCTTATGCCGATACGCTCCTCCTCGGCAACACCTGATGATGATCACCCCGAAACGCTTTCACCTTATGCAAACGATTGCATCATGCTCATCTCCATCTACTCGGATGACGCCCGAAGTAACTGCAGGATATACACAGAAATATCCTGATGATACCGTTGCGATGGATTTTCCAACCTTAGCGAATTTTCAATCCACCGAACCTCCTGAGGTGACCCGATCTGCTTCCTGGACAACTTTCCAGACTCTAACAATCAGCACGACCTAGCACATACCCATGCTAGGGTTCTCAACACATCTCGATGACGATCCTGCACACTTGCATGCAAACAAACAGAAAATGCAACCTAAACCCTAACCTATGGTACACAGCCATTCCACCGATTTAACAAATCAACTGGTGGAATGGATCCGCGAATCCATGCAACCACCAGAATAGCAACTCGATTTCACAATGGAGATCAAATAGAAAATGAACACAAACAGGATCTTTATTGATTTCAAAAGATGCAATACAATGCTCAGTCTCTCCCTCTGCCTCACTCTGTCTCTCCTCTTCAATGCAATATATAAAATCAACTAATCCTAAAACAAACTAATTGCCTCATGGAGGCCAGCTGTCAGGTAGGTGCTTCTGCACCAAAGATAGCCTCATATAGTGTCAAAGAATGTATATTCCAAGTTTCATATTGTTTGGACTACTGGAAGAGTGTTTTACAGTTGACAGTTTGGAGATAGTGTTGTTCCTAAAGAAGGTATTCATATTAATGCAATGTTTGGATCCGCATTTCTCCACATTTGAAGATAAGGTCTTGTGGTTCAGAAGTTAAGTTTAGTGTTTTATGGAGGTGCTATTTCCAAAGGTTCAGGTCTCTAAAAAGTTATAAGTGGTGGAGTTTCGATCTATATTCTGTCTGAGAAAGGTAATGTTGAAGGCTTGTTGAAATGTTCTACATTCCTCCAGAAGATAAGAATTGCCTATGTGGTTTGGTGGACATGTTCAAGGATGTGTATTACATGCATCCTTGCAGTTTTAGGTGTTTTGGTACTCCACAAGGTCAATTTCTCAATGACAGTGTGTTATAGTGTGTTCTAGATGGTTGTTTGATCTCAGTGTGCATGTTTTAAGGTATGCAACACAATGTATTTACTATGCGGAGTTAGAGGTGTATCTAAAGGTGAAGTATGAGTCATGAAGACTCATCTAGAAGAATTTCATGAAGATTTTTCATGTTACCAGTACCGCACAAGGTTTTCAAGTGGTGGTGACCGTTATACTTCAATTTTCATGTCTTCCTACCTGTAGACACCTAAAATTTACTTTCTCCATAAACCAATTTCCCGTATCTCTACACCACCAATTATCCCTCATAATAATTAAATAAATTCATTGTATTTGATTAATTTATCCATAATCATCTACCTTTAACCATTTATCCATCCTTTGTAATTAATTAATTCATTTAATTTATCACTATACCTTACAACAGTATCCCTCATTAATTAAATAAATATTCTCAATATTTTTTTAGTTAATTTGTCCATCTCCCTAATCCTTATTAATTGGATAAATCATGTTTATTTAATTATTCTACCCTACTAATCAACATAAATCTAGCCTAGTTGATTAAATAACAATTATTTAATCAGCTACCCTAGCCTACCTATCCCCTAGACCTAAATTAATTAAATAAATCCTTATTTAATTATTTTTAAGCTCTCATTAGCCCACTCACTAATTTTTTCCAGCCATATTAATTAAGTTAAATAGTTAATTAATATGGTCAAACCTTGCTTAACACTCATTCCCACACGCCACGAATAAAAAATTAACTTTATTCCACATAAAGTAATTTTTTATTCTAACTTGTCCTAGTCTCCATAAATGGAACTCTTCCCCATGTGAATTAAAAATTCACATTTGATCCCCTCCAACTAACTTGTCCTAGTCTCCATTAATGGAACTCTTCCCCATGAATGGAACTCTTCCCCACGTGAATTAAAAATTTACTTTTATTCCCATCCTCACACTCTCCCATGGAAATAAATTTTTTATTCATTCATCATCCTTCCCAATGTGAATTTGAAATTCACAAATAATGGGAGCCATCCAATCTCATTGGCTAAATCTTAGCCTTTAATCTTTCTTATCCAACCCTCTTGTGACACTTGTCACAAGATTACAACTCCAATCAAAACCCTAATCCTCAAGCATTCCTGGCCATTGATCTAAACTTTTAATCCTCACCGTCCATCCTTTTATCAAAAATCTATAAATAGAATCCTCACCCAAGCCATTAAGATAACTTCTTCATCCTATCATCACTATGCCAAAATTTCTCTCATCTCCTCTTATCATACCCTCACCATGCCAAAATCATCCCTCATAGCCATATCATCTTATTT
Source organism: Cunninghamia lanceolata (assembly GCA_027924645.1). NCBI lineage: Eukaryota > Viridiplantae > Streptophyta > Pinopsida > Cupressales > Cupressaceae > Cunninghamia > Cunninghamia lanceolata. The sequence continues at coordinate 11,616,675 of BSBN01000237.1, read as the reverse complement.
CAATCTCTAACAAAATTTCTTATCAATCCATAGCCAAATCCCTTCATCTACATTATGTTGAAAGCAAGAGCAATCCACATTCTCTAGTTCAACTTGGGTAAAGCTAGGAACTCTTAGGTGCAAGCTCCTCCACCTTATCAAGGAGAAAAACGATTTCAAGGTATAAATGGTTTATTTTATGCATTTCATTTGTGTTTTCTACCTTTGAAGTTTTCCTCATCTTAATTTGGCACGCTCGGTGGGACCCACAAGGTCCAAACTAATCTTTTGTGTGAGTGTTTTTTGTTGAAAGCCATGTTTTTGAAGGTTTTGGCACTAAAGACTCTTTGTTTGGTGTCATTTCTTCCTGCAGTGGCACCATTTCTGCATCCTATGGGACCTTTTACGACTAGTTTGGCGCTATTTTTCATGCCTATTTTACTAACACTTTGGCTCTAATGTTTGTCTTTTAATGCTTTTTTGGTGTTTTTCAAGGCTTTTAGGCTAAGCTACTCTTAGTTTTCATAGAAAATACACAGAAGCAGGGGGGTATTATGGAAAAATTTGTTTAGGGATATAGCTAATACATTTTCATCTAACCCTAGTTCATTTTGCTTGCTCATAACATCTTTCTCACCTTCTTTCTAGTCTTTTGGGTGTTATTTGACAAGGAGACAAGTACTAACCTTTCTTAAGATGAGATTTTGAGACTAAAATGTGTTTTTGCAAGCCTTTTTGAAGCTTTGCATCATTTTGGCACTATATCTACCCAGTTCGGCACTATCTGATTTGACAAACAAGGTAAACCAAGGTAAAAATGCTCTTTGGCACCATTTCCCATTCTTGTAGTGCTTTTTTATCTTGCAACACCATTTTCTATAACAATCAAAAGTAGTTTTTTATCATTCTGTAGTGCCATTTTTGGTTTCTAGAGCACCATTTCTACATTCTATGGTGCCTTTTCCTTCTGTTTTGGCACCTTTTTTTGTACTAATCTTGGAATTTGTGTAGGTGGTTGACAATGTTCTACAGGTTAATAACATTTGTCCAAGACTAAAAAATTAGACTACTAATATCTTCTGCATGATTTTATTAGCTTAGAAAACACTTTATATTTGGTGCACTAAAATGAACCTTTGCTTGCTTAGCTTAGAAAACATTTGGATTTGGTGCAATAAAATTAACCTTGTTTGCAAACAATCATAGGAACACTTCGTTTTGGGTCCTGAAAAGAATATAGCTTTGTTTGACGTGTCTTGTGTGCTTGCACACTTGTGTTAAACCCAAGGGATATAATCAAAGTATCCTCTCCCCTCGCCTTCAAAAGGAACTTGGGTGAAGAGAAATGGTTCTACTCTCTTTTTCTTTTTCTTAGAGGGGGCCTGCTCTTGAGACACAGCCACAAGGAGAACTCATTGGAGACCCTAAGTAGTACTTTCATTTTGTCCACTATACAAAATAGGATAAGGTGAAAGCCAAGTCTAAATCAGTATTAGCGCTTATCGTTTGGTGCTAGTTTGAAAGGAAGTTGTACCTTGTGTATATGATACTCCTAGTAGGACTAGTTAAAACCTTAAGTGGTTTATTCGATGCTCGTAACGTGCCAATTCCCTGAATGTTCCCCCACTAGAAACCTTTGTTTAGTGGCCAAAATCCTTCTATTTGCTGGCATAGGAGGTTTGACCTCTAAATTCGTCCCACGTTCTTGCAGTTCAAAGTTGAGATAGCAAATTCCTTGAGATCTCATGTCTTTGGGAATTCAAAGTTTGGTGCACCTGAGAAGTGTGTGCCGTGTAAGGGGAGCCAGTGCCACTAAACTTCTAAGTTATCCGCTTTGAATAAATGCATCTTAGATTTATCCGTAGTGGGAATCTAACAAATATTGTCTTTTTCTCGCCTTAGGTTGTACAAGTGCTTGATGAATGTTCAAAATTACCACATTTCACAACAAAACCTTTGGCCATTGTATTCTCTTGTTTGGAGTGTTTGTATGCTTGCCAAGAAACCATCATTGACATTATCCAAAACCTCCTAAGTCATTGAATCGTTGAAACATTTGACATCTCCAAATCCATCATTTGACCTTCAAAATCTAGAAAGTTGAGACCAAAATCCAAAAAATTGCCAAAAATTACCAAAATCTAAATAAGAGTCAAACAATTGTCTCACTTTAGTGCTAAAACCTCTCTGTTTGGCACCTAAAAATTCCCCTATGGCTCCATTTTCTGTGGCACTATAATCCACTATTTTGGTGCCATCTTTATCTATTTTGGTACCATCTGATTTTGTCTTAGCACCATTTCCCTCTATTTCAAATTTCCATCTATTTTAATGCCTTCTTCATCTGTGTCCAAAAATCAAAGTTTCCCACCAAAAACATCATTTTTATAAGCCCATTTTTCAAAAAATTTCCAATCAGGGGCTACACTTCCGAACCCCTGTCAGCAGGGGAGTTGTAATAGCCCCCCACACTGCCCCTCACATTGGGCTAGGTTTTTCCTCCCAACACCACTAAACCACCCCCTCCATTTATCAAAATCCCATCATTTGAGCTTAATCAATCCCCATCTTTGAGCTTAATCCCATATTATCCTCCTAATCACTCATCCCATCATACCTCTTTCATCTCAATCATCCTAATCATCCTTAATCCAATCCATTATCATTATCGTAATCTCACTCCTTTATCCATTTGATCAATTTCACCCAAATCAAATCTAAAATCAAATCCAACATCGATCTTCCATCATTCTTTATCCACTCCAATCAAACATTCAAATCCCTAATCCTTAATCAACAATCATCCTTTGCAAATCAAACTATGGTTAAGGACTTAGTCTCCTTCATTCTCCATTAATATTTCATCCAAAATCCCAATCACAATCATCCATATCATTATCAAAATCCAAATCCATATCAACCTAATCAAAAATCAAGACCTTAGTTGATCACTATCAACCTTTATCCAAATTTTCTTGAGATCATTAGTCTATCTCAAGTAAGTCATCCAATCAAATCAAACCAATCAACTCTATTACTTAAGTGTCACTAGTCTACCTTAAGTATAGAGAATCATCCATCTTTTGAAGAAAAACAAATCACCCTAAGGTCTTGAAATTTGATCCCCAACATCCCAATCATCCATTATCCTCCATCATCTCATATCTCTCCAACAACATGGATCCTTATGTAGCAATGCAACAATTACAAAGACTTAGAAAAATCTATGAGAACATGGATCCTAATGTTAAGGAAAAATGCAAAAATGACATTTGGGATATACCCTTAGCACACCTCATCATGGGAGATTCTCAAACTCCTGTTTTGTCCCCATCCACATCATATCAACCTTCATCTTACCAACCTTCATCCTACATATCCCCCCATCAACCTCATATCAACCTTCAACCTCATATCAACCTTCACCCTCATATCAATCTTCATCCCCTTTTACATCCATGCCATCATACCTATCCAACCAATCAATACCTCCAACTTATCCATCCCTCAACCTTTATCATGCTAACTTTGATCAAGGGAACACCAATCTAGCACACCTCATGGCTAAAGTTCAAAGCTTACATCAACAACCATTTCCCCATGCAAATCCCCATCCTCCAATCACTCCATCACAATATCCCTCCAATCTTATCAACCTTAATCCATCATCCTATGTATCTCCCAATCCATCAATCCCTATCACCCATCTACCATCTAATCCACCATCAAACCTTCCAAATCTTAAGCCAAGAACACCCAAGGAATCCTTGAGGGATTTTCTTTGAAGAAAAGGAGAAGCTAGAGAGTTCTCCAAATCCCCCACAACTCCAACACCACCATCTAATCCAACACCTATCCTTCAACCCATCCAAGAACCATCACTACCTAATCCCATCATCCACCTATCCAATCCCAATCCTAATTCTACACCATCCACCCTTACTATCCATCCTTTATATTTCTCTTCAACCCATACACTCATGAAGGATGCCATCCATTGGCTATTAGCAAGGAATCAAACACCCTCATGCAATCCAACACCCACCAAACCTATTAAACAATCTCCTATCACAATTCAAGAACCATCATCTAGCCATGTTCAAGATCCCATAAGTAAAGCACCTAACACATCCACCCAAGCACCCACCACATCTATCCAAATCACTTCCACTTCCATGCAAACAAATGAGCTATGTCTAGAAAAAAATCCCAAAGCATGTTGAAGCACCAACCCCCTATCCTAATCAAGATCTAACCATCCCATCTAATCCCATCCCTGATCCCCTCCCATCTAGTGATCAACCTATTGATCCCACACCATCTACCAATCCCACCCCAAATCTGTCCCCTTATCCACTTGGAAAAATCACCTTCATCTGCGGTGGCACCCTCATAGGAGGTGAACAACTTCCATCCACCACCTATCCTTATCCAACAAATAATGGAATCACATCTTGTTTCCAAAGCACCAAACATCCCATTGCATGTCGCATGCTCCAACATATGAACTATCAAGGCAAAGGCTTAGGCCTTCACGAACAAGGCATCTTGGAGCCCATCCACACCACATTCCATCCATCTTTGCATGGCCTTGGCTATACATCCCAAGGAAAATAATCTAAACATGTTGGTAACATCCACCCATCTTCCAAAATCCATTCATCCAATCCCAAACATAGTGCACCTCATCGCGCCTCCAAATCATATGTCACCATTCCTCCTCCATCTTCATATCATGAGAAAAAGCATGTGACCATACATCTCCCTCCAGCCAACTTACCTCCACTACTCCCAACCCCTAACATCCCCATCCTCAAATACTCTTATCCTCCCATCCTTCCAACTCCTAAAATTAAATCCTCTTATCCTCCCAACTCCTAATATCCCTATCCTCAAATCCCCTCATCCATTTATCCATAAATCCACTTATAACCCCTCCACCCATAAATCCCCTAAAATCCCAAATCAAGACCAACAAAAGCACACATCATCCAAACATGAAGATTCCACTAAATCCATGGGATTCAAAAGTAATAATTTGAATGCCTCAACTCATAAAGCACAAAAGCCTAAATATGCTAACTGTTGATGCATAAATCTGTGGGTGTAATCCGGCAGCAACATGGGAAACTCTGAGACGTGGGAATGATCCTCAGAGTGACCTCTAGATTTTTAGGAAGCTGGCTCTTCCGTTCTTTTAGTAGGGTTTGAGAAAAAGGTCAGAAAGAAAACCAAGATTGCAGAAAACAAATGCCTAATCTATGGTGATTCGCTAGATTTGAAACTATTATTTGCACAGTGTCTAAACTTTGAAGGATTTAACTGGATTCAAAGAGCAAAATATGCATGATTAAAACTAGTTTGAGAAACACATTAAACAAAGGCAGAGAAATAGAGAAATTAGAGACAAGAACAGAGTAAACTCATAAATGCACAAGACACCGTCTCATATTTGAATGAAAGAATAAATTTACAAAGGCAAAATTGTTGCATAGAATAAACTATTACAATCATCATGAAAAGACACTACAAAGGCAAGAAGAAACTCTATATGCTGCTCCAACTCTCTGATTTGATAAACTTGTAGAACTCTGAACATATCTGAAGAAGAACTCTACCAATCTGTCTCAAATTTGCCCATTTATAGCCTGAAAAACTCAACAAATTCTCAACGACCTCTGAAAATCCACAACTGAATCCACAAAATCTGGCACCAAATCTGGCACAAATCTGACTGCAACTGAAGTGGCCACCGAAAACTTTAACTGAACAGTTGTTTCTATTTTTCCTCCATGGCTGAAAAAAATATCTTTGTGCGAGAAAGAAAACTCCCACCGCTATTTTCCTGTAGCTTGCCATAAAAATAAAAATGGCTGCTCACATTTAGGGTTTCACTTTTTAACTCCCGTGAGTTAAAAGTTTTTATTTCATAAAACATTATTTTACAAGCAGGGAACCACCATTTAAAATGAGGCTTTATAAAATGTTCCTTTTAAAACCTACCTCTTCCATAACATTAGAATATGAGAAACTTATATTTAATAAGTTTTACTTATTAAAAGGGAGGGCCACATAATTGTTTCATTAATAAAAGACTTTCTTATAAAACCCCGTAACATTTGCATTAGTGAAATAAAATGAAACAACTAATTCTTCCTGTGCGCGAACTCCACGACGTGGCTCCTTCCGCATCAATTTGAGTTCCTTTTTCATTGTTGCGAGTGTTTACAAATTTCACTTTCTGCTGCCTTTATTTTACTATTCCTTGGAAAATAACTTTATGTGACTTTTAAAAGTGTCTATTAAAATGAAACCAAGCTTTATTTCCTCTCCTGTGCACGGACTGCTCCACATGGTTCCTTTCGCATCAATTTGAGTTCCTTTTTCATTGCCGTGGGTGTTTACAAATGTCACTTTCCGCTTCCTTTATTTTACTATTCCTTGGAAAATAACTTTATGTGACTTTTAAAAGTGTCTATTAAAATGAAACCAAGCTTTATTTCCTCTCCTGTGCATGGACTGCTCCACATGGTGGCTTCTGCATCAATTTTAGCTGCAACAACTTTTGCCTTTGTCTGACACTTGTCTCTATCCACTACCTTTTGAGTTTCTATAATGAAAAAATAAAGTGGCTCATTTAATTTGGGGCTTTTACTATTTAATTCCTGTGACTTCATTCCATGAGTGACCACATCTTATTATAAGAGACTCTTTCATTCATATTTAACCCGTAACATTTGATGTATTTAATTAAATGAAATGAACATTTGTTTCCTGTACACGGATTCCTCCACGTGGTGGTTTCTGCTTCATTTTTAGCTGCTTTTAAAGTTGTTCGGGTGCTTACAAATGGAAACCTCCGCATAACTTGCATTTTGCTTTCTTGCTATGAACCATTGATTCAACTATTACATCAATGGTTACTGTGTATTCTGAACGTGTAACCCTATTTTCGCCTGTGAGAGTTTCATTTGATAGTGTCTTTGCTGTGACTTGTAAAATTTACCTTTGATAGTATCCATCTTCATTACTATTGGTTGCTGCTTCATTTTTAAACTATCTTTGGTTATTGGAGCCTGAGCTATTAGGTGAGCGTCCATTAAAACTATGCCTTCATTTTCTTTGTGCCATGTCTCTTATGGCTGGCTGCCTTGATTTTCAATAGTGGCAACGCGCTTCATAGCATTGTGTCTCTTGTTGTGAATGTTATGTGCTATTTTATATGGCCAGTCCCTTATGAGAATTCACCATTCTTCAAAATATTAGGACTAAGTGTAATCCAGACCTTCTGTGAAAGCCACTCCTATGATTTAGCCAATCCTTGCATTACAATTAGAGTGCCCTTATACTCATGGAGATGCCACGCCATTCAAGTAACTGTGACTTTTATTTGACAGTTGCATCTCATTCTGGCAATGATTTCATAGTGTAAACTGGTAGTTGAGTCTTTATAGCAGCATCTTACTAAAATGCACTTGAATGGTGGCTCTTACTATATGAAACCCAAGCCTCTACTCTTGTCATTTTGGACTGCACCAACTTCATTAAACTATGCCTCTTGATAGCTGTAACTCACACCATACCTACATTGTGAGAGGCCGCGCAATCATTTTACTTCCACTGGAGTTTATAGGAAATATCCTCCTTAATAATCTCACCATCATTTGTGAATGGTGTCTCTGCCAGAGTCCTTGAGTTATAGGCTGTAGTCTTTTACCTATGCCAATTACTACCATGCGAGATTCATTTGAATGGAATAACCTTTAATAAGGTTGTGGCATATCATTTTGCTCTTTCCTCATAGCAACTTCCCTATCAATCAATTTGATCCTAAAAATTTTGAAATGGTGCAGAAATACAATCACCAGTTCTTGGCGACTTGCAGGGGAAATGAGCCCGCTCACTTAAACTCTAGAAACTCAGGTTTTGTAGATAGATGCCTTATCATTGGGCAATAGAGTCACATTACATGAAACATTTATAACTAAATAGATCTGAAACTGAAGATGCATGAAGGTGAATTGAAACACCGCTGACTCAGGATACATCCACAAATGAAACTGACACTGAGCACTACAACTGAGTTTTGAACCACCATTCTGCCTTGCAACTGAGACTTATTGAAAACAAAACTAACTGAAACTGAAACTAATGCTGATGCTGTAGCTTATTCTAAACATTGACACCAAATTACTAACAACTAAAACATACACAAACATATCCATTCACCAGAACATCAAAATAGCTACCAGATTTAATTATCCTTCTCCAATGAATCCTCATCAAACTAAAAATGAACCAGACAAACTGTATGAAGAAATACAACAATATTTTGTACCTTTTTACTTCTCTGTACTCAGGAGATTCTCTTTTTGCTACAAAATACCAGTCAGGCTTATCAGCATGTTGTTTCTATTTTAGTGGAGGGTGGGGAGGGAAAACAAAACACTGAAGTTCTTTCCTCTATTTGTAGCTGAGAGATTCTGCCAACTGAACTATATCAATGACCTTTCTTACAGGCTCTTCCACAGGTTCATAACTCAAGATGACATCAAAATGAGGCGTACAGGTAACAACACTGCCCATAATAGTCTTGAATCGGATAGGAATTTCATTATGTAAGAAAAATGGCGTATAATGGGGCTGAGAATGTGACAACCCTGTATGTGATTCTTTATGCAACTCTACATTATTCCATCTATCTCTTGATATCACCTTATCATGGATCTTTCCTTGCTTTGGTGGTTCTTCATCAAAAAGAAGACAATAACCATCTTCAAGAATTGAAAACAAATCAGCTCTAGCATCATCCTTTGTTTCAACATTTTTTCCATGATCACCTTCAAGCCTTACAAAAGAACCTTGTACTTTCTCAATTGAAAGATCTTTCTCATTTAGTAGCTGATAGCCTTGTTGCAAAAGTGAGAACAAATCCTCATCATGCCCCAAATGTTGCTCATGCATCGCTGTGTCTTCTCCCTGCAGGTGTGAAACTTCATGACTAAAATAAAGACATTCATTCTTTGTAGACTTTGATATAATATCAGTGGCAACCTTTTCCTCAAAATGAGATATAGATGCAGTGTCATTCTAGACCCAGTACTTTTTAGCTTCAAAGCCCTTCTTAGAGTACTTTTCAACTTCTAGAAATGTCACCTCATAAGCATCTTCTGAATCTAATTTAAGATTTGACAGTAACTCTAGATCTCCCTTTGCCACATATGCTTGATGCTGGTAACCAGAAGGACACACAAGAGCCATTTTCTTGCTTGTAATTTGATTCTTGATACTTGATTTTTCTTGAATGTCAAAATGATAGAGAACCTGGTCAATGGCTTCTATAGGTTGATTTACAGCTATGGAAGCTTGTAGAGGATAATTTTCAAGACAATTGGGCATTCTCTTGGAATGAGGAAGGATTTTTTCTGTAATAAGATCACATTGATATGGCGATTCATAAAGAGTTAGAGGCATGACATATGGATCAACAGGGTACATAACTTAACCTTTTAACTCATTGATCTCATGGGAGAGGGTTTTAATTAGTTCTTTCACAACACTCATCTCCTCATGATTTGTCAAATTAGCCGGGAGGGTGGGTGGACTAAAATTCGTATGCATCTGGTTATAAGAAAGAACCTGAGATAGGCTATTTGCATGAGGCATCAGCTTTTCTAAGGGCAGGGGAGGCAGTTTACCAGACAATATGAGATTACTTTCAACCTTACTGGCAAGATCATACGACTGTGGCAGAGTTTCACCTCCCAAAGATTGTATCATGACATAGATCTCAGTGTCTAAATCCTTTAAATAGTACAGGAAAGCAAAGATTGGAGATGGCCTGATATCAACAAAGAATTTCTTCCATACCTTATCAAATCTTGAATTGAAATCATGTATGAGCTCCATTGGATGCCTCTTGATTGTAATAAGGTTCTGGATGAGAGTGCTGACATCTGTCCTATCTCTGAATTGATTGTAGATGAGCCCACCAAGATGATCCCATCCAGTGATAGAGCCAGGCTGCAAGCTTCTGTACCATTCTTTTGCTTTGCCTTTGAGGGAAGATGCAAGCAACAGAAGAGCATGATGCATAGTTGTGACATTGTGAACAGTGCATAGATTTGCAACATCTTGAATGTGATTTTTAGGTCAAATTGATCCATCTCCTAGAAAGTAAGGTAATGCCTTCCAAAATGTATCAGGAACTTGACCCTGTTGCTGAAGAACAAGGGGACTTGAATCCCAGGCTACAAAGGGTAGATGTCTTTGAATATTTAGGTGCACATATATACCAGGGGCTGCCATGGTCTGCAGGGGCAAAGATTCAAGAAAGATTCACCAATAGAGTCACCAATAGAGTCGCCAGATGGAAGATTCATGCTCCTATGAGCAGATATTTCTGTGATTTTCCATCAAAACCACAAAATACAGGGCAAAGATTCTTAGAAAACTAAGACTCAAGTCTTTGAATTGGGTCCCACCGGGCGTGCCAAAAATTGTTGATGCATAAATCTGTGGGTGTAATCCAGCAGCAACATGGGAAAGTTTGAGACGTGGGAATGCTCCTAAGAGTGACCTCCAGATTTTTAGGAAGCTAGCTCTTCCGTTCTTTTAGTAGGGTTTAAGAAAAAGGTCAGAAAGAAAACCAAGATTGCAGGAAACAAATGCCTAATCTATGGCGATCCACCGGATTTGAAACTATTATTTGCACAGTGTCTAAACGTTGAAGGATTTAACTGGATTCAAAGAGCAAAATATGCATGATTAAAACTAGTTTGAGAAACACATTAAACAAAGGTAGAGAAACAGAGAAATTAGAGACAAGAATAGAGTAAACTCATAAATGCACAGGACACCATTTCATATTTGAATGAAAGAATAAATTTACAAAGGCACAATTGTTGCACAAAATAAACTATTACAATCATCATGAAAAGACACTGCAAAGGCAAGAAGAAACTTTGTATGCTGCTCCAACTCTCTGATCTGATAAACTTGTAGAACTCTGAACATATCTAAAGAAGAACTCTACCAATGTGTCTCAAATCTGCCCATTTATAGCCTGAAAAACTCAACAAATTCTCAATGGCCTATGAAAATCCACAACTAAATTGACAAAATCTGGCACAAATCTGACTGCAACTGAAGTGGCCACCAAAAAACTTAACTGAATAGCTGTTTCTATTTTTCCTCCATGGCTGAAAAAAATATCTCTGTGCGAGAAAGAAAACTCCCACTGCTATTTTCTTGTAGCTTGCCATAAAAATAAAAATGGCTGCTCACATTTAGGGTTTCACTTTTTAACTCCCGTGAGTTAAAAGTTTTTATTTCATAAAACATTATTTTACAAGCAGGGACCCACCATTTAAAATGAGGCTTTATAAAATATTCCTTTTAAAACCTACCTCTCCCATAACATTAGAATATGAGAAACTTATATTTAATAAGTTTTACTTATTAAAAGGGAGGGCCACATATTTGTTTCATTAATAAAAGACTTTCTTATAAAACCCCGTAACATCTGCATTAGTGAAATAAAATGAAACAACTAATTCTTCCTGTGTGCGGACTCCATGACGTGGCTCCTTCCACATCAATTCGAGTTCATTTTTCATTGCTGCGGGTGTTTACAAATGTCACTTTCCGCTGCCTTTATTTTACTATTCCTTGGAAAATAACTTTATGTGACTTTTAAAAGTGTCTATTAAAATGAAACCAAGTTTTATTTCCTCTCCTGTGCGTGGACTACTCCACATGGCTCCTTCTGCATCAATTTGAGTTCCTTTTTCATTGCCGCAGGTGTTTACAAATGTCACTTTCCGCTGCCTTTATTGTACTATTCCTTGGAAAATAACTTTATGTGACTTTTAAAAGTGTCTATTAAAATGAAACCAAGCTTTATTTCCTCTCCTGTGCGCGGACTACTCCACATGGTGGCTTCCGCATCAATTTCAGCTGCGACAACTTTTGCCTTTGTCTGACACTTGTCTCTATCCACTGCCTTTTGAGTTTCTATAATGAAAAAATAAAGTGGCTCATTTAATTTGGGGCTTTCACTATTTAATTCTCGTGACTTCATTCCATGAGGGATCCACATCTTATTATAAGGGACTCTTTCATTCATATTTAACCCATAACATTTGATGTATTTAATTAAATGAAATGAACATTTGTTTCCTGTATGCAGATTCCTCCACGTGGTGGCTTCCGCTTCATTTTTAGCTGCTTTTAAAGTTGTTCGGGTGCTTACAAATGGCAGCGTCTGCATAACTTGCATTTTTCTTTCTTGCTGTGAACCATTGATTCAACTATTACATCAATGGTTACTGTGTATTCTGAATGTGTAACCCTATTTCCACTTGTGAGAGTTTCATTTGATAGTGTCTTTGTTGTGACTTGTAAAATTTACCTTTGATAGTAGCCATCTTCATTCCTATCAGCTGCCACTTCATTTTTAAACTGTCTCTGGTTATTGCAGCCTGAGCTATTAGGTGAGCGTCCATTGAAACTGTGCCTTCATTTTCTTTGTGCCATGTCTCTTATGGATGGCCGCCTTGATTTTCAACAATGGCAGTGCTCTTCATTGCATTGTGTCTCTTGCTGTGAATGTTATGTGCTATTTTATATGGCCAGTCCCTTATGAGAATTCACCATTCTTCAAAATATTAGGACTCAGTGTAATCCAGACCTTCTATTAAATCCGCTCCTATGATTTAGCCAAGCCTTGCATTACAATTAGAGTGCCCTTATACTCATGGAGATGCCACGCCATTCAAGTAACTGTGACTTTTATTTGATGGTTGCACCTCATTCTGGCAATGATTTCATAGTGTAAACTAGTAGTTGAGTCTTTATAGCAGCATCTTACTAAAATGCACTTGAATGGTGGCTCCTACTATATGAAACCCAAGCCTCTACTCTTGTCATTTTGGACTGCACTAACTTCATTAAACTACGCCTCTTGATAGCTGTAACTCACACCATACCTACAATGTGAGAGGCCGCATAATCATCTTAGTTCCATTGGAGTTTACAAGAAATGTCCTCCTTAATAATCTCACCATCATTTGTGAATGGTGTCTCTGCCAGAGTCCTTGAGTTATAGGCTGTAGTCTTTTACCTATGCCAATTAATACCATGCAAAATTCATTTGAATGGAATGACCTTTAATAAGGCTGTGGCATATCATTTTGCTCTTTCCTCATAGCAACTTCCCTATCAATCAATTTGATCCTAAAATTTTTGAAATGGTGTAGAAATACAATCACCACTAACCATTCCAAGAAAAATAAAAAATCCAAAAGTCTATCAAAGCCCACACCATCAAAAGAAAAAGCAAAAACAAAAATGGTGTGGGTCCCTAAATAAAAAGCACCAAACTCTAATGAGGTATTCACATCCCAATCTACCCCAAAATCCCAAACATCCCACTCCCCATCTAAAAATCCCATTATTCCTAAGTCCATTTGGGTACCTAAAACCCTAAATTGGCCATTCAAAAATCCTATATCTCAATCCCCATTACTACCCACCCCCATCCAAAATATAAGCTTTAAAATACATAACGTAGTGTGCAACCATTGGTGTTGGTTCCCCTCCACCACATAACATTCCTACATACTTCCATCTCTCCATATTTCATCTATTATCCTACATATCTCCCCCATCACATCCCTATGGTCCATGCTTTTGCATAAACCTTACATAATCCACATAATCCACATCATAATCCACATAATCCACTATCCACCATCTATTCCATCTTCTCCTATCTACCAACATCCATGCAATCATCATCCATAATGCTATCCAACATGGGACCATCTTCTCCTTGCTATGGAAACAGACACTAGAGTCCCCATTCCATCAAAAAAGCAAAAAAAAAGCAAAAAATCAAGAAAATAGTAAAGAAAAATCTGTCCAAAGGTGAAAACCACTCCTTGTGGTGCCTTGGGCAAGTGCCATGATGAAAACCCCTTGTGGGTGTCATGCGTAATCCCTTTCCCATCCATTTGTATCCCTATACTTGGGGGCAAAATCATACCTTTCCTCCACATCCTTTACATATCTTATCCACCATTTATCCTTATCCTATCATATTCATATCCACCATCCCCCTATTTATCCTATCATTTCCCATCCATTCTATCTACTATATCTTCCTCCTTAGATCTTGGTAAAAACAAGGGGTGAAATATTGACAACATGCTTTGGACACCTCTCGGCATACTCCCTTCTCAAGCATATCCTCCATCCATCTACTACAAAGTCCATTCATCCTTTCCAAGCATTTACCCATCATACAAAATCCTAAGCATCATACCTAGAGTGGGGCATATGATTTCTTGCAACTTAGACTTTGGAGAAAATCTTAAAACCCCCATCCTTCTATCCTTCATTGCTATTCTATCCCTTATCTCTATCTTCCAGTCCATTAATCATGAATCGCCTACCCATCCTCTTTCATCGCCAATCCCCCTATCCAACCCCATCACCTTCACCTCTAGACTTGGTGTTCCCTTGTCATTGGTATCTAGCACTTAGGCTATCCAAACCCAATCCAATGCAACCATCCCACAATAAAACCATACCCCGTCGAAAACCTTCAAAATTAAAAATCGAAAAAAAAAAAATCCCCAAAAATCCAAAAACAATACAAAATCCAAAAACACCAAAAAAAAAAATTACAAACATCCCAAAAATAATCCCACAACATCATCACAATCACCCAAATCATCTAACATATCATCCTCCAACATCATCACATCTATCCTCAATCATCCCACATCATCATCACAAATCATAACTAAATATTATCACCACTCACATCTTAATGTGCCTTGATCCCATGGATACAGGGTATGTAGGTAGTCTAGAATACGAAGGAAGTTTCCAGTACTCAGGTACATAAGATGCACCTATCCAACCTGCTTGGATGGTCCCTATCCCTTGAGCTTACACTAGACCCAAGTGCCATATCCCAAGCATTGCATCATCTATCAAAGCATCATCCCTCAACAAAAATCATCAACTATGAAATCCGCAGCAACTGTAACTTGTAACCATCATATCTTGCGCACATCCAACAACATCAACCATCAATATCATCTAGCGGTTCCTGCCTTGACGAATATATCATTCCTACAATAGGTAGAATACATCAATCATCATCCATCTTGCCAAGAGATACAATGGATGTTTGTGTCATTTTGTTGGTCTTTTGGTTATTGATTTTTATCTCTTGTCCTATTCGAAGATCACATCAAAACTACGTTGATCTCACTATATCATGGTATGTGGTGAAAACATCTAGAATGGAGCATAGTCATATCAGCAAGTGCAAATGTAGGATACGTCGAGCTCACCAAAATTTTTAGGGTGGAAAGAGAGAGACCTAATCACTACTCAACTAGGTAGGTCAATCCTTCCAATTAAACATTGGGGGCACAAATCGAGCTTGGCTACAGTCTTGAAGGAGATCCAAGCTATAGGGAGTTATGCCCCTTTGTTATTTTTGATGAAATGGTTGAGGTTAGGAGGCTTGATCTAGGGTTTTAATGATGAAATATGCCAAAATAGAAGTTACAGGTCTAACAGAGTAGAAAACCTAGAAAGGAGAACTTGCAAGGAGCAGAGTAGAGTTGTGAGAGATCCCTGCCGGAAGCAGAGGCCAAATCTAGAGGACTAGGATGCTTTGGCACCTAGGTCTTAGGGTTTCGATGCAGACAAAATCTATGTGACTATGTATGTTGTTTTTGTCTCTCAGTCATTTGTTAGATGCCTGGAACTTTCGATGCGACTTGCGCACATGAAAGAGGGAATTTTATTTGTGTTGTATAGATGCTTTCCTCAGTTAAACCTTGTGTAACTATTCTCATTTCCACAACAACAAAGATAAGTGTGATAGGGAGTGTGTGCCCTAGGTAGGCAGAGGCAAAACATGTAATAAATAGTGCTGTAATCAAATCAAATTATGATAAATGTTACCATGAGCATGAAACCCTAGGTGGATGTAACATGGATCATCCACAAGGTGTTGATGAAGGAGGAAATCTTCCTTGAATGTCTGTAACAAGGGTTAATGCCTACAACAGTGACCTGTAGAAATGGAGATCTTGTAGAGAGAGCAATATCATAGAAAATCCTTAGCATTAACTTCTTAGAAGAATCATTAGGAGAATCCATTAGGAGGGTTATGAGTGTTTAATACTTTTATATATATGATTCCTAATTACTTTTAGAGGGCCCAATTTAATTTAGGCCAACACGGTGCATCTCATAAG
Source organism: Cunninghamia lanceolata (assembly GCA_027924645.1). Lineage (NCBI taxonomy): Eukaryota > Viridiplantae > Streptophyta > Pinopsida > Cupressales > Cupressaceae > Cunninghamia > Cunninghamia lanceolata. The sequence goes on along the minus strand of BSBN01000237.1, from coordinate 11,600,410 downwards.
TCATAAGGCCAACATTAAAGTGTAAGTTATCAGGGCCAAATTGCTAGGACTCTAGTGCCTGGATGCCGTAGTCCTTGTAATTTGGACCACCCAAATGCCATGTGACAGAGGATTATACCTTGTTTATTATAGAAGTGCTAGAAATTGCATGATGTAAATAGAGATGATCATGTAAGCCACAACGGGTGCTAAACCTAGTGAAATTATTGTATACGCCTAAAAATGACATGATTCATCCTAAATAAATATTCTAAATATTTATTCCATTCTTCTATCAATTAAATAAATATTCTAAATTTATTTAATCGATTCACTATCCTACAATTAAATAAAATTATTTCATTTAATTAAAATCCCTAAATTCTTCCAAGGTCTCAAATCCTAAATCCACCTCACAAAATCCACTTCATCAATCCACCTCATCAATCCACCTCATCTTTCCACCTCATCTCTTCCACCTCACCATGTTGCACATATAATTAAGTATTCTTAATATTTAATTAGCTAATATCTACTATTATCCAAAATTAAATTCTTAATTCAATTGTCCTCCACCATTGAATTACAAATTCAATTATTCTCCACTCAATGAATCTTTAATTCAATTGACCTCCACTATTGAATTACAAATTCAATTGTCCCCCACTCATTGAATTGAAAATTCAATTGTCCTCCACCATTGAATTACAAATTCAATTATTCTCCACTCATTGAATTACAAATTCAATTATTCTCCACTATTGAATTGAAAATTCAATTTGTCCTCCACCAAGTTGGATTAAGAATTCAACTGTCATAACTCACTATCCTCCACTCTAAATTTTTAATTCATCTATTATGAATTAAAGATTCACAAAAAATGAGAGCCATTGATCTCATCAGTTGATCCTCACCCTCCATTCTATTTTCAGAAAATCTATAAATAGAACCCTCTTCTAAGCAATTAGAGAGAATTCTTTTGGCATCCTTACTATGCCCAAATTCCTCTAGGGAATCCTCTTCTTCATACCATCGTAATGCAGGAATCATTCTAGCCATTTCTACTTGTCATCTTGAGAAATCGAAGCAAGGAAGCAAGCTCCCTGAGGGCCCATCTTCATCATTCGAGATCAAGGAAGAATAGGCGAACAACAGAAGCTTTGAAATAGGGAAGGTTTGCATTGTTATTCATTTGCTTCATTTCCTTCTATCTTTCTTGTTTTCATTATTCTGTTGATGTTTGGGTTTAATATTATCTTAATTGATCAATCTGATTTTTCTATTCACATTTTGGCACCCACCGTGATCTAATCCACTTGGTTTGTGAGGTTTTGTCTTAAGAGTTTTATTGTAGGATACAGGTGTTTTACAGAGCACATTTGGGCATCAACTTTCACAAACGGCCTCCTACGCGCAAATCGAGCCCACCGTTGGGTCTAGAAGGCCTCAGAGGTAAGAAATCACCTATAACTTCTCTAGTTTGGTTACTTGAAATTTTTAAATTTTTTTTTTAACTTTTCCAACCAAAAAAAATAGAAAATTTTTAAAAAACACACAAAAAAAAATAGCCAGCAGTTTCTTTATTTATTTTAGATTTTCTATTTTTTTTAATAGAAAATCAAAACCAAAAAAAAAAAAAACAAACAAACCTAAACCTACCCCATCCCCCACACCCCACCCGTGCGCCGCCCGACCCCCACCCCTTATCCCTCCCCCCAACCCCATCCTCTGACCCCCCCCAGTGCCCATCTCCCACGGCACTCCCCACGCCCCCTGCATTTGCTCCCCCTTCGGCCCTCCCTGCCCACGCAGATCCCTCGACCCCCGGCCCCCGCGCGGCTTCCCCTCCCTCCCCCCCGCACAGCCTCCCCCAGACCCCATTCCCACCGCCACCCCCTGGCCCCCGCGCTGTCTTCCCTCCCTACCCCCGCGCCCCTTCCAAAACCCGACACCCCTGCGCCGCCACCTCCGCTCCTTCCTCCCGCAGCCACCAGTGCCACGCACCCCCGAACGCCGCCCACCCCCGTCCGCCGCCCATCCACAGCAACCTCGACCCCTGCGCGTTGCCCCGCAGCTCCTCCGCGCCATCCCCACCTCCGCTGCCCCCTGCACTCCGCTCAGCCCAACCACTGCCGCCACCCAACCACCCTGCCACCACCATCCTGCATACACCACAACACAACCACTTTTAAAAAACAAACAATTTTTTAAAAAGGAAAACTAAAAATAAAAATAAATAAATAAAAAACCAATATGTATTTCTTTTTTCAAAGGCACTCAGCCCCTGGTCACATGGAGGACCAGGGGTCTGTTTAAAACTCCCAACTTTAATAGCTAGCCACTAGGGGCTTAACTATCACATGTGACCAAGATTTCCAAAACAGTTATCCTCTAACATTAATTGTCAGGGCCTCTTATGCTTTCTACATGCCGAAATAGGCCGATTTTTTCAAATCTTCACAACTTTTGCATACGGTAATGAAATCGCACAAAATTGGTGGCATCAGAAAGAGGATTCAGAGTACTTCGCAATGGTAAGGCAATTTTCTGGTGATGGTACTTTTTTCCAACCTTTTTTTGTAGTCAAAGTCAAACCTACTGGCAATCTTCAAACGCACATAACTGGAGCAAATTTGATCATTTTTCAGTGAATTTTTTTTCAAATGGCATAAAATTTTGTGTAGAATCTGATTATGCACTTCATTGTCCTAGATCAGTTCATTTTTCATCTAATTTTTTTTAGATTCTTGATTTTTACATAACAATCATCTTGGCTAGTCTTTTTGCTCCGTTTTTGTTCTAGTGATTTGTAGGTGATCATTCGGGGCTAGAACAACATCAAGATCAGAAAATATGACAATTTAGATAGCGAAAACAATCCAGGTGCACTCATTCTAATCTTTCATCTTCAATCTTGTTTTCATCACACACTTCGATTTGGGCTCTAAAACGAACATTGATTGATCACACATATCAAATTGGGCATAAAATCAACAAGTGTTTTCATCACACATCTTGATTTGGGCTTTAAAAAGAACTTGTGCTTGAAGTGCCTTCCTCACATTTCAATTCTTAAGGGTTAATTTACAAGTGTGAGTGTGAATCAAGTGTGCGTGTGTATGCTCTCTCCTCACACCGCAAGGTGACCTTGGAGATCAAAAACACCTCACTTGATTTGCTTTTGTTTACCCTTTCCTAGGAGGCCTGCTAGGGGATTTTATCACCCCTAGGGATGACCTCATCCGACGTTGAATCGAAAGACACCCTCATTGAAATTGGAATCTAATCACTCTTGGCTAAGCCCCAAAGAACTTTCTACATTGGGAAGTGAAGGTGAAGGGTGGTTTAACCCCCTTCTCCTAGCTGTGTGACAAGATTTCACTTTCAAATCCTAGTCAACCTCATGTAAACATTGCCCACAAACCTAATTGGCCATACCCTCCATCAAACTAGACATTAGGGCATGTTGATGTGTCTTCCACGTGTGCTTGTTTACTAATTAACATATTCTTCAAATTCAACATTCAAAGTTGCTTATGTGTCTTGCGTGAGTGAATCATGTTTGTACATGTGTGATCATTGCTAAACCAATCAAAAAGCTAGAATTGGCACACTTGTCTCGACTTGTGACACATCTGCACTCTGTTCTAGCACATTTACTGTTGCGCATTCCAAACTAGTAAGCTTTTCCAGTCTTGTGTCAGTTTTTGTGGAGATGACAACTGAATTAGAAGAGCTTTCTCAAGAACTCAAATACCTAAAATTGCAATTAACCTTAGACACCTCACCCCAAGGTCGCATAGCAATTGCTCAAGAACTCCAAGTCATACAACAAGAAATGGCAATCTTACAAGCTGAACGTGTTAGTACTAGCTACGCCTCACCCCAAACTCATACATCTATTTTCCGTTGTAATGATGCTCATGACAAGGCAAGCACCACCTCAAGTTGGAAATCATATACCACTCTGTCTACCAGTCCTCCTTCACTATCTTCTAAGATGCATATTCCAAAACGTACCAGTCCTATGCCAACACCACCGTCTAGTTCCTCAAACTTTAAATGGAACACCAAAAAAGAATTAGATGAGTGGTGGGAAAAATGTCTTCCAAATTTATACAACTAGAGAAAAGATAGGGAGAAAGAAAAATTCCCTCATTCACCTATCCATACACCTACCAATGATGTGATCCTAGGGCTACTAGCAGAGAGTCAACCATGTCCTCAAAATCTGGTCCTTGACCTTACAAAAGATGCTTCTAATAATATGTCAAATCCTACAACCCCTTCGTGTCATCTGCAACCCCTTGAACTTCTCAAAGAGCCTTCTACCATGCACCTAAGTCAAGGTCCATCACACCCTCATGTTGTTGACCAAGAGCCTATCCAAGAGCCTTCCACTTCCATTCAAGCAACCCAAGAGATATGTCAAGACCACACCTTAAAACAAGTGGAAACATCCAACCCTAGTCTAAGTCAAGCTCAAATCCCTTTCATGCAACCTATCCACCACCTATGTCTTTTCTATGATCAAGATATCACCGTTGATGAAGAACCTATACAAGAGAATATTAATCCCATCACATTAAATCCTATCTATGATCAAGATCCCATCTATGATGACACACCTATCTACGATCAAGCAGACCATGATGATCCTCTTAGCCCACTCTATGTGTTCCATGGTCCTGAGCCTATCACCCCATCTAGTCCTACCCAAAATCCAACAACTTCCACTTCCCTTGATGAGACACTTGCCTCCCAAGCAAGCATAGAAGATCAAACCAAAAATACTCCACCATCCATTATCGACCATGCTGCAAATCCTGCACCATATCTCCTTGGTCTTACTACCTTCATGCATGAATGTTCTTTCTTAGAACACCAACAACCACTATCCACTATCTCGCCTTCCTCATCTAATAAGGAACTTGGGTCTAGTGCACCTATACATAATCCTGCTGTCCACTGCATACTCTAGAATATGAACTATCAAGGTAAAGGCTTAGGCCTTCATGAACAAGGTATTTTGGAGCCCGTCCATGTCAATGTTCCTCCACCTTCATACGGCCATGGATACATACCCCAAGGTGCACAAACTCAAGATGTTGGTACTTCCTCCACTCCTCCTAAGTCTACCACTTTCCATCGCAAACCCTATCATATCCCCAAAACATATGTCGCCATTCCACCTCCATCATCCTATAATTGTCAAAAGTATGTGACCATACACCTTCCACCATCCAATCTACCTCTGCTACTTCCAACTCCTAATATCCCACCATCCAATCTACCTCCGCTACTTCCAACTCCTAATATCCCACCATCCAATCTACCTCTGCTACTTCCAACTCCTAACACCCCTCCGTGCTTTTTACTACCACTTCTTCCAACACCTTATCCATCCATCTATAAATCTTCTCAATATCCCAATCATGGCCAACAAATGCACATGGTGTCTAAACAAAGATCTTTCACCAACCTCACTTCTACCATCCCACGAGGATTCAATTACAAAGATGTGGATGTCTCTACCTATAAAGTCAAAAATCCTAAGAGTCCTTATGACCTAGGATATAAAAGACAAGAATCAAAGCATTATCCATATCAAAAGCTGCATACACCCATACACCTCAATGCCGAATTGAAAAAGGTGTGGGTCCCCAAGCAACAAAGGATTAATCCAAAAGCTGCACAAAAGCTGCATACACCCAAACCCATACCTTCATAGGTACTATCTAAAAACAAAATGGTTTGGGTACCTAAGCAAAAAGCCCTCAAGTTACATGAGGCATCTACCTCTCAAGAATCTCAACCATCTACTTTCTCCCATTCCATCCAAAAGTCTCAAATTCTTCCATCCCATGAGACAAGCAAAAATCAGCAAAATACTTAGTCTATGTGGATCCCTACATGCCTAAGTCATTCATTCACAAGCAAAAGTCTTTGTTGCTTCCTACATTACTTTCCCATCACCAGCTTTAATGTTTATCATGGTATGTGCAACCGTTGGTCATGATTCCCTTCCATTCCACAACACTTCAGTATAACTACATCTCCCCATCTTACATCCATTATCCTTCACATCTTCCTCATCCTATGCCTATGGTCCATGCTTTTGCATAAGCCTTCCTTCCATACTCTGCATCATAATCCACTATCTACCTATGCCATGTCACTTTCATATGATCCCCTACCAGCATCTGTGAGAGCACTGGACATGGTCCATTCGATAATCTCTATCTAGCGGGACTATCCCCTTTCAAGGAGCTATATGCTAGTGTCTTTCCATATCCACCTTCTCCTATCTAAATATTCAAAAGAAAAAAGAAAAAAGTAAAGAAAAATCCCTTCATCCAATGGTGAAAACCAGGCAAACAGGCACCTTGGATAAGTACCATGATGAAAACCTGGCAAACAGGCATCATGCGTAAGTTGATCTTCTATGTCACCTACACTTGGGGGCACCTTGTCTCATCAGCCTATCACTCTTCTCCTATCAGTTTCCTTCCATACCATTTCCTCTCCTACCATACCTATACTGTCCAGTCCATCCATCCTAAATCTTCCTTTCCTCTATTTCTTTGGTCTTGATAAAGATTGGGGGGCACAATATTGACAAATGTTCTAGATGGCTCTTGACATACCTTATCCCTCCAAAGCATGCATAATCCTTCATTATCCTCTCATCCTCCTATCGTCATTAGCATTGCCATGAAAAATCCTAAGTATTCTACCTACAACGTGGCACGTTATTCTTATGCGACGTAGTCTTGGGAGATCACATCCTTGGTTCCTTCTACCTCTGTATCTACTATCACCCATACAGCTACATATCCGTGGTGTTTCCTTGTCATAAGTATCTTCCGATCCATATCTATTCCATATCTGATCCATGGCTGATCCATATCGGTTCCATATCATGTCTTATCTGATCCATATCAGTTCCATATTGTGTCTTATTTTATTCATATCTGATCCATATCGGTTCCATATCATGTCTTATCTGATCCATATTTGATCCATATCGATTCCATATCATGTCTTATTTGATCCATATCTGATCCATATTAGTTCCATATTTGATCCATATCTAATCCATATCGGTTCCATATCATGTCTTATTTGATCCATATCTGATCCATATCGATTCCATATCGCGTCTCATTCGATCCATATCTTAGGTCCATTAGGGTTCTTGTCGAACTACGTTGCATCTACGTCGTCACATAGGCAAGGCCATTTTCAATGCGCCCCCTAGGCTCTGCTTCCCTATCCATCTCATATCTTGTTGTCTATCCTCTAGTCCATCCATGGTCCAAGTCCCCGAACTACGCTGCCTCTGCGTTGTCACATAGGCAAGGCCATTATTCTCAATGCACCCCCAAGGCTCCACTTTCCCCTCCGTTCCATGTCTAGTCTTTCTATCTGTCTGACTCTGCTCCATTTCCTATCCATCACATGTCTTGTCGTCCATCCCTCTATCTGTCCATGTCTGCACCTTTCTTTAGACAAGTGCACGCAGCAAAGCACGCTTCCCAAAACAGCAAAAATCTTGCCACAAAACATCAACCTATCTAAGGCAAAACAAGAGTACCATATCAAAACAATCAAGCTAAATCTCATATCAATTATGGCAAAAAGACACATCTAAGTGCAAGAATGTTTTGTGTTGGTTAGATTAAGAGTCTTGATTTATGCTATCATGCCTTTCTATGCTACTCGAGGATGCCAAAAGCTAGAGATGCTATGATAGGGGCATGATTATTTTCTTTGTCTGCTGCTTGTGGACCAAACTTTAGTAATGTGATGACTTTTGTCTAACGACATGATCGGCAAAAGATCATCGAGGACTCTGAGGTCTAAACATGAAAAGGGGCAATCCTTGTTTGTTGAAAAATCCATGTAAGCAATACTCAGGTCATCTCGGTTCAATTATACCTAGATGCTTGTATTCTCTTACCACATTTTAAAAAAACAAAAAATACCAAAAACAGTGCCCAATGATGAAAGCGCTTCAAAATACTTGCTATATCAAGATGACAAATATCAATTTCCATATCTATACCATATCTAATTGCGTCTCATATCCACATCTCCAATCCATACTATATCCAATCACATCTCATATCTATATCATATCCAATTGTGCCTCATATCCATATCCATATCCAATCCATACCGTATCCAATTGCAAGTCAATCCTTAATACATGCCAATCAAGTCAAATCAATCTTGTCAAATGATCCAATCACAATCAGTGGTCTTGATCCTTGTCTGGTCGTAAACCAACTCAATCAATCAATCCATCAATTGTCTTAGACAGGATGTTGCATTGTCGAAACCAGACCAACACACGAGTCTTATACGACATGCTTCATTTCTTGAAACCAGACACTATCCTTCATGTTGATCTAGAGATATATTGTTCCCTGCCATGACAATACTATCGTATCAAATGTCTTAGATAGGATGTTATATTATTGAAACCAGACCAACACACGCATCTTATACGACATATTTTATTCTTGAAACCAGACATCATCGATCCATATCATTGGTTTACTGCTTGACAGGGGCAATACCTTAGTTGTTCCTGTATCATTTGTGCATACTTGCTTACTTGCTTGTGTGTGTCATCTTTTTATCTTGCATTACATATCATTCATCCATTTCTTCTACATCCAACCATTTCATCTCCTGCCAATCTATCTTATCGTGAGATTGTTCGTCTCACGCCTACTGCCTTCTCCCGTCCAATCTCCTGAGGGGGCATCCTATCATCATAACTTGTACCAGGGCCAAACTAGGGCATATATCATTACCAGACTATTCTTATTCTTTGAAACAACATGATAAAACACATTGCATCAAAGAGGGGCAAAATGCATACGCCTAAAAATGACACGATTCATCCTAAATAAATATTCTAAATATTTATTCCATTCTTCTATCAATTAAATAAATATTCTAAATTTATTTAATCGATTCACTATCCTACAATTAAATAAAATTATTTTATTTAATTAAAATCTCTAAATTCTTTTAAGGTCTCAAATCTTAAATCCACCTCACAAAATCTACTTCATCAATCCACCTCATCAATCCACCTCATCTTTCCACCTCATCTCTTCCACCTCACCATGTTGCACATATAATTAAATATTCTTAATATTTAATTAGTTAATATCCACTATTATCCAAAATTGAATTCTTAATTCAATTGTCCTCCACCATTGAATTACAAATTCAATTATTCTCCACTCAATAAATCTTTAATTCAATTGACCTCCACTATTGAATTACAAATTCAATTGTACCCCACTCATTGAATTGAAAATTCAATTGTCCTCCACCATTGAATTACAAATTCAATTATTCTCCACTCATTGAATTACAAATTCAATTATTCTCCACTCTTGAATTGAAAATTCAATTTGTCCTCCACCAAGTTGGATTAAGAATTCAATTGTCACAACTCACTATCCTCCACTCTGAATTTTTAATTCATCCATTATGAATTAAAGATTCACAAAAAATGAGAGCCATTGATCTCATCAGTTGATCCTCACCCTCCATTCTATTTTTAGAAAATCTATAAATAGAACCCTCTTCTAAGAAATTAGAGAGACTTCTTTTGGCATCCTTACTATGCCCAAATTCCTCTAGGGAATCCTCTTCTTCATACCATCGTAATGCATGAATCATTCTAGCCATTTCTACTTGTCATCTTGAGAAATTGAAGCAAGGAAGCAAGCTCCCTGAGGGCCCATCTTCATCATTCGAGATCAAGGAAGAATAGGCGAACAACAGAAGCTTTGAAATAGGGAAGGTTTGCATTGTTATTCATTTGCTTCATTTCCTTCTATCTTTCTTGTTTTCATTATTCTGTTGATGTTTGGGTTTAATATTATCTTAATTGATCAATCTGATTTTCCCATTCACAATTATAAAGGGGTATACAATTTCTGATGGTACAAATAATAGCCATCACAACCATAGATAGGAATGTTGAGAAAGTTAAGAGATGGAGTGAGCTTGCCTTGTGGTTTTTATCCCATCCTATACATCAAAATTATAGACTATGATATACGTTGACAACTTTCATGCATGACGTATAACATTTGCATCAATAATAGAAAAAAACAATTGGCATGGAAAGAAGCTTGCAATTGTAGAGAAGGATGCAACACTTGGCTGGACATTATTGCAACAAAACTCCAGTTATTCCCAAATGTCATGCTTCATCTCACATGATTAGTCATCTTGCATTGCCTGTCACTCTTACCACCACTTATATAAAAAAAAAGCAACAAAGCACATTTTTAGAAGCTAAAATGAAAATTAGATTTGTCTACTAATAAGTACATGGTTTAATTATTATTTAATGGTATACAATTTTCAAAAGATTATACATGACTGTATACAAATGTTTTTCAATTATGACTAGCAATTTCTTAAATATTAAATTAACATATATAATAATATCCTCCTATTATTATTTAGAATAATTAATAAATTAGAAATACTAATTAAGTGTTGCATAATTACTATTATAATATTATGGTAATTATTAATAACTATATAAATATATTTTCTACTCTACTTAAATGTTTAGAACAAGTAATAACTATTTAATATTAATTACTTGTTAGCATTATCCATAGAGTGAATAAATGTCTTCTCTTGCATAGAAGTTATTATAATAGACAATTTGAGGAATAATCAAATAGATATGATCATATACCTATTATAAATGATTGATTTATGTGCCAATTTTGATCACAATAAGTAAGGATATTCAATTACATTGTTTTTATTTGCATAGTAAATATTACATGCATCAAATATTAAATCTTTCTTACAATTATTTATTTTTTTCATATTATTTTTTACTAGGAACACCAATTCCTCCAACATAAATCAATAGTTGCCTTCATTTTGCATGACTTCAATGTAAAATGACACTTAATTCTCAATAAAAAAACAAATATTCCATTCAAACTAATCAACAATAGATAGACAATTGTGTTATCATTTATACAATCATTTCATATTTTAATTCATACATATTATTTAATAATCAAATACATATGATCACCTATATTTTATAAAATATGCTCTCCACAATTTCATATATATATATTCTTTTTATTTTTAAATTCTTTAATAGAAACTTCTATTATTTAAAATCAAATTCCCAAATTTTTAGATTTTTAAAAAAAATACTAAATATTCTTTGAGTTTTTTTTTTATAGAATATTTTATATAAACAATAGTCTTTGTTTCATTCCAGCACATCAAACAATTAATTTTTTTGCTTTTACCAATCTTCACAATATTTCATATTTCTTCTATAATCTAGTTTTAAACTCCAATCTTGATTATTTAGAGCTGTAGACAAGCTACAAGAAGGAAAAATTTAGAAAATGGGAAAGAGATAAGAATTTTTCAAGAAAGGACTTAGCAAGTTAGTAGTTCCCACTAACCAATTATTTCTTAACAAGTTACAAGTGAGTCTTTTCACACAACCACACAAATATAACTTTTTCTATTGTGTAATTTATATTTATCTCAATATAGTAATTATCTATAATCTAATCACATCAAAATAAAGGGAAGAGAAATATTGCTATTAGTGGTTTTTTTAAAGGACTCACACTAATCTATTTGTTTTCCATTTACATAACAAAATTAATACTATCCTCACTTTTAAATCTAATATATTACTCTTTATTTGAAATTTTAAATAGAGACAAATATTAAATCCATAAGAGTTATTTGACTTTCATTGTTTGGTCACAAGGCTCACAACACTTGCATTTTCTTGGCCCATTCAACGGTGTGGCTGATGATTCCCTCTATCCCATACTTGTAAGTGAAACCCACTTCACGTAATCTACTGGAAGGAATTGGCACAACCCTTTTCGGTAACTGCTCTTCTTCATCGACCTCCGACTCTCTGAAAATGCATAAACAACAAGAATATCAATACATATGGTCATTTCATATCAAATAATTGGTGCATGAATTCAGCAGGGAAGATAGTGAATGAGTTTGCTTTGCTTACTCAAATCCCCAAGTGGGGAATTTCGGGATAGAGTTTACGAAAGAAATCTTTCATGTCAGCAATGAGGAGAGCGTCCGAACAGCACACATACCGACCCCGTGCAGATGGGTGCTCCATCAACATTATGTGGGCGTTACATACATTTTCCACATGGACTAATGGCACGGAACCCATCAAAGGTTGAAATGATGCCAAGGTCTCACAACATTCTTGGTTACCTGAAATCATTACTCACAATAAGCCATCTAAATTGGTTGTTCACATGAAATTAAATCTTCTACTCAAAGTAATGAATGTATTAATCATAATACAGGATAGTATTTTACTTAATATCATCCATTTTAATGATAAAATAATTAATAGTAATTTTAACCTCATTCACAATTTAAAAAATGATAAATATTTATCTTATTTTTATTAACTAAAATTGAGATTTAACTGTAAAAATGGATGATATTTAAGAATAACTGAGAAAGGATACATAGTCAATGCTACCTGTAGAGATCTTGGTATGTCATACATACTTTGTAATCTCTATATATTATTTATCTCATAAATCACAACTCTCTTTTCATTGCTTGTACTTTCTGTTGATGCAGATAACCCAAGCAAAACTAGCCATCTTCTAAGCCTTCCTGGAGCGAAAGAAAGGCTCCACGTCTTCAAAGCTGACTTGTTCGAGCAAGGCAGCTTCGATTCAGCTATTGAAGGCTGTGACTTTGTCATTAACCTGGCCACATCTCTAGACTACACCAGGGATTCTGAGGTAATTTGGCCGATAGGCCATTCTATATGTGCACACATCTTGTAACTGCCAAAAATTTGGTAGTCCCACTACTTTCGTCGTCCACAATTTTTTTTTAAAAAATTGGTAGTCCCACTACATTCATCATCCACAAATTCTTTTAATTTTTTTTTTTTAAAAAAGGGAGTCCTAGTCCACAAATTTAAATTTTGTAACTAGCATGGAAAGTCTATGATGGTGGAGCTGCCATGACACACAAGCAAATAAAGGTTTGAGGCTACTGGCGCCAAATTAAAATTGGTAACTGACAAAAAAATTTGGTAGTCCTAATAGAATTAAATAAAAATGTCTATGATGGTGGAGCTGCCATGCCACACAGGCAAATAAAGGTTTGAGGCTGCCGGCGCCAAATAAAGAAAACTCATTAAATTTTATCCTCCATGCATTGGACAATTAAGAAACGGTACAACCCACCACTAACTAAAGAAACACTAACTAAAGAAAACTCATTAAATTTTATCCTGCATGCATTGGACAATTAAGAAACGGTACAACCTAATTTGAAGCTATTAAAACTCAAGCGAGCATATCAAATTGCAAGATTTAGGAATTTTCCTTCACAATACTGCAAAGGGGCTAGAGAGACAACAAGTAGAGGCCAGGCTCTGATATCAATTCCATAGGAATCATACACCAAGGTTTGTTTCGACTGCTTCCTTCTCTTACTTAAATTTTTCATTATGCTAAAAACATTTGCTTTGCAATGGATTTTGTATGCTTGAATTCTTCATATGTTCAAACTCCATACTTAACTAGCTGTATTGTACTTGTCCTCTGCATTTACAGGGAGATCCAGTTCGTTAGCCTGCAAATTTGTTTTTTGAAACCACACAATTTGAGGTATGTGAAAGAGTATGCAAATGATAAATAAAAATGGAAACAAACATTTATATATCAAATATTTATTCTTATCAATTTAGTTATATAATCCACTTATAACTACTACTCAAATTATAGGCAAATTTGAATTTATAAAGAGAATCAAATTTACCAACCCACTTGAAAATCAATGGATCTTTGAGTTCCAACTATATTTGTGGATTTATTGGTAAGGGGTATGGTCCAATTCATAAGAACAACCAAACCAATCCAACCTTTTTTCTTTGCCTAAATTTACAAAAGAATAATAGCATGTACTTGAGGAATTTTTTCTAGAAGTACACAACGGTCTTCATGGAAAAATTCTACCTTGATTGAAAAAAGAAATTGAAATTGATCTTATACGAATATCCACAAAAGAAAAAACAAGGTCAAAGATCAAAGTTCATCCGATATTTTTCCCTATATAACTCCACAGCAGTTGCATGTGCCAACAATACATTATGGGCAACAATATAGGGCTCAACAATGGACTTTCTAGAAGTACAATTTCCAAAAGGGTATGAACAATATTAAGGAGCGAAGTGGCCATCGTCATAGCCTGCAAATGAAAATATAATGGTTTCATTGAAAGTTGACCAGTACTTAACTCTATCCCCAGATTCTCTGAAGCATATGTCTGCATAAGCCACAAAGTCTTCCCTACAAGAATTAAAACATGGCATCAGATAAAATAAAATCATTTCTATTCTGATGTGCATAAACAAAATATTGAAGAGACTAAGAAGATCCAAGAGATGTTTCATTGTTAACACTCTCGTTTGAATGCATGCTTTCTTGGCTTTTGCCCACACTTTGGTCCAAAGCTTCCCACTTGCATTCACCATGACTGCTTTGGCCATATTGGCCTACAAGATTAACATAAACAATATATACCCATTACTTTCTTGCAATATTTAGTAATTACATAATGCTGACCCTAATGTCAACAATTGATTATATCTCAACAGGGGTTAAAGTCTATTGAAGCTTTCTATAATGTATTCCTACACTTTTCAGTGTGTCCATAGATTATATAAACAATACCCTATGTAGAGGTCACGAAGAAGGATGAATCACATTCTTTTCTAAAATGTTTTCTATATAACTCTTCCTAACATTGATGCTTGTGTTGACCTTCCCATTTGTATGATGACTTCTAAACTCTATAACAATAGCAATAGGGTTCAACCCTGCATTGTCTGCCAAAGTATAAGGAATAACCTCAAGTGCCTCAGCAAAGCATGAATGTAGTAACTCTGCAGTGTTTTGGCCTAGACACCAAGATGCCTTAACACTTCAATTTCAGGAGTAACATCTCCAATTGTATCAAAAATTGGTCAATTTTCAACTTCATCCTTTTGCTATCGGGAATCACCTCCATTGTTTCCCATTATTTCTCTTGCAACAAAACTCTTTTAGAACAACTTCGGCCTTTTCCTGTTGTGTATTACCAAATGCCATCTGGAGGTTGAAACGGTCATCGCAACCCATCATAACTTCAAATTGCACTCTATGCTCGAGAGTTCCCAGTTTTAGCCATGGACAGGAGGAAGATGTCGCTACACTTCAATTGTATTTGCTTGAAAGTTTCTAAGGCTTTTTCAACCAACCTATTTTTGTGACCATCACATTTTGCTAAAAACATTTCTATTTTCATCAATTGGGCTGCGGCTTGTGGTGCCTTCACAGATTTGCATGCACGTCTTCAAGAGCATTTGATACAATAGCATCTGCCAGAAACGTGTTTCAACATCTGGTTTTCATGTCACTAGTAACATATCTTTGAACGTATATGGTGATTATTTGAGCCTTTTGCTTATATTTTTTGCTGCCATCTTTGCATCCGGATGAGGCCATTTGTCTCATAAAACTGCCTTTTATTTTCTCCATGCTTCCACTTTGGCGAAGTATTTCCAGCTTTCGAATATAATAATTACATCATTGTTTCCATCTGGAATGGCCTGGGTGCACTGGCAGAAGGAGTTGTGTTGCTTGGCATTACGTTGCCAGCTGCAGTTACATTAAAAACTTTGAGTGCCTTATCAACAAATCCATATTAAATTCCCAAAACGCTACCTCTGTGCATGTTTCCCCATTTTGCATGCATGCTTGTAGCATCTCCACTATAATATCTGACAAGAATATCACATTATATGCTCCCATTATGATGTGTGTAGCAGAGATGATTATCCATTCTAAATTTGGCATGGGTAGGGAAGTTGGTCGTGAATCTTCAGGAAGATGGCGTTACCACTGATAACTGCATTTGCTTTAAAGTTTCTAAAGCTATATCCCACAATCATGGCATTCCAATTGTGTATCTATACACCCAGTAATCTTTTGACTATAATATATGGTAGAACATTCATTACTATTATGTGCTGGCGGGGGAAGTGGAAATGGCAATTACAACTGTCAATTGCATTAACTTGAAAGTTTCTAAAAACTTCTCTTGAAAATATTCGCCATCAATACATTTCATTACTTGTGAAAGGCTGCAGCCTTGTCTATGCTCCCACATTTTCATGTCTCCTTATCCGTTTGAAGATCCTCATGATAATATTGGACAAAAATCTGTCTTTATCATGTGGTTCATATTTCTACATTTGAACTATGCTAGCAGAAAACAATAAATGCCAGTTGCATTCCATGAGAGATCGAAGGTTATTGTTGTTTTTAGCACTAATTGAGAATGCCTCACCTTTAAGACTGTGACCTGTTCATGCTTTCACAGTTTGCATGTAGAAGTATTTCCAGCTATAATGTTTGACAAAACTAAGTTTTAGTGCTTCCCACTTTAGAATGAAATAAAAAATAAAATCTAGAGTTGGTAATATTAAAATCTAGAGTTGTTTAATATTAAAGGCATTGCTTCAGGACTCCACGTTGGCTTGTGACATTAACTATGCTTCCATATCTTGTGCACCTACCAATCACATTTGTTTAAAAGTTTCTAGCGCCTTTTCAACATATCTATTTTGTACATATCATGTAATCATTGCATGAGGCATTTTATTCAGCCATGCACATTTTTATATGTGCTTTCCACATTTTGTGAACATGGCTACCAAGGCTGCTGCAACTAACAAGAATCTCTCTTCATTATGTTTGGTGGAAGTCCATATCCCTCTTATGGCTCCCATTTGGGCATGGCGGGGGAAGATGTTGATAGAGGTTGTGGATTTTTCTTTACACCTACACACTGCACCTGCTTAAAAGTTTCTAAAGCCATTTCATTGAATATCAATACCTTACAGTCTTGGCATTTCATTTAGGCACAAGTGGAGAAGATGTTGAAATGAGTTGCGACCTCAGGTTTCGTATCTACCAATTGCATTTTCTTAAAAGTTCTTAAAGCCTTTTTTACGAATGCATTTTGATGCATATTCTGCAAACATTATAGTTAATGAGATAGACATTTCTCTTTTGGAGGCAGCCTGTTAAACAGTCCAACACCTTGTCTATGCATCTAGATCTTACATACAAGTCTTCTAGAGTATTTCGGCTGGGCTTAAACAACACACTCTAAGCTTTGACTGCTTAGGTGGCGCATGTGGGCCCGCATTTCCGTTCCCCTACTCAACAGTCAGCAGCATCTCCAACTATATTATCTGCCACTTTACCTTCTTGATATCCTCAAATGCCTCAATAGTGATTTAATGTCACCTTCAGAACACCCTAAAGGATCAGTCATTGGTCAAGGAAAGTGAATTTTTGAGGTAATTGGGTTCAGAGAGTGTAGAGGAACGAGACACTATGATCAGTTCCACAGTCGATGAAATCATCCGAAAAGTGGGAAATGATATTTTTGAAGAAATTGATAATGAAGAACAACCGAACCTTATTTTAGAGGATATCTCGCAGTTTCATCACTCTTCATCAACTGCAATTGTTGGTGGCTTCTTGTCGGCTTCTTCTAACAAGGCCACTCTCTTTAAAACAAATGATGCCTTGCTAGATCTCATGGAAAAGATTCAAAACCTTCTCAGCACTATGGATGCAGAGACTTTAGAAAATTAGGATGTTGCTAGAGTTTCAAATGCGGTAGAGAAGACCTCTCAAACAAATAGTTGAGTGTCATTCTAGATGTTATGTCTCTTATATTTCAAAATAACTTTAGTGATGATCTAGTGGAGGATATATTCCAAGAGGATTCAGTTCCTCTTTTTCCATCCAAGATCGACATCAGCCAAACAATGTCGACATTGAATTCAGTAGGATTCTCACAGGGGCAGCGTAATGGGTGAAAATCTAGGAATTGCAAAATTCAATAAGAGATTATATTAGGTATTCAAATCACTATAGAAAAATCCTTGAGGTCGAGGAAAGTGGAGTGTTATCCTTGGGTATCTTGATCATTTTGATTGAATGTTATTGAGGCATTCTTGCATCAAACACCTTGTTTTCCCCAGGATGGTTCTCTCTCTTTCATTGTGGCTACGTTGAAATTATTTTGGCAGAGTTTTATTCCCTTTCTTCATTTCATTCTGATGTCAGTTCCAATGTTTGTGAGTCAGATCTGTGTGATAAATGTCATTATGCTACTTTGTAGACTAAAAATAATCAGTAGAGATCAATGTAGAATGTAGATCATTTGTTTTGAATGACAATCTAGAGTGGATTTAACTGTGTGAAATTTTTTTCCAATAGACATCAGATTTCCATGGTCCATGATATTATATCAGAAAGTTTTAGGATTTAAGTGTGTGAAAATTTTATCCCAATGCTTCCACAATTCTAGAGAACATGCCATCCATTAAATGGGGGTTTTCTTCCCAAAAGAGCTTATTCAGTGTTACGATTCCAAAAAAATCTACCATCATTAGCAATATGCTTGCAGACTGACCTCAAGATTTGTTATTCACAATGTATATTGCAGTGATTGTCTGAAAACAATTTTACATAGCCAATGCTTACCAATTTGAGCTGCCTTTCAAAGATCAACAGGGTTATCCATACCTTTTTTATGTGCACTAAAACTTTGTGAATAGATTTGCCAACAGAACAGTAAATGATCATGTTTTTGATGAAATGTGAGGAAAACATTTCCTACATGAACATATCAAACCTCATACCATTTTCTCATCTGAATTTACTGCAATTTGTTCCTGCAGTGAAATAGTTGTCATTCATTCATTCTTAATAGTTCAAATTTTGAAATACATTATATTACAATAGGTAGAAAATTACATTGTAGAGGTATGCAATAGGAGTATGAGGTTTTCTCCATGGAGTTCTCCTCAAACAAAACATCAAACTCCTCTACAAATAGTTTAATCCTTCGAAGCAATTGAACTATTTTCCAAATCTTTGGAAGCATTGACAGCAACAACTGAAGAAGGCGAAGAAATTAGTGAATCCATTTCAGAATGCACGATCATTGTTTGAGACACACAATTTTCATCCATGAGAACTTGTAGAGTTCTGGGACTTGGAGGAGTCGAAACATCAACAATTCCTCCTAACATCTTCAACACATGATAAACTACTCTCCGTCCTAATCTATTAACTGATCATTAACTAGCATTAACTAGCAATCACCTAATGAAAACCCTCCTAATGTATTATCTGATCCATAACTTATCATCCCATACCAAAAATTTAGTGCAAATGACCATCACAAGCCTCTATTCTCTAATACTTTCTGGTAGGCATGCTTCCTCTTGCAACCAACAAAACATGTGTCCTTTCATACAATGGAATGAATAATTTTAGTGCCTCCAAAGGATCCCTCATACATACAAAAACATATATGCCTCTTGCATTAAATTGATCCAAAGTAACTTTTTATGGAAGAAGAAACATTAGTGAGTTATCTTTGAGGCTTCAAATGTTGGAATAGATTACTACAAAACATTTCAATCCATAAATTAAATAAATCTCACAAGATCTGTACTTTAAAATATAAATTAATTTTTGTTTCTTCTTTCCGTGAGATCATCATTTGTGAGGCTCCAAATGGTGGAACAAAATACTGCTACAGTTCAATCCAGAATGTCAAATCAATCTCACAACATTTGTATTTATAATACGCTGAATTTGTTTTTGGCTTCTTCCTTATGATGAGCTCATACCCTAGGGAGTATTAGTCTTGGTTGTTAGTAGGCATTTTGGAGTAAACTTGGGGTATATTCTAAAGATTTGAATGCAAACATACTTTAATGGATTCCACATTCTTTATACTACAAATTTATCTTCTTTGCATGCATGGAAAATGAATTATTGATTAAACACAATTGCAAATATTTTATATGATGTGTTGATAATTTGTTTAGTTTTTAGATTTGATTTAATTGTTTTCTTTTTTATAATTAGAGTTAGAGTTTATAATTTTATTTTTATCTTAACTTAGATTTAATTTCTAATTTTAGAATATGATTTTTGTAGTGCTTATCGATGACAAAAAGAACAGAAAAGAGGCCCATTGTGAAGGAAAAGGAGGTCACGACTCAAAAATCTGTAGAAAAAATAAAGAAAAAGAATAAACGGATCTTTAAGATCTACTTGTTTAAAAATCTCAAGAAAATGCACTCAGATATCAATATTTTGAGAAAAGCTATGTTAATTATGGACAAGTTTATCAATGAGATGTTTGAGAAAATTGCAATTGAGGCAGCCAAATTTGCTCACTACAACAAAAATAATATCATCAACATACGAGAGATTCAAACAGCTGTCAGGGTTTGTCTTCCTCAAGAGCTTGCAAAGTGTGCAGTTGCTCACTGTTCCAAGATTGTTGCTGAGTTCATGAAGGCTTGATGTTTTTGTCTCTATTTTGAATTAGGTTTTAGTTTGTGTGAAAGGTTATTATCCTTAACTTTTGTATTCGACGTACTTTACATAAATAATTTATGAAGAAATTTTTTCTTTTAGATTATTCAATCTTGATATTAAAATTTCATATTAATCTTTCAAATATGTCTTACTTTTTTAAAATAAAACTAAAATTTTATATATTTCTATTTCTAAATTAAATTATATGTAGGCTTAACACATGATTGTTTTATTTTTAAATACTAATGTATATTAGTTTGTGTAAAGGGTTAGATTAAGATTTTTTGATAAATGCACATATAAACTAATATGAGAAAGTCCTTTAAAGGGCAAGTATAGATCATACTAAAAATTCGTCAATATAAACTAATATTATAGTTATAATATTTATTTTAAAGGGCAAGTAGAGATAATTACTTGGTATTAATGAGAACAAGAGCTTCAAGAAACATCTTTGATAAATTTAGATATATTAATATACTTTATATTTTAATATTAATCTTAAAATATTAAAAAATATCTAAAACTAAATAATAGTTATAAGTTTTTTACAATGCATATTAATATTTTTTTCATGTTTAGGGGTTTTTTTTTTAATGTAACTTAGAAATTAGAATTGAAATTTTTACTAGGCTATTTTTAAAAGAAATTGATACACCAATATTTATTTTAAACTTATAAAAATCTATATTTTGCTAACAAGCATCATTCATTGTTGCATTCTATTTAGATATATAAAACCAACAATTTACTGTGTACTTTTCATGAAATGTAAAAGGTTGTTAAAGAAAAATTATGATCATTTAAAGTTGAATATAAGTTGTATTTTAAATAAAAATGTGTTGTTTTTAAAAATAAAATTCATGGTTACCAAAAAGTATTGAGATCATTTAGGTTGCATATAAGTTATATTTTAATTAATAATATGATGTTGTTCAAACAACAAATGATAATTTTTTTGTTCAAAAACTAAGAATTCCATGATAAATTTTTGGTCAAATATTTAAAACATTATTTTAAGGATGCTTCTATTAGACACGCTAATGTGGTGAGTTGTGTGATGAGTCACACCTTCAAACCTTAGGTGTAGATAGATAAGAGTAAATTTCAATCTCTTTTCTATCTCAAAAGTTTGAACTCAATTTTACCTTTGATGAGCTACATTGCTATTTCAAAATAAGTTCATGTCTTGAAGTTTGAGGTTAATAGTTGCTTTTAAATTAAGTGGGTGATTAAAGAAAACTATCTAATGTTATACTTGCTCATGAGATATGCACTATTTTCAACTTGAACATAATGGCAATTCATCTTGTGCTTAGATTGATATTGTAAGCATAAGGAAATAAAACTAATTGCATGAATCTTGAGGAACATAATTATAGAAGCCTACATATAACTATATATTTCATCATTAAACAATTTCAAACAATACAAGGTTACATACCACTACTTTATAGAAGCCTACATATAACTATATATTTCATCATTACAACATGCATAATTGCAAATAAGTTTAATACCTACTCCATTCACACTTCATATACCACTAACAAATGAAGATAATAACAAGTTTAGTTGCATCTGTCTATAACTCATTTTCTTCCAACTACTGCTATAAAAATTGGATTAATTTTTATTAATTTTTCTAGATAAAAGCCACATGAATGACAATATAAACAATAATACCATTTCCACAAATAAGTAATGTCTAAAGTTCAAACACACTTCAAACAAATAAAGTTCAAAGACACTTCAAATAAACAATCAATGGTTATCAAAATTTAAACACACACACACACACACACAAAGTAAATGTCAAAGCACAAACACACACTTCACACAAACAATAAATGTAAACAAAGTGAATTCAATTTTAAATATAGGATATGAAACACATATAATTCAATGCTAAAGTTCAAACCCATGCTTCACACAAACAATAAATATATCAAACTAGAGGGACAAAGTGAATTTAATTTTAAAAAAACAAAGTGAAAGAAATATAATTCAACTCTAAAGTTCAAACCCATAATTCCACAAACAATAAGTATATCAAATTAAAGTGAATGCCAAAATTGCACTCCACACAAACAATAAATATATTCCAAAGTGAAACATCCTAAATAAATGTGTTTAAAACATAACTTCCTAATAGTATAACACTAATTATGACAATGATAATATATTTCATTGTGGTTGAATGGGAGGTCATAGTTCTCTAATGGTTTTTTTATGATTTATTTCTTTTAATGGTTCATTCACAATTTAGTTCATGTTGTTATTCATTTAAGCCAAAAAATAATTGAATTTCTTATAGTATTTATAGCCTTGTCCACAAACTACTACATTTAATAAATTTCCAATAAAAATATAAATATAAACTATTTAGTGATAAGCCTATAAATATTTGTTGTTCATTTACATAAATGAATATTGTGTTGTTAACAATAATGTTATGGCCTTTATACTTGCAATAATAATTTTTCTTTTAATTATGCCAATGTAATAATAATTGTATAAAATAAAATATTTCATGTGATCTTATTTTATATAGCTTACCATTTAATATCATATTCAATGTGATTTATTAAAAGTTACATTCAAAACATTGATTTATGTTTATGCTGTTATTATATATTTTTCTATTGTCTTCATTTCTCTTTAAAATTCTTGTGGTATTAAATATATTATATAAGTTGTAAATATAGCATAATGAGGCAATCATAAAGGGGGACTTGCAATTACTAAATATATAGTTTTTTTATGATTTAGTTCATGTTGTTATTCATTTAATACCATTTCATTATTTTTATTTGCAAAAACGATTTTCTTATAATATTTATAGCCTTCTCCACCAACTATTACTTTTAATGATTTTTTAGAAAAAATATAAATATATACTATTTAAGGATACGCCTATAAATATTTGTGCCTATCGACCATTTGATAGCACCTTTGGTGCTTTTACTAGTCAATTATCATGTAGAACTAAATAGCGGGCACTCTACTTAAATATCATCCATTTCAATGGTCAAACAGCTAATAGTAATTTTACACTTCATTCACAATATTAAAAAGTGGTAAATATTTGTCCAATTTTTATTGGCCAAAATTGAACATTGACTATTGAAGTGGATGATATTTAAGAACAGCCTCCTCTCTCCACTAGATTTTTGACAAGACATGAAGCTATGAATCCTCCTCCTGTCACACATACTCTCTGCCCACACGATATTTCGTAACCCACCATGTTGATCTAATTCTTCTCCTCTTTCTTTGTGTAAGAATGAAATGAATGTATTTGTGTGAGTGAAGAATATCATGTCATGTATGTATATATAGGCGGCGAAGCAAAACTAATACACGGAAAGAAAACAAAAACTTCTGTTCAAAAAATGGCTGTTCACCATGATTCCTGCAAGGCTTACAATATTTTATTTTTCAACTGCTCCATTTCCAATGACTGAGCAGCCTCCATAGGCTTCCAAATGAATCAAACAAACATAAACAGGATAAACAACATTTTTTTTCTTTGTTGCCCTCGTCAAACTCAGGAATCTTTACTTGGAACTCTGAAGCAAAATAAAATAGGAGTTATTACAAGTTTTCTTTGTGAACGGTAAAGGTAGAGTTTCCATATTTATATAATTCTTTATTATAAAATAGAAGTAAAAAGAATAAACATTCTAAATGTTAGTGTTTGTATTTCTTAAAAGACAAGTTAATTAATTAGCCGATAGGCTTTTTAGGATATAACGAGTATCAAAAATTAAGCTAGCCGGAGTTTGTTATCCTCGGACATAACGAGTATGGATTCCCGCACATGCAAGAGTTTTTGGCTTTATGTCAAACAAGTGTACCCACTACATGTTGGTATGCCACCTGCAAAGATAATAATATGAGGACCTAGTTTCTTGTTGAAATAAAAACAAGTGTCACGTAGTGGCCAGTACCTGTCTTGTAGTAGTGTTATTAAAGTATAAATTTGTTTAGTTGTAATTTTTTTTTGTTGATTAGCTATTGGTTGTATAGACAAATTTCTATTTTCGCTTCTAATTTTGTAGGATTTGAATTCCAATTTTGTGGGATTTGAATTTACACTTAGATTAATAATATTTTTTTTCTAAAGATAAAAGAATTGTTTATCATTTCAAATTTGTAACTATTATATTTCTAGAACTAAATTTATAAGGAAAAATTTATGTGAACTCGTTTTGAAATGTCTTGGGTAAATAAAATTGAAATATCAAAAATAATCTAATTTGGTAAAAATAAAATAGAACTAAAATATTTCCTTAACTATAAAACTAAACTTTACAAAGCCTATATATTTGTATTTATGTGGAGAGCCTTGGCCTATTAAATAACACAAATATTAAAATTGAAATCTCAAAAATAATCTAATTTGGTAAAAATAAAATAGAACTAAAATATTTCCTTAACTATAAAACTAAACTTTACAAACCCTGCATATTTGTATTTATGTGGAGAGCCCTGGCCTATTAAATAACACAAATATTTCCTTAACTATAAAAATAAACTTTACAAAGCCTGCATATTTGTATTTATGTAGAGAGTTGTTAAGATATTAAAATGTAATAATACTAATACTTTTATAATTTAAAATGCATTAAAATATTGTAAATTTGAAGTGTAACACCCCACCAAGGAACCAGAGGATAACACAACTAAACTTACAAAAAAAATAATTTTTTTTTTAAATGAAGGAAATAACAACAATCATATATTTATTCATAACATTTAAATTAAGCTTTATCCTCTAGGGTTCCATGGCTGCATTACTAACGAACTAATGACAAGATCTAACCAACATTATGAATTAACTAACAACCATGTAGTTCATTCTAAATCTGATTGCATCAAATGTATAAACATATATAATTCCAAATTATATCATCAGATAAGAACATCAGAATCTTGCATATAGGATTACATGTACATACACAATTTGCTTTTTAAGAGAGTACAACATTACATTGTTTACAATATTACTTTCCTTATTACATTGGAGTACATACATCAAGATAACAGTACATGATTCAACTGATATACATGATTAGAACATGATCATAAGTTTCTATTTCCTCAAGCTAGAGCAAGATCTTAAATTTGCCACATAAGGTACATCCTTCTCGCACATGAACAACAACAAGGGGATCCAATGGAGATAAAAGCACAACCACCCGACCATGTTGAACTCTAAGGTCCACCCCCCATGTTAGGAGAAAATAATAAGGAAAGACAATAGACTAACAGGTGCAAGGACTATACAAGACTTCAATACAACATGGGTCAAAAAGAACATCACAAGTAACTCAAACATCACTTCCAGAGGCATTCGCAAAAGAAATGGGAGAACACAACTAGAGAATGTTAGACTGTAGTAGGGATGAGTGTCATTGCATGGTCCTAGAATGGGTTACCTTGACAGTCTCTAGCTAGACGTCGGCCCCCATCCATGGGTTACCTTGACAGTCTCTCGCTAAGCGTCGGCCCCCATCTATGGTTACCCTGACAGTTTCTCACTAGACACCGGCCCCATAGGGTGACACATGCGGAACCAACATTCCTTTCGTGAGGACAAGAAAGTTGATTTTGCCAACCACGGCTTTCTCATCTTATCCTTAGCTTGAACGAGCACTGCATGCATGAGTGAGGCATCTAATTATCTTAATTAGTGTGAAAACTATCCAACCCTTTAAATTTATTATTAAGTTATCACTAGATTAACAACATCTAATGGGTTACCTTGACAAGCCACTTTGGGCGCCGACCCCACATTGAAAGCCACTCCTCCTTCACTGCATCTAGATTTTCAAAGCCCCAAACAAAACCCAAGAATGAACTATCACATTTCTCATCATGATACATTTACAACACAAAATATACATCATTTCATATTTCATAGAGCAAGGCATTACCCATCTTGCATAATCATCATAACCACATGAATAGGAGGAAACATTCCAGAATAACAATTTACTCAACTCTCATGATGCACACATAGCCAACTTCCACACAATCATACCCTCCTAGGCCTCTGGAATCATTTTCCCAAATGACACAAACACTTGACACCACTAAACACAATAGTCACGCATCACATTCACTCTCAAATGCACAACATAAACTATGATCCTTTATCAATATTTTAAATACAATACCACAAATTCAACATATGATATAATGCACTAATTATGGGTCTTAAATAATGTAATATTAATCCAATCATGATTAATCATTTAACAATTATAAAGTGAATCTATCTCATCAATACAAAACTATAAATTTCTAATCACTAGTAGCAGTTATAGTATGATCATAACATATAAGTGTTCACAAGTATCAATATTTTAACTAATAATTCTCAAGACTTATTCTAATTTCATTTAATTGAAATTATTACGAACAACATGCAAATAACCCTAAGGCATACAAATTAAACACAACAATTATTTACACTATTTACACTAATGTAGATTTCATTAATAATCTAGACAATTTTGTAATTACTATTGAATATAACTGTATAAGCAAGGCTATAAGCCTATAATATTAGAATGCTATAAATATCTTACACTAGTTAGAATCACAAGATATAAAACCCGAAGCTACAATGAAAGAACCTTGTTCTAAGGTTAGCTTGAGAGGAAAGGAATACAGAACAACAAAACATTCCTATAGATCTAACATCTTCATCAAATCTACCACACTTTTAACCACATGCATATGATAGGATCAGCACAAAAATAAATTTGTTGAGAAGGCTTTAGAAGCTACCAACAATGCAAAATGTGAAAGCATGAACATGGCACGCAGATTGATTAGTAGAATGTCTCAAGAGAGTCATGATGGAAAGAAATGATTGTAGGATATGCACAAAATGAATTTGTTAAAAAATCTCAGAGAAACCCAGTTTGAAAATATAGAGTTATTGGTGACGCAACTAACTGTCTTAACAGAGACGAAATGAGTGAGAGGTAGACAGTCACAAAGTATTCATATCCTAAAAATGAAAAACTAGGTATGGCTGATGTTTGGATATAATTTAGATATCTAGGCCATGCACCATATATAACAAATTAGAGAACCCCAGTTCACAAAATTAAAGTTATGGCTAACACAACAGACTGATAAAACAGAGATGAAATAGGTAAAAAGTAGATAGTCACAAAATATTCATATCTCCAAAATACCAAACTAGGTATAGATAAGTTTTGGATATATTTTAGATAACTAGATCATGCACCATATATAAACAACTTAGAGGAACCCAGTTCGTAAAACTAAAGTTATGGCTAACACAACAAACTTTTAAAATAGAGACGAAATGGGTGAGAGGTAGACAGTTACAAAATATTCATATCTCTAAAAAAACAAACTAGGTACGGACATGTTTTGGATATGATTTAGATAACTAGGTAGTGCACCATATATAAAAAACTTAGAGGAACCTAGTTCGTAAAAATAAAATTATGGCGAACGCAATAGACTACTAAAACAGAGACGAAATGAGTGAGAGGTAGACAGTCACAAAATATTCATATCTCCAAAATAACAAACTAGGTATGGACGATTTTTAGATATGATTTAGATAACTAGGTTATACACTATATATAAAAAATTTAGAGGAACCCAGTTCGTAAAACTAAAGTTATGGCTGCTGCAATTGACTAGGTTCAGAAAATGTAGAAGAGAATTCACAGAATATTTCACTAAATCTAATGCAACAATAAATTAGATTCATATCTCAGTCCATACCTGGCATATTGCTTTTATCACATCTTCACAAAATTTTCTAGTTCGCATCCATTTTCCCTAGCCCTTTTTCTTCTGGAAGCTATGGTTTACGGTGCCAAAAGAAAAAATAAAAACTTCTTGAGAGAGAGAGCTCCCCAAAATATAAAACATATTCTCCATTTGAAATGCACGCACCTCTCCAAATTATGTTTTGAGATTTTAAAAATAAAGTTGAGCATGCATAACCACCCCCATAATTTCTTCTAGAAGATTCTCCTTTATTATTTTTTTACAATTTGCTATTTTTAACCAAACAATAATTTTTCTCTGATTTTATTTATTTTAGAATTTGCTATTTATTTGATTTACAATTAGATAAGATTCATTTATGATTTTATCTACTTTAATATTTTCTATATTTATATATATGACAACTTGCAAATATTATCTATTTTATTGCAACATTAAATTATATTAATTAATTATTTATCTCTAGTTGGAATTATATTTATTAACTTAACTTCTAGAATAATATATTTTTCATAAACTAAATTTACTTAAGGACATTTATATATTTAACAAAAAAGATTCATAACTAATTAATTTATTTTAAGGCAACAATAACTAAAATAATAACAACAAAATAACCCAATTGCCAAACCATACCTGACTACTATGCAAGATCGGAAATCAAGACCACCACAATAATGATTATCATGACCAAATCGACAACACTAATAGAGTGCACAACCGGATATTCATCCTCTTCAAGGATGATGGCTAAGCTAGGGGACCATATGTTATCTCCATTCAACAGTTCCATTGGTTAAGGCACACTCAGACCTGTTAATTCAGGTGGAGTCGATGCTTGGTACTTGTAGCCTACAACAAACAACATGGTCAAACATGTATATATATGCAATCATGTAGTCATACACACATTGAAAGAAAGTCACAGTGTAGTAGGGTACTCATGCATGAGTAATGCGACACTGTTCCTTTCACCCAGACATCAAACATGTAATCACAACACACATAGCAATCAGTTACTGAATGACTAAGTAATAACCATCATCAGATAATTGCATGATACTCATAATACGATTGATCCACACAAAACATCATAACCCCCTATGATATAAAATCAGTCTCATAAAATTTAATTCTAACATATGACAATTATAGTAAGATCAACATCATAATTACTTGAATGTAAACAATGTCAAGCATATGAGTTGTTAGTGTCGCAATAAGGATTATCAATAAAACATACTAACTTCATCTCCATGCTCCTTAGTCCAACCACCTACACAATCAAGGTGAGAATGGAGGGGCACTACATGAAGAATAAAATAAAAAATGTAATAACATGGAAAAATATTTTTCATGATACTATAGATTTTTAACTTTTGACTAAATAAAATTGAAATCCCAAAAATAATCTAATTTCATAAAATAAAATATGTAGAACCCTAACCCTAGTTGGGTCTGGAGAGATTTGAAATGTCTACCTAAGACATTAAAATGTAATAATATTGAATACTATTACAATTTAAAATAATAATAACATATTCATATTTAGATCAGTATAATATTTTATCTTAGTCACTTAATTTTTTGTTTAAGTAATAATAGTAAGTACTTTTAGAGAACATGATATTAATTATTTTAATTAATCTAATAATGTGGTTTAACAGTAATTTTTTCTAAAGATAAATTGTTTATGTGAACTCATTTTAAAATGTCTTGGATAAAAAATAATTTAATTTGGTAAAAATAAAATAGAACTAAAATATTTCTTAACTATAAAACTAAACTTTACAAAGCCTACATATTTGTATTTGTGTGAAGAGTCCTGACTCTAGTTGAGTCTATAGAGATTTGAAATGTCTGCTTAAGATATTCAAATGTAATAATATTAATACTATGATAATTTAAAATGCATTAAAATATTGTATGTCTAGAGAATAAAATAAAAAAATGTAATACTAGAAAATTAGGGAAAATAATTCCTACATTTGGGAGGAAGGGGAGGAAGATTTCTGTATTAATAAAGAATTTTAGCACAGTGAAGGGGATGATGAGACTTGGTATCTTGCAGACCCTCACACCAAAGCAAGAAAATATGAAACTAATATCAAGCCCATAAACTCACTACAAACCTTCAATTATAGGTATTGACAACAAAATCGTTAGAAAACAAAACTAAATTTCAGCATCAGGCATGTGTAAATTTCAAATCCTCCTAAACCCTATAGAAAAATAAAACCACCCTTTCATATTAATGTAACACTCAGCGTCCAAACATGTGTAAATTTTAAATCCTCCTAAGTCCTACACAAAAATAGAACCACCATTTCATATTAATGTAATACTAAATAAAGTTTATATTTCCTAATATGGACACCAAGTGTTCTGCCATTGATGCAAGAACAACAACAGATGGTTCATTTTTTAAAACCTTGTTTAGAGCAACTACAATTTGATCCTCATCGTCATATAGCATCTTTGGTTGCACCATCATTTCCCACCTTCAATTTTGGAGCATTCAAGATTAGAAAACCTAAATGAGCACGGTATTGGGTGTTTCTAATCAATCTATCTACCCTGTGGCCAATTCATCAAGGACAAATCTAAAAGGTAAAATGTGCTAGAGTGGATCTTTCACAAAAGAGCGAGCCTTTATCTGCAATAACAATCCAAGTAAACATTAATATCTAAATTGGAAAAGCTTCAAATAAATTACACCTAATTGCAGATATGTCTATCTCATGTTGAAACATCCCGCAAGAATTTACTCACTTATAATAAAATTAAAAAAGTTAATAACAATTTATTTTAAACAATCCCCTAATTTCATAAAGATAACTAACTTTAAATCGGTTTACTATTAAAGATAGATTAAAAACAAATTAATAATATAAATACAAATATTACATAATATAATATACTAATATTTACATCTAAAATATATTAATATTAAAAAATTATATACAAATATATATTAGTATTTCATTTTTATTATAATATAACATTATTTCATTTTTACTATAATATAACATAAATATAAATAGAATAACCATAATTACATTCATATGTAAAATCAATAATCCCATAGAAATATTATTGTTATTATTATTAATAATTATATTATTTTATTGAATACAAAGTAATATAATTATTAATATCCCTATTCTAGATAACTAACTTTTAACGAACAACTTCAAAGGCTTTACTAAAGATAGATTAAAAACAAATTATTCATATAACTGACAAATACATTAAATATTGGAGAATTTTACTACTTTCATTTATTTTATTTACCTACTCAACTAATGCATGTCATTATAGGTAGGCATTAGATGGGGTTTAAGGTATTAATATAAATATATATTTTACTTAAAAATTCATATAATGTGAGCTCAAATGGTCTTCAAACTTAACAATATTAAGAGGTAAATAAAAATTATGTACACAACAAGAAAACAATTAAATACAAGCAAAGTGACAAAATAGTCTTTAAACTCTTGTCACTATTGTTTTATAAAAAAATTATTACCGTGTATATTTAATATAATAGGAAGTTGTTTCCTATGTATTAAATATTCAATGTCCATATTTTCACTTAAAATTGTATATAAATTTTGAAAATTAAATATTAAATATTTAAATAATATAATAATAATGATTATAATGATTAAAGAATTAATTAATGTATAATTTTAATAATAATAATGTTTATAATGATTAAACATGCTTTTATCTTTTATTTCATATTTGCCTAGGGTTTTGGAAATTTAACTTCATGGGATTTTTCACTATTGTTTTATAAAAAAATTATTAGGGTTTAAATTTGACACTAATGACCATCTCTACACCTAATACCCAACAATATATTTATTTATTTTTCCATCTCTACACCTAATACCCAACAATATATTTATTTATTTTTCCATAACAAATACCCCATTATGGACTAACATGCTACAATATTTCCTATTTAGTGTTGTCCTTGGATGAATATTACATAGTTAAATCTTGATAAATCATTATAAGATTTGATATGTAACTATGAAAATATTATTTTGACTCAACTGATCTATACTAGTCATTGTCTTGTTGTACATGACATATATATTTTGGTTGCACTTTAGGAAAATATAGAGCAAACAAATTATTGGTTGGTATGTTGTGTTGAGGAAAGAGATGAGTTTTTAGAACACACCATCTAGATAGTGATAATTTTGATCATCTAATAGTTTATATGGTTATTCTTGGTATTTAGATACACAGGTATTTTATAAGGAATAATGGTTTTCCTAAATTCAAATATTATGAGATGTGTATAAGAGGATTTTGCACTACTCATATTTGATTTTAACAACAAATGGATAAGGTGAGATACCAAGGAAGCTTTTGTTGAAAGAGTTTTAGACATTTTCTATATATGAGTATAGTCAATTATAGATATATTATGAAACAAAGAGGAAGATTATAGTTGAATTCTTAATCTTTATTTTTGTGTACTACTTTCATTTATTTGGTTTACCTACTCAACTAATGCATGTCATTGTAGGTAGGCTTTAGATGGGGTTTAAGGTATTAATATAAATATATATTTATTATTAGGGTTTAAATTTGACACTAATATAATGACCCTCTCTACACCTAATACCCAACAATATATTTATTTATTTTTTGATAACAAATACCCCATTATGGACTAACATGCTATGATATTTCCTATTTAGTGTTTTCATTGCATGGATATTACTTAGTTAAATCTTGATAAATTATTATAAGATTTGATATGTAACTATGAAAATATTATTTTGACTCAATTGAATATTATGAAACAAAGAGGAAGATTATAGTTGAATCTTTAATCTTTATTTTTTGAGTACTACTTTCATTTATTATATTTACCTACTCAACTAATGCATGCCATTGTAGGTAGGCATTATATGGGGTTTAAGGTATTAATATAAATATATATTTTACTTAAAAATTTATATAATGTGAGGTCAAATGGTCTTCAAACTTAACGTGGCTAACCATATTAAGAGGTAAATAAATTATTAGGGTGTATATTTAATATAATAGAAAGTTGTTATTAAATATTTAATGTTCATATTTTCACTTAAAATTTAAATATAAATTTTCAAAATTAAATATTAAATGATTATAATGATTAAAGAATTAATTAATGTAATAATACTAATACTTTTATAATTTAAAATGCATTAAAATATTGTAAGTTTGAAGAATAAAATAAAAAATGTAATAAATTTCATAGATTTTAAAGTTTTGACTGAATAAAATTGAAATCCAAGATTTTTAACTCTTGAGTAAACAAGTGCCACCTACTCCTGCCTTGAAGTGTTGTTATTATAGTATTTGTTTAATTGTAACTTTTTTGTTGATTAGCTATTGGTTGTATATAGTTTTTGTTTAGTTGTAATTTTTTTGTTGATTAGGTATTGGTTGTATAGACAAATTGCATTCCAATAATTGAAAAATTAATTTTTGAAGAGTGTTGAAATGTCTTGGGTAAATAAAATTGAAATCTCAAAAATAATCTAGGACTACAATATTTCCTTAACTATAAAACAAAACTTTACAAAGCCTATTAAATAACACAAAGATTTCCTTAAAATGTAATAATACTAATAATTTTATAATTTAAAATATAAAATGTAAAAACATGGCGAAATATTTTTCGTGATACTTAATTTTTAACTTTTGACTAAATAAAATTGAAATCCTAGATTTTTAACTCGAGTAAATAAAATTGAAATCCCCAAAATAATCTAATTTCATAAAATAAAATGTGTAGAACCCTAACCTTAGTTGGGTGTGGAAAGATTTGAAATGTCTGCCTAACATATTAAAATGTAATGATATTGAATACTATTACAATTTAAAATGCATTAAAATATTGTAAGTTTGAAGAATAATTACACAATATAATAACAATAACAATCACTACAATATGTAATTTTAGAGAACATGATTTTAATTATTTTAATTAATCTAATATTGTGGTTTAGTAATAATTTTTTCTAAAGATAAAAGAATTGTTTATCATTTCAAATTTGTAACTATTATATTTCCACAACTAAATTTATAAGGAAAAATTTATTGAACTCATTTTGAAATGTCTTCATAAATCAAATTGAAATGTCAGAAATAATTTAATTTGGTAAAAATAAAATAGCACTAAAATATTTACTTAGTTATAAAACTAAACTTTACAAGTCCTATTAAATAACACAAATATTTCCTTAACTATAAAACTAAACTTTGCAAAGCCTGCATATTTGTATTATGTGGAGATTTGAAATGTCTACTTAAGATATTATAATGTATTAATATTAATAATATAATAATTTAAAATGCATTAAAATATTGTATGTTTGAAGAATAAAATAAAAAATGTAATAAGATGGTGAAATATTTTTCATGATATTGTAGATTTTTAACTTTTTAGTAAATAAAATTGAAATACTAGTTTTTTAACTCTTGAGTAAATAAAATTGAAATCCCAAAAATAATCTAATTTTATAAAATAAAATATGTAGAACCCTATATTTTTAATAGTATTATTAATATTATAACTTTGTCCCTTTGACAAAAAGTAATTTTTAGTTTAGCTAATGAATCAAAAAATTAAATTCATAAAAACTGATGATTCTTCCCTCTAATTTGTGTTCATAATTTGTTTACTTGCCACATCCTCCCCTCAAACCAAAATTCTCTCCACATTTATAGCTTTTTGTTGCACTATCCGATAATCTGCAGAGAAGAGGTCATTTTTTTTTAGCCAATAACAATACAGATAAATCATTTTTCAATAATTTTTTGTTAAAAATTTATCATGTTACATAGGAAAAGTACAAATTTAAATCAAATGTGAACTCATTGCAATAGAACCACCCGAAGGCAGGTACTAATAAAATTGAAATCCATAAAATAATCTAATTACATAAAATAAAATGTGTAGAACCCTAAAAAACTAAATTAAAATTAAATTACTTTTAGCTAATGAAGCAAAAAATTAATCGCCATCCAATGACTTAACTAGTGGGAGACAAAATTTGTGTTTATAATTTGTTTACTTGCCACGTGCTCCCCTGAAACCCAAACTAAAATTCTCTCCACATTTATAATTTTTATGACTTAACTATAGAGAGACAAAATTTGTGTTCATAATTTGTTTACTTGCCACATGCTCCCCTCAAACTAAAATTCTCTCTGCATTTATAATTTTTTTGTTGCACTCTCCAACAATCCCTAGAGAAGAGGTCATTTTTTTAACCAATGACAATACAGATAAATCATTTTTCAATAATTTTTTGTTAAAAATTTATCATGTTGACATAGGAAAAGTACAAATTTAAATCAAAATTGCCTGATAAGAAAAATAATTCTTTCTTTTGATTGGTTTACAATCAATACATTAATAACTAGATAAGTATGAACTCATTGCAATAGTACGTAGCCGAAGGCAGATACTAATAAACTATGTAAACATCATGACCTAGATTCTTGTTGAAATAAAAAAAAACTATGTAAAATCTTTTCTTGATAAAACAACTAAGACAAAAACTAACGAGACATGTATAGATAAATAAACAAATATTAGAATACTTTTCTAATCTTCTATCTCTCAACTTGGTTTGAGAATATCAAACTGATTATTATTTTTTTAAATATTTACTTTTAGCAGTTCATTATAATACTAATGTTTTTGAAAAATAATTATATTTTTGTTATTAGGAAAAGAAAATTTCTAATTATATTTTATTTTTATTTGAAAAATTATTTTACTTTTGTATTTTTTAACTTTAGTTTTAAGAAAACTACCATTATTTTATAGTTTTAAAAATATATTGTAAATTTAATTCTATATATAATATAAATGAAATTCAAAAATAACTAATAATAAGTGTCACATAGTGGCAGTACCTACCTTGTAGTGTTGTAATATTAGTATATTAAACAATCATATTAATATGAATATAATATTACACAATATAATATATTAATATTTAGATCACTACAATATTATAATTTTTAATATTTATATAAAAAAAGAATATAATGGCTATAAGAATTATAATACTGATATTTTAAATATCAATAAAATAATATAATTAATACTATTTTTATAATAAAATTTATTATAACATAGTAAAATGAAATATTCATATGTATTTGTTTATAAAAATTAAATATTAATATATTATAGTGATGGAAATATAAACTCAACTAGCTGAAATTTATCAAACCCATAATGTCCCAGGGTCTCTAAAGTAGAAAAATTAATCGCACTCGAACTATAATTCTAACAAGAATTTCAAAATGATATATGCCCCATACTTTTATTCATCCCACTATACTAACTTCAACAATAGGAGAGTTTTCTTGCATTGAAGTGCTTGCATGCATGCTTATTATCATACTAGAAATTTACTCTTTTTAATGAAAACTTTAAATCTTGAACAATATGGAATATTTATGCCATGAAATCTTTAAATCTTGAACTCTATGGAATATTTATGCCATGAAAGAATATGCTAGAAAAAATGGGATATGCATACTATGAAGTCTATCACCCAACGTTGAAAAAGGAACACAATAATGTATATGCTATAAGTGCTAGAGATTGCAATAAAATATTTTGCGTGTTATTCATCTATCTTCATTCTAAATTTTATCCTCCTCTAAAACATAACTCACCTGCAAATGGTAGTGCATGTTTGAGTTTTCAATAAGATATCTTCATTCTTTTCTTTTCCTATGAGATTCATCTTGTGGAAAAATAAAGCCACAAATAAATATTATTTATTTTAGTCACTGAATAAACAAATTAAACAATCCACAATTTGTAAAAAATCTAAATAATTAAACAAGTTAAATAGTACCACTAAACAAAGAAGTTAAATAGTATCAGTAAACAAGCATAAAGAGCTCACACAGAGATTGTCGTCTTGTTTGTCCAACCCACTCCTTCATTGTTGGATTGTTTTCTTTAATGATTATGTGTTCCATAGACCTCATTGTTAGATAATTAACAATAGATAAAAATAAAAAATAAATGCAGAAATTAAAACTTAGATACAAAGACAAATTGTAGACACGAACACATAGAATTATAGTGGTTCACCAATTTGTCTACATCCACTTTGAAGTAGGGGAATCTTTTTTTTTAATTTTTATTTTCACATAGTACACACCAACAACTATTTTCAACTAAAATTATTCACTTTACATAGTTCATTA
Organism: Cunninghamia lanceolata; assembly: GCA_027924645.1. Classification (NCBI taxonomy): domain Eukaryota; kingdom Viridiplantae; phylum Streptophyta; class Pinopsida; order Cupressales; family Cupressaceae; genus Cunninghamia; species Cunninghamia lanceolata. Next base: position 11,562,875 of record BSBN01000237.1, on the reverse strand, counting down.
CAACTCTTGAATAAGCCTTCGAAGGAATATGAAAAGGCTAAGTAAAAGAAGACAAAAACAAGAAGCTACGGTTATATCTATTGGACTTCATATTCCAACAATCTCCCACTTGAAGTCCAATCACTGCTGCAAGAAGGCTGCTTAGAGGTATCCCCCACTTAAGGCTTATTGTCACATCTTGACAATGCCAAGAGAAGTCCTATAGAACTTGAATTTCTCCCTTGGTACTATCTTCATCAATGCATCTGCCAGATTTACCTTTGTATCAATTTTCTCCACTTTGACTTTGTCCTCTTCAAGTACAGTCTGGATGAAGTGGTATTGTAATTCAATATGTTTGGTCTGATTATGAAAGTCCAAGTTCTTTGCCAAATGAATAATGTTGTTGCTATCACAAAAAAAGAGTGAAAACATGTTGTTTGAATCCCAACTCACCCATCAGTCACTGCAACCAAATCATCTCCTTTGCACCTTCAGTGAGAGAAATATATTCATCTTTGGTAGTGGAGAGTGCAACCACCTATTACAACCTTGAAACCCAACTAATCTTTGCCCCGACGAATGTGAAAACATAACCTATTGTGGACCTTCGTTTGTCTAAATCTCTAGCCATATTAGAATCAGCATAGCCTCATAGCTATTGCATCTCTCCCTCTAAAACACAAAACATAATTTGAAGTGCCTTTTAAATACCTTAATATCCACTTCACTACTTCCCAATGAGTTTTACGCAGATTAATCATGAATCTGTTTACTACTCTCACTGCATGGGAATATTCAGTTTAGTACAAACCATGGCATACATAAGACTCCCAACAACTGATGAATAAGGAATACCCTTCATATTTTATTGCTCTTGAGGTGTTTTTGGACACATTTCAAATGACACATGAAAATGATCAACAAGTAGAGTAGTCACTGGCTTAGCATCCTTCATATGGAATCTGTCCAAGACTTTGTCAACATACTTTTCTTATGACAATCTGATTTCCCTCTTACGTCCATCCCGGATTATGGTCATACCAAGTATCCTCTTTGCTATCCCTAAGTCCTTCATTGCAAACTTTTGAGCTAATTGTTGCTTCAAAACATTAACATCATACTATGCTCTCTTTTGGTTACATATTTGCTTGTTGGCATGGAACTCATCTAGTGATTCAGTGGTCCTCACTAGCCTGTGATGCTTCCCCTTTGGTCCACGAGCCACATAGTGCAACGTAGTTGGTTAGCCTGTGTGCTTCATGTGACTTGTCATGGTCACCTAGTAATTCAATGGTCCTTGCTAGTGTGTGATCCACGCTGGCACTTCCTTCCACATGAACCCTAGCGACAGAGTAAGCTAGCGTCAGCGTCATGTGCCTTGTTTGTTTGTTCTATGTGTGTTCTTATGTTTTCTTCCTTTTATGCATCATTTTTAACTTTTGTTTTCACGTATCTTCATCGTGCTTTCTATGTGTATGCATTGTGATAGTTTATGTATATGCTTTGTGTTCAGCATGTATTACCATTGTGTATTGTGTGTCCCCTATGTGTATTCCTATATATGCTCTTAGTACTCCACGTATGTGTTGTAATGTCTTACATGTTTTCTCTTTGATTATGTGTTTGTAACCTCAGAATCCTAAGTTTGGGGGCTCCTTGTAGTTCACAACTTCATGGAATTATTTGGGCTTCTATGTTCATCTATTTTGTCCATCCTTTAGTATGAGTTTGAATGTAAGTTCATACTCACACTAAAGTGGGGATTAAATGTTGAGTCGTACAATGTGCACACTAGCATTTTACACTTAGTTTAGCACCTGGTTTGACCTATGTTGTTGCCTTTGTTAATCAGGGCCTATTTTAACACCTTTTTTATCTTAAAATGATGAAAATATTGATCCTGATAAATAAACCTTTCCGAAGTCTGTGGGCTGAAGGTCTAGGGTGCCCAAGTACCCTGGTCCCACTTGGGAATTTAGCCCCACTTTGTGGTGTCTGCTTGGGACACTCCTTTGGTTTATATTTGTTAGCCTAATGAAGTTTTATTTGTTGTAAGTGAGTGGGAATGTATATTTAAATGAGTTTTGTAGTTCATTTTAGACCTAGATGACACCTAGAGGATTAATGTGAATTTACTCTCATATTGTGTTCTATGCTAAAGTGTTTTTCATGCTTGAAGTGTTATCTCCTTGTGGATTCTATTGAAGTTTATTTGCAGGCTTTGAAGGAATTTTGAATCCATCTTCACCACTCTCTTTTTTTGGTGTAGGATCTTCATCAACTAAGGTCATATCTTTTGTTGTTTTCACCATCATTATCATTCATTATCATCATATTATTGTAGATCTGGCCTCTTCCCTCCTAGGGAATACTCTCTTGGATCTAATCATCACTTTAGTAGAGGTGGAAACACTAACATGGGGTTTGATAGAGGCAATCCCTTAAACACAACACAACCTTTTCCTCTTTCCTTGTGTGCAGGTCGGAGAAACAGGTTTCAGGAGATGATTTCCAAGAAGAAAGAAAAGCATATAGGTGTAGGTCTAGTGATATTTGAGCTTCTAGTAAACCCTAGAAAAGGCATAGGGTTCCAAGTGCCTAGGTCTTGGGCATTTTTTCTATAAAATCTAGGTTTTGAATCTTCCTCTGATCTCTATTGTACTTTCTATTTACTGAGATCTATTTCCAACAATCAGTTTTAGTTTGTTCATCATTCTAGGGTTTGATCATAGTCCTAGCTTGCTTTCTTGACTTTGGCTGATCGTGGTTGATGCATCTATATACAAAAAAAGGGTAGAACCCTTGTAGTTTGACTCTCCTTCTTGGGTAGAAGCCAAGCTCAGTTTGTGTCCTAATGTTTGTAGAAGAGGGTTTGACCTAGTTTAGCTCCTTAGGCTAGACCACTCTTTTCTCCTTAACTCCCATGTTGCTAGAGGTGAGAGAATTCAAACTAATATTGTCACTTTCATTTATGAATATTTTCCATGCTCCTATGTATCCTAGAGGAGATCCCATGTTGTTTTATTCATATATAAGAGTGTATTTTCTACATATAAGTTATTGTTGACTCTGATAGGGTATAAGTGTTGATTTGTCATGATATGCCTCCTATATCCACACCCAAGAGGCTAATTGTAAATTGAAATGAACTACAAATACATGAATGAAAATGTTTTTTTTGTTGTTCTTTGAGCTAATTCCTATACTTTTTTCCTACATGTGTTCTAGGGTATCAATGGATGTATGTTGCAACACTATAAGCAAAGGGTATTATTTATATGGGATATAGGAAGGTGTAGTTTAGTTGGATAGTCACTAGATCAAATGTCTCTATGGCTAGTAAAATTTTCTTAGGAGAACGTATGCCATAACTTAACTCATGTCACATTTGTTGATATGTTTTCTTCAAGAGTTAGTTTGTTTTAGCAGAACAATAAAACTATTGTAAAGGCTTCATAACAACCATTATCTTAATGCATTTGAAATCTTCTTGACTAGAGATAGATATTGAAGTACATTTGATATGTGATGTTCCCTATTTTTTATGGATTGTTCATGTGCATAATATATCTAGTTCCATTGTAGTCAAGTATACATATCTTTTCCTTCCTTGCATGTTATGACTCTATTTAGAATTAGAATAGCCACTAGTTTGGTTGGGTGAGGGAGCCATCCTTTCATTTAAATTTAATTTCTTTTTATCATTTTCTATTTTAATGTAGTTTTCACCTACCTATGTTTTTAGTCTAGTACTAGAGGATTATGCACATAGTATCTAGGTTACTCTCTTTTATGACCCATTGTTCTGGCAATGCTCTATCTCAAGAGAACCATTATTTGATAAACATCTAGAGGGTTACACATGTGAGGTTGCAAAGTGCATATGTGTAAGAAATGCTAAGGAGATTGATTTCCATGGTGATTGCAACTTGTTTCTATCTTTGGTGCATATGCATACTTTCCCAAAATGCTTATAGTGATGGTCTATAAGGTTAATTTGTGGCTTCCATTGGAGCATGGTAATCAAGTCTAGTTGTTATCTTTTCACTTCAATTTAAATTTCTCTCTCATAGAGACCTCTAGGATGACCCTCCTAGGTTTTTCAAAGCCTAAAGGAAAAGAGGAGATACCATCTCCTATCAATTGGTCTCTAACTATCTAGTCCCTGTTGATGAATCATGTACCTTTGTGCCATGAATATTGTTCTCTTTGCAATGGTAATGGGTGTCTCTTAAAAAGGATTGTAGTTGTGGTATTGAGAGAAAACAATAGTGACTCCACTAGGGATTGAGCTTAGTTATTGATGAGATGTCATTAAACCTCATACTTTAATAGATAATCATCTTGTTGAAACTTGTGTGGTGTTCAGAGGCTATCTGCAAAAGGGAAGTTGGGAGTTCTATCCTAGGACTTGTTCTACTCTATTTAAAAGGAAATTATACATACACTAATCTAATTGACTAAATTTAAATAACTAACTAGGTTTTAACTATGGAATTGAAATCCTTATGTTTAATTTAAAGGACTAACTATTAAACTAAAATGTTCATGCTTTTATAACAAAAGATGCTAGGAAATTAACTATTCTATAAATCCAAAAACTTAACTAGAATAAAACCACAACTATCTAATTTGATCTCTTTTGGGTATTCTCTAGAGCATAAACAACAAATTGGAACACATAAGACTCATAATGTTCTTTTTTCCTTACTTTTCTAACCTTTTCTCTTTTGACAATTGATAATGCAAAAAAAAACTTTTACACACGCATTTAATGATAACCAACACAACAAACTTATAGGTAACAAAATATGAAACAATATTGATCATAGGCATGATCTTGCTGTCCTTAGGGGTCATGTGGATGATCTAGAGTAGAAGGTTTCTTCTATGAGAAAGCTCATAAGCTGCATGCTCAGTCATACAACAATGCTTAATCTGTCTCTGTTACAGGAACATGGGACTCGTGCTAATGAAGAGGAGGAGGAGAAATTTAAAAAACTTGATGAATTTGTTGAATTTCTGGCTAAAGGCTGGGAGAATGTATCTCCTTAGTTCTGTTACTTTTATGCTATCTATCTTCTGCTACTTACTATCTGTTGGTTATAGGTTGTATATGTTGTTTATGCTATTTATGTTGTTGTTGGTCTGGTGGCTCTTTTTGTGCTTGAGCCTCTACTGTCTCTTTTTGTCTTGTTGTAAGGGTTCGGCCCCTGGTTTTTGTCGACTTATATAATCAAAAACATACCCATGCAATAAACATTAAAACACTTATCTACAAAAGTAAATGTTCTTTCTCTCCAATGAGTGGCTAGCTCTCTAGAGATTGTAATAATGCTTAATCAATCACATTCACAACTCTAAACTTGAAAAAATAAAAAATATAACTATCTTCATATGCCACACAATTTTCTTCAAGTCTCAACTATATTGAATTAGAAAGATCGAAAGTTCTTTCCTCTAAAGATAAAAGATACAACAACTAATAGTACTGCTTAACCTACTTCCACTACTTAACTGAATACTTATGAAAGTTCCTATAGTACAAAGACATGCTCATCATGTAGCATATTGTTCAAGTCATAACAAAAGATTTAACTAAAATTAAATGCATAAGTTCATTACGTAATTAATATAAACTAAGTACTAAACATGAAATAAGGAAACTGTCTTCAAAGACAACTCCTACTAGGTGTCTACTACTTGCAAAAATTATTTTTGTAATTTATAAACTTGGGGGGATCACTAGGTTTGTCAATCATCTACCACACATGCAAAATCTAATAATTATTTGCTAAGTGTACACTTTGAATTTGGATCTTGGATTGTTTGTACTAGCATCATCGTCTTTAGAGCCTAGGGCATCTAGAGCTTATGAGACATTATTTGGAGCCCAAAGCCCCTAGAGTTAGTGATATTACCTCTAGTACTCAAGACTTCCAAAGATCATGGTACCAACCTAATGAATAATCCTAGAGTTGAGTACAATCCTCCAAAAATTGCCAAGATACTCTATCCAACAAAAAACACATTTTTTGTACAACATATTATCAACACTTTTATCCCATTAATAAACAATTACTAAACCAAAAATATGCAATTTATTCTATTTCAAATCAATTAATAACTTCCTATGCAAACACTAATTCGGCATGAAAATGGGTGTAAATAGGGAAAATAGGGGTACTTTGTCTATGCAATTAATGAGGCCAGGATTAGCCTCACCACCACCCCACAGTTAAGATCTTGTAGGTCCTCTTGTAGTTTAGAAAGAAGTGGATGCTTTTCTTTTGTCCTCTTCTTTATTTTTATTGTTCTTCTCCCATTTGAGGCTCTAGTTGTATTCTTTGAACTAGGTGGTACCATCTTCCTTATGAGTATTCTCTCTAATCCCTTTTCCCATCTTTCAAATTCTAAGTCAATTTTATTTGAAGTTACATTCAATGGTGTTAGGTGAGAATGGAGAATTGGTGGCCTAAATGGCATGCTAATTCAACAATCCTTGTATGTTGATATCAATTCTACTATTAATTTGGCTCTCCATAGTTACCACATGAGATTATATGGAGAGATAATCTCCTTGCTTTTCAAATGTACATGCAAAGGATTATATCATTCTTCACAAGTAGTAAATGCTAGTGTGACCAACTTCTGGATGGAATTTTGAAGAGTCTTTTATGACTTAAAACTTTCAATATACTTTTCCTTCATACTAATATATAGGAAAATTCCTTCAAGTTGATCCCTAAATTCTTGATGCTTTGGATTTTGTTGTTTCATTAAAAAATCCATAGTCTTCTTTGCACTACAATACTCCTTTGCTCTTGCCTACCAATCCAACTAATTTTGTGATGTGGAAATATATGGTTTTATTTGAACTTATCCTACAAAAACCTTAACAAAGAAGTCAATGCAAGCTCCTAGCAATAGTTGGTGTGTGAATAATTCACCCAAAAAATTCTTTTTCTCTACAGGAATGACTATGAAAGCCTCTAAAAATTATACATCATTTGGGTCATATGGGAGATTGCAAGATATTCTCAATAGTTTCCACTTTAGAAAATACTCTTTCAAAATATACTATACATGCAAGTAGGATTTATATAGGAAAAAAGTGCCTCACCAATTTTTTTATAGGCTTCCATTTTATATTTATCAACATTGTTATTCTTTCTTTGCAAAATGGCTATTTGTGCCTTCAATTAAGAAATCTCAGAATATGCATGCTACAAAAAGTTATAGCAGGCTATTTAAATTTAGAGTACTTCTAGTATTTGCACTGTGACCCATCTCAGAAAAATTGGTTCTATTTGAATTTGTTTATCCTCCTTGGGAGGCCTATTTTGCAACTCTTGTAATTCCTCTTCTATTTCTACAATTTTTCTTGTGGATAAATTCAATTTAGTTCGTGTCTCTTGAAAATAATTCTTGATAACCCCTCCCACAAGATTTTTGGTGAGAGCATCTATTTTATCATCTCTTATGGAGCCAAATTCATGGAGATTTTTAATATTTAGATCTTCCTTGTCTATCGAAGTTGACATTTGCAATAGTTTATTTAGTTGATCTTTGAGTGACAAAATTATGGCATCTTTTTTAGCCAATATAATTTTTGAAATTTTAATCTCATGTTGCTACTATGAAATGATGAGTTCATCCTTGGATAGTTCCATTACATGGTGTAATTTATGAGCCTTCATCATATATTCCTCTTCCTATTCAACTTTAGGAGATTGCATTAGGACCTTCCCTATTGTCAGGATTCTATATAGGGAGGAGTCATACGTTGATGTTGTCTCATCCCCAGCTTCAGAATTTTCTTGCTCAAGAGGAGGTGTAGGTTTCCATGGAGGAGATTTCTCTAGACGATGGGTTTCCTCAGAGGTGAAATCTTAGCGAGAGGAGTTATTTATTCCTTGTACTCTAGGAATGATACTTATTCTACTATGGATCTCCCTGGAGCGAAGATATTCTCCTCTTGCAAATTTTGTAGTGGCACCCGAGTTTATTCCTTTTGCAGAGTTTCTGGAGTCTTCAATGTAACTATAGCTTTTTCACTCTCTAGAGATACAATTATATCCTCAATTTGTACATTTTCTAAAGATGCCAGCATAGTCTCAATTTTTCTACCCTTTGGAGATGTCGATGTAATATTAGCCTATATATCTCCTCTGAAGTGGCCTCTAATTGTAAATTCTTTGGAGACATAAAAATATCTTCCATTGGTGTCTCCTTTTGGCATGATAGGATTCTAGTATATGTGTTGCAAGTATGGGCCTAACTGGTGTTGTCATTGATGTCAACATACACTCATGTTGCATTGATGTCAAGGATTGGATGAGTTGTGTACTGAGGATATTGAGAAAATTAGCCCTATAAGAAATAGAGAAGAATAGTAAAGATAGTGAAGTTCTATGAAGTAAAGATTCTAGTCAGTTGAAGATTTGAGTACACACATCAAAGGGTTTGTAGATATGTGTCTGAAGGTTCTCCAGTCACGATTTTAGAGGTTCGCATGAAGATCAGAAGAAGTTATGGCCATATGAGTAAACTTGGTTTTGGCATCTATTCAGTAGTGACAGAGTGGCTCAAATAGGTTTGGTGAGAACCGGTAATGCAATATCATGCTTTGTGGATCTAGTGGCATGCTTGGGAAGGTAGTTTGAATTGACAACTCGATTGGCTCGTAGTTTGGAGGTCTGCAAGCAATTCTTCTAGTGTGACAATGATGACCGGCTGTGTTCTTGAGGTTCCAGATGAAGATGTAAATGTTTGTAGTAAGCAAAAGTGGTGCAGATGTTCTTGGTGATTTGAGAAAGCTTGTGGAGGTCTCTAGATTGTGTCTAGTTTGTGTTGTTGGTCTACATTGAAGATTGAGCTCGTAATTCTTTGGGTGATGGTGTTCTTCCCAGTCCCGGCTGATCAGATGATTTGCACATATTGCAGATGTTCTTGAAGGTGTTTTACGAATCCTGTTGTGTTCCTCAAAGAAGATTAAAGTCCTAGATATGTGTGGCTGATACGGTAGTGACGCGCATGAAGTTTTTGTAATAAGTCAAGTTGTATTTTTGTAATTGCTCTATAATAAAATAAGTGTATGTTGTGCTGACTTTGATGATCATTCCAAAGTTGATGTCATGTATAAATAAGAGTTGCGAAGTCATTCAAAATGTATCTGAGCTCATGATGAGAAAGTGATAGAGAGGAGAGGAGTGAAAAGTAGAGTAGAAGTGTCGAGCTTAAATGAAACTATCTCACGCATGATGAAGATGCTATTCTCTAGTTCAAGTATGTAATACTTATATTATTCTGTAGACAGTGTGTCTCCTGTAGGCAGTGGGCCTCTTATGAATAGTGTCCTCGGGCAGTGAGACCTAATTGGCAAGTACCATTTTTCTTCTTATTCTTTTAACAAATAATACAATCTTGGGTTAGTCACCCCGTGGTTTTTCCCTTAACCGGGTTTCCACGTTAAAATCTTGGTGTCATATGTGTTGAATGTGTTTTTGCTCTTGAGTTATTGCATTATGCTTCCATGATTAAATCATTATTATGCTATTGAAATATAAGAAGGCTTTAAGAATTAAAGAACATAAGTTTTAGTAACAACTGATTCACCCCCCGCTCTCAGTTGTCTGTCCTAAAACCAACAATTGGTATCAAAGCTAAGTTTCTCTAAAGAGATTAACCGCTTGAGGAGATCCAGGATGTCTTCCTACAAGAATGATAGTCTGAGGTTTGGCGGAATGAACTACACTCTTTGGAAAAGCCGCATGGAATGTCACTTGCAATGTATGGGATTTTAGTATTGGAACATGACTATAAAAGAGTATATTCCTCCAAAGAATGGTCCGACAACTCTAGATGAAATCAGAAATATTGAAGATAATCTTCAAGCTAGAGAAGCCTTACTAAGTGCCTTATCTGATACAGAACTGAAAAATGTTATGGATTTAAAAATTGCATATGAAATTTGGTCAAAGCTAGAAATTTTGCATGAAGGAGACAAATATGTTAAATGTGCCAAGCTATAATGTCTGAAGGAAAATTTGAAAACCTGAAGATGAATGAAGATGAGAATATCACTACATTTATGCCAAAAGTAAATGAGCTTGTTTGTGGCATTAGATGTGTTGGTGGAACTTTGGATGAAGATGAGATTGTTGCCAAAGTTCTCAGATCCTTACCTCCTACTTACAAACACAAGGTTGTTGCTATTGAGGAATTCAGATCTTTATCAAATATTACAAGGGATCAATTGGTTGGGAAGTTAGCTGCATTTGAATTGGCTAAGTTTGGAGATGCTCCTCCCAAGACTGAATCTGCATTCAAAGCTAGTGCCTCTACAAAAGGTAAACAAAAGTATGATCTGGAAGAGAGTTCCTTAAAGAAATTATCTTGGTATGAAAAAGAAAGAAAAGATCTGGAAGAAGATGAGGTAGAAGCTATTCAACTTGAAGCCCTTATTGCAAAAAGACTACCAAGAGGATCTGGTAAATATGAAGGAAAATTGCCCTTCAAATGTTTCAACTGCAACAAGATTGATCATTTTGCCTCAAGATGTCCAGAAAGATTTTCAAGGACAAATCCTAATAGATCAAGATTCTAAAAGAAATGTTACTATGTTCAAGAAGATGTTAATGATGAATGACTAATAGATGATGAATTTGAGATAGGAAATAAATCCAGAAGTGATTGGGTATTTATTGCCATCAAGGAAGAAGATCCAATGCACATTGAATCTGTCAATCATAAAATGGTAGAAAGGGCTTTGGCTGCTCAAGTTGAAGAAAAGGATGAATGGGTCATTGACAGTGGATGCACTGACCATATAACTAGTGACAAGAATAAGTTCATAAATCTGGAAAGATATGAAGGAGGAATTGTTAAATTTGGTGATAATTCTACTGGCAGAATCAGAGGTAGAGGAACTATTTCTTTTCATGGAAAGAAGAAAACCAGTGATGTTCTGTATGTTGAAGGTTTGAAGCATAATCTTCTCAGTGTTGGACAGTTGGTGGACAAAGGCTATGATCTCCATTTCAAAAATGGAAAATGCAAGATCTTTGAAAGCTCTTGAACTGAGATTGCATCTGGTACTTAGACAAAAGGTAACATCTTCCACTTGGTTGGTACTGACAAAAGTTGTTTATTTGTTCAAATTGATCAGAGTTGGTTGTGGCATTGGAGAATGTGTCATGTAAATTTTGATAATATCATCAAGATAAGCAATACTCAGGTTGTAAGAGATCTTCCAAGACTGGTGAAACCTACTAACAATTTGTGCAAAGAATGTCTGTTGGGTAAGCAGAATAGAGTCACTTTTAAAAGTAAGGAACAATCTTCTACCAGATTGTTGGACTTGGTACACACTAATCTATGTGGACCGGCAAGAATTAGGAGTCTACAAGGTGATAGATATTTCATGTTACTGATTGATGACGACTCCCAGATGATGTGGGTGACTTTCTTGAATGAAAAATCTAAAGCACTTGAAAAGTTCAAAATATTCAAGGCTATGGTAGAAAATGAAACTGGGTTAAACATAAAATGTCTCGGGTCTGATAGAGGTGGTGGGTGTTGCCACAATAATGGGTTACACTTTTTGGGACATCCTAATTTTTGCTGAAATCATATATTTTTATAAAATATAATGATTTAAGCCTTGAAAGGTTCTATTTAAAGGATTTTAATTGAATAGGGTTTGATCAAACCCCCTTGGATAGAACCCCACTAGTTTTAAACCATACTTGTCATGGAGTCTCCTCTATACCTATCAAAATACTGGTAGAAAACCACTTTTGATTTACCTATTGGGGGATCAAATGAATTCATTTAAAATTTTATGTTTTGTAAATATGTAGTCCTTATTATAAGCTTCCCAAAAAGTATAATTTTAAATATATTTAATTTGATTATTATATTCATTTTTTATTTCTTGTGAATGTAGGTTATTTAATGAATATCAAGGTCTATGTTTCATACATGCGAAAAAATAGGAAACTATAGAAAAAAATTCTAAAAAATACGTGTCCTCTAGGTATTGATGTCTTTATTCCAATAAAAAAATTGAATTCTGATACATACAAAAAAATTATTCTTTACACAATACACCTATGTCTAAATTGTAATTGGTTTGATTTCAAAAGTTAATTAAAAGAAAAATATTCAATAAAAAATTATGAAACCAAATGCATCCTCTAGATATCATAGTTAAAAATCTAAATTCAGAAAATTTAGAATTTTATCCTTCATAGAAAAAAAGTTATGTTTTACACAGTACACGTCACTCTTTAAAAATGTTGTTTACTAGTAGAAACTAGTTATTGAAGTAGATGGAAAAGGCAATACAATTTGATTCCAAACAATTTAAAAATATATATATTTAGAATCTACAGACAAAATTTGACAAATCATTAGTTTACATCATCTTCAAATTCTTCACGGTTTAGCAACTATAGGTGTCTGAAAGTGAATATTTTTTTCAAAATGTTCATTTCAATGTCGACTTTGGCCAAAAAGTGTAACCCACTATTCTGGGATCACCCTGGTGAATTCACATCTAGAGAGTTCATAGAATTCTGTGAGAAACATGGGATAAAGAGACAATTATCTACTCTAAGGACTCCACAGCAGAATGGAGTAGTGGAGAGAAAGAACCAGACCATCCAGAAAGCATCTAGAACCATGATGATGGAAGCAAATGTCCCTCAGATCTATTGGAGAGAAGCTGTAAGCACTACTGTCTATACTCTTAATTAAGTACAAATCAGAAGCAATACTGGTAAGACTCCTTATGAACTCTGGTTTGGGCTCACTCCTACTATGAAGTATTTCAGAGTCTTTGGTAGTAAATGTTATATTAAAAGAGATGAAGACCTTGGCAAATTTGATGCTAGAAGTGATGAAAGAATATTCTTGGGTTATTATACTCAAAGAAAAGCATACCGGTGTTATAACAAGAGATTGATAAAGATGGTAGAAAGTACAAATGTGAAGGTTGATGAAGGCATTGAAAATCCCTCAAGGTTTTATGAGTATGAAGCAGATGATCAAAATGATGTTTCGGTCTGGGAAGAACAAGCCCCAATTGCAGTTCAGATTCAGACTGATCCGAAGAATCCTGAAATACAGGAAGAAGAGATAAGTTTGAATGAATCTGTCCAAGAAATAGAAGTGTAAGAAATTCCCAAAACTCCCAGGTATGTAAGAATGAATCATTGTGAAGACCGGATCATAGGAGATAGAAGCAAAGGTGTTCAAACAAGAAGAAAGATTGCTCAAGATTCAGAGAAGTATTGTTTGATTTCAAAGGTTGAACCAAAAATAGTAACTGAAGGATTCAATGATGAAAGTTGGGCTAAAGCAATGGAGGAAGAGTTGATACAGATTGAAAAAAATCACACTTGGGATCTTGTTCCCAGACCTAAAGACAAAAATGTGATTGGGACTAAGTGGGTCTTCTAGAATAAAATAAGAAAAGATGATGAATCTCCTAAGGATGATCAGAAAAAGTACAAGTCAATGATTGGAGGACTACTGTACCTTACTCAAACTAGATCTAACATTATGAATCGTGTTGGTCTTGTTGCTAGATTCCAAGTTGATCCTCAAGAGTCTCATGTCATGGCAATAAAGAGAATTCTTAGATATCTAAAGGGAATAGTTGGGTATGGTTTATGGTATCCTAGGGATCATGATTTCTCTCTTCATGCATATACAGATGCTGATTGGGCAGGAGATGTGGATGACCGGAAGAGTACTAGTGGTGGTGCATTATTTTTGGGGAAAAGATTGGTTTCTTGGCTGAGCAAGAAACAAGAGGCAATATTTCTGTCCACTGCAGAAGCAGAGTATATTACAGTAGCAGGTAGTTGCACTCAAGTATTATGGATGAAGCAAATGCTAAGAGATATCAGAGTGGAGTATGAAGAACCTATCACAATCTTCTGTGACAATTCAAGTGCAATAAATATATCAAAAAATCTAGTGTTGCATTCAAAGACAAAACATATATCCATCAAGTTTCACTTTTTGAGAGAGCAGGTGAACAAGAATGAAGTCAAATTGGAGTTTGTGCCCTCAAAGGATCAGATTGCAGACATTTTTATTAAACCTCTACCTAAGGACTCTTTTGAGTATCTTAGGGAGAAGTTAGGGGTTATTACCCCTCCAGTTTTGAATTAAGGTGCATTGATGTGCATTAGTCCAGTGGATCTCACAGTCATATTTTGTGGTCTAGATTGATGATAGGCAACTGCTACTCAGGGGGAGCAGTTTGTATGATACTGAAGTATTGATGCAAGTATGTGCCCTTTGCCATTGATGTCAAAGGGGGAGAGAAGACATGTGAAAAACAAAAGAAATTGCTGATCAAAGGGGGAGAAATGAAGAAAGAAAAGATATGTGAATAATTTTGTTAGGAGGAGCCAGTGAGGAGAAGTTCTTGTCTTGATGGTCAAAACAATTTTTCACATCATATGTTGCCATCAATGACAAAGGGAGAGATTGTTGCAAGTATGGGCTTAATTGGTGTTTTCATTGATGTCAACATACTAATCTTGCATTGATGTCAACGATTGGATGAGTTGTGCGCTGAAGATATTGAGAAAATTAGCCCTATTAGAAACAGAGAAGAACAGTAAAGATAGTGAAATTCTATGAAGTAAAGATTCTAGTCAGTTGAAGATTTGAGTATGCACATCAAAGGGTTTGTAGATATGTGTCTAAAGGTTCTCCAGTTAAGATTTCAGAGGTCTATATGAAGATTAGAAGAAGTTATCACCATATGAGTAAAACTGGTTCTGGCAGCTATTCAGTAGTGACAGAGTGGCTCAAATAGGTCCGGTGAGAACTGGTAATGCAATACCATGCTCTGCGGATCTGGTGGCATACTTGGGAAGCTAATTTTAATTGACAACTTGATTGGCTCATAGTTTGGAGGTTTGCAAGTGATTCTTCTAGTGTGACAGTGATGACCGACTGTGTTGTTGAGGTTTTGGATGAAGATGCAAATGTTTGTAGTAAGAAGAAGTGGTGTGGATGTTCTTGGTGATTCAAGCAAGCTTGTGGAGGTCTCCAGATTGTGTCCAGTTTGTGTTGTTGGTCCACATTGAAGATTGAGCTTGTAATTCTTTAGGTGATGGTATTCTTCCCAGTCCTGGTCGACCATATGATTTGCACATATTGCAGATGTTCTTGAAGGTGTTTTGTGAAGCCTGGTGTGTTCCTCAAAGAAGATTGAAGTCCCAGATATGCGTGGCCGATAGGGTAGTGACGCGCATGAAGTTTTTGTAACAAGTCAAGTTGTATTTTTGTAATTTCTCTATAATAAAATAAGTGTATGTTGTGTCAACTTTGATGATCATTCCAAAGTTGATGTCATCTATAAATAAGAGTTGCGAAGTCATTCAAAATGTATCCAAGGTCATGATGAGAAAGTGATAGAGAGGAGAGGAGTGAAAAGCATAGCAGAAGTGTTGAGCTTAAATGGAATTGTCTCAAGCATGATGAAGATGCTATTCTTTAGTTCAAGTATGTAATAATTATATTATTTTGTGTACAGTGTGTCTCCTATAGGCAGTAGGCCTCTTGTGAGCAGTGGGCTCGAGAAGTGAGCCCTAATTGGCAAGTGCCATTTTTCTTCTTATTTTTTTAATAGAGAATACAACCTTGGGTTAGTCACCCTGTCGTTTTTCCCTTAACCAGGTTTCCACGTTAAAATCTTGGTGTCATATGTGTTGAATGTGTTTTTGCTCTTGAGTTATTGCATTATGCTTCCATGATTAAATCATTATTATGCTATTGAAATATAAGAAGGCTTTAAGAATTAAAGAACAAAAGTTTTGGTGACAACTGATTCACCCACCCTCTTAGTTGTCTTTCCTAAAACCAACAATTGGTATCAGAGATAAGTTCCTCTAAAGAGCTTAACCGCTTGAGGAGATCCAAGATGTCTTCCTACAAGAAGGATGGTCTGAGGTTTGATGGAACGAACTACACTCTTTAGAAAATCCGCATGGAATGTCACTTGCAATGTATGGGATTTTAGTATTGGAACATGACTATAAAAGAGTATATTCCTCCAAAGAATGATCTGACAACTCTAGATGAAATTAGAAATGCTGAAGATAATCTTTGAGCTAGAGAAGCCTTACCAAATGCCTTATCTAATACAGAGCTGACAAATGTTATGGATTTAAAAACTGCATATGAAATTTGGTCAAAGTTGGAAATTCTTCATGAAGGAGACAAATATGTTAAATGTGCCAAGCTACAAAGTCTGAAAGGAAAATTAGAAAACCTAAAGATGAACGAAGATGAGAATATCACTACATTTATGCAAAAAGTAAATGAGCTTGTTTGTGGCATTAGATGTGCTGGTGGAACTTTGGATGAAGATGAGATTGTTGCCAAAGTTCTCAGATCCTTACCTCCTGCTTACAAACACAAGGTAACTGCTATTGAGGAATTCATATCTTTATCAAATATTACAAGGGATCAATTGGTTGGGAAGTTAGCTGCATTTGAATTGGCTGAGTTTGGAGATGCTCCTCCCAAGACTGAATCTACATTCAAAGCTAGTGCCTCTACAAAAGGTAAACAAATGTATGATCCAGGAGAGAGTTCCTCAAAGAAATTATCATAGTATGAAAAAGAAAGAAAAGATCTGGAAGAAGATGAGGTAGAAGCTGCTCAACTTGAAGCCCATATTGCAAAAAGACTACCAAGAGGATCTGGTAAGTATGAAGGAAAATTGCCCTTCAAATGTTTCAACTGCAACAGGATTGGTCATTTTGCCTCAAGATATCTGGAAAGATTGTCAAGGCCAAATCCCAATAGATCAAGATTCCAAAAGAAATATTGCTATGTTCAAAAAGATGATGATGATGAAGGAATAACAGATGATGAATCTGAGATAGGAAACAAATCTAGAAGTGACTGGGTGTTTATTGCCATCAAGGAAGAAGATCTAATGCCCATTAAATCTGTCAATCATAAAATGGTAGAAAGGGCTTTGGTCGCTCAAGTTGAAGAAAAGGATGAATGGGTCATTGATAGTGGATGCTCTCACCATAACATTGGTGACAAGAATAAGTTCATAAATCTGGAAAGATATGAAGGAGGAATTGTAAAATTTGGTGATAATTTTGCTGGCAGAATCAGAGGCAGAGGAACTATTTCTTTTGATGGAAAGAACAAAACTAGTGAGGTTCTATATGTTGAAGGTCTAAAGCATAATCTTCTCAGTGTTGGACAGTTGGTGGACAAAGGCTATGATCTTCATTTCAAAAATGGAAAATGCAAGATCTTTGAAATCTCTGGAACTGAGATTGCATCCGGTACTCAAACAAAAGGTAACATCTTCTACTTGGTTGGTACTGACAAAAGTTATTTATTTGTTCAAATTGATCAAAATTGGTTGTGGCATAAGAGAATGTATCATGTAAATTTTGATAATATCATCAAGAGAAGCAATACTTAGGTTATAAGAGATCTTCCAAGACTGGTGAAACCTACTAACAGTTTGTGTAAAGAATGTCAGCTGGGTAAGCAGAATAGAGTCACTTTTAAAAGTAAGGAAAAATCTTCTACCAAATTGTTGGACTTGGTACACACTAATCTATGTGGACTAGCAAGAATCAGGAGTCTGCAAGGTGATAGATATTTCATGTTATTGATTGATGACCACTCCCAGATGATGTGGTTGACTTTTCTGAAAGAGAAATCTAAAGCACTTGAGAAGTTCAAAATATTCAAGGCTATGGTAGAAAATGAAACTGGGTTAAAAATAAAATGCCTTAGGTCTGATAGAGGTGGTGAATTCACATCTAGAGAATTCATAGGATTCTGTGAGAAACATGGGATAAAGAGATAGTTATCTACTCCAAGGACTCCACAACAGAATGGAGTAGTGGAGAGAAAGAACCAGACCATCTAGGAAGCATCTAGAACCATGATGATGGAAGCAAATGTCCCTCAGATCTACTGGAGAGAAGCTATAAGCACTATTGTCTATACTCTTAATCGAGTACAAATTCGAAGCAATACTGGTAAGACTCCTGATGAACTCTAGTTTGTCCTCACTCCTATTGTGAAGTATTTCAGAGTGTTTGGTAGTAAATGTTATATTAAAAGATATGAAGACCATAGAAAATTGGATTCTAGAAGTGATGAAGGAATATTCATGGGTTATTCTACTCAAAGCAAAGCATACCAGTGTTATAACAAGAGATTGAGAAAGATTGTTGGAAGTACAAATGTGAAGGTTGATGAAGGCATTGAAAATCCCTCAAGGTTTTATGAGTATGAAGCAAATGATCATAATTATGTTTCGGTCCAAGAAGAACAAGCCCCAATTGCAGTTTAGATTCAGACTGATTCAGAGAATCTTGAAATCAGGAAGAAGAGATAAGTTTGAATGAACCTGTCCAAGAAATAGAAGTGTAAGAAATTTCCAAAATTCCTAGGTATGTAAGACTGAATCATTCTGAAGACCAGATCATAGGAGATAGAAGCAAAGGTGTTCAAACAAGAAGAAAGATTGCTCCAGATTTAGAGAAGTATTATTTGATTTCAAAGGTTGAACCAAAAATAGTAAGTGAAGCATGCAATGATGAAAGCTGGGCTAAAGCAATGGAGGAAGAGTTGATGTAGATTGAAATAAATCACACTTGGGATCTTGTTCCTAGACCTAAAGACAAAAATGTGATTGGGACTAAGTGGGTCTTCCAGAATAAACTGAGCAAAGATGATGAATCTCCTAAGGCTGATTAGAAAAAGTACAGGTTAATGATTAGAGGACTACTCTACCTTACTCAAACTAGACCTTACATTATGAATGGTGTTGGTCCTGTTGCCAAATTCTAAGATGATCCTCGAGAGTCTCATGTCATGGAAATCAAGAGAATTCTCAGATATCTGAAGGGAACAGTTGAGTATGGTTTATGGTATCCTAGGGATCATGATTTCTCTCTTCATGCATATACAGATGTTGATTGGGCAGGAGATGTGGATGATCGGAAGAGTACCAGTGGTGGTACATTATTTTTGGGGAAAATATTGGTTTCTTGGCTGAGCAAGAAACAAGAGGTAATATCTCTATCCACTGTAGAAGCAGAGTATATTATAGTAGCAGGTAGTTGCACTCAAGTATTATGGATGAAGCAAATGCTAAGAGATATCAGAGTGGAGTATGAAGAACCTATCACAATCTTCTATAACAATTCAAGTGCAATAAATATATCAAAAAATCCGGTGTTGCATCCAAAGACAAAACATATATCCATCAAGTTTCACTTTTTGAGAGAGCAGGTGAACAAGAATGAAGTCATATTGGATTTTGTGCCCTCAAAGGAACATATTGCAGACATTTTTACTAAACCTCTACCTAAGGACTCTTTTGAGTATCTTAGGGAGAAGTTAGGGGTTATTACCCCTCCAATTTTGAATTAAGGTGCACTGATGTGTATCAGTCTGGTGGATCTCACAATCATATCTTATGGTCTGGATTGATGATAGGAAGCTGCTACTTAGGGGGAACAATATGTATGATTCTGAAGTATTGATGCAAGTATGTGCCCTTTGCCATTGATGTCAAAGGGGGAGAGAAGACATGTGAAAAACAAAAGAGCTTTTTGATCAAAGGGGGAGAAATGAAGAAAGAAAAGATATGTGAATAATTTTGTTAGGAGGAGCCAGTGAGAAGTTCTTGTCTTGATGGTCAAAACAATTTTTCACATCATATGTGGCCATCAATGACAAAGGGGGAGATTGTTGCAAGTATGGGTCTAACTGGTGTTGTCATTGATGTCAACATAGTCCTATTGCTTTGATTTCAAGGATTGGATGAGTTGTACTGAGGATATTGAGAAAATTAGCCCTATCAGAAACAAAGAAGAACAATAAAGACAGTGAAGTTCTATGAAGTAAAGATTCCAGTCAGTTGAAGATCTGAGTGTACGTATCAAAGGGTTTGTAGATATGTATCTGAAGGTTCTCCAGTCAAGATTTTAGAGGTCCGCATGAAGATTAGAAGAAGATATGGCCATATGAGTAAAACTAGTTCTGGTAGCTGTTTTGTAGTGACATAGTGGCTCAAATAGGTCCAGTGAGAACTAGTAATGCAATATCATGCTCTGTTGATTTGGTGGCATGCTTGGGAAGCTAATTTGAATTGACAACTTGATTGGCTCATAGTTTGGAGGTCTACAAGTGATTCTTCTAGTGTGACAATGATGACCGGCTGTGTTCTTGAGGTTTCGATGAAGATGCAAATGTTTGCAGTAAGCAGAAGTGGTGCGGATGTTCTTGGTGATTTGAGCAAGCTTGTAGAGGTCTCCAGATTGTGTCCAGTTCATGTTGTTGGTCCTCATTGAAGATTGAGCTCATAATTCTTTGGGTGATGGTGTTCTTCCTAGTCCTAGTTGACTAGATTATTTGCACATATTGCAGATGTTCTTGAAGGTGTTTTGCGAAGCCTGGTGTGTTCCTTAAATAATATTGAAGTCCCAGACATGCATGGCCGACAGGGTAGTGACATGCATGAAGTTGTTGTAATAAGTCAAGTTGTATTTTTGTAATTGCTCTATAATAAAATAAGTGTATGTTGTCCTGACTTTGATGATCATTCCAAAGTTGATTTTATGTATAAATAAGAGTTGCGAAGTCATTCAAAATGTATCCGAGGTCATGATGAGAAAGTGATAGAGAGGAGAGGAGCAAAAAGCAGAGCAGAAGTGTTGAGCTTAAATGGAACTGTCTCAAGCATGATGAAGATGCTATTTTCGAGTTCAAGTATGTAATACTTATATTATTCTATAGACAGTGTGTCCCCTGTAGAAAGTGGGCCTCTTGTGAACAATGTGCTCGGGCAGTTAGCCCTAATTGGCAAGTGCAATTTTTCTTCTTATTCTTTTAACAGAGAATACAATCTTGGGTTAGTCACCCCATGGTTTTTCCCTTAACTGGGTTTCCACATTAAAGTCTTTGTGTCATATGTGTTGAATGTGTTTTTGCTCGAGTTATTGCATTATGCTTCCATGATTAAATCATTATTATGCTATTGAAATATAAGAAGGCTTTAAGAATTAAAGAACAAAAGTTTTGGTGACAACCTATTCACCCCCCCTCTCAGTTGTCTGTCCTAAAACCAACAATATGACCTCTTTGGAGGTGAGGTATCCTTAGCTAAGGGGATTCTTAGAGTTGGCATTGTTGTTGAGTAAGGTTTCTCTAGAGAGGAGGCAGTTGTATCTTAAGGACTCCATGGAGATGAAATTGTAATTGCATGGTGTTCCTTTGGAGGAGAGGAAATTAGAATATGAGGGCTATTTGGTTGTGTGATGGAATATTTGGGTGAAGAGTCATCTTGTAAACTAGGTCTCTATAGAGGAGTGGCCATTGAGTGTGGTTCTTTTGGAGGAGGTAGGGGTTCTTCCCATGATTACTAATTTAACTCTACATATGTGGGTTCCTTATAAATAATAAAGGTATTAGACTAAGCCATATTTTGGATGGCTTTAGTGGTGGCACTTTCTTTTGGAGAGGTGGCGGGAGCCAAAAAAAGGAATTTGAGTCAATTGGGAAATACAGTGTTTATTCCTCCAAGTTGAAGGAGGTCTTTGTAGCACCCTCTTTACCCCTTTCTTTTTAGGTTGTTGTTGAGTCTTCTTCTCTTTGTGTATTCAGAGCTAAATGCTCTAGAGAGAGTTAACATTGCTTACTGAGTAGCACTAGAGGTGGCTTTCTTAGCAACAGAAGAGGTGGCTTACTCAGGAGTAGTAGTAGTAGTGGCCTCTATAGACTCCTTTCCCTGTCTTTGTTTTTGGCTACCTTCCCTAAAAAATTTATCCATTTTCTACCTCTTTTGTGGCCTTTCAAAATGTGGTGTTTACAGATTAACATTATTAAGTCGTGATTCTTTAAAGGTCCATTACCCTTATTGTGTTTTTCCACCATAGTTTTAAGAGAAGTGAATAGATAGAGGGAAGTTAATCTTCAACTTTGGTTTCTTAGTGTCATGCCATAGGTGAGTCAACATGCAAAAGTTTGGTCCCACAATTGTGCCATAATGACCTTCACAGGTGAAAATTTTCTTTATCCAAACCATGACTATTCTCCATGGTTCAAGAAGGGTGTCTCTATTAATACCTTTATTGTCATCCCTCTTCCCTAGTATTAATTGGGCTATTGGTTCATCTCCTTTGCAAAAATTACCAATTAATTCACTAAACGAGCTATGCTTGTATTGAAAATAATTAATACCCTTAGTTGGAATTTTAGACAACTCAGAAAGGATTTCAAGGATCACCTTATACCAAATGCCCTTGAATGGACCACCTTTGAAATTTTACACAAATTGATCCACAATGTTAGCATTGAACCCATCAAAATTTTAAAGAAAGGTTAACCACCTTGCCACCTAGAAAAGTTTTCTAGCACATTATTTTCTAGAAACTTTTTTGTTGAATATGGCTTTGCCTTCCTTTTGACCCCCATTATTCTTCTTCTTGATTAAATATCGTTGAAACCTTGAAGCATGAAATTTGAATGCAGGTTCAAAAATGGGATTTGGACTTAGTTTACTCAAATCAATTCTAGTTATAGACTTCAAAAAAATTACACAATAACTTACATATATAGTTTTAGAATACAAGGGAAGCTTTGCATGAACAAAAGTATACAAATTCCATAGTGAGAGGAGGTAGGAGATGACAAGATGTCACATGGAAAGAGAAGGTTAAAAGTCTAACATTAACGCTACATACATCTTTATTATTAACAATTGTAGATGAGGAAAAGTTGCAGTTCAACTAAGAGGTATTAGCCAAATGAACTTTTCACTACAACCACATTATGATCAAGTTTTAGTTTTCTACTATCTAATGTTGTTCAATAGAATAATGTTCACAATCCTAAATCTATAGATATAAGTAATGAATAGTTTTTATTTTTTCTATGAATATGAAGAAATAACTGATAAATTATTGATTACAAAAAATTGGAAAGGAAACTAAAAATTTCAATCACAAAATTAAAAAGATGAAAATGAGAAGAACTTGTATTATATGAGGGAGGTAATTGCCTAGGAAACTAGCATATCGTGTAGATGTCTACAAGTCACATTGTAGTCTAGAAAGTAGGAAGCAATTAAAATCTTAAATTTTGTTCTAGATTAATCCATCCTACCTACACAAAAAAAAAAAAAAAACTTCTAGTAGCTTCTAGGTAACAAAAGTAAATCAAAATCGAAGAGATACAATTATTATGCTTGAAATAAAATAGATGGAATAATAGAAAAAAAAGGGAAAGATTTATGAAACTAGCATGCAGCAGGGATCTTCTCCCTTAAACCTAAAATTTGCAAGGGAAACAGAAGGAGGGTTGGGGCATTTCTTATCTAAAGGCCATCTCAACAACACAAAATTCGACCAAGATCAATCACGTGCAAACAAACAAATCACTTCCTATACTTATTAGTCACCTTAACAAGACTTATACATCTAACCAAGGAGAGAGGAAAGTGTGCTAGAATTAAATTTCTCTTAACCTTATCATCTAATAGTATATAGACTACTACTTGAACATATGTATTGTAGACACCTAAAATTGGGTCAAATTAAATTAAGAAAATATTCTAATATTTATCTTAATTCTTATTTTCTTCTGTCAATTAAATAAATATTCAAAGTTTATTTGATTGGTTCATTTAATTAAAATCCCTAAATTCTTCTAATATCTCAAATCCTAAATCCACCTCATCTTTCCACCTCACCATGTTGCACATATAATTAAATATTCTTAATATTTAATTAGCTAAATATCCTCCAAAATCTAAAATTGAATATTTAATTTAATGTTCCCCATTATTCTCCACTCATTGAATCTTTAATTCAATGTTCCCCACTATTCTCCACCAATTGAATTTTCAACTCAATTGTTCCCCACTATTCTCCACCAATTGAATTTTTAATTCAATTATTTCCCATTATCCTCCACCAATTGAATTTCAATTCAATTATTCCCCATTATCCTCCACCAATTGAATTTTCAATTGTTCCCCATTATCCTCCACTTTGAATTTTTAATTCATCCACTATCCTCCACTCTGAATTTTTAACTCATCCACTATCCTCCACTTTGAATTTTTAATTCATCTATTATGAATTAAAGATTCACAAAAAAAGAGGGTCATTGATCTCATCAGTTGATCCTCACCCTCCAATCTATTTTCAGAAAATCTATAAATAGAATGCTCTTCTAAGCAATTAGAGAGACTTCTTCTGGCATCCTTACTATGCCCAAATTCTTCTATCATCTTCTTCTTCTTCTCAATTCTCTTCTTCATACCATTGTAATGCAAGAATCATTCTAGCCATTTCTACTTGTCATCTTGAGGAATCAAAGCAAGGAAGCAAGCTCCCTGAGGGCCCATCTTTATCATTCAAGATCAAGAAAGAATAGGTGAGCAATGGAAGCCGCAGGGTAACAGGTTTTGTTGTTTTTATACTTTATTTGTTTATTCCTATTATTTTCCTATTGCCATTGATGTATTGGGTTATTATTTCATTATTGATATTTTCCTAATTTTTCCATTCACATTTTGGCATGCCCGGTGATCTAACCCCATCCTGTTTGTGAGTGTTTGCCTTGAGTTTTTGTTGCAGATCCAGGTGTTTCAAAGCACATTCGGGAATCAACGCTCACAAGTGGCCTCCTACACACAAATCGAGCTCACCATTGAGTCCGGGGGGCTTCGGAGGTAAAAAATCACCTATCATTTTCCCTAATTTTGTTTTTGAAAAATTTTGAAATTTTTTTTATTTTTCCAAGTATTTTTTGCAAAAAAATCAAAAGCATACTTAAATCACAAAACAAAAAAAAACATATCCATTACAATAGATCTTCTTTTTTTAATTTTAGTATTTTCTTTTTATACAAAAAAAAAAAAAAAAAAAAAAAAAACACAATTTAAAAAAAAAAAAAAAAAATTTTACATTAGATTCTATTTATTTATCTTTGTTTCACATTTTCATTTTAAAAATAAAACATAAAAATAAACAATAAAAAAATAACACACAATCAAAAATTACAAACAAACTAAAAAAAATACAAAATAAAAAAAAAAAATTCAAAAAAAAAAAAAAAAAAAAAAAACTTTCTTTAAAAACGAGCTTTGTGTTAATAAAAAAAAAACACAACAAAAAAAACAATAAAAAATAAAACAAAATAAAAAATTAAAAAAAAACCCAAACCCTCCTGTCCCATCCATTCCCCCCACCATCCCCCCCGACCCTCTAAACCCCCGCACCCCCCCTGCAGACACCCCCCCTCCCCCCTCCAACCCTGCCACGACCGCCCACCACCCCTCCCTCCCACGACTCCCCATTCCGCCCCCGCCCCCTGCGCACAACCGCTGCCCACGACTCCCCATTCCGCCCCCCCCCCGCGCGACCTTCGGCCCTCCCACCACCCACCATCCCCCTTCCTCCCTCTGCTCCGCCCCCCGCGCCATCCTCCTTCCATCTCGCCGCTCCCCTCAGTCCAGCCCATCCGCCGACCCCTGCACGCCGCCCATCCGCCGACCACCTGCCCACCACGCTGCTTCCCTGCTTCGATCCCCCTACCTCCCCCTCCGCTCCGCCGCTGCCTGCCGCTCGTCGCCCGCCTCTCTCCCACGCGCCGCCTCCCCCTCCACCGCCGCCACACTTGCACACATTAATAACTAAAAAAAACAAAAAAAAAAAAATCAACTAAAACAAAAAACTTAAAAAAACAATAGATATATAAATACAAAATAAGGTTTTTTTTAATTTTTTATTTATTTTGCTCATTTAATCACAAAAACAAAAAAAAAAAAACATTCAAAACAAAAAAAAAATAAATTTAAAAAAACAAATTTTTCAACAATAAAAACACAAATAAATCACAAAAATTTTAACACAAAAAATAAATAATAATTTAAAAAAAAAAAACAAACAAAAAATTCAACGTAAAAAAAATCAAACCAAACCAACAAATTTTTTTAAAAAAAACAAAAAAAAAAAAAAAAAAAAATCAACATAACAAATTAATAATTTAAAAAAAAAAAAAAAAAAAAAAAAAACCAAAAATAACAAAAAAATTAAAATCAACACAAGGGGGGGAATTTTTTTTATTTTTTTTTCCCACATAGCAAAATAGGCCTTTTTTTCAAATTTTCACAACTTTCACATACGACATCGAAATCGCACAAATTTGGACTTTCTGGAAAGCTGACGAGACGACCTTCGCAGTGGTCAAGACATTTTTAGGTGACAATACCTTTTACTAACATTTTTTTGCAATCAAAATCCAACCTACTTGCACAGTGCGTTTGGTCAATTTGTTTACCTTTTGCTAACTTGTGAGTTTTTGTGGAACTAACTGCCTTGTTGCAGCTTCTTATCACTCACACAGAGCCAATAAGTTTTCTAACAAGTTTATGTAGGACGAGTGTTGAAGACATCTTGATTTTTTGCACTAAGTCTTAGAAACATATTGCCTTCTTAAGGGATAATTGAACAAATCATTTCGGCAATCTAAGTCTTAGGAACACACTGCTTTTCTTAAGGGACAATGGACATGTATGTGAAAACACCTCAATTTTCTAAGGGACAATGGACATGTATGTGAAAACACTTCAATTTCATAAGGGACAATTGACAACTACAAACGTGTGTGCACATAGTTTAGTTGCACCTTATTTTTCTTATAACGGGACAATTCAACCTTTGTTTGACGTGCTTGCTCTTTCATTTTCGTACATCCTTTAGAAGGGCCTGCTTTTGGATTGCACTTCATCCAAAAGGGACGACCCTAAGCGGAGTTTTCCTTTGAACCGCTATATAAGAGGGATAAGGCGAAAGCCAAGTCCTAACTGACGTCAGCCTTACCTTGTGATACCAAACTGAAAAGAGGTGTACTAGCTCCTTGTGGAAACAATTTTTACATTGAGCGAAGTGTTTGATACTCTTAGTAGGATTGGTTAAAGCTTTTACTATCTTGTCACATTGCTCATAAGGCGTTGCTCTCTCAAAGTTACTAAGAACCATTCTAGATAGCGACTACCCGACCTACCTCCGAACATTGTGGTAATCATCAGTGCAAGGGGAATTGATTTAAGCCCTTAAGATACTCACCATTGGCTCCCTTGAGAAGAGATAGTATTCCCTTGGCCATAAAGCTCTTGTGACCTACTTGAGCTTTCCAAGGGGAGGGTGAGATATCCCTACCTATCGTCTCTTGCAAAGATACAAAATATCTGACAGTTGTATGAAATGATATTTTTATCGACGGAGTATTAAGCTGTGAGCTGATCTATTGCAATGAAACCTTGTCTCTAGGGATAAAAAGTGCTTGATCGTTGTTTGCAAATTGTCTAATACCTGTGGAAACATTGGGCTTGTTTGGGAGCCTCGAACATACACTATTTGTTGTGTCAGTCCGTCTTTGCCGACTTTGTTTGCTGTGTTTTCTCTTGCCACAAACAAATCCAATCAGAAACAAACTAGATCTATCAAAATTTTGCATTTTTAAAACATCAGACACTTCTTCAGCACCTTTGGTAGAACAGCAGTTCACCTTTGGTATAACAGTAGCTCACCTTTGGTATAACAGTACCTCGCCTATGGCTAAACTACTTCAGCACCCTTGGTATAATAGTAGCTCACTTTTGGTAACCGTAGCTCGCCTCTGGCACAATAGTATCTTGCCTTTGGTAGCTCCGTCCATCGCCTTTGGTATTACAGTAGCATGCTTTTGGTTGCACAGTCCTGCGACTCTGGTCAAACAGTATAGCACCGGGGGTCCAGTAAATTGTGCATCAGAGTTTGTCTTTTCCAAATCATAAGCAAATTCTCAACAGTCCTTTTGTCCTAGTGCATTCCATAGTACTCACTAGACTCCAGCAAACTATGAAGTCCAAGCAAGTTGTCCCTAAGAAGCGAAAATCACCTCCTCACACACCGCAATCGGGTCATCTTAACATTACCCCCACGGTTACTCCTAGGCCACCTGCAGAAAGATCCACAAACTCTCCAAGCATCCCGCAGCTCGATCACCCAAACACTCCACAAGCAGAAACCCTAGGTCTACCTCCAGATTTTGTGCCGCAAGGTTATATTGTCGACCAGGTCCCAGCTCAGGAAGTAAGGGTCCCTTTGGTAAGTACACCTCACTATACTTCCGACATGCCTCAGGATCTTGTTGGTTATACCGCAGACCTAACCCCATCTCAAGAAAAGTGACACTTTGAAATAGGTCAATCCTCTCAAGAAGATGGACAAGATCTTGATGAATTCCTACAAGATCCTAGAGCCATAGCCGCCTTTGACAAAATCTTGAGTGAGAACCAGGATCATTTCTTTCGCTTGCTTGTCGAGCAGGGAGCCAAATTGCCTCAAAATTTTGATTTATCTACTCTCAAGGAGACAAACGGTACCCAAGACACCAAACAAGTAGTGCAAACAATGTCAATAGTGACCACGCCTTTACCTGAACAAGGCTCGCAAGGGAGATCAATTGTGCAATATCAGAACCCCCTTTATCAAAATCCGCCAAGAGAGAGACCCATATCACCGCTTCTGACTCCTATGGAGATCTACAAAAATCAACAAAAAACTCTCAAACGTCAAGCAGAGCTAGCTAAGGAAACCTCCTTCACTCGATCAACTATACAGTAAACCCCTCAAGTATCCACACCAATCGCAAGTGGAACCTTGGTTACCCCATCACACCTAGGTTCCCCACCAAATTAGAATCTAGGGAGCAACTATGTAGCCATGCAACAAGGGTCTCAACAAATGCCACCTCCTATATCATCAAGCCTTCATGTCTCTCAACCAACTAGAGTCATGCCAGCCCAACCACAACATTCTGCTACGCTCATCATCAATCAACCTCAACCATCTCAAATCACATCTACCTATGCCCCTCCTCCACAATGTTCATCCACGCTAAATTTCTTTCATACATTGCCTAGCCACCCTCAACATTCCCAACATCAGGTTTCCCAATGCTATGTGCCACCATCACAACCTAATCCAGTGCACTTTAGCTTTCCACCCCTAAATTCTTTTCTCCAACCATCACAAAGCTAACATTCTTACCTAGCTCCACCCCCACCTCCTCCAAATCAAAACATCCAATTCCAACCCAATCTCAACCCAACATACAATGCATATGACCCCAACCAATCGTACGACCCTTACAACACCAATGCACATGGCTTACACTACAATCTACCGTATGGGCAACAACAACCACTTCTAGGACAACAGGAGATGTTTCCAACCCCTCCAACAACAATGGAGCTAAAAATTGCAGAATTTCAACAACAGCTATCTGATCTTATGTTTGGCCACACCAAGAAGACCTCTTTAGAGGAAGTGTGTCCTTATCCTTTTGATCGGTCATTACCAATGATCCCTTTTCCTCAAAATTTTACTATTCATAAGTTTGATAAATACAAAGGAAAAGGTGACCCAAAAGACCATCTCAAGGAATTCTATCTTGCTTGCTTTGAAGTCTCACATAACGACACATATCTTATGTGTCTCTTTCCTCGCAGTCTTGGAGGCCAAGCTATAGAATGGTTCTCACACGTCCCTCTGGGTATCAAGTCTTTTAATGAGCTGGCAGAGAAATTTGCCACCCATTTCTCCTACAATGAAGAGCATGAAATCTCCATGACTGATTTGTGCAACAACAAATAGAAAAATGGTGAAACATTCATTTCTTTCCTTCAGCGATGGAGACAAATGGCTAGCAAATTCCCTTTCAAGATTCTGGAGAAACAGCTTGTTAGCATATTTTTGCACAACCTCAACCAAGAGTTAGGTTTCCATTTACAAATTCTTAGTGCTACAACCTTCAACGAAATCACATATAAGGGAATCAACATTGAAAAAGCCCTCATTGCTAAGGGTGTGGTCAAAATCTTCAAAGAAACAAAAGACAATGCTTCTCATCACCAATCAAGTGATAAACCCAAATATTGGAACAAAAACAAAAACATAGTCAACGATGGTGTGGTTGATTCTAAACATGTCCAAACATTGCAAACACAGCAACAACAACGGCAACCAGATCTAAATCAACAACAACGACAACCATATCAAAATCAACAACAACGACAACAAGAATGGACTCAACAAGATTACCCTTAGTGGCGTCAATTTACTCCCTTGGGAGAACCCATAGAGGTTGTCTTACAAATGATTTTACAGAGAGGTCTTATAACTCTACCTGATGCTCCTCCTTATGGGGAACCCGTTTATAAAACCGCACGGTACAGAGAAAATCAATACTGTGAATTCCATAGGATCAAAGGGCACAAAACTGCATCATGCATGAAACTCAAACACCTAATCCAAAATCTCATCGAAGACAACCTAATCTCGCTGGAACATGATCCACCAGCTCAACACGTGAACAAAGACCTTAACATGTACAAGGAACCTTTCCCTCACCATGGTCCACCTCCTCCTCAGGATAAGGGTAAAGGTGTCAATCATGCTTCTACTTCCTTTGACTCTATTGTAGGTCATTTTGAAGAGAGTCAAGTGTCTACCCTCACAATCAAAGGCAAATCTATAGATTGCGTTGTTACCACTCGCCGTGGTCATGTCACCATTTGCGGTCCTACACCTGGTCTTCCGGCTCAATCTGATTATAATCTTGTCGAACATCTAGGGAAAACGCAAGCACAAATCTCTATCTTGGACCTTTTACGGTCCTCACCTGCACATAGAGTTGTGTTAGAACAGGCCCTCCAAGAGTCTTCAATTCCTAACAACATAGCGGTCGCAGATTTCCAACCTATCGTGGGTAATATTGCTTCACCTTACAATGTGGTTTTTTCTGAGAAGGACCTCCCATCCCATGATCCATATCACAATGATGCCCTTCATATTGAAGTTATCATCCATAAACGTAAAATCAAACGCATACTCATAGATGGTGGTGCTGGTCTCAACATCTATTCTTTAAAGCTACTTAAGCAATTGGGATACTCTGAGGATCATGCCAACTCTGAGCATAGTATTACAATCAAGGGATATGATGATGCTGAACACCGGTCAGAAGGCGTTATCCACTTGCCTATACAACTGGGCCCCGTCATTCTTGAAACGAAGTGTCAAGTCCTTGATAGTGACCTGCCTTACAATATTATCCTAGGTCACCCATGGATCCATGCAATGAAGGCTGTTCCCTCCATTGACCATTAGTCTCTGAAGTTCCCATACAATGGTACGGAGATCACTATCCCAGGAGACCCTAATCCTTTCAAATTCTGCCGGGTCTTGCAAGGTAGTTATAAGAATTGTAACCTAGTGCCTAACAATGAAAAAGCCCTTGCCTCCCCACTATATGTTGATCCTAAAAACTTGACACAAGCCTCTACAAGTAATCCTAATCCTCTTCTTGAAATCAAAGTGCACATCCGTGATATAGGCTTTGGCACTTATGATATCTCAACATCTTGTTGTGTCGGGCGGATGCCTTTGTCTCCCAAATCCTATGGCCAACCGCCCATTACCAACGTAACCAAAAAAGAAGCTATCCCTCCCCCAACATTCCTAACCCAATTCCAACAGGGATGGTTATTGGAAGAGGAAACTATTGAGGACATCTCTTCTTGGCTCTATAAGGAGAAAGAACCAGTCACAATACCAGTCAAGCAATATGGCAATGGCTTAAGGATTGTCAAAAACATGGGCTATAAAGGCAAAGGTGGCCTTGGGAAACAGAATCAAGGACCTATGGAACCCATCATGGTGACAAAGAAACTAGACAAGAAGGGGTTAGGATTTGGTAAGAAGGTATTGCACGCCTTGGACATCGAGTATATCCTCAACGAGGTAGCCGAAACTTTTCCCGCTGGTTCGACGTCTAACGACTCGGATATCATCGATGACTCTTCCCTCCATATGACCGAACTATTTACTGAAACCTCCATATTTATGCTATCCTTCGTATCCCTAACCTCCACCACAAACACCTAGAATGTCGCACTTGTCTACCCCGAACTTATTGATTGGGATCAACAAGGGTCCCCCGTTATAGATATATTTCAGAATGATGAAGCTTTAGCTGAGTTCATGGGACTTCAGGATGGTATCCCTCTGGGTGATCACAAAGCAAGTTTTGTCATGGAGCTAAAGCCAACAACTTATTTTGGTGAGAATGCCAAATCCTCCAGTCGCAAAAGTACAAATAAAGAAAGATCTCTAGGTGAAAACCACACTGTGGCACCTCTCGATCACAAAATAGTAAAAACAAAGGATGTATCCAAAGGTGAAAACCCCACTAAGGCACCTGAGGATGGAGGATTTGACCTTCCCCTACCATCTAAGTATTAAGAGAAATCAGCGCTCCTGGTGGAAGATTCTACAGAGATAAACCTTGACACAGAACAAAATCCAAAGACCACATTCCTAGCAGCATCATTATCTGAAACAGACCACAGAAATCTTAACAACTTCTTGCAATAAACCATCAACTTTGCATGGACCTATGCGGATATGCAAGGGCTGGACCCTAAGTTAGTAGTTCATTATCTCACAGTTGATCCCAAAGTGAAACTAGTCAAACAGATTTGAGAAAGATGCACCCACAGATAGCTCTCTTGGTAAAAGTGGAAATACAGAAATTATTAGATGCAAAGTTCATACGACCCATTGACTATTCAGATTGGGTCTCAAACATTGTACCTATGTCTAAACCTAATGGGCGCATCCGCATGTGTACTGATTTTAGAGATCTCAACAAGGCATGTCCCAAAGATGACTTTCCACTACCAAACATTGACATTATAGTGGACTTGATAGCAGGTCACGGGATGCTTTCTCTCATGGACAGATTCTCGGGCTACAATCAGATAAGGATAGCAGAAGAAGATCAACATAAAACAACATTTACTTGCACTTGGGGTAACTATTGTTGGTGTGTCATGCTGTTTGGTCTAAAGAATGCAGGAGCAACCTATCAGAGAGCAATGACAGTGATATTCCACAATCTCTTTCATCATATCATGGACGACTATGTGGATGATATACTGGCTAAATCTTCTAGGGTAGATCACATACAGGTTCTAGGACAGATCTTCAACAGGCTCAAAAAATACCAAGTAAGACTCAATCCAAAGAAGTGTGTATTTGGTGTAACATCAGGGAAGCTGTTGGGCTACATAGTATCTCGTAGAGGCATCGAAGTAGATCCAGCAAAAGTAAAGGCTATAGTGGAGATGCCTCCACCAAAGAACCTCAAAACATTAAGGAGCCTTCAGGGAAGGTTGCAGTCCATCAGGTGCTTCATCTCACAGCTAGCAGATAAGTGTCAACCATTTCAACACTTACTTCGAAAGGATGTCTCATTCCGATGGTATTATAAGTGTCAGGCATCATTTGATCAACTTAAAGAGTATCTAGCTACACCTCCTGTATTAGTTCCACCAGTTGCGGACAAACCTTTGATATTATATATCTCCACTACGAATTCGGCCCTGGGGGCCCTGCTAGCACAAAATGATGAATCAGGAAAGGAGCATGCAATTTATTATATCAGTAGAACCTTGGTGGGATATGAGCTCAATTATTCACCAATGGAAAGGGCTTGTTTAGCAGTAGTGTTTTCTTCTCAAAAGTTGTGGCATTACATGCTGAACCAACACACAAATCCTATAGCCAAGATTGATCCCTTGAAGTATCTACTAGCAAAAGTAGCTCTCATAGGCAGACTAGCTAAATGGGTCATGATCCTTAGTGAGTTCGATATTGAGTACATGGATCGTAAAGCAATCAAAGGACAAGCCCTAGCAGATCAACTAGCAGAAGCACCCATGATAGATACACACCCTATGGTAGCAGACTTTCCCAATGAGAATCTATTCACGCTTTCCAACTCCACAATGTGGAAGTTGTACTTTGATGGTTCCTACACACAACATGGATCAAGGGCTAGCATCTTATTCATCACACCTCAAAATGACTATATTCCTAAGTCATATCGGCTTGCATTCCCTTGCACCAATAACATTGCCAAGTATGAAGCACTCCTCATAGGTCTCAATACAGCAGTTCAATGGGACATCACAGAATTACAAGTGTATGGAGATTCACAACTAGTCATTTGCCAAGTCACAGATGAGTACCAAACAAAGGATGAAAAGTTAGTCCCCTACAAGCAACTAGTGGATGCTTATAAACCACACTTCTAGCATCACAT
The DNA here is from genome assembly GCA_027924645.1 of Cunninghamia lanceolata. Taxonomy (NCBI): domain Eukaryota; kingdom Viridiplantae; phylum Streptophyta; class Pinopsida; order Cupressales; family Cupressaceae; genus Cunninghamia; species Cunninghamia lanceolata. The sequence goes on along the minus strand of BSBN01000237.1, from coordinate 11,528,645 downwards.
TTGAGAAGATTCCAAGAGAGCATAAAAAGCTACAGATTCTATGGCGTCTGTAAGATCAATGATCGACATGCCTGCAAATACACAGAAATGTGAATTCTTGATCGAGCAATTGTTGATACCCGCCGTCGACGTTCTAGTTACTGAAATCATCTGTGAATTTGTTGATCCCAATTCCCCATGGTATGAAGATATCTACGAATACCTTAAAAACAATACCTTTCCCTCTGACCTATCATCCACCCAACGTAAAACCTTTATCCGTTGATCCTCCCGTTACACCATTCTCGGTGATACACTATATCGCCGGAGTCTCGATGGTATCCTCTTACGATGTCTTAACGTGGAAGAAGCTGAAGCTACCTTATGAGACATACATGAAGGTTTCTGTGGCACACATTCTAACGTTCCTAATCTCGCTAAGAAGATACTCAGAATAGGTTATTACTGGCCTATAATAGAACAAGATGCTGCACAGTTTGCTAAGAAGTGTCTACAATGTCAGCAACATGGAGATTTGATTCACGCACCAGCCCATGAACTACAACTTGTGACAACTCCATGGCCTTTTTCTCAATGGCGTCTCGACCTCGTAGGACAAATCCACCCCTCCTCTTCCAATGGCCACAAATTTATCATTACTGCCACTGAGTATTTCACGAAGTGGGTTGAATCCATTCCCGTGACCTATATCACTGGTAAGCAAATGGCCAAGTTTATCCTTAACTACCTCATTTGTCGGTATGGTATCCCTTAGGCCATTGTCACTGATAATGGGAGACTATTCAAGAATCAAGATGTCCATGCCTTATGCACACAATACAATATCCAACATCATTTCTCAACTCCCTACTATCCATAGAGTAACAGCCAAGCTGAGGCTTCCAATAAAACCATTCTTAAAATCCTCAAAAAAATGGTCAATGAAGCTGGTCGTGATTGGCACCTGTAGCTCAACCCCGCCCTATGGGCCTACCGCACTAGTATCCGAACACCCACTGGTGCCACACCATATGCCTTGTTCTATGGCTCTGAAGCCATCCTACCTATAGAGGTCGAGATCCCATCTCTCAAAGTATCCATGTAGGACCTGATAAATGAAGAGGAGTATCGCACTTCCAGATTAGCAGAGCTAGAATTACTAGATGAAAGACAACTTGCCACGCTTAATCATCTCCATGTCTATCAAAACCGCCTACGGCGTAACTACAACAAAAAGGTCAAAGAAAGATAGTTTCAAGTTGGTGATCTTATACTCAAAGAAAATCAGAGAAATCAAGCAGACCGCGAGAAGAAGGGCAAGTTTGAGCCTAACTGGTTAGGTCCCTTTATTGTGACAGCAACATATGGATCAGGAGCTTATACTTTAGCTACACCTGACGACATTCCTCTAGATGAGCCACTTAATAGTGTCCACCTCAAAAAGCTCTATGCCTGATCCTTAGAATATTCTAAAAAATAAAAAAAATAAAAAAAAAGAAAAAGAGAAAAAAGAAAAAAACACAAAAAGCAACAAAAATCTGTCCTCTGGTGAAAACCTAGCAAACAGGCGCCTTGGATAAGTACCATAGTGAAAACCTGGCAAACAGGCGCTATGTGTAGAGTCAAACATCCTTGTTTCCTTCTACCTACCTTTTCCATTCACCCATACATCTACCTATCCAAGGTGCTTCCTTGTTATTAGTATTATCTGAGTCTAGCTCCACTTTCCCATCTATCCCATATCTAGTCCTTCTGTCAATTTGAGTCCACACCACTGCCATCGCCTAGGTCTTAGGTCCGCTAGGGTTTACCCTGAACTACATTGCCTCTGCGCCGTCACATAGGCAAGGCCATTTAGCAATGAGCCCCTGAGGCACTAGGTCAGTCCCTTAGGGTCCGTCCCACCAATAAGGATTGTGATACCTTCTGCTAGACAAACAAGAGCAACACAAAGCACACTTCCCAAAACAACAAAAATCATGACGCAAAATATTAACCTATCCAAAAACAAAGTAGCACACCATACTGAAACACTCAAGCTAAATCTCATATCAATTATGGTAAGAAAAAAGACACATCTAATGCAAGAACGTTTTGTGATTGGTTAGCTTAACTTACACAATCTTGATTTATGCTATCACGCCTTTCTATGCTACTTGAGGATACCAAAAGCTAGAGATGCTATGATGGGGGCATGATTATCTTCTTTGTTTGCTGCTTGTGGATTAAACTTTAGTAATGTGATGATTTCTGTCTAACGACATGATCAGTAAAAGATCATCGAGGACTCCGAGATCTAAACATGAAAAGGGGCAATCCTTGTTTGTTGAAAAATGCAAGAAGTACTCAGGTCATCTAGATTCAATTTTGGCTAGATGCTTGTATTGACTTGCTAAATCAAAAATCCATGTATGCGATACTCAGGTTATCTCGGTTTAATTATACCTAGATGCTTGTATTTTCTTACAACATAATAAAGCCCAATGATGAAAGCGCTTCAAAATACTTGCTATATCAAGGTGACAAATATCCATATCCATACTGTATCCAACTGCACTTCATACCCATTTCCATATTCATACCGTATCCAATTGCAAGTCTATCCTTAATCCATGCCAATCAAGTCAAATCAATCTTGTCAAATGATCCAATCACAATCAATGGTCTTGATCCTTGTCCGGTCGTAAACCAACTCAGTCAATTAATCAATCAATTGTCTTATACAGGATGTTGCATTGTCAAAACCAGACCAACACACTCATCTTACACGACATGCTTCATTTCCTCAAACTAGACACTATCCGTTGTGTTGCTCTAGGGATCCATCATTCCCCACCATGACAACACTGCCATATCAAATGTCTTAGACAGGATGTTATATTGTCGAAACTAGACACGAAGTCTTATACGACATATCTCATTCCTGAAACCAGACATCATCGATCCATATCATTGGTTTACCACTCGACAGGGGCAATACCTTGTTTGTTCCTGTATCATTTGTGCATACTTGCTTACTTGCTTGTGTGTGTTATCATTTTTATCTTGCATTCCATATCATTCATCCCTCTCTTCTACATTCAACCATTTCATTTCCTATCAACATATCTTATCGTGAGATTGTCCGTCTCATGCTTGCCGCCTTCTCCCCGTCCAATCTCTCGAGGGGGCATCCTATCATCATAACCTGTACCAGGGGCAAACTGGGGCATGTATCATTATCAGACTATTCTTATTCTTTGAAACAACGTGATAAAACACATTGCTTCAAAGAGGGGCAAAATGTAGACACCCAAAATTGGCTCAGATTGAATTAAGAAAATATTCTAATATTTATCTTAATTCTTATTTTCTTTTGTCAATTAAATAAATGTTCAAAGTTTATTTGATTGGTTCATTTAATTAAAATCCCTAAATTCTTCTAATGTCTCAAATCCTAAATCCACCTCATCAATCCACCTCATCTTTCCACCTCATCCCTTCCACCTCACCATATTGCACATAAAATTAAATATTCTTAATATTTAATTAGCTAAATATCCTCCAAAATCTAAAATTGAATATTTAATTTAATGTTCCCCATTATTCTCCACTCATTGAATCTTTAATTCAATGTTCCCCACTATTCTCCACCAATTGAATTTTCAACTCAATTGTTCCCCACTATTCTCCACCAATTGAATTTTCAATTCAATTATTCCCCATTATCCTCCACCAATTGAATTTTCAATTCAGTTGTTCCTCATTATCCTCCACTCTAAATTTTTAATTCATCCACTATCCTCCACTCTGAATTTTTAACTCATCCACTATCCTCCACTTTGAATTTTTAATTCATCCATTATGAATTAAAGATTCACAAAAAAGGAGGGCCATTGATCTCATCAGTCGATCCTCACCCTCCATTCTATTTTAAGAAAATCTATAAATAGAACCCTCTTCTAAGCAATTAGAGAGACTTCTTCTGGCATCCTTACTATGCCCAAATTCCTCTATCATCATCTTCTTCTTCTCAATTCTCTTCTTCATACCATCATAATGCAGGAATCATTCTAGCCATTTCTACTTGTCATCTTGAGGAATTGAAACAAGGAAGCAAGCTCCCTGAGGGCCCATCTTTATCATTCAAGATCAAGAAAGAATAGGCGAGCAATGGAAGCCGCAGGGTAACAGGTTTTGTTGTTTTTATACTTCATTTGTTTATTCCTGTTATTTTCCTATTTCCATTGATGTATTGGGTTATTATTTCATTATTGATATTTTCCTAATTTTCCCATTCACATGTATATCTTATTTCTACTTATTCATAATATATTTCAAATGCCTCATGGTTATGTACATTCCTTATCAACATAAAAAGAGTACCCTTCTAAATTGAATAAGGCGTACCATAATTTAATGTTTAAGATCATTGTAAGGCACTACAAGACACAAGTATGATGCTAGGAGACTATCTAGAAAATGCACATGAGATATCACAAGGTTCAAAGAAGGAGTGGGTCTCTAATCCACTATCATCATTTTCTTCAACCAGGAGGATACATAAGGTGATAGCATTTAATATGCCTCTATGCACTTATACACTCATATACACATACTAAATCCTGCCCAAGTTAATGGTAGAATGATCACAAGGTATGCAAAGGTAGATCATCGTCATCTATGCTCATCTAGAAACAATCACCTTATAGAGGTAATCATCACTATAACATCAAACAAGTATAACTTGTATCTCCTTGAAAACTTTAGTATCTCAACAAGGTTTCCACTAAAATAGATAGAAAAATTACTCCCATATTATATAGGTTAACCCATACATAACATGGTGGGGATTTAAATGGAATAGAGTATATAAGTCATTACTCTAACTTGGTATTATTTTTCAAATCAACCTTCCCTAACATGGTAGGAAATACGCACCCTTCAACATACAATATCATGTGATCCCATAAGTGTCCACATCGTGCATTGGAAAACACATACATTCACAAGAGTGAGCCTAGAAAATTCTCTACTTGTCAAAGCTACATTAGGTACCTTAATTCTAAGGGTGTTAATCTTAAGGTTGGAAATGACCTCTTATCTCAAGTTTAACAAAATCCAATACTAGGAGTGAAGGTAAGGCTTCACTAAATTTTATAACTAAATATCTTCTTTCCTTCAATTTTTTTTCAAAGATAACACCATAACGGTTACTTATGTCAAGGTAACCAAGACCTGCAAGGTCTTTAAATCATTCATGTGAAATGAACACACTGGAGCTCAAGTGTTTAAGGCACTGAGTTCTACATGAGGGTTAAATAGAACACAAATAGGGGATCTAAACATCCCCAAGCAAGGTACCTTATGACCTTCTTGTGAACATAGCTAGAAACTAGGTACCTTTCCTTTCACAAGTATACACAACTAATTGTGTCTCAACATATGCACTAACACACACCAAAAGTTCCCAGAGTTTGAAAACAAGCTCTGATACTAAATGTCATGCCCACATTTACATGTGGACATGAAAACCAAACCAAGAATAATTTTCTTAAACAACACCTATCTCACACACTTGTGCTACACTTATGATCACTTAACATGCACACACAACGATGTTGTATGTGCAATGTAATGTTTGGCATGCCACACAATGTAGGGAAAGGAATTCGATAGGAGTGATGTAGTGGATCTCCCTTCGCACTCCCTAAGAAGAAAGGATGAAAACTTAAATAGGATGTGGTGTTGCATCTGTGACACCATAGGGAGACTCTCTCATGAGGTAAAATTCTCCCCTAGGCTCCTAGGTGAAAGTGGAATATGATCTCAGCCCAACAATGAGACCTAATCACCTATCTTAGCTTAGCATCTTATTAAGATAATTACCTAAAAATAATAAAGTGACAAAACAAATAAAAGAATAACCACTATGATGTCAATGAACTGAAATGGATTGACTAATGAAACTAATAATGTTTTAAAGCATTTCTAGAAAATTAAACACTAATATAGAAGAGAAATATTAAGCTAAAATTAAAGGGATCTAAAACTTCACATATAAAATTCATCATTTAAATATTTTACTAAGAAGTGACAAATAATTATTTGAATTAAAAAAATATTTTTTTCAATGTAGTTTAATTAATTACATACGAAAATTAAATTCAAAATACTTCACTTAAATGAATAATAAATTGTTATTTTCCAAAACCAAGATATATTCTTTCCAGTCATAAATAAGTCTACTCCAACATATAATTTAGTCAAAATAAACATCACTATATAAATTCCAAACCATAAGAATAAATTACAATCCTTCCCAAAATGCAAGAAACAAAGAACTAATGTAATTTATTCAAGTATCTTCTAATGCTTCACTAAAATACATCTACCCACAACCATATAATTTCTCAAACCACTAAATTACATCTAGACTATACAACTAGTCAAATAGAGGTTAACAATTCCTAAGATAAATTAATTTGTCTTAATCTTTCATCATGCCTCTAACCCATTAGGGCAACATAAGAAGACCTAGAAACAAATTATAAATACATACTAAGATCACTCTCATTCTCATTCTTGTTTTTCTTTTTTCTTTTTTTAAATTTGGAGGGACAAAGAAGAGGAGAGGAGCTTAGTGTGTCTCTCAAATAGGTTGCTAAATTTTTCTATTACCTATTTCATGTTTTCAAATAGTTTTCTAGAAGTCAAAAAAGATATTAATTTATTCTCTTTTCTAACTAATTTATTTTTGTTTATAATGCTAACAAAAAAAATGTTCCATCTACCCAATATTAACTCATTTTTTTATTTTCATACAAATGTTTTGTTATATTAGTTTCTATTATTATTACAAATTTCTATTTATATAAGATAAAAGGTAATAAAAACTAGTATTTGATTTAATGTTGTTTAAAATAAGAGAGAAAGCTTATTTATTTTACAAAGAATAATTATATATATACACACACATACATATACATACATATATATATATCATTGCTTTACGTAAAATAAATAATAGAGGGCTTTGTTTATTTTTTATAAACTATAGTACAAAAGTAATAACAAAAAAAATTTAACAAGGGACCTGAGGGCTGAAGCCTTGCAGATCCCAATGGAGGGTAGTGGGGTACCGTGGCCCCCCTATGGGTACTATGACCCTACTAAGGGCCTGCAACACCCACAAGGTGTTGTGGCCCCATGGTAGGGGGGCGGAGCCCCCAAACCATATGGTACATGCTCGAGGACCTTTGCGGGGTGGTGGTTCTTTCTACACTGCCCATGTCCCCACGATGATGGTTTTATAGGGCCCAAGCCCTAATAAAAAAGTAACAATGATACAAAAAAGAAATGTTTCAAAAAAATATTTTCATAAATCTTTTCTTTTCATAATATGCTTGTAACATTTTGTAAACGGATTTCTATTTCATGAAAATAACATATACAATATATGTGTGTGTGTGTTTGTTCATGCATGCACATGCGTGTTTATGTGTATTCAAAATTGCATTTTATCATAAAATAGAATGGCTAAAATATTCAAGATATCTCTTTCATAATAAAACAATATATATATATATATATATATATATATATATATATATATATATATATATATATATATATATATATATATATATATATATTCACACACCAACTACATACCTATATAGGTATAATAAGTATAAGTTTTATCTATGTATATATGAAAATATTCAAGTTATTTAACCCTCCATGAGGCATAATAGAACTTATTATGCTAGGATGTTAAAAACACAATAATATAATAATATACATAGGTGAAAATATCAATTTATTTACCATATGTAAACTTGGAAAAGATTATTTGTAAATAGAGACACATAAATCTAAGAATAATAAAATGAAGCTAAAACATATTTGTTTTCAAACTCAAAGCATCTATTTCTAATTTTTGTTGAACATTTAAAAATGAAAGGGGATTTAATTACTTTCTTATACTATCAGAAGAGGAAACTCATTCTTCTCTTAATACTAAAATGCATTAGTTGAAACATAAGATAGAATATACATCACAATATTTTATCTCCTCCTAAAAATATAGAAATGAATTTATAAAAACATTTTTCCATCTTATAAGTACCACATAATTATAATTAAAGAGATATATAAATTTTCCATTATTCTTATAATATATTTTCAAGGAGAGGGAAAGAAACTCATACTAATGTTTTATATCCCAACATAATTATATGCATAACTTGCATACACCTAAAACTTAAGTAAAAGAGAAATATCACTTTATGCGATAACTAATACAACTTTATTTAGTGAAGAAATAACCAATAAATCCCATTATTATAACATTCAAAGTTCTTGCAAGGCTTAACAACCTTCTCCTAAACCTCTCAAACACAACACAATACTCTTTACACAAAGATATTTTCATAACAAGGGTTTGAAACTGCCCAAGGATGAGGGGTTCTTCTTTCTTTGACAAATACTTTTAAACCTACAAATAGAAGAAACAAACCAACCAAAGTGAATGGAATGCTCACCTCCCTACCTTAGGCTTTCTTACAAGCCACCCCTGAGCTAGGAGGTCTTCAAGGTAACTCAAGAATAACACAGCCATGGGAATGACTCAACACACAACCAAAACTCATAACTAAGTTCATATCCAAGGAAACCCACAAAACTTGAATCTGTAACAAGATCCACTAACTTGGGAAAAAGAGGAAGTCACTTATATTCCTACCCCAATACTTTGGTTGTTCTCAATAAGAGTGAGAGACCAACCCATCCCAACCCATTAAAACCTTCTTCTCAATGCTACTCAAATTCAAACACCATACTTATAACAACACTACCAACCCAATAACCACAACAATTCATTAAAAACACACCCATAAACATAAAACCAAGAAGACAATAACAAACATTATGAGGTACTTGGGATCCTACCTCTTCAAGTTTTCAAGAGATTTGTGAAGAGTTGGTGGAGTCCTCTTCTAAGACTTTCCTCCAAGATCTTCTCCCATGAACAACTATGCAACCTATCCCTCTTTCATCTCCAAAATAAGTCAAAATCAAAATGATCAAAAATCCCTTTATTCACCCTCAATAGTGATTTTAATTACAATTCCCTTCAATAAAGAGGTGACACTTGTCACCTTCCCATTCACCCTCAAGAGTGCATCTCCCCATAGGTGTTCTCACATGTGTGAGTCATTAGGGAGTGGGAAGTGCTTGAGCTCTCTTCCCATAAGAGTCTTACATTGTGTGCTCACACATGTGTGAGGCTTTGGGATCAACCCAAGCCCATACATGAACCTTGGAGAATGGGAATGGTATGGTGACAAGTCACTCATCCCTCTTCCCCAAACTCAAATCTTGTCACACACTTCCCAAGGCATTTTGGGAGTGTCAAATCTTGGTAAAAAACAAAGATTAGTAGCTCAATAACTTCCTATACCATAGATACTTGTCCTAGGGCCTTAAAAACAATAAAATAAACAAGAAAAGGACCAAATAACACCTTTTTAAAAGCTCTTAAATCACAAATCTGAAATTGAACAACAAGGATGACAACTCATCATCCAACTCAACATGATACAATCATAGAACTCTTAAACAATTAAAATTGCATAAAGATTAATACATATCAATATTCAAAAATCAAACAAATACCCTAGTCCACCTTAGGGACTAGGTTCAATGTCCCAAGGTAAATTCACAAAGGTTACTTGATAGACTTCTGAATTTCCAATTTCTATAGAAATTACCCACACTCACTTGCACTCATTAATATGTTTAGGCATATAGCCGAAGCAACTTGAAATGTGATCAACATAACATTTAAGTATTCATAATCAAATAATAACTCAATTGCAATTTACTCATCAAGATGCATATGACTAATCAAATTCTATTTTCAAATTATCTTTCACAAACATCGCATGTCCATCATTCTTATCCACTTAACATAGACATTCCTTTTCATTATGATGCAACCAAGTAAACATATCATTTCTAATCATGATCAAATAATAGATAATTAATTCAATTCAAAGCATACATACATAACACAGGAATTGAATGAGTACAACATAGCCATCTCCTATTAATCTCATCATCATCATATGAAAATCAACTCAATTACTCTCATACAACCATCATTGTATAATATAGTCTATTAAAAAGGTCATACATTGTTAGGGTTAGACGACAGAAGATATCAATTAAATGCAAATAAATATTAAATAGAGGAATGAAAAATACACAGAAATAATAACAGAGAGAGACAATTTTAACGTGGTTCACCCAAACTCGGGCTACATCCACCAATAGAGAGTCCCATATTATTATACAGTAAATCAAACTGATTACAACCAGCAATCCCTGCAACTCAATACCGCTGCAAATGCTACAATACAATAACAATGGAAACCCTAACCCTTAGCCATTTTTATCATGACTTATGTCGGTTACAAAAATAGGGTTTTCTTATGTCGGCCAATGAAAAAAAAACTCCCGGTGCCTTAATAAAATAATAAAAAATCATGTGAGGTTTAGGGGGTGCTGCCCCCGAGCCCCCACAAGGGCTCTGCCCCTCGACCCCGCCCTGTATCACGATAGGGAGCGCGCAAGGGGTGCTGCCCCTAGACCCCACAAGGGGCACTGCCCCTTGACCCCGTCTTGGGGGTGCTTCCCCCAAAACCTTGCAAGGGGTGCTTCCCCTTGACCCCGTAGGAATTTGGGGGGAAATCGCACTGATAAAAGTGGGGTAAATTTAACCTCCAATTCTGATTAGGCTCCATATAACAACATACACCCATACACAATTGTCCAAGGCCTAGGTGCATCAAAATTATAATCGGTCCACTAAAGCACATAATTTAGACATACTGGGGTGGGCCTCACACTTTGGGATTAGAGGGCCAACTCCTTATCTATATAATGAATAAGTCTAAATTGGCTTGTGTTGTGGGGTGAAAAGAAGTAGAAGGTTGTAAAAAACAAATTAAAGCAAGACAAAGGCTCATGCTAGATATAAATACAAATTGTCTTTACTACCAGAGAATAGATTAATAGCTCACAATGTAATAATTAATAGGAAGATGCATACATAATAGTAGAAGGTGAATAAAGAAAATATTGATAACAACAATATCTCTCTTCTTCTTAAGTTCACTTATCAATTAACTATTACATAGATATATATCCATTGGAAGCATGCATAGAGGCTCCCATGTATAGAAGAAAAGAGAGGCTAAAATCAACAAACACGTCAAGATTTAAATCTCAACTATACGAGTATGATTCCTTGAGATTTAGCCAATACATAGGGATCTATAGCTCAATTGTAAGGAGTATCATTCTCCTTTAAATGGGCATGCAGGTTGATATCTATGGATTACACTACCTATCCCATAGTGAGTTTTACCCTCAAATTACATTTGAAATTTAAATTTGTAGAGGGAAGAGATTTCTACAAGTCTACCAAATTAATTAATTCTATTAGTGATTTTAAATAGCTATGGAACCTTCAATACTTGGTTCAAAAAGTATGCCACTTGGTACTACACTTTTATAGTGCTAGTAGGTGAAACTAGCCCTTCTTGGTAATGTACTATCACTATCCATGAATGCTTGACCTTGCTTCTTTGGGAAATTTGAATTGTAAATCTAACCAAACTAGCACAATTAATCTAGTACTCTATACCTCCTTACAATGAGGTGGGAAAGCCATAGATACCAAAATCATGTAACTAGGATATAGGATGAAGCCTTTCTATAAATAAATGGCATATGATATGCAAGGCATTAGATGAGTTCATTGATGATAGATTAGAAAATCCATGTGGATGTTTGGGAAACATTGTTGTTTTCTTTTCCAAGAATCCCTGAGAACATGCCATGTGTCCTTGGTTATGTTACAACTTAACTTAAACTAACAACATAAGTGGAGCCTACTAGTACTCATATGAAGCACTTTTTACCTTTAGTATACCGTCTGCATTGCTATGTATCACAACATCAAGGCTTCTTATGAAAACCTTTTCTATCACTATTAAAAAGTCTTATGAGATATTGGATTTGATCTATCTTAGAGCATTAGACATGCATTCATTGGGACTTATCTTCCACCATAATTCAAAATACCAAAAATGATTGAGAGTGAGGAGACCCACAGATGTTGTTGGGCATTCTTATTGATCAAAAATTGAGGCAAGATGAATTCATTACCTGTAGTTAAGAATTAACTACAATCATTTGTATAATTTCTTCCAACTACCAAGGCTAAGTCCAAGTTCATCTACATCCTCTTACTTCTTGTTTGTTGAAACACACAGGACAACTGGTAGGGGGAGTGAATCAGTTGTCACAAAAACTTAACTTCATATGAATACCAAACCATCAACTACTTAATCACTGATAGTCAGATTTAACCATGAAAGCATGAAACCATAGACTTAAACACAATCACACATTCAACACAGTAGACACCAGATTTTTACGTGGAAAACCCTAAAAGGTAAAAACCATAGTGGGTGTTAGCCCACAAAAATATACATGTTATATCAATACTAAAAAATAGAGGCTCGCTGCCTACGGGGCTCACTACCCAAAATGCTCATTGCAAAGATTGGCTCACTGCTAAGGATTTTTGAACTAAGATAATAGCATCTACTCCATGCTAGGGTTTAGTTCCATTTAAGCACAATACATTTCCTTTGCTCTGCTCTACCTTTACACTTCGTACTTATCTTCGCATTTTTGCACCCAAGGATCACATTTTCAGGATTTCATTCATGCCTTTATACAATTCAGCAACCTTGGAATGTACATCAAGGTCAACATTAAATTCATCAACCATTGGAAAAATCTCCAAGGTTGGCATTACGAACATACATAAAATAGGTCTAGACCTGATATAAAAATTTTCTTAGGAAAAGACGTAAATATGTATGCGGATCACATTGTGCCTTAGTTGGGACTCAAATGCAATCCATCATGACACAACATGCTTCTACAATCTCTAATGCATCTCCACAATTAGTGAAAACAACCAAGTCGGCCAAGACTAGTGTTCACACTATGTCTTTTAGGAAGAGTATTCAACTACGATCCAAATTTCTCTCCACAGACCAATCCAAAGGTAGGAACATGATTAGGAGACATCCAAAAGCACACTGTAATCACTAGGAATATTCACACAACCTCTAACCACTTTATCCATGAGATTCTTCAATCTAGAGCATATAATCTTAACTATCATCAACTGTCATAAAAGAAAAAAATAGCATGTAGACCACCAAATCATGAACCATTAGAGTTGAAGGCACTTACTATTATTACAAACTTAATTCCAAAACTATAGACTATAGAACATCAATGCGGAGAAATGCAGAATAGAATACTTTCCCTTTGCCACAACTGAACACACAAAAAAAGTAGGTTTCACTCTAGTAAAAACAACTCACCCAAATCTTCATGTAGAGAGCTCAAACTTGAAACATAACATCTTCAAACATGACTCTAAATAACTTTCAAAATGCAAGCAAAGATATTAAATCTTTAGGAAATGTGGAGCAAACTTCTAGACTATTTTTTTGAATGCAATACACTGTTTCCACTGCAACACATTGTTTCCATTGCAACACATTGTTTCCACTAGAGGAGCTAATTTTCTCAATATTCTCAACATCGGGATCACTTACATAAGTAAATACAAAGCATCTCACTCCTTACAAGTAAGCTACAAAATAAGAGCATAGTTGACACCAATGACAACACAGATATGTTGACATCAATGACAACATCAATTAGGCACATACTTGCAACATTATTTTCATACTCTTTTATATAGTTTGTTTTATCTTCCCATTTTTTACTTGTCTAGTTTCCAATCCTAGCTCTATGTGATAGGTTAGTGTTGGACTAGTTGGAATAGTCTTCTATAAGCACTAGTTTATTACACACTAGAAGAAAAAAGAGTTCACAAATTTCCCCCATTATCAACTCTTTTATTTTTCATTCATTTTTTTGAACTTGTTAGATCTTGGTAGTTATTCCTTTTGTTACATGTTAGATTAGCCTTACACTTGCATAAAATTTTTATTTGTTTTCTTTTTGTTTCACTAGTTCATACCCCCTTTTCATTCTTTTCATAGAGCTATATATTATCCTTCTAGGATTATTCCTCATCATATCCATTCTCTTAATCTAACCATGGCTAGTTCTTCATCTCTTTCTACTGATGAGACTATTCTTCTTTATAGCTATAGTTAATTTTGACTGACTCAATCTCTAGTAATGAATGAATATTGTATCACAAATTTGAAAGGTTAAAAGTTTCATTAATCTAAAGGTCACACCTATTCCTTCTAATCATCTTGACTCTTTAGGAAACCTTATCCTTAATAATCTTATAGGGATAGAGGTCAAGAAAACATTGGTGATTTTGTGGATCCTAATTTCCCCTTCTAGTATCTTCTAATCCACAAAAGTTTTATCATCCACTATATTCCTCTTACTAGTTCTATTCCTGTGTTTTTTTATCATCCATTCCTACATCTATTCCTCCCACTTCCTCAAAACCTGTTTTATAACCCAATACTAAAACATGTACACTCCCATCTATTCCTTTTCACTCATTTTCTATCTCTCCTCCTTTCACCCTTCCTCATTTCATTGTACCCACCTCTCATCCTACACCAATGTGTTCATGACTACTATCACTTCTTCTCATACCAAGGCCATTATTCATTCTTCCCCCTTTCCTTCTCATCCTAATGGGACCCATTACTCTTATCTTCTTGCTTCTCATCCTATGGCTACACCATTTCATTCATCATTTCCTTCACTTTCACAATTATCCTGTTACCTTCCTCCACCATCTCTCACTTCTCATTCATCAACTAATCCTATCATGCCTCATGTTTTGTACTCTATACAACAAATATAACAAAATCTTGACACTTTTACCTAATAAGTCATGGAAATTGACCATGGACCTTCACCATAATCCTCAATCATATAAAATCTTATCACTTCTATTTTTTTTTAACTTTAAGGCACCATGTCTTTCCTTCTTTGATAGAAAAGGAGACCCCCCTAATCATGTTCAAACTTTCTACTCCTCTTGTCTAGACTATGTTTATGATGATCACATTTTATGTAAAATCTTCCCTTGATCAATTAAGGAGCATAATCTTGAATGGTTTTATTCTCTACCAAATGCTTACATGAGAAAATTTTAAATAACAAAGGAATTTATCAATCACCTTCCAATTCACATTTTTTTAAGCTAAACTTCACCAATGTTATTCATTTCAAGAAAGGACCTTAAGAGAAAGCTAGTGATTTTGTCCCTAGATGCCAATAAATTTTGGAAAAGATAAATTATCACTTACCTAACATAGAGATTCAAATAGTTTCCATGGACAATCTTATTCCATAATCCTACAAAAAGTAGTGTTCCAAAAGTACAACACTTTTGTGGACTAATGTACAACACTTGGAGACTATGAGATTAAGATGGGTAAGGTTAGTTAAGATTATACACCTACAACAAAAAACAACAAAATTACTAAAACTTATAAGATACCGTTCATATTTACAACAACAATAATGTGAAAGAGGCATTGAACATAGTATCAACAACCACCCCTCTACCACCCACCACATTTCCTTCTCTCATGCCATCATCATCTTCTTCAAACACTATCTCTCTTTGATCTATATACCCTCAACAATTTAATAGACTTGTGAATTCATATTAGACAATCATGACTCTAACTCTTATAGTAGACCTTTTCTATCTTCCTTTGATATAATCCTTAGCTAAATCTCTTCCTATTCTTGGGAACTATTATGCTAATGCATTTTTTTGGTACCATAGTCTTCCTAATCTTGACATTGATAGATGTATGGGATTGAAACATAAGATCCAAGATTTGATAGATAATAACCCCATTCATGTTGATGGTATAAATAACAAAGGGAATGCTTCCATAGCACCTCCCAACCAAAATCTATGGTTTTTATAAATCCCTTTCCTCATCATTCAAATAAAATTAACCTCAAAGACAATAATTCTTTCTCCAATGAATACACAGATGCAACATTAGACACCCCTAAGAACATGAAATTTGCATTTGAGGACATGAATAACATGATAGAGGAAAAAAAACCTAATAGGGATCTTATATCTTCACATTCATTTATTAGCATTCCCATGTTTACCTTGACAAACAAAAAATATGAGATAGCAATTATCATGAACCATTACATATGCTTGGTGTTGTTAATGGCAAGTCTTGTGAGGGGATTTTGATTGATACTACATACCCCTTGAACATAATCACTAAATAATACATCTATAATATTGTCCCATCACACATCATATCCAAACTCAATCATAGATTTTAAGTGTTATAATGGGCCACATATGGAAACATTAGGAAGAATTATTCAATCCGTTAAAATTGGTCCTAAGGCAGTGGAAATCATCCGTCATATTATACCTATTTTTTATCACTACCATATCTTTCTAGGAGGACCATGGTTATGATCATAAAAAAATGTCCCATGATTCAAACACCAATTCCTTAAATTTCTTGGTGGAGATAAATAAATTGAAATGGACCAATCCAACTTTAAACCAATTTAAACTAGTAGTAATTTCACCATGGATCATTTCATTCATAAACCCAAGGGTGTACCTCATTGCTGGCATTCATGATATAATGTTTAATGGATACACATGCTACATATAACACAAACATTGGTCCCTTAATGATGATTCTAATTATATATATGTTAAGTTTCCATACCTTAATTTTACTACACTAGTAATTAGCTATGCTATCACAATAGGCCATGTACCCAAGAATTATCAACTTTCATCTACACATCATCCTTCTTCAATTAATCCTTCTTCTTAACATCACTTTTTTTCTTCACATCATCCTTGTTTGTTTTCCATTGACACTGATCCTTCACATCACCTTAGGGGTCACTCTTACCCTCCCATATAGCTTATTCTCAATGAGGTAAGATTACTTTCCCATGAATAGTCTCATTCGTACTCCCTTGCCTCCTCACTAATCCCCATTTATATCTCCTTCTAAAATTTATAAAAAGATTTCTTGACCATCTTCTCCTCCTCCATGCCTTCCTCCTTTGACACTTCCACCTCTTTTACTTACCACACCTTCATCTTCTTCACATCCTCTTTCTATACCACCTCTCATGATAACATTCATGCCCCCATCTCATCTACCCCTTCCTTTTTCTAACCCACCTAGAGCCAAGAGGCCTTTTTCTCTAACCACTAAGGTAGGTTGATTGTGACTTACTCGCCTTCACCTCTCCCCTTCTTCTTCATTTCCTCTTCCATTTATCATTCTTCTTATTCTTCCACTCATGCTTCTTATTCAAAATAGCCTCCTCCTTCTTCTACTCTCATTGAGCCTCCATCTTCATAACATAACCCTCCCTCATCTCCTTGAACATCCACTCTTACATATCCCCCATCCTCTAGCTGAGATGAGCCTCCTTCTATGTCACCTCAAGATATGACCATTGATGATACTTTTATCCCACCTCTTGAGGCTCTTATAGTTGAATCCCCTCCATCACATTTACCTTGGAGTCCTTCTCCTAGTTAATCTCTAATTCCTTCTCCACCATCTCCATAATCCTTTCATGTCATTCCACCTCCATCCTATACTATATTTGACTCCAATTTTAATATGTCTCCCCTTTCCTCCACCTTCATCCCAACTACCCATGCAAATGATTTTTCTAGTGACTCTTTCTTAGATGATGATTTAATGGATTATGATCTCACCGTAGTGAAACTTAGATGCACATACTTCTTCAAGTTAATGTGTGTGTGTTGTTTGTACTTATTTTATCCTATGTATCTATGTGAAATTTTATTCTATAACTTTTGTGGTGGTAGCATTTGATGTTATGTTGTGATTTTGCATACTTTCCTATTTTTTCTATATGTCATGTTTCTTTCATGTGCTCCCCCATTATGTTGTCTTCCCTCCTTTGGTGCTTTCTTCTATTTTTAAAATTAGGGACAATTGAATTTACTAGGGACTTATAAGTGCCCTTTTCATGTTGATTATAATCTTGATCTATCTTTGTTTTGTGTCTTTTTAGGATTTTCATAGCCTTTTCAATCTTCCTTTTATATATAATTATATCCTGCTCTCATTCTTCATTTTTTCTTTCATCCTTGTAGACTTGAATTTCCCTCTTTTTTCTACATTTTCAGCACTTCTTGTGAAATGATATAGATCTCACTAACAACATCCTTAGTTTATGTACCATTCAATCAAGAGTTTCCCTACACCATTCTTCTGACATACACATGTCTTATTGCATACCCACCTTTCATTTACACTATTCATGTTTATGTCTTTTAGTTTATCACATTGCCTTATGTTACACACCATATAGCTTTTCATGTTGAGATCATTGATTTATTTATTAGACCTTTAATTTTTGAGAACTTCATACTTTTTACTATAGTCATAACACTCATATCTTTCAACTTGCATATACATATGATCCATATGCTAAGTATGAAACCCATGATGATATGTGTGCTTTCTTTTCTTTCCTGTTATATTTTCCCAATACATGAAACTCATTAGTGACCTCTAGAATCTTATAGAGGATCACTTGCCCCCTTCTTTCCACATCTACTCTTGAGTTCCAAAAAGCATGTTGATGTCTATACTCTTTAAAAGAAATTGAAAAGACAAAGAAGAAGAAATAATTAAAGCATGAAATCCTATGTGATGGAAGTCAAAACTCTATCAAAGGAAGTCAAAGGAAAAAAATTTAAAAGAAAAAACAAACAAATAACTCAACTAGATTGAGATGTTTCTACTTGTTCTTCTCCCTTTCTCATATTAATCCATCTATAAGACATTCTAGGATTAGGTTGTGAGCTAGGGTGCCTTTCTTCCTCTTCTACTAGCATGCATGACCTAAAATTGAAAAAATAAATTAGCATCGCTTGCCTTAATCCCTCCATAACTTAATCCCTCATATACATTTGACTCCTCATTCATCTCTTAAAATCATTAGTCTTAGTTCCTAGATCCTTGTGTAAAACATGGAAAATAATTTATTACTCCCTATTTTTTTGCATTCACACTCTCATGCAATCTATTTTTCTATTTACCAATATCTTCATTGCTTTCTCCTATCTCTTTTGTTGCAAACTATACTGTAATCAAAGAAGATGGACTATAACAAACTCCTTGGTTTTCTTGTGCATAAATTTGGGATCATATCACAAAACCCACTAACATTACTTCTACTTGAGATTTGCTCTTCTTCCTTTTTTGTTTGATTTCCACTTCATGTTCCTTATTTTCACTTTCCTCCTTTCTCTTCTATTTTTTTAACTAATAGTTGATGCAGGAGCATCTGAAAATCATTCATTGAATTGGGATAGTTAATGATGAGTTATAGAGTATCAAAAAGTGACAATGGGGACTACCGCATTTTAGTGCATCTTCATATTAGAGCTCATAGAGTAGGACTTAGCATCTACATAGTATCATCTACATCATATCAAGAATTCAAGTGATTTGGACTTGTTTCCTTAGAGTTATCACTATTAGAAGATCATCAGCTTTTATAAAATAGACCATTCAGGTAGACAGTTGAGAGGAGAAGGTTTGTGGAGCACTTTCATGACTTACAAAGCCAAATGGAACATCACATAAGGTGATATGGGACCAGATAGACCTTTTTTGAGAACCGCATCAAGTTTCATTCATTTGTAGATTATTACCAAGATTTGAAGGTCAACCTACTTGTTTCCTACACGTTTCATATGGCCTAGTGTTATGTGCCACCTTGTAGGCTGACATGGGTAATTTGGGAGACTTGAGAATGATATATATATATATATATATAATATATATATATAATATATATATATATATAATATATATATGTATAATATATATATATATATATATATAATATATATATATATAATATATATATATATGTATGTATGTATGTATATATGTATATATATATGTATGTATATATATACATATATATATACATACATATACATATATATATACATACATATACATATATATATACATACATATACATATATATATATACATATACATAGATATACATATACATATATATATATATATATACATATACATACATATACATATATACATATATATATAAATATATATATATAAATATATATATATATATACATATATGTATATATATATACATATATACATATATGTATATGTATATACATACATACATATATGTATATGTACATACATACATACATACATACATACATACATACATATATATACATGCATGACTTGAGATTGTTTCAAGGTAGAGAAGAGCATGATGTGAAAAGATGAATAGTCTAGTAGAGGTGATAATGTTTTGAGCTTGGAAGGCAATAGAGTAGAAGCATAAGATAGAGCAAAGAATAGAAGAAGATACAAAACAACGAATAGAAAAGGAGAAGAAGAAAGAAGATATGGCAGAGTGATGTGTTCAATAAATCTTTTGTAAGCCTGGGTTGCAGCCTAGCACATGAAAAGCCCTAGAGGAATGTGTAATGAGGTTTGGAATTATAATATAATGAGAAGTGATTTTTTGAGGCTTGGTTTTTCCTTTTTAGGGTTTTTCTAGGATAAATCTTGTGTCGTGTGATTATGAATCTACCTTATCATTCTTTTGTTAGATATGTGTTTCTGTTGCATCTTTGTTATGATCATGGTGTTGGTTGTTTAAGGTTGCAAGTCTGGACAGTCCTTCATTGGACCCTCCTACCTTCACTACGTTAATAATTTAATCTCAGCTTCATTTAGAGACTTCCCTTTTGATCTTGGCCTCTACCCTACTTTCTCTATCCTATTCAATTTGATTCCACTTTTATTTTATTCTTCTTACCTTGTGCTATCACACTCGTTGATATGTTTCTACTCATGTTCACTTTCTCTTGATTATACTCTCTATCCTATGACAAGTAGAGGATAATGATTCATATATTAGTTACTAGACTATAACTATTAGGACTGAGCCTATCAACATATAACAAAGATGTTGATCAAAGTTTCCATTTCCTTTCAACTTTATCTGTGGTCTTCATTTTTTTCATATTCTTGAATGTTTCTCTCTTTTTATTTTCACCTAGGGGAATTCATCTATTTATGACTTATCATTGTCATTTGCATCATTCCTTTCCTAATCCACTCATTCAATCCTTTTCTCTATATTTCCTCTCATTTTGTTATTCCCATATCATTATATACCTCAACACTTGGGTGGAATTTGTTGGAAATATGGTCAAGCTTTATATTTGATGGTGTTGTCATTAATGGCAACAAGAAAAATAACAAAGTTGGAACAAAGATTTTGGTCCAGCAAAGGAAGACCTAAGGAATTTGGCTGTGTTGGAAGAGTTCAGAAACAACGACAGAGAGACAATATCTTGATTGACATTGGTCCGTAGTTGAATATTAGGTTGTGTGGTTCTTGTATGATATTCTTAATCCTTAGATGATCATTTATCCAGAGTTTCACCCCGTGATCATCTCTGGAAGTATACTTTCAAGTTGCATGAGTTCAGTGTTGTAGAGAATAGAGGTCATAAGAGTAGAACACATATTTGTTTTGATCTGCATTCCTCTGGTGTTGTATATTTTGTTATAAAATTTTGAGGTGTTGTGAACACTTGTATGAAGTCTCTAAATCTAGAGTTGCAGAGTATAAAGTCCACTAGAATATTACTTTTGATCTCAAAGTATTGCTACTTGGTTTGATAATGTTTGACTAAGACAAGGGATGTATTCTGATGGTCTGCATCTTTCCGCAAGATAATATTATGCTCTGGAATTCTAAAAGTAAGTTTTGGGATGTGTGAAGAGTCTTTGATATGATTTTGAAAGTGTCTTATGGTCTACAGTGAAAGTTATAGCCTGGTAGATGGACTAAACCAGTGGCAGTCTGTGTTTGAGGCCGACATGTTAGTTTGGTTTTTGTGTGGCAAGTTCTATTGATTGGAACTTTATCCCAAGTGGTTCTACTATTGGAGTCGACATATGAGAATGTGTTTCAAATGTAAATTGGGTTTGCAAAGCATTTTGGTGAATGAATTTGGCCAACAAGTTACATGTTGATTAACTATACGCTTCATCTTAGTAAGCTAACCTAATGTGAAGATTCTAAGTGTTTCTTATATATATGGTTAAATCCCCCTTATATATAAATTTCAAGCTCAGAAGCACTTAGAATTCCAATTTCTAATGACACGGGGCAAATATGGTTAAAACCCCCTTCACTTCAGGCTTTGCCAACAGGGCAAATATGGTTAAAACCCCCTTCACTTTAGGCTCTGCCAGACCTAGGTGGGTATAGCTTTACTATTGGTGTAGACTTGTATAACCTTCATAGTGGCAAATGGGTGTGAAGTAGATGTAAGATTTGATGATCACTCCTAAGGTTTAAAGTTTGAGGATATAAATTGGGTTTCTATTAAATGATGTTTTGAAGTGAGTATGACCAGTGCTTTATCTATTGGGCAAAGTGACGCAGAGAGAGTAGCGGAAACATAAAAATAGATTTAAATATTGAAATATATTAAACCACCGTAGTGGTTGAACCATTGAACTGACAGTTGAACTAAAACAACACCATATATTGAGCTATAGGAGTGGCTGAACCGTCGAACCACATTAACCGTTGAACTTGTTGAACCCCTTTTCACTTTTGAACCAATTGAACCTCTGAGTTCATTGAACTTTGAACCATTTGCCTTTTTGTTGAACCGGCGAACCAAATGAACCTCTAAACCCATTGAACCAAATGAACTCATTGAACCGATGAACCTTTTGAATCTGTTGAACCATTGAACCGGTTCAACCATCAGCCAAAATTTACTTCTTTGGCCAAACTTTAATCTTTTCCTCCAATAATGATACTTACGCCGATGTACCTTCAAACATACACACATTGCTTGACCTCCTATTGCCGGTTCTTCTCGCCGTTATTACCAGTCATTCCTTGCATATTACGAAATGCACATTCGTTCATGCAACACGATATACAATTGATGGATACACACAAAATGCTTCCTCATACAAATGTAGTATATACACAAACTGTTCTGACATACAAATGCAGGATATACATGAAATGCTTTCACATACAACTGAGGTATACACATACACTGTCTGTGACATATTGACGGATACTCACAACTTGTATCTTCTCAACATGCAATGGCAGGATGTACACATACATCTACGATATACACAAGAAATGTTCCTAACATGCGACTGTCATATTCATAAAATGCATAACTCCAACATACAAAACCAATGTGCATTTACCATATACATTTAATAAACCTAATAACTTGCTCAACAATTTCTGTAACTGAACAACACACAGGAAACAACAAAAATTTAACAGAATAGAAAATAAACTACCTACATGAAGGTCATTCCAATGGTTTCGAAGAAATCCACCACTGGAATGACTCCAAATGATATCCCCTGCGGTTACACCAAAACACCAAATCTATTTATTCCTCTTTCTCAGAATTATACAAACAAATTGATTCTTTCCTTTTATTCCTCTTTTCAATCCGACTGTTTACTACTTCTAATAAATATAGACTTTAGCTATTTTAAAGACACCTATCTGGACAGTTACACACATGGTGGAAGGTGAACCACCAACAACCACTGATTACAATACCAAATAGTTCGGTTACATTCTTTTTAATCTTTCTTCACACATATAAACTTAAGATTACTCAGCTAATGACATTTGGACAAAATAGAATATGTAAGGGAATCTTTCAGATTCGTTATGTTTTGAGGTGCTCCTACACCATACAACCAACCAACAAAATTTCCAAGTCCCTTGGAAATGTATCTGCAATATAAAACTGCTTTTTCTGCATCTCTTTTTGGCTTTAGGTTCTGTCTCTTTAGCTTCAGACTTCAAATCTGCACATCAGTGACCAACCAACCAACAAAATCAAACTACCATCTTCAGCTCCTTCTACTCCCATCAGTGGAGTACTCTTCAGGCTACAACTTCAAATGCTTCTTCAGTCAAGTATCCATCTTTCTACTGCTTCACAACACCAACTCACCAAACCATTCATCTTACCCAACATCAGATTCTAGTGATGTACCTACCACACTCTCCTTAGTGGCCTCTCTCTGCACCCTTATCCAGCCTAATCTCTATCGGAGAATGGTCATGATAGACCTCATCTTGTCTGCCCACACACACAACCTTAGAAACCTCCTTCTGCAGCTAGATGGAACAAGCACTTGCAACAGTCAGCCTTCAAAATTTCTATCTTCAACATGGTCACCAACACAACTCTAACTCTTCATCTACCTTTAGAAATCAAAATATAGAACACCTCTGCCCAGAGCTTTCACTAGCTCTGATACCACTTTGACGCAGAGTGAGCAGCAGAAACATAAAAATAGATTAAATAATTGAAGTAGATTGAACCACCGTAGTGGTTGAACCATTGAACCAACAGTTGAACTAAAACAACACTATATATCGAGCTATAGGAGTGGCTGAATCGTTGAACCACATTAACCGTTGAACTTGTTGAACCCCTTTTTACTTTTGAACAAATTGAACCTCCGAGTTCATTGAACTTTGAACCATTTGCCTTTTTGTTGAACCAGTGAACCAAATGAACCTCTGAACCCATTGAACCAAATGAACTCATTGAATCGATGAACCTTTTGAATCCGTTGAACCATTGAACCATTGAACTGGTTCAACCGTTGGTTCAACCATCGGCCAAACTTTACTTCTTCGGCCAGACTTTAATCTTTTCCTCCAATAATGATACTTACGCTGATGTACCTTCGCATATACATACATTGCTTGACCTCCTATTGCCGGTTCTTCTCACCGTTATTACCAGTCATTCCTTGCATATTACAAAATGCACATTCGTTCATGCAACAACGATATACAATTGACGGATACACGCAGAATGCTTCCTCATACAAATACAATATATACACAAACTGTTCTGACATACAAATACAGGATATACATGAAATGCTTTCACATACAACTGAGGTATACACATACACTATCTGCGACATACAATTGACGGATACTCACAACTTGTATCTTCTCAACATGCAACGGCAGGATGTACACATACATCTACAATATACACAGGAAATGTTCCTGACATGTGATTGTCATATATTCATAAAATGCATAACTCCAACATACAAAACCAACGTGCATTTACGATATACATTCAATAAACCTAATAACTTCCTCAACAATTTCTGTAACCGAACAACACACAGGAAATAATGAAAATTTAACAAAATAGAAAATAAACTACCTACACAGAGGTCATTCCACTAGTTTCGAAGAAATCCACCAGTGGAATGACTCCAAATGATATCCCCTACAGTTACACCAAAACACCAAATCTATTTAATCCTCTTTCTCAGAATTATACAAACAGATCAATTCTTTCTTTTTTTTCCTCTTTTCAATCCGACTGTCTACTACTTCTAATAAATACAGACTTTAGCTATTTTAAAGACACCTATTTGGATAGTTACACACGAGGTGGAAGGTGAACCACCACCAACCACTAATTACAATACCAAATAGTTCCATTACATTCTTTTTAATCTTTCTTGACACATATAAACATAAGATTACTCGGCTAATGACATTTGGACAAAATAGAATATGTAAGGGAATCTTTCAGATTCGTTATGTTTTGAGGTGCTCCTGCACCACAAAGGAGTTAAGAGTTAATCTCTTGTGATAGGGAAGAAACCCTCTCCATCCTTTTTCTCAACTAGGCAGTTCTATGGATTATAGTTTTTGGCTACTACTTTAAGGAATTTGACATTAACAAATACATTTGGTACTATTAGCTTCTCTAAATTCAATCTCCATGGGTTTGAGACTGGTGTATGCCTATACATCTTTTTGTAGTGATACAGGAAGAGGTCATACCCTCTCATAGGGGTCCATATATCTCCTACTTGCTTGTATGTATCTTTGAGTTTCTCTACACTAGGATTTAGCTGAGAATTCCTTCTAGACCTCTGTCTAGTCTTTGGGTACTAGTCTATTAAATCTTGATTCAAATGTCTTTCATCTAATTTTTGTCTTTTGGCACTAGGTTTTTCAACTGTGTTTTCCATAGCATAATACAAGAGAATTCCACTTTCTTCAAATGCAATTCGAACCAGAAGCTATAAATTTTAAGCTCATAATACTTACTTGGATTCTTGAGTTGTATTTGTTGTAGAGGCTAGCCCTTGCTCCAATGCTTGCATAATGAATAAGATTTTCTTAAGATTGATTTTGATATACTCGGCTCTAAGCATTAATGGAAGCTTTCATATCATCGGGAGGACATATAGTTCTTGCAACATAGCATGTCTTGTCATCTTTTTGAAATGATCAATTTTACTTAAGGGGTTCTTGATCCTTTTATTGTCGTCGGGATTTTATTATGACCTAAATGGTTGTCATGCCAAAATTTCGTTCTATCAAGTCCCTTCAATATCTATTTCTCCTTTCGACATCTATTATGTTCATCTTTTAAAGGGGACCAGATATTGACTCTCTTTTATATCCTAAACTCTCCTTTTTATGTTTTTATTTACTTGGCATTTCTAGTAGCTTTTCGGCGAGACTAGAATCTGGGTCATCCCGACATTCTAAATTCCTTTATATTATATGTAATACTCTATCGGTGGGATGTCAAGATGATATTATTTAGTCCCACCGATATGCTTCTTGTGTTTGGGATATCAAAGAGACTTCCACAAGCTCATCCAGATACTCTAAAATCTTTGTCCCTTCAACTTTTTAATGTCAGCCAAAAACATCACCCAAATGCTTGTCTTTGGATTTTTGAAGAGACTGTAAGATGAGTCTCCTCGACATGGTGATCTTTCCTCAATATGTTATGTGTCATATTATCGCTTTATCGATGTGACACACTTAGGTGTCACACCAATCTCCTGATATATCGAAGAGACCTTTGGGTGAGTTACTCTAATATGTCGCAGGTCTTTTATCTATACACTTTGATTTTATGGTTAAGACTCCCATAATATGAATGACTGGGTATTTTCAATGTTGCATTTTGGTTTCAGGGTGAAGGTAGTTTATCAAGACTCTTTTTTTGGCCAATTATGAAAATATTTATTTTGAAAAGGAAAAATGTTGTTATAAGGATATCATGATGGCGGGAAATGGCTTTTTTGGAGACAAATTTTTTAGGGCCTAGAATTTTGTCTCAATAGTGGCTCTGACTGGGGATGAATGACTGTGAGGTCATTGCAAGGATCCATAATCACTCTCTGGAATGCAGACTAATGGAGGTGGGGGGATAGGGAATGGAATCCTAACCTATTGTGCATGGAAAATCTTCTTTAAAAAGAGAATATAGTTGAGGAATTGTCCATGCACTGACAATTTCCTATTCTTCTTTAAGATATTGTGCATGGAAAAATGTTTTATGAGAAGAAATGTTTCAAGAATTATCCATGCACTGGAAATTCCTATTCTTCACCACTCATGCTTTGTAAGTAATAAGAATCTTCACCACATTTGTTGGTGATGACAAATGGGCCTATCCATAATGCCTCAAACTTACCATGCTTCCCTTTGTCTTGTTCCTTGGCATTCCACATGAGGACCATATCATCCACATTCAATTTTCTTTCCTTGGTTCTTTTATCAAAGAGATATTTCATCTATAGCTGCAATTTTTCATTCTATTTCTGAGCTTGTGTTCTAATTTCATCAAGTTCAGCTAATTGTTCCAATCTCTCTTCCATGGGCTCAGGGACATCCAAATCTTCTTGAAGAATAAACTTATATATTGGTATAAGATTATGCATGGGTAGTCTATCCTGGGCACTATACACCAACTCAAATGGGGATTTTCCTGTGGCCTTTTTTATGGTGATCCTATCTACCCATAGAGCTAATTTTAACTTTGAGTTGCAGACCTTCTTATTATTTTCTAGCATTCTTTTGATTATCTTGATGATACTTTTATTGCTAGATTATGCTTGTCCATTGGCTTGGTCATGGTATGGTAAAGCATATGAGATTGTTATACCATAAGACTCACAAAATGACTTAAACTATGCTGACCTAAAGCACATGCCATTGTTATGATGAGTTTCATTGGTACTCCAAATCTGTTGATAATATTTTCCAAAAGAAAGTTTATCACAATTTTACTGGTAGCTTGTTTTGTTGGAATTGCTTCTATCCATTTTGTGAAATAATTAGTAGC
Source organism: Cunninghamia lanceolata (assembly GCA_027924645.1). Taxonomy (NCBI): domain Eukaryota; kingdom Viridiplantae; phylum Streptophyta; class Pinopsida; order Cupressales; family Cupressaceae; genus Cunninghamia; species Cunninghamia lanceolata. The sequence goes on along the minus strand of BSBN01000237.1, from coordinate 11,500,300 downwards.
TACCAAAATTCATTTATGTCCACCACTAGACTTCTCTGTAATTTCTCCTATAAAATCAAGTCCCCATTGGTGGAATGGAGCTTCCACTTGCATTGGTTTGAGTGGAAAGGCTCCTTGATAATTAAGTTTACCAGAAAACCTTTGGTAGGCTTCACATTTTCTTACATAACTGTGAGCATCCTTAAAAACTTCAGGCCAATAATACCCAACTCTTGATATTTTGTGGGTAGTAGTTCTAGTTGAGAAATGTCCTCCACATACACCCTTATGCATTTCCTGCATCATCTTCTCAGCCTGTGTCTTATCTAGGCATAGTAACAAGATTCCATCTCTATTTTTCCAATACAAGTCCCTATCCATAAAAATATATTTCGAGGCATGGATTTTTAATGTTCTCTTCTGGTTGTCACTTAGGCCTGGAGTGTACCTCATGTTTTTTAGATAATACATAATGTTAGTATACCAAGAGGTATGTGTTGCAAGTATGAGGTGAGCCATTGTTGTCATTGATGTCAACATACTCACACTGCATTGACAAGAAGGATTTGATGAGCTTTGTGCTGAGGATATTGAGAAAATTAGCCTCAGTCAGGAACAGTGAAGAACAGTGATGAGAAGAAGGTAAATATACTGTATAGGATGAGAACCGGAGGATGCGGATTAAAGGGTTAGTAGATATGAGTCTTAAGATGCTACAGTTAAGATTTCAGAGGTCCGCATGAAGATCTGAAGGAGTTATGGCTGCCGGTATAGAACCGGGTCCGGCAAGTATCCGGAGGTGACAGAGGATCACAAAAAGGTCCGGTGAGGTCTGGAATTGTATTATCATAATCTGCGGATTGGAAGGAGTGTTTTATATGTCCTTGTGATGTGTCATCCTGATTTGTGTGTAATTTGGAGGTCCGGATGTACCTCCTGCATTATGACAGTGGCGACAGACTGTGTTCTTGAAGTTCCGGATGAGGAAGACAAGAGATCCCAGTAAGCAGAGAAAGTGCGGATGTATCCGGACATTCAGACAGACTTGTGAAGGTTCTTGAATCATGTTTAGGTTGTGTTGTTGGTCCGCATTGATGGTAGAGCCCAGAATTGAAGTTATTCTTCCGGATGAAGTTATTGCTCTGTTTAGCCGACCGGATGAGTTGTTCATCCTGCGAATGTTCTTGTGATAGCCGACCGGATGTGTTATTCATCTTGCGGATACTCCTATGGTTGTTTGCCGACTTAGATGCTTGTTCCTAAGTCGATGTCTTGTATAAATAATGATTTGTGAATTCATTTCAAGTGTGGCATGTGGATGAGCATGGTGTAGCGAAAAAAGGTGCGAAAGGCAGAGCAGAGATTGTTGGGCTTAATTGGAACTGATCCGGACATGGTAGAGATGTCATTCTCCAGTTCAAGACTGTGATTTTTATCACTCTGTAGACAGTGTGTCTCCTTGTAGGCAGTGGGCCTCTTTGTGAGCAGTGTGCTCGGGCAGTGAGCCCTTATTGGCATGTGCCATTCATTTTTTCTTATTCTTCTAACAGAGAATAATTCTTGGGTTAATCACCCCGTGGTTTTTCCCTTAACCGGGTTTTCCACGTCAAAATCTTGGTGTTCAATGTGTTGATGCTTATCTACTCTTGTGTTTATGTATTGTGCTTCCATGAATGATTATTTGATATGCTGCTAACTAACAACAGAGAATAAAGTGTTTGAAATAGAACAAGTTCTATACAACTGATTCACCCCCCCCCCCTCTCAGTTGTATGCCCTAGATCCAACAATTGGTATCAGAGCTGAGTTCCTCTGATAGGAGCTTAACCGCTTGAGGTGATCCAGGATGTCGTCATACAAGAAGGATAGTCCGAAGTTCGATGGAACCAACTTCACTCTCTGGAAAGGTCGCATGAAGTGTCATTTGGAATGTATGGGAAAAGCATACTTGGCTATGATTTCAAAACCATATATACCCCCACAAGGTGGTCCGACAACTCCTGATGAAACCACAGAAGCTGAAAACAATCTGCGGACCAAGGAAGCTCTTCTAAGCACATTGAATGACTCAGATCTCTCGAATGTCATTGACCTACCAACTGCATATGAGATCCTAACTAAACTGGAACTTCTGTATGAAGGAGATGAGTTTGTCAAAAGTGCAAGGTTGCAAAGTCTGAAAGGGAAATTTGAAAGATTGAAAATGAGAGATGATGAAAACATTACTACCTTTATGCCAAGAGTAAATGAGCTGGTATGTGGAATCAGAAATGCTGGTGGAACTCTAGATGAAAATGAGATTGTCTGCAAAATCCTAAGATCCCTTCCTGCTGCCTACAAAATCAAAGTTGCTGCCATTGATGAATTCAGAGCCCACACAACTGTCACAAGAGAACAATTGGCTGGCAAACTAGCTGCATTTGAAATGACCGAGTTTGGAGATGATCCACCCAAGACTGAGTCTGCTTTTAAAGCCAGTGCCTATGTGAAAGGCAAACAGAGATTTGATCCGGGTGAAAACTCATCAAGGAAAATGTCATGGTATGATCAAGCAAGAAGAGACATGGAAGAAGAAGAAGCAGAAACAGCTCAACTTGAAGCCCTCATTGCAAAGAGACTGCCAAGAGGATCCGGTAAGTATGAAGGAAAACTACCCTTTAAGTGTTTTAACTGCAATAAGATTGGTCATTTTGCCTCAAGATGTCCGGAGAGATCTGCAAGATCTAATACTCACAGACAAAGGTTTCAAAAGAATTGCTATTATGTTCATGAAGAAGATGACAATGAAGGAGTAACAGATGATGAATCAGATCCAGGAAGCAAATCCGGAAATGAGTGGGTGTTTATAGCCATCAAGGAAGAAGATTCCTTGCTCTCTGAATCTGTCAATCACAAAGTTGTTGAAAAAGCCTTGGCTGCTCAAGTGGAAGAAAAGGATGATTGGGTTATTGACAGTGGATGCTCTCACCATATGACTGGTGACAAGAATAAGTTCTTAGATTTGGAAAGATATGAAGGAGGAATGGTAAAGTTTGGTGACAATTCTGCTGGCAGAATCAGAGGTAGGGGAACTATTTCCTTTGATGGTAAGAGCAAAACAGGTAATGTACTATATGTTGAAGGATTGAAGCACAATCTTCTCAGTGTTGGTCAGTTAGTGGACAAAGGCTATGATCTCCGGTTCAAGAATGGAAAATGCAGAATCTTTACAAGCTCCGGAACTGAAATTGCATCCGGTACTCAGACAAGAGGTAACATCTTTCATCTGGTTGGTTCAAATAAAAGTTGTTTGTTTGTTCAAATTGATCAGAGTTGGTTATGGCATAGAAGAATGTGTCATGTAAATTTTGATAACATCATCAAAATAAGCAATACTCAGGCTGTGAGAGATCTTCCAAAGTTGATAAAACCTACAAACAGTGTGTGTAAAGAATGTCAGTTAGGCAAACAAAGCAGAGTCTCTTTTAAAAGCAAAGATCAGTCTTCTACCGGATTGTTGGAATTAGTACATACTGATCTATGTGGTCCGACAAGAATCAAGAGTCTGCAAGGTGATAGATATTTCATGTTGTTAATTGATGATCATTCCCGGATGATGTGGGTTACCTTTCTGAAAGAAAAATCAGAAGCTTTTGAGAAGTTCAAAATCTTCAAAGCTATGGTGGAGAATCAAACCGGATTGAAACTAAAGTGTCTAAGGTCTGATAGAGGTGGTGAATTTACATCTGGTGAATTCATTGACTTTTGTGAGAAACAGGGTATAAGGAGACAGTTGTCTGCTCCTAGGACTCCACAGCAGAATGGAGTAGTTGAGAGAAAGAACCGGACCATCCAGGAAGCTGCTAGGACAATGATGTTGGAAGCAAATGTTCCTCAAATGTTTTGGAAAGAAGCTATCAGCACTGCAGTCTACACTCTCAATCGAGTTCAAATCAGAAACAACACCGGTAAGACCCCCTATGAACTTTGGTTTGGCATCACTCCTACTGTGAAATGTTTCAGGGTATTTGGTAGCAAGTGTTATATTAAAAGAGATGAAGATCTAGGAAAGTTTGATGCTAGAAGTGATGAAGGAATTTTCTTGGGCTACTCCACTCAAAGCAAAGCATATCGGTGTTACAATAAGAGATTGAGGAAGATGATAGAAAGTACCAATGTAAAGGTTGATGAAGGAATTGAGAAGCCTTCAAGATTTTATGAATTTGATGAAGATGACCAAGATAGTGTTCAAGGAACTCAATCCTCTCCGGTGAAACAGAGTCAGCCTGATCCGGTAAATCAGGAAGAAGAGTTAGGTTTAAATGAGCCTGATCAAGAAACAGCAGTACTGGATACTCCCAAAATTCCAAGGTATGTAAAACTGAATCACTCTGAAGATCAGATCATAGGTGACAGAAGCAAAGGTGTACAAACTAGAAGGAATATTGCTCAAGATCAGAATGAATGTTGTCTGATTTCAAGGATTGAACCTAAAACAATAAATGAAGCCTGCAATGATGAAAATTGGACCAAAGCAATGGAAGATGAACTGATGCAAATTGAGAAAAATCATACTTGGGATCTTGTTCCCAGACCTAGAGACAGGAATGTAATTGGAACCAAGTGGGTCTTCCGGAACAAACTAAATGAAGCTGGTGAAGTAATCAGAAACAAAGCTAGATTGGTCTGCAAAGGCTACTCTCAAATAGAAGGAATTGACTTTGAAGAGACTTTTGCTCCGGTAGCAAGAATTGAAGCAGTCAGATTACTTCTTGCATTTGCTGCCTTCAAAGATTTCAAGGTATATCAGATGGATGTCAAGTCTGCCTTCTTAAATGGTGATCTGGAAGAAGAAGTCTACATTGAACAACCGGATGGATTTCAATTGTCTGATAATAATGATATGGTCTGCAAGTTGAAGAAAGCTTTGTATGGATTGAAGCAAGCCCCAAGAGCATGGTATGAAAGGTTGGATAAGCATCTTGTGCAGATTGGATTCAACAAAGGTACTGCTGACAGCAACTTATATTTCAAAATTGATCATGAAAACATTCTGATTGTTGAAGTGTTTGTGGATGATATCATTTTTGGAGGAAGAGATAGTATGTGTAAAACTTTTGCAAATCAGATGAAAAGTGAGTTTGAAATGTCTATGCTTGGTGAAATGAATTTCTTCTTGGGTCTGCAAATTACTCAAACAAAAGAAGGGATCTTCATTTCTCAGACCAAATATGTGAAAGAATTGTTAAAGAAATTTGGTATGGAAGACTCAAAGCCTATGAACACTCCTATGGCAACCGGATGTAAGTTAAGCAAAGATGATGATTCTCCAAAGGCAGATCAGACAAAGTATAGATCAATGATTGGTGGATTGTTGTATCTCACTCAAACTAGACCAGATATAATGCAAGCTGTTGGTCTTGTGGCAAGATTCCAGGCTGATCCTAGAGAATCTCATGTTATGGCAATCAAAAGAATTTTTAGATACTTGAAAGGGACAGTTGAGTATGGTCTATGGTATCCTAGAGATCCGGATTTTTCTCTTCATGCTTACACAGATGCAGATTGGGCAGGAGATGTGGATGACCGGAAGAGCACTAGTGGTGGAGCATTCTTTTTGGGGAAGAGATTGGTTTCTTGGCTAAGCAAGAAACAAGATGCAATATCTCTGTCTACAACTGAAGCAGAATACATTGCAGCAGCAGGTAGTTGCACTCAAATCTTGTGGATGAAGCAGATGCTAAGAGACGTCAAAGTTGAATATGAGGAGCCTATCACAATTTTCTGTGATAATTCAAGTGCAATTAATATTTCCAAGAATCCGGTATTGCATTCTAAGACTAAGCACATATCTATCAAATTTCACTTTTTGAGAGAACAAGTAAACAAGGAAGAAGTCAGATTGGAGTATGTTCCCTCCAAGGATCAGATTGCAGATATCTTTACAAAACCTCTTCCCAAGGACTCTTTTGAATATCTCCGGGAGAAGTTAGGGGTCATGGCCCCTCCGGTGATGAACTAAGATGCACTGATGTGCATCAGTCCGGTGGCAATCACAGTCATATCTTGTGATCCGGACTAATGGGGAGCTGCAACTAAGGGGGAGCAGCTGGTATTATTCTGATGCATGAGAGTTGCAAGTATGAGCCCTTTGCCATTGATGTCAAAGGGGGAGAGAAGACATGTGAAAAACAAGTGGTTGATGATCAAAGGGGGAGCAGCAAAGGAAGACATGTGAAGAGTTGTTGTTGATAGGGGGAGCTGTGACAAAAAAAAAAAAAAAAAAAAAAGAAGTTCTTGTCTTGATGGTTTTTCACATCATATGTTGCCATCAATGACAAAGGGGGAGATTGTTGCAAGTATGAGGTGAGCCATTGTTGTCATTGATGTCAACATACTCACACTGCATTGACAAGAAGGATTTGATGAGCTTTGTGCTGAGGATATTGAGAAAATTAGCCTCAGTCAGGAACAGTGAAGAACAGTGATGAGAAGAAGGTAAATATACTGTATAGGATGAGAACCGGAGGATGCGGATTAAAGGGTTAGTAGATATGAGTCTTAAGATGCTACAGTTAAGATTTCAGAGGTCCGCATGAAGATCTGAAGGAGTTATGGCTGCCGGTATAGAACCGGGTCCGGCAAGTATCCGGAGGTGACAGAGGATCACAAAAAGGTCCGGTGAGGTCCGGAATTGTATTATCATAATCTGCGGATTGGAAGGAGTGTTTTATATGTCCTTGTGATGTGTCATCCTGATTTGTGTGTAATTTGGAGGTCCGGATGTACCTCCTGCATTATGACAGTGGCGACAGACTGTGTTCTTGAAGTTCCGGATGAGGAAGACAAGAGATCCCAGTAAGCAGAGAAAGTGCGGATGTATCCGGACATTCAGACAGACTTGTGAAGGTTCTTGAATCATGTTTAGGTTGTGTTGTTGGTCCGCATTGATGGTAGAGCCCGGAATTGAAGTTATTCTTCCGGATGAAGTTATTGCTCTGTTTAGCCGACCGGATGAGTTGTTCATCCTGCGAATGTTCTTGTGATAGCCGACCGGATGTGTTATTCATCTTGCGGATACTCCTATGGTTGTTTGCCGACTTAGATGCTTGTTCCTAAGTCGATGTCTTGTATAAATAATGATTTGTGAATTCATTTCAAGTGTGGCATGTGGATGAGCATGGTGTAGCGAAAAAAGGTGCGAAAGGCAGAGCAGAGATTGTTGGGCTTAATTGGAACTGATCCGGACATGGTAGAGATGTCATTCTCCAGTTCAAGACTGTGATTTTTATCACTCTGTAGACAGTGTGTCTCCTTGTAGGCAGTGGGCCTCTTTGTGAGCAGTGTGCTCGGGCAGTGAGCCCTTATTGGCATGTGCCATTCATTTTTTCTTATTCTTCTAACAGAGAATAATTCTTGGGTTAATCACCCCGTGGTTTTTCCCTTAACCGGGTTTTCCACGTCAAAATCTTGGTGTTCAATGTGTTGATGCTTATCTACTCTTGTGTTTATGTATTGTGCTTCCATGAATGATTATTTGATATGCTGCTAACTAACAACAGAGAATAAAGTGTTTGAAATAGAACAAGTTCTATACAACTGATTCACCCCCCCCCCTCTCAGTTGTATGCCCTAGATCCAACAGTATGTTCAATGCTTACAATGTTATTGTTTTCTTCATTCATGTTACAAATCTATGCTGCCTCTAGATTGGAGTCAACCATTAATTTGGATAGACCCTGTCCTCTAACAAGTTTAGTAGTCTAAATGTCAATGTTAAATTCTTGGATTCTATTAATCCATCTACATCTTCCCCAGTGACTTCATTTTGGACAAATACATTCTTTACTGCAGCATTTGACACATAGGCTATTACTTGAGCTCCTACCAGATAGGGTTTGAATGCCTTAACTACTTTCATTAGGGCATAAGCTTGTTTTTATGTTATGTCCTATTTTAATTCTACCCCTTGGAGTGATTTGCTAAAAAATGAGATAGGTTGTTCAAAACCTTCCCTATTCTTTTGCAACATTATTGCAGCCACTGTGTGAAATGATGCAAAGGAAAATATTTGAAATGGTTTGTCAAATTCTAGAGATTTCAACACATGAGCCTCTTTAATTGTTGTTTTAATAGATCCAAATGCATCAACAACCTGCTCTATCCATTCCACCTTTTCACCCTTTTTTAACATTTTGGAGATAGGCTTGACTATTTCTATAAAGTTTGATATGAATCTGTTGAAAAAATTTATCTGACCAAAGAAAGACTATATGGCTTTTACATTTCTTGGGATTGGGATTTTGTTAATAGCTTCTACTCTCTTAGGATCAATCCTTACTCCATCCTTTGAAACTATATGACCAAGTAATTTACCCTCTGTTACAAAAAAATGGCATTGCTTTGGATTTAATGAAATGCCATATTCTAAAGCTCTAATGAAAATCTTCTCCAAATGTTCACAATGGTCCTCATCCTTTTTGGAATATGCTATCAAGTCATCCTGATAAACCACCATGATAACATTGATCAGATCAGCAAAGTCTACATCCATAGCTCTTTAGAATGTTGCTCCTACGTTTATGAGACCAAATGGCATTCTCGCATATACATATGTCCCCCATGGTGTGGTAAAAGTAGTCTTAAACTATTCTGACTCTATAACCTTTACCTGGTTATATCCTGAAAAACCATCCATCATAGATAATAATTCACATCTAGTTACTCTTTGCAACATTGCTTCCATATTTGGAAGAGGATAGTTATCTTTGAGTGAGGACATATTTAGGTTTCTAAAATCCACACATAGTCTTATATCCCCAATTTTCTTTCTTATAGGCACTAGGTTTGAAACCCAAGAGGAATGTCTAATTGGTTTGATGATACCACCTTCCCTGAGTTTTGTAAGTTCCTCCTACATTTTAGGGGCTAGTGTAGGGTTTATGGGTCTTTGTCTTTACCTGAATGGCTTAGCATCTGGTTTCAAAGGTATCTCATGTTGAAAGAGGTTTTCTTGGTATGCTTTCAAGTCATCATAAGACTAGGCAAATACATGTTTTTATTTTCTAAGCAGGGCAATGAGCATGCTTTTGATTTTAGGATTTAGCTTTTTTCCAATATACACCTTTTTAGGAGCCATTTGTGTTGCAAGATTTATCTCCTCAACATCATCTTGCTTGACTGGTACATTTTTCATGTTGAACCTATCATGTCCATCAAACACTCTCTCCAGAGCTACAAGACCTTTAGGAATTTTTTGGTCTTAAGTTGGACCACCTCTTTTCCAAAAAGAGTCTCCTTGCCATCTACCCTCTCAGCAAATGCATTAAAATCAATTTCTTGTGATTCATATTGGTTCACGCAATGGAGGAACTTAATGAGGTCTTGGTCATCATTGAATACTTGCCAGTTATAAATATTATGAGGAATTATTGGTCTAGCTTTGAATTCTACCTTAGTTATTCCTGACAATGTAATATCATCTCTTTTCAAAGCAACATTGGCCAGGAAATCTGCCATTATATTCTTGGACCTTTCTATCCAATCTACAGAGAATGCATCAAAGAGTTCAACTGTATCCCACAAAACATTTATGTATTGCTTTAGTCTCTTATTTTTTGAAGAATATTTTTCCTTGATTTGTGTGACAACTAATTTAGAATCACCATTTGCCAATATTAATTTGATTCCATGTTTTAGGGCAATGTTTAGACCTATCAACAATGCTTCATATTTAGCAATGTTATTTGTACATTCAAAGGATAACAAGAATGAGTATTTAAATATTCTTCCCGTGGGAGAGATAAATACAACTCCTGCCCCATTTCCTCCTTTGCTACATGCACCATCAAAGTACATTTTCCACACACCGTGTTCATCTATTTGAGCCTCTTTCCTTATTGGCTATGTATTTTGTAATTCAGGATGTGATTTTTCAATCGTAAAACTTCCAATATCTACATCACAAAAATAGTACATTTGATTAGGATTCAATCTCTATATTATGTTCTCATATCTTGGCTCTCTATATAGTCTAACTTCTTTCCCATTCATTGGTATTGTTGCGTATGATAGATCTAGCTAGACATTTCCCCCTACTACAGCAGTCCACTATCTAGATAATAACATTCCATAGTATGGTGGAGTGTCTACTATAGTAATGCCAATTGTGTAGGTGGCTTCACGATATGAAGTGAATTTTAATTCCACATCCTTTATAACTCCAACAACATGGGTGGACCTGTTATCCATTGCATAACAATTATCATATGTTTTGTCCACCCATAAACCTAATTCTTTCATGATAGCAATTGGCATAATATTTATTGCTTCCCTAGAATCAATCATGCAGTTTCTCACTAATTTGTTGTTTATTAATAGTGTTATGTAGAATGGGTCTACTTGGGTAGAGTTTTTTGTTATGGCATCACCAAGATAGATTTTAGGAACATTCATTACTTCTTGTCCAAGATTATTCACCTTATCATTTGTCCCACCTTTGTTTCTTCTTTGATTTGGTATGCTAGAAATCAACTTAAGGGCACGGTCCCTATATTCATCTATTTTCATCATTTCCATCAATGGTACTGATATCATGATTTGGGACAATGTTTGTGTCATATCAAATGAAGGACTAGTAGCAACATGTTCTAATTTTCCTTTATTGGGACTCTTTTCTTCAACTTGCTGCTTATTTTTATCCTTTATCTTATTTTGTTCAATTTGGGATGTTTCCTTGTGTGTAACCTTCCAATTTTCTTCTTTCTTATGGTTACCCAAGGTTTCTTTCTAATAATTTGGTTCTTTAACAAAAAAACCTCTAGGCATTCCTTGGTCTGCATTCACACTCCTATTCCTCAAGTTGTAATTATTTATGACCTGAGCCACAACAACAATTGTCAGGGCTCTCTTTTCCTCCTCTATGGGTTTTCTTAATTGGAAGTGTGGAAACATATTTGATGCATGAGTGGTTTCCTCATAATTATCTTCTTGATTAGAAAAAACTTCTTGCTTACCCATATTAACATTATACTTTTGATTACTCACATCGTACTCAAATCCATCTTCATCAGATGAATATTCTTCATCAATTGAATGGGGTCTTAACCCTAACATATTTATGGTATGATCATCCCTATCTTGATCATAAGTCATTTCATTTTCTTTCAAAGATTGGGCTACCACACAGTATTCAGGTAGGTGAGGCAAGTTGCATGTAATGCACCATGGATTGTTGTCCACCACATGTGTCCCATGTTTCTTCAAAGGGTCAGGAGTATCCTTATAATTCTTCTTTTACTTGTTATCCACAGGCTTCCCATCCTTCCAATTTGTATTATAGGGCATATCATGCAATCTTCCCATCCTTCCAATTTGTATTGTAGGGCATATCATGCAATCTAGGCCTTTCATTTCTGTAGTAATTAGCTTGCTTATTATGAAGGTTATTAGGACTTTGAGGAATTCTAATGTTCTCCCTTTTACCAAACTTCCCAAGAGTTTTTCTATTATTTTCAATACTCACAACTATCTTTTGAGCTTCTGCAAGAGTCATAGGGGTTCTAGTTTTAGGGTCAAAAGCTTTCAAGTACAAAGCCAAGGCCATGCCATCAAGAGGTTTCATCTTAAGTGAAATATTATGGTATAATTTTGAAAACCTTTGATTAAAATATATTACTATCTCATTATAATTCTTTTGGATACTTGTCAGTTCATGTATAGAAAATTTTGGATCAGTATGACTCCCATACTGTTCCTTAAATTAATCCTTGAAATCTTCAAAAGAATAGATTGATGCATCAGGTAGATTCTTGTACCAATCCCTAGTGTCTTCAATAAGAGATAGCATAAATAATTTCATTTGGATATCTTGATATTGTACTTCATAATTATCCATGACTGTCTCAAAGTTTCTAATATGTTCCTCTGTTGAGATGACATTATTTCCAACAAATTGTGGAATGACATTTCTTAAATCATTATCAATAGGATTTGGACATAATTGGTATCTAGACAAATCTAGCTGTCTGAATCTATTTATGTTAAGAAGTCCTTGCAAATGTTGGTTTGGTTGGTACTGATTATGAGGCTGTTGGTTTGGTTGGTATTGATAATGAGGATGTTGTATATTATGGTGTGGGTTCATGCTTACATTTTGATGGTGAGGAAGAATATGTTGTTGACCAGGTGGTGGATAAGGATTAGATATATGTTGGGATGTGGTATGGGCATTGGGTGGTCTTGGATTTCATGGTGGAAGGTTATATTAGACATGGCTAACATTAGTTTAGTTGTGTAGTGTTTTTGAGGTATGTGAACTACTTGCATTCTGATGTGACCCTTGTTGGTTGTTTGTCAAAGCATGCCCACCTTGCTTATGGGGAGGTGCATATTTTGAGCTAGTTGTTGTGGTTCTAGACCTTATTTGTTGTAGTTCTTGTTTCAATCTTTCTTCTTCTTCTCTTAGTTTAGCTAGCTCAAGTTCCTCTTGTAATTTAAGAAGATCCTGCTACATCTCATCCTTATTCCGTATGTCTTTTGATGGAGTTTCATGCTTTTGTGTGGATGTTGTCTGATCTATGAATTCATCTTGAACTTCTCCACCCTGTTGTAATAACATTTTGTAATCATATTCTTCTTGGCTCTATATTATCTCTCGTTCAATCTAAGCTTGATATTCAAGCTACTTTTGAGGGTCAAGTTTGTATTGGGCTAGAATATCATCCGACTAGGTATGATAATTCTTGGATTGGAATTCCTCTGATTCATGCAGGAGAGTGAAATTGTTATGAGTCATTATAGGCTACTCTAAAGTATTTTCTTGGGTATTTTGGTTATTAGTGGGTTTAGACCAACTTGATATCCAGTTTTCTTAATAGGGGCTTTTAAAGGTGGGGATGATTGCAACTTTTTACCATCAGTTTTGGATCTCCTATCATCCATTATGACACTTTATCTTATAAAATGATTTGAAATTTGTGTATAGTCACCACCTCTCTTAAGAGGACATATCAATCTTTTGGTTTTTTTCTTTACTAGCAAATTTATACCTTTCAACCTTCTGACTCTAATTATATGGTCACCTACCAGGTTTCCTTGTGTGTGTCCCAAGTAGAGTCGCCAATTCTGTTAGGTCACAAAAATGTAGGTTGTTAACCCTAAGAGGTTTCCAACTTCTCTTGATGCTTTTGGATAATGACACGGGGCAAATATAGTTAAAATCTTCTTCACTTCAGGCTCTGCCAGACCTAGGTGGGTATACCTTGACTATTGGTGCAGACTTGTATAACCTTCATAGTGGCAAATGGGTGTGAAGTAGATGTAAGGTTTGATGATCACTCCTAAGGTTTGAAGTTTGAGAATGTAAATTGGGTTTCTATTAAATGATGTTTTGAAGTATGACCAGTGCTTTATCTATTAGGCAAAGGGGTCAAGAGTTAATGATATATGGATCTTTGTATCTGGTTAAACTTGAATTGCTAGGCACTTATATGAATCTATACCTTGTATAGATGTGCAAGGATGTCAGGTTTCAGGGTTCTTCTTATCAAATCCCAATGATATTTCCCTAAATTGTTGTGACTAGAGGAAAGGATTTTAATTCTAATGGGAAGGAAACCAACCAAGATAGCTTATTCAAAGGATTTTAACCCTAGGTAGCGACCAATAAACATAGACCACTTAGCAGGACTTAAATCGACTTCTCACAGAAACTAATCAAATAGACCACATAGAAACAACAAATGTGCACTAATAAATTAATTATATCCTTGATATATTAATTTAAACAATTTAGGGAACCATTTTGGAGACAACCATGCATCCCATAAAATGAAAATTAACACAGCAATTGAACACCAAATATTTTAGTTCACCAAATAACTTTGCTCCTTTGCATTAATTTAGAAATTCATGATATATTTGAAAATATAGATTGACATATATAGACATTTATGAGAACTGTATTGTCTTGGATGAAAATGTTTCAATCAATCGTTCCTTGCCTTTTTAAAAAAAATGGCCTTGGTATCCCATATTTATATGATGCAAACAAGCTTCAGGCCTAAAACGATGTGACTGTTCATAATTGTATCTTTTCAAATAACTAATGCATAATTAATAAACAAAGAGATAAATAGAGGCAAATGCAACGATCAAATTCTGGGCTCCATTAGTCATCTTAGAGGGACCTGTGGCTGTTGGCCTAGCAAGGTTCTCCTCTCCATATTCCAAATTGACATGACTGCATTACCTATTATATAACAAAATTTTCTACACCCACTCCTGAATACTTACAACGCCTGAGTTATTAACAAATTCACTTTGCCAATATGATCAATATAATCCTAGCTGGTACATGTTGTTGGGATAAGGTGCCATTAACCTTGTAAATCCCAATATTGTATTTATTCTATTTATTATTTGTAATTTGTAATTACCCATAAGGGATGTACAAGTTTCACTAGTAGTTTGTTACAGAGTTACTTTCACTTCTTAAGGAATCTCGGTAAATAGTAAATGAGTTGAGCTGGAGAATCTTGGTGCCTATCTTAGGGAAATGTATTTTTGGGCTATTATGATGAATGTCATAAGTTTGTAAGAGCATCTATGACAACTTACAATTGTCATAAGGTGTAAGAGATTCTATGACAACATATGACAACAATTATTGTCTTGTAAGTTCCTATTCTTGGTTCTAGGTGCTATTGGGAAGATGCTTATGATAGGTGTAAGGGAATCTATAAAAAGATGATTTTGGAGTATCCCAAGATAGAAAAGTTGGATTTTGTCCATCTCCCACGAATTTCTTTGGTGGGTACTCATTTTTTATAAATATGAGACTTGAGAGTGAAGTTTGGTAGAGTAACAGTGAGAGGAAAACTTGCTTGCAGGTAATAGGTTGAGTGAGAAATTTTCTGTACATAGGTGCTGCTAGATTGAAGAATGAAGAGGAGATTGGAAGTGGATGTATTGTAATTTTTTTTGAATATAATACAACTTGGGCCTCTCTTCTTGGTGGAGTTTTTTCCTGTAAGGGTTTCTCCACGTAAACACTGTGTTATGTGTTTATTCTTTTGTTCCATTGCTACCTTGTGTTGTGAGATCTTGAATTCTTATGTTGCTGATTTGTGCCTCTTTGATGCTGCTATCTTATGGTGATGTTATTGCTGTTATAAGTTCATCTAAGGTGGTTTTATCAAGCAGGTTAGAGTGGTTGATTTTAGCATCATAAAGAAGTTGAATTGTTTCATGGTATTTCAAGGATTAAGCAAACTTATTTTCATATTTCTATATTGTAGTAGTCAAAGCCTTATATCTCACCAATTAGTATCATATCTTGGTGATTTGATGATTAACAATTGGATTAGAGATTGTTCGTTTATTCCAACAATTTAGTATCAGAGCTTAAGGTTGTTCCATGGCTTGCATGTGCTCGTATGTGCTTGCATGTTCTTGCATGTGAGTTGTAGGTACTTGCATGTACTTGCATGTGGTTGCATGCGGTTGCATGTGAGTTTCATGTACTTTCATGTTGCTTGCATGTGCCTACATGTGATGGATTCATTGTAATTTGGTTCTAGGTATTCCTCCATTTTTTACTTTTAGCTTGTAAAGCTTGTGAATTTGTTGGAAGGAATTGTAGAGTTGGAGGTTTTTTGAGCTGTAGTGGATGTTTTGTATGTTAGCATTATTTTGCAGATGTGTGAGATTGGAAGCCATGGTATCTAACTTTTGGATGGATATTGTCAATGAAATCTATGGTGGGCTCTTGAGGCTCAGGGTTATGGATCTTCATGGAGTTGATCTTGTGGTAGTGATCTAGAGCTCCAGTTTGGCAATATGTGAGTATCCTCTTGCATGGTGGTTATGTTCCTTTACTTTGTGGTCATGTGAAGTGAATGGGTTTTCATATTGGGTGGTTGATTTTGGTGCCTTGGTTACATGGAAGAACATTTATTTTTTGGACTATAGTATGGAGTGCTTATGTTGGATTCACGGGTTTAGCCCTTGGTTACATGAAAGCATTGGATGATTTACCCCCAGTTGCATGTGGGTTGTGGAGTTGGTATTTTAGTGATATGGAAACTCCTGGACAACCTAGTTCCTCCCTTTTCATATTCATGTTATTTTGGATATGTAGGTTTTACAGTTTTCCTGTTTCAAAAAGTTGTGGAATCGTAGATCTGTGATATTTCATTATTTCAGATGGCATGTATGGTGTGAATATTTGGATGTTTAAGTGATTTCAGATTTACAAAGAGATGGTTTTGCAAGTTTTACATGTTAACAAAAAACTGGGGTTTGTAGATTTGTGGAAAGATTGTATTCAGACTCTTAGAGTATTCTAGATGGAAACAGTTACAGATTTGTAGGGCTGCTTGATGGGTTCTTATGATCTATGGTTACTCTTATGTGGATTTGTTTGGCAAATCAGCTCTACCATTGATCCTGGTGTTTGTGTCTTAGAAATCTACATGTTATTCTTGGTTATCTTTGTTTTGCATGTTACTGATGTGGTGTTGAATCTATTTTCAGTTATTTGAGATTGGAGCACTGACCATGTTTTTCTCCTTTGAGATGTTGCATGAGTGTAGATCTTGTAAATTGTCTGATGAGGATTCTGTTGGGTTGGCATCTTCTTGGTCACCTTGTTTACATTGGTATGTTTATTGTAGTGAGATAGAAGGATGGTTTAGAGTACCTGATATAGTTGTTCATTAGAATCTACTTTTAGTGGAGTTTTGGTAATGATGTAGGTCATGATAGCATGTATACAACTCAGTATCACTTTTAGTGGGAGTTTTGTGCAGTTACATGGTGTGTTCTATCTTCTTAGTTTGGAGATTATGGTTTACTTGACCTTTCAGAAGCTGTTGTCACTACAGTGGTTTTCTTTAATTGTGTTGAGGCCATGGATTATCTTCATTTAGGAGATGGTTATCATGATGTCATGGATAGCTTTGTTACATGTTTCAGTTAGAGCTTTTGATAGTGATGGTTTGATGTTTATCATGTTGCCATGTATAGATTAGTATCATGGTTCAGTAGGAGCTTTGGCAAGATATGATTATCTTCATATGATTTGAAGAGGTTTTAACACCTTGTTTCATGGAGGACCCTTAGAGTCTTTGGTAAAGGTGTTATTGTTCTTCCTTTGGAGAGGATGTAATTCTCTTTGGTTTTGAGTATTAATCATTTTCTTGGAGCTTCATGATTTTGTACATTGCATTTGAAGTTGGCATGGATTGATTGGTTAGTGCTCATGGATACTAGAGAGCCTTGGGTTACGCAAGAAATCTCTTGTACTTAAGAGATATATGTTGGAATGGTTACTTGTTATGAAAGTTTTTCAACAGTAAAGACCGAGGAGCCTACACTTGGAAATGGATGTGAGTCCATCATAGACCTGATGAGAAGGTTGTCTTTATTGAAATGTTATATTGCTTGCTGTTGTATGCATAGGACAATCTTGTATCCCACTCTTAGTCTACTCGGCAGGTAAATTATCTAAGAGGTGTTGCCCGCCTGATTATTAGATGCATTATTTATATGTATCTTGTCTTCTCTTGTGCATTAGTCTTGAAGGTTGAGTTTTGAGGGCTTGTTGAGAAGTAGATGCATGATTTTATGTATTTCCATTGTTCTCCTTGTAATCTTGAACTTGGGATAGTTCTGAGGATTTGGTATGAGAGGTACAGGAGATGGCTAGTGGCATTGGGCATATTCCCTTATGTTGTGGGAATGTTTGGCTAGTTTGATCTACTTTTTGTGAGAGGTTTGCATCTATTTCTGCCATGTTTCATTATAATTTGAATGGTTAGATGTTGATATCCTTTCAGTTTGGGAGTGTTGAAGGAGATCTTACTTTACATAGTTTGGCACATGTTAGTGTGGTATAAGGACATGGTTTGATTTGAAGGTTCTCTCTTTCTAGGTATATTGTCTTCTTCCTGAAGGTTCTTATGTTTATGGAGTTGAGGTTATGAATGGAGTCATGTGTTGTTGTTTGTACTTCATTGTTTTTTTGGCAACAGTTTTGTAGCTCCTTGATCTCTTTCTTCATTGGTTTGGAGGACTTGGGAGAGTTGTTTGGATTGGTAATGAGAGATGTATTTTGCATATCATTGTATGTTTCTTTGACACTATGATAGAGGAATTAGCTACATCCTCTATGTGAAGTGCTATAGGAGGACTTGTTAATGTTGTGATCTTGATTTCAGATTTGACATTACTTGTACAGTGGGAGTTCTAGAAGGTATATGTGTTCTGTATGAGAGGTGTACCTCTCTTGGACTAGTTACACTTTACTACAGTGAGTTACTTCAGAGGTTTTTTATCGCATGTCTATGTGTGTTGTTACCTTGGAGCCTTCTTTTACAGGATAGTGGATATACAGGGACTTGTTTGCAAATTTTGGGTTGTTATATTGATAGCATGAAGTTCTACCTATGATAGTTTGCTTACCCTAGTTTGAGGTATGGATAGTTTGGATGAGTTAGCAACTTGTTGTGGTTGCTATTCCAATTTGGTATGAGTGTGGCAGTCACTCAAAGTCATTTGCTTTCTTTTGAATTTGATGCTTGCGTTCATGTATAGATTGGTGCAAGTTTTAGTGAGAGTTGATATGTTTCACTTTGGCATGTTCCTTATCCTATCATGGGTGACATGATGTGATGATTTCTTTCTTGAGATGGTGGTTATCATGGTTGCTTTTGCAGGTATATTGTTGGAGCACAAAAGCATGTTAAAGAATCAATGATACATGGTTGGCTAAGGGATGTTTATTCCCTTGTTGATTTCCTATGGGTTGATTTACAATGTGTAATGTCAAGTGGAAGAATGTTGGGATAAGGTGCCATTAACCTTGTAAATCCCAATAAAGTATTTATTCCATTTATTATTTTTAATTTTTAATTACCCATAAGGGATGTACAAGTTTCACAAGTAGTTTGTTACAGAGTTACTTTTACTGCTCAAGGAATCTTGGTAAATAGTAAATGAGGTGAGGTGGAGAATCTTGGTGCCTATCTTAGGAAAATGTATTTTTGGGCTGTTATGACGCATGTCATAAGTTTGTAAGAGCATCTATGACAAATTACAATTGTCATAAGGTGTAAGAGATTCTATGACAATATATGACAACAATTATTGTCTTGTAAGTTCCTATTTTTGGTTCTAGGTGCCTATATTGGGAAGATGCCTATGATAGGTGTTAGGGAATCTGTAAGAAGATGATTTTAGAGTATCCCAAGATATAAAAGTTGGATTTTGTCCATCTCCCATGAATTTCTTTGGTGGGTACTCAGTTTTTATAAATATGAGACTTGAGAGTGAAGTTTGGTAGAGTAACAATGAGAGGAAAACTTGCTTGTAGGTAACAGGTTGAGTGAGAAATTTTCTGTACACAGGTGCTACTGGATTGAAGAATGAAGAGGAGATTGGAAGTGGATGTATTGTAATCTTGTTTTGAAGATAATACAACTTGGGCCTCTCTTCTTGGTGGAGTTTTTTCCCACAAGGGTTTCTCTACGTAAACACTATGTTATGTGTTTATTCTTTTGTTTCATTGCTACCTTGTGTTGTGCGATCTTGCATTCTTATGTTTCTGATTTGTGCCTCTTTGTTTTTGCTATCTTATGGTGATGTTATTGCTATTATAAGTTCATCTAAGGTGGTTTTATCAAGCATGTTAGAGTGGTTGATTTTAGCATCATAAAGAAGTTGAATTGTTTCATGGCATTTCAAGGATTAAGCAAACTTATTTTCAGATTTGCATACAATTTTTAGATTTCTATATTGTAGTAGTCAAAGCCTTGTATCTCACCAATTGGTATCATATCTTGGTGATTTGATGATTAACAATTGGATTAGAGATTGTTTGTTTATTCCAAGACATGTGTCTGCAGTGATTATATCATCCATAGCTGGCTCCAAGGTGAATATCTTTCCCAAGCATGTATGGGTGTTTTCTATCACCCTCTCTTCATTATTAACATTTTCTAGAAGTGGTGGCAACAATCGATCTAGTTCATTTTTCCAAGTGTCCTTTTCCTACAGATTACCTTCAGTATTGAAAAAGTTGGGAAAAGCCATATCAAGATGTTGATCAAAATCATTTAGATCTTCTATCAATATGGTGTTGAATCTCTCATGTTCACCAATCAAGTCATTATATTTCTTGAATACCTCTCCTTCAACACCTATTTTAACATTCACTTCATCCCTTTTCTCTAACATCCTGAGGTGAAGTCTTTTATGTTCTTGATAGAATTGATGTGTTCTTTTGTGCAGTTCCTAGACTTTATGATTGTTCCTCATCATCTTGTTGAATCTTTTTTGAATCAATTCAAAAGCCATGTTGTATTTAACAATTTTTATTTCAATTTCTAGTTGCTCACTTTTCTTTTGAAAATTTTCTGCTTTGGGCTTCCAGTAATTAGTCTATGCTCTAGCTTTTATGACCCTTTTGTTAGCCTCCAGGTAGGGTGAATAACTGCTTGGTGAAGGAAATATCCTTGTAAGTGGTGACCTCTTTCTTGAGATATGTATTCTCTACCATATAAGCATCATTCTTCCTTACCAACTGCTCAATTTGTGCCTTTTTAAATTTTGCAACATTGACGTTCAAGTCGGCAGTCTCAATGGGATCAGTATCTTCAACCCTTTATGGCCAAAGATTTATCTTGGGTTGCTTATGAATTGAGGTTTCTTATGTGGAGGATACAGTGACCATATCAACAATGTTTTCTTGTCAGGATCATATCCTGGTCCATATTTTATCTTGTCAAGAGCTTCAATACCGAGTTGCATCTTTTTATCCTGATTCCTCCTAAAAGTATCAAAGATAATTACCAAAGTCATATCACATCCGGGAACCAATATCACCCCTACTTCTTGAAGCAATTCTCTTCCTTTCTCTGGAGTCATATTCTCCATAGCCTTATCAATTTCTTATTGAAGTTCTTGTAGAACCTTATCTTGCATCTCAGGAGTGATATTTTTCATCTTCTCTCTAGCTTGTCTTCCTTTATATTCATACAAAAAAGTTTTGAATTCTCGAGTCTTAATAAACTCATTATTAGTAGCAAATTTCTTGCTAGCCAAATACCTCACATCTTTTGATAATTCATCATGAGTTTCTATTTTAACCTCTTCTCTTTCATCTGGAGGTTCATATTCCTGAATGAGAGGCCTAGATGCTTGCAAGTCTTTATTCTCTTCCTTTTCTTCTTCTTCAATATCAAAGGAAATGTTAGGAGTCTGCTGAGGAGACAGATGAGCAATGGGAATCTCATCTTCAACCTGTGTCTCTCTGATGAATCTCCCTTTCTTTTCAAAGATATAAGGAGGAACATTCTTAATCAAATCTGTTGCATTTGCAATTAGTGCATCCAATCTCTCAATGGGATTATCAATATCCATGAAGGTACTTATATAATTGGGGTTTCGAGCTACCCTCCAAGCTTCAACCATCATTATCTTATGATATAGGCTTCTTCTCTCAACTGCAGTGTGTTCATGACAGTTTCTCACTAGGTCATCATCAACAAACAACACATGATGATACTTATTCAATTTTTTATTGGTTTTGACTAAGTTTATGTAGTTTTCTAGATCAAAATTTTCCTTGGCATTTCCTGAAGATAATTTAAAATGTTCCATTCTTTTATCAATTAGTTGTTACCCCTTATTAGACATAACTGTAAAGTCTCTAAAGCACAAGGTTCCAGGCATTAGAGACTACTTATTGTGACCCTTCAAATTGATGAAATCAGAATAAGCAAGTTGCCTTACAATTTCTAAATAAGAAATTTTGTCTGGGCAAGTCCTTGGCAAAAAAAATGGGGGCCCTTCAAATCCACACACTCTTATTTTTGTGTAAACATTATAAGAATACCAGTCACCCCAATTGTGACTAAATTTCCCATGTTCATATTTATCCTTAGGCCTTAAGAACCTCTGTATTTTTGGTGACAAATTTTAATCACAAGGGTGGCCTAACATCTTATATACAGGCTTCACCAAATACTTTTCAAAATAGAGGTAGTGTGACTACTCACACCTGCTATCTAATATAGCAGTCCACATCTGAACATGTTTGATATCTCCCCTTTTGTCCAGATCCCTTACTCTTAAACATGCATTCCACAGTCTCATATTTTGTCCC
Source organism: Cunninghamia lanceolata (assembly GCA_027924645.1). Taxonomy (NCBI): domain Eukaryota; kingdom Viridiplantae; phylum Streptophyta; class Pinopsida; order Cupressales; family Cupressaceae; genus Cunninghamia; species Cunninghamia lanceolata. The sequence continues at coordinate 11,478,174 of BSBN01000237.1, read as the reverse complement.
TCATATAAGATAAGGTGAATAAGCAAAGAATAATGTTTGAACTTACCACCCCCTCCTTTTATGGAGACCAGCTCATTGTGAAGGGCATTGGCTAGGAATTCAACATAGTCAAAGTGTTGGGCTTGTTGGCTTTGTATATCAGTAGTCAGAACCATGGGAGCAATTTCCATAAACATGGAAGCTTCAATACCAAGTAATTCACACACAGAGTAATAGAACTGTATTGAAAGTATTCTTCAAACAACTCTATGGGGTATGCGGGATCCTTTGTTACTAAAAATACTCTAAAATTATTCCCTTCATCCTGGGGTTTGTGCATAGGCAACCTCCATCTTTTGTAATTGTTGCTCATATTGTAATACTCATTGAGCAAGTCCCAAATTCTAAATTTTACATCAAAGCTAGAGTCTATCTGAAAAACCATCAATATATAATCTCTTGTGACAAGGAAGAAACCCATTCCATCCTTTAACTTGACTAGGTACAGTGAACTGTGGATTATAGTTTTTGGCTACTACTTTAAGGAATTCAACATTAACAAATACATTTGGTACTATGAGCTTCCCTAAATTCAATCTCCATGGGTTTGAGACTAGTGTATGCCTATACATCTTTTTGTAGTGATACAGGAAGAGGTCATACCCTCTCATAGGGGTCCATATATCTCCTACATGCTTGTATGTATCTTCGAGTTTCTCTGCACTAGGATTTAGCTAAGCATTCCTTCTATACCTCTTCTAGACTTTTGCCACTGGTCTATTAAATCTTGATTCAAATGGCTTTCATCTAATTTTTGTCTTTTGGCCATAGGGTTTTCAACTGTGTTTTCCATAGTGTAATGTAAGAGAATTCCACTTTCTTCAAATGCAATTTGAACCAGAAGCTATAAATTTCAAGCTCAGAATACTTACTTGGATTCTCGAGTTATATCTGTTGCAGAGGCCTGCCCTTGCTCTCGTGCTTGCATAATGAATTAGATTTTCTTAAGATTGCTTTTGATATACTCAGCTCTGAGCATTAATGGTAGCTTTCATATCATTGTGAGGACATTTAATTCTTGCAACATAGCATTTCTTGTCATCTTTTTGAAATAATCAATTTTACTTAAGGGGATTTTGATCCTTTTATTGCCATCAGGATTTCGTTAAGACCTAAATGGTTGTCACGCTGAAATTACATTCTGTCAAGTCCCTTCAATATCTATTTCTCCTTTTGACATCTATTATGTTCGTCTTTTTGAGGAGACTAGATATTGCCTCTCTTTGATATCCCAAACTCTCCTTTTTACATTTTTCTTTACTTGGCATTTCTAGTGGCTTTTCGATGGGACTAGAATCTAGGTCATCCCGACATTATGAATTCCTTTATATTATATGTAGTACTCTGTTGGTGGGATGTCAAGATGATATTCTTTAGTCCCACCTATGTGCTTCTTGCATTTGGGATATTGAAGAGACTTCCATAGGCTCATCTAGATACTCTAAAATCTTTGTCCCTTTGACTTTTTAATGTCAACCTGAAACATCGTCCAAATGCTTGTCTTCAGATTTTCGAAGAGCCTATAAGATGAGTCTCCTTGACATGGTGATCTTTCCTCAAAAGGTTATGTGTCATATTATCTCTTTATTGGTGTGACACACTTAGGTGTCACACTAATCTCCCGATATATCGAAGAGACCTCTAGGCTAGTTACTTTGATATGTTGCAGGTCTTTTATTTGTACACTTTGATTTTATGGTTAAGACTCATGTGATATGAATGACATGGGTATTTTCAATGTGGTATTTTGGTTTTAGGGTGAAGGTAGTTTATCTGGACTCATTTTTTTGGGCCAATTATGAGAATACTTATCTTGAAAAGGAAAAATGTTGTTATAAGGATATCATGATAGCGTGAAATGGATTTTTTTGAGACAAAAGTTTTAAGGTTTAGAATTTTGTCTCAACGGGTCCATAATTGGAGATTAGGTTGTGCAGTTCTGGTATGATATTCCTAATCCTTAGATGATCATATATCTAGAGTTTCATCCCTTGATCATCTCTGAATGTATACTTTCAAATTGCATGAGTTCAACATTGTGGAGAACAAAGGTAATAAGAGTAGAACCCGTATTCATTTTGATTTGCATTCCTTTGGTGTTGCATATTTTGTTATGCAGTTTTGGGATTTTGTAAACACTTGTATGAAGTCTCTAAATCTAGAGTTGCAGAGTCTGAACTCCACCAAAATGTTAGTTTTGAATGACCGAGTATTGCTACTTGGTTTGATAATGTTTGACTAAGATAGGGGATGTGTTCTGATGGTCTGCATCTTTCCGCAAGATAATATTATGCTCTACGGTTCTAAAGGTAAGCTTGGGGATGTGTAAAGTGTCTTTGATATGATTTTGAATGTGTCTTGTGGTCCGCAGTGAAAGTTGTAGCCTGACAGATGGACTGAACCAGTTGCAATCTATGTTTGAGGCTGACATGTTAGTTTGGTTTGTGTGCAACAAGTTCTATTGATTAGAACTTTATCTCAAGTGGTTCTACAGTTGGAGCTGACATATGAGAATGTGTTTCAAATGTAAATTGGGTTCGCAAACCATTTTTGTGAATGAATTTGGCTAACAAGTTACATTTTTATTAACTACACATTTCATCTTAGTAGGCCAACCTAATGTGAAGATTCAAAGTGTTATGAATATATATAGATGACATCAAATTTGATGTTTGGACGGTTGGTGTGTGAATATGAAAATGTGTGTGTGTGATATGTGAAAGATTATGATTTTGTGTAGACAACAAGTGCAGAAGAAGAGAGATATTATCTTCATGTAAGAATAGAACAGTGTAGTAGAGCAATTCAAGATGAAGAGTTTTGAGATCATTTTGTAAGCATTATTGGAGGTGTAATCATGCATTTTTAGATGCAATTACAGAAGTTCATGTTGGCAGTGAGCCACCCTTCTATCTCTTTCTTTCTTTAGGCAATGAGCATGCTTGGACAGTGAGTCCTTTTGGGAAGTGATGTTGTCAAGAGACACTACTAGGCATGATAGGTGTTGTCATTGATGGCAACTAAGATCATCCCAATCATCTGCATAACACAATCTGTTCATACCAGAAGTCAGAATCAGAATTTGTCTAAGTTTGGGAAGTCAGGAATAGAGTAGGTGATAGGGTCTGGTATCTTGGTCCGGATCTCTCTAGTGGAAAGGAATGGTTTGTTACATAACTGAGGTAGTTGTAAGCATTGTCAAGACACTCTAAATCTAGAGTTTTGTCCTTCAAAGATGAAGGACTAAAAAGATATTAGCTTCTGAGTATCAGGCTTCAATTTGACAGAACAGACAGAAGAAGAACAGGCTGACCTTGTGAATGATCTTAACTCTGGATGTATAGTATTTGTTTATTGGGCAATTTGTGATGATAAGTGATAGTAGCCAACTTGATTGATGATTTGCAAGTGCAATTTTTGGTCTGCATTTCATATTATGTATGGATCTACCCAACAGAGAAGAGTACTCAACAAAGTTCTAATTGGCCTTGAAGTTGACTGATAAAATGATTGTAGATCATGTTGCAGATATATATATCTGATGGAATTGGATGATTTTGGTGTGTGTGTTACGACTATGGAGTAATTACGAAAAGAAGCAGAGATCAAAGGTTCAGATGCTAGTAGAGCAGTAAGAGGAGCAGAGTAAGGATGAAGTGTGTTAAGTCAATTTTCTATGCTTAACCAAAACTGAACTCCAACATTGATAGATGCTAAATATCAGTTCAAATTTATTGTAACTCTTCTTCCTGTAGGCAGTGAGCCTTCTTTTGAGCAGTGAGCTCTGGGCAGTGAGCCTGAATGCATGTGCATTCCCCATTATAATACTTTTAACAGAGTATAATCTTTGTGGGTTAACCCCCACCATGGTTTTTCCCTTAACCGAGTTTCCATGTCAAAAATCTTGGTGTCAATTGTATTATTTATGTTTCTGCTCATGTGTTATTGATAAATGCTGAAATCTTTACATTATTGATTTGATTATAAGTTGTAAAGGAAGATTAAAGGTGGAAATTATTCAATTGTGTGATAACTGATTCACCCCCCCCTCTCAGTTGTCCAGATCTAACTTAACAATTGGTATTAGAGCGAGGTTCCTTAAAAGAAGCCTAACAACTTAAGGAAAGATCTTGGAAGGAGTTTTCAATGGATTCACTCAAAGATCAACTTCAGTTGGCTCTAAAAGATCTTGATCAGTCCAAAGTAGAAATATCTAATCTGAAAGATGAACTCAAGGATGCTGATGATACCATTGAAATGTTAAAAGATAAATTAAAGAAGTCTATGGGAAGGAATAAAGAGCTACTTTTGCAGTTATCTATTTTAACTGAAGAAAATGGCATGAATGAAGCCTTGGAAGAAAAGACAAATGAGTGTGAGAAGCTGTCAAAAGAAGTTGTTGTTTTGAAAGGTGAGATGGAATCTGGGGCAATGAGGCTAACCAAAGAAATTGAGCAAAGAAAGAAGACTAAAGAAGAGTTGAATCAAACTCTAAAAGAAAGTACTAATGAATGCTAGAGATTGGACAATATAGCTAGCCATCTAAAGTCTGATCTACAAGAAAGCAAAGATAATGAAAGAGATCTTGAAAGGCAAATTGTCATTCTTAGACATGACCTAGAAGTTGCAAATGAATACAAGGAGAAGTTCAAGATAAGTTTGGCTAAACTTGAAGCAATACTTAAGGGTTAGAAAAAGGATGATGACAAGCATGGTCTTGGATATGAGAAAGGTGAAAGCTCTGGATCTGGACAAAGAAACTTTCAACCAAGGAATAGGAGAAACGGACCTAGAAGACCTCTGGTAAGATAGCCTAATGCTCAAAGGTATCCGTCTTTCAATGGAAATTGCTTCAACTACAATAAATTTGGGCATAAAGCCACTCAATGTAGAAGTAGAGTAAATCAAAATAATCCATCTTTCTCTGGACAATTCTTCAACTGCAAGAGCTATGGTCATAAATGTAATGAATGCAAAAGTATGATAATGAACAACTCATCAAATAGAAGAAATGGGAACTATTTCAATGGAAAATGTTTTGCGTGCAATAGATTTGGACATATGGCCATTTAGTGTAGATCAAGAGAAAATCAATCAAATGGGCAAAGAAATGTTGTGTGCTTCCATTGTAACCGATCCAGTCATTTTGCAAGATTCTGCAGAAGTAGGACTAATGAAAGAAGAGGTCGGTAAATAGAAAACTGGATGAGAAGAGACAAGACAAAGGAAAAAGAAAAATTGAAGAGAATGAGATCCAGAATGAAACAAGTGAGACATGGGTCAAGAATGCAACTGTGAACTATAGTAATGAGTCTGCACTGAAATCTAGTGCAGATAATTCCTCAGGGAATTAAATTAGGAGGTCTGACTCAGGGGGAGTTGCAATAAAAATCAAAATCCCCCAGCTAGCAAGTAAGTGCCTGAATTTGGCACAGTGAGAAAAGAGATATTGGATTGTTTCAGATCATTTGGAAGGATTTCTAGAAAAAAAATGGATATGGCAAACTGCAGAGTAATTCATGAGAAACTATTTAAACAAACAGAGTAACCAGATGTATTAGGGCAGAGCATTTATTACAAAGACAAATTCAGCACTGTGGAGCATAAAAGGGTCATTCATTCCCTAGAAAAATCACTTTGCATCAGAAGAAAGCAAGAAGAGAAGGAGTGAATGAGCTCTGAGCTGAGAATTCTCAAAAATTGAAGTGCAAAGAGGATCCTCAAGAAAAACCCTAATCTACAAAACAAGATCAGTGCTTGATGGAAGCTGTAGAACCAAGGATAGTTTGGATAATGCCTATGGGTTATGAGGTGGGTGAAAGAGTTTTGGATATGTATGCTTAGCATCTTCTGAGCACACGTAAAGATACCTCTGTGGAAAGGTTTGGAACTTACAAGGAACTGAGTCTAAAATTGCATGTGGAACTCAGATGGTCAGAGACCAACAGGAAGGTGCAGAGGCAAGTTGAAAAGTATGCTGAGAGCATTGGCCTAACCAAGGAAGCAGTGAAGTAGAACAGAGAAAGAATTGAGAAGGATGAAAAAGAAAAACAGGACAAGAAACAAGAAGATGCTCCAGTGGAACCATCCTCCACTTCAAGGACTAATAGAAGCTTTACTGCTACTTCTATTCCTCCTAAAACTGCAAAACCAGAAGTCAGGCCATCTGGTGAAGCAAGTAAGAGAAAGAAAACAAAAGCCACAAGAATGAATGTGGGCACAAAAGATGATGAGGAGATAGAGACAGATGAAGAAGTCAAAGAAATAAGATCCAAGAAAGCCAGAACTTCAAAGACTTCTGAAGACCAGCCTTCTGGAAGCAATAAGACTAGTAAAAAGCAAGTAACTGGTAAGGTCGCTATGACTATTGATGAAATTGTAAAAACAATAACTGTTCATGGAAATTTAAAGCCTATCAGAGTTTACTATGATAATTTTGATCGAGCAAATTAGAAAATTTTGGAAGATGCCATTATCATATATTTGAATAAATTCAATAGAGCACTATTAGAAATTTTACAAGAACTTCCTAAAAGTTTAAGGAAAGTACTGGAAATGAGGAAAGAAGCAGCCAAGGCTAAAGATCTAAAACTTAGAGAGTATGTCCCTTCTACTTTGTGTCCTATAATGACTAGAAGAGAAGCAAATAAAATCCTCAGTGACGTTAAAGAAAAATTCAGAAGCAAGGTTCGGATGAACAAACTAATGCTTGGTAAAATTGAGGAAATTGCAAAAGAAGCAGAGAAAATTTTGAGAAAGGACTTTGACAAGGATAAATATTATATTATTTCAGAGAAACAAGTTGAAGAAGACAATCCTCCAGTTCCAGAACTGGAAGCTCCAGAAGAAGAGATTAACAAGGGAATTGATGACCATGGTGTTAATTTAGATCCTCCAGAGTTAACCTATGAGGAGACTAATGTTGGATTTGATTCATCAAATCTGAATGTTGGAGAAGTTCAGAAAATAACATCATTAAGGAGCAATCTGAGCTTGGTGAAGTCTCTATTCCAAAAGAGGAACAAGTTAATCAAGAGGACATAGAAATGATAGACAAAATAGTTGATACAGAAGAAACTCCTCCACCTGATCATTTCAGAAAAGAAGAGGATATTACTACTATATAGAACCCTCTGGATCAGGTAGTGAGTGGTGAAGACAAAGAAAAGATTTCACCTGCAAGTGATACAAGAAATGATAAAGCAAAGGAAGAGAAGGAAGAAAACCAAGAAGACAAAGTAGAAGAAGATGGTGCAAATGTTGAAGCACCTAAAATAGATGCTGAGAAATCTGATGAACAAAAGGATGATTCAGAAAATGTTGCAAGAGACACTGCAGATGTAGTGAAAAGTCTTCTTGAAAAACAGGTGGTTAAGCTTGATGAGCCTAAACTACTCCAAAGTTTAACCAATCCAGATGCTCTCTCTAATTCAATTGATGAAAATAGCATCATTCACCCAAGTAAATGCTAGAGAAAAGTTGTTAAAGTCCCACATAGAGGACAATGAGCTACTGGAGCTTACAACCGGGATTTTGGAGAAGTTAATGCCTTCCTACTAGAAGAGTCCATCTGATTCCCCCTCTAGACATTTGAAAAATCTTGTAAGTTCTGTAAATACTCATTTTGAATCCATTGAAAAATCTGCAGAGGCAAAGGTCCAGAAAGAATTTTTGGATAAGAAATTTAGTGGAGTATAGAATCTAATAGGAAATGATAGGATGATACTTGGCATTAGCATAAGGAGTATTCAGAATGCTCTAAATGATGGAAGAGATATGTACAAATTTTGTCTATCATTGCCCAAAGTTAGTGAGGATATTGAGAAGAAGATAAAGGAGAAAGAACATAAATTGTCAAATCTTTCTCAAATTTTTGATCCTCTAACAGTTTCACCTATAGCTTAGGAATGTCAAGTAATTAGATTGACAGATGAGATAAAGAGGCTCAGTAAAGAAAAAGGTAACATTATGAAGAGAATGTGTGAGCTCCGGGAATCGATTGCCCCCAAGTTAGAAACCATGTTTAATGCTTTATCAGAAGCTCATACTGCACTTCAAACAAGGAATCCTCTGAATCTGACAAAGGTAGAAGCATATGTATTTTTACTGAGTGGACACATCTGAATTTTCGATGGAATAAAGGAACTTGGGCCTCTAAACTTGTGCAATTGAAAAATAGTTTTGCAGACATTCTCAAGTTCATGTAAAGAGAACTTAATGATTAGTTGTACATATGTAGTCCTATATACAAATTTTTAGAGAATTTTGGCTTGCGGACCCCACCCTTTTCCATTGATGTCAAAGGGGGAGTGAAGATCAGTGAAAAATGAGGAATCTAACTAAGTGGGAGTACTGGAAAGTAGTGTGAACAATAGTATGGAGCACAAGCTAAGGGGGAGCTATTCCAACACTTAGTCATTTTTCACTAAGTGTTGCCATCAATGCCAAAGGGGGAGATTGTTGACAAGAGACACTATTAGGCATGATAGGTGTTGTCATTTATGGCAACTAAGATCATCCCAATCATCCGTATAACACAATTTGTTCACACCAGAAGTCAGAATCAGAATTTGTCTAAGTTTGGGCAATCAGGAATAGAGCAGGTGACAGGGTCCGGTATCTTGGTCCGGATCTCTTTGGTGGAAAGGCATGGTTTGTTGCGGATCTGAGGTAGTTTTAAGAATTGTCAAGATATTCTAAATCCAAATTTTTGTCCTCCAAAGATAAAGGACTCAAAAGATATTAGCTTCTGAGTATCGGGCTTCAGTTTGACAGAACAAACAGAAGAAGAACAGGTCGACCTTGTGAATGATCTTAACTCTGGATGTATAGAAGTTATTTATTGGGCAATTTGTGATGATAAGTGATGGTAGATGACTTGATTGATGATTTGCAAGTGCAATTTTTGGTCCGCATTTCATATTATGTATGGATCTAGCCGACAGAGTAGAGTACTCGATAAAGTTCTAATTGGTCTTGAAGCCGACTGGTAAAATGATTGTAGATCATGTTGCAGATATATATATCCAATGGAATTGGATGATTTTTGTGTGTGTTGTGACTATGGAGTAATTGTGAAAAGAAGCAGAGATCAAAGGTTTAGATGCTGGCAGAGCAGTAAGAGGAGCAGAGTAAGGATGAAGTGTGTCAAGTAAGTTTTCTATGCTTAACTGAAACTAAACTCTAGCATTGATAGATGCTAAATATCAGTTCAAATTTATTGTAACTCTTCTTCCTATAGGCAGTGAGCCTTCTTTTGAGCAGTGAGCCTTTTTTTGAGCAGTGAGCTCTAGGTAGTGAGCCCGAATGCATGTGCATTCCCCATTATAATACTTTTAACAGAGTATAATCTTTGTGGGTTAACCCCCACCATGGTTTTTCCCTTAACTAGGTTTCCACGTCAAAAATCTTGGTGTCAAGTGTATTATTTATGTTTCTTCTCATGTGTTATTGATAAATGCTAAACTATTTACATTATTGATTTGATTATAAGTTGTAAAGGAAGATTAAAGGTAGAAATTGTTAAATTGTGTGACAACTGATTCACCCGCCCTCTCAGTTGTTCGGATCTAACTCAACAAGTGAACCCTGGGCAGTGAACCTCTTTTGTAATTTGGTATTGTTACTACATAATATATTGTGAGCTAACACACACCGTGGTTTTTCCCTTTTTGGGTTTTCTATGTAAAAATCTTGGTGTTCATGTGTCATGCCTTGTGGTTGTTCTTGCTATGTTTAATTTTCTTTAATGTTGTTGAATGGGAAAGTGAATTAATGATTTAATGAGTGTATGGTTTAAGAGAATACCGATTCATCCCCCCTCTCAGTATTCTAGGTGTTCAATAGCATTACCTTCCCCTTGCCTCTTATTATGTTTTTTCACTCCTAATCTCCCATGCTCTTTACTATTTCTTCTCTGTTATCATATCTTAGTAGTATCTTCTCTTCTCCTTTCCTCCTTGTCCCTCTTTCCTCTTGATCATTACACATTCTATGATCTATTCTTCATACCTCTTCTTCATATCACACTTTATTGATTATATGACAAATTTTTTTCTTCGAAGGGCATGACACTCTCATGTCCCATCTCACCCATTACCACTATTTGTTACCATTGGGGCATGACCTTAGTGTCTCTTTCTATATAATTATCCTTCTATATCATCAATCTCCTCTCACCAAAATCCTTTACACTTTTATTTTTCCTTCTTTCTTAAATTAATTGGTACTTTTCTTCTTCTATTGCCAATCAATTTAATGGTGGGTATATATTTTATATCACTCACTAATGCTCATGTTTGTATCTTGAACTTGATTTATGACATTGATGATCTATTATCTTATCAGCTTTAGGCCTAGCCTATGCTCTTATCCAATTGGGTGGTTGTGTTACAACCATTGATGAAATCATCACATTTTCTATTTCTACACTTTGGGGTGGAAACTACCAAATAGCTAATACATTGGGCTGTCAACTACCTAATAGCCAATCTTTTTACAATTTCACCTTATTTTAAACATCATAGTAAGCACCATTACTATTGGCCTAATCTAGACCTATCCTTGAGTGGCTACCTTACAACTCTTATTAGCTTGACCATTAACTAGTTTTTAATATACAATATCCATTATCTAGTTTACCATTTACTATTTTACCTTTGCCAAGGTACTATTTTTGTAAGTTACTTTCACTCTCTTTCCTCATGTGACATGCATTCTATAGTATACTCTTATCATCTTGACCATTAACTAGTTTTTAATATACAATATCCATTATCTAGTTTACCATTTACTATTTTACCTTTGCCAAGGTACTATTTTTGTAAGTTACTTTCACTCTCTTTCCTCATGTGGCATGCATTCTATAGTATAGACTTACATAAATTTGTGTTTGAGTTGCATTTTCATTCCCTATGTATGTTTTCATGTTGTGTTGTTTGTTAGCTTTTATTTACGTATAGTACATACTTTCTTTTGATGCTTTGCAAGATTAGGTACAATTGTGGACATTTAAAATCCATCCCTGCATTTTAATTGATTTATGTCACTAATCCTGCAATGCCTTCGAAATTGATTAATTAAATAAATTATTTAATTAATTAGACTATTCCTCTTTCGTTAGCTAAATAAATAAATTAAAATTTATTTATTTATTTAGTTTATGCTAACATTAGTTAATTAAATAAATTATTTTATTTAATTAACTAAGCTAATATCATTTACCTTCCACATCACCTATTTCTCCTAATTTAAAATTCCTCCAATCCTAAATGAAATCAATTTTAAATCTCAACCACCCATTTGATCAAAATTAATATTAATCCTCCATTTTCAACTATTAGCCATTTAAATAACAATTTTAATTCAAATAATTAATCCTAAATCAAATTAAGCTTCAATCCTAGCCATCAATGCAATCAACCTAATTGTAGTCATTCATCCCCAACTACCATCTATTCAAACTTAAACTAACATTGAATCTTGATCATTCACTTAATCAACCTAATCCTGGCCCTCCATTCACCAATCACTGGTATTTATTTCCACCTCTCCCAAATTGAAATTCAATAATCTCTTATTCAATCCCAACAATTCATTTTAAATGAATCTCAACCATTCATTCCTCTCATCCCAACTCTATAAATCCATGCTAAACCCATCACTTTCCATGAACATGAAGAATCCATTGTTTGTATAGGTTATCACATTGAGGAGATTCAAGAGAAACTCAACAAGGTTTGCATTGTAAAAGTTATTTCATTCCATATTTTGGATTTACATGCTTTGTTTGCTCAATCAAAGGTATTGGTAGGATTTAAAGTAGGATTCATTTATGTTTGTGTTTCTTTCTTATTTCTTCATTTCTACCAACTACATTTTGGCACACCCAGTTTTTATCCACACACTTTATATTCATCGTCATTTTTATTTGTTGTACTTTTATTGCTTGTGTTGGCTCCTTTGGGCTAAGCTAGAATTTATTGGCTTCATACTAAAGTTGAATTCAACTTATTATGGCACCAAAGTCCTAGAGTCCTGGTCTGTGCTTTCTTTAAATTCAACTTATTATGGCACCAAAATCTCATTCCTAATACATGCCCTCTTTCCTAAATGGATGTTGGCCTTCCTCTTTCTTAATGCATTTTATTATTTTCAGGTTAGGATCATGCAAGCGTTTGGGCTCACTTGATTTCCAAAGCTCCGAGTCATTCTAAGTTTCATCCTACACAGCTATTAGTGAATGAGTGGGTGCAAGGGAGATCTATGGATTTTTAGCAGTAGCCATTTTTTCCAGTTGTTGCTTGTAACTAGCTTGTTTCCATGGGTATAGCATCAATTTCCTTGGCTGACTCATGCGTAGGTCTATTTTGGACTGGTGCTGAAGTGACCAAACCTATGCCATATGTGTTAAACTTTGAAAGTGTGGTGTTCATCTGTTGAGGGTGAGTTATCAAGGTTTATTGGGGGTATAAAATTGACATATTTTCCTTCTGTGCAATGTTCTTTTCAATATTATTGTTAGAAGTTGGATCAGTAAAGACACAGAGCAGGTAGAGGAAACACGTCATGTGAAGGAAAATCTGGCAGTGTTAAACGCCATTCTTTTTGACATTGGGTTGGCTGTTTGTATTGAATGACACGTTCAGAACCGTTGCATTTTTAAGAAGAGTGTACAGCACAATGATGAATTTATAGCATTTATTTGAGCTTTCTGAATGCAAGTTTTAAGTTGAGAAGGCTGCACACGCAACACTTATGGCATTTCGTTGCATGGCATGAGGAGAGGCGATGGTTATGAATGCTTAAAGCTGAAGTTGTTTGTTTGTTTGTTTTCTTAAATGCCTCTCTTCTATGTGAGTTTTCTTTTTTACTCTTATAAGAGACTTTCTAAGGAAAAGGTAGGGGTCCACTTTAATGAAAAGAAAACATTTTTATGACTTTTTAAAAGGTGGCCCCATTTCTTTGATAATGAATATATGGTGGGAAAGATGTTTGTAAAGGGTGTCTTCTTATAGGATGCTTAAGTTCATTCTTCCATTTTCCTTGTACTTTGTAGTGAAAATTAATTTTTTTTATTCGTGTGATGTGGTTTTAAAATCCTCACATGCCTTCTATGTGACATTTGCTTCTCCACTTTGTTTTTTTAATATTCAATGTATGACAAAACAAAAAACAATTAAACAATTGTATCTCTTTGATTGCTTCCACGGGCTATAGTGATAATATACTTCTGGTGAGCTTGAATATATAATTCAAAAGGCTTACCATCCACTTTGAACTTCATTTCATGATTGTTGGTCTCTTTGCTTGTTGTAAGCACTCACTAATATTTATTAACTGAGGGAGAATGTCATGTAAAAGGAATAATAAGACTCAATGACAATATCATGAAGACCATTTTAAAAACATAACAAGGGCTGCGGTGCAGCTGCAGTCCCTGCCTTCCATTGCAAAAGAAATAAGGGGCTGAAACTCAAAATATATGTTGATGCAGGGTGAGTATATTATGCTAGAATCATCCACTACCCTGTATTTTTATACTAGGTGTACAATCTTAATAACTATATTGAAATTGATTTAAGGAAAAACACAACAGGAGGAGTGCTGCATTGGGAAAACACCATGTTGCTTTATTTTTGGAAAAGCAGTTTCTGAAATTCAACTCATTAGTATTGTAATTGGCACAAGTTACAAAACTAAGTAATCTTCTACCCACAAAAGACTGCTCATAGGCTTCCTCCAACACTTACATCTAGGCAGCCTAGACAATTTTCCAATGCTCAGAAGGGCATTTTTACATGTTACTCGAGATCTATTCAAATGGATCTTATATGTGATCTGCCACAACTTTGCAGAGCAATGGTTTGTCAATTCACATGCAAGTTGTTATGTCACAGGAAAACTAGCACTAAGACAATTTATTCATTGACAGTCATTGACTACTGAAAGTTGAGATTACCTAATTTTTATTCTGTTTTATGATGATAAATTCTTCACAGATACAGTTTATTGAAACTTTTATGTAATAATTTGTAAGTTCTGACGAAATTTTTTTCTCATGGAAGTTAAAAGTAGAATTTAAATATGTGATGGGTTTGTTTCTTTTATTAAGTCTTAAGAGTTTTATCGATCGTTAATTTTTCCTTGAAGAATTGTCTCTAATTTGATAGAAATTCAAGTGCATGACTTTACGATAGGTAATGGACTGTAATACACCATTGAACAAAAGCAATTTGACACATTTTTGTTTAGATTAGGATGTATGCACTAGCTGTTGAACTTTGGATCAAGGAGCATTTTAAATGGAAAACTAATACTATTAGCCAGTTTTGTGGTTAATTATTTTATAGAGAGCTTAAGAAATAGATGGATGATATTTTAGATTAGTTGGGAGTTACTGAAAAAAAAAAATTAAAAATTAAAAATTTAAGGAGATTTAGTTAAGAGATTAATTTAGTTAAGAGAATTGAAGAAGTAATTAGGGATTGGGATTCTTATTTAATTTCATGTAAATCATTTTTCAATGAAGGCTGTCCAAATCAGACCATATACTCAGTTATCACACCACAAAAATAAATTCTATGTGGAACCCAAATGATTTATATGACTGCCTTGCTGGAGCAAGATGTTTATTTTCAATGTTACAAATTGACTGACGAAGAATTGCTATACCGTTTCAAATGACTCTGCATTGTATGTGGCACTTCTGGATATGACTACTAAGATGCACATAAATTTTAACAAACTCCCAGACGAGGTCTCAAAGAAGAAAAGCAGGAAAATGTATACACCTTTTGAATTTGACCTGGTCAGAGCTCAAACTTGAAACCACACTTATTGTTGGAAATGAAGCCCAACTGTCACTGCCCTTTCGTCTTCCTCTTCCCATGTCTCTTTAGTTGCATGAAGAGTCTATATAATTTCCTTCTCATTCTCTTTTTGGTAGAGATGAAGACTGTTGTAATTGGATTGATTAATGGAATAGTGTGTCCTACTTTTTTTGGTGGATATAGCCATCTTGATGGTGAACCACGTTAAATTTGTGTCTCTGATTTTATCTCTGTGTCTTTGATTATTTATCTATTTTCGTTTTTAGTTTAGCTGCAATTTTATTTTCAACAATTGGTATCAAAACCAATGGTGGAAAAGTTGTTTTGGAAATCGTGAAGAGTTTCCAAGAAAATGGATGTAGCAGCTTTGGATGATTGGGCTCTAGCTCTCATGTCGTGGTCGTGTGGCTCTGGAGTGAGTTTTGATGAAGTGGGAGCTGCAGACAGTGACTTGGAGCTAGATGAAATTGTACCTATGGAAGTAGATGAATCTCCTCTCTATTTGGCTGCTGATCTTGCCACTTATGTTATTATGGATGATGTTGATCTTGATTCCCCGAGCATTGCCTAGGCAAGGTATGTGTGGGAAAGGCCTCCGTAGGATTTGGGAGGCGAGGATTTTAACATGCTAGAAGAATCGAGGCTGAACAAAACAGAGGATTTAGGAGCAATGGATGTTGCTAAAACAAAACACTGTGTACATTGGTGGGATGGTTTCAAAAATAAGGAGGATTTGGCTGAAGAAGAGAAGGATGCTGGATTTGGAATTGAATCTGAACCACAAGAAGTTTTAGAAGATCTCAAAATTGAGCTTAGAGCACTTCTCGAATGCACGGGTGATGAACAACACAGGAAAGCCATCATGGAGGAGTTGCGGAAGAGGGCAGAGGCAGACAAGAGTGGTGAGTTTGTAAAAGACCTGGTATTGCTCATCTATGAAATGGTTTCTCTCAGTTCTACCTTTCGCCTGGATGATCCAAATACCTTTGCTACCACTATTCATAAGATGTTGAAGCTAGGACTAGACATTTATGAGGAAAAATATGTGCAGGCGGAGATCCCGGTTCGAACCCCGGATGAGGAGGTTGGTAAAACAGTTGAGGAAGTTAGTGACAGTGGATTTCTTGATACTACTCCTTCATTGGCTATATCTCTTCTAGTGGAGGATTCCTTAATGCAGGTGCATCCTAATGGAATTCGGCACATTAGGGCAGATTCACGTATAAATGAATGGAAAACCCCTGAGAAAAAGACAATCGTAAAAGTAGGCTGTAACAGATTGCAAGTTGTAATTGCTCTCAGCGGGGGAGAACTTATTTATTTTGAGATGGATATGACAGGGCAACTAATGACGGTGGAGAAACGTGAAATGTCAGGAGATGTGGCTTGTTTAGATATTGCTCCAATTCGTGAAGGCAGATAGAGGTCAAGATTTTTGGTGGTAGGATCATACGACAGCACTATTCGCATATTATCTATAGATCCTGATGACTGTATGCAAATTTTGAGTGTCCAGGCTATGAGTTCTCCACTAGAATCTCTACTCTTGCTGGAAGTTCAAGCATCTGTTGGTGGTAAGGATGGTGCTGATCATCCAACCAATGTGCTTTTGAATGCTAGTTTGCAAAATGGTGTTCTTCTTAGAACTGAGGTGGATATGGTCACTGGACAACTTTCAGACAGGCGTACAAGACTCCTAGGTTTGAGAGCTCCAAAACCTTTTTCTACTATTGTGAGGGGTCATCGGGCAATGCTTTGTCTTTCAAGCAGGCCTTGGCTAGGTTATATTCATCAAGGACTCATGGTGTGGGGAGGAACTTGGAAGAAAAAAGCATTGGGAAAAATTGATTCAATGACAGAGAATCTGAGACAAATTAACTCTATTGGTATCAAGGCTTGCGGTACAGGATTGCCACTAAAAAACAAGGATTTCTTGCTCATAAACTCCTCAAAAAGCCCCGTGAAACCTAGTGTTTTGGATGGGAAATTGCTAGGTATTTTGATTGGGCTTCACTGGCTATTTATTCCTCTGCAGCATGCTGTGTTTGTGTTGTGCCAATCAAATGAGGAGCTCAAGAAAGCAGGCAAAGAAGTTGTGTATGTGGCAGCTGACAGGGACAAGGAGGTCTCAACTACCATGTATGAGCTTGTTCGAGTGGGCCATGACCATCTCATTGGTGAAATTATTCGTCTAGAGGGTGATTCTACCACTATACAAGTTTATGAAGAGACTGTTGGTTTAATGGTGAATGACCCTGTCTATAATTTCTGTTCTATTCATACGTCAAACAGAGATAATGACCCTATCTTGCGGACACACAAGCCTCTCTCGGTAGAGCTTGGACCTGGAATTTTGGGTAATATTGTTTATGGCATTCAGAGGCCTTTGAAGGCAACACATGATCGATCACTAGATGATGGAAATGCCCCAAACCATCATCCAACAATTTCTTGTATTCGAGTTGTAGCGTACTTGGCTCGTATTCTTGATGCAGCATATAGTGCTTTGGAAGGTCACGTCCCTTATTACATTTGGAAGTCATTCATTGCCCAGGATCCATACAATCGAGACTTGCTTGTGAAAAACTTGAAACCATTTGATAGTCCTGTTCTGAACTACATTGGAAATAGACAAATGCAAAATAAACCAGTATCAGATGAGATGCGCAATTTGGGGATCATGTCAAGGCTTGATGAAGTATTTGAGGCCCTGTTTGCTATGAAGGAAGTTCTAATCAGTCAAGCTGCACTTGATCATTCATTCATTGGTTCAGAAGAGACCAACCGTAGAGCTAATGATGCAAACAAGTTGGGAATAATGGATCTATGGACTCCTGAAAATCATTATCGTTGGTCGATTTCTTGTCTAAATGAGGACATAAATGAAGAGTGGATATCAGATAAGACACAGTTTTGTTATTCTGATGTCAGTTTGGTTGAGCTAGTTGGAGTTCTCACCAAGATTGGTCAGCCAATGGACTGGTTACTTGGTACAGTAGTTAAGTAACCATGAGTTTCAAGGAAAGTGGGGATAGCAGTGCGGTTTGGACTTTAGTGGGAGATTGTTGGAAATGAAGCCCAACTGTCACTGCCCTTTCGTCTTCCTCTTCCCATGTCTCTTTAGTTGCTTGAAGAGTCTATATAATTTCCTTCTCATTCTCTTTTTGGTAGAGATGAAGACTGTTGTAATTGGATTGATTAATGGAATAGTGTGTCCTGCTTTCCTTGGTGGATGTAGCCATCTTGATGGTGAACCGCGTTAAATTCGTGTCTTTGATTTTATTTCTGTGTCTTTGATTATTTATCTATTTTAGTTTTTAGTTTAGCTACAATTTTATTTTCAACACTTATTAGGATACCTTATTTCAATTCTCTACCACACAGAATATATAGAGGCTAATAGAGCTATACACCAAATTTTCCAGAGTATGAATTTGAACTAGAACTAGTCTTAAGAGTTTTGAGCATCCTTATTTTTGACAATAGGACTTGCATAATTAACATGAACTAGGTATGGGACTATACAAACTCATCTTAATCGCTCAGTATGTTATGAGTTCGAGCGGAGTTTGGCCTAATAGGCAGTGTTTGCCAATTGGTGGACACAAACATCAAACTAGAGCTAGGGAAGCAATTTTGATTTTGATGCCATGAGATTTGAACACTTAGGCCTCAACCATGGAGGGACAGCTTTAGGTGTCCTTACTACTTGTTTATACAATGTAGCTAGGTAAATTTTATGGACATTTCTTCACTATGTTGTCATTTGATGTGTATAACTATAAACAAATATTCGTGCCAAGTTTGGAGTGTGCTAGACCATTGGAACCATTCTCTAGAGCATCAATCATGAGAGAACATGTTTGAAGCAAGTTTGATCTCTGCATTTCCCTTACAAGTATTTTTTCTTGAAGCCACCCTTTCAGCTTTGGCTCTTATGAGATATGACCATGGCAAAATGCTTATTATATGGCATGCAAGTATGGTGACTTGGGATTTGTTACAGCTATATAGAGGGAAGGATCTTAAATCTAATGGAGTTTGCATGATGCCCACAACATAAATTGTAATTTAAAAAGTGGATTTTACCAATAAGATGGGCTTTTAATGTATCTCTATGTTTATGTCTTTGTCACTTCAAGTACTTTAAAGGATTAACTAAGGTTCAAGAGGAACAGTGGATCAACTATAACTAACTTGGATTAGATATGTAGAAATTCTAGTATTTCTGTATATTTTTACCTTGCATTTCTTTAGTAACTACCAATCTATTTTTCTATTTCTATCATGAACCAAATGGTTATAAAATGTAGATAAAACACAGTACCCAACACTAGATATTTTTATACATTTTTTTATAATGCACTCACAATATGAACTAACACAATAAGTTCTCGTTGAACCAAGCTAAGGTCTAAACCCTAAAACAAGAAAGCTACAACCTTTTACCCCCACCCACTAAAATTGGACCCAAAATGTAAAATTTATTGCCTCTGCAATTTAGTATCCATATGATGTTGCAAATCCACCACCTCTTACCCTGAAAAAATAAGTTAAAACATAATCTATGGAATTTAGATCATACATATTGCAGCTCACCCATAAAGTTTTCAGAGGAGAATTCTGGCAAGGTATTTCTAAGATGAGATCCATCCAAGACCACCACTCTGTCATTTGCCATTGTCTATCAAAAGAAGAAAACAACCATCTCAATGGAGGCCAAAGACGCTTGTTTCCATGTGGGGGAAACATCTTGCATTGAGCAGGCATGCGTCAACAATAAAAAACTAGAAAAAACATTACAAACAATCAAATCCTAAATCGGCTGAATTTAGAAAGATTTAAAAGAAAAAGCATTAGGAAAAGCTTTATTTTTACCAGCCCACGGTGTGAGGTAGATTAATAGATGGAGGCAAAAACAACAGGCTTCCTTCCTGTGAGTAGCTCGAGGCGAACCACACCAAATGCATAGATTTTTTACAGTATTGACACATTGAATTGAATTGAAAGGAATGGAATCAGTAAACCAAATATTTTTTCTTTACCCAAATGTTACCTTCACTGTCTTACACAAGAATGGTACTGAAGCTCCCAAAGTCCATGTGGCCAATCCAAAATCACACAACTATACCACAATACATCATAAGCATAGGCAGTCAATACTTGAAGAAAATGAGTTTCTGAATAAAAATTGCTTACAGAATTTTGAATTCATCAAAACTAAAAATTGCTTATAGAGTTTTGAATTCATCCAAATAGGGGAAAACAAAAAGTCACAATTTAGGGTGAGAGCAAAATGCTAGAACAAAATTCCTATTTCCTTAGTTAACTTGCAAAATTCTCCTCACCACACATGAAATGCAACCATCCTAGCAATCTGAATAAACCCAACTGCAACCGACGGGGATAGGTAAGTGCATATGACTATCATTCTCTAGCCGCATCAGTCCTTAAGCTAGAAAACTTCAATCAACCCTTAGGTTAGATACAGAAAATTTTCACACAAATTTGCACTATTCACACAACCTATGCACTGCCATTATTAATACTACTAAAAGCAAAAAAAATGATCTAGTTGAGCTTAGAAGGTTCTTTATATGTTCTATTATTTCATTAAATTATAAAACTTCACCCAATTTTAGTGTTTCATTCACTCACCAATGCACTTGTTTTTGTCTAGAGATACAATGGTTCAATCTCCTCTATTCCGCAGAAACCACCTTTGCTTATGGAATGTGATTAAATGTGAAAGCATATAGGAAGATTTATGGCAGCAGGGGAATGAAAAAGTGATGATTATATTTCCAGCTGTCAAAGATAGGATACTATGTAGCTCCTGTTTCTTCAACAAAAATTTGGCATGTATGCAACATGTGGAAGCCAAAACAAACATCTGTTGAGCCTAGAGCGTGAAACTCTTCACACCTGGCCAACTCTAGAAAATAAAACAAAACATTAACATTAGAAACACAAAATCTATTCGCTCCAAAAAAAATTCTATTCGATCAAATTTTTGCCTTCCCAAAGTCCAGAGGGAGGATTAATATCTGTAGGAAAACATTAGAAAGAGTAAATTTATTCACTACGGAAAATCAAAAGATTTTTAGAATGGAAAAAACACTGCCAATGGGTTAAAATTGAATCCTCCAATGAAAAAATGAGAATCACTGATTTTTGAGAGACAAAAATTCATTGAAAAGAAAAAACCTTAGGATAAACTGAAATTTTTCTGATTACATAGTTTTCAAAGCAGATTAATAGTTTGAAGGTGAAAACAATAGTTACCCTGGGACTAATAATTTCTTGGAAGCATAAAATTGATGGCTTATCTCAATGAGTTGCTATTATCCTCTTTTGATAGGTTTACAATAGTGGTGAATAATTTTTATTGTTGGATGATATAATTGTAATGCATCAAAAATCATATATTCTAGTATGAAAGAAGTAAAATTTATAGTGATATTTGGTTTTAACATTTCTTTGAGTGTTTTTGTTTTGTTCAAATTTTTTCAAATTCTTTTAAAATTTGTAGGCATCGTGTGTGTCGAAGACCAATTTTTGAAACTACTAACACTTTTGTGATTGTACATTTGTCGAAGATTAAAATTTGAAACCTCTTTCACACATCTTTTTTAATAATAAATTAATCTTTTGTGTGTCATGTTTGTCTTTTTAATTTCATGGGTAAGAGTTGTGCTGATGAAGGGGGTAAATCATAAAACACACAATCAACAGAAATTGTACACAGAAAATAGAACTTCCTTTATTGATTTGGACAACTTGTTACATTACAGAAGCTCAAATACAATCAGAGGAATCAACCCTCCATAGGCTGCAACACATTATAGCTTCCTGTCACAAGACTCTAAAATCACCTGCCTTCTGTAACCCCAAATCAACTAGGGTTTATGTTTTCTCACCTATTCTTTACTCCACACTTGCCCCCTTTACCCTATTGCCGCCCAAGGTTCCCAAAAATAGTTATTAATAGCCTTTTTGGCGGCCAACAACCTAATTTCAAAATTTGCATCTCCCTCCAAAAATAGGTCAACTTTCGGAAGCCATAATTTTTGATCTAGGTGTCTGATTGATGAACCGTTTCATGTGTCAGAAAGCTCACGGAGTGCTCTACGTGCTAAGAACCTGCTCTGTCGGTTCTGGCCATTTTTGGGCCCATACGGGGCCATTTAGTGCCTCAAACTTGAGTTTGAATAATTTTTAGGTATTTTTCAGGAAATGGAAACTTTAATATCTTTCAACTCGCAAATGATCTTTGTGTGATTCTTTCACCAAAGGTCTAATATTTCTGTTATGTAACTTCCTGTAAATTCTCACTTCAATCCATGCCCAAATGCAAACTTTCTAAAAATAGCAGGTTACTATTTTTAGCAGTTTGGAAAAACTGAAAGTTCTACATCATTATTCAAGCGATTATGGAACCAAAACCATAAATTTTGAAAAGAAATGGAAAGGACATCAACAATTTTAAAACACATCTTTTTTTGGGTGATGCAAGATTGCCCTTACACCACTGGATGCTCTTGCATCAGACACCCAGGGTAATTTGAGAAGTGACCCTGTCATGTCTTAGGTGTTTGTGTGAGGAAAACCCAAACGGTCAACCTCTGCCTTAGACAACCACGAAGAATCTTCAACAATTCTTCCTTTCCATTTCACCAGATATTCTTCATATTGCCTGTTCCGAGTACTTCTTCCCACACGGCTATCCAAGATCTCTTCTATCTCCTCCGTTAAAGTAGATGACGGAATACTCCATTGCTCTTATGTTGTTCCATCCTCTATGCCACCCTCATGATATTCTGTTAAATCAACAATGTTGAACACAGGGGAAATATTAATCCCACTCGGCAGCTCTACCTCATATGCATTTCCTGAATCATGCTTCTTCAGGATTCTGCATGGTCCAAATTTTTTCATTTTCAACTTATTGTATGTTCCAATTGGGAACCTTTCTTTTCTCAAGTGAACCATGACTTCATCTCCTACTTGGAACTCCTTATACCTCCTCTTTTGATCTACCTTAGCCTTGTACTGAATATGCATCTTATTAATGTGCTTTCTCGCCTCTTCATACAAATTCTTTAGATGTTCTGCAAAGTCTTCAACTTCAGCACTTGTCTTTTCTCCTTTGTCCAACTTTCTTAACTTAGAAGCATTTCTTGGGCTATTGCCATATACAATCTGGAATGGTGATTTACCAGTACTCCTATTGACAGAATTGTTGTAAGAAATTCTGCCTATGGTAAAATCAAATCCCATGGGCTTATCTCCTACTAAGCATCGTAGCAGGTTACCCAAACTCCTATTCATCACTTTGGTCTATCCATCAGTCTGTGGATGGTGTGCAGAACTAAACTTCAAATCTATCTTCAACTTCTTCCACAATGTCCTCCAGAAATAACCAACAAACTTGGTATCTCGAACTGAAACTATGCTCTTTGGTAAACCGTGTAATCTCACCACCTCTCTGAAAAATAATTTAGCAACATGAATAGCATCATTAGTCTTCTTGCAAGGAATGAAATGTGACATCTTTGAAAATCTGTTCACCACCACAAAAATGGAATCATGTCCTCTCTGTGTCCTTGGTAAACCAAGAACAAAATCTATACTGATATCATCCCATGGCTTCTCTAGTACAGGTAGTGGCTAATATAGCCCTGTATTCTGACTTGTTCCTTTTGCCATCTGACACACTCTGCAACTTTGTACAAATTTCCTCACATCCTTCTGCAACTATGGCCAATAATAATTTTCACCAACAATAGCAATGGTCTTATCTCAACCAAAGTGTCTAGCCAATCCTCCACTATGCTTCTCCTTAATCAAGTTCTCTCTCATGGAACTCCTTGGAATGTACAACTGGCTTCATCTAAACAACATGCCATCTTAGATTATGAAATCCAACCATTTTGTCTTGTCCAAAGTAACGGGTTCCAAACAAGCTTTCCAAGCCTCTGCAAAATCTAGATCTTCAGGATACAAACTTTTGAGTTGACCGAACCCAACAACCTCTATCTTCATTTATGTCAACAAGTTTTGCCTTTTGTTCAAGGCATTTGCAACTCTGTTAGACTTCCCACTCCTGTGCTTCAAAACAAAAGTATAGCTCTACTAAAACTCAACCCATTTTAAGTGTCTTTGGTTCAACTTCCCTTTACTATTAAGATACTGCAAAGCCTGATGATCAATATATAAAACAAACTCTTTTGGCAACAAATAATGTCTCCATTTCTTCAAAGCCTGAACTATTGCATAAAACTCCTGATCATAAACAAAATACTTTTTCTTGGCATCATTAATCTTCTCACTAAAATAGGCAATGGGCTTACCTTCTTGGCTCAAAACAACTCCTATACCACTACCACTAGCATCACAATATACCTGAAATACCTTATTGAAATCTGGAAGTGCCAAAATAGGTTGTTCTATGACTTTCTGCTTCAATGTATCAAAGCTCTTGTCTGCTCCTTTAGTCCATCTAAACTCTTTTCTATCCCCTCTCATTGTCTCAGTTAGGGGTGCACAAATACTACTAAAATTCCTAATAAACTTTTTGTAAAAACTTGCCAAACCATGAAAAGATCTTACCTCTGTTGTACTCCTTGGCGTAGGCCATTCAGTGATAGCCCTTACTTTTTCTGGGTCCATCTTAAGACCTTCCTTTGAGACAACAAATCCTAGGTATATGAACTCCTTTGTAAAACTACATTTCTTCAGATTAATTAGCAACTTCTCCTTCCTTAGCTTCTCTAGAACTCTTATTATATGCATCAGATGCTCATCCCAAGTCTTACTGAAAATCAAAATATCATCCAAATAAATAATAACAAAACTTCCCAAAAATTCTTTCAGTACCTCGTTCATGAGCCACATGAATGTGCTCGGTGCATTGGTTAGCCCAAATGGCATGACTAACCATTCATACAAACCTTCCTTTGTCTTGAAGGTTGTCTTCCATTCATCTCCTTCTCTGATACGAATCTGGTGATACCCACTCTTCAGGTCAATCTTCGTGAAGTACTTGGCTCCACTCAAACAATCCATGATGTCATCATTCTTGGCAATGGAAATCTATACTTGATCGTTATCTTATTGATGGCTCGAGAGTTTGTATACATCCTCCATTCTCCATCCTTCTTTGGTGCTAGTACTGCAGGTACCGCACATGGAATTAGGATCTCCTTTATCAATCCTTTCCTCAACAACTCCTGAACTAGTCTGTTTGGCTCTTCATTCTCTACAGGGGTCATTCTGTCGGCTGCCTTATTCGGCAAACTAGCTCCTGGTATCAAATCCATTTGATGACTTATTTTCCTTACTGGTGGTAAACCTTCTGGTACATTATCAAAGGCAATATCTTGAAATTCTTCCAACATCTCTAAGACTTCGGCTAGTACATCTTCACATTTCTCTTGACTAATCTTAGGAATCAATGCATAGCAATGACGCTCATGCTTCATACCCTCCAAAAATTTTCTACCATCTACCAAGCAAATTATGGCAGTGCTACATACTTTTTCCTCCACCTCCTGCAAGGGCTTCAACTTATGACGAACTCCATCATTTGTTAGGGAATATGTGTTTGCACGGCCATCATGGACAGCACTCCTATCATGCTGCCACGGCCTCCCCAACAGCATATGACATGCATCCATTGGTATGATATCACACATCACCTCATCATGGTAGTCACCAATCTTGAACTTCACTAAACACTGCTCATTGACCAAAGCTCTATGGTCCTTCTGCAACCATGCAATCCGATATGGATGCAGATGCTTTCTTCTTGTCAACTTCAACTTGTCAACCAACTCCTCTGAAACAAGATTATCAGTGCTTCCACTGTCAATAATAATATCACAACACTTACCTTCACATTTGTACCTTGTGCAGAATAAACTCTTCCTCTGATTGGGTTCCTTCTCCTCATTCAGCAAGGTTCTTATGACAACTAGGGTTTCTCCCCTTTCAACATCTTTAGAATGCTCAGAATGCGCATCTTCATCTACATGTGCAACTCATGCATTGCCTTCAGGTCTTCTATTTGTCCTTTCTTGATGTTGCGGACACTCGTATGCTCGATGCCCTTCTTCTCCACATTAGAAATAGGTTCCTCTAAAACCTCCTCTTCTGGGTCCTTGCCCAGGTCTGCCTCTTCCTCTTCCTCTTTGCTCACCATTGTTCTGGTCATGAGGGCAGTAGGTATTATCTCCTCTCTGATTTCGACTGGTGTCGGCTTCTTCACTTTTCTTTGAATCTTTATTTTGGCCCCCATAGGGTCTTCCACCAGTCCTTCCGCCTTGACCTCTTCCCCTTTGCTTGCTGTCAAATCTTTTATTCAACTTCTCTTCCACCTTTAGAGAAAACTGGTATGCATCTTCTATGGTGGTCATTTTGACTAGTCTCACCTCCTCTTGAATACTTGACCTCAACCCATTAATGTAATGGGCTACCTTCTCCTTGTTGGGCTTTGCATGGCCTATCCTGATAGTAATTTTATAAAACTCTTCTATATACTCCTTAACAGACTTGTTACCTTGCTTCAGTCCTTGCAGCTTCTTCAGCAACTCCATCTCATAGTCCACAGGAATGAACTGCTTCTTCAGTTTCTCTACCATCTAATCTCATCTGGTGATCTTTCCTTTTCCTTTTCTGTTCCTCTCTAACTAGACCTCCTTCCACCAAATATTGGCATGGCCCTTCAATTTTGTTTTTGCAAACTTGACCCGATCTGGGTCTTCTACATTTTCATACTCAAAATATTCCTCCATGTCATTCATCCAATCAATAAGCTATTTCAGATTCAAATCTCTAGAATATGTAGAAACTTCGATCCTGGGCCTCTTTCTGATCTTCGAAATGGCCCTCAACAACCTAACTTCTGCAGGATCTCCTGCAGCTTCTTGTTCATCCTCAGATAGCTCTTCTTCAACTTCATCTTCACTTTCTTCTCTTGTTCTCAGCTCAAACCCTCTTCGCATCTCCTCTTGCAATGTGTTGGTGCCCACCTAGGATTAGGGTTTTAAGCTTGAATGTTTGCAGGTTTTTTCATTCAAACCCTGAAGTTTCTGAGTCATAGGGTCTTGCGCTTTATTTTGTAATTTTGTTGTTGACCCCCTGTAGCAGGTTCCCGATTGTTTAAGTTGTATTTTCATGCCTTAGTGCTCATTGGTTGACGAGCCCTTATGCATTTCTTTACCGCCTTTTCCTGTCATGCTTGAGAAAAAGATGCTGAGTCCAATATTATTCTATACCGCGATGAAATTTGTCACATGTTTGTGTTCTTGTACGTGTAAGTGCAAATGTACATTGGCGGGTCCAAAAATATTTAATTGGCCTTCAGAAAAGTGAAAGGATTGATTGAATGCATCTTTTAAATGTATATCGGGATTGTATATATATTGGGAAATCTTTTGTAGGATTCTGGGAATATTCTGTGTTTGTATGTCGGGTCCGCTTGTATATCAGGTTTGTATGTTCAGACATACAACGGAAATATACATTGCAAAGGTGCAAGAAAAATATACAAAGGGGCCGATGTGCATTAGCTATAGTGAAAAGGTTCATTGCCATGACAATGCACTTCGGCAGCCAAGTCTAAAGTCTCCCCGATGGCCGATGCATATGCAAAGAGGAATGTATGTTCAAACATGCAAAGGCAGTCGCAGGGTTGAATGTATATTGAGTTGTATGTTCAAATATACATTTGGCAATATACAAAGCAGGAGAATCATTTGGTGGGGCTTGTGGACATAGAAGGCGGAATGTATATTGGATAGATGCATCGGCGGCGATGTACAAGGAGATACATGTAAGGCAAGTTACAAAACATGGGCCCACCGATTGCATATGTGTGATTGTATGTTTGTGACATACAATGTGATATACAAGAAATTATACAAGGAATGAAGGTGTAGGCCGGACCCAATGGCGGTTGTAGTGTGCTTCAAAATGGTTTGGCATCCACAGCTTGTATGTGTAAGGTGAATGTATATGCACACATACAAAGAGAAGATGCAAAAGGAGATACAAGGCCTAGATTTGAAAATTGTTCCAATCTGGTGAATAAGGTGGCTGGCATCCGCAGCTTGCATGTATATGGCATTGTAAATGCCGATATACAAAGAGAGTTAAATATATGATGGATTTTAGAGCAATTTCAAAATGCTTCATAAAATTTGAAATCTGCAGAATGTATATTGCGTTTGCATCTGCAATATACAAAGGAGTATGCAAAGAGGAATGTACATGGCGGGACCCGAATGCATTTTCAATTAGTTCTATAACAATTTGAGGTTCGCCTTGTATGTTAAACAGTTGTATGTATATGCATTGGCATATACAAAGGATTTTAAAGGCAAAAAGCGGGCAATTGTATATGCATTTGAATATGCATATACATGGCGAAAATGGCAAAATAACTGGCGAAGAAGTCAGTGATGGAAGCATGGGGTGCTGATGTGGCACGATATCATTGGTTGGAAACTTTTCAAAGTATTTTGGTGCTGTTGTCTCAGCGATGGGGAGGAAATCGACAGCCATGATTCAAATGCTCGACAGGAGTGATTTCCTTCGTATCTGCGGCCGTTTTTGGGCTGGAAAAGTTCTAAGGATCACAAGCCGCTGCACTCCAGGATGCCATGGGTAGGTGAGCCATTATTGGCTATTTGCAGAGGCATGGCCAATGGAGTTGATGGGCCAACCACCGATTTTAATGGAAAATCTGTGAGCGGCGGCGCTTCTCCCGAGCTCACCTATTTTTTTTTCTGTTCTGCCTGTGCTTTCAATGTTTTGGGCGCCATTTTTGGTGCAATGTATTTGGTAGAAATTTTGAATGCCATGTAATTAATTGTTGAGTATAGGTTCATGCTTTATAAGAAAACTGTGTTACTCATTTTTAGGTTTTTGAAAACTGGACAAATTTTGGTGCTGTAATAAGATACAACTTTGTTGGTGGCTCTATTTTGGGTGTCTTGTGAGTTTATGAATCTCATGTTATATGTTTTATGCATAAGTTAACTAGTTTCATGTTGTTTTTATATGAGAAATGCTCTGTTGCATGTGTTTGATCATTTGTCTCCAGGTTGTGGGCATATTTTTTTTTGAATCAGAATAGCTAAGGGTTACTTAAGATTCAGGAATATGGGTTTTCTGTATTGAATGTTTAATCTCCTATCTTTGTTCAAGGAACAAATTAAATATTTCAGGTTAATCATTGAGAAAGTATGTTGCAATAGGGATACCATCAAGTATAAATGACTAAGTGCTTGATTTTTGGGAAGTATCTGTAAGGCAGACACTAAAACCTCCCCTTGAAGCCCAGTTATTGATCCAAGTTTATGGTAATTATTTACATGTGTATGTCTATTGACTCTAAGCCCTAGATAGGCACCAATCTGGTGATGTATTGAGGTTGCAACCCAAAGTCCCAGTCTTGCATCCAAATACAAAAAACAAACTCAAACTTCAAATACAAACCTTTAGGACATTAGAAGTAGTTTAGGACCAAAATTCTCTGTCTCACAACTGAGCATAGGCCCAAAGCTAGCCCCTTTGCACTTATTTTACAATTTTGGTATGTATAAGAGAGGATTTATTTGTTTTATGTCAGCATCCCAGTAAGTCCATAGGCATATTTTATGGATGTTGAATAGGGAATACCCCCCTTGGTTCTATAGAGCCTAAAGAAGAAGAGGAGATATTTATAAAGTCTATCTCCTATACTGTTGGCCCCTGGCCTAGGAATCTTGTTGATCAATGATGGCTACCTTGTAGGGATAACTGGGAAGCATCCAGTTTGGGAAAAATCTAACAGATTTGGCGACTCTGCTGGGGACTACTTTGTATAAGAACCCTGATTTAAAAGAAATAATTCCTAGTTATAGGTGGTGACTCCGAACAAATCTCGCAACCAGTATAGTAAAAATTTGTATGCAAGGGAGAAGATCCCTGCGTAATCCTCTGTTTGAGGAATTACCCATAAAAATGATGTATAGGAAAAAAGGGTCTGTTCAAGTTGGTCATGACAGTTCCCCCAGCCCCAGAAAAAATGATACCCAAGATAATCCTAGGTCTTCAAAGCAGCATGCACCATATTTTTCAAATACAGAAGCTGAGATTCAAGATGTGTTTGAAAGGCATCAAGGTGAATTGAGAATGAGGTCAGAGGTGTTTCAAGAATGCCCTTTCTTAGACCCCCTTGACAGATTTGAAGAAGCTGAATCCCTAAGAGATAATGATGATGACTAGAATGGAATGAGACCATCCACTTCTATGCCGAGAGATGAAGAATTAGCTGAAGAGATCAAGAGCCTGAGAGTTGAATTAGAATACCTGCAGGTAGTGAAGATTAGAGATGACATGAGACAAAAGGTGCAAGCTCTGAGGATTGCTCAGAATGATTCAGTTCATACCCTTGATAATGCAAATGCACTAAGAAACCAACATAAAAATGAAGTTCACGATCAGCAAAATGATCAAAGACAGAATGTAAACAATGTTAGGGTACCATTAAATAATGTGAGAAATCAAAATGTCAATAGGAATGCCAATGTTAATCAATTTGGTAGACAACCTATGCAGCTGGACAGATTCAGACAACTAGTTTTTGATAGCTTGCCTGGTTACCCGAACCCCATTAACAAACATGTGAGGCCGTAGGTACCAAAATTTTTAGGAAACAATACTCTGTCAGGGGAAGATCATTTAAAGGCCTTTCAGAATGTCATGGACAACTTTGAGGTTGAGCATGAAGATGTTTTATGAAATTGTTTATGCAATCCTTAGTTGATGAAGCTAGAGAATGGTATAAGGGTCTGCCTGACTAGAGTGTTTCATCATGGGAATACTTTAGGGGAATTTTCAAAGAACAATATGGTGATAAAACTGATCCAAGTTTCTTCATTAATGAATTCACTAGAATTACCAAGGGGTCAAATGAGCAGGTTGCAGATTTTAATGCTAGATTCACTAAGGTGTTGAATAAATTGCCACATCACCTAAGTCCTAATGAACCAATGTGCATAGTGTTGTACATAAATGCTTTTGATGCCAAAACAACATATGGGTTAAGAGACAAGGGCCTTGCTAGCCTCAGGGATGCTTTTAAAATTGCAACCAACATTGAAAATAACAGAAAAGTGTCTGGTAAGACAAACAGAAGAGATGATGTAAAAATTCTGCAAAATCCAAATAATAAATCTCAGAGTGCTCAAAGTAATGCATCTACTTCTGATGAGAAATTAGATAAATTGACAACTATTGTCAAGGACCTGAGTTATAGACTAGCTAAAAATGAAAAAGGGATAGGTCATGACAGGCAGGTCTACCAAAGGCAAGAAAAGAGACCATCATTGCATGATATGCCATATAATACTATTGTTCTCAAAATCAGCTACGCTTGTTTTGTAGACAACCCCATGAAACTTGTCCGTTTCGTGAATCTACACTCTAAGATCGCAGATCGAGACAAGATTCCCTTGATCTCTTGCGAAGTTATTTGACATTCTAAACTAGTCTACGACATTTTCCTTGAATTAGTCTCTCGATATTCGTGAAGATCGTTCAAGTTGTAAACTGATGAGGATTGTCAATTTTTAGTCAATTTCAGGTGTTAGAAAACTTTCGAAGTTTTAACATGTAAAGGCGGTGATTTCAGCCGCTCATACATGTCAAAGGTTATGTTAAATTGTGAAAGCGGTTATCTTCACCGCGATTACACGTTTGGAAGTTTTTGTTTTAACACATGTAAGAGCGGCGTATAATGCCGCTATTACATATGTTAAACCTTTTTTTTGTGTGTGTAACAGCGGTTAATTCACCTGCCTCTACATATCTTATTTGGTAGAACTTGTCGGAGTGGCCGAAAAGCCCACCGTTGCTTTTGGTTGTTAACCCTACTTGTCGGAGCGGCCGAAACTCCCGCCCGAACAAGATCTTTAGAATCCCGAACGTCGAGTGCCATTAATGGCCGCTCGTGCCACTTGTTGAAGCTTGTTCTCTAGCTTTAAATATGTCTTTTTGTCTGTTGTTTTGGTTATTTGTTTCCTCTTAGTTTTCTCTGGATCCTCTCGCATCGCTCGACTGCACCATTGAAGAGTTCAACCTAATCCACCAACATCGAGCCTAGAGTTTCAAACCTTTGATAGGTAAACCTTCTAATTGTTATCTTTCTCTTTACTAGGGTTTTAGTTAGTTTTTGATGGTTTTCCTTTGTCTTATTTTTGTTATGTGTTTCGTTAAAAGATTGTTTTCTTAAAACTATTTTGGTCGTCTTGCTCAATCTCTGGTCGGTTCTTCGCCCTGAATATGTTTTGGATGATCAATGTTTATGCCCAAAGTTTCATTGTATTTGGGATTGTGGATTTTCTGCTCAAGCCTTTAGATACTTCTTAAGTCTCAAAGTATACCAAATCATACCTCACATATCTCACATACATCGTCGACCTTAATCCCCACTCGAATACCAAAAACGTTACATGTTAGTCGGCGTTTTCCGCTACCAAAACCCTTCATTGTTGACTCCCATCCTACCTACCAAAGCGGCCAAGACACCTGCCATTGCAAAACCAATGTTTTCCCATTTGATGAAAAGGCGGATAAATCATCCGCCCCTACATAAAAAAAACCTTTACACGAAGTTTAAAAGCATTTACCTGCATGATCGATGTTTCTCACCACCCGAACATCTACTGATTCACGACTCCCATCTGCGACAGCGGTGAAATCCCCCGCCCTAGCATTTGAAGTTTCGAACTCCCCATTTCATGCAAGAGTGGTCATTTTGACCGCCTGTGCATGTTAACCAATAAACTTCCAAAGTGCATGTAGGAGCGGTCTTTTTCACTACTTTTACACCTAGAAGTCCTTCCAACTTGCGAGAGCGGTCAATACACCCGCCCAAGCACATTTCCCTGATTTTTCCCTAATATTGGAAAATTCACTTTTCAAAGCCGAAAGCCCACTTTCACCCTCACCTCAATTTGTGCGCTCAAGCCCTTTTAACGCATGCTTTCCCATCCATGATCGTCAAAATGTAGTTGACCTAGTTTATCCAATTTTCCCCTAACTGCGAGATCATGGCCTTTTGCAGTTCTCAGTCAGCGTTCGTGGTGGTGTTCGAATTCACAATTTTCTCCAGGGCTCATGTTAGAGTTATCTCCTTCAAAGTCCAGAGCCATGAAGTACAAGTACCAGGGTGCCTTTCCTGTAACAGCAGTTCAGTCAAATGTTGATGAAATCAGAGACACTGAAATTGGACACGTAGATATGGCTGAATTCATAGATAGAACTAAACAAGCAAATCCCTCCCGGCATATGCAGAAAATCATTGACATTAATATTCATTTGGTTGCATCATTTCCTGTTAGTGCACATAATCCTGAATTTGTTCTACAAGTGGCCAACCACTACAATAGGGACACTAGAGCCATGACAGACTCACAGGGGAATGTTTTCATGAGATTGGATGCAGAGTTCATGGACAAAATCTTCATGTGTCCACCAATTGAAAATGTCGGGCAAATTGATTTTGCTCAAGGTCAGCAAGATTATGACAATGATTTGGAATCTGCTAGGAGGCACATAAATAGCAAATGGTTAAAGATTCCTAGGGCAACTTTGACCAAATGGCCAAAAGACCTTCACAGGAGCGATTTTGTGGAGGAAGTGTGTGACTTGATTACACTCTTGAGTCGCATCAGAGGACTCCCTTCTGCCTCCAAATTCTAGGACTGGATGTATACTTACATCAAGGCGATCCTACGGGGTAATCAGAAGATATTTTGGGGTGAACAGATTAGTAATGCTTTGCACGAGCAATTGGTAAGGGTCAATACTACCTTCAAATTTTACATGACCTCTTACCTTGTATATGCCGCTGCAAGTATGAGGAACTTTCCAGGTTTGACCCAAGTAGGGGACAGGAGATTGGTCCCAGTATATGAATACTACCCCCAAATCACTTTGAAGGGGTCGATTCATCATTTCAGAAGAGTTAATGATGCATTCTTCTCAGTTTTCATGTGCTTGTGGAATGGTGAACTGGTTCAGAGAAGAGTTTCTGATGAAGCATGGCAAGTTATAAATTCTTTTGGTTGTTTGTTCCTACAATTCCCCACCTTCACTTATCTTCGGGTAGGATACTATCCTGGTTACCCTTACATGTTACCATGGTATCCCAGTGATCGCATTGTTCTTATGGAACTTTGCAGACAACTGATTGTGATTCATAACAAACAGATGGAGCTTAAGAAGTCAGGAATAAAGTTTCCTATTGAAATTGGGAGGTATTCAGTTCAGTCTGCCAACAAAGCTAAAATAATTGACTCCGAGTTGCAGTTAGTCACCATGAAGACCTACAAGAAGAGAAATCATTTTGACTTCAGAAGGGTCCAAGACAAGATCAAGAGGAAGTCAAATTTTCATGAGTTGATGGTGGAAGACATATGGGCAGATCTCAGGACCCAAAATGAGATCAGAAAACTGGATTTCTGTAGGCTTTATTTGAGCCAAATTGAAGAATTAGGACTAGCTGATATTCCAGATGGGATGGAGGATGATGGAGATGTCCTAGATCATGAATATGAGGCAAAGAATGTTGAAGCTTCACCTCTCCCAGAGGTGAAATGGTCGGTCAAGGAGGAGACATCCATCAGGAAAAGATTCCAACCTATATTGGCAAACACCAACTTGTGGTTGGAAAGTAAAGGGATCAAGTTGAAAGAGTTCCTTACAGGGTCCGAAGAGGGGACATAGGAGCAAACAGGTAAGAAGGTTGAGAACCGAACCAAGAACAAGAGTGATACCCCTTCTTCCTCCAAGGTACACAAACCAAAGATCAAATTTGTATCCAAGGGAGGAAAGAAGAAGGAAACCATAGAGGCTTCAGATGCCACTAAGTCAGATGTTGAAGACATTAATGATGACCATATGGAAATTGAGGATGTTGAGACTGAAGAAAAAAATGTTCAAAGGTCTAAAACTAAGGTATCTGATGAAGCTGAACAAGGTGAAGATGAAGATACAGAGGTAGAGTGACTTGATGGTTCCCCGCAGACTCCTGTGAAAGACCTTCCTTTTGATACACAAGTCCTTACACCTCCTCCTCATGTTCCGTTTTCTGATGGTTTGCCAGTAATTTCAAATGTTTCTCTTTCTCCCATTTTTGTTGTTTCTTCTGACAATACTCCTCAATCCATGAGGGCTAGTCTTGGAACCGTTTTTGATTCTTTTGGTTCCATTCCAAGCTTATCTTCCCCTTCTTTTGATATCGGGGAATAGACTGTTCTGGAGAACCTTCTTGATGCTTCACAAAAGGTTATTGATACAGGTGTTGTGTTTACCAACACAAGTCCAATTGTCACCATCACGGGTATAAGCACGGAGCCAACCAAGCAAGTAGTGGATCCCCCTCCAACTGTCGATGCATCTATACTTCCTCCATGGCTATCTGCCTATACTCCAAAGAGGAAGAAACAAGCCATCTCACCTGATGAGATTGACATTGAAAAGCTATTGCCCGTAAAAGCTAAGAACCAAAAGAAGAAGCCTAAGACTGTTTCTAGGCTAGTCACTGAAAAGGGAATCAGATATGCCAAAATTGCCAAACCTCCTAAAGATGCCACAGTTGATACTTTTGACATGAGCAATTATGTCATTTCAAGGGTTGAACTTGGTAAAGTGACTCATGAGGGTGTCAAAGCAGATTTCCAAACCACTGCCACTACTCTACTTGAAAAGTATGATGAAGCCAAAAGGGAAAAAGAGCAATACAAAGCAAAAGCAGAACAACTGGCCGCTATCCTTTAGAAAATAGTAAAGCCATCAGAGATAGTAGAACCAATGGCAGTGACAGTGGAAGATCCCCTGATACAGAAGGTTGAAAAAGCCCAAGCTAGAGGCAAGATTGTGGGGGATGTGGTGGAGCGGTTGTTGGCACAAGGATGAGTTCTGTTGAAAACCGCTGTGGAAAGAAAGGAGAAAATGGATAAAGCTAAAGCTGAGCTAGATAATCTGGTGGATCTACTCTCACAAGAGTTACAAGATCAAGAAGAGAGTCTAGAAGAGTGGACAGATATGAAGAAGATCAAGATAAAGAATTTGATCACCATTGGGGTTGTCACCAACAGGGAATCATATCTCAAGACCAAGGAGACTCTAGCTCATCGTATTTTCATAATAAATAGTCTACTTGAAGATCTGTGCCAAGCTCGAGAAGCTAGCAAAGATAGTGATGTCACGCTCCTACATCGGCTGGAAGAACTTCCTTGCACCTTAACAAGGGAAGATCATAGCTTCCTCACGGCACAGGAAATGATAAGTTCTTTTGAAGAAATGGTACAGAAGAAATTTGAAGAGGAAGCTCCCTCTGTGCTCTCAATGGACAACCTGTATGATCAACATTCAACTCTGGAGAACCTGAAGGATAATTTAGAAAAGCATGAAAAGGCAATAAAGGCAGTGAAAGATTCAATCCTCCGAGCTCGCACCATCTCTAAAAACACAGCAAAACCAGATGCATGCGAGATGTCAGTTGTTCAAACCATGTATCAGAACTTCCTAAGGAAAAAGGATGGAGGAAGCTAATGCCTTAGCTTATTTTTCTTAGATATTATGTAAATGGAATTTTGTTTTGGACATCTTCACATGTAATTTTCCAAAATGTAATTACATGTGAAACAAGAGAAGTCATAAGTCAAATAGGACTCTCTTGTTGAATAAGTCAAATTAGTTGTAGATTTCCTAGATTTTCTCAAGGTCTTTCCCTATAAATAAAGGGGACCTTTTTTGTAAATACTATCTTTGGTCTATTGCAAGAAAACTCTGGCGAATTGAGAAGCAAATCAAGACTTTGTGCTTTTTGTGAAAATCAATATTCAAATATTTATCAATACAAGAAAGCAAGTTCAATTCCAATCTTTGTCTTGGGATTATTTGTGTTGTGATAGTTTTGTTCTTACGTCTTGCTATCATAATCTTATTTGATAATAATTGAAGTGTGGAGTTTGTTACAAGTGATTGAAGAGCGCTCTTAATTCGATTCTGGTAAACTTTGTGTTATCAAATCGGTTGTGGGTTATATGTTCATGTTTGTGAGAATACAATAGTTTGGAGACTTCGTGCTGCAAGTTGTTATATTCGATTTACTTTTATCATCTTGAAGAGGAGTGAAGACTTTGGGCTGCATTCTACTTCAAATAACTTTGTTTACAAGTAGTAAGTAAGGTCACAGAAAACTTTGTGTTTCTGTGATATTGTGATAATTTACAAGTCTTATATCAAGAGTTTGAAATATAAACATCTATTTTGAAAAAAGAGAATGAGATGAGATGGAACCACCACAAACATAGTTTTTAGTGTACAGAAATTTGATAAGTTGTTTGATTTGCAAAAATTAAGTAATTAGAGGGAACCTCCCCTTGTTGAGAGGAGAGACTTTGTCTCATCATAGCTGTGGCTGATATACCCATTTTGCCATTAGCGAGTTAATGACAAAATATTCACCCAACAAATACTAATTGGCATAATGGTAAACCCATTCTCCCAAATAGCAACACAAATCAAAGGGCTCAAAATGTTAAGGAAACACCTGATCCTTTAAAGAAGGCTATTAATATTGTTGATGACACCCCATGGTGCATAATATGTCAAATGCCTCACTCACAGTCACAATGTATGATTTCTCAGTCTTTATATAATAATGTTGTTGCCTGTGATGAGTGCAATGAGCCACATCATATGGAGGATGATAGTGTCAATATGCTGTCCACAAACAGGGAGTATCCTTCTCATGATGCTGATGCAAGCAAAAATTATGAGACTCGGGTCTGCCAGCAGGTTTCCTGTGATGAAGATGATGAGGATAATTATGCTTATGCTCAAGACTCACACATTTTTCTGAATAACTTGAGAAGGCCTTCTGATGAAGAGATTAGAGCCCTCACAGCTATAGTAGTAGCTCAGGTCAAAAGCAATTATAACCTTAGGGGCAAGGCTCAGGTAAGCAGCTCACGTCAACCAGAGAACACTTTTGTGAGCCAACTAGTGCACAATCATAAAGAGGTTGAACCACAAAAGAAACAATGAAACAATAATAAGCAAGGTTTTAAACAAAAAATGGGTCATGATTCTTAAAGACCAGAAAATAGAATTCCCCAAAATGAGGATCAAAGCAAGAACTCTCAGATCATGAATGATAGTCAAGGGGCCATGAAAATTAAAGCTGGATCATCTCAAGATAAAAATAAAACCATGGATTAGGCTACAACTATTATACAAAATTATGCTCCTTTTGACATGACTCAAGTCCTATCCCAGATAAAGGTCTCTATTCCATTGATGGAGTTGATGGAAGTTGAGGAATTCAGAAATAAAGCATTGTCCCTGATTTTAGGAGTACCTTGTCAAGCTAAGCAGAATGTTGAGACTTAGGGTAAGAAACAAGCCATGTGTATTGATTAGGATGAGGTTTGTGAGGTGTATCTGGGGGTGACCATGACAAAATGCCCTTCACAGGTTCAACCATTTTATGTCTCCCTTGTTATCAATGGAAAAGTGATTAAGAATTGTATGCTTGATTCAGGAGCATCAACAAATATCATGCCTCTAGCTATCATGTAGCAAGCAGGGTTAAAGATAGATAAGGCATGTGGAAAATGCTATGCAGTGGATTCTAAGGAGGTACCAGTCATTGGAATCATGAAAGATGTGGATTTTAGACTGGTAGCATATCCAGAAAAGACTTACAAAATGAACATAACGGTTGTTGACATAAAGCCACAGTATGGTATGTTGTTGTCAAGAAGATGGGCAACATTGATTGGTGGAAGTATGCATCTAGATTTGTCATATGCTATGATTCCAATGAATGGTAGAGATGTCAAACTGGTCAGACAAGAAAGATCACTAGAAACAGTTGAGGATCAGGATTCAGATGAGCATGTTTGTTTTGTGGATACTGACTGTGAGAACTTTAAAGTTGTCTCGGATGATCAAGGAGGTAAAGGGAGAGATATTTGCATTCAAGAGCTTGACCAACAGGGTCTATGGACTATGTAATTTGATGGAGCTTGTTCAAAGGAAGGCTCCGGTGCTGGAGTTGTGTTTTTGTCTCCAACTGGTAAGCTTCTAAAATTATCTTTCTTGTTAAAGTTTGCATGTACAAATAATATTGCAGAGTATGAAGCTCTGTTACTAGGATTGAATGTAGCTTTGAAGCATGGGATCAAGATGCTCAAAGTATTTGGGGATTTAGAGTTAATTGTTTCCTAGGTTAGAGATAAGTATGCTTCAAAAAATAAGAGGTTAAAACAGTATAAGCATGCTATTTGGGATACAATTGAATTGTTTGATGCTTTTTCAATAAACTAGATAGAGAGGTCAAAAAATGTCATGGCAAATTTTTTAGCTAATGTAGCCATAAGACCAGATGATGTCACTCTATCTGATGTCACAAATGTTGAAGTTAAACTTAGACTTGCAGTACCAGATAATGTGTGCAGTTGGTAGGTGTTTGATGATGATAAGATTTGTTAAGATTTTTACACTACATAGATGAATATGAGAACTAGGAGATGGATTTTCAAAACTTTGTAGAAGTTGTGGATAGGAAAGAAACTCTTTTGGGGAAAGAGTTAATTCAACTCAAAACAAATAAAATCCCCAGAGGGCTGGATGCTCTATAGAGAGCATTTGACAATAGAGACAAGTTTGTTGCCAAGGCATCTCCTACAAATAAGAATGATTTGGAGGAGATAAACTTGGGGACATCTCATGCCCCCAAAAATGTATACATTGGCAAACAACTCAAACCACACATCAGGAGCATGTTGATAGCATTATTAAAAAGGTATAACCATGTCTTTGCATGGTCATATGAGAACCTAAAGGCTTATAGAGAAGACCTATTCCAGCATGAAATCCCTTTGAAGCCCGGAGCTAAGCCATTCAGATAGAAACAAAGACCTATTAACCCAACTTTGACTCCAAAGATGCAAGAAGAGCTTATGAAGCTTAGGCAGGCTGGAATAATTATGCCTATCAGACAATTAACTTGGGTGTCCAATCTTGTCCTAGTTAGAAAAAAGAATGGTGACATAAGACTTTGTGTGGACTTTAGAAATCTGAATGTATCGTCTTTGAAGGATAATTATCCATTGCCTAACATGGAGGCTATGTTGCAGAAGGTAACCGGTTGTGAACTTTTATCCATGATGGATGGATTTTTAGGGTACAATCAGGTGAAGGTAAAAAAGTCTGAACAATTCAAGACTGCCTTCACCACTCCATGGGGGACCTATGTATATGTGAGAATGCCATTTGGACTGACAAATGCAGGTGCTACATTTCAGAGGGCTATGGATGTTGCTTTTGCAGGATTGATTGACTCAATCTTGGCTGTGTATCAAGATGATTTAACCGCCTATTCAAAAAATGAGGAGCAGCACTGCATGCACCTAGAACAAATTTTTATTAGAGCACTGGAGTATGGCATTTCACTTAACCCAAAGAAATGTGCTTTTGGGGTAGTGGAAGGAAAATTATTGGGACACATTGTCTCCAAGGATGGAGTTAGGATTGATCCTGAAAGAGTTGCTGCAATTGATAAAATTCAAACTCCTAAAATAGTGAAAGGCATTCAGTCCTTCTTTGGACAAATTAACTTTGTTAGAAGGTTTGTTCCTAACTTTGCAAAGACCACAAAGGATATTTCTAAAATGTTGAAGAAGGGTGCAACCGTCAGATGGGAAAGTGAAGCAACTAAATCATTTCAGAGTATCAAAGAAGCTATAAAGATGGTTCTTGTATTGAAATCTCCTAATTTTTATAAGCCATTTCAATTGTTCTCATTTGCTTCTTTTCACACTATTGTTGCATGCTTATTACAGAAAAATGAGGATGGTTTTGACCAACCTATTGCTTTCTTTAGTAGGTCATTGCAGGCTGTTGAACTAAAATATGATATCATGGAAAAGTAGGCATATGCATTGGTTAGAGCAGTCAAAAGCTTCAGGCCATACTTAGTAGGATCTCAGATAGTTGCATATGTTCCCCATGCAATAGTTAAAGATATTTTCACTCAGCAAGAGGTGACTAGAAGAAGATGCAGGTGGATAAACAATTGTAGTTCAACATTGAAATACAAATCACGAAATTGGTAAGGGGACAAGGTCTGGCTAAAATGATGACACAATCAAATCTAGAGGCATGCCAAGTAAATGTAGTGCAGAATGGGGTTGTAAACATGTTAGAATCTAAATGGTATAAGGACATTGTGTATTATTTGTAGAATTTAAATTGTCCTTCTCATTTCAGGGTAAGTGCAAGAAGATGGGGGGCCAAAAAGTGGCCAAATTAATTTTAAAAAAATTAAGTTATAACGCGCTCGCATTATGACTTACTATAAATAAAAAAATGTGTTTCCGATTTCATTTCTTTCTATTTTCTCCTCTCAACCCGCGGCTTGCAAACCCTTGAAAGCGCGCTCGCATTTTGCAAAACACCATACAACACAAAAAGTTTATCGATTCGTTGCCAAAATGCCGCCACGACGTTGAGCATGCTAAAGGGGTGAGTTATATTTGTTTTTTTGTTTGAATTTATTTCTAAATAAGTAGGTTTTTGTTGATTTTTGATGTATATTTCGTTAATTGTCAGGAAATCTTAATGCACCACCTCCTCCTCCTCCTCCTCAAAATCCACAAAATCCTGAGGAGGAAATACCTGCAGAACAACAACCTCCTCCATTCATTTCTCGACATGCCCCTGGAACACAAGAAAATATAATGGGGCAAATTGAAAACAACAAAAAAGAAATTGAAGATATAATTGCAAGGTTGAAAGATCCTTCCACTTCAACCTTGCATAGGTCCACGCTTGCCGAATCTCTTGAGTCTATGTTATCAAATGTAGATTCAATTAGCAAGCAAATAACTAGTTGGACGGATAAAAAGAGAGAGTTTAGAGATTACTATGTAGACAAGTTGTCATACCAAGATGCAAAAAATTACAAATTACAAAATTAGACTTGTGTTCAATTTTCACAAACCCACAAACAAATCAACCTCTACCCATTACATGCAAGAGGTTCCCTATCCATTGGTGCAACAACCAAGCAATAAGGGACAATTTCGGGCAGAGGTGGTGGATGGTTTTTGACCATCCTCCATGCAATAATAATGAGGTCCTGCAATACTTTTTGAGGAAACTCTATTGCGAGTTTGTCCTCAATAAAGTGCCAAACTATTTTGATATGCGGGACTTTTAGGGTAGAGGTGGGGGGTCAGCACAAGATAGACCAGGGGCATGTCTTGACCCACAGCGGGTAGTGAGATGAATAATTAGCAGACCAGCCCATGAGCATGTTTCTATCCCTTCCATTGTGAAGGAGAGTGTTGAGGTCGATACACTTCAGTCAATTAGTGCCTTGACCCAGAGCATCATAGAGCATGCCGGTCCTGCAACACAGAGTGGGTTGGGAGATAGTGCGAGGAGTAGGGTCCCATCGCATACTTGCCAGGCTTGCGGGTTAGCCTGTGGTTATGACCCCATGGACAGTCAGGACGCAGGTGCACAGGCTGCATCTGCAGCTAAGCAGATGGTGATGACAGATACCCTCCTAAGTGAGACTTTTGGCCTTGATACTCAGGTAAATATTAGCAAGTTTATTGAATTTAATTTATTAAATTTCATTTTTGAAAAACAAGATTAACTAATTTAAATTGATGATTTTAATGAAATTTCAGGGTCATAGCGTCGATGTAGTTTTCAGTGGTTCTCCACCTGCATTTTTCACTAGATCATCTACTGTCGAGCTATGTAACTAGTAAACAATTTTAAATATTACATGTGAATAGCATCGTTATATGAATGGTATTCTAATATCTGATTTTAGATGTTGAATAGGTTAATACTGTAGATTTCACGGCAACACCTGCCAGCGGTGGTGGACTTCAAAGCTTTACAGAGGTAATAAAATAAATAGTTTAATGAATGAGTTGTACTTACTAAATTTTTGCATGTGATTTGTGTGCTTTATTGTGTGTACTTCCATGTTTAGATGAAAGTGTGTGTATGTTAGGAGCCATGATTTGCATCACTATTATAGTTTTCGTAATTGAATAATGTTGTTTTATTTCCACATGATGCAGGCTGCGGAGACACCTCCCCATGTTCATAAGGCAATGGAGCAGGGTGTGGCCTCTGCGATTCATAGCTCCATGGCATTGACAGGGGTATGAGGTAGATTAGTAAATTTCAATTTACATTCATTGTTATAGTTGTCTATTTTTGAAAAATTAAAAGATTATTGATTTGAAGTTTAATTTCTATCTGGATGGTTTCTATAGGACATGACATCACTAGGGCCTATTCCTGCTACTGAGGCAAGTGAGGAGATAGATTATATGTTAGCGGTAAGTGATTATTTTGTTAAATGTTTTATTTTTTATAACATGTAATTTCTATATATTAATGTCTATACTTTTTATTGTAACAGGTAAAGATGCAGGAAGTCCTAAATAGGAGGAGTAGCCCTCGAGTTCGTAGTAGACCACCCACATGCACATCTCCATCCCTTAGAAGATCAAAGGCTGCTTGTGATTTATTCTCTTCACCAGCCAGAGGGGAATGACTTTTTATTGTGTTCCTTTGTTGTATGCCTATATGGCATTTGTGGACATATATTTTATATTGTACATAGTTGACATTGTATGCCTATATAGCATTCTTGTAAGCCTATATGGCTATTTTGTATATATGTTATACTTATATCGATAGATATTGATGTATGTCTATATGGATATTTGGTTAATACAAATCTTTTTTATTGATGGCATCCATACTTGCATTATAAATCCACGTTTGAATGGATATTTGTAGATGGCTGCTTCAAATATTTAAAGTCCATTTGTATTACATAGGATGTTTGCATTTTCTTTGATAGGCTTGATAGGTCATGGATTACATGATGGTGTTTGATGGAAAAGTATGGTACTAGAAGACTCTAGTTCATTCTTAATAGGCTTGTGATTGATAATATCTTTACATGATTGCACTTGATCTTGGATCATGGGCATGCTGTTAGGATTTTGATTGCATTGTGGTGTTTGATGGATAGGCATGGTACTATGTGACTTTTGGATAGGCTTGGGAGAGGTACACTAATTGAATTTGTGATTTCTAGTTTGAGATTTTTCCTCCACTAGAAGTCCTTGGAGGAAATCTAAAAAGGATGATTTGGATGTAGTGGGTTTGGATTGATGGGATAAGTTGGAATGTAAGGATTATGAGATGGAGGATTTGAATACGATACATAGGATAAACAGTTCTCAAATGCGGTTGGGATTGGAGATATGAATTGAATATGAGGACCTTGGTCTAAAGTGGTTCTTCCCTTACCAAAGGTACGATAAGGATGACCATTAGATGTGTATTTAGGATTGGCATGATAGCTAGTGCTAGTCATTTC
Source organism: Cunninghamia lanceolata (assembly GCA_027924645.1). NCBI lineage: Eukaryota > Viridiplantae > Streptophyta > Pinopsida > Cupressales > Cupressaceae > Cunninghamia > Cunninghamia lanceolata. Next base: position 11,433,813 of record BSBN01000237.1, on the reverse strand, counting down.
TTGTTTGAAATATTCTTGCATGTTCATGAGTGGGAGATGAAGGTTTATGGAAAGTTTGCATGTAATGATCTCATAGTTAATGCTATTGTCATCTTGATATCATCTTGATATACAAGACTATCATCATCATCATTGTCAAAGGTATTTTTTGATTGATTTGGATAAAAGACCTCATTTAAAGGATGCATGGTTTGAGGACCTATTTTGATTCTGATTTTGGGTTTTGCATGAGCCTCGCACAAGGTAATAGGCATAGGGTTTTTATCTTGCATAATGATTTTTTCAAACCAAGGGTCCATGATGGAAATGATTAAGGATGATAGAATGTTTGGATTTTGGACTTTGAGATGTTTATGATTGTAAATGTTTATTGTTTGGACTCAAATTTTGTTAAATGGTTGTTTGAAAGAGGACACATCAAACACAACAATAAGATTGGTTTAAGTATGGATGCAAATGATGTTTACTAGTTTATTAAATGAAGACACATCAGGTACATTAATTGCCTATTCTATTGAAGTGGGTGTATCAATCTCCATGGGCTCAACAATATTCTAGTTTGAGGACATGGTTGATACATGGTGAGACTAGGAGTCTTTTTTCAGTGGGATTTGAGCATAGGTATAGCAATGATGATAATTATGGTGTCATGGATATGTAGGTACATTTGAGCATTGGCAAGACTTGACCATGTTTGTAGTTGATAGGTATGGGTTATGATGTTTGATTCATGATTACAGGTGGTGTTGTGGTTTACTTTTAGCACATTGTTCTTATCTCTTAGATGCTTGATTAGTTCCTTGACTATGGTTACTCATTTGTAAACTTGTTTGGAAAGTTGAATCTATGATTGATTTGGTGAAGTCTATAAGTTATATTATTTGATATCTCAGTTTGGAAGTTACTAATGTGATGATGATTTTGCATGTTTTCAATGGTTGGGATCTACATGTTATGCATTTTTTTGGGATACACACCTTGTTGATTGTAGTGGGATGACTTGAATGCATATTGCCTATATCCATGGGATTGATTCAGTGTTGATATAGACTTTATTTTTTTTCCTTGTCTATGCTCATTTGCGCATTGGTATGTTGCATTGGGATGAGAGGATGGATGATGAGAATGATTGGATAGTTGGTTATTAGGACTTGTAGCATGTTTATCATGATGTCATGGATATCTTAGTTGCATAGTTTAGTGTGAGCTTTTGACAGTAATGATGGTTTATCTTCTTAGATTGGAGATCTTGGTTCTACTTTGGAGTTATTAGTATTATAGTTGAGTGTGTGTGGACCATGGTGATCTTCATTTAGGAGATGGTTATCACAATGCCATGTGTAGTTCATATCATGGTTCAGTGGGAGCTTTGATAGTGATGTGTATTCGTCACCTAGTGATGGATGATCTTATATAGTGGTTGGGTGTAATGGACAAACTCTTGGATTATGATTATTATTTGTAGTGAGAGTGCTTTGACATCTTGGCTACTATTTTTAGGAGATGGTTATCTTCATGTGGTTGTAGATGTTGATCCTTGGTTTAGAGGTGTTTGGTAGTGTGTCTTGGTGGACTCTTGATTCTAGATTAGAGTATTAGCATGATACAAGTTCTCTTGAGACTAGGATGTCTGTATTGGTGCATGTGATCTTCTAGGAGGAGATGTTAGATGGTTATGGATCTTGAGCTATGGTTATTGGTTCTAGAGGGTTCATTCGAGGGGTGTCTCTAAACATGTTTTTTCTCAGGTGCTAAACTGGAGTTGTCTAGATGCACAAGTGCGCCTCCCTCAATGAAGTTCATTTTGTTAACTTAGTTCATCCTATTGACTCAAGGGGTTGTTATATTCTTTAGGTGCAATCTTTCATAGACTAAAACATTCACTACATGTTAAGGTGCTCAAAGGAGGCTCTGGAGATGGAAAATGGCACCTTAACTCACTTATGTAAATTTTGGACTTTTAGGCAATTGCAAGATGTCTTGGAGGGCTCAATTCTTCAAGGCGCCCATTTTGTTCACCACTTGTAGCATCACTTGTTTAAGGCGCATGTTTGGGATTCTCTAGTGCGATGTGTGATTTGGTCACAACAGGCACCTAGAGTGAATAGACTTTCATCCTGACTTAATACACTGCCTCCTTCTGACGATTTTTGGGGCAGCAGAAAACTTTTCACCACAGGCAAGTGTCTCAGAGATATAAAAAACCAAGAGAGGTTACTGTAAAGGCACTCTACCTAATTGCATTGCCTTAGACGAAATGTTTGTAAGTGACACGGTTTTTGAGTAACATCTCGTCAAAGATTGCTGCCTTTTTGCACTTTGGACTCTTCAGGGATATCGTCGGTACAATGTAGCTCAGACTGTTTCGACATGTTTGGGTGAAAAAAAGGACCATACCTAGCGTAAATGTACCCATTTGGACGTGTTGGAACAATCATTTTGGTCACATCAGGAGCAGGACAAAAGTTACACCCCTTTGCAACTTTACACTGCCTCCTTCTGACAATTTTTGGGGCAGCAGAAAACCTTTCACCACGGGTAACTACCTCAGAGATATAAAAAACTGAGAGAGGTTATTGTAGAGGCACTCTACGTGATCGTGTTGCCTTAGATAGAATCTTTCTAAGTGACACAGTTTTGAGTAACATCTCGTCAAAGATTGCTGCCCTTTTGCACCTTGGACTCTTTAGGGATATCGTTGGTACAATGTAGCTCGGACTGTTTCGACATGCTTGGGTGAAAAAAAGGACAATGCCTAGCGTAAATGTACCCATTTGGACATGTTGGAATAGTTAGTTTGGTCGCATCAGGAGCAGGACAAAAGTTACACCCCTTTGCAACTTTACACTACCTCCTTCTAACGATTTTTGGGGTAGCAGAAAACCTTTCACCACGGGCAAATGCCTCAGAGATATAAAAAATTGAGAGAGTTTATTGTAGAGGCACTTTACATGATCACGTTGCTTCAGACGGAATGTTTCTAAGTGACACGATTTTTTAGTAACATCTCATCAAAGATTGCTACCTTTTTGCACTTTGGACTCTTCAGGGATATCGTTGGTACAATGTAGCTTAGACTGTTTCGACATGTTTGGGTGAAAAATAGGACCATGCTTAGTGTAAATGTACCCATCCAGACACGTTGGAACAATCAGTTTGGTCACATCATGAGCAAGACACCAAAAATGCAAAAGTTTCTTTGTGCAACTTGACAACATTGACACTTTTTTGCAGCATGACTCAAAGACTCAAACTGACCCCAAATGACTCAAAGTGACTTAAAATCACCTTGATTTTGGTGCCCAATGTACATTATAGAGGTCGAGGCGCTCCTTATCATTCAAACATCTTAGATGAGTGCATAGGAAATGAAAATGCTCTAAGTTTCATCATCATGATCGCCTAATATCAAGAGATTTTAATGGCTCAAACCTTAGCATGGAGTCCTAAGGCGCATTTCATGTCTCCTTTCATCCAGTTTGGCACCCTTATGTAGATTTTTCAACTTGATTTGGCACCCTGTATGTAAAGGAAGATCTAAAGGCATGAAAGTGGATGTCATATTGCAAGAGTTTGGATCATCAAAATTGAAAGAAATAAGTCTATTAAGCTTGGGCGCCCTTGGTCTTCTTTTCATTCATTATGAGCGCCTTGGGAGAATGGTATATAAGTCATCATCATGATTGGGTACCCTAGATCTAAAGTGTTGGAGAGATCATCAAATGGTGTCTAGAGGAAGTAGGGTGAGTTATGAGTTTGGTCGCATCAGGAGCAGGACACCAAAAATACATAACATAATGATGTAAAAATGTGTACATATGTGTAAAAATGCAGGAGGAAATAAAAAAAGACAAACCTTACAAATTAATGTGCATACTTACAACTCAATGTAACATAACTTTACAAAATTAATGTGAATACTTACAAATTAATCCAATGAACCATCCGGGTCTGCTCTACTCTTTATTGTGTCAAGTATTGCTTCATGGTCAGACTCACACACCTTCCACAATATTTTGTTCAAAGGTCTACCCTGATACTTTATCAAATGAACATTGGATGCCATGACAAGGTTCGAGTAATGAAGAATCTTCTGATGCATGTCAAAGTCCTGAAATAGCTAAATATTAACACTCTTATGTGGGCACCTTCTAAGCCATGTTCCAGTAATAACCACTGAGCCTGTAGGGTATTCGATGTTTTCTCCATCTGTAACAGGGGCCTCCAATTTCTTTTTGGCCACAACATAATGACATAAGTAATAATCTATTCCCTCTTCATTATCTTCATCTGCAATAATTGCATATACGTGCCCTACATTGATATGTGTAGCAAATTAGATGAAATTAGTCAACATTACAAAAACACTACAAAGTAAGATGACATTACCTGGTTGAACTAGATGAAATTAGATGCATATACATGCCCTATATTACCTGGTTGAACTAAATTTGATATGTGGTCAAAGTCAACTGACGATTCCATCTGTGTTAGTTCCAGTGCCGTCGGGGGTCGATACGTGTCAAGTGGGCTAAGATAACTTAACTGCCATTCGTCAACCCACTCCTTTGACTCGCACTCATCCCAGACTTGAATTGTACAGGAAGAACAAAAGCATGACATCTTTCGTGTATGGATACTCCATGAACCTGCAATTGAGCTTCTAAAAGAGTGCATCTTATTTGATCCTGTCAGTGTACAACAATCCTCATATGGTGCAATGTTAGTATCATCTATCAAGCAAAAAAATCTATGAACTAAAGACTTACCTTCATTATCTAGACCCATGGAAGCATTACACCACTCGACAATCGTTTTGCATCTGTCAACTTTGCATTGTCTTTATACTTTAACTCTTCTCGTGCTATGGCTCTTTTGATACATGCTCCTGCACCATCATGCTCCCCCTTTCGATGCCCGACCTCACAAAAGTTTCAAATATATTGAATACCTGTAAAATTATGCCTCCTACTCAGCTAATAGAAATTCTACGAGTTCTTGAATTGTGACGCATAGTTATCCGACCATATGATATGCTGATTGAATGATATGCCCCTTCTAGCCAAATCATTGTAGAACACCTAAATGCAACCTTGTACGAACTCCGTAGAAGGCATGCGATGATCACTAATATAGAAATTATACTTCCTTATGATCTTTTTGTCACCCTCTGTACTATCATTCGCATGAATGAATGCAATGTGCACAAATATAGAAACCTGTGTGGAGTTGTAATATTGTGATTGCACCTCATGCTGTGGCTGTAGACTGTAGTTCTCTGCAAAGTTGACGACTGAAACAATGCTACCAACTAGAAATGTGTCCTTGCATAACTTGAATTGCAAGTCCAACCATCGAGCTCTATGGGCATGTATTGCATACTCATACACTATGCTATCACGAAATATAGGCATAAACTGATACATTGGAATTTTTTCAATAACTAATTCACACCTTTTTGCCTCTTTACCATCTTTTGTATTGTATGCCACTGTTTTATACTTGCCAAACTCTACTAGTTCGTTTTCAACCACATGTGTTATTTCCATATGTTCACATATTAGCAAATGTTGCAAGCCACCGCAATGATGACATGTGCCATCCAAGCATAATTTCTTGTAGAATATTTGACCTTCCTCTCTTTCACATAAAATTCTTGATATGAAGTCTCTTGAAGATGTTGGTGGGGCACATATGGCACAACCCTGCAAATCATTGTTAGTATGCATATCTAAACATATAGACCTATAAGCATCAAAATGGTTAGAAAATTCAATATGTAATCTACAACAACAAGTAGTACATGTGTGATTTATCTTAACATAGAAAGGTTTTAGCAATTCAAAATATCTTTGACAAATTTTAATTTGAGGATACTTCTCTAGAAATTTACCATAAAACTGTGTTTGAGTCTCATCCAAAAAATGCTTTGGATGTGGCTCGCGGTTCTGACTACCGATTCTCCTTCTTACCACATCCCTTTGATTCAAAGATACCCTTGTGTAATTCTTCCAAAAGTCTTCAATTAGTGATCTCAATGCTTCAACAATTGGTTTATCTTTTCGTGGTAGTCTCCCTGAGAACACCCATAATTCATTGGCATTAGTGTCCTCAATTCTTTGGCATCTTCCAATGGCTCTGGATAAAGTTTTCCTATTAATTCTCAATTCTTGACTTGTCTTTCTAATGAGACGAGCTTCCTTGTTTGACTACTTACTATAGTCGATGTAATCACACGCTGTGTTGCATTACTATCTTTTGTGTGTGAGGTGTTACCCACACTCTCATACGCACTCATTAGATTCTTGACAATAGATTTTTCACTTGAAGCCTCTGATGTTCTCAACCCAAGAATCTTCATGATAGACCTATACTTTATACTTCGCATCATTTCAATGAAGAGTTGACATTTTGTAGTCTCATTTAACTTTTCAAGAACAATCTCCAAATCTTATTAGCATATCTTCTACAAGTGCATTTTAGAATCTTACCTTCCATTGGCTGCAAAATATTCTCATCAATATCAATCAAATACTTTGGCTTTCTATGCAAAATTCTAGGTGGTGTCAAGTTAGGTAAATTCATCTCAACATTAGGAATTTCATCAATATTTAAATGAGATGGGTTAGATGGCATACCTTCGATCGAAGATGGAATAGATGACATACCTTGAGGTTGAGGTGGAAACGATGGCATACCTCCTTCATCACATGTGAGTGATGATGTACTCTCAACTTGAGATGTGGTAGATGGTGTCCCTACATGTTGACTTGTGGTAGAGGATGTCTCTCCAACTATGGTATTCAAATCTCTCGTACCATGAAGTTTTTGCATTCGTTCTTTTTGTGCCGCCAATACCATATCTCTTTGTGATGGTTGTGGTTCCTCTTCAATTGGTATGTCTTCATTTATCATGTCCAATTTCCTCTTCTCACAAAGTTCCCTCATAGCTACTGCTTTCTTTGCATTCTTAGCTTCTATCTCTTCCTGTGTTGGTTTAATTCTTGATCGTTTCCTCGGCATGACAGAGAATTTGTCTATAGCATGATAAAGAGACCAATATTAGTTCCTAAGAAATGAATACAAGATAATAGTGGGATTGTATTTTTTTATGTTGTAAGGATTTATTCTTGTATAGTTTGACATCATGGTATGTTAAGGTTTGTTTATTACACATAATTATTAAAGAGCCCAAGTGTAGAAAATATACATGGCATCATGTGAGATTGTAGGCTGCTTTCTTGATTGGGAATGTGTCTATTTTAAACATGTATGATAAAGTATGATAAAGTAATTCAATCCGAAATAAGGAAAATGTAAAGAACATGCATGTAAAGACTTGACATACCCAAAAAATGAAGATTTGAATGGAGAGAGTACCCAATTATGTAGTGTTTTTATCTTCTTGCATCAAACTCCTCAACAATTTGAGTTTTTCACCACTTGCTTCCTTTTCAATGTTAAATTCAATAACACTCAAATATCATTACTAACAACAATACTATTAACCAGTCTATAATGTTAAATTCCTAAAATTGAATCACAATTAACATTGCAACACTACAAAAATTGAAACTTGAATAGATATATATCAAACTTAGTGTGAAAACTATGTTATTTCCTCCTTCTCAAGTTGGCAAAGTAGAAAAGGTGGTGGAAAGATCATGCAAAGGTGGTACAATGTGTCAAATGTGCATGTGAACTTCCCAACAACATGAAGGCACTTCTTTTTTGTCGGAGCACGTTCAAAATCAGTAAGAAAATAGAGCATGTGGGCCTGGATCACGGGGGTAACCACTTTTTTACCGTTTTAATAGAAAGACAAAATGCGAGCGCATTATAACATGCTCACGCTATAACGCGCTCGCGTTTTGTCTTGCTATAGATTCATCACATCCTTTGCATTGATCACATCTCTTTCCTGCAAGAGCTTGCCAGATGCTCCACCATATGATAGGCATAACAATGAAGGGGCAAGTCCTCATAATCAAGTTCTTAATAGAAAATGCCCTCAACCCTCAATGTCAAACCCTAATCCCTCAACCCTTAACTTTGATCCCTTGACCCTCAACCCTCAACGTCAAATCCTAATCCCTCAACCCTTCACTCTAATCCCTCAACCCTCAACCCTATCCCTAAACCCTCAACCCTCAACGTCAAATCCTAATCCCTCAACCCTTCACTCTAATCCCTCAACCCTAAACCTTATCCCTAAACCCTCAACCCTCAACGTCAAATTCTAATCCCTCAACCCTTCACTCTAATCCCTCAACCCTAAACCCTATCCCTAAACCCTCAACACTATACCTTAAACCCTAATCCCTCAACCCTAACCCTAAACCTTGTCCCTAAACCCTAATCCCTCAACCCTCAACCCTAATCCATCATCCGTTATCCCTCAACTCTAATCCCTTATCCCTAAACCCTAAACGATATCCCTATTCCTAGACCCTCAACATGCTCGATACTTTACCTTAAACCTTAATCCCTCTACCCTCGACACTCTTATTTAACCCTAATCCCTTGACCATTAACCCTATCCCTCAACCTCAACCCTCAACCCTCAACCCTCAACCCTCAACCCTCAACTCTCAACATCAAACCCTAATTCATCAACCCTAAACCCTAATCCCTCAAACCTAAACCCTATCCCTAAACCATCAACCCTCAACACTATACCTTAAACCCTAATCCCTATCCCTCAACCCTTAACCCTTAAAACTTAAACCCTATCCCCACACCCTCAACACTTGACACTATATCTTAAGCCTTAAACCCTCATCCCTAAAGCCTCAACCCTCAATCCTTAAACCTTCAACCCTAAACCCTATCCCTAATCCCTCTTCCCTCGACACTCTAATCCTAACCTCAACATTAAATGCTAATCCGTCAACCCTAAACCCTAATCCTAAACCCTCAACACTATACCTTAAACCCTAATCCCTTAACCCTCAACCCTAAACCTTATCCCTAAACCCTAATCCCTCAACCCTCAACCCTAATCCATCATCCCTCAACTCTAATCCCTCATCCCTAAACCCTAAATGCTATCCCTATTCCTAAACCCTCAACAGACTCGATACTATACCTTAAACCCTAATCCATTATCCCTAAACCCTCCAACCCTATCCCTAATCCTTACACCCTCCACACTCTACTTTAACCCTAATCCCTCGACCCTAAACCCTATCCCTAAACCCTTGACCCTTGAACCTCAACCCTCAACCCTCAATGTCAAACCCTAATCCCTCAACCCTTAACTCTGATCCCTCGACCCTCAACCCTATCCCTAAACCCTCAACCCTAATCTGTCATCCCTCAACTCTAATCCATCATCCCTAAACCCTAAACGCTATCCCTATTCCTAGACCCTCAACGAGATCGATACTATACCTTAAACGCTAATCCCTTATCCCTAAACCCTCCAACCCTATCCCTTATCCCTTAACCCTCATGATTAATAGCCTTGAACGTAAAAAATTTTAAGGGGAACATAACGCGAGCATGTTATAACGCGCTCACATTATGTCAAACATGACAAACAACAGACTTGCAGGAAAGGAAAAATGCAAAGCAAAATAGAACGCGAGCGCGTTATAATGCGCTCGCGTTATGTCTTGCTTTGGGAATCCCAAGCCTTGGGCTTGGGATTTGCTTTGGATTTCCAACCCAAAGGCTTGGAGTGCCTTATGAACAGTCACAGACGTGTTTTTCTATATTCTTTAAAATTTCACATAATTTTGTTCGTGCTAACCCTCAGATTTGCACGTGTTTCAAGGTCGAACAAATCAAACACTTGGGTAATGTTAGGATTTCTCTTAGCTATTTGACAATGTGATTTTTTTCACATTTTAATAATGTTAAGCCTTTCATCTTTAATTTCTTTTGTTTGTGTGTCTGTTTTTAGGCAAAAACCACTATTTGGTCTTTTTTTCATTGTAAATTAACTATTCATTCAAATTTAAAAAAAATATATATTTAGAAACTAGACTCCATTCTACAAATATTAAAAAAATAAAAAAATGATTTTCAATTAGTTTTCAAAATTTATAGGGGTAGCACGACCAAAATTCTATTTTTTAGGATGTGTCCACTTTGAAAATTAGTAAAAAATCAAATATTCATCAAAAAATTATCAGAAAAATCGAGCATAAACTACATGCTATTAGCTAATTTCTCACTGAAGCAATTTTAAAAATACCAAAAAAAAGTTGACCTTTTGAGGGAGCCACGAAACATGCTATGTTATGTTTTTTTGACAGAAACAACACCAATTTCTGTGGCTCCCTCTTTTGAACCCTTTAATCTATGTCATTTTCAAAACAAAATAGTAGTTTAGAAAGTAGACTCGGAGCACTACAAACATTGTTTTGGTTGCATCTCCAAATTTTGAGTGTAACTATGCTCAATTTCTCATCCAAGGCCAGTATTTCCTGATTTCAGAAAAAAAGTGGCCACTTAAGACCCCTTTTTGGCCTCCCATCTTCCTGCACTTACCCTTCAGTGATAGTCAAAAAAGGACTTTAAAGTTACATGCTATCAAATACATCATTGTTCAAGGATAGTTGTATTGGAAAAATCCTGATGGTGTATTACTTAGGTGTGTGGATGAGAATCAAGCTAAAGATATTTTAAGTGATATGCACAAAGGAGTGTGTGGTGGACACTACTCTGCCAATACGACAGCTCACAAAACTCTTAGAGCAGGCTATTGGTGGCCCGCCCTTTTCTCAGATGCACAAAGGATGGTAAGAAGATGTGATCCATGACAAAGGTTCTCAGGAAAACTAAAGTATGAAGGTGCATTACCCCTCAGAACTATAATTGTGGAGGCTCCATTTCAGCAACGGGGAATTGATTTTATAGGGGAAATCTCAGAAAAGTCAAGTGGAGGACATAGTTGGATTTTGGTTGCTACTGATTACTTTACTAAATGGATTGAAGCCATTCCAACTAAGAAAGCTACAAGTAGGGTGGTGATGGATTTTATTTTGGAACACATTATTGTTAGATTTGGTGTGCTAGTTAATGTGGTCACAGACAATGCCATGTGTTTCAGATCTAGTGAGTTTGTTGATTTTTGCAACAACTATGGGATTAGTTTGTCACATACATCACCATACCATCCACAAGGAAATGGCTAGGTAGAATCAAGTAATAGAAGCCTTATGAAAATCATCAAAAGGATGGTAGATAAGAACAAAAAGGCATGGGATTCAAACCTAAAGATGGCATTATGGGCTGACAGAGTAATAGTGAAGAAAGCAATTGGAAGGTCTCCTTTTGAACTAGTGTATGGTGCAACAGCTAAATTACCTGTGAACAATCTCTTGCCAGTTTATAAATTCATACAAGAAAATGAGGAGGAGATTGAGGACTCGATGACTGAAAGGATAAATCAGTTGGTTGCATTAGATGAAATCAGAAGAGAAGCACACAAAACAAACATCAGGAAGCAATAGAAAGTGAAATATCTATTTGATAAAAGGGCTATAGAAAGAAAGTTTTAGATAGGTGATTTAGTCCTTGTATGGAATGCAAGGAGCCAGGATAAGGGCAAGCATGGTAAATTTGAGCCTTTATGGATGGGCCCATATCAAATCAGCAATACTCATGAAGAGGATTCCTACTTTCTCCAGGCCCACAATGGTGAACTACTGGAATTGCCTGTGCATGGTAAATTCCTTAAAGATTTTTTCTCATAAATGAATATCTTATGTGCACACTATGAATTAGATGTAAATGGTTTGTATATACCTTGTATAGTTGGTGCTATTTTGTGTTCTGTGTTTTGCCTGGTCTATCCCGAAGTGGTCTGGTTCTCGGTGCAGCCTTATGCCTACACGTCCCCAGTCGGAGCTTGTGTTGGTGCCCACCTAGGATTAGGGTTTTAAGCTTGAACGTTTGCAGGTTTTTTCATTCAAACTCTGAAGTTTCTGAGTCACAAGGTCTTGCGTTTTATTTTCTAATTTTGTTGTTGACCCCCTGTAGCAAGTTCCCAGTTGTTTAAGTTGTATTTTCATGCCTTAGTGCTCATTGGTTGATTGGCCCTTATGCATTTCTTTACCGCCTTTTCCTGTCGTGCTTGAGAAAAAGATGCTAAGTCCAAGATTATTCTATGCCGCGATGAAATTTGTCGCATGTTTGTGTTCTTGTATGTGTAAGTGCAAATGTACATTGGTGTGTCCAAAAATGTTTAATTGGCCTTCAGAAAAGTAAAAGGATTGATTGAATGCATCTTTTAAATGTATATCGGGCTTGCATATACATTGGGGAATCTTTCGCAGGATTCCAGGAATATTCTGTGTTTGTCTGTCGGGTCTGCTTGTATATCAGGTTTGTATGTTCAGACATACAATGGAAATATACATTGCAAAGGTGCAAGCGAAATATACAAAGGGGCCGACGTGCATTAGCTACAGTGAAAGGGTTCATCGCCATGACAATGCACTTCAGCAGCCAAGTCTAAAGTCTCCCCGACGGTCGATGCATATGCAAAGAGGAATGTATGTTCAAACATGCAAAGGTAGTCATAGGGTTGAATGTATATTGAGTTGTATGTTCAAATATACATTTGGCAATATACAAAGTAGGAGAAACATTTGGTGGGGCCTGCAGACATAGAAGGCAGGATGTATATTTGGTGCAGGAGCACCTTGGCAAATTAATATTGCCCTAGAAAAATCTTTGAGTTTGATTAAATTTGTATGCTTCCACATTGTAATGAGGTTTATCAAGTCATTTTTATGTGTTTAGGTCATTAGGAGTTTCAAAAATGCAAAATATGGCAAACCATGTAAATGTTGTCAATGTAAAATTGGAAAAAAGATGCAAAGTTGGAAGGTGAAGAGTCATTTGGCTCTTGGTTTTCTCTAAATCAGTTATGAACTGTAGAGACATGTTTTAATGCCTTTAAAAGACCTTGTAACCATGAAGAATTCGTGAGTGGTTGAAGATTTGAGCATGGAATGAGAAAAAGCAATGTTTTCCTGTATTTTCCTTTAGAAATTTGTTGTCTTTTACTAGTGTATAGCCCTGTATGGAATTGAATGGATGTCTAATGGATTGAAAATATTATATCCTTCAATCACCTTCCATTTGCTTCTTGTCCCATGCATTTTTATTTAGTTTTGTGAAAGATATGAGTGTTTTATGGACTGTAATTTTTTTATTTTTCCTGCAATAGTCCCATTGCAGCATTTGGTACGGTTCTGTATGGACATATATAGGAGAAAACCATATATCGTTGGAAATATTATTGATTCTACTTTCCATTTCTTTTTTTTGCATCAAATTTCATTAAGATTTGAATAAGTTATGGCATTTTTATTGAGGGTAGGTCTGCAGAGTTTAATTTTCTGAAAATGTAGTCTGAAAATATGCATGGTACGACTTGGTATAGCCTCACATTGATGCATATAATAGATGGATGGAAAGATATGTCTTTCTAGTTTACAATTATTTTGGTTTGGTATAATTTCATTAAGTTTTGTGAGAGATATTGCAATTTTGGTGCGGGCAGGTCTGAACACTGCCTAGGGTTTGTAGTTTTGGGAAAAGAGTCATAACTTTCTCTCCTACCATTGGATCTTCATGAAAATTGGATGAAAAGTCTGTATTAATGTTCTCTTCAACCTGACAAAAGAAATTAGATTAGTTCTTTGATTTGTTAATGTTATTGAGGATAGTTTTGGTCCTCCTACCTCTGCATCAATATTGGATAGATGCATTGGTGGCGATATACAAGGAGATACATGAAAGGCAAGTTACAAAACATGGGCCCACCGATTGCATATGTGTGATTGTATGTTTGTGACATACAATGCAATATATAAGAAATTATATAAGGAATGAAGGTGTAGGTTGGACCCGATGGTAGTTGTAGTGTGCTTCAAAATAGTTTGGCGTCCGCGGCTTGTATGTGTAAGGTGAATGTATATGCACACATACAAAGAGAAGATGCAAAAGGAGATACAAGGCCCGGATTTAAAAATTGTTCCAATCCGATTAATAAGGTGGCTGGTATCTGTAGCTTGCATGTATATGGCATTGTATATGCTGATATATAAAGAGAGCTAAATACATGATGGATTTCAGAGCAATTTCAAAACGCTTCATAAAATTTGAAATCTACAGAATGTATATCGCATTTGCATCTGCAATATACAAAGGAGTATGTAAAGAGGAATGTACATGGATGGACCCGAATGCATTTTCAATTTGTTCTATAACAATTTGAGGTCCACTTTGTATGTTAAACAGTTGTATGTATATGCATTGGCATATACAAAGGATTTTAAAGGCAAAAAGCAGGCAGTTGTATATGCATTTGAATATGCATATACATGTCAAAAATGGCAAAATCAGTGGTGGAGAAGTCAACGATGGAAGCATGGGGTGCTAACGTGGCACGATATCATTGGTTGGCAACGTTTCAAAGTATTTTGGTGCCGTTGTCTCAATGAGGGGGAGGAAATCGACAGCCATGATTCAAATGCTCGACAGGGGCGATTTCCTTCGCATCTGTGGCCGTTTTTGGGTAGAAAAAGTTCTAAGGATTGCAGGCCGCTGCACTCTAGGATGCCATGGGTAGGTGAGCCATTATTGGCTATTTGCAGACGCATGGTTGATGGAGTTGATGGGCCAACCACCGATTTTAATGGAAAATCTGCAAGCGACGACGCTTCTCCCAAGCTCACTTGTTTTTCCTTCTTGTTCTGCCTACGCTTTCAATGTTTTGGGCACCATTTTTGGTGCAATGTATCTGGTAGAAATTTTGGATGCCATGTAATTAATTGTTGAGTACAGGTTCATGCTTTATAAGCAAACTATGTTACTCATTTTTAGGTTGTTGAAAAATAGACAAATTTTGGTGCTGTAATAAGATACAACTTCGTTGGTGGCTCTGTTTTGGGTGTCTTGTGAGTTTATGAATCTCATGTTATATGTTTTATGCATAAGTTAATTGGTTTCATGCTATTTTTATATGAGAAATGCTGTGTTGCATGTGTTTGATCATTTGTCTCCAGGTTGTGGGCATATTTTCTTTTGAATCAGAATAGCTAAGGGTTATTTAAGATTCAAGAATATGGGTTTTCTGTATTGAATGTTTAATCTCCTACCTTTGTTCAAGGAACAAATTAAATGTTTCAGGTTAATCATTGAGAAAGTATGTTGCAATAGGGATACCATCAAGTATAAATGACTAAGCGCTTGATTTTTGGGAAGTATCTGTAAGGTAGACACTAAAACCTCCCCTTGAAGCCTAATTATTGATCCAAGTTTATGGTAATCATTTACATGTGTATGTCTATTGACTCCAAGCCCTAGTTAGGCACCAATCTGGTCATGTATTGAGGTTGCAACCCAAAGTCCCAGTCTTGCATCCAAATACAAAAAAAAACTCAAACTTCAAATACAAACCTTTAGGACATTAGAAGTAGTTTAGGACCAAAATCCTCTATCTCGCAACTGAGCATAGGTCCAAAGCTAGCCCCTTTGCACTTATTTTACAGTTTTGGTCTGTATAAGAGAGGATTTATCTACTTTGTATCAGCATCCCAGTAAGTCCATAGGCATATTTTATGGATGTTGAATAGGGAATACCCCCTTGGTTCTACAAAGCCTAAAGAAGAAGAGGAGATATTTATAGAGTCTATCTCCTATACTATTGGCCCCTAGCCCGGGAATCCTGTTGATCAATGATGGCTACCTTGTAGAGATAACTTGGAAGCATCTAGTTTGAGAAAAATCCAACACAATGCATCAATTTGCCTTTGCAGGGCTCTAAAACCCTCTTCCGTCAAAGCATTCCTCCCAATAAAGTTTCTTCATGGAGGCATCTTGATCTCTACAGCAAACCCACAACCTCAGGTCCTGGTGTAAATTACCTCACGGTCGGTGATCTGTCTACACACTTAGGAACCCTTACTCTGATACCACTTGATGAAGGGGGTAAATCATAAAATACACAATCAACAAAAATTGCACACAAAAAATAGAACTTCTTTTATTGATTTGGACAACTTGTTACATTATAGAAGCTCAAATACAATAAGAGGAATCAACCCTCCACAGGCTGCAACACATTACAACTTCCTGTCACAAGACTCTAGAATCACCTGCCTTCTGTAACCCCAAATTTGCTAGGGTTTCTATTTTCCCACCTATTCTTGACTCCACACTTTCCCCCTTAATCCTACTACCACCCAAGGTTGCTAAAAATGGTTATTAATAGCCTTTTTGGCGGCCAACAACCTAGTTTCAAAATTTGCATCTCCCTCCAAAAATAGGTCAACTTCCGGGAGCCATAACTTTTGATCCGGGTGTCCAATTGATGAACCGTTTTGTGTGTCGGAAAGCCTGCAGAGTGCTCTACATGCTAAGAATTTTCTATGCTAGTTCTGGCTATGTTGGGCCCTGTACGGGGCTGTTTAGTGCCTCAAACCTGAGTTTGAATAATTTTCAGGTGTTTTTCAGGAAACAGAAACTTTAATATCTTTCAACTCACAAATGATCTTTGTGTGATTCCTTCTCCAAAGGTCTTATATTTCCGTTATGTAACTTGCTTTAAATTTTCACTTCAATCTATGCCCAAATGCAAAATTTCTAAAAATAGCAGGTTACTATTTTTAGCAGTTTAGAAAAATTGAAAGTTCTACATCATTATTCAAGCAATTACGGAACCAAAACCACAAATTTTGAAAATAAATGGAAAGAACATCAACAATTTTGAAACACATCTTTTTTTGGGTGATGCAAGATTGCCCTTACACCACTGGATGCTCCTGCATCATGTGCAATCTCTCCTCTTGCACTATGGTGCAGTCACGGTTAGGAGAGTCCACAAAGTGAACTATCTAGGTTGTGCAGCTAGAGTAAACACAACAGAAATAACTCAAAAATATAAAGGAAATGTAGATTCAGTCATTCAGTATATCACAGAATTTAAATACAAATTGGCCAGCAATATGCGGGCTTTCAATTAGGGCTCACAGGCATGATTACAAAATATGCACAAGATATGGCTTTGAAGCTCCTTCGCACAAAATTCAAACTATCAAACTTGTAAACTAATGATCAACTATCGAATTCTACTTTCCTAGGCATCTATTACATCAATATATATCATCTTTGGAACATAAGATTCCTCCGTGTTAGCCAAGGAAGATTGAAAGGAAGCTAGGTGTGTGGAAAATGCTTCCTACACTAATCTAAAGAGGGGAGGAGAGTACAAATTCAATTTTATCTTTACAATTACAGCTATGTTAACCCACTAATAGAGATATTGCAGCAAACACATACACAAGAAAGCAAGACAAAAGAAGAGAGACACAAGATATACATGGGGAAAACCCTTATGGGTGAAAACCCCCACACTCTAAAACATAGCTCAAATGTATTCCGTAAACAATGAAGGTTACAATACAACACAGAGCCAATGCTCTTCCAGGGGTCTTCAACCCTCGTATCTAGAGATGATCCGATAGCATAATAGTACCTATCAAACCTGTAATACTTCTCCTCTCAAAAGCACCTATTTATATAACAAATACAAGGCAAAAATGGCTCCACATTGGGATGGGCATCCAACATGGCCTCATGGCCCAAAACCCACGCCTATGGACACTTGTCCAACACTGTAGGATGCTCCTAACACTTGTCAAGTCACCCCATCCCAAGGAGGTCACCTATTTCAAAAATGGGCTATCACAAATGCTCTTACGACTCTTACAACCATCATAGAATCTATCATAGCTATCATAACTTACAGCTATAAGAGAATCTATCATACATAGGCTATAAATAGCATATTCTCTTACAACATGTCATAGTCCACTTTGGGGTGGCCAAAGATACCTTGTTCAAAGATGCTCTTCGACACATGTCTTCACCTATCATAGAATCTCCTATTTCTAACTCTTACATGTCATAACTTTGTCATAGGAATCTATCATGACCGTTTCAATCAATATTCCCTTACACAACATCCAAGATGCTGACACATGGCAAAATATTCCTACCACTAAGTGGGATGTCTATCTCCTCATGTGAGGACAAAATTAAATGTGGTCATATCCCATGTAGGATGACACATCACCGTGCCAACTCCCACAATATGACAATATAAGATTTGATTCCAATTAATACAATAGGCAATAAATAAAAAAATATAATGTAAAAATACAAGGAATTACCAAGGTTGAGACACCTTAATTCCCAACATTCTCCCACTTGTTGAACACCTTGTAAGAGCCAATAGAATTAATAGGATTTAACCGCTATAGGCCGAGAGGCCCATAGACTCCGAACACTATCTAAACTTCTTTGTGCCCACTGGCTTTGTCAATGCATATGCAACATTCTTCAAAGTATCTACCTTCTCTAAATTTACCTTCCCATCCTCTACTATGTCTTGCATGAAGTGAAATTATACATCAATATGCTTTGTTCTAGCATGGAAAGTTGGATTCTTCGCAAGGCAAATTGCACTCTGACTGTCACAACAAATCGTAATTTGTCTTGCATCAACACCAATATATGAACACAATCTCTTAAGCCAAATGGCTTGCTTGCAAGCATGAGTTGTTGCCATGTACTTAGCTTCTATAATGGACAAAGCAACCATAGATTGTTGCTTACTCATCCAACTAATTGCACCACCAAACATAGTGAACATAGAGGCACTGGTAGATCTCCTGCTGTTAATGTCACCTGCCTAATCATAATCCACAAATCTACGAATACAAAATGAATGTAGAGGTCCTGTAGCATTACTATGATAGCATAGGGAATACTCAAAAGTACCCCTCAAATATCTGAACACTCAGTTAACTGCATCCCAAGGTACCCATCTAGGATTAGCCATAAATTGACTAAGGACTCCCATTGCTTGGGCAATGTCTAGTCTTGTGTAGACCATAGCATACATTAAACTGCCAATAGCACTAGCATAAGGTACTCTGCTCATGTCCTCCACCTCACTAGGAGATTTTGGACAATCATTAACAGACAACTTTCTCCCCAATGAAACAATAACACACAATGGTCTGTAATCTGCCATGCTGAACCTACCTAACACGGTCTTCACATACTTACTCTGGATTAACCAAAGTTTTATGTTGGCTCTGTTTCTTCTGATTTCCATTCCTAGAATGTACCTAGCTGCCCCAAGATTTTTCATCTCAAAATGTGCTGACAACTGAGACTTCAAATCAGAAATTATATTCTTATCATTCCCAATCAACAACATATCGTCAACATACAATGCAATAATGAGAATGTGATCATTGTCAAACTTGTAATACACACAATGATCTGATTTCGATCTCAGATAACGAATCGACAACATAAAGGCATCAAACTTCAAGTACCACATCCTAGGAGACTGCTTCAAACCATACAAAGACTTTTTCAACTTGCAAACCAAATTTTTTTTACCTTTCTCTATGTAATGCTCTAGCTGTGACATGTAGATTTCTTCCTCCAAATCACCATGAAGGACAGCTGTCTTCACATCCATCTGTTCTACCTCTAAGTCATAAGCAGCTGCAAGAGATAACAGAAATCGAATGGATGTCAGCTTTGTAATGGGAGAGAAAATTTCACCATAATCAATTCCCTCCACTTGTGAATACCCCTTCACAACCAATCTAGCCTTGTACTTTTCAACACTTCCATCTATACCGAATTTCTTCTTGAACACCCATTTGCATCCAACGAGTTTTCATCCATTAGGCAAAGGAACCAAGTCCCATGTTTATTTCTTTTCCAAAGAAGCCATCTCATCTTCCATGGCCTCCTTCTAGGAACCTGCATCTTTCATGCCCATAGCCTCTTTCACAGTTCTAGGCTCATTAGTGTTAGTAAGTAAAGCAAAAGCACAACTAGAATCAAGTAACAAATAACGAAACCTATCAAGTTGCTTTCTTGTTCATGTAGACCTCCTCAATGGCTGAGGTTGAGGTTCTGCTTCTTCTTTTGAGCTTTCAGAGCTGTTAGAGCTCCCCTCATCATCAAGTCTCACAGGGTCTATCATTTTAGTCTTCTTAGGGGTAGAAGGAAACTGAACTGCATCTTCTTTCTTTTCTGTCTATTCTGGCTGTAGAATAATGGAAAAAGGTGTTAGCTCTCTAAAGATAGCACTTTTGCTATACAACACTTTTTCAGTCATAGGATCCCAAAGATTGTATCCTTTCACACCAACACCATAGCCAATGAAAATACATTTAACAACTTTGTTCTCTAATTTAGACCATTTCTCCCTAGGCACATGTGCATATGCCTCACAACCAAAAAAATGAAGATGTCTAATTGAAGGCTTCTTACTAGACCACACCTCCATGGGTGTCTTACCAACAAGAGATGATGTAGGAGCTCTGTTTACCAAATAGTAAGAAGTGGCTACAGCTTCATCCCAAAACTTTTGTTTGAGGCTTGCTCCACTAAGCATACTCCTAGCCTTCTTCATCAATGTCCTGTTCATCCTCTCTGCAACTCCATTTTGCTGCGGGGTGTATGGAGTTGTCTTATGTCTTTCAATCCCTTGTTCTTTACAGAACTTATCAAACTCTGCTGAACAAAACTCACCACCGTTGTCAGTTCTCAAACGCTTAATCTTTTAACTAGTCTGATTTTCAGCAAAGGCTTTAAACTCCTTAAACTAACTAAAGAATTCAGTCTTGCTTCTAATAAAAAAATCCATGTCCTTCTACTGTAATCATCTATGAAAGATACAAAATATATAGATTTGGAAATTGAAGGAACATTAACTGGACCAAACACATCAAAATGAATAAGATCCAACACACCAGAAGACTTGTGAGAACTAGAGTAATACTAAACATGATTTTGTTTTCCATATACACAATGTTCGCAAAAGTCAAACTCGAGATTACAATCATTTAACCCCTCAATGATGTTTTTATTTTTCAAGGTTCACTGACCCTTCTCACCAATGTGGCCATATCTCAAATTCCATAACATAGTGTTTTTAGCAGGAAGCTTAGCTTCCATAGCATGTACACTACCATCCGAACTAGTTACAACAGATTTCTTCACTTCTCATTCAGATGGTGGGGATGAAGTGACTGCAGCTCATTTCTTTGAGTCAGAAGAACTATTGCACTATGTAGTGCATGCCTCCAGTTGAAACAAGATACCTCTCTAAGTACCCTTCGCAAGCACCATAGATCCTCTAATCATCTTGCATCCATTCTTAAAAAAGACAACGTGCACACCTGCATCATTCAACATATTTACAGAAAGCAGGTTCCGTGCAAGGCCTGGAATGTGCATAACTCTAGTGATCCCCTTCACTCGTCCTTCAGGGAATTGGTTTGAGACTCTTCCATGACCAACAATCTTCAGATGAGAGTCGTCACCTAGGTACACTCTTCCACCATCGAACTCTTCATACTTCATGAACCAGCTTTGATGTGAGGTCATGTGGAATGATGCACTAGAATCAATCAACCACACATCATTAGATGCATGGGTGGCCAGGGCTACGATGAAGGCATCACCATCATCTTGTGACTTGTCAAAATCTAAATTAGGTGCTGTCTTCTTTTTCTTTTACTTTTCTTCTTTGCATTCCTTTCGGAAATGCCCCATCTTCCCATAGTTCCAACAAAGAGCCTTGGTCTTTCCAGGAGATTTGGATCTCCCACAAGATTTGGATCTACCCTTTTCACCTTTCTTGTCCTTTTTCTTCCCTTTCTCTTTGGGTCTTCCATGAACCACAAGAGCCTCTTTGGCCGACTCAGATGTCTTCCTCCGCATTTCTTTAGATAACAGTGAGGACACCACATCTTCCATCTTGAAGGTGGTAGTGGTGCTTCTAATAGCCATGACAAGATGTTGCCACAAATCTGGCAAAGAACAAAACAGGGTCATACATCGATCCTTCTCCTCCATTTTCACACCCATAAATGTCAACTGTGCAACAATCAAGTTGAAAGCATTCATGTGGTTTGCAACAGATCCTTTGTCTTCCATCTTCACCTAGCTTCTTCCAAAGATCTTTCGTGCTCTTCTCCTCATGGACATTCAACAGGACAGAGTCAGCTAAATAGAGCCTTATGAGACCCTTAGCCTTTTGATCTTTGAGGTCCCAATCATCTTGTGACATTGATGTAGGTTTTAAACTGGATACAGTTTCCCGTAGGTCACAATCAACAAGTAGGTCCTTCATCTTGAGTTTCCACAACTTGAAATTAGTGCCATTAAATTTCTCCACCTCTAACCTTCCGGATGTGGTTGCCATCTCCTTGCTACAACAAGATACAGAATGCTTTGCACAACACTCCCACTCAACCTAAGATTAGCTCAAAAAACCCCTACCTAGGAGCTAGAACCAAAACTGGCCAGGCTCTGATAACAACTGAAAGGAAGCTAGGTGTGTGGAAAATGCTTCCTACACTAATCTAATGAGGGGAGGAGAGTGCAGATTCAATTTTATCTTTACAATTATAGCTATGTTAACCCACTAACAGAGATATTGCAGCAAACACATACACAAGAAAGTAAGACAGAAGAAGAGAGACACAAGATATACATGGGCAAAACCCTTACGGGTGAAAAACCCCACTCCAAAACATAACTCAAATGTATTACGTAAACAATGAAGGTTACAATACAACATAGAGCCAATGCTCTTATAGGAGTTGTTGACACTCATATCTGGAGATGATCTGGCAGCATAACAGTACATGTCAAACCTATAATACTTCTCCTCTCAAAAGCACGTATTTATATAACAAATACAAGGTAAAAATGACTCCACATTGGGATGGGTGTCCAACATGGCCTCATGACCCAAAACCCATGCCTATGGACACTTGTCCAACACTGTAGGATGCTTTTGACACTTGTCAAGTCACCCCATCCCAAGGAGGTCACCTATTTCCAAAATGGGCTATGACATATGCTCTTATGACTCTTACAACTATCATAGAATCTGTCATAGCTGTCATAACTTACAACTGTAAGAGAATCTGTCATACATAGGCTATAAATAGCATATTCTCTTACAACATGCCATAGTCCACCTTGGGGCACCCAAAGATGCCTTTTTCAAATATGCTCTTCGACACGTGTTCACATGTCATAAAATCTCCTATTTCTAGCTCTTACATGTCATAACTTTGTCATAGGAATCTATCATGACCGTTTCGGTCAGTGTTCCCTTACACAACATCCAAGATGCTGACACATGGCAAAATATTCCTACCACTAAGTGGGACATCTATCTCCTCATGTGAGGACAAAATTACGTGTGGTCATATGCCATGTAGGATGACACATCACCGTGCCAACTCCCACAATATGACAACATAGGATTTGCATCCAATTAATACAATAGGCAATAAATAAATAAATACAATGTAAAAATACAAGGAATTACCAAGGTTGAGACACCTTAATTCCCAACAAAGATCACAAACTCCAATGAAGAGCTGTAACGTGTGTACATAGATAGGTCGGACCTAAATGAATAAAGTTCCTCTACAAATGAATGGAATGATGTGTGGATCTCAAGGAAGGTCTGCCATGAACCAAACAACATTGAATGATGTGTCTTTTAACTTTGCAAGTCATGAACTACTCTGCAATTCTTCTCCTTTAGCTGATTATCTGAGTCTGTTAGGATACTTTGTTCTAAGAAAAGAGTCGATCTTCTGATAGCAATATCTTACCGATACTTGACCCAAATGCTCTAAATTTTGGATATGATGTGCGTGAATGAATCTAGATGCTAAGTCCAGCTCTGTAGGGTCTGAAATGCAACTGCGATAGAGTTCAGACCAAAATATAGAAACTGCTACTAACTAAACTGACTGTACTAAACTAGAAACTGAAAAGAAACAAATTTAAATGCAAACAAACCAAAATGTAGATGCTTTTTGGTTGATGCAAGATTGCTCTTGAACCATGGATGCTCCTACATTACAATATCTGGGGTTATTGAAAAAGTGAGTCCCTCACTTTGCTGGGGCTAGAGGAAATCCAAGATGGTCCACCTCAGCCTGAGAAATCCACGATGAGTCTTCTTCCAGTTTGCCTTTCCACTTCACAAGATATTCTTTGTATTATCTTCCTCAGGTGTTGCATCCAACTCTGTTTTCCAAGATGTCCTTAATCTACTTTGGAGCTTATTGTGGTAACTGCTTCTTCAAGTCTTCTTCAATGATGCCACTGAACTCTGATTCATGATACTGATATAGGTTTGCAATGTTGAAAATAAGTGATATACCCAATGTCTCCGGTAACTCCACTTCATATGCATTTCCTAAATCAAAATTTTTGAGTATCCTACATGGTCCAAACTTCTTCATCTTCAACTTTTTATATGTCCAAACTAGAAATTTTTCTTTTCTCAAGTATACCATCACCTCATATCCCACTGAAAATTCTTTGTGTCTCCTCTTCTCATCCACCTTATACTTGTACTTATTGTTCATCTCCTCCAAATGCTTCTTCACCTGATTATGCACTATCTCCATATGTCCTACAAATTCTTCTGCTTCTGCACTTCTCTTATTTTCCATACTGAGGTCTCTCATCTTTGCTATGCCTCTAGGGTTTATTTCAGTAACAATCTCAAAAGGTGTTCTTCTGGTACTCCTATTCACTAAATTATTATATGCAAACTCTACTTATGAAAGAATCAAATCCCAACTTCCTGCCTTCTCTCCAACCAAACATCTCAACAAGTTTACCAAACTTCTATTCACTACCTTTGTCTATCCATCAGTTTGTGGATGGAATGTTGAACTGAACTTCAAATTTGCCTTCATCTTCTTCCAAAGTGTCTTCCAAAAATATCCAATTAATCTTGTGTCTCTGTCTGAAATTATGCTCTTAGGTAATCCATGTAATCTCACAATCTCCTTGAAAAATAGGTCAGCTACATGCACTGCATCAGTTGTCTTATTACAAGGTATGAAACATGCCATCTTTGAAAATCTATTCACCACTATAAATATTGAATCATGTCCTCTCCGTGTCTTCAGAAATCCCATTATGAAATCCATACTTATGTCTTCCCAAAGTCACTCCGATACTGTCAAAGGTTTATACAATCTAGTATTCTAACTATTCCCTTTTGCAGCTTGACAAACTCTACAACTCTGCACAAATTTCCTAACATCCTTATGTATTTGAGGCCAAAAGTAATTTTCACTTACCAAAGCCACTATCTTATCAATGCAAAAATGTCTTGCTAATCCACCACTGTGTTTCTCCTTGATCAAATTATCTCTCATGGAACTTCTAGGTATGCACAACTGATTTCCTTTGAACAACATATCTTCTTGAATGAAATAATCTAGCCACTTACTCCTATATGTCATAACAAGTTCCTTACATGCTTTCCAAGGTTCTACAAAATCAATATCTTTTTCCTTCACATTCTTCAATTCATCAAATCCCAACACTTCAACTCTCATTTCTGTCAACAAGTTTCTTCTCCTCCTCAATGCATCAACAACTTTATTTGATTTACCACACCTATGCTTCAACACAAAAGTATAACTTTGCATAAACTTTACTCATCTCATATGTCTCTAATTCAACTTTCCTTGACTATTCAAATATTGCAAGGCTTGATGATCTGTATACAACACAAACTCATTAGGCAACAAATAATGTCTCCACTTCTTCAAGGCTTGAATTATGGCATATAACTCCTAATCATAAACTAAATATCTTCTCCTTGCATCATTCAACTTCTCACTAAAATATGGTACGGGTCTATCTTCTTGACTTAATACTACTCCAATTGCATTCCCACTTGCATCACAATCTACCTGAAAATACCTTATTGAAATCTGGTAATCCTAACACGGATTGCTCTGTCACTTTCTACTTCAACAATTCAAATATTTTGTTTTCTCCTGATGTCCACTTAAAGTCTTTTCTATCACCTCTCATTGTCTCTGTCATACGGTTACATACTGAAATGAAATTTTTGATGAACTTCTGGTAGAAACTAGCCAACCCATGAAATGATCTGACTTCTCCAACGCTCTCCATTGTAGGCCATTCAACAATTGCTCTTACCTTCTCAGGGTCCATCTTCAATCCTTCCACAGAAATCACAAATCCCAAGTATACCAATTATTCCTTCATGAAGCTACATTTCTTGATGTTTATCAATAATTTCTCTTCTCAGTCTCTACAATACTTGTCTCAGGTGCCACAAATGTTCTTCTCTTGTCTTACTGAAAACTATAATATCATCCAAGTATACAACCACAAACTTACCCAGGAATTTCTTCAAAACTTCATTCATCAATCTCATGAAAGTACTCAGTGCATTTGTCAATCCAAAAGGCATCACTAACTCATACTTAATCCTTCATTTGACTTAAAAGTAGTCTTCCATTCATCTCCTTCTCTGATTTTGATCTGATGGTATCCACTCTTCAAGTCTATCTTTGTAAAATACTTTTCTCCACTCAAACAATCCATAATATCATCCATCCTAGGCAAAGGGAATCTATACTTAATTGTGATCTTATTGATTGCTCTAGAATCTGTACACATTCTCCTTTCTCCATCCTTCTTAGGTGTTAACACTACAAGTACTACACAAGGGTTCAAAATTTCTCTGATCAAATTCTTCCTCAACAACTCTTGTATATGTCTATTTAGTTCTTCATTCTTTGCTGGTGTCATTTTGTGTGTTTCTTTGTTAGGCAAACTAGCTCCTAGTATAAGATCCATGTGTTGACTAATACTTCTAACAGGCGGTAATCCTTCAAGTACATTATCAGATATGATGTCTCCATACTCTGTCAGCAACTCTTTTATCTCCTCTGGTTGTGATTCTTCATTCTCTATTTTTAGTTTTCTAGGCTTCTTAGGAATCAAAGCATAACACATATTCTCATGTCTCAAACCATCCAAGAATTTCCTTCCATCTACCAAATAGATTCTAGCATTCCCACATACTTCACTCTTAGGATCATCTTCCAAAGGAATCAAAGTAATTCTCTTTCCATTTGATGTTATAGTGTAGGTATTCTTTCTCCCATAATGTATAGATTTTCTATCATATTGCCAAGGTCTACCCAGCAAGATATGACATACATCCATAGGCATAATATCACACAATACTTCATCATGATAAGATCCAATGTGGAATTTCACCAAAAATTGTTCACTCACCAGTACCTTATGATCATCCTGAATCCATGCTATCTGATAGGGCTTAGGGTGTTTCAATCTTTCCAATTTCATCTTAGTCACTGTCTCCTCTAAAAGTAGGTTATCAGAACTACCACTATCAATTACAACTTTACAACATTTATCTCTTAATTTGCATCTAGTTTTTAACAATCTTTTCCTCTACAATGGTTCCCCATTTGTCTTTGCTTGAGATAGTTCTCTCCTCATGACAAGTGATTCACCTTTCTCAGGTTTACCAACTAAACTAGGTGATCCAACAGGTTCTTCTTCCATATAGGCTGCTCTTCCACTGCTCTCTATCCTCTTTCTTGTACTCCCTTGATTACATTCAAATGTTCTATGTCCTTCACCTCCACACTTAAAACAAGTTTCTCTAAATGTTCCCCTATCAGGTCTCGTTCCTTCTCTTATGTAGCCTTCACTCTGGCATGGACTAGGGTTTCCTCTATGGTAGAAAGTTCTATTATCTCTCCGGTATGCATTGTTATCTCTGTCCTCCTTCTTGAATGTGTTCTCTTGTTTTCTTTGCTCCACATATGATTTTTCTCCTCTGGAAAATGCTCTACCTCTCTAAAATTGACCTCCTCTACCTCTCTATTTTTTATCATGCCTCTTATTCAGCTTCTCTTCAACTTTCAGGGCAAACTGATATGCTTCTTCCAATGTTGTCATCCTCACCAAACTAAGTTCTTCTTGAATGTTCAATCTTAGTCCATTGATGTATCTATCCACTTTCTTCTTGCTTGCTTCACTATGTCATGTCCCTATGATCATCTTGTGAAATTCTTTAGTATACTCAACAAATTTCTCTTTTTGTCTTAGGTTTTGCAATCTCTTCAATAGTTCCAACTCATAGTCAGCAGGTATAAACTGGTTCTTTAATTTTGTCACCATTCTGTCCCATTATTTAATCTTATCTTTTCCTCTTCTACTTCTATCCAACTAAACTTCTTTCCACCATATAGTAGCATATCCTTTCAACTTTGTCTTTTCAAATTTCACCTTCTCTGGATCTTCAATTTCTTCATACTTAAAGTATTCTTCCATGTCATTTATCTGGTCAATCAACTCCTCAGGATTCAAATTGCTAGTGTAAATAGGTACATCAACTATATGTCTTTTACCAATCTTTGAAATAAGTCACAACATCTTGACTTGATCTGATTCTTCTTCTTTTTCATCTCCTAGGGTTTCACCATTTTGATTAGTGGATTGAAATTCTTCATCATCATCACTTTCAACATTAGGTCTAAGTGTAAGCCCTCTTCTCTGATCTTCTTCAACAACTTCCAAGCAAACTTGCATGGTTTTCATCATCTCCATCATCTCATCCATTCTTCCAACCATTTTACAATAGCAAAGATTCTCCTTGGTGGCAATCTTCCTAGGATCAAGTGTAACTACCTCAAATTCGGCAATCGGGCTACAAGGTCACAACTGCCTCACAATCGGCGATCGGTTGCAATACAAGCAACCTAGCTCGGATTTAGTGATTTATTCACAACAAGATCTTATGGAATTGCTTCGCCAACTTTACTCAATTCTCTCCCAAAGATTCAAATTTTCACTCTGATACCACTTGGTGCAGTCACGGTTAGGAGGGTCCACAAAGTGAACTATCCAAGCCATGTAGCTAGAGTAAACACAATGGAAACAACTCAAAAATATAAATCAAATGTAGATTCAGTCATTCAGTATATCATAGAATTCAAATACAAATTGGCTAGCAATATACAGACATACAATTAGGGCTCACAGACCTGATTACAAAATATGCACAAGATATGGCTTTGAAGCTCCTTCACACAAAATTCAAACTATCAAAATTGTAAACTAATGATCAACTATCAAATTCTACTTTCCTAGGCATATATTACATCAATATATATCATCTCCGGAACATAAGATTCCTCCGCATCAGCCAAGGAAGATCACAAACTCCAATGAAGAGTTGTAATGTGTGTACATGGATAGGTTGGACCTAAATGAATAGATTTCCTCTGCAAATGAATGGACTAATGTGCGGATCTCAAGGAAGATCTGCCATGAACCAAACAACATTGAATGATGTGTTTTTAACTTCACAAGTTGTGAAATACTCTGCAAGTCTTCTCCTTCAGCTGATTATCTGAGACTGTCAGGATGCTCTGTTCTAAGAAAAGAGTTAATCTTTTGATAGTGATATATTACCGGTACCTGATCCAAATTCTTTGAATTTTGGATATGATGTGCATGAATAAATCTAGATGCTAAGTCTAGCTCCACAGGGTCTGAAATGCAATTATGATAGAATGCAAGCCAAAATACAGAAACTACTACTGACTGAACTGACTATACTGAATTAGAAACTAAAAAGAAACAAATTGAAATGCAAATGTTTTTTGGTTGATGCAAGATTTCTCTTGAACCAAGGATGCTCCTGCATCATTCTACAAGGTGAACTGGAGGACTAAAAGCACCCTTTTCTACTTGTATATCCCAAAAGGGTCCTTGTGTATGTTCTCTCTTCACACCTTAGGATGATCTTGGAGATCAAAAGAAAGTGCCACTTTTTTAAAGAAAAATTATAGGTGGATTTGGCTTGGATTTCATCACCAAGTATTGAACCAAACCCATGTGTCTTGATGAGGTATACAAATTGTGTGGAGAGTTGAAAGACTCCTCCTTTGGGGTCCATTTGTTCTTTAGCTAAGCTAGCAACAAAAATTTATAACTTGCTAAGTGAAGGATGAGAGTGGGTACCCTATCCAGACAATCCTTTAAACATACACCTTGTTTCACAGACTTGGGCCTCCTGTACTACAAGGTATATTAA
Organism: Cunninghamia lanceolata; assembly: GCA_027924645.1. NCBI lineage: Eukaryota > Viridiplantae > Streptophyta > Pinopsida > Cupressales > Cupressaceae > Cunninghamia > Cunninghamia lanceolata. The sequence continues at coordinate 11,403,803 of BSBN01000237.1, read as the reverse complement.
GGAGTCTCCTATTTGAGCCTTATCTAATCTAGAGAGAGAGTTTTGAGTTTTGCTTTTGCAAAATGCAAGCATGTTATAATGTGAGTGCATTATAACATGCTCACATTATGACTTGTATGGGACAAAAAAGTTATGTGGTGACTTTTTGGTCCCTCGTATTTTTGCATATACCCTTTTCTAATAAGAAATCTAATGATGTTAATGACACTTTAGTTATCACTTGTTCAACTTAATCCAATGCAAACATTAAAATATAGGCCATTCATTGCCCCTTCAATAATCTTGATGCCACTAATCCTTTTACCACCACCTCTATCCATACCATGAACCTTCATCTCCAACATCCTAAACCTATTGATTAGAACCAACAAGATAAAAAAGAAAAGCATTTTTGTGGATCACATAAGTCCATAATCAATGAGGTAGAAATAAAGAAAAATGGATCCCAAATCATCCAATCAAAGCTGGAAGTTGAAACGAAGCAAAGGAACTAGATAAAACCAAAGATCAAAATAAATAAAAAATCCAAATGAAGTAGAAAATTAATATTAAGTGAACAAATTAAAATGTAGTGAACAATCAAAAAATACACTTATATAATAGGTGTACACCACCTTTATAATTATTATCAATCTTGATATGTAGAGTCTCATGGTCCAATAAGATTGTTGATCCTAATAATAATTGCAATCCCACATCCAAATCCACATCTCCCAAATCTAAATCCACCTTCAAATCCAAAACCCACATCACAATACAAATATCCAAATCCCAAATTCTATGTCTCAAATAAAAAATCCAAATCCAAACACCTTAATCCAAAATCCAAAAAACTAAAATCCCAAATCTGTCATATCTTGGTAGCAATGCTTTACCATAATGGCTATGATGGAACCCTATTGAGATGTTCACATTTGGATAAAATTAGCACAATTATCAAAGAGAATCACAACACCTACAGATTGTACATTGGTGGAATGATCCTAGCAAAGACATTATACACAAGGAAGGATACTATTGGCACAACATGATAGGAGCACCTAGGTTGGCTACATTAGACATATAGGAACTTGATACCTAAGGTAGTATAAATCAAAAGTTATTCAAAAAGTTCAAAAAATCCCCAAAGAAAAAAAATAGAAAATCTAAAAAAACTTAGAAAATTAAAAAAATAAAAAATAAAAATCCAAAATTTTTCATCCAATGGTGAAAACCATTCTCATGGAACCTTGGGCATATACCATGATGAAAACCTATTCATGGGTGATGTAGGAGCATCCGGGTCTATGAGCAATCCTCATCAACTAAAAAGATTTCTTTGCTTTCTTGCTTGTTTGTTTCCTTCTTATTTTGTTGCAGGAGTTGATGATCGAATTTCTAGAGAATCTCCTAATGATTCATGGCCAAGTACTGAAATCATCTTGAAGAAGATCCAAATGGGTGCTTAGATTTCAATTTTGGCAAAGATCTGAGCTAAATTGGACAATTTATGCAAATGCAAAACTTTTAGTGTCAATAGGGTATGCAAGACTTTCCCTGCCATTAGGATATATGTAGATGACCATTGAAATCCCACAAATCCAAGTGATGATGTCATCCTATTAAAAAACCAAATGTGTGTCCAAATTTCCAAGTTTTGTGAGATTCTGAGCAAAATTGAGCAATTTATTCTTAGGCAAAACTTTGGTCTGCAACATGATATGCGAAACTTTGGTCTACAACAGGATATATGCAGTAGACCCTTAAAATCCCGTAATATGTAGTAGACCCTAAATTCCCCACAATATGTAGTAGAACCTTAAATTCCCGCAATATGCAATAGACCCAAAATTCCCCGCAATATGTAATAGACCCAAAATTCCCCGCACTATGTAGTAGACCTAGTTTTCCCCATAATATGCAGTTGACCTAGTTTTTACCGCAATATGCAGTTGACCTAGTTTTTCCCACAATATGCAGTTGACCTAGTTTTTGCCGCAATATGCAGTTGACCTAGTTTTTCTCTTAATATATAGTTGACCCAATTTTTCCCACAATATCCCAGTGGATCACTTTTTTCCCCCTGCACCACCTAAAAGTGCTTAAAAAGTGATAAAAATAGTTTTTGACCACCTATACGACTAGTCCAAGAGCCAATTAATGATTGAAACATGTCGGGCATTAATGTGATGAGTGTGATGGCCACCTCAAATGCCTATAGGTAAGGGAATTTCACTCTAAAAGATGGGGGACTTCTCCATAGTGAGTTTTTTGGCTTTTACTGGAGCTTCTTCTGTAGATTTTGGATTTGAAGGAAGATTGTTTTGGGTTTTCACAAGAAGGCTAGGTTAGTCTAATCTGACTATTGGAATGACTATAAGGCTTAGGCCAAGGATTGTAAGAAGACTATTGGACTCCTACTGTAATATTTTCTATTGCATATGAATAAAGATTTTAATGTTCATTTTTGTGAGTTATTCACTTCGTTGCCTAGTTTAGTAGCTTGTCAAATCCCCTAAACCTTGACCTGCGTCAAGTGGTATCAGAGCTTGGTTTGGAATTTCTTGAAGTTGTGGGATTGTTGTACAAGGAACCCTGAGGAGATTGTTATAGGTAGAATGAAGAGAAAAAATTGCAACTACAGATGGTCTGTAGACATGGCACATCGAGCAAGAGGAAGAAGAGGATCTACTCCAAGAGCTGGAGATGCAGCATTGATGATGCTAAGAGGCATCATAGCTAGGCTGGATGCAATGGAAAGAACATAATGCAGAGTACCTGTAGAGGATGTGAGTGATAATGAGGAAGAAGTTAGTGAAGAAGAAGCAAAAGGAGAAGATGGATATGAAAGGAGGTTTCTGAGTGCAATGACAAAGATTGCCAATAAATCCCATGTAGAGTTACCCAGTTATAGTAGTAGTCTAAAATTAGATGAGTTGGTAGACTAAATTTTAGATATGGAAAAGTATTTTGAGTTGGAATCTATTTAAAATCCTAAGAGGGTAAAACTTGCAGTTGTAAAGCTGAGGAGACATGCATCTCTGTGGTGGGATCATGTGCAAGTTGAGAGACAAAGAAAAAGAAAGGAAAAGATTAAAACCTAGGAGAGGATGTTAACTAAGTTGAAGGAAAAATTTCTTCCTGCAGACCATCAGATCACCATGTTTAAGATGTCGTAGAACCTTAAGAAGAGGGAGAAAAGTGTGCAAGACTATACTAAAGAGTTTTACAGATTGAACATCAGGGTTGATCACATTGAAGATGATGCTGAGAAGGTCTCTAGGCATGTAAATGGTTTGCATTATTCTATCCATGATGAAATTACCATGGTCAGAATTACCAGGATAGAAGAAGCCTATCAATTTGTATTAAAGGCAGAAAAAAAGATCTCTAGAAGGCAGAATAGCTCTAGGGGAAGAAGTAAATCCTCCAAAGGAAGAGGGCAGTCAAATCCTGGATGTAGTTCTTAGAATAAGCAAGGAGAAACACGTTCTTCTTAGATCAGTACCCAAGGAGGTAGAGGAAGGGTCGATTACTCCCATGGTAGAGGAAATTATGGAAGAGGAAGAGGATTTAGTCGAACATGTTTCCAATGTGGATAGGCTAGACATAGGGAATTTGAATTTCCTCAAGTACAATAAAGTCATGGCAAAGGAAAAGAAACTAGAGTCCATGTAGCCCAATCTAAGGTGGAGATTGTGACAAGTGTAGCCTCACCAAAAATTGGAGAACCCGAGGATGGAGAATCCTTGATGCTAAGGAAAGTTCTTCTAACACCAGAAAAGGTACAAGAGGAACCAAAACAACAAAGAAATCTATTTAGAACCAGATGTAAGTCTAGAGGAAAATTCTACAAAGTCGTTGTGGATAGCGGCAACACTGACAACTTAGTGTCAGAAGAAATGGTGGAGAAGCTAAAACTAAAAAGGTTGAAACACCCAACTCCCTACAAGGTTTACTAGTTACAAAAGGGACATTAGTTATTGGTAAGTGAACAATGCCTTGTTAAATTTGACATTGGGAATTACAAAGATGAGATAATGTGTAATATTATGCTAATGGATGCATGCCACATTCTATTAGGCAAACCTTGGCAATATAATAGGCAGGCCATTCATGATGCAAGAATAATTGTATTAAAATCAAGAAGGATTGGGTTGATTATGCGTTGAATCCTTTAAAGGATAAGGATGAGGGAGTTAAGAAAACCAATAGGGTTTGTCTAGTACTGGAAAAAAATTCCTAAAGGAAATCAGAAAGGAGAAGGAATTTTATGCCTTCCTACCTCAAGTTGCAGAAATTATGACATCAAAGAAAGGGGAAGAAGTTCCCACAAAAGTCCAAGATATTATGAATGAATTCAATGACATTCTAAAGAAGGACTTACCTAATGAGTTAACTCCATATAGAAGCATAAATCATTGCATGGACTTGATAGTAGGTGCAAGCCTACCAAATAAGGCAGCATATAGAATGACACCTATGGAAAATGAAGTTGTGAATAGAAAAGTGTAAGAGATATTGGATAGGGGGCTGATTAGAAAGAGCCTCAGTCCGTGTGTTGTACCTACTGTACTGGCACCTAAGAAAGATGGGAAATGGTGAATGTGCACTGATTCAAGGGTTATAAATAAGATAACCATTAAGTATAGATTTCCATTGCCTCGTATGGATGACTTGATGGATTGATCAAGTGGAGCAGAGTACTTCAACAAGATTGATTTGAAGAGTGGATACCACCAAATCAGAATTAGAGAAGGGGATGAATGGAAGACAACATTCAAGACCAAGGATGAATTGTATGAGTGGCTAGTGATGGCATTTGGGTTGACAAATGTACCCAGTACCTTTATGATATTGATGAATGAGGTAATGAAGCCTTTCCTTGGCAGATTTGTTATCAAATTTATTTGGATGACATTCTGATTTTTAGTAAAACAAAAGAGGAACACTTGTTGCACCTTAAGGTAGTTTTGTAGAGGTTACATGAAGAAAAGTTGTTGGTAAACATGAATAAATGCAGTTTTATGTAGAGGGAACTAGTATATCTAGGTTTTGTAGTGTCTGAAGAAGGGTTGAAGATGTATCCTGAGAAGGTTAAGGTAATAATGGGTTGGCCTTCACCCAAAAACATGTTTGAGGCTAGAAGTTTTCATGGCTTGGTGATATTTTATAGGAAGTTCATCAGGAATTTTAGTAGAATATGTGCACCAATCACTGAGACAATAAAGGGTGTTAGGAAAGAGTTCCAATGGATAGCTGTAGCAGAAAATAGCTTTCATTTGTTGAAGAAGGTGACAGAACAACTAGTGTTGGCATTGCCAGACTTTGGCAAATTGTTTCAAGTAGATTGTGATGCTAGTGGTAGTGCAATTGGGGGAGTGTTAATTCAAGAAGGTAGACCCATTGCCTACTTCAGTGAGAAAAATAAAGTAAAGAGGAAATACTCAATTTATGACCAAGAATTCTATGTTATAGTGCATGCCTTAAAGAAGTGGAGGCATTACTTGTTGTCAAATGAGTTTGTATTGGACACAGACCACCATGCCTTGCAATACATCAATAGTCAAGGTAAGTTAAACCAGAGGCATATGAAATGGGTGGAGTTCTTGCAAAGTTATTCTTTTGCCTTGAAACATAGGAGTGGTAAGTCAAATAGGGTAGTAGATGCACTTAGAAGGTGTTTATTAATGAATGAGTTAAGGGTTAGTGTTGTTGGCTTTGATGTAATAAAAGATTTGTATTTTGATGATCTTAATTTTAAGGAAGCATGGACAACTAGTAGAAGTCCAATGGAGGGAGATAGGACTCCATGGTTGGAATATTTCATCCAAGATGGCTTGTTGTTCAAAGGATATAAATTATGTATACCTAGAGGTTCAATGAAGGAAACTCTAATAAGAGAAAAGCATAGTGGAGGCTTGAGTGGACATTTTGGCATAGATAAGACATTGGCACAACTGAGTGAAGGTTATTTTTGGCCTAGAATGAGTACCTAGATGTGAAGAGACTGGTACAAGGCTACATAATTTGCCAGCATGCTAAAGGAGCACAACAAAAAATAGGACTATATCATCCATTGCCTATACCAGAGAGATCGTGGGAACATCTAACTATGGATTTTGTTTTGGGTTTGCCTAAGACATAGTGACATTATGACTCAATTTTTTTTAGTGGATAGATTTTCAGAGATGGTTCATTTCATACCATGTCAGAAAACTAGTGATGCACCCCACATAGCTACATTGTTCTTCAAAGAGGTTGTCATGCTACATGAATTTTCTAAGAGCATAGTTTCTGACAGGGACACCATTTTTTGGCCACTTTTGGCGTACATTATGGAAGAAGATGGGAATTGAATTAGGATTTAGTTTAACCTTTCATCCCCAGACTGATGGATAGACCGAGGTTGTAAATAGAAGTTTGGGAAACTCATTAAGATGTTTGGTGGGAGACAAATCACATCAATGGGACCTTATCTTGGCACATGAAGAATTTGCTTACAATAATTTAGTGAACAGAAGTGCAAGAAAGAGCCTGTTTCAAATAGTTTATGGGTACAACCCAAGAGGTGTTGATGAGCTGAGAGATTGTGTAGATTTGAATAGGAAGAGTGTTGTAGCAAAAGATTTTGTACAATACATTCATGAGGTTCACAAGGAAGTGAAGGAAAAGTTGAAGAAAAGTGCCAGCACTAGTAGAATTTTGGCAAATAAATGACTACATGACTAAAACTTTTAGTCATGACAACTAAAATGACTAAATTCTACTATTTTTTTGTAACACAGTTATAAATGACTAAACAATGACTAATTAATGACTAATTTGATCATCGAGTAAAAAATACAACTAAATACTTAGTCACACAAATTAAAAAATATTTTGAATTGGTAATTTCCCTCTTCCCCACCATTTAAAAATGTCATTACAATTAAAATTAATACATAAAACATTTGGAAAATTTGAAACTATGAAAAAATTTCCCACCTTTATCCTTCACAAGGAAGGGTTTCTTCTCGCCACTCCAAGGAGCAGAGATCAACACCACACAAAACCAGATCCAAACACTGAAGGAAACTTGCAACTATAGCCTGGAAGTCATTCACATGTATCACCAAAAGTTTCAAAGGAAGCAAATGCCATTATTTCCAAAGAGAATTTGCAGAGTAAGTATCTTCACTATGGAAAAACTGAGCCTTTAATACGTAGTTGTCTGTTTTGAGTTTTTCTTCATTGTTTCTTACAGTTTTGTAAATCATGTAACTTAGATGTTTGAGGGTTTCATAGATTTTGACTTGTTTCTGTTTTTGTTATTTTAAGTATTTTGCGCCCACTAGCATAGAGTAAGACTCTTTCTGTGAGTGCTATATCTAGGATTTCAACTTTAGTATGTTGTATTTTTTCAAAGAAAAGTATCTTATATTTCGTGAAAGGAACAAAAAAGTTACTCTAATCTTACAACAGGGTTACATGCATGGCCCCTTCCTCTCCAACACAACTAACTTATGTGTTTTTATTGAATTAACATCTTTATTAATACTTCTAGATTTTTTTTCATAAGCAATGCCAATTCTTTTGTAAAAATCTTCAACTCCCTTTCTTGGTGGGGAGAGGCCCATCTCTCTGAAACATTGCCTTACATATGGATTTCTACAAAATTTCAATAGCCATCAACCACAACACGTGCCACAATAGTTTGCAACCATCCTTAATCATTAAGTTTACTCATATATTTCCTTTTAATTTTTGTCATTTGAGTGGAGATTGGTGTGATCTTGGTTTTACAATTGGTAAATAGTGTAAATTAGACCTATAAGAGTTTTATAGATTTGGCTTTTCTCTACTGTCTTCTTTTTATTGGGCTTTATTTGGTTTGTATGAGGGTTAATTCTAAACAAGGTTAATTGACATGTTTGGAAACCTTCCCTTACTGGGTGAGAGTGAGACATTTTTAGTTAACATTTGAACCTTCCCCTTTTTTGGGATAAAATCATCTCATATTATTTCTAGGAACATAAAAGTCACATCAGTGATACATGATAGTTCAGTTCCTATAAAAAAGAGTTAATAGTGTGCTTTTACGACAAGAGCCATTCACAAAACATATTCAATGATACTCTGATTTACATTTGATGAGCAATGTTAGTTACTTCCTATGTGCCTTTTAAAGGTTGTGTTGGTTTTTCTTTTGAATCAGCATTAGGGTTTGCCACTTCTAATGCACAGGCAGATTCAGCCAACTAAATACAGGAGGTTGCGTGAGCTACCTCCCCTTCACTTCTGGTTCTGCCGCACCAAGGGGGGTATCCCTATAACTCAAGATGTAACCTTGACTAGCTCAAAGATAGAAGGATCTAACTTGACAACAACAGGCAGAATACTCTCATGTATGGACCAAGATCTGCATTATAGATCACAAGGCTGGCAACATTCTTGGACATGATGTCTGGTTGGGTATGAGAGCATGCAGGGGGTTCCTAATCCTACTCCTACAACTAACAGGTGGAAGTATGAAATGTTTTAGTTTAAATTTTGGATGCAAAGCTGGACATGGTGTATAACACAAGAACACAGCATGATTGGTGCCTATCCAGGGCTTGGAGTCGGTAGACATACACCTGTGAATGATCAGCATGAATAGCTAAAACTGGATTTCAGGGGGATACACATGATATCTGCCTTACAGATATCTCCCAATACAGAGTGTTAAGTTATCTCTACTTATGGCATCCCTACTGCAGTATACCCTTCCCAATGTTCAACCTGAAAATAGTTTAATCTACTCCTTGAGTAGAAGTTAAAAGATCAGACATTCAACATAGGAATTCTATGCTCTAGAATCTAAACATTACCCAAATATCCAGATTCAGAAGAAGAATACATGCAATACTGGAGATAGAATTAACACAACACATGCTAAGATAGCATTACTCATATAAGATCAACCATGAAATCAGTGGATTCATGCCAAATCGTACAACAGGAGATACATAAACTCACAAGTTAGACTGTACAGAGCAACCAGATCAGCTGGTTTTGGATTACAGAGCCAAAAATCCTCAACTTTCAACAACCTTGAATGAATAACACCGTCTGCATTATATAGCAGGAGGGTGTATTCAGCATTAACTACCAGGTTGACCAAAAATCCCGCCAGATACACAGTATCATAAAAATGGCGCTCAAACACCTTACCAGATTGGCGCCCAAACATGAATGCAGCAGGTAGGGGAGGAGACAGGAAGATATCTCGAGCCCTGCGCCACTGTCCGCTGATGTACACCGTCAATCGGGTACCAGATCCGCCCATACCTCTGCAACCTTCGCCATTAATGGCACACCAACCCGCGGCCTTGGGAAAAACATCAAACAGTTGATCGCAACCATTTCCCGCCGAGATTTATCATCATGATATTTGAAAATGCAGGATATCAATTATCCCACATGCACCCCGCAATGACCTCTTTAACACTTTATATACTAGGTCATGAGCATATATGATGTCGGTGCTTTTGCTCCTGACGACACTAGTATAAGACTTCATCATCATCATCCTCCAGCAGCATGATATCTTGTTGCTTGAAATATCACCCTGACGTCAGCATCATATTGCAATATAACTGCATGATAATCGCCTTCATCCGCACAACCTGATCCATCGGAGGAACATCCTCCTGCTGAGCTTATACCAAAAGTCTGGCCGATGAACATCCTGATGACATCATCATCATATCCTGCTGATGTCATCATCATATCTGCCTACTGCGAACCTCCTCATATCCGGATGACGTCATCATCATGTTTGCAAATATCGGGAGATCTCCACAAGATGATCAATGTTAGAAATATGACCCCCCCCGGACCTTGATGACGTCATCATCATATCGACATCAGGATGATATTCGGAAGACAACCGGATATTTGGAAATATCATCCTGATGCATAAATATCAGGTTGCACTATAGCTCCACTATAAGATCGGGGCGATAGATGAATATGATGATGCTTGAAAAGATCACCCCCACTAGATAATGCACGAAGCCGGCAGGCGGATATCTCCCTGATATCAGCATCATCATGACGCTGGAACAAACATACACCCGGGTGATATTTCATATCACCCCCTCCTTCGGAAATATCATGATGCAGATAGGCAGAAAGATATCACCCTGTCATAAGAATGACGTTAGCATCATCAGGATGACAAAACAACGAACATGAAGTGATACAACATCATCAGGATGATATTGACTAAGATCATCCTGACGTTCAAATATGATGACCCCAGTGAATATCAGGTCACACTTAGAACTCTTCAACAACATCATCAGGATGATCATAACCAAGATCACTCGATGATAAAAATATCACCCCGGCGAAATATCATGAGGGCAGAAAATATGATGACCCTCGCAAGCAACACGGTGATAACTGGAAATATGATGATGATGATGACGACCCTTAAGAAAGAGCAAGTCAGGTCGAACAACTCAAAGAATAACCCCTTCAGAATATCGGGGCAACATCATCATCATGTTTGGGCTAGGTGATAATTGGAAGATCACCGGATACTTGAGAAATCACCCCTGCAAGCAAATCAGGGCGCACTGTAGCTCATCAGCAGGATCAGGATAATAACCAAACATCACCCGATATTGAAATATGATGATGACGAAGAGAAGCCGGTCGACGGAGGACATGATGACGCTGACTACCATTGAAGAAAATATGATGATGATGACCTCCTCCTCAAAGAAAATATGATGCTGCAGCTGAGAGATACTGAGGAGGTCCAACACTTAGAACATTTTTTGGATACTTAGGGAGAGTGCCTGCATGAAAATTGCTCAAAAACTGCCAGTCAATTCAGGCACTAACAGTGGCTCTGTCTGGGGACATGCAGGTGCAAGACTGCAGTGAGAACCCCAGATCTCTGGGATGCAGACCAGTCCCTTATCCATTGGGCATAGAGTCATGAAGTTATCATGATCTGCATCACCAAACACAATATTTTTAAACATTATTTTGGCGGCCCCAGGCAGCCAAAAAGGAAAAACCATAATTTTTTCTTCTCAAATGCCTAATTCCAAACTGAAAGATCCAAATCCCAACTGAAAAGATTGGCATAATCTGCCCATAATGTCACCTGCTTAAAAAGATGTTCCACCAGTTTTGAAAGCTTGCCACCATCATTTTCAGCTCTGTCATTTTGGATTTCAGAATTAGACATATAACCATACACATAATATTCTTCAACATTAGGCAACACATGTATGTTATGTCCCTCAGACAGTACATCATACTGCTCTTGGCATTCTTTATCATTTATCTGGCTGTTGCACATTATCAGGCACTCATCCAGCTGATCCAACAATTCAAAATACTCAGAAAATATGAGACCCCTAATATCTACTGATATTGAAAACAAAACCTGATCCACACACCCAATGTTGCACATGTCTGAATCAGGTGATGATGAACATTCATTATTCACAGTTTGCAAATCAGTATCATCATCCTCAAACAAAGGGTTAATCCTGCACCACTGAAAGTCAAGACTCACAACATCATATGCATCAGCAGGCTCATCATAAAGGGGATTAACATTCACTGCAAAGGCCTCTGCTTCTTCTTCATGACACTCCAATTCTTCTTCATTATCATCAGATCCAGAGTCATAAGAAGAACAAACCTGATCCATGAATTGGTCATGGATATCATTTTTATCATCTAATTGCCTCGCATACAAGATTTTTGTTGTCTCAATGTACTCTGAAGTTGAACAATCTGCATCATTTTCCAGCCCTCCAATACTTCCTGATGAAACTGATATTGATTCTTGATCCATATGATCACAACTCTGCACAACTGGATCATTTAAACATGAAGGCTCTTTGTTTAGAACTGGTATGCAAATATCACTTGAAAAATTATTATTTTTAACTTCACCTGCTGGGCAAAAAAGGACATCCTCCTCTATGATAGAAACATCATCTACTTGGAATGATGCAAAAACTGGGACAACAGGGGTGTGAGTGCTATGACATTCATTGTCAATACCTGAATTAAATCCTTCATTAACACTGGGGGCTGCAGGACAACAAAAATTTTCAGAGAAATAACCCTTTTGTATTCCATACCTCCAATTGTTTTCAATATCAGTTGCAAACTGATGTGCCTAATGCAATGTGGTGGGCTCCTTGTCTCTTAATCTGTAACTCATTTTCTTATCAAAGGCTCCCAAATAGATAACTAAGCACAGTGCATCATTAGGTCTCATGCATTCTGGAATTCTATTCAATGCCCTCATAAATCTGAGGTTAAAGGCTGGGATCAACTCATCTTCTTCAATATGGATGTACATGAAGTCACTAATAGCTGCATATTCAGAAACTCTTTCACCATACTGTACTAGAAATGCTGATTTAAAACCATGCCAAGAGTTGACAGAGTGAGCTGGAAGGTAGGAAAACCAGTCCCTTGCATCTTCACCTAGAGATTGAACAAATAATCTCATAACCACATCCTCATGGTCAATCTCAAAGTCATCTATCACATTCATGAACTGCTGCAAGTGTCTCTCAGCTGATTCATCCTTTATACCCTTAAATTTAGGCAAAAAATTTCTGATTTTAGGTGGAAAAGCATTTGGATAGCCACAAATGCCATTGAAATCTATGGGCTTATATCTGTCTATGTTGAAACTTCTTTTATTACATTGTTGGGACTGACTACTATACATTTTTGCATTTGACACTTCACAAGGGTGCATAGGCAGATAATACATCCTTTATGTTATTGCAACCCTCCTCTCTACTCAGATTTTCTACAAACAATGACTTTAGGCACTCAAAGTTTAGACTGTTTTTTTTTAAACTTTCCTAAAGTCCTTTAAATGAGTCTTTTGAACAACATTGCATGCCCTTTGAAATACAGTGTAAGTTCTAATAGAAGCATGCAAGCTCTGCTTTCACCAATGTTCCCCTTTTAACCAGTGCTATCTCACCAAATAGGGAATCTGTCAAACAATATGAAATACCTAGATATGTTGCAGAAGCTGCAAATTCTTCTGTGGCTGATTTTGTTCTTTTATCAGGTTCTTTGATGCAGAGTCGCCACCTCCTTGAAGAGGAATGAGCTTCAAACAAGCTGAAGCTGCAGATTGATTTCTTTCATTCTGGGTTATCCACCAGCAGAATCACATAAATAACCCTTTTCTCTGCTGCAACAAACAGTTTTCAGGTCTGATTTTTTTTTTAATCTTGCAGACTCAAACTTTCATGGATATGACATTGATCTTCCCCAGTGGTGTCGCCACTTTGTTGGTGACTCGGATGGGTCACAAGATATATTACTGGAGATGATTAGATAATACTTTTACTGTTCAATCCCCAGTAGAGTCGCCACTTTGTTGGTGACTCGGATGGGTCACAAGATATATTACTGGAGATGATTAGATAATACTTTTACTGTTCAATCCCCAGCAGAGTCGCCACTTTGTTGGTTTTTCTTTTGAATCAGCATTAGGGTTTGCCACTTCTAATGCATAGGCAGATTCAACCAACTAAATACAGGAGGTTGCGTGAGCTACCTCCCCTTCGCTTCTGGTTCTGCCGCACCAAGGGGGGTATCCCTATAACTCAAGATGTAACCTTGACTAGCTCAAAGATAGAAGGATCTAACTTGACAACAACAGGCAGAATACTCTCATGTATGGACCAAGATCTGCATGATAGATCACAAGGCTGGCAACATTCTTGGACATGATGTCTGGTTGGGTATGAGAGCATGCAGGGGGTTCCTAATCCTACTCCTACAACTAACAGGTGGAAGTATGAAATGTTTTAGTTTAAATTTTGGATGCAAAGCTGGACATGGTGTATAACACAAGAACACAGCATGATTGGTGCCTATCCAGGGCTTGGAGTTGGTAGACATACACCTGTGAATGATCAGCATGAATAGCTAAAACTGGATTTCAGGGGGATACACATGATATCTGCCTTACAGATATCTCCCAATACAGAGTGTTAAGTTATCTCTACTTATGGCATCCCTACTGCAGTATACCCTTCCCAATGTTCAACCTGAAAATAGTTTAATCTACTCCTTGAGCAGAAGTTAAAAGATCAGACATTCAACATAGGAATTCTATGCTCTAGAATCTAAACATTACCCAAATATCCAGATTCAGAAGAAGAATACATGCAATACTGGAGATAGAATTAACACAACACATGCTAAGATAGCATTACTCATATAAGATCAACCATGAAATCAGTGGATTCATGCCAAATCGTACAACAGGAGATACATAAACTCACAAGTTAGACTGTACAGAGCAACCAGATCAGCTGGTTTTGGATTACAGAGCCAAAAATCCTCAACTTTCAACAACCTTGAATGAATAACACCGTCTGCATTATATAGCAGGAGGGTGTATTCAGCATTAACTACCAGGTTGACCAAAAATCCCGCCAGATACACAGTATCATAAAAATGGCGCTCAAACACCTTACCAGATTGGCGCCCAAACATGAATGCAGCAGGTAGGGGAGGAGACAGGAAGATATCTCGAGCCCTGCGCCACTGTCCGCTGATGTACACCTTCAATCGGGTACCAGATCCGCCCATACCTCTGCAACCTTCGCCATTAATGGCGCACCAACCCGCGGCCTTGGGAAAAACATCAAACAGTTGATCGCAACCATTTCCCGCCGAGATTCATCATCATGATATTTGAAAATGCAGGATATCAATTATCCCACATGCACCCCGCAATGACCTCTTTAACACTTTATATACTAGGTCATGAGCATATATGATGTCGGTGCTTTTGCTCTTGACGACACTAGTATAAGACTTCATCATCATCATCCTCCAGCAGCATGATATCCTGTTGCTTGAAATATCACCCTGACGTCAGCATCATATTGCAATATAACTGCATGATAATCGCCTTCATCCGCACAACCTGATCCATCGGAGGAACATCCTCCTGCTGAGCTTATACCAAAAGTCTGGCCGATGAACATCCTGATGACATCATCATCATATCCTGCTGACGTCATCATCATATCTGCCTACTGCGAACCTCCTCATATCCGGATGACGTCATCATCATGTTTGCAAATATCGGGAGATCTCCACAAGATGATCAATGTTAGAAATATGACCCCCCCCCCGGACCTTGATGACGTCATCATCATATCGACATCAGGATGATATTCGGAAGACAACCGGATATTTGGAAATATCATCCTGATGCATAAATATCAGGTTGCACTGTAGCTCCACTATAAGATCGGGGCGATAGATGAATATGATGATGCTTGAAAAGATCACCCCCACTAGATAATGCACGAAGCCGGCAGGCGGATATCTCCCTGATATCAGCATCATCATGACGCTGGAACAAACATACACCCAGGTGATATTTCATATCACCCCCTCCTTCAGAAATATCATGATGCAGATAGGCAGAAAGATATCACCCTGTCATAAGAATGATGTCAGCATCATCAGGATGACAAAACAACGAACATGAAGTGATACAACATCATCAGGATGATATTGACTAAGATCATCCTGACGTTCAAATATGATGACCCCAGTGAATATCGGGTCACACTTAGAACTCTTCAACAACATCATCAGGATGATCATAACCAAGATCACCCGATGATAAAAATATCACCCCGGCGAAATATCATGAAGGCAGAAAATATGATGACCCTCGCAAGCAACACGGTGATAACTGGAAATATGATGATGATGATGACGACCCTTAAGAAAGAGCAAGTCAGGTCGAACAACTCAAAGAATAACCCCTTCAGAATATCGGGGCAACATCATCATCATGTTTGGGCAAGGTGATAATTGGAAGATCACCGGATACTTGAGAAATCACCCCCGCAAGCAAATCAGGGCGCAGTGTAGCTCATCAGCAGGATCAGGATAATAACCAAACATCACCCGATATTGAAATATGATGATGACGAAGAGAAGCCGGTCGACGGAGGACATGATGACGCTGACCACCATCGAAGAAAATATGATGATGATGACCTCCTCCTCAAAGAAAATATGATGCTGCAGCTGAGAGATACTGAGGAGGTCCAACACTTAGAACATTTTTTGGATACTTAGGGAGAGTGCCTGCATGAAAATTGCTCAAAAACTGCCAGTCAATTCAGGCACTAACAGGTTGATTGAGAAAGGTTTCTTTTTTGATATGCTATCTCACATTTTGATTTCCACAAAAATCCTATAGCAGTGAATTGAATTGCATGCCATAACCATTTGCAGCTATCCTTGATCATCAACATGTTTCCATCTATTTAATTATTTTGATTTTTCTCACTTGGAGCAGTGGTTGGTGCAATTGTGGTTTGCATGTAGGTGGACATGGATAAGTCTGACAGATTTTGCAAATCAAACCAGTTTTTAGATGGGTTAATTTTGAAAAATCCTAATTCTTTTTCTGGCATTTGTGAAGTTGATTTGATTAATTATTTGTTAAGGTGCAAAATAGAGAAAATATGTGATTGGATTAACTTGGATTGTGTTTCTGGAATATAGATATATTTTTTCTTATCTCGTTCAGGGGAGCACGGTATAGTTTTTCTTTTTTAGTCTCTTGGCGTTGAAGCAAATTACACATTTCTTTCTACATGGGTGCCAGAAATATTGTTTCTGATGATGAAGAAGGTATGTTGAATTTAATAGACTTAAGATAAGTCTTATTTATGGTAGAATTGTTCATGTACATTTAATTAACTTCTCTAGTCTTGGAAATATTCATTATGAGGCCTATTTTAGGATCTATTTTTGAAGCAATATTCACAGGGGAAGGAAACATGAAAATTTCAATATCTTTAGAATTTAATGTACATTTACATAGGCACAATTTTTTTTATTTTTTGAATTTAACGTACAAATGTAAAGTTAAAAGCTAAAATAGGTTTTTCATTTTGTGGCATGGATTCCAAAACTCTAATATGTTGTTTTAGAACTCTATGTGGTTTTGTGTATGATAATGATTCTTTGTATGGTTCCATTCTTTCAAAATATTTTCCACTATAAATCTTTTTGATTCCATACTAAGTAGTTAGTTACCTCCTTTGTACAATTTATTATGCTAAAATTCATTATCAAGCTATAGACATTAGCATTGTTGAAATATAATATAATCTTGTTTATTTAGTAGTCAAATGCAAGTGGCATCTACTTTCATTGAAACTTTCTTGAGCTTCAATTGGCTCTAACATGGCCGGCCTCTACGGAGAGCTGAGAAGCTTTCCCAAGCCTCTTAATGGACTATTAGGCTTTGAAGGCAAACATTGTTGAGTTGATTGTCATTGATGTCAAAAGTGATTTGGTGATGCTTCCAGGTCCTCAGGATGTTTTGATGGATTCTTGCTTCATGTTTGATGGATCAGGATATTAGCATGTTGCTTCATGTTTGATGAGTCATGATGTTAGATTAGGATGTTTCATGTCAGGATGTCATCCTAAGTTGGAGGTTTGACTTTGTGCTTGATCTCAATTAGAGTTGACTTTGGTTATATGATGTTGTGCTCTTGGTGAATAGGTTCATGTCATTGCTTCATATTTAGGATTGTGCATGTTTCATGTGGTGACTTAGTGTTTTGGTTGCACATTGTTAACTCTCTAATATTGACAAGGTTTTTCATTGAAGATATTATTTGTTGTTGGTGTTTTGTTGATGATGATGTCTTGAGTTTAGGATGTTGATGATGTCTTAAGTTTAGGTCTATTATTGATATCAATTGTTCATCTTATTGGGACAGGAAAATTTAAAATTTTCTTTTATTTTAACTTCTTCATATCTGACCAAATCATAAAACATTCTGTCCAAAATCATAATTAAATTGATACATCCCATGAAAAAGTCCATGACAAAAACAATGTAAAGGGCTTAAATTTCATACTATCGGCAAGACTTTATGTTATTTATGCCAATCCATGAAAATCCAGTTGAAATGACTATCGGTGTGAAGACAAAGATTGGAGAGAAGATTTCAAAAGTCATCAATGGAGGAAATGTTACTGATGACCTTTTGTCGAGGAGCAAATCTATCAATCACGTCGATCGGTATAACCGAAGACTATCAAGTAACACTTCGACAACCTTCCCAACGGTATAGATCATACCGAAGAAGTATTTTCGGCAAAACTCACACCGAGCATCTCATGGAACCAAAAGAAATAGTGGTCATCCACAAGAAATGAACATCGGAGTGAATAATTTATAAGTCTCCAATACTCAAATGTCTCAGCAAATAACAAAAGGTATTTCGGCATAGCTCACACCGATGTGTACGATAAATAAGAACCATTGGCGAAGCTAAACAAGTCAGAATGAAATTTATATGTCTTACCAATCCACTAGTCACAGCGATAAAAGTGTCAGTGACACGTCATGAAGTTCTCTCTGATAAGGAATATAAAGGGGCTATTGGGGAGATAACCATGATCGGGTGACTTGAAAAAGATTACCCCGATGACATATCTCACCCTGATAGAAATGAGGATTACACTCACTGATAAAAAGTCTTACTGATAGTCATATCGGTAACACTTAGCATATCGGAGAAGAATATAAATCACACAGCAATGAAAGAAGTCATGACAACGGCAACTATGCATACTTTCACATCGGATAAAGCATGGACACCTCTTGCCGATACGATTTAATGTAACGTCGAGGTGACAATTGAAGAGTTACAGCGATTGATCGTTCACACCATAAGAAGATATTAAAATTGCCCAGACATTATGAAAATCATGCTGATGAAAAGAGTTATGACGATGTGACATTTCACAATGATCAAGGAAATTGAACTGCTCAAACAATTAAATGCAAACGATGAAGAAATCCTCTAAGATCATTACAATTAAAATCGACAGAGTTGTTTGAGAAGAATCTATAGGGGGAAACTTGAAGCGCAAACAAGAGAATTTGATCACAGCCACCAACAACAGGTACATACATACAAACCTCTGTGTTGTAGCCTATAATTTGATTTTCTATCAAGGATTGAAAATGGAGACTCCGAGAAAAGGAAAGGGCAGAAAATCACAAGGGGATACGAGTAAACCTAAGAAATAGAAAATTGATAAAACCCCTGAGGAGAAAACAAAAGACAAAAAAATTAATCAAGATTTGATTGATCAATTACCAGGATCACCTCCCAAAGCTCGAAGATTTGTTCAACTTAGGGCGGAAGTGAAAAAATTAGAACATAGACGTAAATACCTAGGGAACATTTGGACCCCAATCAGAGGGTACAAACTTTTCAAATTCCACCACAACAGAAGATTTAGGAATTCTCCAGTATCAAACCCATGACATTTGAATTTGGGTAAATTAGTTGTGCCTGATGTGTTCCTGAATGTTGAACTTCTCCAACTTCTTGCTAAACAGTATAACCCAAGTCTTAAGGCTATATGTAACCCACAAGAGGAGCCTGTTATACACTTATCAAAGAATGCCATCTGTGAAGTATTCAACTTGGATGATTTATGCACTGTCCCCATTGTTTATGAGGATTTAGAAAAGGAATACTGGAGAATGGATACAACTTACAATGGATGGAGGTTGCCTATTCATAGGCCCAGAGCTGAGGGAAAATTGGTGCCTCTCAATGAGGATGATGGTGCTCCTTTTCATGTATCAATATTTGAACCCTACGTACAACATACCTATTATTTTGTGGGCCAGGTCCTAGGATCAGAGGTGCCTGAATTTATGACAATCCCTTTGATGGTCATAGCTACTGACATTCAATGCCATAATGCAAGGCAGTTTGATTATGCTTCTTATATTGTTAATAGAATTGACTCTAGTCTAGCTGCAATAAGAAACAATGCCCCAACAGTTTCTTTTGAACATTACTCACTTCTTATGCACATGGTGCTCTATTATGGCCAGGAAGTGGGGTTATGGCCAAATGAATTTAAGGTTGTTCCAGCAGACCAGAAGGGACATAAGTTACCAATACAGATATGGACCAGGATATGGGACAGCAGATATGCCCATTCTAGCTATGTACAATTTGAAGAATATTGTGTAAAAGTGATGTATAGATATTTCAGTCACCCTTGTGAGTATTCAATCTCAAATGAGATAAAGAGGTTCCTTAGACCGAAAGATTTTGGTGGTCCTCCTACTGTTATTCATAATTGGGGAGATTGGTACTGTTTTGACGATGCCACCATGGTTAGAGTGTATGGTTTTGAGGACACTCCCTTTATCTTACCTAAAACTATTCCTGACATAATTGCTTACCTAGAAATAGTTAGGCAAATGCATTGTTCAAATGTGATGCATTTGAGCTCCCATGACAAACAGTCTTTTATGCCTAGCACTTAGTGTTTTGGAGATTTCACTGTGGTTTCCAAAGAAGGTTATAATCTCATTTTGGATAAATAGATGCACTATAATATGAGGTGTGCTAAGGTGAGAAAAGGATTTGATCCTGAAGGCTTTATTGACCTTTCTCGGAGGAAGCTAAACCTCAATGGGTACACACATATCCCCTATCCACATGACGATGTCATCAGAAATCTGGAAGAGGCTGAGGTGGAATTGGTGGTGGAAAAATATAACAGGGACCTAGATGAGAAAAGGAGATAGCTGGCAGAAATTGAGGTATTATCCTCTAGAGATGAAGAACCAGTAGGGCAAGAGGAACCATAAGAAAAAACAATAAAAATTTCCAAAAGAAAGATGCAACAATATCAGCCTCCTGTCATAGCACATGATGAGGAGGGGTCTACTGATGAAGACCCAAGACAAATAGCATATGATTCTTTTATTGCTGATGATGAATTCATTCATTCTAAAGAATTCAAATCATTTTTTATATAAATGCAAAGGGAAAGAAATTAGGGAGTCAGTTGATGATGTCTCTGCCAACAATGAGAGACAATTACTTGATATGTTAAAAGCAACAGTGGATAACGAGCTACAAGATATGACCCCTAGCAAAGGTAGACAGTTGCTCAAAGAAGCAGGGGTAATGATCTTTCCTGGCCTTGATTTGAATTCTTCTATGGTCTTTGACAGTTTTCTGAATAATACAGATGATAGATATAAGCTCACTCCAAAAGGTGTGAATGAAGTATATATGGGCACCAAGTATAATAATGACAAAAAATCATTAATGATATGGGCCCTATACCCTCCCCACAAAAGATAGATATTATAGACACTGAGAAAACTTTTGGCCATATCATGACTTTGAAGGTAGGGGAGACTGACCCCTTGATCACTGCAGACATTGGCATCAATGTTGCAAAGCTAAATAAGGCACAGGCTCAGATGTTAATTAAGGAAAGAGATGCATACAAACTAAGCTGTGAGAGGTTGACAAAATAAAATGATTATTTGAAAGATGCTGTTAAGAGCACTTTTGGGGGATCAGTAAAGAAGTTAACCTAGGGTGAAAGTTCACAGAGTGCCCAAGCACTATCCACAGATCAAGTAGCACAAATTTAGATGGATACACTTGTTACAATACTCCAGAGCAGGCATGCCAACATGATACAATGGTTGAACCAATTTTGGGAGAATTATTCTCAAAATTATAAGGCAATTCAAGAACATGAAAGGCTTGAAAAAAGGTTACAGGATAAATTGAATGAGACACAAGGTAAAGATACTTTCGACATTGCAGGTGCCTCCAATGCAAAAGAGTTGATCAAGCAATATTAGAAGTACTATGATCAACTTAAGACTGATGCCAAAGAATGTACTGAAGGTTCAAAAATAGGAGTGCCCGCATGAAGCTTTGGGAGCTCTTAAGGACAAAGATTCTGCATCCGGGGAAGCTTGCAAACATTTGGAGAAGATGGTCATGATGGATGTGATTACAAGGAATGCCATTGAATTTACTGATTCCCATTGTAGCCAGGAGTACCTAGACCATGTTGCTAAACTTTACTTGTGGTTGAATAGAGCCTAATCATGGTTATTTTATGGTTTTTAATCTTGTTAATTCCCAAAAGACTTCTTGAAGAGTTATGTCTCTTCACAAGAATTTCTATATAAGTTCAAACATTTGATACTGAAAGGGTATCAGTAGTAGAATATAAAAACATGTAGTTTACAATGTTTTCAAGAGACCACGTTGCAAGTTTATTATTGAAGTAGATTTAAGTTCTCTGATTTAGTGGTTATATTATGGCATCAACTGTTTGTTAAGATTATTCAATTGTGTGGTTGTCTCCAGTTTTGTATTTCCCTGTTATTCAAATTAATATATCAAGTATATAGTTAATTTGTCAATGCACATTTGCTATACTTGTGTGATTGAGCAAATTGGTTTCCATTAGAGGAATTAAAATCCTTCTGATCAGTCACAGTAACCTGGAAGTGTTATTTTGGATTACTAAGAAGAACCATATAATTAGGATTGCCATTTTGTCTCCAAGTTAATATTATCTGTTATTCTTGCATATTCCATTCAATTGGTTCCTTCAAGAAAGGATTAAAATACCTTCTGGTGAATTACAAGATATCTAATTATATTGGTTGGATCAATAAGAAGAGTTTGTCAGTCATCTCCTTGCACATTTATACAAGTTAAAAATTAAAATTGTGCCGAACAGTTAGAATTACTACCCACTATAAGCCACTAGTCTTAGTCCTTCATTTTGACTCTATTTACCCAACAAGGCACTGGTCTTATTTCTATTCATCATTTAAAATTCACCTTGATATTGCTTATACAATTTATACCAACCATTCATTAGATATAATAATTAGTTAACAAGATTTCATCTATCCTACAACCTATGCCACTGTAGATAGATTTGATTAGTCAATACATTTACATTTAGTCTATTTTAATTCCCAAGGTTCACCCACCTAGGTGTAGCAGGACCTAAAGTGAAGGAAATCATCAAACCTTGAAGGTTGATTTTGTCAAGTTAGTTCAAAAACGTTGCAAATCTAAGCATAGAGCCTGGCATCCTCTTAGGATTAGCAACCTACATTTTTGAAACCTAACAAATTGGCGACTCTACTGGGGACATAAGTAAAAGACCTTAGAAATAAATCATTCCTTTCATAGAGTCATTTCAGAAACTTTAATTTGGTAACTCTGCTAGCAACAAGAACCCATAAAGATAAATTACAAACTTTTTCCTATTTATAAAATAGGTGGCGACTCTAGTGACTGTTATAATAGAAAACTAATACCAAATGGACGGTAGGAGATCCAAGATGGAAGGCAAGAAATTGCAGTCATCTCCACCACTTAGAAATATTTCCAAAAGAAATGGAACTTCAAATTATTCTCACCAGGATAATAACCAGGATGCTCAAGAGGATAATGTAGAGCAAACTATTTCAATTCACAACAAGTTCACACCTTTACATGACTCAAATGAAAATCTCAACGGAGTAACTGATGATATTTTGGCAAGATAGAAACTTGATCCTCAAGAACAACTCAAGTATGAAGCATAGGTCATGAGGGACATTGATCAAAACCAAGCTGAATATGATTTCAAGATGTCATTACATTAGGGAAAAGGAGTAAAACATGGATTCTCAAATCAAGAAATAAAAGAGAATCCAGAGAACCCAAGAAGTATGAGTGAAGAGCAGTAAGAGGTGCTCAGGCTCCAGAAAGAACTCAAAATGTTTAAGATACAGGAGACTAAGAGGTTGTTGCAGCAGGAGATTCAACAGATGAAAAGTAAAGCTAAAACAACCCCCCAAAATATGTACCTCCGCATAGAGGAAACATTTCAAGGAATCCATAGCAAAATACAAGTGGTGTTCAAAATTCACATACATCTGGAAGTCATCAAAATACTATTCCCCAAAACCCTAGACCACCTCCCATACATAATACATCTCAACATATGGAAAATCCTTACCCACCCCCTGGCCAACAATATTACAGACCGCCAAATCCCTACATAAATCCCCACATAAACCCGCAGCAACAATATGCCTATCATCAGTTGCCAGGTGGATATAATTATTATCCTAATCAACCACCCCTGAACTTTCCATCTCAAAACCTCGTGAACATATGTAGCTAATTTGATTTGACTGGTTGTCAGTTGTATCCATATCCTATGGATAGTAATTGGAGAAATATAGTTCCCAAGTTTACTGGGAACAATGCAATCTCAGCTGAAGATCACATCAGAAACTTCAATGCTTTCATACAAGATATTGGTATGGGCTGGGAAGATATTAGAATGAGGTTATTCATGATGTCCCTCACTGAAGATGCTAGAGACTGGTTCAACAGCTTGCCTGATGCCTCAATTAGTTCAATAACTGATTTCCATAATCAATTTAAGGAGCAGTATGGCAGTTAGTATGCCCCTGAGTTTGCATTACATGAATTGATAAGTATCCAAAAGTACCAAAATGAATCAGTATATGATTTCAATCTAAAATTTTCCAAATTACACAACAAGGTACCACATGGATCCAAGTTGTCTGATCCAGCAGCACTGAGCATTTATATGAAAGCATTTGACCCCAAGATAGGGTACAAGCTTAGAAATCGATGTCCTTCAACCTTGGCTGAAGCACATAAAGTGGCATTAACTATTGAGAACAATAGGAAAGCTGCAGGTATGGTTAGCAAGAGAGATAACCCTAGAAATCCTCAGAACCCAAATGTTCAACAGATTAAACAAGAAGGTCAGCATAGGCATGAAAGGTCCAGGTTGCATGATATGCCGTACAATACAAATTGGAAAGATGGGAGACCCATTGACAACAACAAAAAGCAACATTATGGCAAGGATACCCCTGACCCTCTGAAAAGAAATATGGCACATATGGTAGAAAATAAACCTTGGTGTTTGGTGTGCAATTTACCACATTTACCCGAATACTGTGAGGTAGCTAAATTGGTACAACAAGATGAGATGTTATACAATTATAATAGAGACAACCACACCATAAATATGATGCAAGATACACCATGTGTAGTGACTGAAGATTACTCTTCTACAGAGGAAGAGGGATATGAGTATGATGTAGGAAACCAGAGGCATCATATCAACATGGGAGAACAAGAAGTGTTCTCAGATCAGGAGGATGGTTATGAGGAACCTACTTACTATAACAATCAGCCATATGAACAATGGAGAAAGCCTACTGAAGATGAAAGAGAAGCTCTTACAATAGCTGTAATAGCTCAAGCTAAAAACTCTTATAACCTGAGGAATATGATAGTAAACACTGAATAAGGAACACCTGGGAGTGTATTCATAAAAGATTAGAATAATAAAAAGAATAATCCAAAGTCATCATTTAAAGAACCAAAAAGGGTGGTAAGGGTAGAGCGAAAGAAAATTTACAAAATCAAGAAAAAGAAAATATAAAGACTGAAAAGAATGATCAGACTATGGCCCATTCTTTTAACATTGCTCATGCAGTATCTCAGGTAAAAATATCAGTTACACTTCTAGAAATGATGAAGGTGGACAAATACAGGAATATAGTTGTTAAACTGATTTCAGATATACCAAGTCAAAAACACAAAGGATCTGAAAACATAACAAACAATGTTCATCAAGAAACATTACAAATACCTGAGGTATACCTTGGTGATACACTGACAAAGAATCCCTCATAGGTAGACCCTTTCTACACTACATTATTGATAAAAAATAGGATAGTGAGGAATTGCATGATTGATTCAGGTGCTGCCATGAACATCATGCCAATAGCAGTTATGAAAGAACTGGGAATGTCGGTTGACACTACATTTGGCAAATGTTATGCAATGGATAATAGTTCTATCCCAGTCATTGGTATTATGAGGGATGTGGAGATAAAACTTGCCTCACACCCTGAAGCAACTTATAACATTGATATTACTGTGGTTGACATCCCACCATATTATGGAATGCTTCTATCAAGACAATGGGCTGGAATGGCAGGGGGAATGTCCAATTGGACTTATCATATGCCACAATACTAGTGGGAGGTAAAAAAATTAAGCTATGCATAGAGCCAAGGTATGAAAATATTATAGAACGTTTGGATCAACATCAAATAAATTTCTTTTGTGAGACAAATTTGGGAGCTTTCAAGGTTGGAAAAAATATGCCAGAAATGCATAATACTGATCCAATACATATTGAATCTATGAAAGAAGAAAATGATGTATGGAAGATGTATTTCAATGGTGCATGTAGCAAAATAGGAAATGGGGCTGGAGTGGTTTTTATTTCACCAGGAGGTAAAACTTTCAAATACTCTTTTCTATTAACATTCGAATGCACAAACAATGTAGCAGAGTACGAAGCTTTGCTCATTGGTTTGAACATAGCCACTAAGCATAAAATAAAAAAGTTCGCTGTATATGGTGATTCTGAATTGGTCACTTCCCAAGTAAGAGAAAAATACCTATCAAAAAAAGAGGTTGAGACAGTACAGAAATGCAGTCTAGGATAATATTGAATTATTTGATGCATTTTCAATCAATTGGATTGATAGGTCTAAAAACATTATTGCAGATTTTCTAGCGAATATCGCATTGAAAAGGGATGATGTCACATTAGGAGGAATTACAGAGGTTGAATTCAAAACTAGACCCACCATCCCAGATAATATACATAACTGGCAAGTGTTTGATAACGATGCTGATATAATCAACTTTTTACATTGTGCTGATTATTATGAAAATCAAGAGATTGATTTCAATGCATTTGTAGAAGAACATGATGGGAAGGAAACCCTTTTTGGTCAAGAGATAGTTCAATTGAAAACAAATAAGATACCTAAAGGACTTATAGCATTGGAAAAGGCATTTGATGGACATGACAGATTTAAAATGAAAGACACACCAATGGCACAGAATGACCTTGAAGAAATCAATTTGGGGACACAAGTAGCCCCAAAGAATGTGTATATTGGAAGAAATCTTAACGCAAAAATTAGGAGCCGAATCATCAATTTACTTAGGAAGTTCAGGCATGTATTTGCTTGGTCATATGATGATTTAAAAGCATATAGAGAGGATCTGTTTTAGCATGAGATACCACTAAAACCAGACGCTAAACCATTCAGGCAAAAACAGAGGCTAATCAATCCTACACTAGCTCCTAAGATGCTAGAAGAACATACAAAATTAAGGGATGGAGCTATCATTAAGCCCATCAAAGATTCCTCCTAGGTTTCTAATTTAGTGCCTGTCAGAAAAAAGAATGGTGATACTAGACTATGTGTGGATTTCAGGAATTTAAACAAGTCTTCTTTTAAAGATAACTATCCCCTCCCCAATATGGAAGCAATATTACAAAAGGTTACTGGATGTGAATTATTGTCAATGATGGATGGCTTCTCAAGTTACAACCAGGTGAAAGTCAAAGAATCAGAGAAATTTAAGACTGCATTCACCACTCTATGGGGAACATATGTATATTTGAGAATGCCATTCAGACTCACTAATGTTGGAGCAACATTCCAAAGAGCAATGGATGTGGCTTTTGCTGAGTTAATTAATAAGATCATGATAGTGTATCAAGATGACTTGACAACATATTCTAAAAGGGCTAAGGATCATTGCACACATTTAGAGCAAATATTTATCAAAGCCCTAGAATATGGGATCTCATTGAATCCTAAGAACTGCCATTTTGCAACGACAAAGGGGAAATTGCTTGGCCACATAGTTTCAAAGGATGGAGTGAAAATAGATCTAGAGAGGGTAAAAGCAATTAACCAAGTCCATATTCCTAAGAATGTGAAGGCCATACAGTCATTTTTTGGCCAAATTAATTTTGTTAGGAGGTTTATATCAAATTTTGCAGAAATTGTTTGCCCTATATCAAGGATGCTAAAGAAAAACTCAGAAGTAAAATGGACAACAGAAACAATAGAAGCATTTGCTACATAGAGCAATCAAAGAAGCTCATGTCTTGATATCCCCTGATTTCAATAAACCATTCCAACTATTTTCATTTGCCTCTTATCATATAGTTGCAGCAGTGCTATTATAGAAAAATAATGATGGATATGAACAACCTATCTCATTTTTCAGCAAATCCCTTTAGAATGCAGAGTTAAAGTATGACCTTATTGAAAAATAGGGATATGCATTAGTAAAAGCAGTTAAAACTTTTAGGCCATACTTGGTGGGAGCCGAAATCATAGCATATGTATCTAATGCTGTAGTAAAGGATGTATTGGTCTAAACTGAAGTCACTGGTAGAAGATGCAGATGGATCAATAGAATTCAGGAGTTCAATATTGAAATCCAGATCACTAAACTAGTGAGAGGACAAGGTCTTGCTAGGTTGATGGCTGAAAGTAATCTTGAAGCTTCCCAGATATGTGGTGCTAATGATGTTGATAATGCAAGTTCTAGTATTGAGCATACTCCATCGTATTATGACATTATATATTATATAAAACATATGAAGTGTCCTGAGGGGTAAGATGATAACAAAAGGAGGACACTTAAATTGCAAGCCTCAAAATATGTATTTATTGATGGGGATCTTTACTGGAAAAATAGAGATGGAATTCTACTATTATGCTTAGATGAGCATCAATCAAAACATGTCATGAAAGAGTTACATGAAGGCATGTACGGAGGTCATTTTTCAGCAAAGATTACAGCCCACAAGATCTTAAGGGCTGGATACTATTGGCCTAAAGTTTTTAATGATTCATATCATTACACTAGAAAATGTGAAGCATGTCATAAGTTTTCAGGCAAGTTGAAATATCAGGGAGCATTACCCTTAAAACCCATGCAAGTCGAGGCTCCATTCTATCAGTGGGGTATTGACTTCATAGGAGAAATTGCGGAGAAATCAAGTGGTGGACACAAATGGAGTTTAGTGGCAACTGATTACTTCACAAAATGGGTGGAGGCAATTCCAACCAAATAGGCAACAAGTAGGGTGGTGATTAACTTTCTCATGGAAAATATTATATTCAGATTCGGCACTCTAGTAAGGTTAATAAGAGATAATGGAATGTGTTTCAGATCTAATGAATTCAAAAATTTCTGTAGTACACATGGCATCACTATGTCCTATGATTCCCCTTATCATCCACAAGCAAATGGACAAGCAGAATCAAGTAACAAAAGCCTCTTAAAAATCATAAAGAGAATGTTGGATAGAAACAAGAAAGCATGAGATTCAAAATTAAGAATGGTAGTATGGGCTGATAGGATTACTGTAAAAAGGGCAATTGGGAGATCTCCTTTTGAGCTAGTGTATGGAACACAGGCAAGAATACCGTTAGAAAATCTCATACACGTTATAAGTTCATTCTTCAGGAAGATTTAAACATTCTGGAACCAATGGAGGAAAGGCTGGAACATCTTGCAGAACTTGATGAAACAAGGAGACTAGCTCAAAGGCAGAATATTAAGTTACAATCACAAGTGAAATACCTCTTTGACAAAAAGGCCAAAGATAGAAAGTTTGAAATAAATGATTTAGTACTGATGTGGAATGCTAGGTGCCAGGACAAAGGAAAGCATGGAAAATTTGAAGCTCTATGGTTAGGTCCTTTTGTTATAACTGGCAAAGGAGGTGATGATTCCTACCATTTGCAAAACATGTCCAAAGAAGAGTAGGAATTGCCTGTGCATGGGCAATATCTGAAACCTTTCTTTTCATAGAATATCATGCACAAAAAGAATTAAGTGTTGCCAGTGCATGGACAACCCTTTAAAATTCTTAAGATAATTTCATTCCATGCACAATAGTTTAGGGAAACCAAAAAAGAGATTAGGATATGCCAGTACATGGACAATCCTATCAATCTCTATATATAAAAATAAAATAAATAAATAAATAAATAAGCTTTTCCATGTACAATAGTATAGGATCATTCCCATTCCCCATTATTATCACTCCCATTCCCCATTTTCATACAATTCTCATAAAATTATCATCCTGAACAAAATAAAACATGTGGTCTACTCCCCTAAGAGATCTGAATCCTTGCTATACTCACAAAGAGTATACATCCCAAACAGAGCCACTATTGGGACAAGAAAATTTAAAATTTTCTTGTATTTTCACTTCTCCATATCTGACCAAATCATAAAACATTCCATCCAAAATCATAATTAAATTGATACATCCCATGAAAAAGTCCATGACAAAAACAATGTAAAGGGCTTAAATTTCATACTATCAGCAAAACTTTATGTTATTTATGCCAATCCATGAAAAAATAGTTGAAATGACTATCAGTGTGAAGACAAAGATCAGAGAGAAGATTTCAAAAGTCACTGATGGAGGAAATGTTACCGATGACCTTTTGTCAGGGAGAAAATCTATCAGTCATGCCGATCGGTATAACCGAAGACTATCAGGTAACACTTCGACAACCTTCTCGATGGTATAGATCATACCGATGAAGTATTTTCAGGAAAACTCTCACTGAGCATCTCATGGAACCAAAAGAAATAGTGGTCATCGACAAGAAATGAACATCAGAGTGAAGAATTTATAAGTCTCCAATACTCAAATGTCTCAACGAATAACAAAAGGTATTTTGGCATAGCTCACACCAATGTGTGCGATAAATAAGAACCATCGGTGAAGCTAAACAAGTCAGAACAAAATTTATATGTCTTACCGACCCACTAGTCACAGCGATAAAAGTGTCGGTGACACATCGTGAAGTTCTCTCCGATAAGGAATATAAAGGGGCTATCGGGGAGATAACCATGATCGGTGTTGGTGCCTACATCATTTATCAGGTTCCAGGTTATTAGCTTACAGGCACCTTCCCAGGGTTTCATGAAATTTCTAAGTCTTAGACCCTCTCTGTGTTTTGCTACATCATTAGGATATTTTCAAGGAAGAGGTCATCGTCATCATAATCATGTTTCTGAACATCCCCCTGATGTTTCTTGCATGGGTCATTTCTCATCATGTCGAGATATCCTGTGGGGGTCATCATGCATTTGCCAACCTAACCTTTGCCGCGGGGTGATATTTTAACTTTGGGTGATCTTAATCAAGATCATCCTGATGTTGGCGCTATGAAATTTCTAAGTATGACCCACTTTTCATCGGGGTCATCATATTTGAATATCGGGTGATCTTTGTTAAGATCACCCCAATGTTATTTTGTCACCTTATGTTTGTTCAACATCAGGATGCTACTGATGTCATCTTCCTGCGGGGGTGATATCCACTCGACCTTTGCCTTCATCTTTTTCTCTGCAGGATGATATTCTCAATATCGGGTGATATTCCAAATATCGGGTCATCTTTTGAATATCACCCTTGCTCTAAATGTAACGATGATGTCATCAGGATGTTCTGTTATCAAGGTGATATCCTTCAGGTGATATGCTGCTGACGTCATCCAGATTTGACAGGGTCATACTACAGGTTTTCAATCTAACCTGACATTGTGATGTGATGATGATGTCATCAGGACATTTGCAGATGTGACAATGAGGTTTGTTATCAGGGAGATATCTGCCTATTGGCTTCTTGCATTGTCCAGTGTAGCATGATATTTTGTGGGGGGGTGATATTTCTAAATATCCGGTGATCTTCTGACTATCACCTTTTCCCAATATGCTGGTGACGTCGTCAGGATTTTTGTGAACATGCAGGATGTTCATTGGCCAGACATTTGGTATCAGCAAGGTAGGAGGATCTTTCTTCGATGCATCAGGTTGTGCCGATGAAGGCAATTATCATGTGGCTGATATTGCAATATGATGCTGATGTCAGGGTGATATTTCGAGCAACAGGATATCATGCTGGAGGATGATGATGACGAGGCTTATGCTAGTGTCGTTGGGAGCAAAATCATCGACATCATATATGCTCACGACCTAGTATATAAAATATTTAAAGGGTTGTTGCGGGGTGCATGTGGGATAATTAGTCCCCACATAATTTTGAAATATCAGTATGATATATCTTGGCGGGAAAGTTTTAGGAGTGCACAGTTAACTATTTTTCCCAAGGCCGCGAGTAGGTGGACATTAATGGCGGATGTTACAGGGTATGGGTGATGGCGTGGGTAGATTTAGTACCCGACTGAAGATGTGAATCCCCAGGCGGTGGTGTAGGGCTCGAGATCTCTTCCTGTCTCCTCCCCTACCTGCTGCATTCAATGCGATGAGTGCCATTTTCTCAATGTACTATATCTGGCGATTTTCGATCTACCATGTAATTAATGCTGAGAACCTTCCTTGCTATTTTTAAGCAGGTTGTGTTCTCATTTAGTGGTTGTTGAAAACTAGACATATCTGGCTCTGTAATAAGATATAACTGGTTCTGGTTGCTCTGTGCAGGTGACCTTGTGAGTTTGTGTATCTCTTGTTGTATGTCTCATGCATGAATCTACTGATTTCATGATTGATTTTATATGAGTAATGCTGTATTTGCATGTGTTTTGTTAATTCTGTCTCCAATATTGCATGTGTCCTTCTTCTGAATCTAGATATCTAAGGGGTATCTGGTGTTCTAGAATATTGAATTCCTGTATTGAATGCTTGATCTTTCAACTTCTGCTCAAAGGGTAGATTAAAGTGTTTTCAGATTAAGTGTTGGGAAGGATATACTGCAATAGGGATGCCATAAGTAGAGATAACTTAACACTCTGTATTGGGAGGTATCTGTAAGGCAGATACCACAACATCCCCTTGAAATCCAGTTTTAGTGTGTTCATGCTGATCATTCACAGGTGTATGTCTATTGACTCCAAGCCCTAGATAGGCACTAATCTAGCTCTGCATTGAGATTACATACCAGGTCCTAGTTTTGCATCCACATACAAATCAAATTCAAACTTCAACCACAACCATTAGGACTGTAGAAGTAGTTTAGGACCAAGATCCCCTGATTCACAACTAAACATAAGCCCAAAGATAGCCCCTTTGCACTTATCCCACAATTTTGGTCTTCATATAGGAGGATTTATCTGCTTTGTATTAACATCCCAAGCCAACCCACAAGCATATTCTCATGGGTGTTGAATAGGGAATACCCCCCTCTGTTTTACAGAGCCTGAAGAAGAAGAGGAGATAAAAATAGAGTCTATCTCCTATACTGTTGGCCCCTAGCCCAGAGATCCTGCTGATCACGGATGGCTACTTTGTAGGGAAATCTAGGAATGAACATCTAGTCAGGGAAAAAACCAACAGAAATTGGTGACTCTACTGGGGAATATTTGTGTAAGAACCTTGGTTTTTAAAAGAAAAATAATTCCTACTTATAGGTGGTGACTCCGAACAATCTCCCAGTCGGTAAAGTAAAATTTGTATGCAGGGGAGAAGATCCCTATTTAATCCTTTATTTGAAGAGTTACCAGTAGAAAGAAGGATGATGTATAGAAGAAAAGGAACCGTCTCAGCTAGTCATGAGAGTTCCCCCAGGAATAATGATGATATTCAGGATAACCCTAGACTTTCAGGGTAGCGTGTGCCTTATTTTTCAAATGTAGAAGCTGATATCCAAGGTGCATATAAAAGACAGCAGGGTGCTAGTCTAAAAATAAGGTCAGAAGTGTTCCAAGAACGCCCTTTCTTGGTTCCCAGTGATAGATTTGAAGAAGTAGAATCCCCAAGGGATGATGAAGATGATGATCAGAATGGTATGAGACCATCTACCTCCATGCCCAGAGAAGAACAACTAGATGATGAAATTAAGAGTTTAAGAGCAGAAATAGAATATCTGCAGGCAATAAAAATTAGAGATGACATGAGATAGAAAGTACAAGCTCTGAGGACTACTCACCAGGATGTAGTTCCTACCCTTGAAAATGCAAATATGCAGAGAAATCAGTGCAGAAATGAGGTACAGTATCAACAGAATAATACTAGGCATGATGCAAACAATGCTAGGATACCATTAAATAATGTAAGAAATCAAAATGTAAATAGAAATATTAATGCTAATCAGTTTGATAGACAACCCATGCAGTTGGATAGATTTAGACAGCTAGTTTTTGATAGTATTCCTGGTTATCCTAACCCCATTGACAAGCATGTGAGGCTTCAAGTGCTAAAGTTTTCAGGAAATAATACTATGTCTGGGGAGGATCATTTAAAAGCTTTTCAAAATGTCATGGACAACTTTGAGGTTGAGCATGAGGATGTCTTTATGAAGTCATTCATGCAATCCCTTGTTGATGAAGCTAGAGAATGGTACAAGAATCTACCTGACCAGAGCATTTCATCATGGGATGATTTCAAAAGGATGTTTAAGGAGCAATATGGTGACAAAACTAACCCTATCTTTTTTGTAAATGAGTTCACTAGTATCACTAAAGGGTCAAATGAGCAGGTTGCAGACTTTAATGCTAGGTTTACTAAAGTGTTGAACAAATTGCCACATCACATGAGGCCAAATGAACCAATGTGCATAATATTATATATTAATGCTTTTGATGCCAAAACAACATATGGGTTAAGAGATAAAGGTCCTACTACTCTCAGGGATGCTTTCAAGATAGCAATAAATATTGAGAATAACAAGAAAGCATCAGGCAAGACAAACAGAAGGGATGATGTGAAAATTCTGCAGAATCCAAACAAACCTTAGAATATTCAAGGTAATACATCTACCCCTGAAGACAAAATTGATAAACTAGCAAATGTTGTTAAGGACCTAAGCTATAGACTGGCTAGAAGTGAAAAAGGGATAGGTTCTGATAGGCAAGTTTACCAAAGGCAGGAAAAAAGGCCATCATTGCATGATATACCATATAATACCAATTGGCATAATGGTAAACCTATATTTCCACATAACAACACAAATTAGAGAGCTCGACATACCAAAGAAACTCCTGATCCTTTGAAGAAAATTGTAAATATTGCTGATGATACTCCATGGTGCATAATCTGTCAAATGCCACATTCACAGTCACAATGCATGATTGCTTAGTCTTTGTATGATAATGTTGTGTCCTGTAATGAGTGCAATGAGCCACATTATGTACAGGATGATGATGTTAATATGCTATCCATAAGCAGGGAACATCATTCTCATGATGCAGATGAGAGTACAGATGTTGGGACTCAGGCCTGTCAGCAAGTTTTTTATGATGAAGATAACTATGTGTATGCTCAAGGCCCACACAATTTTTTGAGTAACCTAAGGAGACCTTCTGATGAAGAGATTAGAGCTCTCATAGCTGCTGCAATGGCCCAAGTCAGGAGCAACTATAACCTCAGAGGTAAAGCTCAGGTAAGTAACTCATATCAGCTAGAAGGCATTTCTGGAAGTCAGCCAATGCGTGATCATAGAGGGGCTGAAACATATAAGAAACAATGGAACAACAATAAACAAAATTTTAAGCAAAAAATAGGTCATGAATCTCAAGGACCAGAAAATAGAATCCCCCAAGTTGAGGATCAAAGCAAAAGTTCCCAAAACAAGAATGATGATCAGGGAGTTGTGAAGATTAAAGCTAGCTCATCTCAAGATAAAAACAAAGCCACAACACAAGCTATAATTGTGGTACAAAATTATGCTCCCTTTGATATAACTCAAGTCCTCTCTCAGGTAAAGGTTTCTGTCCCATTGATGGAACTTATGAAGGTTGAAGAAATCAAGAATAAGACAGTATCCCTAATTTCAGGAGTACCTTGTCAAGCTAAGCAAAATGATGAGATTCAAGGTAAGAAGCATGCTATATGCAATGAGGAAGATGAAGTCCCTGAGGTGTATTTAGTGGTGACCATGACAAAGTGCCCTTCACAAGTGGAGCCATTTTATGTATCCCTGGTTATAAATGGAAAAGTAATTAGAAATTGTATGCTTAATTCTGGAGCATCCACAAATATCATGCCTTTAGCCATCATGCAACAAGCTGGATTGAAAATAGACAAGGCATGTGGAAAATGTTATGCTATGGATGCCAGAGAGGTACCTGTCATTGGAATCATAAAGGATGTGGATTTCAGATTGGCAGCATATCTAGAGAGGACCTACAAAATGAATATAACAGTGGTTGACATCAAGCCATAGTATGGTATGCTGTTGTCAAGAAGATGGGCAGCACTTATTGGGGGAAGTATGCAGTTGGACCTATCATATGCTATGATTCCAATGAATGGAAGAGATGTCAAGCTGATTAGAGAAGAAAGGTCACCAGAGATAGTGGAGAATCAAGAATCAGAGGAACAAATATGTTTTGTAGACACTGACTGTGAGAATTTCAGGGTTGTCTCAGATGATAAAGAGGATAAAGAAAAAAATATTTGCATTCAAGAGCTAGACCAGTAGGGTCTATGCACCATGTATTTTGATGGAGCTTGTGAAAAGGAAGGCTCTGGAGCTGGAGTTGTACTCCTGTCTCCAATTGGTAAGCTCCTAAAATTCTCCTTCTTGCTAAGATTTGCTTGTACAAACAACATTGCAGAGTATGAAGCCTTACTCTTAGGTTTAAATCTGGCTCTCAAACATGGAATTAAGATGTTGAGAGTATTTGGGGATTCTAAGTTAATTGTGTCCCAAGTTAGAGATAGGTATGCCTCAAAGAACAAAAGATTAAAACAATACAAGCATGCTGTCTGGGATACAATTGAATTATTTGATGCATTTTCAATAGGCTGGGTAGAGAGATCAAAAAATGTCATGGCTGATTTCTTGGCCAATGTAGCAATAAGGCCAGATGATATCACTCTATCAGGTGTTACAAATGTTGAAGTTAAAATCAGACCTATAGTACCAGAGAACATATGCAGTTGGCAAGTGTTTGATGATGACAAGGACTTGTTAAGATTTTTGCACTGCATAGATGAATTTGAGAACCAAGAAATTGATTTTCAAAATTTTGTAGAAATTATAGATGGAAAAGAAACTCTTATGGGAAAAGAAGTAATTCAGTTGAAGACTAACAAAATCCCTAGAGGGTTAGTAGCTTTGGAAAGAGATTTTGACAATAGAGACCAATTGGTCACAAAGACATCTCCCACAAATAAATATGACTTAGAGGAGATAAATTTGGGGACATCTCAGGCCCCCAAGAAGGTATACATTGGCAAATAGCTCAAACCACACATTAGGAGCATGCTGATTGCATTACTAAAAAAATATAAGCATGTTTTTGCCTGGTCATATGAAGACCTCAAAGATTACAGAGAAGACCTATTCCAGCATGAGATCCCATTGAAGCCTGGAGCTAAGCCATTTAGACAAAAGCAAAGGCCTATTAATCCTACCTTAGCTCCAAAAATGCAAGAAGAACTCAAGAAGCTCAGGGAGGTTGGAGTAATTGTGCCAATTAGACATTCAACCTAGGTGTCTAACCTTGTCCCAATTAGAAAAAAAATGGTGATATTAGGCTTTGTGTTGACTTTAGAAATTTGAATATATCCTCCTTAAAGGATAATTACCCATTGCCTAATATGGAAGCTATGTTGCAGAAAGTGACTAGTTGTGAGCTCCTATCCATGATGGATGGATTCTCAGGTTACAATTAGGTGAAGGTAAAGGAATCAGAACAATACAAGACTGCCTTCACCACTCCATGGGGAACTTATGTATATGTAAGAATGCCATTTGGACTAACAAATGCAGGTGCTACTTTTCAAAGAGCTATGGATGTTGTTTTTGCAGGGTTGGTTGACTCAACCCTAGCTGTTTATCAGGATGATCTGACTGCCTATTCAAAGAAGGAGGAGCAACATTGTATGCACTTAGAGTAGATTTTCATAAGAGCACTAGAGTATGGCATTTCTCTAAATCCAAAGAAGTGTGCTTTTGGGGTAGTTGAAGGCAGGCTCCTAGGGCACATAGTTTCCAAGGATGGAGTCAGGATTGATCCTGATAGGGTAGTAGCAATTGATAGAATTCAGATCCCTAAGACAATAAAAGGTGTTCAATCCTTCTTTGGACAAATTAACTTTGTTAGAAGATTTGTGCCAAACTTTGCAGAAACCACTAGGAACATCTCCAAGATGATGAAGAAGGATGCAACTATCAATTGGGAAAGTGAAGCAATTGAATCATTTCAGAGCATCAAAGAAGCAATAAAGATGGCTCCTGTGCTAAAGTCTCCTAATTTTTCTAAGCAATTTTAGTTGTTTTCATTTGCTTCTTTCCATACTATTGCTACATGTTTACTACAGAAAAATGATGATGGTTTTGAGCAACCCATTGCTTTCTTCAGTATGTCCTTGTAGGATTCTGAGTTGAAGTATGACATCATGGAGAAACAGGCATATGCACTGGTCAGAGCAGTCAAGAGTTTCAGGCCATATCTGGTAGGATCCCAGATAGTTGCCTATGTGCCTCATGCAGCAGTTAAGGATATTTTCACTTAGCAGGAGGTAGCAGGAAGGAGGTGCAGATGGATAAATAAATTGCAAGAGTTCAACATAGAGATACAAATTACCAAGTTGGTAAGGGGACAAGGATTAGCCAAGATGATGGCACAATCAAACTTAGAGGCATGCCAAGTCAATGCAGTCCAAAATGAGAATACCAATGTATCAAAATATGAATGGTATAAGGACATCATATACTACTTGCAAAATTTGAATTGTCCCTCACATTTCAGTGATAGTCAAAAGAGGACTTTGAAACTACATGCAATCAGGTATGTTATTGTTCAAGGTGAGCTGTACTGGAAGAACCCTGATGGTGTGCTGCTAAGATGTGTGGATGAAGATGAAGCTAACAATATTTTGAATGACATGCATAAAGGATTGTGTGGTGGACATTATATTGCCCAAACAATAGCTCATAAGATCCTCAAGGTAGGATATTGGTGGCCCACTCTCTTTTCAGATGCACAAAGACTGGTAAGGAAATGTGATCCTTGCCAAAGGTTCTCAAGAAAGTTAAGATATGAAGGTGCACTGCCCCTTAGAACTGTAACTATGGATGCTCCATTTCAACAATGGGGAATTGATTTTATAGGGGAGATTGCAGAAAAGTCAAGTGGGGGACATAGTTGGATTTTGGTGGCTACTGACTACTTCACCAAATGGATTGAGGCTATTCCAACTAAAAGAGCTACAAGTAAGATAGTGATAGATTTTATCCTAGAGAATATCATCATCAGGTTTGGAGTACCATTCAAGATAGTCACAGATAATGCTATGTGCTTCATATCTGGTGAATTTGTTGATTTTTGCAACAAGTATGGGATAAATTTATCATATGCATCACCATACCACCCGCAAGGAAATGGTCAGGCAGAGTCAAGAAATAAAAGCCTCATGAAAATCATCAAGAGGATAGTGGATAAGAACAAGAGAGCTTGGGATTCAAAGTTAAAGTTGGCATTATGGGCTAACAGGGTGATAGTGAAAAAAGCTATTGGAAGGTCACCTTTTGAACTGGTGTATGGTGCATCAGCCAGGCTGCCTATAAACAATCTCCTGCCAGTTTACAAATTCATCCAAGAGAATGATGAGGAGATTGAAGACTCCATGACAGAAAGAATAAACCAGCTAGTTACACTGGATGAAAGTAGAAGGGAGGCCCACCAAATCAATCTTAAGAAACAACAAAATGTGAAGTATCTGTTTGACAGGAGAGCTGCAGAAAGGAAGTTCCAGATAAATGACTGGGTGCTCATCTGGAATGCAAGAAGTCCAGATAAGGGCAAACATGGTAAGTTTGAACCCTTATGGATGGGCCCATATCAGGTTTGCAATACTCATGGGGAGGATTCTTATATCTTCCAGGCCCTAAATGGTGAGATTCTAGAATTGCCTGTGCACGGTCAATTCCTCAAATTTTATTTTGCATAAGTGATTTGCCTTTGTGCACATTTGTAAAAGTATGTGTATATTGTAAATATCTTGTATAGTTGGTGCTTTTTTGTGTTTTATCTGGTCTGCCTGGAGGTCTGGTTCTCACTGTAGCCTTGTGCATGCACGTCCCCAATTGGAGCCACTATTGGTGCCTGCATCATTTATCAGGTTCTAGGTTATTAGCTTGCAGGCACCTTCCTAGGGTTTCATGAAATTTCTAAGTCTTAGACCCTCTCTGTGTTTTGCTGCATCATCAGGATATTTTCAAGGAAGAGGTCATCGTCATCATCATCATGTTCCCGAACATCCCCCTGATGTTTCTTGCATGGGTCATTTCTAATCATGTCTGGATATCCTGTGGGGGTCATCATGCATTTACTGACCCGACCTTTGCCGCAAGGTGATATTTTAACATCGGGTGATCTTAATCAAGATCATCCCAATGTTGGCGCTATGAAATTTCTAAGTATGACCCACTTTTCATCGGGGTCATCATATTTGAATATCAGGTGATCTTTGTTAAGATCACCCCAATGTTATTTTGTCACCTTATGTTTGTTCAACATCAGGATGCTGCTGATGTCATCTTCTTGCGGGGGTGATATCCACTCGACCTTTGCCTTCATCTTTTTCTCTGCAGGATGATATTCTTAATATCGAGTGATATTCCAAATATCAGGTCATCTTCTGAATATCACCCTTGCTCTAAATGTGACAATGATGTCATCAGGATGTTCTGTTATCAGGGTGATATCCTTCAGGTGATATGCTGCTGACGTCATCCAGATTCAACGGGGTCATACTACAGGTTTTCAATTTGACACGACATTGTGATGTGATGATGATGTCATCACGACATTTGCAGATGTGACAATGAGGTTTGTTATCAGGGAGATATCCGCTTGTCAGCTTCTTGCATTGTCCAGTGCAGCATGATATTTTGTGGGGGGGTGATATTTCTAAATATCCAGTGATCTTCCGACTATCACCTTTTCCCAATATGTTGGTGATGTCATCAAGATTTTTGTGAACATGCAAGATGTTCATCAGCCAGACATTTGGTATTGGCAAGGCAGGAGGATCTTTCTCCGATGCATCAGGTTGTGTCGATGAAGGCGATTATCATGTGGCTGATATTACAATATGATGCTGACGTTAGGGTGATATTTTGAGCAACAGGATATCATGCTGGAGGATGATGATGACGAGGCTTATGCTAGTGTCGTTGGGAGCAAAATCACTGACATCATATATGCTCATGACCTAGTATATAAAATATTTAAAGGGTTACCGCAGGGTGCATGTGGGATAATTAGTCCCCACATAATTTTGAAATATCAGGATGATATATCTTGGCAGGAAAGTTTTAGGAGTGCACAGTTAACTATTTTTCCCAAGGCTGCGAGTAGGTGGACATTAATGGCAGATGTTATAGGGTATGGGTGATGGTGTGGATGGATTTAGTACCCGACTGAAGATGTGAATCCCCAGGTGGTGGCGCAGGGCTCAAGATCTCTTCCTGTATCCTCCCCTACCTGTTGCATTCAATGCAATGAGCACCATTTTCTCAATGTACTGTATCTGGCAATTTTTGATCTACCATGTAATTAATGCTGAGAACCTTCCTTGCTATTTTTAAGCAGGTTGTGTTTCTCATTTAGTGGTTGTTGAAAACTAGACATATCTGGCTCTATAATAAGATATAATTGGTTCTGGTTGCTCTATGTAGGTGACCTTGTGAGTTTATGTATCTCTTGTTGTATGTCTCATGCATGAATCTACTAATTTCATGATTGATTTTATATGAGTAATGCTGTATTTGCATGTGTTTTGTTAATTCTGTCTCTAGTATTGCATGTGTCCTTCTGAATCTAGATATCTAAGGGGTATCTGGTGTTCTAGAATATAGAATTCCTGTATTGAATGCTTGATCTTTCAACTTCTGCTCAAAGGGTAGATTAAAGTGTTTTCAGATTAAGTGTTGGGAAGGATATAGTGCAATAGGGATGCCATAAGTAGAGATAACTTAACACTCTGTATTGGGAGGTATCTGTAAGGCAGATACCACAACATCCCCTTGAAATCCAATTTTAGTGTGTTCATGCTGATCATTCATAGGTGTATGTCTATTGACTCCAAGCCCTGGATAGGCACTAATCTAGCTCTGCATTGAGATTACATACCAGGTCCTAGTTTTGCATCCACATACAAATCAAATTCAAACTTCAACCACAACCATTAGGACTGTAGAAGTAGTTTAGGACCAAGATCCTCTTATTCACAAGTGAACATAAGCCCAAAGCTAGCCCCTTTGCACTTATCCCACAGTTTTGGTCTTCATATAGGAGGATTTATCTGCTTTGTATCAACATCCCAAGCTAACCCACAAGCATATTCTCATGGGTGTTGAATAGGGAATACCCCCTAGGTTTTGCAGAGCCTGAAGAAGAAGAGGAGATAAAAATAGAGTCTATCTCCTATACTGTTGGCCCCTGGTCCAGAGATCTTGTTGATCACTGATGGCTACTTTGTAGGGAAATCTGGGAATGAACATCCAGTCAGGGAAAAAACCAACAATCGGGTGACTTGAAAAAGATTACCCCGATAGAAATGAGGATTACACTCACTAATAAAAAGTCTTACTGATAGTCATATCGATAACACTTAGCATATCAGAGAAGAATATAAATCACACGGTGATGAAAGAAGTCATGCCGACGGCAACTATGCATACTTTCACATCAGATAAAGCATGGACAACTCTTGCCGATGTGATTTAATGTAACGTCAAGGAGACAATTGAAGGGTTACATCGATTGATCGTTCGCACCATAAGAAGATATTAAAATCGCCCAGACATTATGAAAATCATGCCGATGAAAGGAATTATGACAATGTGACATTTCACAATGATCAAGGAAATTGAACTACTTGAACAATTAAATGCGAACAACGAAGAAATCCTCTAAGATCATTACAATTAAATTGACAGAGTTGTTTGAGAAGAATCTATAGGGGCAAACTTGAAGCTTAAATAGGGGAATTCAATCACAGCCACCAACAATAGGTACATACATACAAACCTCTGTGTTGTAGCCTATAATTTGATTTTCTGTCAAGGATTGAAAATGGAGACTCCGGGAAAAGGAAAGGGCAGAAAATCACAAGGGGATACGAGTAAACCTAAGAAATAGAAAATTGATAAAACCCCTGAGGAGAAAACAAAAGATAGAAAACTCAATCAAGATTTGATTGATCAATTACCAGGATCAACTCCCAAAGCTCAAAGATCTACTCAACTTAGGGGGGAAGTGGAAAAATTAGAAGACAAAAGTAAATACCTGGGGAACATTTGGACCCCAATCAGAGGGTACAAACCTTTCAAATTCCAGCACAACAAAAGATTTAGGAATTCTCCAGTATCAAACCCATGGCATTTGAATTTGGGTAAATTAGTTGTGCTTGATGTGTTCCTGAATGTTGAACTTCTCCAACTTCTTGTTGAATAGTATAACCCAAGTCTTAAGGCTATATGCAACCCACAAGGGGAGCCTGTTATACACTTATCAAAGAATGCCATCTGTGAAGTATTTGACTTGGATGATTTATGCATTGTCCCCATTGTTTATGAGGATTTAGAAAAGGAATACTAGAGAATGGATACAACTTACAATGGATAGAGGTTGCCTATTCATAGGCCCAGAGCTGAGGGAAAATTGGTGCCTCTCAATGAGGATGATTGTCCTCCTTTTCATGTATTAATATTTGAACCCTATATACAACATACCTATTATTCTGTGGGCTAGGTCCTAGGATCAGGGTCCTCGAATTTATGACAATCCCTTTGATGGTCATAGCTACTGACATTTAATGCCATAATGCAAGGCAGTTTGATTATGCTGCTTATATTGTTAATAGAATTTACTCTAGTTTGGCTGTAATAAGAAATAATGCCCCAGCAGTTTCTTTTGAACATTACTCACTTCTTATGCACATGGTACTCTATTATGGCTAGGAAGTGGGGTTATGGCCAAATGAATTTAAGGTTGTTCTAGCAGACCAGAAGGGACATAAGTTACCAATACAAATATGGACCAGGATATGGGATAGCAGATATGCCCATTCTAGCTATGTATAATTTGAAGAATATTCTGTAAAAGTGCTATATAGATATTTCAGTCACCCCTGTGAGTATTCAATCTCAAATGAGATAAAGAGGTTCCTTAGACCGAAAGATTTTGGTGGTCCTCCTATTGTTATTCATAATTGGGGAGATTGGTACTATTTTGAAGATGTCACCATGGTTAGAGTGTATGGTTTTGAGGACACTCCCTTTATCTTACCTAAAACTATCCCTGACAGAATTGCTTACCTAGAAATAGTTAGGCAAATGCATTGTTCAAATGTGATGCATCTAAGCTCCCATGACAAATGGTCTTTTATGTCTAGCACTTTGTGTTTCAGAGATTTCACTATGGTTTCCAAAGAAGGTTATAATCTCATTTTGGATAAATTGGTGCACTACAATATGAGGTGTGCTGAGGTGAGAAAAGGATTTGATCCTGAAGGCTTTATT
Source organism: Cunninghamia lanceolata (assembly GCA_027924645.1). Lineage (NCBI taxonomy): Eukaryota > Viridiplantae > Streptophyta > Pinopsida > Cupressales > Cupressaceae > Cunninghamia > Cunninghamia lanceolata. Next base: position 11,359,523 of record BSBN01000237.1, on the reverse strand, counting down.
GACCTTGCTAAGAGGAAGCAAAACCTTAGAGGGTACACACATATCCCCTATCCACATGACGATGTCATCAGAAATTTGGAAAAGGCTGAGGTGGAATTGGTGGCGGAAAAATATAACAGGGACCTAGATGAGAAAAGGAGACAGCTGGCAGAAATTGAGGTATTATCCTCTGGAGATGAAGAACCGGCAGGGCAAGAGGAACCACAGGAAAAAACAATAAAAATGTCCAAAAGAAAGATGCAACAATATCAGCCTCCTGTCATAGCACATGATGAGGAGGGGTCTACTGATGAAGACCCAAGACAAATAGCATATGATTCTTTTATTGTTGATGATGAATTCATTCATTCTAAAAATTCAAATCATTTTTATATAAATGCAAAGGGAAAGAAATTAGAGAGTCAGTTGATGATGTCTCTACCAATAATGAGAGACAATTACTTGATATGTTAAAAGCAACAGTGGATAACAAGCTACAAGATATGACCCCTAGCAAAGGTAGACAATTGCTCAAAGAAGCAGGGGTAATGATCTTTCCTAGCCTTGATTTGAATTCTGCTCTGGTCTTTAATAGTTTTCTGAACAATACAGATGATATATATGAGCTCACTCCAAAAGGTGTCAATGAATTATATATGGGCACCAAGTATAATAATGACAAAAATTCATTAATGATATGGGCCCTATACCCTCCCCACAAAAAGATAGCTATTATAGACACTGAGAAATTTTTTGGCCATATCATGACTTTGAAGGCAGGGGAGACTGACCCCTTGATCACTGCAGACATTGGCATCAATGTTGCGAAGCTGAATAAGGCACAAGCTCAGATGTTAATTAAGGAAAGAGATGCGTACAAAATGAGCTGTGAGAGTTTGAGAAAATAAAATGATTATTTGAAAGATGTTGTTAAGAGCACTTTCGGGGGATCAATAAAGAAGTTAACCCAGGGTGAAAGTTCACAAAGTTCCCAAGCACTATCCACAGATCAAGTAGGACAAATTTAGATGGATACACTTGTTACAGTACTCCAGAGCAGGCATGCCAACATGATACATTGGTTGAACCAATTTTGGGATAATTATTCTCAAAATTATAAGGCAATTCAAGAATATGAAAGGCTTGAAAAAAGGTTGCAGGAGAAATTGAATGAGACACAAGGTAAAGATATTTCCAACATTGCAGGTGCCTCCAGTGCAAAAGAGTTGATCGAGCAACATCAGAAGTACTATAATCAACTTAAGACTGATGCCAAAGAATGTGCTGAAGCTTTAAAAGCAGGAGTGCCCGCATTATTCAAAAGTGATAAAGAACTAAAGAGCAAAGAAGAGTGGAGCAGTGATTGTCAAGCTATATTACATGAAGCTTTGGGAGCTCTTAAGGACAAAGATTCTGAATCCGGGGAAGCCTGCAAACATTTGGAGAAGATGGTCATGATGGATGTGATTACAAGGAATGCCATTGAATTTACTAATTCCCATCGTAGCTAGGCGTACCTAGACCATGTTTCTAAACTTTACTTGTGGTTGAATAGAGCCTAATCGTGGTTATTTTATGGTTGTTAATCTTGTTAATTCCCAAAAGACTTCTTGAAGAGTTATGTCTCTTCACAAGAATTTCTATATAAGTTCAAACATTTGATGCTGAAAGGGCATCAACAGTAGAATATAAAAACATGCAGTTTACAATGTTTTCAAGAGACCATGTTGCAAGTTTATTATTGAAGAAGTAGATTGAAGTTCTCTGATTTAGTGGTTCTATTTTGGCATCAATTATTTGTTAAGATTATTCAATTGTGTGGTTGTCTCCAGTTCTGTATTTCCCTGTTATTCAAATTAATATATCAAGTATATAGTTAATTTGTTAATGCACATTTACTGTACTTGTGTAATTGAGTAAATTGGTTTCCATTAGAGGAATTAAAATCCTTCTGATCAGTCATAGTAACTTGGAAGTGTTAGTTTGGATTACTAAGAAGAACCATATAATTAGGATTGCCATTCTGTCTCCAAGTTAATATTATCTGTTATTCTTGCATATTCCATTCAATTGGTTCCTTCAAGAAAGAATTAAAATACCTTCTGGTGAATTACAAGATATCTAATTATATTGGTTGGATCAATAAGAAGAGTTTGTTAGTCATCTCCTTGCACGTTTATACAAGTTATAAACTAAAATTGTGCCAAACAGTTAGAATTACTGCCCACAAGGCACTGGACTTATTTCTATTCATCATTTAAAATTCACCTTGATATTGCTTATACAATTTGTTGCAAGTATGAGGTGAACCAGTGTTGTCATTGATGTCAACATACTCATATTGCATTGACAAGAGGGATTCGATGAGCAGTGTGCTGAGGATATTGAGAAAATTAGCCTCAGTCAGGAACAGTGAAGAACAGTGATGAGAAGAAGGCAAATGTATTGTATAGGATGCAAACCGGAGGATGCAGATTAAAGGGTTTGTATATATGAGTCTTGAGATGCTTCAGTTAAGATTTTAGAGGTTCGCATGAAGATCTGAAGGAGTTGTGGCTGTTGGTGTGGAACCGGTTCGAGCAAGTGTTCAGAGGTGACAGAGGATCACAGAAAGGTTCAATGAGGTCCGGAATTGTATAATCCTAATCTACAAATTGGAAGGAGTGTTTGGGATGTCCTTGTGATGTGTCATCTCAAGTTGTGTATGATTTGGATGTCCGGAAGTACCTTTTGCATTGTGACAGTGGCGACAGACTGTGTTCTTGAAGTTCCAGATAAGGAAGAGAAGAGATTCCGGTAAGTAGAGGAAGTACGGATGTACCTGGTCATTTAGGCAGGCTTGGAAATGTCCGTGGATCATGTTTAGGTTGTGTTGTTGGTCCGCATTGATGGTAGAGCCCGGAATTGAAGATAATCTTCCGGATGAAGTTCTTGCTCTGTTTAGCCGACCGGATGAGTTGTTCATCCTGCGAATGTTCTTGTGGTGGCCAATTGGATGTGTTATTCATCTTGCAGATATTCTTATGGTTGATTTCCGACTTAGATGATTGTTCCTAAGTCGATGTCTTGTATAAATAAAGGTTTGTGAGTTCATTTTGTAGTGTGGATTGTGTGGATGAGAGTGGTGTAGCGAAGAGAAGTGCGGAAGGTAGAGTAGAGGTTTTTGGGCTTAAATGGAACTGATCTGGACATGGTAAAGATGTCATTCTCCAGTTCAAGACCGTGATTCTTATCACTTTGTAGACAGTGTGTCTCCTTGTAGGCAGTGGGCCTCTTTGTGAGCAGTGTGCTCGGGCAGTGAGCCCTAATTGGCAAGTGTCATTCTTTTTCTTATTCTTTTAATAGAGAATAATCCTTGGGTTAATCACCCCGTGGTTTTTCCCTTAACTGGGTTTTCCACATCAAAATCTTGGTGTTCATTGTGTTGATGTTTATCTGCTCTTGTGTTTGTGCGTTTTACTTTCATGGATGATTAATTGATATGCTGTTAACTAACAAGACGAATCAAGTGTTTGAAATAGAAAGCAAGTTTGTATACAACTGATTCACCCCCCCTCTCAGTTGTATGCCCTAGATCCAACAATTGATATCAGAGCCAAGTTCCTTTGAAAGGAGCTTAACCACTTGAGGAGATCTAGGATGTCGTCATACAAAAAGGATAGTCCGAAGTTCGATGGAACCAATTTCACTCTTTGGAAGGGTCGCATGAAATGTCACTTGGAATGTATGGAAAAAGCATACTTGGCCATGGTTTCAAAACCATATGTACCTCCACAAGGTGGTCTGACAACTCTGAATGAAATCATAGATGCTGAAAACAATCTGCGGACCAAGGAAGCTCTTCTAAGCACATTGAATGACTCAGATCTCTCAAATGTTATTGACCTACCAACTGCATATGAGATCCTGACTAAACTGGAACTTCTGTATGAAGGAGATGAGTTTTTCAAGAGTGCAAGGTTGCAAAGTCTGAAAGGGAAATTTGAAAGATTGAAGATGAGAGGAGATGAAAACATCACTACTTTTATGCCAAGAGTGAATGAACTAGTGTGTGGAATTAGAAATGCTGGTGGAACTCTGGATGAAAATGAGATTGTTTGCAAAATCCTCAGATCCCTTCCTGCTGCCTACAAAATCAAGGTTGCTACAATTGATGAATTTAGAGCCCACACAACTGTCATAAGAGAACAATTGGCTGGCAAGCTAGCTGCATTTGAAATAACTGAGTTTGGAGATGATCCTCCCAAGACTGAATCTACTTTCAAAGCCAGTGCCTATGTGAAAGGCAAACAGAGATTTGATCCGGGAGAAAACTCTTCAAGGAAGATGTCATGGTATGATCAAGCAAGAAGAGACATGGAAGAAGAAGAAGCAGAAACAGCTCAACTTGAAGCCCTCATTGCAAAAAGACTACCAAGAGGATCCGGTAAGTATGAAGGAAAACTACCCTTTAAGTGCTTCAACTGCAATAAGATTGGTCATTTTGCTTCAAGATGTCTGGAAAGATCTGCAAGGTCTAATACTAATAGACAAAGGTTTCAAAAGAACTACTATTATGTTCATGAAGAAGATGACAATGAAGGAGTAACAGATGATGAATCAGAACTAGGAAGCAAATCCAGAAATGAATGGGTGTTTATTGCCATCAAGGAAGAAGATTCAATACTCTCTGAATCTGTCAATCACAAGGTTGTGGAAAAAGCTTTGGCTGCTCAAGTGGAAGAAAAGGATGATTGGGTTATTGACAGTGGATGTTCTCACCATATGACTAGTGACAAGGATAAGTTCTTGAATTTGGAAAGGTATGAAGGAGGAATGGTAAAGTTTGGTGACAATTCTGCTGGCAGAATCAGAGGTAGGGGAACTATTTCCTTTGATGGAAAGAGCAAAACAGGTAATGTACTATATGTTGAAGGATTGAAGTGCAATCTTCTCAGTGTTGGTCAATTAGTAGACAAAGGCTATGATCTCCGGTTTAAGAATGGAAAATACAGAATCTTTACAAGCTCCGGAACTGAAATTGCATCCGGTACTTAGACAAAAGGTAATATCTTTCATCTGGTCGGTTCAAATAAAAGTTGTCTATTTGTTCAAGTTGATCAGAGTTGGTTATGGCATAGAAGAATGTGTCATGTAAATTTTGATAACATCATCAAGATAAGCAATACTCAGGCTGTAAGAGATCTTCCAAAATTGATGAAACCTACAAATAATTTGTGCAAAGAATGTCAGCTAGGTAAATAGAGCAGAGTCTCTTTCAAAAACAAAGATCAGTCCTCTACCAGATTGTTGGAATTAGTACATACTGATCTCTGTGGTCCGACAAGAATCAAGAGTCTGCAAGGTGATAGATATTTCATGTTGTTAATTGATGACCATTCCCGGATGATGTGGGTTACCATCCTAAAAGAAAAATTAGAAGCATTTGAGAAGTTCAAAATCTTCAAAGCTATGGTAGAGAATCAAACCGGATTGAAACTGAAGTGTCTAAGGTCTGAAAGAGGTGGTGAATTTACATCTGGTGAGTTCATTGACTTTTGTGAGAAGTAGGGTATAAGGAGACAATTGTCTGCTCCTAGGACTCCATAGCAGAATGGAGTAGTTGAAAGAAAGAACCGGACCATCCAGGAAGCTGCCAGGACAATGATGTTGGAAGCAAATGTTCCTCAGATGTTCTGGAAAGAAGCTATCAGCACTGCAGTGTACACTCTAAATCGAGTTCAAATCAGAAATAATACTGGTAAGACCCCCTATGAACTCTGGTTTGGCATCACTCCTACTATGAAATATTTTAGAGTATTTGGTAGCAAGTGTTATATTAAAAGAGATGAAGATCTAGGAAAGTTTGATGCTAGAAGTGATGAAGGAATTTTCTTGGGTTACTCCACTCAAAGCAAAGCATACCAGTGTTACAATAAGAGACTGAGGAAGATGATAGAAAGCACTAATGTGAAAGTTGATGAAGGAATTGAGAAGCCCTCAAGATTTTATGAGTTTGATGAAGATGACCAAGACGGTGTTTAGGTTCAAGGAACTCAATCCTCTCCGGTAAGTCAGAGTCAGCCTGATCCAGTAAATTAGGAAGTAGAGATAGGTTTGAATGAGCTTGATCAAGAAGCACCAGTGCAAGATACTCCCAAAATTCCAAGGTATGTAACACTGAACCACTCTGAAGATCAGATCATAGGTGACAGAAGCAAGGGTGTGCAAACTAGAAGGAATGTTGCTCAAAATCAGGATGAATGTTGTCTGATTTCAAAGATTGAACCTAAAACAGTAAATGAAGCCTGCAATGATGAAAACTGGACCAAAGCAATGAAAGATGAATTAATGCAAATTGAGAAAAATCATACTTGGGATCTTGTTCCCAAACCTAGAGACAGGAATGTGATTGGAACCAAATGGGTCTTTTAGAACAAATTAAATGAAGCTAGTGAAGTAATCAGAAACAAAGCTAGATTGGTCTGCAAAGGCTACTCTCAAATAGAAGGAATTGATTTTGAAGAGACCTTTGCTCCAGTGGCAAGAATTGAAGCAGTTAGATTATTTCTTGCATTTGCTGCCTTTAAAGACTTCAAGGTATATCAGATGGATGTCAAGTCTGCCTTCCTAAATGGTGATCTGGGAGAAGAAGTTTACATTGAACAACAGGATGGATTTCAATTGTCTGACAATGATGATATGGTCTGCAAGTTGAAGAAAGCATTGTATGGATTAAAACAAGCCCCAAGAGCATGGTATGAAAGGTTGGATAAGCATCTTGTGCAGATTGGATTCAGCAAAGGTACTGCTGATAGTAACTTATATTTCAAAATTGATCATGAAAACATTTTGATTGTTGAAGTGTTTGTGGATGATATCATTTTTGGAGGAAGAGATAGTATGTGCAAAACTTTTGCAAATCAGATGAAATGTGAGTTTGAAATGTCTATGCTTGGTGAAATGAATTTCTTCTTGGGTCTACAAATTACTCAAACAAAGAAAGGGATCTTCATTTCTCAGACCAAATATGTGAAAGAATTGTTAAGGAAATTTGGTATGGAAGATTCAAAGCCAATGAACACTCCCATGGCAACCGGATGTAAGTTGAGCAAAGATGATGACTCCCCAAAGGCAGATCAGACAAAGTATAGATCAATGATTGGTGGATTGTTGTATCTCACTCAGACCAGACCAGATATAATGCAGGCTGTTGGTCTTGTAGCAAGATTCCAGGCTGATCCTAAAGAATCTCATGTTATGGCAATCAAAAGAATTTTTAGATACTTGAAAGGAACAGCTGAGTATGGTCTATGGTACCCTAGAGATCTGCATTTCTCTCTTCATGCTTACACAGATGCAGATTGGGCAGGAGATGTGGATGACCGGAAGAGCACCAGTGGTGGAGCATTCTTTTTGGGGAAGAGATTGGTTTCTTGGCTAAGCAAGAAACAAGATGCAATATCTCTGTCTACAACTGAAGCAGAATACATTGCAACAGCAGGTAGTTGCACTCAAATCTTATGGATGAAGCAGATGCTAAGAGACATTAAAGTTGAATATGAGGAGCCTATCACAATTTTCTGTGATAATTCAAGTGCAATTAATATTTCCAAGAATCTGGTATTGCACTCTAAGACTAAGCACATATCTATCAAGTTTCACTTTTTGAGAGAACAAGTGAACAAGAAAGAAGTCAAGTTGGAGTATGTTCCCTCCAAGGATTAGATTGCAGATATCTTTACTAAACCTCTTCCCAAGGACTCTTTTGAATATCTCCGGGAGAAGTTAGGGGTCATGGCCCCTCCGGTGATGAACTAGGATGCACTGATGTGCATCAGTCCGGTGGATATCACAGTCATATCTTGTGATCCGGATTGATGATGGGGAGCTGCTACTAAGGGGGAGTAGCTGGTATGATTCTGATGTGTTAAAATTGAAAGTATGAGCCCTTTGCCATTGATGTCAAAGGGGGAGAGAAGACATGTGAAAAACAAGTAGCTGATGATCAAAGGGGGAGCAGTAAATGAGGAGAAGACATGTTGCTGATAGGGGGAGCTGTGACAGAAAGGAGAAGTTCTTGTCTTGATGGTTTTTCACATCATATGTTGCCATCAATGACAAAGGGGGAGATTGTTGCAAGTCTGAGGTGAACCAATGTTGTCATTGATGTCAACATACTCATATTGCATTGACAAGAGGGATTCGATGAGCAGTGTGTTGAGGATATTGAGAAAATTAGCCTCAGTCAGGAACAGTGAAGAACAGTGATGAGAAGAAGGCAAATGTATTGTATAGGATGCGAACCAGAGGATGCGGATTAAAGGGTTTGTATATATGAGTCTTGAGATGCTTCAGTTAAGATTTCAGAGGTCCGCATGAAGATCTGAAGGAGTTGTGGCTGTTGGTGTGGAACTGGTTCTAGCAAGTGTTCAGAGGTGATAGAGGATCACAGAAAGGTCTGGTGAGGTCCGGAATTGTATAATCCTAATCTACAAATTGGAAAGAGTGTTTGGGATGTCCTTGTGATGTGTCATCTCAAGTTGTGTATGATTTGGAGGTCCAGAAGTACCTTTTGCATTGTGACAGTGGCGACAGACTGTGTTCTTGAAGTTTCAGATAAGGAAGAGAAGAGATTCCAGTAAGTAGAGGAAGTGCAGATGTACCTGGTCATTTAGGCAGGCTTGGAAATGTCCGTGGATCATGTTTAGGTTGTGTTGTTGGTCCGCATTGATGGTAGAGCCCAGAATTGAAGATAATCTTTCGGATGAAGTTCTTGCTCTGTTTAGTCGACTGGATAAGTTGTTCATCCTGCGAATGTTCTTGTGGTGGCCGACCAGATGTGTTATTCATCTTACGGATATTCTTATGGTTGATTGCTGACTTAGATGATTGTTCCTAAGTCGATGTCTTGTATAAATAAAGGTTTGTGAGTTCATTTTGTAGTGTGGATTGTGTGGATGAGAGTGGTGTAGCGAAGAGAAGTGCAGAAGGCAGAGCAGAGGTTTTTGGGCTTAAATGGAACTGATCCAGACATGGTAAAGATGTCATTCTCCAGTTCAAGATTGTGATTCTTATCACTTTGTAGACAGTGTGTCTCCTTGTAGGCAGTGGGCCTCTTTGTGAGCAGTGTGCTCGGGCAGTGAGCCCTAATTGGCAAGTTCCATTCTTTTTCTTATTCTTTTAACAGAGAATAATCCTTGGGTTAATCACCCCGTGGTTTTTCCCTTAACCAGGTTTTCCACGTCAAAATCTTGGTGTTCATTGTGTTGATGTTTATCTTCTCTTGTGTTTGTGCATTTTACTTTCATGGATGATTAATTGATATGCTGTTAACTAACAAGATGAATCAAGTGTTTGAAATAGAAAGCAAGTTTGTATACAACTGATTCACCCCCCCTCTTAGTTGTATGCCCTAGATCCAACACAATTTATACCAACCATTCATTAGATATAATAATTAGTTAACAAGCTTTCATCTATCCTACAACCTATGCCACTGTAGATAGATTTGATTAGTCAATACATTTATAGTTAGTCTTCTTTAATTCCCAAGGTTCACCCACCTAGGTGTAGCAGGACCTAAAGTGAAGGAAATCATCAAACCTTGAAGGTTGATTTTGTCAAGTTAGTTCAAAAACATTGTGAATCTAAGCATAGAGCTTGGCATCCTCTTAGGATTAGCAACCTACATTTTTTAGACCTAACACATCTTATGCCTCCAAAAGCAAAGGTTTTTTGTCCTTTTAGTTTACAATGATGAGCAAATGCTCTTGTCAAAGTTATGGTTCTTTCATAGTGTTGGATGGTATTAATGTTGATACTAAACTATCACTGAGTAATCAATCTTGTGAGATAATGTAGTCAGCTATTGAAAATGTTAAAAAGACCTATAAAAACCTAAGGTCTAAAGTCTTAAACCCTAAAAGTACAAGTCTTTTAAATGTCACACAAAAAGGTTGCTTTTTGTTTTTTTTAAGTGTTGACCAGAGATCAAAGGTAAAAAATGACTTAAGTTACCTCTTTAAGGGTTTAATGTCATAGTCTGACCGGCCCTCTCTTTCTAACACTAGTAGAACAATAGGCAATAAATGACTAAAAACTACCAAAAATAGGCAATAAACTACTAGCTAGTCATTTATATGCAATTTTTAGTAGTTTTTAAAGTCATTTATTGCCTATTTTCTACTAGTGTAAGGAAACTAACTCTACAAGGTCATTCTTTTAATTGGGCATCAAAGCTACATCAGTGGTAACTATTCAATTTACTAAGGGTGCAAACTTCATGTTTGATGGCTTAGATGTAACCTTATTCAAATGCGTAACAATATTCTCTCAAGCTTGTAACTTGACGGGTATATGTCTGTATACTGTGTAAAGCAGTTAATTTGGTAGTTGCTACAACTGCTTTTTAAGTCTATAAGTTTATGGGTTGTGATAGCTTAAAAATCAAGTTTGTAGAATGAGTTTTTTTTATGAAAGTGTGAATATCTTCAGAGAATAATCTCTTATATTTTGTAGATGGAGATTTTTGTGAAAAAAAAGAACATATAAGAGTTATGCAACAAAACCCTTGATGACTTCTATGCTTCAGATAGCAAGAGATAAGAGCATAGGTTTTTTATGTAAATACAAAGACATTAGTATATTGTGAGGAACAAAAAGTATGATGTTTAAGCAACCTTGAAGGCTTCTATGTAATAGAGATATCAGATGACCTAATTAGCATACACAAGATATTATGTTCTGTCAATGAAAAATGCAGAGAGAGAGACTAAATGATAGTTGCTAATGAAGAATCTTACAGAGAGTAGAAAAGATGATGGCTTTAGTGCAACAAAGTACAGTGACAGAATGAAGGGAGGGTTAGTGCAAAGACAACATAAAATAGGTACAAGAAAGATTTTCATAGTTCAAGTGAATGAAAATCAAATGCATATGACAAACTTTTATGGTAACAGAGAGAGATGATGTTAATGTATGATGCAGTATAATGACTATTCTAATGTTTGTTTATATTGATCTGATATAAGGGTTTGGTTGCTATGATGATACAAGTATGTTTGTCTATTGATAGATAATAGTTTTCTAATAGAAAGATGACTCAATGAGTTTGCAAGAGAGATATTCAAATGACAAGTGGAGAAGGTTATATAATGATTCTATTTTTGCTTGCAATGGACTGAATATGTTTAGGTGACAAAAGTTTGTTTGAGTATATGTATTTTTGTTTGATGAATCAATGTTGTGATATGAGTGAATAAGGGAGATGAACTTTTTAGATTTGATAATATAGAGATAGAGTAGTGATTTGTCTAGAAATAGAGTAACCCTCTGAGTTTTGTTTATTTCATCTGAGTTTAATGAAAGTGTTGTATGTTTCCAATGAGGCATATTATTTTTCTAGTGAGGCATACTGTGTAGCCAGTGAGGTTGACTTGCAAGTGAGGCATATAATGTATCCAGTGAGGGTTAGCTAGTGAGGCCCAATAAAATCTATGTTCATAGTGGTTTTTCACCCTTCTAGGTTTTTCCACTGAAAATACTAGTGTCATCTCTTTTCTTGATGTTGTTTCACATGGTGTTTGACTAATTCATCTTTGATTATAATGTCATGTTTAGTTTTACGTGCTATGGTAATTCACTCAATATCCAATGTCTATGATGAATGAAGTGTTCTAGATTTCATTGCATGATAATCAAGTGTGTTGATAAATGAAAAAGATAAATTGATCATTAGACCACTGATTCACCCTCTCTCATTGGTCATATATTCCAACAAGCGGTATCAGAGCTATGGGTTCCCTGGAAGAGTCTAATAGACTTGGGTAGATTCTGTAGGTGGAATACTATGGGCAAGAGGTATAGAAATAAAGTTTATAAAAAGAAGGATTTTCATCAAAAGAAAGAGAAGTCTAATACCAAAGTTGATGATGTTTCTAATGTTCTTGGCTCTAAAGAATGTCATGCAGAAATGTCTGATGCAAAAAGAGATGAGTTTTAGTTCATGGAGATTACAAATGAGCATCAAAATGATCTAGAAATAGATGAAGAGGTAGCCCAAGTTTATCTTGAAGATGAATTGATTGTTGCCTTCGATGAATTGAAGAAAGAAAGAAGAGAAAAAGAACTAAAGATGAAGTATGGAGAATCTAATCAACTTGTTGAGGAACTAAAGAAGAAGTGTGTAGAATTTGATGAAATTATTGAGAAACTAAAGTTGAAATTGGAAGAGTCTAGAAAAGTTGAAGAAGCCACTTGCATGAAGTTGCAAACCAAATTAGATGTTTGCCAAAAGTTAGAAGCTGAAATGTTATTTTTAAAGAATCAATTAGAGAAGGTAAATCAGGATTTGAAAAGAAGTCTACAAAATGAGCAGACCACTGAGTTTTTTGAATAAATGATGCTAAGTCAAAGGTCTCTATCAAACAAATCTGGGATAGGATATGAAGGAGAAATGAGTAACAAAGATGTTACAATGTCTAAGAAACCAATGAAATTGACAAGCCTGTCAAAAGGAGCAACATATGAACAAGGAGAATCAAGCTCTACTTCCAAGAAGCTTGCAAATTAGAATACTAATGAGAAAGGATACAGAAGAGTTCATGATCCCAAACAAAGTCTAAGAAGAAGGTCATCAGCAAGACAAATCAGGTACAACTATTCACACTTCCATGGTTAATGTTTCCATGTAATGATTATGGACATAAAGCAATTGATTGTAGAAGGAGTCAATTTGTATCCTCTAGACATATGAATGTAGTTTGTTATAATTGTAACAAAGTTGGTCACATAGCAAGATCCTATAGAGGTAATTTGATGAAATCATCAAGCTTTAACAAAGAGATATATAATATTCTGATTAAGAAAAAGTAGGTAGACCCTTTGAGCAAAAGAAAGAAAGGTATTATAAAGGTTTGGAGAAGAAAACAAAACCTAGAAAAAGAAGATCCTAATCTTGTGTATATTGCTCTAAAGACATCTCTAGTTACTTAAAGTGTAGCATGAGTTGAGGGGGAGTTGATTAATGTTTTACCTTTTAAGCCCCATCGACAACCACAAGAGGTTGTATTTCTGTCATTAGGATGAGATCCAAAGTAGTCAATCTATCTACCAGTCTTAAAGTTGTCTTCAGTTGCAGGTGTCTAGTGCAAATTTAGCAATAGTTTGAATCAGAACTTTTTACTTTAAGGTATGTTCATACTTGCCTGATAAGTTTTTCATACACTGTTATAGTCAAGCATGGCTTATAAAAAGAGAATATGTGGGTTAGCAAGTTACTACTTGTCAATATTCTAGGGATAAAATAGTTTTGCTAAAAAAGGTTTTGGATCAATCTAGATGATACAGTTAGCAAGTATAAAAATAGACTACATTTTTTGTTAGCTTGCTATGTAAACAGGGCATGGCAATCATCAATATATAAAGAAGACCATTGTTGAAAACTGGTGTAGTTTCAAGTGCCCTGATAAACATATTTGCAAAATGTAGAAGGACAAACAAGACAAACAAGGCATTGTAAATGACTCATAAATATGTGGTCTAATGGAATACAATTTGTTTAGGGTTTGTTCAATATGAAGTCTACTCAAATCTTCTGAGCAAATGCAATTGATTAGTTAAGATACATACTTCTTAATCTTTATCAGCATATTGGTAAATGTGCATGACCCTGCATGAAAGCATATTTGAAAGTGTAACATGTTCGATGAGACAGTGAAGATAGTGTTGAGATGTTGTCTTTTGGTAGAGTTGCAGTATTAGAATGAGAATGATTGATATTGATAACACAGTGTAGGGTTGCAGGATGATAGTTTTTCATGACAGTGCTATTTAAGTGTATTCTTGTTTTAGCATATTCATTTATGATGTTTTTAATACACCTTAAAACTTGCATGTTGTCCCAAGTGATATTGCTACTCAAAGTCAGAGACAATGCCAGTGAAGCATATGATCTCATCCGAACTGTGAGATGTTAGGTGCTTTTCTTGAAAATAAACCTATGATGGAGATTCTTTGGTTGTTATGTCAGTATAGTGTAGTGATAAGAAAGTGTAAGGCAAAGACAGTATAAGAAATAGAACTATCTCTGACAGGTGACACATGACAATGGTTAACAGTGAGTTTCCTTGTGTTGACATCTATGGAGATATATGATAGTTGTAGGACCAGGGTAGAACAGTGCTCTTATCTCAAGACAATGTGGCTTTCATGTCAATAAGATAGGTAGTTGTTAACAAGATTAGCTAGTCAAAGTTGCATGTATCCTATCACTTTGGTTGATCATCTCAAGCAGTAATAGTCATGGAGGTTTAGATTTAGATTTTCTTATTCATTCTTGGTTTGTCATTGATTGCATTGTCTTCATTTCTGTCAAGATGGTTGCTAGCTGTCAAGACTATGCACTTATGAGGCTTCATGGTAGGACAATGGATTGCAAGTTTAATTCAACTTTGCAAGGACAATCTTTATTTATGCATAGTGTTCAAGTGCCTTGATAGAGGAATTAACATAAGTGATGATCCTATGTTGACAAGATAATGGTCAACTTGTATATGATAGTGGATTTCTTTCTTAAACAGAGAGCTTGTTGCTAGTATTGAAAGTCTATATTAGGCATGTGGTTGTGTGACAATATATGATAGTGATTTGCATCACTGTTTCAGGCATCAATATATCTACTTTAGACAATGTAAGATTGTATTGTGCAGTACATATTTCAGTTGTAATGATGGAGATGGTTGGTTGACATTGACTGATTAGCCAAGTGTAGATAGAACAATCCAATAACCAAGGAGTTTGTAAATGAAGACTAGGGCAACCTAACTACAAATGCTAATGTTAAATGCATAATGCAATAGGATAGTCTAATAATCATGGCACAATTTTATCTCTTTGTCAGCAGAATGATGAAATGGATTGTCAAGATTATTTTCCATATGTAGGTGTCATATCCTTCTTATCTATCATCTAACTTCATGAGGTGTACTTTGGTTTCAGGGGAAGATGCCTTGAATAATACAGTCCTTTGTCCTTGATGTCAAAGGGGGAGAGATTGAGTGAGATGGTGAGATGATCATGTTTTTCCATCAATGACAAAGGAGGAGTTTGTTGAGTTATTTGTCATTGATGTCAAAATTGATTTGGTGATGCTTCCAGGTCCTCAGGATATTTTGATGGATTCTTTGGTATAGTCACAGTTAGGAGGGTCCTAAAGGAGAATAGTCTCGCCCATGCAACTAGAGTAAACAGAACAGAAACAACTCAAAGATATGAAACCAATGCAAATTCAGTCATTTAGTATATCATAGAATTCAAATTCAAATTGTCCAGCAACATGCAGGCTTACAATTAGGGCTCATAGGCCTGCTTACAAAATTATAGAATATGCACAAGATATGGCTTTGAAGCTCCTTCACAAAGAATTCAAACTATCAAACTATCTCTATGAATTTCACTACTTTCCTAGATATCTATTACATCAATATATATCATCTCCGAAATGTTTGATTCCTATGTGTCGGCTAAGGAAGATCACAAACTCCAATGAAGAGTTGTAACATGTGTACATGGATAGGTCAGACCTAATGGAATAGAACTCCTCCACAAATGAATGAAATGATGTACAAATCCCAGGAAAGGTTGGCCAGAACCAAACAACATTGGATGATGTGTCTTTTAACTTTGCAAGTCGTGAAATGCTTCGCAAGTCTTCTCCATTAGTTGATTATCTAAGACTTTCAGGATGCTCTATTCTAAGAAAATAGTCAATCTTCTGATGGTGATAACTTTATGGTAACTAATCCAAATGATCTAAATTTTGGATATGATGTGCATGAATGAATTTAGATACTAAATCTCGCTCTGTAGGGTCTGAACTACAATTGCAATGGAATGTAGACCAAAATATAGAGACTGATACTGACTAAACTACCTAAACTAAACTAGGAAATGAAAAGAAACAAACTAAAATGCAAACAAACTAAAATGTAAATGTTTTTTGTTGATGCAAGAATACTCTTGAACCATAGATGCTCTTGCATCAGACATTCAGGGTTATTGAAAAAGTGAGTCCCTCACTTTCCTGGGGCTAGAAGAAAACCAAGATGGTCCACATCAACTTGAGGAATTCAAGATGAATCTTCTTTCAGTCTGCCTTTCTACTTCACAAGGTATTCTTTGTATTGTCTTCCTCTAGTGTTGCGTCCAACTCTGCTATCCAAAATGTTTTCAATCTGCTCTGGTGCTTGTTGTGGTAACTACTTCTTCAAGTCTTCTTCAATGCTTTCACTAAATTCTACTTCATGATATTGATATAGGTCTGCAATGTTGAAAATAGGTGATATACCCAATGTCTTCGATAACTCTACTTCATATGCATTTCCTGAATCAAACTTTCTGAGTACTCTACAAGGTCCAAACTTTTTCATCTTCAACTGTTTATATGTCCCAACTAGAAATCTTTCTTTTCTCAAGTATACCATCACTTCATCTCCAACTACAAATTCTTTGTGTTTTCTCTTCTCATCTGCCTTCTCCTTACACTTGTTGTTCATCTCCTCCAAATGCTTCTTCACCTAATCATGCACTATCTTCATATGTTCTGCAAATTCTCTTGCTTCTGCATTTCTCTTATCTGCCATACTAATATCTCTCAATTCTGTTACTCCTCCAAGGTTTACTTTGGTAACAATCTCAAAAGGTGTTCTTCTGGTACTCCTATTTACTAAATTATTGTATGCAAACTCTACTTGAGAAAGAATCAAATCCCAACTTACTTCCTTCTCTCCAACTAAACATCTGAACAAGTTTCTGAAACTCCTATTCACTACCTCTATCTGTCCATCAATCTGTAGATGAAATGCTGAACTAAACTTCAAATTTGTTTTCATCTTCTTCCAAAGTGTCTTCCAAAAGTATCCAAGAAATCCTTTGTCTCTGTCTAAGATTATGCTCTTAGGTAATCCATGCAATCTTATAATCTCTTTGAAAAATAGATCAGCTACATGCACTGCATCAGTTGTCTTCTTGCAAGGAATGAAATGTGCCATCTTTGAAAATCTATCTACCACTACAAATATTAAATCATTTCCTCTTTGTGTCTTTGGTAGTTCTATTACAAAATCCATACTTTTGTCTTCCCAATGTCTCTCCGGTATTATCAAAGGTTTATACAATCCAGTATTTTGACTACTTCCTTTTCCAACTTGACAAACTCTACAACTCTGCACAAATTTCCTAACATCCTTATGTATCTAAGACCAAAAGTAATTTTCATTTACCAAAGCCACTATTTTATCAATGCCAAAATGTCTTGCCAGTCCACCACTGTTCTTCTCTTTGATCAAATTATCTCTCATTGAACCTCTAGGTATTCACAACAAATTTTCTTTGAACAACATATCTTCTTGAATGAAATAGTCCAACCACTTACTCCTATCTCTCACAATAGGTTCCTTACATGCTTTCCATGGTTCTGTAAAATCAAGATCTTCCTCATACATGTTCTTCAAGTCATCAAATCCCAACACTTCAATTCTCATCTCTGTCAGCAAGTTCCTTCTCCTACTCAATACATCTGCAACTTTGTTTGATTTTCCACTCCTATGCTTCAACACAAAAGTATAACTCTCCATGAACACTACCCATCTCATATGTATCTGATTCAACTTTCCTTGACTACTCAATATTTTAAAGCTTGATGATCTATATACAACAAAAACTCCTTAGGGAACAAGTAATGTCTCCACTTCTTCAATACATGTATTATGGTATAGAACTCTTGATCATAAACTAAATATCTTCTTCTTGCATCATTCAACTTCTCACTAAAATATGCTATAGGTCTACCTTCTTGACTTAATATTGCTCCTATTGCATTCCCACTTGCATCACAATCTACCTGAAATATATTATTGAAATCTAGTAATGGAAAAATAGGTTGTTCTATCACTTTCTACTTCAACAACTCAAAACTTTTATCTACTCCTGATGTCCACTTAAAGTCTTTTCTGTCACCTCTCATTGTCTCTGTCACAGGGTTACAAATTGAACTAAAATTTCTAATGAACTTCTGGTAGAAACTAGCCAATCCATGAAATGATCTGACTTCTCCAATGCTCTTCGATGTAGGCCATTCAACTATTTTTCTTACCTTCTCAGGGTTCATCTTCATTCCCTACAAAAATCACAAATCCCATGTATACCAATTCTTCCTTCATGAAACTACACTTCTTGATGTTTATCAGCAATTTTTCTTCTCTTAGTCTCTGCAATACTTGTCTTAGGTGCTACAAATGTTCTTCTTTTGTCTTACTAAAAATTAGAATATCATCCAAGTATACAATAACAAACTTACCCAAGAACTTCTTCAAGACTTCATTCATCAATCTCATGAATGTACTCGGTGCATTCGTCAATTCAAAAAGCATCACTAACCACTTATACAATCCTTCATTTGTCTTAAAAGTAGTCTTCCATTCATCTCCCTCTCTGATTCTGATCTGATGGTATCCACTCTTCAAATCTATCTTTGTGAAATATTTTGCTCCACTCAAACAATCCATGATATTATCCATCCTAGGTAAAGGAAATCTGTACTTACTTGTGATCTTGTTTATTACTCTAGATTACGTACGCATTCTCCATTCTACATCTTTCTTTAGTGCTAGCACTATAGATACTATATAAGGACTCAAACTTTCTCTGATCAAACCTCTCCTCAACAACTCCTATATATGTCTATTCAATTCTTCATTCTCTGTCGGTGTCATTTTGTGTGCTGTTTTGTTAAGCAAACTAGCTCTTGCTATAAGATCCATGTGATGACTAATACTCCTGATTGGTGCCAATCCTTTAGGTACATTATCTGATATGATGTTTTTATACTCTGTCAGTAACTTAGTTATCTCCTCTAGTTGTGATTCTTCAGTCTCCTTCAAGGTTTCAGGGTTCTTAGGGATCAAAGCATAACACATATTCTCATGTCTCAAACCATCCAAAAATTTCCTTCCATCTACCAAATGTATTCTAGCATTCCCACATACTTCACTCTCAAGATCATCTTCCAAAGGAATCAAAGTAATTCACTTTCCATTTGATGTTATAGGGTAGGCATTCTTCCTCCCATCATGTATAGCTTTCCTATCATATTGCAAAGGTCTACCCAACAAAATATGACATACATCCATAGGTATAATATTGCACAATACTTCATCATGATAAGATTCAATATGAAATTTCACCAAACATTGTTCACTCACCAATACTTTATGATCATCCTAAATCCATGCTATCTGATAGGGTTTAGGGTGTTTCAATCTTTGCGAGTTTAGCTTAGTCACCATATCTTCTAAAATTAGGTTATTAGAACTACCACTATTAATTACAACTTTACAACATTTACCTCTCGATTTCCATCTGGTTTTGAACAAACTTTTCCTCTGTGGTGGTTCCTCATTTGTCTCTACTTGAAATAGTGCTCTCCTCATCACAAGTGATTCTCCTTTCTTAGGTTTACCAACTGAACTAGGCAATCCAACATGTTCTTCAACATAGGTTGCTCTTCCACTGTTCTCTATTCTCTTGCTTGTACTCCCCTCATTACATTCAAATGCTCTATGTCCTTCATCTCCACACTTGAAACAAGTTCCTCTGAATGTTCTCCTATCAGGTCCTCTTCCTTCTCTTCTATATCCTTCACTCTGGTATTGACTAGGGTTTCCTCTGCGATAGAAATTTCTGTCATCTTTTTGGTATGCATTGTTATCTTTGTTCTCCTTCTTGAATGTGTTCTCTTGTTTGTTCTACTCTACATATGATCTCTCTCCTCCAGAAAATGTTCTACCTCTCTAAAATTTACCTCCTCTGCCTCTCTATTTCTGATCATGCCTCTTATTCAGCTTCTCTTAAAATTTTAGGGCAAATTGATATGCTTCTTCCAATGTTGTCATCCTCACCAAACTCAGTTCTTCTTGAATGTTCAATCTCAGTCCATTGATGTATCTAGCCACCTTCTCCTTGCTTGCTTCACTATGTCCTATCCTTATGATCATATTGTGAAATTCTTCAGTATACTCCTTCACAAGTTTCTCCTTTTGTCTCAAGTTTTGAAATCCCTTTAACAGTTCCAACTCATAGTCAGTAGGTATAAATTGGTTCTTCAATTTTGTCACCATTCTATCCCATTTTGTAATCTTTTCTCTTCCTCTTCTATTTATATCCAATTGAACTTATTTTCACCATATAGCACCATGTCCTCTTAGCTTTATATTTGCAAATTTCACCTTCTCTGGATCTTCCATTTCTTCATAATCAAAGTATTCTTCCATGTCATTTATCCAATCAATCAACTCTTTAGGGTTCAAATTACTAGTATAATTAGGTACATCAACTCTAGGTCTTTTCCCAATATTTTAAATAGCTTGCAACATTTTGACTTGATCTAATTCTTCTTCCTCTTCACCTCCTGGGGTTTCACCATTTTAATTAGCAGATTGAAATTCTTCATCATCATCAATTTCAACATTAGGTCTAGGTGTAAGTCCTCTTCTCTAATCTTCTTCAACATCATCCAAGCAAACTCACATGGTTTTCATCATCTCCATCATCTCATCGATTCTACTAGCCATTGTTCCAACAACAAGAATTCTCCTCAGCAACATTCTTCCTAGGATCAATTGTAACTACCTCAAATTCGGTGATCAGGCTACAAGGTGACAACTGCCTTACAATTGGTGATTGGTTGCAACACAAGTAACCTTCCTCAGATTCAATGATATATTCACAAAAAGATCTTATGGAATTCCTTCACCAACTTCACTCAATTCACTCCCAAAGATTCGAACATTCACTCTGATACCACTTGGTGCAATCACGGTTAGGAGGGTCCTCAAGGAGAACAGTCCCGACCATGCAGCTAGAGTAAACACAATGGAAACAACTCAAAGATATGAAACCAATGTAGATTCAGTCATTTAGTATATCATAGAATTCAAATACAAATTGGCCAGCAACATGCGGGCTTACAATTAGGGCTCATAGGCATACTTATAGAATTACATAATATGCACAAGATATGGATTTGAAGCTCCTTCGTAAAGAATTCAAACTATCAAACTATCTCTATGAATTTCACTACTTTCCTAGACATCTATTACATCAATATATATCATCTCCAAAACATATGATTCCTCCACGTTGGTCAAGGAAGATCACAAACTCTAATGAGGAGCTATAACATGTATACACAGATAAGTCAGACCTAAAGGAATAGAACTCCTCCATAAATGAATGGAATGATGTGTAGATCCCAAGGAAGGTTGGGCTTGAACCAACCAACATTGGATGATGTATCTCTTAACTTTGCAAGTCATGAAATGCTCTGTAGGTCTTCTCCATTAGCTGATTATCTAAGACTATCAGGATGCTCTATTATGAGAAAACGGTCGATCTTCTGGTGGTGATAACTTTCCGGTAAATGATCTAAATTTTGGATATGATGTGCATGAATGAATTTAGATGCTAAATCCCACTCTGTAGGGTTAGAAATACAATCGCAATGGAATGCAGACCAAAATACAAAGACTGCTACTGACTGAACTACTTGAACTGAACTGGGAAATGAAAAAAAAAAAACTAAAATGCAAACAAGTTGAAATGCAAATGTTTTTGGTTGATGTAAGATTGCTCTTGAACCAGGGATTCTCCTACATCATTCTTACTTCATGTTTGATGGATCAAGAGATTAGGATGTTTCTTCATGTTTGATGGGTCAAGATGTTAGATTAGGATATCTCATGTCAGGATGTCATCCTAAGTTGGAGGTTTGAGCTTGTGCTTGATCTCAATTGAAGTTGGATTTGGTTATATGATGTTGTGATCCTGGTGAATAGGTTCATGTCATTGATTCAGCTTTAGGATCATGCATGTTTCATGTGGTGATTCAGTGTTTTGGTTGCACATTGTTAACTCTCTAATATTGACAAGGTTTGTCATTGAAGATGTTATTTGTTGTTGGTGCTTTGTTGATGATGATGTCTTGAGTTCAAGATGTTAGTGTTTTGATGTTGATGATGTCTTAAGTTCAGGTCTATTATTGATATAAATTTTTCATCTTATGCCTCCAAAAGCAAAGGTTTTTTGTCCTTTTAGTTTACAATGATGAGTAAATCCTCTTTTTAAAGTTATGGTTCTTTCACAATGTTGGATGGTATTAATGTTGATACTAAAATATCACTGGGTAATCAATCTTGTGAGATAAGGTAGTCAGGTGTGGAAAATGTTAAAAAGACTTATAAAACCCTAACGTCTAAAGTCTTAAACCCTAAAAGCACAAGTCTTTTAAATTTCACACAAAAAGGTTTCTTTTTGTTCTTTTTAAGTGTTGACCGGATATCAAAGGTCAAAAATGTCTTAAGTTACCTCTTTAAGGGTTTTATGTCATATTCTGACTGACCCTCTCTTTCTAAGGAAACCAGCTCTACAAGGTCATTCTTTTAATTGAGTACAAAAGCTACATCAATGGTAACTATTCAATTTACTAAGGGCACAAACTTCATGTTTGATGGCTCAGATTTAACCTTATTCAAATGCATAACTGTCTTCTCTCAAGCTTGTAACTTGATGGGCATATGCTTGTTTACTATGTAAAGTAGTTAATTTGGTAGTTGTTGCAACTACTTTTTGAGCCCAGAAATTAATGGGTTGTGATAGCTTAAAAAGCAAGTTTGTAGAATGATTTTACTTTTATGAAAGTACGAATATCTTCAGAGAATAATCTCTTATATTTTTTAGATAGAGATTTTTGTGAAAAAAGAGAACATGTAAGAGTTATGCAACATAACCCTTGATGACTTCTATGCTATCAAATAGCAAGAGATAAGAGCAGAGGTATTTTGATGTTTAAGAAACCTTGAAGGATTCTATGTAACAGAGATATCAGATGACCTAATTAGCATATAGAAGACATTATGTTCTGTCAATGAAAATGTAGAGAGAGAGAGAGAGTGAATGATAGTTGCTAATGAAGAATCTTGTAGAGAATAGAAAATATGATGGTTTTAGTGTAGCAAAGTATAGAGACAGAATGAAGGGAGGGTTAGTGCAGAGACAACATGAAATAGGTACAAGAAAGATCTTCACAGTTCAAGTGAATGAAAATCAAATGCATATGACAAACTTTTATGGTAACAAACAGAGATGATGTTAAGGTATGATGTAGTATAATGACTATTCTAATGTTTGTTTATATTGGTTTGATATAAGGGTTTGGTTGCTATGATGATCCAAGTATGTTTGTCTATTGATAGATAATAGTTTTGTAATAGAAAGATGACTCAATGACTCTACAAGAGAGATTCAAATGACAAGAGGAGAAGGTTATATAATGATTTTTTTTTTCTTGCAATGGACTGAATATGTTTAGGTGATAGAAGTTTATTTGAGTATATGTATTTTTGTTTGTTGAATCAGTTTTGTGATATGACTGAATAAGGGAGATGAACTTTGTAGATTTGATAATGTAGAGATAGAGCAATGATTTGTCTGGAAACAGGGTAACCCTCTGATTTATGTTTATTTCATTTGAGTTTAATGAAAGTGATGTATGTTTCCAGTGAGGCATATTGTGTAGCTAGTGAGGCTTTGCTAGTGAGGCTAATTTTCAAGTGAGCCATATAATGTATCCAGTGAGGGTTGGCCAGTGAGGCCCAATAAAATCTATGTTCATAGTGGTTTTTCACCCTTCTAGGGTTTTCCACTCAAAATACTAGTGTCATCTCTTTTCTTGATGTTGTGTGACATGGTGTTTGACTAATTCATCTTCCATTATAATGTCATGTTCAGTTTTACTTTCTATGGTAATTCACTCAATATCAAATGTCTATGATGAATGAAGTGTTCTAGATTTCATTGCATGATAATCAAGTGTGTTGATAAATGAAAAAGATAAATTAATCATTAGACCATTGATTCACCCCCTCTTAGTGGTCCTGTATTCCAACAAAGACAACACAGTTAAGTCCACGGTGCAAATTCATGGGCTTGACAAGTGTTATGTACCATTTTTGTGCCATTTGTTGAAGGTTTCTTGCAACAATTTAACCAACAAAATCTCATCTTCAGAAACAAAGCATAAAAGAGTCAATGAATTGTTTAGAAGCATAAAATTAGCTCTAGATTGTTTCGATGCCCTATATTTGAACCATGGACACTGCTATGCAAAGATAAAATATTTTATTCCACTTGGACTTATCTCTCTCATCAAGGGTATTAGCAATATTTTATCTCATTTTAACACTTTTATCTTGTTTCATTGGGATTCAAATTTGGGGCTTCATTATGGAAATTCCAAGGTGTCCATAAATGAGAATTCATCCCATTGGATGAGATTTTTATAGTATTTCATTCAATTTCAACATTATTATTATGTATCATACAGATTGAAGCCTATGGCTTTACAATGAAAGTTCCAATGCTTGTACCAGTCGAGCTCATCCTGTTTAGTGAGGGAATATACATTATTTTATCCAAATTTAGCATTTTATTATTAAATTTCAATTCATGCCAGTTGTTTAAGGAAAATTTGTATGTTTAACGATATGCATAAGTATTCTTTGCTTTCTATCTTTACTTATGGCGGCATTTGTTAACTTTGTTCTTCTACTTTTATAGATGAATGGTACTCATATTGGTGTGTAAGCTTTAGAAAATTTCATTAAATCTAAGATATACCCAATGGTTGTTACATTACAACCTCAACATTGGCATTAAGGGCCATCTAATTGTTATGAGAGAATTTGAACCTGCGTCATGCTTATACCTGTGCTTAGCATTGTCATTACACGACAGTTCCTTGGTACATGTTTGTTTCACTTCAAGCTATACAACCTTAGCACTTGGCTGTCCATTTTATTGCAGTGTGGTAGTTTGAACCTAGTTTGTGCTGTTATGAGTGTCTACCATTACCATTGCACTAGAACCACTAACATCTACTAATTTTTTACTTTTGTTCCTCAATTTTCTACATGCATATGCAAAAGAAAACCCTTGATCTTTGAAAACTCTAACAAAATGAATTGAAACTACTTTTGATTCTAACATTATCTTACTCTTAAGCTTTGTTTTCTCAAGATACCTACAATTAACCATTGCATGGACCATTCCGAGTTACTTAATGAGGCTGAGTCACTAAATTTTGAGTTTGTCCAATTTTTTTGAATGTGGGTTATTAGTAGCCAATGATTTGATTTTTATTTCTTTTAACATCTAGTCTACATTTTATGTTGCTTTTGGTTTCTTATCATTTAGCTCTAGTCTTTTACATCATGTCTAGCTTGGTAGTCAACCATTTGTGATTCAAAAACCTTTTCAATTTACTATTTCACATCCAAATCTTTAAAGGTAGGTTTCTTTAAATTCTTTGGTTAGCATTGTTTGGCATTGGTTATACCTACTTCTCACTTCTCACTTCTCACTTCTCAATAGGTGAATTTAGTCTATTATAAGCTTGAAGAGGTAAATTCTACTTCTCTATTTCAAAGCTTCATTCAATAAGTGAATAGTCGATTATAGATATGCATATTAGTTCATTTGTTTCATATTTATTAAAATTAAAGAGTATCACATTTTTTCTCACTCTTGGCCACATGACTTTTGTTTCCATTTGGTAATCTTGGGCAGTGACATCATCATCAGAGAACTTTTGTCCTAAGAATGATCATGAAGATGGGGTTTCTATTCATATTATGCTTTGCTTCATAAGGAGATGAGTTTGTAACAAATTGTTTCTAGTTAGTTTTTACATATAATCTCTAATGTTTATCTATATACCTATGATAAACTTCTGAAGGTGTGTACTTTGTGTCTTCATGAATCGCAATGGATCATTATTTACATAATCAAAGAAACAAACTATGTATGACTACAACATGAGCGACTGAAGCATTCTTTTGTTTAGTAGTGGATTGTTGAAATGAACTAATTTGACAAGTTTCCCTTGGCAGGTAATGAAAAAAAATTAGGCATGAGCAGAGGTCTACCAGAACCTAAGCTTATAGTTGTAGATGCAATGATTGATAAGTTGACTAGCACAATATTTTTGTTCTAGTTAGTTGTAGTTGTGATTCTTGGTGTTTCTAGGAATTCTTGGAAGGCTTCTGAAGCATGGAAGGTATGTCACTATACTTCAATTATTAGGATTTAGTTGTTTATGAAGCTTGTTATGGGTTTATAGATAATCCTTTGCAATTAAGTAAGTATCAAGAGATTGGTTTTTTAGATGCCCTTGGCCATAAACCTAATGCTCTATTATAAATATTCTTCTCATTATTAACTGGTAATTGCAATCTTCTTTACCCCTATTCTTTGTTGGGAATTAAGGTGTCTCAACCTTGGTAATTCTCTTCATTTGTAATGTTTGTATTTATTATTCAATTGCCTATGTTGTAAATAATTGGAAATTCCACTTTGTCATATTGTGGGATGTGGCATGGTGATGTGTCAATCCTACATGGATTATGACAACTTGTTATTTTGTCCTCACATGAGGAGATAGGTATCCCACTTAGTGGTAGGAATATTCTTCCATGTGTTGGCATCTTCTATGTTGTGTAAGGAATGTTTGACCGAAACGGTTATGACGGATTCCTATGACAAATCTATGACATGTAAGAGTCGAGAATAGAAGGTTGTAAGATAGGTAATGACATGTGTCATGTAGCATCTTTGAATGAGGCTTATTTGGGCACCCCAAGGTGGAATATGATGTCTTGTAAGAGAATATGCTATTAATAGCATGTGTATGACAGGTTCTCTTACAGCTGTAAGTTGTAACCGCTATGACAGATTCTATGACGGTCGTAAGTGTCGTAAGAGCATTTGTCATAGCCGATTTTGGAAAGTGGCGATCTCTTTGGAATGGGAGCTATGGACAAGTTTCAAATACATTCTACAATGTTGACCAAGTGTCCCTAGGCATGGGTTTTGGTCCAAGATGCCATATTGGATGCCCATTCCAAGAAAGGTCCAAAATTGCCTTATATGTTCTATTTAAACAGGTGCTTGGAGATGGAGTTTGTATCATAGGTTTATAGGTATTGTTATGCTGCCGGATTGACTCTAGACACAAGTGTCAAAGACCATTGAAGCTTGCATTGCAAGTGTATTGTAAACATTCTTTCAGATTTGTTAATACATTGTGCAGGTTTTTGAGTGGGGTTTTTCACCTGATAAGGGTTTTCCCCACCATAAATCTCTGTCTCTCTTCTTCTGTCTTCTTTCTGGCTCTTGCGTTTTGCTTCTATATCTCATGTTAATGGTTTAACATTGTTGTAATAGTTAGGATAAATTTGAATTTGCATAGCCCTCTCCTCAATAGATTAGTGTAGGAAGCGTTTCTGCACACATAGCGTCCTTTTAGTTGGTATCAGAGCTTGATCACCTTTGGTCCTAGTTGTAGGGTAGGGGTTTTTTGAGCTAATCTTAGGTTGAGTGGGAGTCTATGTAGAGCATTCTATATCTTATTGCAGCAAGGAGATGGCAGGCACATCAGGAAGGTTTGAAGTAGAGAAGTTCAACGGCAATAATTTTGAGCTGTGGAAGCTCAAAATGGAAGACATGTTAGTTGACCGAGACCTTTGGGAAAGTGTGAACAAAACTAAACCAGCTACAATGACACAAGCTAATTGGGATTTCAAGGATCAGAAGGCTAAGGGTCTCATAAGACTTAGTCTTGCCGATTCTATGTTGTTAAATGTCCATGAAGAGACCACTGTAACACTCCTTTGGAAGAAGTTGGGGGATGTGTATCAAGCCAAATCCCTTGTCAATAAACTTTTCCTGAGAAAGAAGTTGTATTCTCTTTGAATGGAGGATAGAGGATCCGTGGCTGAGCATATGAATGACTTTAATATGCTGGTTGCACAATTAACATCTATTGGTGTAAAGATGGAGGAGGAGGATCAGTGTATGACCCTGCTTTGTTCTCTACCGGACTCATGGGATCATCTTGTCATGGCAATCGGAAGCACCACATCCAGATTCAAAATGGAAGAAGTGGTTTCTTCGCTGTTATCTGAAGAGATGCAGAGAAAGTCTTCTGAGGTAGTCAAAGAAGCCCTTGCAGTTTGTGGAAGACCCAACGAGAAAGGGAAGAAGAAGGACAAGAAAGCTGAGAAGGGTAGATCCAAATCTCGTGGGAGATCTAAATCTCTTAGAAAGTCCAAGGCTCTTTGTTAGAACTGTGGCAAGACCAGGCATTTCTGAAAGGAATGCAAAGAGGAGAAGAAGAAAAAGAAGAAAGCTCCTAATTCAGATTCTGATAGATCACAAGATGATGGTG
The DNA here is from genome assembly GCA_027924645.1 of Cunninghamia lanceolata. NCBI lineage: Eukaryota > Viridiplantae > Streptophyta > Pinopsida > Cupressales > Cupressaceae > Cunninghamia > Cunninghamia lanceolata. The sequence goes on along the minus strand of BSBN01000237.1, from coordinate 11,331,226 downwards.
ATGCCTTCATCGCAGCCCTGGCAACCCATGCATCTGATGATGTGTGGCTAATTAACTCTGGTACATCATTCCACATGACCTCGCATCGAGACTGGTTCACTAAGTATGAGGAGTTCGATGGTGGAAAGGTGTATCTGGGTGACGACTCTCATTTGAAGATTGTTGGTCATGGAAGAGTCTCTATCCGATTCCCTGATGGTCGAGTGAAGGGAATCACTGGGGTTATGCACATCCCAGGCTTAGCACGAAACCTGATTTCTGTAAGTAGTTTAAATGATGCAGGTGTGCAGGTTGTCTTTTTGAAAGAAGGATGCAAGATGACTAGAGGATCTATGGTGCTTGCTAAGGGTACTCGGAGAGGTACTTTGTTTCAGTTGGAAGCATGCATTGCACAATGCAATAGTTCTTCTGACTCAAGGAAGAGGGCAGCAGTCACTTCATCCCCACCATTTGAATGAGCAGTGAAGAAATTTGTTGTTTCTAGTCTTGATGGTTGTAATCGTGCATTGGAAGTTAAACTTCTTGCAGAAAAGACAATGTTATGGCATAAGAGATTTGGCCACATTGGTGAGAAGGGTCTGCGTACCCTGAAAAATAAGAACCTCATTAAGGGGTTAGATGATTGTAATCTTGAGTTTGACTTTTGCGAACATTGCATTTATGGAAAATAAAACTGTGTTCAGTTTTACTCAAGTTCTCATAAGTCTTCTGGTGTGTTGGACCTTATTCATTCTGATGTGTTTTGTCCTGTTAATGTTCCTTCATTATCAAAATCTATATACTTTGTATCTTTTATAGATGATTATAGTAGAAGGACATGGATTTATTTTCTCAGAAGCAAATCTGAAGTCTATAGCAAGTTTAAGGAGTCTAGAACCTTTGGTGAAAATCAGACTGACAAAATGATTAAATGTTTGAGAACTGACAATGGTGGTGAGTTCTATTCTATAGAATTTGATAAGTATTGCAAGGAACTTGGGATTGAAAGGCACAAGAAAACTTCATACACACTGCAGCAAAATGGAGTTGCAGAGAGGATGAATAGGACACTGATGGAGAAGGCTAGGAGTATGCTAAGTGGAGCTGGTCTAGAACAAAAGTTTTGGGTTGAAGCTGTTGCCACTGCTTGCTATCTGGTAAATAGATCTCCTACATCAGCTCTTGTTGGAAAGACACCCATGGAGGTGTGGTCTGGTAGAAATCCTTTAGTAAGGCATCTTCATGTTTTTGGTTGTGAGGCATATGCACATGTGCCTAAGGAGAAGCGGTCAAAGTTGAAGAACAAAGCTGTTAAGTGTATCTTCATCGGCTATTTTGTTGGTGTGAAAGGATACAAGCTTTGGGACCCCATGGATGAAAAAGTGTTGTATAGCAGAAGTGTCATCTTCAGAGAGATTACACCTTCTTCCACTATTTTGCAGCCAGAAGAAAAAGAAAAGAAAAAGGATGTTGTTTAGTTTCCTCTCACCCTTGAGAAGACTGAACAAAAAGACAATGTTGGACCTGATGATGAGGAGAGCTCTAGCAGCTCTGAAAGCTCAGAAGAAGAAGCTGAACCTCAACCTCAGCTCTTGAGGAGGTCTACACAGATAAGGAAGCAATCTAAAAGGTTTGGTTTTACATTGCTTGATTCTAGTTGTGATTATGCTTTACTCACTAATAGTGATGAACCTAGAACTGTATCAGAGGCTTTGGATATGAAGGATACAGGTTCCTGGAAGGAGGCCATGGAGGAAGAAATGGCTTCTTTGGATAAGAATCAAACTTAGGACTTGGTGCCTTTGCCTCCTAGATGAAAACCTGTTGGATGCAAATGGGTGTTCAAGAAGAAGATTGGTGTAGATGGCAGTATTGAGAAGTTAAGGCTAGATTGGTTGCGAAGGGGTATTCACAACTGGAGGGTATAGATTATGGTGAGATCTTCTCTCCCGTTGCAAAGATGACATCCATTCGATTCTTGTTGTCACTCGTAGTAGCTTATGACTTGGAGGTAGAATAGATGGATGTGAAGACAACTTTCCTTCACGGTGACTTGGAGGAGGAAATCTACATGTCATAGCCAGAGCATTACATGGTAAAAGGTAAAGAAAATTTGGTTTGCAAACTTAAGAAGTCTTTGTATGGTTTGAAGCAATCCCCTAGGAGATGGTATTTAAAGTTTGATGCCTTTGTGTTTTCAATTAGATTTGTGAGATCGAAATTGGATCACTATGTTTATTATAAGTTTGATGGTGATCATATTCTCATTGTTGCACTGTATGTTGATGATATGTTGCTCATTGGGAAGGGTAAAAATATGATTTTTGATTTTAAATCTCAGTTGTCAGTTCAGTTTGAAATGAAAGATTTAGGGGCAGCCAGGTACATTCTAGGAATGGAAATCAGAAGAGAGAACCAACAGAAAACTTTGGTTAAGCTAGAGTAAGTATGTGAAGTTTGTGTTGGACAGATTCAACATGGCATATTGTAGACCATTATGTGTTCCCATTTCTTTGGGGACATAGTTGTTTGTTAAGGATTGTCCCAAATCTCCTAGTGAGGTGGAGCACATGAGAAGAGTACCTTATGCTAGTGCTATTGGCAGTTTGATGTATGCTATGGTTTGCACAAGACCAGACATTGCCCAAGCAGTGGGAGTCCTTAGTCGATTTATGGCTAATCCTGGACGGGTTCATTGGGATGCAGTTAAGCAATTGTTTATATATTTGAGGGGTACTTCCGAGTAATCCATTTGCTATCATGGTAATGTTTCAAGACCTCTGCATTCTATTGATATTCATGGATTTGTGGATTTAGATTGGGCAGGTGACATTGACAGCAGGAGATCCACCAGTGCTTATGTCTTTACACTGTTTGGTGGTACTATTAGTTGGATGAGTAAGCGACAACCAGTTGTTGCTTTGTCCATGATAGAAGTTGAGTATATGGCAGTAACTCATGCTTGTAAGGAAGCCATTTGGCTTAAGAGATTGTGTTCTGATATTGGTGTTGATGCATGTCAGATCACGATCAGTTGTGACAGTCAGAGTGCAATTTGCCTTGCAAAGAATCCAACTTTCCATGCTAGAACCAAGCACATTGATGTTCAGTTTCACTTCGTGAGGGACATGGTTGAGGATGCAAAGGTAAATTTGGAGAAGGTGGATACTTTGAAGAATGTTGCAGATGTATTGATGAAACTAGTGGGCACAAAGAAGTTCAAATGGTGTTCGGAGTCTATGGGCCTCTCGGCCTATAGCAGTTAAATCCTATTTTTCTATTGGCTCTTACAAGGTGTTCGACAAGTGGGAGAATGTTGGGAATTAAGGTGTCTCAACCTTGATAATTCTCTGCATTTGTAATGTTTGTATTTATTATTCAATTTCCTATGTTGTAAATAATTGGAAATTCCACTTTGTCATATTGTGGGATGTGGCACGGTGATGTGTCAATCCTACATGGATTATGACAACTTGTTATTTTGTCCTCACATGAGGAGATAGGCATCCCACTTAGTGGTAGGAATATTCTACCATGTGTCGGCATCTTCTATGTTGTGTAAGGAATGTTTGACCGAAACGGTTATGATAGATTCCTATGACGAATCTATGACATGTAAGAGTCAAGAATAGAAGGTTGTAAGATAGGTAATGACATGTGTCATGTAGCATCTTTGAATGAGGCTTATTTGGGCACCCCAAGGTGGAATATGATGTGTTGTAAGTTGTAACTGCTATGACAGATTCTATGACGGTCGTAAGTGTCGTAAGAGCATTTGTCATAGCCCATTTTGGAAAGTGGTGACCTCTTTGGAATGGGAGCTGTGGACAAGTGTCAAGTACATTCTACAATGTTGACCAAGTGTCCCTAGGCATGGGTTTTGGTCCAAGATGCCATATTAAACGCCCATTCCAAGAAAGGTCTGAAATTGCCTTGTATGTTCTATTTAAACAGGTGCTTGGAGATGGAGTTTGTATCACAGGTTTATAGGTACTGTTATGTTGCTGGATTGACTCCATACACGAGTGTCAAAGACCATTGAAGCTTGCATTGCAAGTGTATTGTAAACATTCTTTCATATTTGTTAATACATTATGCAGGTTTCTGAGTGTGGGGTTTTTCACCTGATAAGGGTTTTCCCCACCGTAAATCTCTATCTCTCTTCTTCTATCTTCTTTCTGTCTCTTGTGTTTTGCTACTATATCTCATGTTAATGGTTTAACATTGCTGTAATAGTTAGGATAAAGTTGAATTTGCATAGCCCTCTCCTCAATAGATTAGTGTAGGAAGCGTTTTCGCACACCTAGCTTCCTTTCATTCTTGACCACATATTTTCTCTTGGGTTTGATGAAACCATCAATGTCCTTGTGGATTTCCCCATTATCCTTTTAAACTATAGGATTCTTTGGATCAACAGGACACCTTTTAATGAAGTATCCATATTTGTAGAATTCTTGACACCAAAAAGGAATTCTTTCATAGTCTAGTGGATGGTTATAGAAAATCTCTCCTATTTGTAGCATGATGATTTTTGGAAGTGGTTTTGTCAGGTCAAATTCCATAGTCAATATAGCATAATTTGTAAAACTATTTTTGTGATAGAGTTTCAAATTATTTATTGCCTTTCGAATTGGTTAGCATTAGAATAAAAGACATACCTTGACTAGAACTCTTGTGGAAGAGCATGTAAATAGATCCAAACTGGAGTTGTAGTCGGCAACTCCTTTGTGGGCATCAAACCTAGATGCAAGTGTCTTGTGAATAATTCAAAGACTCAAAGGAATTAGGCAAATGAAGACAACAGGGTATTTCTAGATTCAAGACTTTTACTTAATGCTGTGGAATAGAAGAAAAAAGAATCATTTATCTGCTACCATAGTGAAAAGTTAGCAATTACATTTGGTTTGTTAAACATGGCCCTTGGTACAACTATTAGAGTTGTTAAGAACCTTCGAGTATGTTCTAATTTTCACACTAGATCTAAATTCATCTCCAAGATTGTTGCAAGAGAAATTGTTCTAATATCAGGGGGACTTTAAAGAAACTCTCATTGATATGATTTGGTCTCTTTGATGAGCTTTATGATTGTCAATATGAATCTCTTTATTGAATGGACTTCAAAACCTCCTTCCGATTCAACATAGTCTCCTTGATGTACTTCATGTTATTAGTCAAAGATACTTTAGAAAAACTCTTATCGATATGGTCTAGTGTCTTCAATGATGTTTGTTTTATTAGGGAGACTTGAAAGTAGCTCCCACTGATACGGTGCAGCCTCTTCGACAATGCTTACAGTGTAGTCTCTTGAATGGTGCTTATGGTGTAATATCTTTGTTGGTACATGTGTGTGAATTGGAACTTTGGATGAGGGTATGAACATCCATCAAAAGCATATTTGGAAGTGGATCTTTATCATATATTGTAGTTGCAAGTTTCACTTCAGATCATCAAAGCCTTCACAAAAACTTCTGCACAAAATTCAATAATGAAGAATTTATGCACAAATTCTCTTTTGAATGATTTCAAATTGTGATCAATTTATTTGTAGCTTATAATATGTAGATGAGATTTGATGTTCCTTGTAGTTTCCTATGCCATTCACTAAAGCGGCACAAAATCTCCAAACCTGTTGGGTGTGGTAATTCTTAAATATACTTGTACACATACATATATTATATGTGTATATGTATGTGTATTTATGTATTGCCATACATATAATTGTAAGGAATACAATCTCTTTTACATAAATCTAGGATAATTAAGTAAATGCAAACAATTGCAAGAGAAATTGTTCTAAGAGATGTGAACCATTTCCATCATTTTAAATAGGGTCAATGTGGAGAATATTGGTGGTGCTAAATAAAATAATCTAAAAAATAGGCTTGCACTATAATAATGTACACTACATCAGATATCCATTAATAATGAAGGGACATCCATCAAAGCATAACAATAGGGGTTTTTTTGTCATATGTTGTAGTTACAACTGCCCTACTAGACATACATGAAAATGTGGAAGCATAGACAAGGCAAGCGAATTGTTTCCAAAAATGCCTCAAAGAAATGTGATATCATGGAATGCCATGATTAAAGGATATGTTCAAAATGGGTTTTTCTAAAATGTCCTTAGAAAAATTGAAGCAAATGGAACCAATGGGTGTAAAGCCCAACTGATTAGAAATAGAACTTACCAACATTCTTGATGTTGATTGCCTTGGTTGTACCTTACCTCTCTCTGCATGCTAATTGTCTTTGCTTCTTTTGTTAACAATCAAAGTGCCTTTGTTCATAAGTACCCCTTGTTCTTCTCTAAAACAATTGGCAAGACTATGAAGCTTGACAACCCTCAAATATTGTTCTATATCCCTTTTATGGTCACAAAAATCTTTAATAGTCTCCTGGCTCTTTCTCCCTACAAAGTCTTGTATTGTCCCTAAAGAGCTTTGATTGTGAAGAGGTCTCTAAAGCATATAAGGCTTTCATTCATACCCCTACAGGACCTTACTTCCTAAATAGAGCTCCTTATAACATCAACATATCTTGAGATCTCTTTCTACATCCTACTATCTCTATCAAACCAAACTATGTCTGTGTTGTCCTTTAAATATTTAGAGCTATAGATAGGATTCAATGATTGTGAAAGATTGTCTGAAACAAAACACAGACTTCTATTCTCTTCACAACCCTCTACCATTGCCTAAAAACCCTTGAATGATAACTATACATAGTTTTTAGAAAAAAGTGGCAGCTTGAGAAAGTTTACAATGGTCATCACTTATTTTAAGCAATAAGGTGCCTCCTAAGATTGAGTAAACTACACTTAGATCTCTGTGTTCACTGAAATAGTTTTGTTCATTCCCATCTCCCTTTGATACTATGCAAGATGGCTTTTGTTATTGTGAAGATATGCCTTCTCCCTGTTGGTCACCAACAGGAGACTAATGAGACTAGGACCTATATTCATGAGTTTTGTATTGATACCTCTATTTTCTTACAATAGTATGATGCCATATAAAGAGATTTGGAATTGATGAACAAGAAAAAAGAGATTTGGAACTGATGAAGAAGAAAACCTATAGAAGTTATCACAAGGTCTGTAAAGTCATTGCAAATCCTTGAAAGACTATGGGCACAGTGTTCAAACATCACCAAAACTTAGTATGAAGATGCATAGGTTTGTAAACTATGAATGGACTATGAAACCCTAAAAAGAATTAAGGAAGCACTATAATCTTGGACAAGGTCATCACTATATTCCAAGGCTATATGAGGAGAGTTTCTCTATCATCAGGATATCTACAAATGGACAAAGGTGGTGACATGGTTATTGAACTCTGCCAATGAAGTTGTCAAGAGTAAATAACTCTACCAACAGTTTAGGGTCTGCATAGTGAACCTAGAGGTATGTCAACATTGTCAAACACTTGTACAAGTTTAGGAAACCCTACAAAAACCATACCAAAAGACTTGAAGGACCCATGCATCAATGTCAAACACATTTTGAAACTCTACAATTTATTTAAATGTTTATGAGGCTATTGTAGAAACCTAATAATAGTAGCAAGATTCAGAGGAGAGAGACATCATGGGTAGTAAGTGAAAGTATATAATAATTACAAAAAGAATACAAATATGCCTATAAGATGTATCAAGGTTCTAAAACTCCTACATAAGCTTTGTATAAGTTGAAAGTCTACATGAGAACTGTAAAGAGTCCAAGAAGCCTACATAAGAGTAAAAGAGCATTATGAAGATGGATTAAAAGTGTTTGTAGGTTTGGAAGTCATTCAAAGTTTGTATAGGTTCTCTCAAGACTTATCAATTCATCTTGGAGGCCCTGTATTATAATCTACAGGTCTGCATATTCTAGAAATTCTTGCAAGAGTTGCATCATTATGAGGAAACGTATGAAGACTTGGAGATTCCTAGGAAGGAGAAAAGACACCATGCAAAGATTAGTGTGACAATGAAGGAGATCCTAAAAATACCTACATGCTTGAGTCATCAAACCATTCTGAAGAATTATCTAAAGAGTTTAGGTATGTCCATAGTACTATGGAGGTCTGTTAAGAGCTATGTATACTTGTCTAGGGTTTAAAGTAGTGTTAGGTAGTCATGAGCACTATCCAAGAATCTAAGGTTTGGTAGGTGTTCTAGAAGTTTGTTTGGTGTCTAGAAATTTGTTCGGTGTTTAATAGTATGGCTAAGAGTGGAAAATCAATTATCAAATAGTGAATCGCCACTGCCAACTAGTACAGACATGTACAGTCATAGAGACACTATGTTAATCATGGAAATGGTTGGTATAAGGTCTTTAAAGCCAAAAAAAGTACTAGAAGGGGGTATGCAAAGGTCCTAAGCACTGTATCACCCTGAATAGCTCTATCAAATCATTACATATATGCATATCCTAATGTGATATCTTGTTTCAATGGGTAAGAGGTATTTCTAGGCAGAAAGGTTCTCCTCATTGTTGCTTGATAGTTATATTTATAACTATCAATCAGTTTTTAGAAGTAATCTTTGTACTATGCTTTTTATATTATTGCTATTTATTTTGAAATGTAAATGCACCACTTACCATTTGCATTATGAAATGTTGCTTTTATTATTATTTTTGTTGTTATATATTGCTTTCTTTTATTCAATATTTTGATTAATGAAATTATCTATTTTGTAATCTTTTGTTACATGTTTGGAAATGTACGTGTCTTCCTACATTCATTATGAAATGTTGCTTCTATTATCGTTCTTCTTATTATGCATTGTTTTCTTTGCTTGTATGCAATGTTTTTGATTGAATCATTTTATTGTCCTAATTGTTTCATGTTGAGATGAATGTGTAGACTTTCTACTTACTATACATGTGTTTTGCCTTTCTTGAACATAATTTCTAAACTTTTTCCATCTCAATTAATGTGGCCATGCCAATGGAATGTTTAATTTCTAGAAACTAGAGCTCTAGAGGGTTGACCTAGTTGAAATCAGTCCTAGACTCCTAACCAATATTCTTATGGAAAATTTATCTCGCTATTTGAATTGTCAATAATCTTTTCCTGATATCTAACTTTCAAGTTAAGTTATTTTCTAAAATTACAAACAATTGAATTAAAATGGTTCATAACTACACATTTTCTTGTTGTCAATAATTACTTTGCATACACACTGAGATTTAGAGAGCTTGTTTCCACAATATCCCAAAGTATCAAAGATGTTTATTTGGTAGGTCAAGAAGTCATGGGTAGAAAAATTGACTCCTTAATCCCTTGCAAGAGTTGGATGAGGTGTAAAATTGCTATTGACTATTTGACCATTGAAGTGGATGATGTTTAAGTAGAGTCATTTTTTATCATTGGTTTATTCTTATGTATTATGAATGTGCAACATATTGCTTCATCATGGAAATCCCTATTCTGTTTCACTAAAGTCATTGTGGTCCATCCTAGGTTAATGACTTTTCTCTAGTGAGGATCTACCAAGATAAATTTACGGTGGATCTTGATAGTGAAGACATTCATCTTGGAATAGATTTGAGTGTTAAAGTCCTTATTAATGGATATTGGCCATCCTAGAAGTCTCCTTATATCAATCTTCCTATTGAGCTGGTAAAACTTATTTGTTACTTGTTTTTAATTTCTTTAATCAAAAAATACATCTAGTCTTAGTTGTTTATTCTTACCTTTTTAATGCAGGCTAAATGTATAGATATATATATAAAGTTCTATTCTAAGGAAAGTAAGCAGTGCAAACTTACATGGATATAATTCTCTTGGGACCTACACCATTAAAGGCAGTTTTGATGGCAACACAATAGAGATGGTATTATTGACTTACTAGGTGACTACTTTTTGAATATCAATTGCCATTTGTGAGAACTATTTTTGAGATCTTGACTGGCATAAAAGGATAAGTGTTTTAAGGTGAGAGTATAGACCAGACTTATGTTGAGTAGTCCAGTAAGGTAGAGAGTAAAATAGGTTTCCCTATTTTTAGGCATGAGAATTTAGTCAATTTTAGTTCCTATATGCTCTCCCATGCTTGGGATGAGATATAGGACCCTTAGGCTTCATTTTTCAAGTAGTTCCTTCATGTTTTGGAGCTATATAAGCAAAAAATAGAGCATTGTAACTCAATTTTCTCAGTCACAACACTGGGAAACACACTTTGTAACACATTATTCAAAGAAAAGACACATATTTAAGCCTTGTATCTATTGTAATAACACCTTTTCTCAATAAAATTTTAGTATTTTGCCTTCTTAGTAGCTGTTTCATTATGTGCAAATGAATGATTGATTATGTTTTTCTGTGTTTTATGTTTAAACCTCAAAAGCAATGTCTCATTTCTAACACTTTTAGGCAGAAATCAGTGAACAAAAATAATTAAATAAACTACCAATTGACTAAATATACTACCAATTGACAAAAATCAGTGAATAAATATGACTAAAAATATACCACCAAATTGATCAATCAAAACAACCAATAAATGACTAAAAATGGTTTAGTCATAAATTTGGTCGCATTATAAATGGTGAGCAATAAACTACTAAAAGTCATGTGACCAAGCTTAATGAATAAATATGATTAAATATATGACTACATCAATGGCTAAATTAATGACTAAATATACTACCAAATTGATCAATCAAAATGACCAAATAAATGACTAAAAATGGTTTAGTCATAAATTTGGTCACATTATAAATGACTGGCAATAAACTACTAATGGTCACGTGACCAAGTTTAGTCATTTATATGCAATTTTTAGTACTTTTTTTAGTCATTTATTGTTGTTTTTCTACTAGTGCAACAAATACAAGGAATATGCTGATGTGCATAGGAGGGAACAAGAGTTTAGAAGAAGTGCTTTTGGATTTGACTGTGTATGTTTCTTTGTATCGACATTTCAGATCACACTTAGTGATCCATCATTAAGAAGAGGATTCTAATGAATTAGATTGTAGAATTTCCCCTTAAAAAGGATGAAGTGGGGATTAGGGTATAGGAGGTTGAAGAAAATACATGTTAATTAAAAACCAATGAGTAAAACATAACCTAGTTTTAGCACAAGAGTTCTAGGTAGGAGACTTAGTTTTGGCACATTTGAGGAAAGAAAGGTTTCCATAGGGAACATACAATAAGTTGAAATTTAAGAAGATAGGCCCATGCAAGGTGTTGAGGAAGTTATCATCCGATGCCTATGAGATTGAGCTACCAGTAGGGATAGACATATCTCCTATTTTCAATGTTGTTGATCTATACAAGTTCCATGAAGGAGAGACAAGTTTACAAGGGGCTATACACTCAAATTTACCTAATGCACAAGGATGGTTAGATTAGTTACCTAAAAAGAAGATGGAAGAAATAGATAAAGTGATTAACTCCTGAGTGGATAAGAAGACTAGAGGAAAGGACTACATGGAATACTTGGTCCGATGGAAGAACATAGATGTAGATGAAGCTTATTGGTTGAGTGTTGTAGAGCTAGTCAAGTATGGAATTCCAGCTCCAAACTTGCCAAAATGTTCACGTGTTTCCAACTCATGGAATATTTCAATTACCTAACGTGTCTAATGCGGGAGCATCTGGGTCCATGAGCAATTTGTTCCAAGTATGTGCCTAATTGGTGTTGTCATTGATGTCAACATATCTGTGTTGTCATTGGTGTCAACTATATCCCTATCTTTTGATTGATTAGAAGCCTTATATGTTGAGGACATTGAGAAAATTAGCCCCTTCAGAAGAATCAGAAAGGAAACAATGAATCACAGTGAAGACAGTGAGTTGCATACTGAAGAACAATCTAGAAGATTGCTCTACATTTCTTGTAGATTGAAGATCTTGGTCTTCGGATTGGAAGTTAGTTAGAGGCATGTTTGAAGATGCTAAATCCTAAGTTTGAGCCTCTAGTATGAAGAGTTGAGTGAGTTACATTCACCAGAGTAAAATCTACTTTTTCTGATTATTCACTGGTGACATGGAGAAAGTATTTTGCTTTGCATTCCTCCGCATTGAAGTATTTTGCTCTGTAGTTCTAGAGAGAAGCCTGGGATGATGATAAGTGCCTACAACTACAATGGTTCATGATTTCGTGGTCTACAAGTTATCTTTCTTTTATGACAGTTGAAGACAGTGAAGTTCATGTGCTCCGGTGTGAAGAATCTCATGGATAAAGTGGTTAGAGTTTGTGCGGTTGCTCTTGGTGATTACAACGTGCTTGTGGATGCCTCCTGATTATGTTCCTACATTTACATTGGTCTACTTAAGGAATTGAGATCATGTTTGAAGTTTGTTCCCAGATAACGTAGCGTGAAACCAGTCTTAGCCGACTTGGTTAATTCCAGTGATTGCAAAGATATATTGAAGATTGTAGAAGCATGTCGTGGCATGGAAGATCATGTTTGAGTCCTAGCTAAGGCTTGGAGTGATCCACATACATCTTTACTACATTGCCTTTGCATAATTTTGTATTAGGTCAAGACCTATTTTGTAAATGTTTGTAATGCCGAGCTTAGAGATTGTTCAAATGGTTGATGAATGTAATGTTGACCTTGATGTACATTCCAAGATTGATGAATGATATATATACTTGTAATTTGGTTGTGGAAAAGATATCCTTGTTGGAAAATGTGAAGTTAAGTGAAGAAGTGTAGAAGGCAAAGCAGAGCAGAGGAAGTATTGCGCTAAAATGGAATTGAATTCAGGCATGGAGTAGATGCTAACATCTTAGTTCAAAATCCTTAGTAGTGAGCCCTATTGGAAGAGAACCTCTGATTTTTGGTATTGTTATAACTTATATATCTTGTGGACTAACATCCACTGTGGTTTTTCCCTTATTAGGGTTTTCCATGTAAAAATCTGGTGTCACTTGTGTATGATCTCAAAATTGTATTTATGTTTCTAAGTTTATGCTTTCATGATTTAATCATAACAAATAGTGGATAAGTGTTTAATTTTTTAAGGTACAGAATTAGTTAAAGATTTGAGACAACTGATTCACCCCCCTCTCAGTTGTTTGGTTCATTTCAATAATTGGTATCAGAGCCAATTTTCTCAGAAGAAAGCTTGACCGCTTGAGGCTGATCCAAGATGTCGTATAAGATGGAAAGTCCACAGTTTGATGGAACAAACTACTTTGTCTAGAAGATCTACATGAAAATCTATCTCCTATGCTTGGGTTATAGTGTTTGGAAGATAACTGAAAATAAGTATGAAATATTGAAGAATGGTCTACAAACTGAAGATGAGATCAAACAATTTGAGTTGAACATAAAAGCCAGAGATGCCTTGGTAATCACCTTATCTGACATCGAAGTAACAAAGATCATGGAGCTGGAAACTGCTTATGAAATCTGGGAAAAGATGAAGAATCTATATGGAGATGAATCTGTGAAGGGTGCCAAGTTGTAGAGTTTGAAGGAAAAATATGAATTTTTGAAGATGAGCAAAGATGACAACATAACATCCTTCATATAGAGGGTCGACGAACTTGTGAGTAGCATTAGAAGTGTGGGAGGAAAAATTGAGGATATTGAAGTTGTGAAAAAAATTCTTAGATCACTGCCTAAATCATATAGTCATAAGGTGGCCACAATTGAAGAAGTAATGACAGTGACAAAGATTACAAAAGATCAGTTGCTCGGGAAGCTGATAGCCTTTGAAATGAGAGAACTTGGTGATTCACTTCCGAAGACAGAGACTGCTTTCAAGGCCAGCACTTTAGAAAGAACCCCTAGATCTGACAAGTACAAGGTGGAAACAGATTATGAGCTTGAAAAACTTGAAGCCAACTTTATTAATAGTTTGCCCAGAGGTACTGGTAAGTTCAAAGGCAAATTACCTATCAAATGTTTTAGTTGTGGTAAAGTTGTTCATCATGCTTCTAGGTGCCCCACAAGAGTTTCTAATCCAAGACCTGATAGACCTAGGATTCTAAAGAAATGTTATTATGTTGAAGATCTTGATGATGATGGAGTGTCAGATGGTGAACCAAATAATGCTAGTACTTCTGGTAATGAATTCTTGTTTATTTCTATTAAAGAAGAACTTGTGACTACTAATCCTGCTAGTTGTGTGAAGGAAGAAAAACTAGTGGAAAATGCCTTGGTTGCTCAGGTTGTTGAAGACAAAGATGAATGGGTTATTAATAGTGGATGCTCTCATCACATGACTGGTGACAAAATTAAGTTCATAAATTTGGAAAAATACGATGGAGGACTGGTTAGGTTTGGTGATGATACGGCTGGTAAGATTTGTGGAAAAGGATCCAATTCTTTTGATGGCAAGCATAACATTGATGATGTCTTATATGTGAAGGGATTAAAGCACAATCTCTTGAGTGTTGGTCAGATGTGTGGCAAAGGTTATGATCTTAGATTCAAAGACAATGGATGCAAGATCTTGGAAGGCTCTAGAATAGTGATTGCAACTGGTAGAAGACAAGAGGTAACATTTATCATTTGAAAGGGACTAATGAATATTGTTTGTTGGCTCAGAATGATGAAAGTTGGTTGTGGCATAGAGGGTTGTGTCATATCAATTTTGACAACATTGTGAAGATAAGTTCCACTCAGGCTGTAAGAGATTTTCCCAAGCTTGTGAAGCTTGCTGATACTTTGTGCAAGGAGTGCCAATTTGGAAAATAGACAAGAACAAGTTTCAAGAGCAAGGACCAATCTATTGATGGACTATTGAAATTAGTGTATACAGATCTATGTGGACCTACCAGAGTAAGAAGTCTAAAAGGAGATAGGTATTTCATGTTGTTGATTGATGATTATTCTAGAATGACTTGGGTTACCTTCTTAAAAGAAAAAGAAGAAGCCCTAGAAAAGTTCAAAGCATTCAAGGCAATGGTTGAGAATGAGCTAGATTTGAAGATAAAGTGCTTGAGGTCTAATAGAGGTGGAAAGTTTACATCAAATGAGTTTAACTTCTTCTGTGAGGAGCAAGGGATAAAGAGACAATTATCTGCACCTAGGACTCCACAACAAAATGGAGTAGTCGAAAGGAAAAACATGACAGTTCAAGAGGCTGCTAGAACAATGATGAAGGAGGCTGACCTTCTGGAAGTATATTGGAGAGAGGCAATTCACACTGCTGTATACATCCTAAACAAAGTCCAAGTCAAAGGTAACAGTTTTAAGATTCCTTATGAATTGTGGCATGGTAAAGTTCCTACTGTGAAATATTTCAAAGTTTTTGGTAGTAAGTGTTGTATCAGAAGAGATGAAGATCTAGGTAAGTTTGATGCAAGATGTGATGAAGGTATCTTCCTTGGATACTCTACCAAGAGCAAGGCCTACCAGTGCTACAATAACAGGTTGAAGAAGATCATTAAGAGTGCAAATGTCAAAGTTGATGAAATCAAGGAAAAGGTATCAAGTGGATATGAATTTGATGAACCAGATGTTCCTGCAAACAAAGTAGTAGTGCAACAAGAAGAAAACTTAGACAAAGAAGAAGAACAAGCTTTGGAAATCATTACTAAGACACCAAGGTATGTGAAGTTAAATCACTTTGAAGATCAAATCATAGGAGATAAGAGTAAATGAGTTTAGACCAAAAGAAGAGCTGCTGGTGAACAGGTTAATTATTGTTTGATTTCTCAAGTGGAACCTAAAAATGTAAATGAAGCTTGCAATGATAAAAATTAGGTAAAGGCTATGGAAGAAGAACTGATACAAATAGAGAAGAATTAGACTTGGGATCTTGTTCCCAAACCAGCAGATAAAAATGTAATTGGCACCAAATGGGTCTTCAGGAACAAGATGAATGAGAATGGTGAAGTGGTAAGAAACAAAGCAATCTGTTGGTATGCAAAGGATACTCTCAAGTTGGAGGAAAATATTTTGAGGAAACATTTGCACCAGTGGCAAGGATTGAAGTAATAAGAATGTTTTTAGCATTTACAACCTACAAAGATTTCAAGGTATATCAAATGGACGTAAAGTCTGCATTCTTGAATGGAGAATTGGAAGAAGTCTATATTTAACAACTAGAAGGATTCTAGACATCAGATCAGGGTGACATGGTGTGCAGATTGAAGAAAGCATTGTATGGACTAAAACAAGCCCCCAGGGCCTGGTATGCAAAATTGGATAAATATATGATATAGTTAGGGTTCAGTAAGGGTACTACCGACAACAATCTCTACTTCAAGATCAATGATGAACAAATCCTAATTATTGCAGTCTTTGTTGATGACATTATCTTTGGAGGCAATGAAGGTATGTGCATGGTTTTTGCTGGAGAAATGCAAAATGAATTTGAAATGTCCCTGTTTGGTAAGATGAATTTCTTTTTAGGTCTGCAAATTAATCAATTAGATAAAGGTATCTTCATTTCTTGGTCTAAGTATGTGAAAGAGTTGTTAAAAATTTTTGGGATGGAGGACTCTAAACCGGTAAGCACTCCCATGGTAACTGGTTGTAAGTTGAGAAAAAATGATGACTCACCAATGGCAGATCAGAAAAGGTATAGATCTATGATTGGAGGATTACTTTATCTGACCCAAACCAGACCTGACATAATGCATGCAATTTGTCTTGTGGAAAGATTTCAAGCAGAACCTAAAGAGTCACATGTGATGGCAGTCAAGAGAATACTGAGATACTTGAAAGGCAGAATGGATTATGGTTTGTGGTATCCAAAAGACAATGATTTCACTCGCAGTGCATACACTGATGCAGATTGGGCCAAAGATGTGGATGACAGGAAAAGTACAAGTGGAGGTGCATTCTTCTTGGGAAAAAGGTTGGTATCCTAGTTAAGAAAGAAATAAGACTCAATATCTATGTCTATTATAGAAGTAGAATACATTGCAACAACATACAGTTGCACTCAAGTGTTATGGATGAAGCAGACATTGAAGGACATTAGCGTTGTGTATGAAGATCCAATTGCAATCTTTTGTGACAATACAAGTGCCATAAACATATCAAAGAATCCTATAATGAATTCAAGGACAAAGCATATATCCATAAGATATCACTTTATGAGAGAAAAGGTGACAGAGAATGAAGTCAAGTTGGATTATGTATCTACAAAAGATTAGATTACAGACATTTTCACCAAGCCTCTGCCTAAGGATACTTTTGAGTATCTCAGAGAAAAGTTAGGGGTTATCACCCCTCCTACTCTAAACTAAGATGCACAAGAGTGCATCAGTTTGGTGGTGCTTAGAGTCCCAACTCTAGGACTAGATTGATGCTTTAAGGGCTACTTCTCAAGGGGAGTAGTCAGAGAGTTCAGAGGAAAGTTAGATCAAAATAGCAGAGTGCAAGTATGTGCCATTTGCCATTGATGTAAAAGGGGGAGAGAAATCATGTGAAAAACTCACAGAGAAAGGGGGAGAATCTCGTCATGATGGTTGTTGTTGTTTTTCACATCATATGTTGCCATCAATGACAAAGGGGGAGATTGTTGCAAGTATGTGCCTAATCGATGTTGTCATTGATGTCAATATATCTCTGTTGTCATTGGTGTTAATTGTGTTAGGGTTAGCTAGCAGAAGATATCAATTAAATGCAAATAAAGATTAAACAGAAGAATGGAAATACACAGATTCAATAACAGCAAGAGACAAGATTTAACGTGGTTCACCCAAACTCGGGCTACATCCACCAAACAGAGAGTCCAATATTATTATCCAGTAAATCAAACCGATTACAATCAGCAATCCCTACAACTCAATACCACTACAAATGCTACAATACAATACCCAAACCCTAACCCTTGGCCACCTTTTATCAAGCCTTTTTGTCGGTTACAAAAATTAGGGTTTTCTTATGTCGGTCATAAAAAATAGGATTTTTAAAGTCGGCCCTAGGATTTTTTTAAGTCGGCTTGAACCCCGGCAAGGATACATGGCTAGTGTACAGTACTTTCCTGATCAGTCGCCACCTACCAACAATCTCCCACTTGGAGACTGATCAGGCTCCACACCAAATAATCTCCCACTTGGAGACTGATCCTGGATGACACCGCTGCGCATGCAGCTCCCACTAGAAATAAGCACCCTGGACTCTACTATTCTATTTTTGTTGTTGTCAGTCTAGAAGACCAACCGAAGCTGAAGAGGAGCTCAGCTTCTCCCTTGTCACTGCCTTTGTAAACATATCCACTGGATTTTCATCTGTATGTATCTTTTCCAGCCTTAACTGTCCATTATCCAACACCGACCGAATGAAGTGATACCTCAACTGTATGTGTTTGGTCTTTGAATGCAAAGCATAATTCTTTGCAAGATGTATGGCACTCTGACTATCTGTGTACAAAGAACTGTTAGCCCGTTGTTTACCCAATTCTTCCATGAAAGATTGTAGCCATATCATCTCCTTGCTTGCCTCTGTTGCAGCTACATATTCTGCCTCTGTGGTGGATAAAGCAACCACCTTTTGCAACCTAGAAATCCAACTCACCGATGTTCCTCCTACAGTAAAGACATAACTTGTAGTACTCCACCTGGTATCAATATCCCCTACCAAATCTAAGTCTACATAACCTACTAAATTAGTATTAGAGCCCCCAAAACATAAGTGTTTATTAGATGTACCTCTCAAATATCTGAGAATCCATTTTACCACATTCCAATGCTCAAATCCGGGATGACTCATATACCTGCTAACGACTCCGACAACATGTGCAATATCCAGTCTCGTGCATACCATGGCATATATTAAACTTCCTACAGCTGAAGCATATGGAACCTTGGACATTTTTTCTTCCTCCTCTTGTGTCTTTGGATGCATCTCCTTAGTCAATTTCAAATGATTAGGCAAAGGTGTGCTGACAGCTTTTGCATTCTCCATATGGAATCTCTGCAACACCTTTTCAACATAAGTAGCCTGAGATAGAGTTAATTTTCTGTTCTTCCTATCTCTGCAAATTTTCATACCAAGGATTTGTTTTGCTGCCCCCAAATCCTTCATATCAAATGACTGTGCTAACTGATGTTTTAACTCTTTGATGTGATCCATGTTAGACCCAGCTACAAGCATGTCATCAACATATAAACATAAATAATGTAGCTGTCATTATCTAACCTCTTAAAATAAACACAATGGTCAGAATTACACCTGTTGTAGCCTTGCTCAGCCATAAAACTATCAAATTTCAAATACCATTGCCGAGGTGCTTGTTTCAGGCCATACAAACTCTTCTTCAATCTGCACACTTGTTTCTCCTTACCTTTGACCTCAAATCCCTGTGGTTGTGCCATGTATATCTCCTCCTCCAAATCACCATGGAGAAAGGCAGTTTTCACATCTAGCTGGTCCAAATGCAAATCTTCAGCAGCCACAATACTTAAAACAGTATGAATAGAAGTCATCTTGACAACCGAAGAAAAGATCTCATCAAAATCAATGCCCTGTTTTTGTGCAAATCCTTTTACAACTAACCTGACCTTAAATCTTTTCTTACCTCCATCTTCCTCTTTCAACCTATAAACCCATTTGTTTGGTAAAGCCTTTTTACCTGTAGGTAAATTACATAATTCCCATGTCTGATTTTTCAGCAAGGAGTCCATTTCTTCTTTCATGGCAAGCTCCCACTGAACTTGTGTATTCACCTGCATAGCTTCATCATACCCTTCTGGTTCACCAGCATCTGTTAACAAAATAGAATACAAAGAGGGAGAAAACCTTTCAGGAGGTCTACTTATCCTTGTTGACCGTCTAACATTCACTGGAGTTTGTGGTATTTTTGGTTGCTGTTGCGGAGCATGAGGAGCCACTGGAACATCACTATTTGGAGTATCATCCAGCACCACATAATCCTTTTCTTTCTTCTCATGCTGCGGCAACTAATCTTTGTACAACACCTTCTCATTGAATATAACATCCTTGCTTCTCACAATTTTCTAATTTTCAAAATCTCAAAGCCTATAACCAAATTCATCAATGCCATATCCAACGAAGGTACATTTTTTTGATTTCACATCTAGCTTGGTTCTATTTTCAGAATCTATATGTGCAAATGCTTCACAGCCAAAGGTTTTCAGAAAAGAATAACTTACCTTCTTACTTGTCCATGCTTCCTCTGGAATACCACAGCCCAAAGGAACTGAAGGACCTTTATTAATTAAATATACAACAGTGTTGACCGCCTCTACCCACATGGTTAAAGGCAGTCCAGCATGCAATCTCATGGTCCTTGCATGCTCCATTATTGTCCTATTCATGCGTTCAGCCACTCCATTTTCTTGTGGAGTCCTTGGAACCATTTTCTGCCTATGAATTCCATTAAAGGAACAATAATCTTCAAATTCTTTGCTGCAATACTCACCACCATTATCAGATCTGAGACATTTTAATCTTTTACCTGTCTCATTCTCAACCAAACTTCTCCATTTTTTAAATGTTTCAAATACATTAGATTTCTGTCAAAGGAAATAAATCCAGACCTTCCTAGTTGCATCATCTATGAATGTAACATAATACCGAGAGCCACCAAAAGAAGATACCTGAGCTGGTCCCCATATATTTGTATGCACAAGCTCCAATTTTTCATTTTTCTTTTGCTTCCCATCTCTGAGAAAACTGACTCTCTTTTGTTTTCCATACACACAACTTTCACAGAAATTCATATTAATACATTTTAGACCTGGTAAAACTTTCTTAGAATGAAGTATCTTCATACCTTTTTCACTCATATGCCCAAGTCTGTTATGCCACAGTGTTGTTTCAGAACCTGCAGCAACTTTTCTAGTCTCTTCCTACAAACCTGTAGCAACTATTCCTGAACCTGTTTGTTTTTCCTCTATAACATCTAAAGTAGAAGGAACAGTATGACCTGTACAAAGATATAAAGTGCCTTCTTTCACACCTTTTGCTACTACTAAGGCACCTTTTGAAACCTTCCAATTTTTATCAGTAAATGTAACAGTGCAACCTTGTTCAGTTAGCTGCCCTACTGAAATTAAATTCCTACTAAGACTTGGAACATGCCTCACCTCTTGTAGTAGCCAATGATTCCCATTCTGCAACTTAATCTTGATTCTTCCCTTTCCAACAATCTGACAGGGTTCGTTATCTCCCAAATAAACTAGCCCAAAATCCCCTTGGATATAATCAAGAAAATAACTTCTATGGGGCGTAGCATGAAATGATGCCCTTGAATCTATAACCCATGAATCATCAGCATTATCTAGGGAAAGAATCAAAGCGTCATCTTCAGATTTATTACTTACCACATTTGCTTCCTTATTGCCTTCTTGTTTGTCTCCTTTATTTTTCTGAGACCAACAATCTTTCTTCAGATGACCTGGTTTTCCACAGTACTAGCAATCCTTCTATCCTCTGGTTTGGGATCTTTTGTCCTTTGATTTTCCTCGTGACTTCCCATGACCTCCAGAACCTTTTCCTCTCTCCTTTGATCTGCCCCTGCTTTTTGCATTCAAAACACAGCCTGATTTGGATCCACCTGAGCTTTTCTTATGAATTTCCTCACTCAGAATAACACCAACAACATCATCAAATTTTAGGGTATTTGAACTAGAAACAGAGTTACTAACCGCCATTACCAAACTATCCCAGCTTTTAGGCAATAAACATAATATCAAGAGAGCTCTAACTTCTTCATCAAATTTTACATTTACAGAAGTCAATTGACTGACAATCAGATTAAATTCATTTAAATGATCTGTCACAGATCCACCTTCAACCATTTTCAGATTAAACAAACGCTTCATAAGAAATACCTTATTTGAGGCTGAGGGTTTTTCATACAATTTTGCCAAAGCTTTCATCAGACCATCTGTTGTCTTCGCTTCCATTATATTGAATGCCACCAACGGTGCTACGCACAACCGAATGGTTCCCAGTGCCTTTCTGTCAAGAAGATTCCAATCCTCATCAGACATTGTTACTGGTTTCTTGGCTACTCCTTCCAACGGCATCCATAAATCCTTTTGATAGAGGTAATCCTCCATCTGCATCTTCCATAATTGATAGTTCTGCCCATTGAATTTATCAACCTTCAATCTTCCCTCATCCGCCATTGCTCCCACTCAACCGTGAGACTTTCCTGCAGATGATAATCGAACACAACCCGCTCTGATACCACTTGTTAGGGTTAGCCGGCAGAAGATATCAATTAAATGCAAATAAAGATTAAACAGAAGAATGGAAATACATAGATTCAATAACAGAGAGAGACAAGATTTAACGTGGTTCACCCAAACTCGGGCTACATCCACCAAATAGAGAGTCCAATATTATTATCCAGTAAATCAAACCAATTACAATCAGCAATCCCTGCAACTCAAAACCGCTGCAAATGCTACAATACAATACCCAAACCCTAACCCTTGGCCGCCTTTTATCAAGCCTTTTTGTCGGTTACAAAAATTAGGGTTTTCTTATGTCGGTCATAAAAATAGGATTTTTAAAGTCAGCCCTAGGATTTTTTTAAGTCAGCCCGAACCCCGGCGAGGATACATGGCTAGTGTACAGTACTTTCCTGATCAGTCGCCACCTACCAACAAATTGTATCCCTATCTTTTGATTGATTAGAAGCTTTATATGTTGAGGACATTGAGAAAATTAGCCCCTCTGAAAGAATCAGAAAGGAAACAATGAATCACAATGAAGGCAGTGAGTTGCATACTAATGAACAGTCTAGAAGATTGCTTCACATTTCTTGTAGATTGAAGATCTTGGTCTGTGGATTGGAATTTATTTAGAGGCATGTCTAAAGATGCTAAATCCTGAGTTTGAGCCTCTGGTATGAAGAGTTGAGTGAGTTATATTCACCAGAGTAAAACTTTCATTTTTAGATTATTCACTAGTGACAGGGAGAAAGTATTTTGCTCTGCATTCCTCTACATTGAAGTATTTTGCTCTGCAGTTCAAGAGGGAGGTCTAGGATGATGATAAGTGCCTACAACTACAATGGTTCATGATTTGGTGGTCCACAAGCTATCTTTGTTTTATGAAAGTTGAAGATAGTGAAGTTCATGTGCTCCGATGTGAAGAATCTCATGGATAAAGTGGTTAGATTTTGTGCAATTGCTCCTGGTGATTACAACATGCTTGTGGATGCCTCTTGATCATGTGCCTACATTTACATTGGTCTGCGTTAAGGAATTGAGATTGTGTTTGAAGTTTATTCCCAAATAACGTAGCGTGTAACCAGTCTTAGTCGACTTGGTTAATTCTAGTGATTGCGGAGATACATTGAAGATTGTAGAAGCATGTCGTGGCATGGAAGATTGTGTTTGAGTCCTAGCTAAGGTGTGGATTAATCTACATACATCTTTACTACATTTTCTTAGCATAATTTTGTATTAGGTCAAGACCTATTTTGTAAATGTTTGTAATGCCGACCTTGGAGATTGTTCAAATGGTTGATGAATGTAGTGCTGACCTTGATGTACATTCTAATTTTGATGAATGATATATATACTTGTAATTTGGTCATGGAAAAGATATCCCTGTGTGAAAATGTGAAGTTAAGTGAAGAAGTGTAGAAGGCATAGTAAAGCAGAGGAAGAGTATTGTGCTTCAATGGAATTGAATTTAGGCATGGAGTAGATGCTAACATCTCAGTTCAAAACTCTTGGTAGTGAGCCACCCCTTGGCAGTGAGCCTTTTTCTAGACAGTGAGCCTTATTGGCAGTGAGCCTTTAATTTTTGGTATTGTTATAACTTATATATCTTGTGGACTAAAATCCACCATGGTTTTTCCCTTAACAGGGTTTTCCACGTAAAAATCTGGTGTCACTTGTGTATGATCTTGCAATTGTATTTATGTTTCTGAGTTTATGCTTTCATGATTTAATCATAAAAAATAATGGACAAGTGTTTAATGTTTTAAGGTGCAGAATTAGTTATAGATTTCAGACAACTAATTCGCCCCCCCTCTCAGTTATCTGGTTCATTTCAACACAATCTTCATCAACTAAATAGATTTCTTTGCTTTCCTAATTGTTTGTTGCCTTCTTGTTTTGCTGCAGGAGTTGATAATCAAATTTCTAGAGAATTTCAGAAAGATTCATGGCCAAGTGTTGAGTTCATCTTGAAGAAGATCCAAATGGGTGCTCACATTTCAAATTTGGCAAAGATCTGGGCTAAATTGGACAAGCAATGCAAATGTGGAACTTTCAGTGTCAGTAGGATATGCGAGACTTTTCTTGCTATCAGGATATATGCAAATGACCCTTGAAATCTCGCAAATCCAAGTGATGATGTCATCTTGTTAGAAAGCCAAATGGTTATCCAAATTTCCAAGTTTTATGAGATTTTGAACAAAATTGAGCAAGTTATGCTTAGACAAAACTTTGATTTGCAACAGGATATGCAGAACTTTGGTCTACAATAGGATATATGTAGTAGACCCTCAAAATCTTGCAATATGTAGTAGACCCTAAATTTGCTGCAATATGCAGTAGAACCTCAAATTCTGGCAATATTCAGTAGACCTCCAATTCCCAGAATATTCAGTAGACCCCAAATTCATCACAATATGCAGTAGACCGAAATTCCCCGCAATATGCAATAAACCTAGTTTTCCCTGCAATATGTAGTTGACCCAATTTTTCCCTCAATATGTAGTTGACCTAGTTTTTCTTATGTAGTTGACCCATTTTTCCCACAATATGTAGTTGACCCAATTTTTCCTATAATATGCAGTTGACCCATTTTTTTCTGCAATATCCCGATGGGTCATTTTTTCCCGCTGCACCGCTCGAAAGTGCCTAGAAAGTGAGAAAAATAGTTTTTGACCACCTGTACAATTAGTCTAAGGCCAATTAATGACTAACACATGTCCCATTCACGTGATGAGTGTGGTGGCCACCTCAAATACCTATAAGTAGGGGAATTTCACTCTGAAAGAGGGGGTACTTTTCCATAGTGAGTTTTTTGGCTTTTGTTGGAGCTTCTTCTACATATTTTAGATTTGAAGGAAGATTGTTTTTAGTTTTCACAAGGATAGGTTAGTCTGATCTGACTATTGGAATGATTGTAAGGCTTATGCCAAGGCATGTAAGAAGACCATTAGACTATTGTAATGTTTTCTTTTGCATATGAATAAAGAGTTTTTTGTTCATTCTTGTGAGTTATTCATTTCACTAGCTAGTTCAGTAGCTTGTCGAAGCCCTTGAACCTTGACCTACGTCAATGGGTATCATGTGTAAATCAAATACCTATGTGAAAGTTACACTTGGGGGAAACCTGCTTCCATCAAATCATCACATCCATCCTCCATCATACCATCACATCATCACCATCCACCATATCTGCATAACCATTTCATCATACCAAATCAATTCTCACTTCTTTCTTTTGACCATGATAAGGGTAGAGGAATATTAGAAATTAATTACTTATTGACATAGAATGTGAGATCTAATAAGTAAATAAAAATATTAATGTTAATTTATTAAATGTTAGTTATTAGTTATGTGTTAGTTGGTAGCTAGTGGTTTAGGTAGTTAGTGATATAGGAGCATCTAGTGGTGTAAGAGTAATCTTGTATCACCCAAAAATGATGTTTTTTTCTTTTCAATTTTATTATTTACGGATACCTAATTTTTTGAATAATGATTCAAAACCTTCAAATTTTTTAACCTACTAAAAATAATAAAGTTCTATTTTTAGAAAGTTTGCATTTGAGCACGTATGGAAATGAAAATTTACTCAAAGCTCTGCAATTTAAAAATAAAACCTTTGGTGAAGGAATTGGCCAAAGATCATTTGTGGGTTGAAATATATTAAAGTTTTTGTTTCATTAAAAACCCCTGAAAAAGTTTCAAATTAAAAAATAAGGCACTTAGAGGCCCTGTACGGCCCCAAAAATTGGAGGAACTGGTAGAGCATATTGTAAGAGCATAGATTTATTCACAAGCTTTCCAACGCATCAAACGGTTCATCAATCAGACACCTAGATCAAAAGTTATGGTTCTAGAAGTTGGACTATTTTTGGAGGGAGTTACAAATTTCAAAATTTTGGCTGGAAGGTGCCAAAAGGGGCTATTTATGACCACTTTTGTAGAATCATTTGGTAGTAATAGAGATGGGGGAAAAGTGGTGAGTCATGAAAAAGGAAGGAAAATAGAAACCCTAGCAGATCTGAAGGTGCAGAAGGCAAAAGGTTCAAGAATCCACAAATAAGGAAGCTGTAATGTGTTGCACCCTATTGAGGTTCTCATCCTCTAATTTCGTTCCAATTTTTGTAATGTAATATGTTTCTAGTTTAATAGAAGAACATTCCTATTTTTTTGAGAAATCTATGTTGTGTGTTCTGGGATCTACCCCCTCATCAATTAGTAGATTGAATGGATTTATAAAGCCATTGAATGTAAAATGTAAAGTTTGTCAAAGATGAGAGATTGACTAAGTATTGTATTGGAGCCTTGGTCTCTTCTTCACTATGTCATAAATTTCAATAAGGTATCAGAGTGAGTTTTTTAAACCTCTCTATTTTCCTTCATTTAGTTGTCTTTGTTCCAAAGTGGTGCTCACAATGGTGATGCGGTGAAGACCATGTGCAAAAGATATTATTGTGCATCCACCATTCTTGCATTTTGTCAATAGGTACATAATGTAGACCATGTACAAACCTATGACATTCACCATCCACTTGAATTTTCTCCTCTCTCTTTCCCTCCATCTTGTTCAGTCTTTTTGTCATTTTCCTTCCATTTTGTTCATAGTTTTTTTCACACTCAAAATCAAAAAATTGGAAAAAAAATAATGTAGTTTTCTATTTTTGTTCATAAAAAACCCTTGCAACATTTCAATACTGAGTTTTCTAAAAAATATTTGATATCTCTAGTTTTTTTTTTATTACATTTGGTTTGATTGGAGTGGTTAGAACAATCAAGATGAGAAGTTGTGATTTTGCAATTTCAAACCTATAGAATTGATGGAGACTGATTGTCATTGATGTCAAAAAGGCGTTGAGTTGATGATGCAGGTACATCATAGTGAAAGTTAGATCATACATGGAGTTGATGATTGTCTTCATATGATGGGATGTTTTAGGAGTTCATCATGATCTTCATGTCTTCATATGGTAGAATGTTTTAGGAGTTCATCATGATCTTCATGGTTAAAGTGAATTTAGGGTGATGACAATGTGACATGTGATGTCAATGGTCAGGTGATGTCATCAGTTCATATGAAGGATGTGAAGAAGGTTTGATTTCTCATTCCAGGAGTTGTTTGAATTTTTCATCTCTCATGTTTCATAAGACTTGTCTTATCAGTGATTGTCTCAGTTGGTTTGATAATGTTGGATTAGATATGATGTTGCTTTAAGACATGCTTCAGTTCATTCATCATGCTTCATGTTGTGATGCTCATGATTCTTGACTTGAAGGGAGTTGACATGATACTCAAAATTGATGTGTTGCTTCATGCCTTACTTTAGTGTGCTCATTATCATGTCTCAGTTAGTCTTCAAGATCTCTTCATGTTGATAGTATGTTCATGATCACATGTCAAGTTATTGCAGAAGGTTGAATAGGATGCTCAATTATGAAGGAGTAAAAGAGGTGCTTGCAGACTACAATAGCAGAGATTAAATATTCTTAACAAAGCTATTTAATGACAAGGGGAGTCATATTCCAAAGAAATAAGTTCACAATAAAAATATTTATAAAGGTGTTGATATTAATGTGGTGTCTCAAAAGATCTAACACCTCACATATGCCCGTCATATACATCATGCACTTTTTGTTTTAATTAGTGATTGACCTGCACTCATAGGTAATATCACTAAAGATTACCTTCTAAAGGTGTTTAACACCATCTTTTCACTGGCCCCTTCATATCCTCTTATCTTTCTAAGCGGTCACCTCTTATAAATTTGTGAGCAGCAAAAAACATATCAAAGGTTAATATTTATATATGGGTTCTTCCAGAGAAAAGATTTTTTTTTTGCAGATTGGAGAATATGGAAGATTGATAAAATATGTTATGAATACATCTTATGAAAAATGAAAGACATTTTTGATACAATAATATGAAGGATCATGCAAAGATTGAAGAGATTGAAGGTGAAAGTGAATGTACAGAGAAGAGGAAAATGAAAGATTATTTCATCTTAATAACATTGTGAATGAGATTATTTTTACAGGTGCTTCATGGATGCAAATTATAATGTAGAGAATAGATGGATGATTTTAATGGGAAATTGTGATGAATTTTTAATAGGAGAAAATGAAGAGAAGCATGAAATGAAAGGTTATTGTTTCTTCATTTAAAATGATAAAATTATGGGTGCATTGATTTATGGATTTGAAGGTCTGATATATGCAGGATTGAAGAAATATTTTTGTGAGAATTTGTGCAAAGAAAATGAAAATGCAGGTTGAGTTGAATATGGAAGATCAAGAGTTTTCATTGAGAAGTAATATAAATATGCAAGTTGTGAAAATGAGGGTGTGTGATTTTGGAGGTCTGAAATATGATGAGTTGTAGACATGTTATGGCAAAAATCATGTTATGATTTTGATAGAGAGAACCAGAGAATCTTTGCGTAAAGATGAATTAGGATATGAAGATAATTTTTCAATGCAAAAGACAAAATGCAGATGTTCATTCTTGAACAAAGGAAGACATTGTAAATTACAGAGATTCTAATATGTAGGTGATTGATTGTCATGTGAAATAATTTTGTTAAGTAAAAGGAAAGGAGAGATAAGGTTTTTGAGCAAAAGTGAATTAGGGTAATCTCCTTAATTGTTTTGTTTTTTAATCTAAGGTGATTGCACATTGTGTCAGTGAGACATCAATTTACCAGTGAGATATATTGTAGCCAGTGAGGCTTGCAAGGTCAGTGAGACCTATTTGTTGCCAGTGAGGCAAATTTTTAGAGTGGTTTTTCTACCCCATGATGGTTTTCCAGTCATCAAAATATGTCATGTCTTCTCTTTGTGGTTAATTATGTTGTATCTATTTGATCATCTTTATCTAAGTTTTTCATATCATGATGACTATGTTTTTAGTGAATTCCTTTGCACAACATTTTTGAGTCAAGTTTTGAACAGTTAAAAATTATACAACACCGATTCACCCCCCCTCTTAGTGTTATCCTATACTCCAACAAGTGGTATCAGAGCATAGGTTCCCTATAGAAGTCTAATTGGCTTGGGTAGGTCTTGAGTGTGGAGTACCATGGGTAAGTGCAAAAGAAATAGAGAAAAGAAAAATGTCAAGTCTCCTATTGATCAAAAGGCACCATCTTTATCAAATTTAAATGTTGATATAGAATTTGTTGATAGAGATATCTCACAAGTTGAATCAGGTATTAAATTACAGAAAGAGTTTTCTGGAGTTGTTTACTTTGATTGTTCAGACTTCTTTGTTTGGTGTATTAGAATGCAAGTCTATCTATCCTCTTTAGGATATGGTGTATGGATGTCTGTTGAGAATGGATATTTTATTTCCTCTCAATCACCTAATACTACAAATAACAAAGAGGCTTATGAATGTAATCATATAGAAAAGAAGGTCATTTTGTTTGGTTTATCTAATGAAATCTCTTGTAATGTTATGCAAATTGTGAAACAGCTTAGTATGTGTGGAAATAATTGATACGAATCTATCAAGCTGATGTACTTGAAGGAGAGGATATCTTCTTATCTGAAGTGAGTGACAATGTTGAAAGTCATTCACATGAAGGAGATGAGGTACAATATGATTCAAAAGAAGAAGATCACACTATGAGTGCTTATAATCAGGAGTATGATGAACAAGAAGGTGAAGTTGACATAGAAGGAGAACTCATATGTGCTCTAAGTGAAATCAAGAAGTACAAAAAGGAGAACTAGAGATTAGAGTTGCAGCTACAACAAGAAAAAGACTTCAAAGACAAAGCACTCTTTGATCTTGAAGAGGCAAGAAATTAGATTGTAAATTTAAGAACACAAATTAATGAATCAGATAATTTGATTATCAGTTTGAAGACAGAGGTTGAGGAAGCTAAGAGGATAGCTGATGTAACAAAATCTGACCTTGAGGTTAAAAGAATTGAAAATCTGAAATTAGAGGCTGAAATTGTTAATCTGAGAAAAGATTATGAAGGTCTCAAGGTTCTATCCAAGAAATATCAGGAGTTTGAAGAAATCTCAAACAAGTTGCATGAAATGTTGGGCAAACAAAAATATCATAAGGACACTACTAGTCTAGGTTTTGAAGAAGGAGAGTGTTCCAAAGTAAGAGAGACTCCTAGAAGAAAAATTGATATAAATTATCAAGTTGTTGCTCCTGAAGGAAAAAGGAAGATTGAAGTTAAAGATGAGTTTATCAAAATGAACTATCAAAAGAGAAATTCAAGAAGGGCTTCTCCAATAAGAAAAGCATATATATATATATATAGGTATAATTATTCATTTAATGGTTATTGTTATACATGTAATCATTTTGGACACAAAGCAGTTGATTGCAGAAGGAATGCTAATCTTGTGTGTTTCAAGTGTAACTTTCTTGGTCACAAAGTACATAGTTGCAGAATGTATGGAAGAATAGCATCACCTGGTTTGAAAGATTGGAAATAGAAAAAGGTTGAAAAGGTTTGGAAGAAAAAAATTGAACAGAAGAAAGAACCTGTGAAAGTTTGGAAGTAGAAACAAAGTCAAGAGAAGACAGATCCTAAACTTGTGTATCTTGTACAAGTCACATCATTAGTTGCATAACATATGGCATGAAGTTAGGGGGAGTTGTCCATGTCTTATCAATTATCCCCAAGAGGTTTAAGGAAGGATATCATTTGATGTTTGTCAATATGATGATCTTGTTTTGTTTATTATGTTTTTAAATTCATGCCTGATAATGGTTGCTAAGATGCTATTCATATCAGTCTTGTGAAATGAAGATCTTAACGGTGTTGATAACTATGTTGATCTTTAGTGTGTGACAGTGATACATGTGATCAGTGGTTCATGTTGATACTTACAAAGGTTGACTTGTCATGATGGTGTAGTTAGTTTGTTGATGTGCAGACTTGATGGTCTGATTTGAATGATGATTAATAGGTCCTAGGATAAAAACTTGACTCTGAAAGACAAGATCTTGGGTGTACTCAAGGAGTTCTCATCAGATGTTAGCATATGTTGGTTGAGGAAGTTGCAAATGGAAGAAGTCAATTCATAGCACGTCTCTGTATTTGTTTTTGCAAAGGTATTGATAGTGGTTCTATATCAGATTTGACATTGTGTTGCAAAAAAGTGTCATGTGCAGGAACAAGAGGATGGTCTTAATCAAGATGATCTTCATTCTTTTTCATGTCAAGAAGTGTGTGCAGAAGTAAATTGGTTATAGATTGTTGTAGATTGATTGTCCATCTTGTTGTCACTATCATGGAAGTCTTGTCAAGATCTTCTCTAGAGTCGTCATCATGTCATCATGAGTTGTAAATGGTGTGATGAGTAGTCTTCATGTTGGTGTTTATGGGTGTTGAAGTGTTTATGATATCTTTACATAGAGTTTAAATTCATGTGTCACATCAAAGGAGTAATTTTTTATGCCATCATAATCATACATCATACGTTATGTTTTGAAGGATCTTGAAGATTTGTCATTTAGGTCAAAAAGGGTTGATGCTTGTGAAAGAATTGTTTGTTATGAAAAGTTTGTTTTGCAATCACTAGTGATATCATCAGGAGTTTTATGTTGTTGTTTTTCATCTTCATCCTCATATTGGTGTTGTTTCGAGAAATGACATTATGCTTGGATTTGTTAGTGTACTTCAACATAGGTGGATAAAATAGATTTGAGCCTTTGTCATCAAATGTCAAAAAGGGGGAGAGAGAGCAAATGCATCATATAGTTTTGTCATCAATAACAAAGGGGGAGATTAATGGAGATTGATTGTCATTGATGTCAAAAAGGTGTTGATTTGATGATGTGGGTACATCATAGTAAAAGTTAGATCATACATAGAGTTGATGTTTGTCTTCATATGACAGGATGTTTCAGGAGTTCATCATGATCTTCATGTCTTCATTTGGCAAAATGTTTTAGGTGTTCATCATGATCTTCATGGTTAAAGTGAATTTAGGGTGATGACAATGTGACATGTGATGTCAATGGTTAGGTGATGTCATTAGTTTATATGAAGGATGTGAAGAAGGTTTGATTTCTCATTTCAGGAGTTGTTTGAATTTGTCATCTCTCATGTTTCATAAGACTTGTCTTATCATTGATTGTGTTAGCTGGTTCGATAATGTTGGATTGGATATGATGTTGCTTCATGACATGCTTTAGTTCATTCATCATGCTTCATGTTGTGATTCTCATGATTCTTGACTTGAATGGAGTTGACATGATACTCAAAATTGATATGTTGCTTCATGCCTTACTTCAGTGTGTTCATTATCATGTCTCAGTTAGTCTTGAGGATCTCTTCATGTTGATAGTATGTTCATGATCACATGTCAAGTTATTGCAGAAGGTTGAACAAGATGATGCTCAATTATGAAGGAATAAAAGAGGTGCTCGTAGACTACAGTGGCAAAGATTAAATATTCTTAACAAAGGTCTTCAATGACAAGGGGAGTCATATTCCAAAGAAATAAGTTCACAATAAAAATATTTATAAAGGTATTGATATTAATGTCATGTCTCAAAAGATCTAACACTTCACATATGCCTATCATATACATTATGCCCTTTTTGTTTTAATTTGTGATTGACCTGCACTCATAGGTAATATCACTAAAGATTACCTTCTAAAGGGGTTTAAGACCATCTTTTCACCGGCCCCTTCATATCCTCTTACCTTTCCAAGCAGTCACCTCTTATAAATTTGTGAGCAGCAAAAAGTATATCAAACGTTAATATTTATATATGGGTTCTTCACTAAAAAAAGATTATTTTTTTGCAGATTGAAGAATATGGAAGATTGATAAAATATTTTATGAATACATCTTATGAAAAATGAAAGAAATTTTTGATATAAGAATATGAAGGATCATGCAAAGATTGAAGAGATTGACGGTGAAAGTGAATGTACAGAGAAGAGGAAGATGAAAGATTATTTCATCTTAATAATATTGTGAATCAGATTATTTTTATAGGTGCTTCATGGATGGAAATTATAATGTAGAGGATAGATGTATGATTTTAATGGGAAATTGTGATGAATTTTTAATAGGAGAAAATGAAGAGAAGCATGAAATGAAACGTTATTGTTTTTTCATTTAAAATGATGAAATTATGGGTGCATTGATTTATGGATTTGAAGGTCTGATATATGCACGATTGAAGAAATATTTTTGTGAGAAGTTGTGTAGAGAAAATGAAAATGTAGGTTGAGTTGAATATGGAAGATCAAGAGTTCTCATTGAGAAGTAATATAAATATGCAGGTTGTGAAAATGAGGGTGTGTGATTTTGGAGGTCTGAAATATGATGAGTTGAAGACATGTTATGGCAAAAATCATGTTATGATTTTGATACAGAGACCTAGAGAATCTTTGCTTAAAGATGAATTAGGATATGAAGATAATTTTTTAGTGCAAAAGACAAAATGAAGATGTTGATTCTTGAACAGAGGAAGACATTGTAAATTATAGAGATTGTAATGTGTAGGTGATTGATTGTCATGTAAAATAATTTTGTCAAGTAAAAGGAAAGGAGAGATAAGGTTTTTGAGCAAAAGTGAATCGGGGTAATCCCCTGAATTGTTTTGTTTTGTACCTAAGGTGATTGCACATTGTGTCAGTGAGACATCAATTTACCAGTGAGGTATATTGTAGCCAGTGAGGCTTACAAGATTAGTGAGACCTGTTTGCTGCCAATGAGGCATGTATGTATGTGAGACATTTGTTGTAATCAGTGAGATTCAAATGAGCCAGTGAGGCAAATTTTCAGAGTGGTTTTTCTAGCCCACGAGGGTTTTCTACTCATCAAAATCTATGTCATGTCTTCTCTTTGTGGTTGATTATGTTGTATCTATTTGATCATCTTTATCTAAGTTTTTCATATCATGATGACTATGTTTTCAGTGAATTCCTTTGCACAACATTTTTAAGTCAAGTTTTGAAAATTTAAAAATTATACAACACTGATTCACCCCCCTCTTAGTGTTGTTCTGTACTCCAGTACTTCAACAAGAATGACATTCAAAATCTCTATAGAGTATTGAAATTTTTTGAGAACTAACAATATATTTATTGTCAAGTGTGACAAATGAACTAAATTGTTGCTTGAAGGCTTGGACAATGGAATCTTGTTGAAAGAGGCATTTATTTTTATTGTTGGGGTATTAAACTTTCTTACTAGCATTTATTTTTATTGTTGGGTGTCACTTTTTTCACAAAAGTTATTGAAATACTAAAATGACATTTAAATTGAAATGGCGTTGAATTGTTGCCTTGAATAGTTTATTTTAGGCATTGAATGTTCATTCTGGGTGCTACAATTGGTAGAAGGCATAAGGTAATCTACACATAATCTACCTTTTAACCAAAGGATCTGTTGACATTTCTTCTGAATCAGCATTAGGGTTTGCCACTTCTAATGCACAGGCAGATTCAGGCCAACTGAATACAGGAGGTTGCGTGAGCTCCTCCCCTTCACTTCTGGTTCTGCCGCACCAAGGGGGGTATCCCTATAACTCAAGATGTAACCTTGACTAGCTCAAAGATAGAAAGATCTAACTTGACAACAACAGGCAGAATACTCTCATGTATGGACCAAGATCTGCATGATAGATCACAAGGCTGGCAACATTCTTGGACATGATGTCTGGTTGGGTATGAGAGCATGCAGGGGGTTCCTAATCCTACTCCTACAACTAACAGGTGGAAGTATGAAATGTTTTGATATGAATTTGGATGCAAAGCTGGACATGGTGTATAACACAAGAACACATCATGATTCGTGCCTATCCAGGGCTTGGAGTCGGTAGACATACACCTGTGAATGATTAGCATAAATAGCTAAAACTGGATCTCAGGGGGATACACATGATATCTGCCTTACAGATATCTCCCAATATAGAGTGTTGAGCTATCTCTACTTATGGCATCCCTACTGCAGTATACCCTTCCCAATGTTCAACCTGAAAATAGTTTAATCTGCCCCTTGAGCAGAGGTTAAAAGATCAGACATTCAACATAGGAATTCTATGCTCTAGAATCTAAACATAAGCAAACATCCAGATCCAGAAGAAGGATACATGCAATACTGGAGACAGAATTAACACAACACATGCTAAGACAGCATTACTCATATAAGATCAACCATGAAAGCAGTGGATTCATGCCAAGTCCTACAACAGGAGATACATAAACTCACAAGAAAGACTGTACAGAGCAACCAGATCAGCTGGTTTTGGATTACAGAGCCAAAAATCTACAACTTTCAACAACCTTGAATGAATAACATCCTCTGCATTATATAGCAGGAGGGTGTATTCAGCATTGACTACCAGGTTGACCAAAAAGCCCGCCAGGTATACAGTATCATAGAAATGGCGCTCAAACATTAACGCAGCAGGTAGGGGAGGAGACAGGAAGACTTTTCGAGCCCTGCGCCACTGCCTCGGGATCCAGATCTTCAATCAGGTACTACATCCGTCCACGCCATCGCCCATACCTCTGCAACAATCGCCATTGATGGCGCACCAACCCGCGGCCTCGGGAAGAACATCAAACAGCTAATCGCAACCACTTCCCGCCGATATTCATCATCATGATATTTCGAATATGCAGGATAACAATATCCCACATGCACCCCGCGATGACCTCAATAACCCTTTATATACTAAGTCATGAGCATATATCATGTCGGTGCTTTTGCTCCTGACGACACCAGTATAGGACTTCATCATCATCATCCTCCAGCAGCATGATATCCTGTTGTTCGAAATATCACCCTGACGTCATCATGATATTTGAAATATAACCTTCATGATAATCGGCACAACCTGATCCTTCGGAGGAACATCCTCCTGCTGAGCTTATAACAAAAGTCTGGCCGATGAACATCCTGATGACGTCATCATCATATCCTGCTGACGTCATCATCATATCTGCCTACTGCGCACCTCCTCATATCCGGATGACGTCATCATCATGTTTGCAAATATCAGGAGGTCTCTTTAAGATGATCAGTTGTTAGAAATATGACCCCCGCGGACCTTGATGACGTCATCATCATATTAACATCATCATGATATTCGGAAGACAACCAGATATTTGTAAATATCCTCCTGATGTTCAAATATCAGGTTACACTGTAGCTCCACTATAAGATCAGGGCGAAAACTGAATATGATGATGCTGCTTGAAAAGATCACCCCCCGGAGATAATGCACGAAGCCGGCAGGCGGATATCTCCCTGATATCAGCATCATCATGATGCTCGAACAAACATATATCCGAGTGATATGAAAATATCACCCCTTCCTTCGAAAATATCATGATGCAGATAGGCATAGAAACAAATATCACCCTGATATAAGGATGACGTCAGCATCATCAGGATGAGAAACAAAGAACAAGAAGTGATACAACATCATCAGGATGATATTGACTAAGATCATCCTGACGTTCCAAAATATGATGACCCTAGTGAATATCGGGTCGCACTTAGAACTCTTCAACATCATCATCAGGATGATCATAACCAAGATCACCCGATGATAAAAATATCACCCCGGCGAAATATCATGAAGGCAGAAAATATGATGACCTCCGCAAGCAGCAGGATGATAACTGGAAATATCATGATGATGACGACCCTTAGGAAAAAACTAGTCAGGTCGACAACCTAGAGAATAAGCAACATCATCATCATGCTTGGGCAAGGTGATAAATGGAAGATCACCGGAGACTTTGAAGAATCACCCTCGCAAGCAGATCAGGGCGCACTGTAGCTCGTCAGCATCATCAGGATAAAAATCAAACATCACCCGATAGCTGAAATATGATGATGACGATGAGAAACCGGCCGACGGAGAACATGATGATGCTGACCTCCATCGAAACAAAGATGATGATGATGACCTCCTCCTCAAGAAAAAATGATGATGATGCTGAAAACTGCTGAGGAGGTCCATTACTTAGAACATTTTTTTGGATACTTAGGGAGAGTGCCTGAATGAAAAATGATCAGCAAACTACCAGTCAATTCAGGCACTAACAGTGGCTCTGTCTGGGGACGTGCAGGTGAAAACCTGCAGTGAGAACACCAGATCTCTGGGATGCAGACCAGTCCCTTATCCATTGGGCACAGAGTCAAATACTGCACTGACCTGCATCACCAAACACACTTGATGGCCTAAGGCCACCAAGAAAAGGAAAACATGTATCTCCCTTTGTCAAATATCTTGTTTTCATCTGCATGCACTGGGTCAAGCTTGGAGATACCACAGACATCCACCCACAAACAAATCTTGTCATCTGCATATTCAACCCTCTGATTTGGCTTGTCATTATCACCCCTGTGTAGATAACCTTCAACATCATGTGCCATGTGGGTGCAGAATGTATCAAACAATGCATGTTCATATGGCATATAGCACTCATCACCTATATTATCATCATGCATTGCAACATGATCTCCTAGCTGGACTGCAAATAGGAAACACTCGGAGTCCACCACAAAACTAGGAAGATCAGGGCTCATTGTATTATATGCTGGCTCATCAAAAGAAAAGCTTTCAAAATCACAATTGTGTACATCATGTACACAACCATCTGGTACACCAGGCTGGAAAAGATCAGGCTCTGGCATCTCTTTTAGATCAGGCACATCTTCACAGTCACTTACCTGATGTATGTTGTTTCCTCTTTCATCAAGATGAGAAACAGAATCCAAGTCAAAAATAATGTCTTGATCTTCACCATACTCAGATAGATCCTCATCACCACATGTGTCATAAATGGGTGACCCAGGTGCATCAGTTTCATCATAGTATGCCATTTGTTCATGGGCAGCAGAGCACACCTCTTCATCACCAATGGATTCAGTCTGTGGAGGAGTATCAGCCTGTGTGTCATAAGCAAAACAGCCATCAAATGAAAAACAATCATGTTCTGAACTAGCACTTATTTCAATTTCTGACTGCTCTTCATGATCTCCATGTGTTTGAAAGGTAGGCAATGGGTCACACATAGGACTGCTTCTCTGTTTGCTTATATCTTCTCTGTCTTGAGTACAATACTCACAATTTTCTCCACAGGTCCATTCTAAAAATTGCTCATTGCTGTCCACAACCTCGTTATTGTCTTCATGGTCAGCTGCCTCATCATTGCAATGGGAATCCTCATTAGTCCTTTCACTGGCATCCTCAACTGGTGAACAATCCAGTTGAGCAGTATTGTTAGCATTATGTTCAAATACAGCAGTCTCAACCTCTATGCTTTTATTTTCATTTTTATCTACACATGATGCCATAATCATTTGGTCATTTGCAGCTTCACAACAATTATTCACACCAAGGCCTGGGGATAGGGGTTTCAGCAGGTGCACATTTCTCATTTCTTCTACATTTTCTAAAAACTTGTATGCCATCTGCATACTTGTCACCTTGAAATCCCTCAGTAATGCACTAGAGCCCTCCTCAAAAGCTTCAAAGAATATGCCAACACAGGCTGAAATATCAGGTCTGAAACTTTCAGGGACATGTGAAAGGGCTACTGCAAACCTATGACTGAAATCAACACATGGCTCTTCATCTTGTTTTCTGATTCTCATCAATTCTGCAACAAGATCAGCCGGTTCTTTTGCAAATTCCTCCTTGAAACAGTCAGCAAGCTCATCCCAACAGGCAAAAAATTTCTTTGGAAAGCTCAAATACCAGTCTTTTGCTTTTGCATCAAAGGACCTAACAAGAAACCTCATCCACATATCCTCATCTCTGAATGAATACTTTCCCATAAAACTTTGAAAATTTTGGATATGTGCATTCCCATCACATACATTGTGACCACTAAATCTAGGCATCTGACAGTATATCCTAGCAGGCATAGTTTCTACTTTATAATCCACCCATGACAAATCCAGTTGGTCATACAAAGGATCAAAAGGGCTGACAGGAGGTTTGGCTTTCTGACAGGCAGACACAACAGGGTTACTGCTTCTTAACTGGGCCTGCTCAGCCTCTAAGAATATCAACCTATTTCTTATCTCCTCTATTCCTTTATCCAACATTTTACCATTGAGTGTGGGATAACTCATACTTGGATTCATAAAAATCTTACTCTTAGACATCCTTTGTCTGTCTAAGACCTAAGGCTTCCCCTGGCATCTAATCTATGCAGTAAAACAGCAAATAAAGGGGAAGGAACAAGGTACCTTTTCTCACACAGATGCAGGAAAATGAACAACACATTTCTGTCACATCACATACATCCATCTTTCATGTGCATTTGGATCTTTTTTGCAGAGTCGCCACCTCTCCAGAGAGGACAAAATTTTCAATAACTGAAAGCTACTTTTCCAGGTTCATTCCACCAGCAGAGCATCATTTTGTTGGTGACTCGGATGGGCCACAAGTATATCATTTTTTAGTCCTTCCCCAGCAGAGTCGCCAATTTGTTGACATTTCTTCTGAATCAGCATTAGGGTTTGCCACTTCTAATGCACAGGCAGATTCAGGCCAACTGAATACAGGAGGTTGCGTGAGCTCCTCCCCTTCACTTCTGGTTCTGCCGCACCAAGGGGGGTATCCCTATAACTCAAGATGTAACCTTGACTAGCTCAAAGATAGAAAGATCTAACTTGACAACAACAGGCAGAATACTCTCATGTATGGACCAAGATCTGCATGATAGATCACAAGGCTGGCAACATTCTTGGACATGATGTCTGGTTGGGTATGAGAGCATGCAGGGGGTTCCTAATCCTACTCCTACAACTAACAGGTGGAAGTATGAAATGTTTTGATATGAATTTGGATGCAAAGCTGGACATGGTGTATAACACAAGAACACAGCATGATTCGTGCCTATCCAGGGCTTGGAGTCGGTAGACATACACCTGTGAATGATCAGCATAAATAGCTAAAACTGGATCTCAGGGGGATACACATGATATCTGCCTTACAGATATCTCCCAATATAGAGTGTTGAGCTATCTCTACTTATGGCATCCCTACTGCAGTATACCCTTCCCAATGTTCAACCTGAAAATAGTTTAATCTGCCCCTTGAGCAGAGGTTAAAAGATCAGACATTCAACATAGGAATTCTATGCTCTAGAATCTAAACATAAGCAAACATCCAGATCCAGAAGAAGGATACATGCAATACTGGAGACAGAATTAACACAACACATGCTAAGACAGCATTACTCATATAAGATCAACCATGAAACCAGTGGATTCATGCCAAGTCCTACAACAGGAGATACATAAACTCACAAGAAAGACTGTACAGAGCAACCAGATCAGCTGGTTTTGGATTACAGAGCCAAAAATCTACAACTTTCAACAACCTTGAATGAATAACATCCTCTGCATTATATAGCAGGAGGGTGTATTCAGCATTGACTACCAGGTTGACCAAAAAGCCCGCCAGGTATACAGTATCATAGAAATGGCGCTCAAACATTAACGCAGCAGGTAGGGGAGGAGACAGGAAGACTTTTCGAGCCCTGCGCCACTGCCTCGGGATCCAGATCTTTAATCAGGTACTACATCCGTCCACGCCATCGCCCATACCTCTGCAACAATCGCCATTGATGGTGCACCAACCCGCGGCCTCGGGAAGAACATCAAACAGCTAATCGCAACCACTTCCCGCCGATATTCATCATCATGATATTTCGAATATGCAGGATAACAATATCCCACATGCACCCCGCGATGACCTCAATAACCCTTTATATACTAAGTCATGAGCATATATCATGTCGGTGCTTTTGCTCCTGACGACACCAGTATAGGACTTCATCATCATCATCCTCCAGCAGCATGATATCCTGTTGTTCGAAATATCACCCTGACGTCATCATGATATTTGAAATATAACCTTCATGATAATCGGCACAACCTGATCCTTCGGAGGAACATCCTCCTGCTGAGCTTATAACAAAAGTCTGGCCGATGAACATCCTGATGACGTCATCATCATATCCTGCTGACGTCATCATCATATTTGCCTACTGCGCACCTCCTCATATCCGGATGACGTCATCATCATGTTTGCAAATATCAGGAGGTCTCTTTAAGATGATCAGTTGTTAGAAATATGACCCCCGCGGACCTTGATGACGTCATCATCATATTAACATCATCATGATATTCGGAAGACAACCGGATATTTGTAAATATCCTCCTGATGTTCAAATATCAGGTTACACTGTAGCTCCACTATAAGATCGGGGCGAAAACTGAATATGATGATGCTGCTTGAAAAGATCACCCCCCGGAGATAATGCGCGAAGCCGGCAGGCGGATATCTCCCTGATATCAGCATCATCATGATGCTCGAACAAACATATATCCGGGTGATATGAAAATATCACCCCTTCCTTCGAAAATATCATGATGCAGATAGGCATAGAAACAAATATCACCCTGATATAAGGATGACGTCAGCATCATCAGGATGAGAAACAAAGAACAAGAAGTGATACAACATCATCAGGATGATATTGACTAAGATCATCCTGACGTTCCAAAATATGATGACCCTAGTGAATATCGGGTCGCACTTAGAACTCTTCAACATCATCATCAGGATGATCATAACCAAGATCACCCGATGATAAAAATATCACCCCGGCGAAATATCATGAAGGCAGAAAATATGATGACCTCCGCAAGCAGCAGGATGATAACTGGAAATATCATGATGATGACGACCCTTAGGAAAAAACTAGTCAGGTCGACAACCTAGAGAATAAGCAACATCATCATCATGCTTGGGCAAGGTGATAAATGGAAGATCACCGGAGACTTTGAAGAATCACCCTCGCAAGCAGATCAGGGCGCACTGTAGCTCGTCAGCATCATCAGGATAAAAATCAAACATCACCCGATAGCTGAAATATGATGATGACGATGAGAAACCGGCCGACGGAGAACATGATGATGCTGACCTCCATCGAAACAAAGATGATGATGATGACCTCCTCCTCAAGAAAAAATGATGATGATGCTGAAAACTGCTGAGGAGGTCCATTACTTAGAACATTTTTTTGGATACTTAGGGAGAGTGCCTGAATGAAAAATGCTTAGCAAACTACCAGTCAATTCAAGCACTAACAGTGGCTCTGTCTGGGGACGTGCAGGTGAAAACCTGTAGCGAGAACACCAGATCTCTGGGATGCAGACCAGTCCCTTATCCATTGGGCACAGAGTCAAATACTGCACTGACCTGCATCACCAAACACACTTGATGGCCTAAGGCCACCAAGAAAAGGAAAACATGTATCTCCCTTTGTCAAATATCTTGTTTTCATCTGCATGCACTGGGTCAAGCTTGGAGATACCACAGACATCCACCCACAAACAAATCTTGTCATCTGCATATTCAACCCTCTGATTTGGCTTGTCATTATCACCCCTGTGCAGATAACCTTCAACATCATGTGCCATGTGGGTGCAGAATGTATCAAACAATGCATGTTCATATGGCATATAGCACTCATCACCTATATTATCATCATGCATTGCAACATGATCTCCTAGCTGGACTGCAAATAGGAAACACTCGGAGTCCACCACAAAACTAGGAAGATCAGGGCTCATTGTATTATATGCTGGCTCATCAAAAGAAAAGCTTTCAAAATCACAATTGTGTACATCATGTACACAACCATCTGGTACACCAGGCTGGAAAAGATCAGGCTCTGGCATCTCTTTTAGATCAGGCACATCTTCACAGTCACTTACCTGATGTATGTTGTTTCCTCTTTCATCAAGATGAGAAACAGAATCCAAGTCAAAAATAATGTCTTGATCTTCACCATACTCAGATAGATCCTCATCACCACATGTGTCATAAATGGGTGACCCAGGTGCATCAGTTTCATCATAGTATGCCATTTGTTCATGGGCAGCAGAGCACACCTCTTCATCACCAATGGATTCAGTCTGTGGAGGAGTATCAGCCTGTGTGTCATAAGCAAAACAGCCATCAAATGAAAAACAATCATGTTCTGAACTAGCACTTATTTCAATTTCTGACTGCTCTTCATGATCTCCATGTGTTTGAAAGGTAGGCAATGGGTCACACATAGGACTGCTTCTCTGTTTGCTTATATCTTCTCTGTCTTGAGTACAATACTCACAATTTTCTCCACAGGTCCATTCTAAAAATTGCTCATTGCTGTCCACAACCTCGTTATTGTCTTCATGGTCAGCTGCCTCATCATTGCAATGGGAATCCTCATTAGTCCTTTCACTGGCATCCTCAACTGGTGAACAATCCAGTTGAGCAGTATTGTTAGCATTATGTTCAAATACAGCAGTCTCAACCTCTATGCTTTTATTTTCATTTTTATCTACACATGATGCCATAATCATTTGGTCATTTGCAGCTTCACAACAATTATTCACACCAAGGCCTGGGGATAGGGGTTTCAGCAGGTGCACATTTCTCATTTCTTCTACATTTTCTAAAAACTTGTATGCCATCTGCATACTTGTCACCTTGAAATCCCTCAGTAATGCACTAGAGCCCTCCTCAAAAGCTTCAAAGAATATGCCAACACAGGCTGAAATATCAGGTCTGAAACTTTCAGGGACATGTGAAAGGGCTACTGCAAACCTATGACTGAAATCAACACATGGCTCTTCATCTTGTTTTCTGATTCTCATCAATTCTACAACAAGATCAGCCGGTTCTTTTGCAAATTCCTCCTTGAAACAGTCAGCAAGCTCATCCCAACAGGCAAAAAATTTCTTTGGAAAGCTCAAATACCAGTCTCTTGCTTTTGCATCAAAGGACCTAACAAGAAACCTCATCCACATATCCTCATCTCTGAATGAATACTTTCCCATAAAACTTTGAAAATTTTGGATATGTGCATTCCCATCACATACATTGTG
Organism: Cunninghamia lanceolata; assembly: GCA_027924645.1. NCBI lineage: Eukaryota > Viridiplantae > Streptophyta > Pinopsida > Cupressales > Cupressaceae > Cunninghamia > Cunninghamia lanceolata. The sequence goes on along the minus strand of BSBN01000237.1, from coordinate 11,287,288 downwards.
ACCACTAAATCTAGGCATCTGACAGTATATCCTAGCAGGCATAGTTTCTACTTTATAATCCACCCATGACAAATCCAGTTGGTCATACAAAGGATCAAAAGGGCTGACAGGAGGTTTGGCTTTCTGACAGGCAGACACAACAGGGTTACTGCTTCTTAACTGGGCCTGCTCAGCCTCTAAGAATATCAACCTATTTCTTATCTCCTCTATTCCTTTATCCAACATTTTACCACTGAGTGTGGGATAACTCATACTTGGATTCATAAAAATCTTACTCTTAGACATCCTTTGTCTGTCTAAGACCTAAGGCTTCCCCTGGCATCTAATCTATGCAGTAAAACAGCAAATAAAGGGGAAGGAACAAGGTACCTTTTCTCATACAGATGCAGGAAAATGAACAACACATTTCTGTCACATCACATACATCCATCTTTCATGTGCATTTGGATCTTTTTTGCAGATTCGCCACCTCTCCAGAGAGGACAAAATTTTCAATAACTGAAAGCTACTTTTCCAGGTTCATTCCACCAGCAGAGCATCATTTTGTTGGTGACTCGGATGGGCCACAAGTATATCATTTTTTAGTCCTTCCCCAGCAGAGTCGCCAATTTGTTGACATTTCTTCTGAATTAGCATTAGGGTTTGCCACTTCTAATGCACAGGCAGATTCAGGCCAACTGAATACAGGAGGTTGCGTGAGCTCCTCCCCTTCACTTCTGGTTCGCCGCACCAAGGGGGTATCCCTATAACTCAAGATGTAACCTTGACTAGCTCAAAGATAGAAAGATCTAACTTGACAACAACAGGCAGAATACTCTCATGTATGGACCAAGATCTGCATGATAGATCACAAGGCTGGCAACATTCTTGGACATGATGTCTGGTTGGGTATGAGAGCATGCAGGGGGTTCCTAATCCTACTCCTACAACTAACAGGTGGAAGTATGAAATGTTTTGATATGAATTTGGATGCAAAGCTGGACATGGTGTATAACACAAGAACACAACATGATTCGTGCCTATCCAGGGCTTGGAGTCGGTAGACATACACCTGTGAATGATCAGCATAAATAGCTAAAACTGGATCTCAGGGGGATACACATGATATCTGCCTTACAGATATCTCCCAATATAGAGTGTTGAGCTATCTCTACTTATGGCATCCCTACTGCAGTATACCCTTCCCAATGTTCAACCTGAAAACAGTTTAATCTGCCCCTTGAGCAGAGGTTAAAAGATCAGACATTCAACATAGGAATTCTATGCTCTAGAATCTAAACATAAGCAAACATCCAGATCCAGAAGAAGGATACATGCAATACTGGAGACAGAATTAACACAACACATGCTAAGACAGCATTACTCATATAAGATCAACCATGAAACCAGTGGATTCATGCTAAGTCCTACAACAGGAGATACATAAACTCACAAGAAAGACTGTACAGAGCAACCAGATCAGCTGGTTTTGGATTACAGAGCCAAAAATCTACAACTTTCAACAACCTTGAATGAATAACATCCTCTGCATTATATAGCAGGAGGGTGTATTCAGCATTGACTACCAGGTTGACCAAAAAGCCCGCCAGGTATACAGTATCATAGAAATGGCGCTCAAACATTAACACAGCAGGTAGGGGAGGAGACAGGAAGACTTTTCGAGCCCTGTGCCACTGCCTCGGGATCCAGATCTTCAATCAGGTACTACATCCGTCCACGCCATCGCCCATACCTCTGCAACAATCGCCATTGATGGCGCACCAACCCGCGGCCTCGGGAAGAACATCAAACAGCTAATCGCAACCACTTCCCGCCGATATTCATCATCATGATATTTCGAATATGCAGGATAACAATATCCCACATGCACCCCGCGATGACCTCAATAACCCTTTATATACTAAGTCATGAGCATATATCATGTCGGTGCTCTTGCTCCTGACGACACCAGTATAGGACTTCATCATCATCATCCTCCAGCAGCATGATATCCTGTTGTTCGAAATATCACCCTGACGTCATCATGATATTTGAAATATAACCTTCATGATAATCGGCACAACCTGATCCTTCGGAGGAACATCCTCCTGCTGAGCTTATAACAAAAGTCTGGCCGATGAACATCCTGATGACGTCATCATCATATCCTGCTGACGTCATCATCATATCTGCCTACTGCGCACCTCCTCATATCCGGATGACGTCATCATCATGTTTGCAAATATCAGGAGGTCTCTTTAAGATGATCAGTTGTTAGAAATATGACCCCCGCGGACCTTGATGACGTCATCATCATATTAACATCATCATGATATTCGGAAGACAACCGGATATTTGTAAATATCCTCCTGATGTTCAAATATCAGGTTACACTGTAGCTCCACTATAAGATCGGGGCGAAAACTGAATATGATGATGCTGCTTGAAAAGATCACCCCCCGGAGATAATGCGCGAAGCCGGCAGGCGGATATCTCCCTGATATCAGCATCATCATGATGCTCGAACAAACATATATCTGGGTGATATGAAAATATCACCCCTTCCTTCGAAAATATCATGATGCAGATAGGCATAGAAACAAATATCACCCTGATATAAGGATGACGTCAGCATCATCAGGATGAGAAACAAAGAACAAGAAGTGATACAACATCATCAGGATGATATTGACTAAGATCATCCTGACGTTCCAAAATATGATGACCCTAGTGAATATCGGGTCGCACTTAGAACTCTTAAACATCATCATCAGGATGATCATAACCAAGATCACCCGATGATAAAAATATCACCCCGGCGAAATATCATGAAGGCAGAAAATATGATGACCTCCGCAAGCAGCAGGATGATAACTGGAAATATCATGATGATGACGACCCTTAGGAAAAAACTAGTCAGGTCGACAACCTAGAGAATAAGCAACATCATCATCATGCTTGGGCAAGGTGATAAATGGAAGATCACCGGAGACTTTGAAGAATCACCCTCGCAAGCAGATCAGGGTGCACTGTAGCTCGTCAGCATCATCAGGATAAAAATCAAACATCACCCGATAGCTGAAATATGATGATGACGATGAGAAACCGGCCGACAGAGAACATGATGATGCTGACCTCCATCGAAACAAAGATGATGATGATGACCTCCTCCTCAAGAAAAAATGATGATGATGCTGAAAACTGCTGAGGAGGTCCATTACTTAGAACATTTTTTTGGATACTTAGGGAGAGTGCCTGAATGAAAAATGCTCAGCAAACTACCAGTCAATTCAGGCACTAACAGGGTCTTTTCATTTTACTCTCCCTTTTAAAAAAAGGGTCATAGCAGTAACTTTTATCCCCCTTTTATTTTTGAAGGGGTCATTTACATGGAAAATAACAATACTTTTTAAACTCAAGGGAAAAGTTCCATAACATTGCTCCCCCTATAATTAGTTGTTGCCTTTAATAGCATTAGACACATTTGCATCATAGCTCACAAAATACTTAGTCCTTAATTGAAGATCTTGACCACATAAATATATATTCATTTCTCACGTAGCACTTTTAACATTACAATGAGTCTATTAAACTTTTACTTCAATAATGGTTCAATTTCTTAGATATCTAGATCTTTTCTCAAAAATAATTTTTGGTTCAAATTTAAATTCCAAAGAAGGTTCCAAAATTTTGATACAGGAGCATCCAGTGTTGTAAGGGCAATCTTGCATCACCCAAAAAGAAGTTAATTCAAAATCATTGTAGTTGTTTTCATTTATTTCCATAATTAGTGTTTTTGGTTACATAATATCCATAATAATGATGTAGGACTTTCACTTTTTCCAAAACTGCTAAAAATAGCAACCTGCCTGTTTTGGAAAGTGTACCTGCTATTTTTGGAAAGTTTGTACTTGGGTATGGATTGAAGAGAAAACTTACAGAAAGTTACGTAAGGGAAATATAAGACCTTTGGTGAAGGAATCAGGAAAAGATCATTTGTGAGCTAAAAGATATTAAAGTTTTTTGTTTTCTAAAAAGCCCCTAAAAATTTCTGAAACAAGATATGAGGCACTAAAACATCCCATAACATCCTAAAAAGTTGACGGAAATCTGTTTATGAATTTCTAGTATGATAGTTCACATCACAAGCTTTTCGTTACTTAAAATGTTTTGTCAATCAGACACTCGGATCAAAAGTTATGCTTCCTGGAAGTTGACCTACTTTTGGAGGGAGTTGCAAATTTTGAAATTCAGCTAGAGGCCACCAAAAAGTGCTATTTATGACTATTTTGGGAACCCTGGGTGGTAGTAGAGTTAAGGGGGAAAGTGTAGAGTCAAGAATAGGTGGGAAAATAGAAACCCTAGCTGATTTGGGGTTACAGAAGGCTGAAAATTCTAGAGTCTTGAGGTTGGGAAGGCTATAATGTGTTGCAGCCAGTAGAGGATTCATCTTCTGATTGTAATTGAGCTTATGTAATGTAATGAGTTGCCTAGATCAATAAATAAAGTTCTATTTTATGTGTTTAATTTTTGTTGTTGTGTGTTTTGTGATTTACCTCCTTCATCAAGTGGTATCAGAGAAAGGGTTTCTAAGTGTGTAGATAGATTACCGACTGTGAGGCAGTTTGCACCAGGACCTGAGGTTGTGGGTTTGCTGTGGAGACCAAGATGCCTCCACGAAGAAAACGTGTTGGGAGGAATGCTTTGATGGAAGAGGTTTTTAGAGCCCTATAAAGGTAAATTGATGTATTGCAAGAGGAGCTATGAAGAGGGTTTGAGCCGAGGACAAGAGAAGAAAGTGAAGATGAAGCTAAAGAAGAGCTATTTGAGGAAGAACAAGAAGCTACCAGAGATCTTGCAGAAGTTAGGTTGTTGAGGGCCATTTCGAAGATTGGAAAGAGGCCCAGAATTGAAGTTTCTACATATTCTAGAGATTTGAATCCAGAACAACTTATTGATTGGATCAATGACATGGAGGAGTATTTTGAGTATGAAGATGTGGAGGACCCAGATCAGGTTAAGTTTGCAAAAACAAAGTTGAAGGGCCACACCAATATTTGGTGGAAGGAGGTCCAATTAGAGAGGAACAGAAGAGGAAAAGGAAAGATCACCAGATGGGATCGGATGGTGGAGAAACTCAAGAAACATTTCATTCCTGTGGACTATGAGATGGAGTTGCTGAAGAAGTTGCAACGACTGAAGCAAGGTAGCAAGTCTATTAAGAAGTATACAGAAGAGTTTTATAAAATTACTATTAGGACAGGCCATGTAGAGCCCAACAAGGAGAAGGTAGCCCATTACATTAATGGGTTGAGGTTGAGTATTCAAGAGGAGCTGAGCCTAGTCAGAATGACCACCATAGAAGATGCGTACCAGTTTTCCCTGAACGTGGAAGAGAAGCTGAACAAAAGATTTGATAGCAAGCAAAGGGGAAGAGGTCAAGGTGGAAGGACTAGTGGAAGGACTGGTGGAAGACCCTATGGAGGCCGTAATGAAGATCAAAAGAAAAGTGAAGAAGCAGGAACCAGTCAAAATTAGAGAGGAGATAATACCTACCACCCTTGTGACTAGAACAATGGTGAGCAAAGAGGAAGAAGAAGAGGCAGACTTGGGCAAGGACCCAGAAGCAGAGGTTTCAGAGGAACCTATTTCCAATGTGGAGAAGAAGGGCATCAAGCATATGAGTGTCTGCAACATCAAGGAAGGACAAATAGAAGACCTAAAGGCAATGCATGATTTGCACATGTAGATGAAGATGCAGAAAGGGGAGAAACCCTAGTTGTCAGAAGAACCTTGCTAAATGAGGAGAAGGAATCCAATCAGAGAAAGAGTTTATTCTGCACAAGGTGTAAATGTGAAGGTAAGTGTTGTGATATTATTATTAACAGTGGAAGCACTGATAATCTTGTTTCAGAGGAGATGGTTGACAAGTTGAAGTTGATAAGAAGAAATCATCCGCATCCATATCAGATTGCATGGTTGCAGAAGGACCATAGAGCTTTGGTCAATGAGCAGTGTTTAGTGAAGTTCAAGATTGGTGACTACCATGATGAGGTGATGTGTGATATCATACCAATGGATGCATGTCATATGTTGTTGGGGAGGTTGTGGCAGTATGATAGGAGCGCTGTCCATGATGGCCGTGCAAACACATATTCCCTAATAAAGGATGGAGTTCATCATAAGTTGAAGCCCTTGAAGGAGGTGGAGGAAAAAGTATGTAGTACTGCCAGAATTTTCTTGGTAGATGGTAGAAAATTTTTGGAGGGTATGAAGCATGAGCGTCATTGCTTTCCATTGATTCCTAAGATTAGTCAAGAGAAATGTGAAGATGTACCAGTAGAAGTCTCAGATATGTTAGAAGAATTTCAGGTTATTATCTCTGATAATGTCCTAGAAAGTTTACCACTGGTGAGGAAGATAAGTCACCAAATGGATTTGATACCAGGAGCTAGTTTGCCGAATAAGGTAGCCCACAAAATGACTCCTACAGAGAGTGAAGAGCTGAATAGACAAGTTTAAGAGCTGTTAAGGAAGGGACTGATAAGGGAGAGCCTAAGTTCATGTGTGGTACCCACAGTACTAGCACCAAAGAAAGATGGAGAATCGAGAATGTGTACAGACTCTCGAGCCATCAATAAGATCACAATCAAATACAGATTTCCATTACCTAGAATGGATGACATAATGGACTGTTTGAGTGGAGCCAAGTACTTCACGAAGATTGACCTGAAGAGTGGGTATCACCAGATCCATATCAGAGAAGGAGATGAGTGGAAAACAACCTTCAAGACAAAGGAAGGTTTGTATGAGTGGTTAATCATGCCATTTGGGCTAACCAATGCACCGAGCACATTCATGCGGCTCATGAATGAGGTATTGAAAGAATTTTTGGGAAGTTTTGTTATTGTCTATTTGGATGATATTCTGATTTTCAGTAAGACTTGGGATGAGCATCTGATGCATATCAAAAAAGTTTTAGAGAACCTAAGGGAGGAGAAGTTGCTGATTAATCTGAAGAAATGTAGTTTTACAAAGAAGGAGTTGGTATACCTAGGATTTGTTGTCTCGGAGGAAGGTCTTAAGATGGACCCAGAAAAAGGAAGGGCTATCATTGAATGGTCTACGCTAAGGAGTGCAACAGAGGTACGATCTTTTCATGGTTTGGCAAGTTTTTACAGAAAGTTTATCAAGAATTTCAGTAGCATTTGTGCACCCCTAATTGAGACAATGAGAGGGGATAGAAAAGAGTTTAGATGGACTAAAGAAGTAGATAAGAGCTTTGATACATTGAAGTAGAAAGTTGTAGAACAACCTATTTTAGCACTTCCAGATTTCAATAAGGTATTTCAGGTAGATTGTGATGCTAGTGGTAGTAGTATAGGAGCTGTTTTGAGCCAAGAAGGTAAGGCCATTGCCTATTTTAGTGAGAAGATTAATGGTGCCAAGAAAAATTATTCCATTTATGATCAGGGGTTTTATGCAATAGTTCAGGCTTTGAAGAAATGGAGACATTATTTGTTGCCAAAGGAGTTTATTTTATATACTGATCATCAAGCTTTGCAGTATCTTAATAGTCAAGGAAAGTTAAATCAAAGGCACTTAAAATGGGTTGAGTTTTTGCAGAGCTATACTTTTGTTTTGAAGCATAGGAGTGGGAAGTCTAGCAGAGTTACAAGTGCCTTGAGAGCAGAAGGCAAAATTTGTTGACAGAAATGAAGATAGAGGTTGTTGGGTTCGATGAGCTCAAAATTTTGTATCCTGAGGATCTAGATTTTGCAGAGGACTAGAAAGCTTGTTTGGAACCTGTTACTTTGGATAGGACAAAATGGTTGGATTTCATAATCCAAGATGGCATGTTGTTTAGAGGAAGCCAGTTGTGCATTCCAAGGAGTTCCATGAGAGAGAATCTGATAAAGGAGAAGTATAGTGGAGGATTGACTGGACACTTTGGTCGAGATAAGACCGTTGCTATTGTTGGTGACAATTATTATTAGCCACAATTGTAGCAGGATGTGAGGAAATTTGTACAGAGTTGTAGAGTATGTCAGATGGCAAAAGGAGCAAGTCAGAATATAGGTCTATATCAGCCACTACCTATACCAGAGAAGCCATGGGATGATATTAGTATGGATTTTGTTCTTGGTTTACCAATAACACAGAGAGGACATGATTCCATTTTTGTGGTGGTGGATAGATTCTCGAAATGACACATTTCATTCCTTGTAAAAAGACTAATGATGCTGTTCATATCACTGAATTATTTTTCAGGGAGGTGGTGAGATTACATGGTCTACCAAAGAGCATAGTTTTAGATCGAGATACCAAGTTTGTTGGTTATTTCTAAAGGACATTGTGGAAGAAGTTGAAGATAGATTTGAAGTTTAGTTCTACACACCATCCATAGATTGATGGACAGACGGAAGTGGTGAATAGGAGTTTGGGTAACCTGCTACGATGCTTAGTAGGAGATAAGTCCAAGGGATGGGATTTAATTTTACCACAGGCAGAATTTGCTTACAACAATTCTGTCAATAGGAGTACTGGTAAATCACCATTCCAGATTGTATATGGCAATAGCCTAAGAAATGCTTCTGAGTTAAGGAAGTTGGACAAAGGAGAAAAGACAAGTGCTAAAGTTGAAGACTTTGTAGAACATCTAAAGAATTTGCGTGAAGAGGTGAGAAAGCACATTAATAAGATGAATATTCAGTACAAGGCTAAGGCAGATCTGAAGATGAGGCATAAGGAGTTCCAGGTAGGAGATGAAGTCATGGTTCACTTGAGAAAAGAAAGGTTCCCAATTGGAACATACAATAAGTTGAAAATGAAGAAATTTGGACCATGCAGAATCCTGAAGAAGCATGATTTAGGAAATGCATATGAGGTAGAGCTACCAAGTGGGATCAATATTTCCCCTATTTTCAACATTGCTGATTTATCAGAATATCATGAAGGTGGAATAGAGGATGGACCAACAGAAGCACAGTGGAGTATTCTGGCATCTACTTCAATGGAGGAGATAGAAGAGATCTTGGATAGCCGTGTGGGAAGAAGTACTCAGAACAAGCAATATGAAGAATATCTGGTAAAATGGAAAGGAAGGCCTATTGAAGATTCTTCTTGGTTGTCTAAGGCAGAGGTTGACCGTTTGGGTTTTCCTCACACAAACATCTGAGACATGATAGGGTCACTTCTCAAATTACCCTGGGTGTCTGATGCAGGAGCATCCAGTGGTGTAAGGGCAATCTTGCATCACCCAAAAAGAAGTTAATTCAAAATCATTGTAGTTGTTTTTATTTCTTTCCATAATTAGTGTTTTTGGTTCCATAATATCTAGAATAATGATGTAAGACTTTCAGTTTTTCCAAAACTGCTAAAAATAGCAACCTGCCTATTTTGGAAAGTGTACCTGCTATTTTTGAAAAGTTTGTATTTGGGCATAGATTAAAATGAAAACTTACAGAAAGTTACATAATGAAAATATAATACCTTTGGCGAAGGAATCAGGCAAAGATCATTTGTGAGCTGAAAGATATTAATTTTTTTGTTTTCTGAAAAGCCCCTAAAAATTTCTAAAACAAGATATGAGGCACTAAAACATCCCATAACATCCTAAAAAGTTGACATAAATCTGTTTACAGATATTTGGCATGATAGTTCACATCACGAGCTTTCTGGCGCTTAAAACGGTTCGTCAATCGGACACCCGAATCAAAAGTTATGCTTCTCAGAAGTTGACCTACTTTTGGAGGGAGTTGCAAATTTTGAAATTCAGCTGGAGGCCACCAAAAAGTACTATTTATGACTATTTTGGGAACCCTGGGTTGTAGTAGAGTTAAGGAGGCAAGTGTAGAGTCAAGAATAGGCGGGAAAATAGAAACCCTAGCTAATTTGGGGTTACAGAAGGCTGAAGATTCTAGAGTCTTGAGGTTGGGAAGGCTGTAATCTGTTGCAGCCAGTAGAGGATTCATCCTCTGATTGTAATTGAGCTTCTGTAATGTAATGAGTTGTCCAGATAAATAAAAGAAAGTTCTATTTTCTGTGTTCAATTTTGTTGTTGTGTGCTTTGTGATTTACCCCCTTCATCAAATTTAAATATTTCTAGTTAATAATATAATCAAAACTGTATATATATCTTCAATAGACTAACATGAAACACTTTATGAATTTGCAATTGAGGAGCTAAAGCAAGTTCATTTGCTTAATCTCTTAGCTTTTAACTTTTCTCAACTTGGTTAGTCATGCACCCTTTTCTATTTTACACATAACTTCAACATAAATTTTGCAAAAGTAGTATCCCATGATTATATACCACTTACTAAGGGAATGGCATGCATATCCCATATTATGTGGTCACCCACTGTTGATTTCTGTATAATCTACATATTCAAAAAATACATTTGAAGATGATAATTGTGTATTCCAGACTACATGACTATCCACTCGTCCTATACCAAATGTTTAGAGTGAAATTTGATTCATTTAGTTTTTAGTGTTTAGATGTTTATATCTCCTTTCACCCTATACATTCAAGGATCTAGGGTTGAGTGGCCAGGCACTATCATACCCTAGGTCACTGTGAGATGTAGGGAAACTTGGATTAGGATGTGTAATTATCAATTTTCCTTCTCTTATGCCCAATTGACCATTAAAACCTTAATTATGCAAATACGACTGTAAACGGAAGAATAACGGAAAAAGCTCTTGCAGAGGGAAGCAAAATATCAAATCACAAAGTACCTATTTTTAGGGTTCTGAGGCAGAAAAGTCAGGGATAGAGGAGTGGGTGCCCAAGTCCAAGGTACTAGTTTTTTTGTGGGATCCTGACCTCCTTCTGACACTGATTAGCAATGTAACTTCTGTTTCTAGAAATTCAACTATAGAGGACATAGGAGCGAGCGTCCAAGTCCCAAAAAGGCTCCGGTGTCCTACTTCTCTTTAGATCCTAAATCCTTGATGTCTGCTGATCCTTCCTACAACTCTACTTTTCCAAATGTGACACCTGTAACCTGTAATAACAAAACTTTGGGAGGGGGTTGTGGTGTTTAGAGGCTTGCCTCAGTCAAGCCCCAGAGGACACTTAAGTCTCTAAACACCATTGTTAGATAGAGAGTACATGCCTAGGCAGGCAGAGGCATAAATCCAAATGAAATAATGATGAAAACATAATATAATGTCACCTTGAAGTGAAGATATCATGGGAGGAAGATGCTCTTCATTCCATGATGAAATGGATGCTCAACTCTGCAAACACGAACACATAAACCACACAAATCTGCACTTGCAACACAATGAAAGCCTTGAATCACCTTGAGAATGCCTAAAGTTCACAATTGCCATCTAGTCTACAAATGAATGCCTAAACATGCTTTTATATGCAACTACAAACACTCCCGCCAAGATTTTCATAATTTAAACTTACCATGTCGGCATAGGACCTAAATAACAGTCATAAATTGACACCCAAAAATTAGGACTACCCCAAAATAGGGTAGGACTAGGGTGCAGGTACCCAAGTCCTCCCCTCCTATTTTGGGTAGGGTCAAGCTCAAGGGGTCCTCCTAGGTCCCATTTGTCATGTTACCTAGGGCTCATTCCATCAGGATGCCAAATTATGAAGTAAGATGTCCTAAATGCATGTAAAAGACGCGAGAGCTAAACCTTAAGAGGGAAAAGCCCCCAAGGGGACATTTTCCAATGTTACATTTAGCCCCCACTTTAATGTATGTATAAACGCAAGGCCAATACATGCATTAAAGTACGGTCACAAACATAGAAAACATGCCAAGCATGGAGAAGACACACCAATCACATAGAAGACAGTAACAGGCACGCAAAACACAGAGAAGATAGTTATAGTCACGCATAACACAGAGAAGATAGTCAATGCATAGAAGACACATTAATGCATGGGAGACATAAATTATATATTTTCTTTTCTTTTTCTCATATATATGAAATGCAAATACTAGAAAGTAAACAAACGTCCCATAATACATGATGCACTCATCGCGTAGGTATTTATATATATGGGACAACACACATGTAAGACACACAAAACCTCCCAAAATGTAGACTGCATATGGGGCAATAGACACACCAAACAAAGTAAGCATACCAAACACACACACTTTGAAGACACAGAGAAAACACGGTAGACAAGCGATGGAGTATTACTATTTCTAGGCTCAACACCATCTCAGGCACATTACAGACACACATTGACAATTGGGCTTCACTACAACAATCACCGAAGACATGCTTACAGGTTGAGTTAGTCACAGAACTGCTCCCCACCTCTGCAGAGGACTTTTGAAAATGTAACCCCACCTGCATCACGGAGACACCTTACAGTGAAATGGAAGCATGGCATACAACCCCACCCACATCCCAGAGACACCTTATGGTGAAAAGGATGTATGAGCTCAAAAGTATACAACCCCACCTGCATAATAGAGATGCCTTATGGTGAAAAGGAAGTAGACACAATAGATTTCAAGATAGATTGCTTGATTGCAAACAAACTCAGGATGCAGGAAGTACTCATCACACTAGTCTGCACCTGAGGACAAGCACATTGCTAACATCTATAATAGACAACTTACCTTATGTATGCCCCCACCTTAAGGTGGTTGATATCATGCAACGAGATCAAGCACATTAAGGTAGGAAGAAAACACACAAGGGAACACAAACTTTCACAAAGTGCATGCCCCACAGAGGTGACATGTACTTTATGATCACCAAATGTTCCCACAAACATATCCCTGCAAGAAACATGTTAGTGTCTACAAAATCTTGATAAACAACAACATCAATGCATATGATTAACCACGCAAAGAGCCAAGGTTATACTATGAATTCAAAGTTTGAGGATAAATGTGGGGCTATATCACAAAGCTCTCTGAATCAAGCACCACTGAGGCTAGATTCAAAGAAAAATAAAGGTGCATAGAGCAGTAGTATTGTTAAGGTTTGTAAATCAGATAAAAACATAATCAAATTCACTATGCAGAAAGCATGAGTGCTTCCACTAGCCAAGCATCAGATAAAATATACAACCCCATCGTCATATTAGGAACCATGTTCATTTTTTGATTGCTCTCGAAAGGGACACTAGGTTTGCATCAGTATAAATGTTTGTCGTCATTTGCTCACTAGATGGAAACACTAGAGGAAGGGAAATAATAAATCAGAGAGGACAAACAAGTGTCTTAGGGACAGTCACGTAGGAGGGTGCCCCCAAGTCACCAACTGCAATGCTATGTCTGCAAGACACTGTTGATAACTGAGAGGGGGGGGTGAATCAGTTATCCTAATTATTTCCCTTATTGAACTTTCCTCTTAATTGAAGCAGCATAAAATCAAACACAAAACATTAACCATGAAGTAAGAAACACATGACACAGTATTTTTGACGTGGAAACCCTGTTAAGGGAGAAAACCACGGGGTGATTAACCCAAGAATTATTCTCTGTTAGAAGAATAGGAAATTACAAAAATGGCACTTGCCAATTAGGGCTCACTGCCCGAGCACACTGCTCACAAGAGGCCCACTGCCTACAAGAAGACACACTGTCTACAAAGTGATGATAATCACAGTCTTGAACTGATTGGAAGCATCTGCATATGCTGGAGTTCAGTTCCGGTTAGGCTCAGTACACTGATCTGCTGCACTTCATCTTTCCTCTGTTCTTTGTTCTGCTATCTTTCACATACCGGATCCTTTTTGCTACCTCTGCTCTTTCTCTGGACTTATTCGCATATCTCTCCACATCCACACAACACTTCACAACTAAATCCATCCTCTATATATATCCGCACAAGTAGTTTCATCACCTTTCTAGTCGGCATCCGGAACAGTCTTAGTTTCTTACAAACTCTCATTCTGTCGGCTGAATCCTTCCTCACCAAGCAATGCGGATCAAGCATATACTTGTAGATATCATTAATCATGTCGGCCAAACATGATTCATGCCTTCACAACCTCTGTCATCAACAGTAACCCATCCGGAAAGCAGTCTGATACTCTGTCAGTCAGTTCTTCCTCTGTTTTCACTGTCTCTCAGGAATCCGGTACTTAACCATTCATATCTTTTTCCTTGTCCATCACCGGAGGCTAAATCCTTGGAATATACTACTAAAGGTAGTCCTCTTGACTTCCCCAAATCCGCACTGCACCAAGACACTTCCTCTGAGAGGTCCGGACCAATCTGTCGGACCTTGCCACATGCTCTGTTCTTCTTCACCGGACCACAACTTTCTTTATTCTGACTTCCGGTAGAGACACATCATGACTTGCGGATATGTGGGATGACCTTTGTTGCCATCAATGACAACAACCATGAATCCATATAGTGTCTCTTGCCAACAATCTCCCCCTTTGGCATTGATGGCAACACTTAGTGAAAAATGACTAAGTGTTTTCACTATGCTCCCCCTTTGCTGATGCTCTGTCTTTATATACAATTTCCGGAACTCCCCCTTAGTTGGATCCCTCATTTTTCACTGCTCCTCACTCCCCCTTTGACATCAATGGCAAAGGGTAGGGTCCGCATATCAAAATTTTCAAAAATTTCTTATACTTAGCCGCATATTTACATACTCACATATATTGAAGAATGTCTGCAAAGGATGTCTGTAATTGAATCATTTCGGTAGCCCAACTTTGCTTCATTCTGTCCAAAATTGAAATGTGACCACTTAACAAAAATGCAAACGCTTCTGCCCGCTTGAGATCTGTCGGATCTTTTGTTTGGGCGGTGGTCCTAGCATCACTGATGGCCTCATGCATGGTTTCCAACTTAGGGATTATAATCCTTCTAAGTTCTCCCATCCGGTTGGTGATGTTCTTCCTTTCCTTCTCAAGATTCTTTATTTCATTCAAGACTGCAATAGTCTGACATTCTTGATTTATTATAGAGGAAGAGAGAGGATCAAAACTTTGAGATAAGCTTTGTAGCTTATCCTGTTCCTCTTTTATTTTCTTGTCAAATGCTGTTGTTGCCTTTGACCAGGATATACAAAATTTGTAGATATCACCGCCATCCTTAAGAGCATTCTCTAAGCTCTTTATACCAATGCTTACAATCTTTTTGTCTTTAGAGATTAATTCTAATATCTCTGAAAATCTCTTATCCAAAAATTCCTTCCGGACCTTTTCTTCAGCTGATTTTTCTAAAGAATCAAAATGTGTATCAACACTGCTGACTAAGGTTTTTAGATTACCGGAAGTGGAGGCTGTCGGATCTATCTGGATTGATGGCATGATCTTCACAAGTACTCCGGAAGCAGCCTCTATCAACTCACAGTCTTCCATATGAGACTTCAGGAGCTTTTCATTTGCCTTGGCATTTGCAAATGAAGCTATCTTCATTGTTTGTACCGGAGAGAGAGAGTCAAAATCAAATGGGCCTTTTAGAAGCTCCGGTTCATCAATCTCTAGAGTTTCTTTGCTCAAAAATTGTTGAACAGTTTGTGCAGTGTCTCTTGCCGGAGACAGATGTTTCTTCTCTTCTGCAGTCTTAGAACTGTCAACCTCTTTGTCCTTCACCACTGCTTCCTTCTCCTGTAATTGCTCTTCTTCTTTGGATCCGGAGACTGTAGGGGAAACCGGAGGAGAGATGCTAACTTGTTCATGGGCCACTTCTTCTGGAGCAGAGGGTCCCAAGTCCTCACTTGTCTGTTCAGGGCTCACTTCTTCCGGAACAGAAGATTCTAGATCAACAGCTGTTTCTGCACCTAAGTCCTCTACAACAGGAAGATTGAACCTTTTGAAGGCCTTCCGGAGGATCTCTTCTGTTTCTTGAGCCACTTTGTCAGTCTCACCAAGCATGAGTTGATTCATCCTGGCTTTGCTTCTGAACTCATCTTTGCAGTCCTTGAAGATAATGTTCATTGTCTTGGGATCAATTTGAGGATATAGCTGAATAGCTATCTGCTCCCGGATCTCAAGATCTTTGGCATGAGCATTATTCTTTCTTACTTCCATTTCCTTCTCTAGGCTCTTAGGAATGAGAGATATGATCTCAATGAAAGCCTTATTGTATATGTTCAGATATTTAACTGTGGCTTCCTGCAGAGTCTTTTGGTCTGCCTCACTGAAGTCATCATAGGATTCAGTCATTGGTTGAAGGTTTCCATCCACCGTGACCGACTTGATTATGCTCTCTAGTGACAGAGTGGGCTTTTCAACAGTTACCTCTGCCATTTCCTCCTTGTCTTGGCCTGTGGAGGGCTTACCGGATCCTTTCTTTTTCTGTTTCTTTACTTCTCTTACTCCCTCATCTGATTCTGTTTCCTCTTCATCCTTTTGGCTTCCATAAGCCCTTGTGGCTTTTGCCTTTGATCTCTTACCGGATGCCTGGACTTCCGGTTTTGAACTTTTGGTTGAGGGAGGTGCAGATCTCTTTGTTGATCTGGTCCGGGTGGGAGCTCCAACCGGAGCACTTTCTTTTCTTTTCTCTTCTTCCTCGGCCTTCCTCCTCTTTTCCCGGCTGGCATCAAGTGCCTCCTTTGAGATGCCAAGACCTTGAGCAATGTGCTCTACTTCTTTTCTCACTTTTCTTTTGATCTCAGGTTCCCTGAGTTCCACATGTAATTTTATACTCAGCTCCTCAAAGGTTCCAAACCTTTCTGCCTTAGGATCTTTGGGCTGACTTAGCATGTGTTGAACATGCAGCTCCACTATCTGTTCATCAACTTCGTACCCCATGGGCATGATCCAGACAGTCCTTGGCTCCACTGCCTCCATCAGGCACTGATCAGTGTCAACCATAAAGCACACTGAGTCCTTGTATTTCTCAATGAGAGACTGGGGAATTCTCTCTCTTGCTTGCATCATGCTCTGAAAGTTTTTGAAGTATCCCCATAGAGCTGAATTTCTCGCTTTTGCATCCCCAAGTCCATGCAAGTAGTCTCTTATCTGGACTGCAACAGGTTTGTCATTCTGCCATACCCATCCACTTGTTCCGGGTAGCTCATTCATGAAATAGAAGAATAAACATACAATAAGAGTACCATACTTGAAGGAATTCTTCTTATCCTTCTTGATTTTCTATATATTTTCCATTAATTGGCTTAGCAGTAGTTCGCAGAGGTCATATTCTGCATTTTTCCTTAGCATTTCAAAAGCAGTGTATACTGCAGTTCCGGATACAGAATTCTCCCTGCTGGAGTGATAGATCTTGTATCCTATTATCATTGATGCATATTTGATATCCGGATCCGAAATATCTTCAATGGTCATTGCCCTCTTGTCAAATTTTGATCCGGTGGCCTCAGTTACAATGTTGTTCTTGACAGATTTGAGGATAGGTACTCCTCCGGAAGAGTATAGGCCAGTTACTACTCTAATTGCCTCTTTTGTGATTTTGCAGGGTCTATCTAGCCATAGAAAGTTGTCATGCATCCTGCTCAGTACATACCGGACCCATTCATCCTCTTCAAAACAGGGGAAATGAATAAATTGCTCAAATTGTTTCTTCTGAATATCCTTATACTCTGGTTTAAGCTCAAAGGCATTGTCAATCAGCTGCTTGTGATAGAGGTCTCTTAATTTGAAATCCCCAAATTCCTCAATGTTTGCATGTATGTAAACCCTAATGTCTTCGGTGTGTAAAACTCCGTGAGGAACACTAGAGAAGGCTCCTAGTGGGTCAACCTCCAATGATTTGTAGGGATGTTTCTTGAATGAGGGGTGAGGTCTATCGGAGATCTTAACTATGTTTGGAGTAGCCATTCTTCAAAGATTTGCAGTGAGGTAATGAAAAACGGAGAATACCTTATGCGCCTTCGGTTTGCACGGAGTGGTTGGATTGATTTCTTTATCCAATAGCTTCGGCAGGAGATCCTTGGTGTGCTTGAAGAACCTTGTTGTAGAGCTCCACTTTTCGCTTCTTCTCGAGTGCAGAATGAGCAAATGACCTTTGAGAAATCCCTTAAATTGCTCCGCGAACCCTAATACCTGTCTGCAATAAATGCTTCACCTACATCATTCCGGTTTGCCTTGTCTGGATAGCTTGGAGTATCCCGGATTAGTCCTGATCTATGGATATCATCCGGATCTATCAATCATGAATAAATCGAGGTGGCATATTACAAGATCATCTCAAACACTCTATCCAATCCGCAGAACAAGATAGTGCATTTCCGGATCTTTCCGGACCTTTTTGTAATCCTTTATCATACCGGAGCATTTCCCTGAACAGGTCTTATTTGATCGATCATAGCTTCTTCATAACTCCATGCGGACCTCTGAAAACTTGACTGAAGTATCTCAAGACTCATATCTACAAACCCTTTGATCCGCATCTTGTGCCACATCCGGCACCACTTGTTTGGCTGGGGGAACAAGATTTTCTTTGAGTCTCCCCCTGAGCCAGAGCTCACTTTTAATTTCCGGAAGAAATATCAGCACCAGAGTCTGGTGCGGATCCAACCTCTACATTCTCTGAACTTTTCTTCACCCAAATCTTGCTCATCTGATTCCTAACCTCATCTGCATTCATCTTTTGTTTACCCTTGTCTTGATTCTGATTATACACCGGACCTCTTTTGTCCTGATTCTTGTTTCTGCAGACTTTAGCATTATGACCGGACCTATTGCAGATTTGGCAAATAACATTCCTTTGCATATTTGACTGATATCCTCTTGATCTGCATTGATTAGCCCTATGACCTATTCTATTGCATGTGAAGCATCTACCTTTGAATGATTTGTTTACTTGCATAATTCTACATTCATGGGATTTGTGTCCATACCTTTTGCAGTTGAAGCACTGTCCGGAGAAGGATGAATTATTCTGATTCATTCTCATTCTGCACTGATTAGCTTTGTGACCAAAGTGGTTGCAGCTGTGGCAGTATCCATTGAAGGATGGATATCTTTGAGCATTTGGCTGTCTTACCGGAGGTCTTCTAGGCCTGCTCCTTGGATTTTCTGATCCAAGATTCTTCTGACCGGATCCGGAGCTTTCTCCTTTCTCATATCCCAAGCCATACTTGTCATCTGTCCTCTTTTGACTTCCAAGAAGAACTTCAAGTTGAGCAGAACTTATCTTGAATTTCTCTTTATATTCATTTGCTGTTTGAAGGTCTCTTTTGAGAGAGGCAATTTGATCCTCAAGTTTTCCTTCATTATCTTTGGCATCTTCAAGATCAGATTCAAGGTGTCTGATAATCCTGTCCATCTGGTGGCATTCTTCTGATTTTTCTTTAAGAGATTGTCTTAGATTGTCTTCAGCCTTTCTTTTTTCTTCAATCTCTTGAGTAAACTTTATAGTTCCTGATTCCATTTCATGTCTTAACATAATGACTTCTTTTGATAACTTTTCACATAACTTGGTTTGCTCAGTCAATTCCTCATTTGTATTGCTTTCTTCACTTTGTCTTGCCAACTGTTGAAGCAGCTCCTTTCTCTTTTTCATAGAGAGACTTAATTTGTCTTTTAATTCTCTCATGAATTCATCAGCCTGTTTGAGTCTTTCCTTTAATTCACTGACTTCAGAATTTGACTGTTCAAGATCCTCAAGGGCAGTCTTGAGTTGCTCCCTTAAACCATATGCATCCATTTCAGATCTTCCTCAAGCTGTTAGGCTCTATTAGGAGGAACTTAGCTCTGATACCAATTGTTGATAACTGAGAGGGGGGGGTGAATCAGTTATCCTAATTATTTCCCTTATTGAACTTTCCTCTTAATTGAAGCAGCATAAAATCAAACACAAAACATTAACCATGAAGTAAGAAACACATGACACAGTATTTTTGACTTGGAAACCCTGTTAAGGGAGAAAACCACGGGGTGATTAACCCAAGAATTATTCTCTGTTAGAAGAATAGGAAATTACAAAAATGGCACTTGCCAATTAGGGCTCACTGCCCGAGCACACTGCTCACAAGAGGCCCACTGCCTACAAGAAGACACACTGTCTACAAAGTGATGATAATCACAGTCTTGAACTGATTGGAAGCATCTGCATATGCTGGAGTTCAGTTCCGGTTAGGCTCAGTACACTGATCTGCTGCACTTCATCTTTCCTCTGTTCTTTGTTCTGCTATCTTTCACATACCGGATCCTTTTTGCTACCTCTGCTCTTTCTCTGGAATTATTCGCATATCTCTCCACATCCACACAACACTTCACAACTAAATCCATCCTCTATATATATCCGCACAAGTAGTTTCATCACCTTTCTAGTCGGCATCCGGAACAGTCTTAGTTTCTTACAAACTCTCATTCTGTCGGCTGAATCCTTCCTCACCAAGCAATGCGGATCAAGCATATACTTGTAGATATCATTAATCATGTCGGCCAAACATGATTCATGCCTTCACAACCTCTGTCATCAACAGTAACCCATCCGGAAAGCAGTCTGATACTCTGTCAGTCAGTTCTTCCTCTGTTTTCACTGTCTCTCAGGAATCCGGTACTTAACCATTCATATCTTTTTCCTTGTCCATCACCGGAGGCTAAATCCTTGGAATATACTACTAAAGGTAGTCCTCTTGACTTCCCCAAATCCGCACTGCACCAAGACACTTCCTCTGAGAGGTCCGGACCAATCTGTCGGACCTTGCCACATGCTCTGTTCTTCTTCACCGGACCACAACTTTCTTTATTCTGACTTCCGGTAGAGACACATCATGACTTGCGGATATGTGGGATGACCTTTGTTGCCATCAATGACAACAACCATGAATCCATATAGTGTCTCTTGCCAACAGACACAACACACAACAATGAAATCAGTGAGAGAGGCAATATAGAAGAATGACGATACAAATAGAAGGTCATGATAGAGGCGGTCTCCTAGTATCTCAGACCTTACAGGAGAATCTGAGGTCAACCTAGGAGGCCTAAACAACACATAACACATCACGGGGGAAGCACATCATGAGAGAGATAGAGGGTTAGAGATACTTACCTGTAGGATCTTCCAGGCTAAGTCTTATCATCAAGTAAATCATTGTCATCTTCCCACCCCCAAATGCTAGAGGAAAGTGGGACATAAGGTACCATAGCCCAACTCTTGTCTTTCTCATCATGTTGTTCATTGTTACGATCATGTTTGTTTAGTTTAATGTTAGGATCATTGTTTTCTTGTTGAGATGCAAGGTAAGCTTGTCGCCTTCTCTTTCTCCTTTTTGCATGTTGACGTTGTTGTGCTTTACAACTTAGTTTTTGTAACATAGGGCTTTGCTTTGTCATGGATTTTTTTGTTGTAGAGGAGGAAGTACCAAGATCAAAGTTCATTTGTGATGTAGAGCATCCACCACTCAAACCCTAACATACACTCACCAATGTATGTCTATGCATTATTTAATATGCATACATTCTCCATTGTATGTTTATTTGTCTATCGGCAAAACATAACACCATCGGCCACCTTCATCATGATCACTGTAGCACTTGTATCTATT
This sequence comes from Cunninghamia lanceolata, assembly GCA_027924645.1. NCBI lineage: Eukaryota > Viridiplantae > Streptophyta > Pinopsida > Cupressales > Cupressaceae > Cunninghamia > Cunninghamia lanceolata. The sequence continues at coordinate 11,265,886 of BSBN01000237.1, read as the reverse complement.
ATGAGATACATTCGACAGTGCACATACAAACACTTATCTGTTGCGCTCGCAACCTATTTGTATCTGTTGCTCCTTCTATACTAAACATACAACACATGACCTTCGATCACCATTTTCCACCACCCGTTCTATCAGTCGGCACTTGCACATAGCGCTTTTTATCGCATAATGTATATTCCAATATACATTTGCAATATGCATACAACCCTTAACCTGTTCTTCCGGTGCCACTACCTACGACAGTAGGTCGCGTTTTGTATCTGCAGAATAAAAACTCTTCAAACATGCATTTTCAAATATGCATTTGACAGATACTCACAACCTTCACTGCGGGATATACAGCAAATATACTCAACATTCCTTTACAATATACTCAGAGAATGTATATCTTCAATGTACATTCGAAATGTACATACTCAACATGCATTTCGATTATGCATCCACTAACTCCTTTGTACCCTTTGACCACATTGACTGCTTTGTATGCACCGAATCTTTCTCTCTCCCTTGTATGCAACAGACTTGTATATTTCTCCCATACACTAGTGATGGACAAAAGTGATATACACATAACATGCAAATGCGATATACTCACGGATTGTATATCTTGCATACAAAAGCGATATACTCACAAATTGTATGTCTTTTACAACTCCTGCGGATTTTCACTATTTTGATCCGCTTTTCACTTAGCAATTAACTCAATCTGTTTCACCTTCAATCATGTAGCCCTCTGCACTTCGACAATCTAGCATGCAGTCACGCTAGAACCCTTCAATACATTTCCTTGCCCGACCCTGCAAGCTTTAACACAGACAAAACAGAAAACAAAACCCTAACTAATATATATATAGCCATTCCATCGATTCAGAGAATCAACCGGTGGAATGGATAAATGAATCCATCCGACCTCAACAAAATGATCTATTCAGTAAATTCAATAGCCAGAAAATAACACAACAGGATCTTATATTGATGTTTTTAGAAATGCAACTACACAGATGTTCTGTTCCAATTCAACTTCATGCCTCTATCAGTTTTCATTCCATCCCCAATCAATCTGCACTAGGGTATTTATCTACTCACAAAGAGTAGTACTAACTTGGTTCCCAGTGGCTGGGAGGCAATTCCAAACGGCTGGGAGATAACAACCAACTAACAACCTACTAAAAATAGCATGTATGGTCAAATAGACCTTATTACATTAAATGATCATTTAAGACCTTATTAAAAACATAAAAATAAACATAAAACAAATAAATGCCTCATGGAGGCCACTGTGGGTTAGGTGCACCTACACCAATTTGTCTAGGTGGAATGTTTTCTTGTTGAAGCTTACTAGCATGCTTATTCTTTATCCTCTTAGTGATGTCCAAATGACTTGAATATTCAAACAAAGGAGGGACATTAAAGGTCTTCTCTTCCTTAGTGAAATACAAGGTGTGTGAATAATCAACTAAAGGAAGGAGGTTGGTGGGATGATCCACAGAGGTAGGAATTTGATTACTGTTAAGTGACTGCTCATTTTCTATCCATGGAATGTTCTTTGTTAAAGGGAGCTCTTCATTCACTAATGCTTCATCATGGGCAGGGAGAGCAGTGGAATTACTAAAGCTATCCATAGTCTTCTCATTTGAGTATTTGGTTATAGGGGAAGTAGGATAAATTATGGGATCATCATCAGTTTTTTCCTTGCTACTCATGGAGAAGAACTTAGTTAAGCTTTCTAATATCGTAGGATGTTCACTCATGAGGGTTAAAAATTGGTCAAAATCCAGATCTTTGATAAATGCATGCAAAGATACCATTGAAAAATGACATGAAGGTGTCATTTCAATGTAATATCAGATTTTGAGAAGATTTTCAAATTGATGCAAAAGACAAGTGCAAAACTGTATGTAAAAATAGCCCAAAATGCTTGATTTTTGTGCTTTTTTCCATGTAAGTGAATGAAACAAAAGGTGTTGTAAGGATTTTGATCAAGGGAAGAAACATATATGTCTGATATCAGTCTAAAACAGCAATAATATCCTTCTCAAAACACTCTTGATGCAAATCCAAGATAATGCCAAGTCAAATTATAGTGAAAATATATCAAAATAGGCACTTTTTTCACCAAAACTCCATGCAAAAAAGCATGAAAAAGGGTGTTGTGAGGAAAATGATGATGGACAAAAAATTATATCAGTAATAACATAAACTTAATGTCAAAATATCCAACACAACATGCTTTTAGTGCCACTTAATGTAAAACCCTAGTTAAAATATAGCAAAAATAGGCTATTTTTCACGGTTTTTCAATTCCAAGACCTAAAAAAAGGGGTGTTGTAATGAATTTTAGGAGGTGAAATAAATAAAATCAATGATATCAGTCACCTCAATCCATAAAATTAATCATAACATGCTTGGAGTGCAAACTAGGTCAAACCCTAGGGCAAAAATAGTTAAAATGTGTAGTTTTTCACCAAATTTTCAATGCAAGAGCCCATTAAAAGGGTGTCATGAAGATTTTTACGAGGGGAAGAAAATTATTACCCTGATAAAAGATAATTAATTCCAAAATACCCTTCACAACATGCCTATGGTGCAAGTTTAGAGAGTTGATAAGGCCAAATTTAGTGAAAATCAGTGTTTTTCAAGCCCTAGGTTTGAGATCTTGGGACAAAATACTATAGGAATGCTTTGAAGTCAGATTTATGATTAAAATGAAATATACTCAGATCTGAAATGGATTCCAAGGTCTAGTATGCAAAATGCCAATGCAAATCTAATGAAAATGCATGAAAATTGCTAGTTTTTTGTTGAAATTTTCTATGCAAAAATGCAAATATTTTGAATCTAAATGCAAATTTACACTAAAATTAAAGACTACAGCCAAATTATAATTTGAATTAGCCTCTAAAATCAGTAGAAAAATCTGAAAGAAGATTTTGCCTACTAACCCTAGATTTTGGAATTACTAGGTTTAATGAAAATTGTCAAAATTTCTACAAAAGCCTAGCAAATTAATGATTAAAATGCAATGCAAATTATTGATTTTTTTGTGTTTTTCTGTAGTTTGTATCATATCTGATGAAAAAATTATGAATTAGGGAAATTTAGAAAGAATTGATGCAATTTAGTAAGCCTAACAATGCAATTTTTTTTCATTTTTTTTGAATTTTTCTCAATGCAATAAAATGAATGACTATATGAATGAATGATATCAATCCAAATCTGAAGACACACACTTAGAAAGTTGCAATTTAAGTCCAAAAACATGGGTTCACCAAAATGTTTAGGGTGAAATTTGATTCGTTTAGTTTTTTAGTGTTTAGATGTTTGAATCCTCCTTTCACCCTATACATTCAAGGATCTAGGGTCGAGTGGCCAGGCACTATCATACCCTAGGTCATTGTGAGTTGTAGGGAAACTTGGATTAGGATGTTTAATTATCAATTTTCCTTCTCTTATGCCTAATTGACCATTAAAACCCTAATTATGCAAATACGACTGTAAACAGAAGAATAACAGAAAAATCTCTTGTAGAGGGAAGAAAAATATCAAATCATAGAGTACTTATTTTTAGGGTTCTGAGGCAGAAAAATTGGGGACATAGGAGTAGGTGCCCAAGTCCAAGGTACCAATTTTTTTTTGCGGGATCCCGACCTCCTTTCGACACTGATCATCATCTGACCATTGACATCACATGTTGTGTAAGTCAATTAGGTCTTAGTCACAACAAAGAGATCAAATATACATTGTTCTTTCAACCTTCGACTATGATGAAGGGATAAATTTGGTTTGAGCCAATGTTCTAGTTTTGTTTTGTCACAAATTATTGATATAAGTGTAATGTTGTAAATTGTCGACACTGATGATTTACACTATGTTTAGAACCCTTGTGGACTGATATGCAGACCTCTATTGAAAGAAGATTGGATTTTGAAGCAGATGTTAGCTCCAAGTGTTATCCTCTAGCTACAGGCCTTGAAAGGACTGCAAACACTTGGACACTAGTACCCAAGTGTTAGTGTCCTTGATATTTGCAAAAATAAAAGTTTGTGCAGACTTGGATTTTGGCCTTGTTGCTTTGGGTGATATACTTTTACAAATTTGCTAAAAAGGTTTTCTCAAAAATGAATTGAAATGCATATATAAACAAGTATACATCTCACATTAATAAAGGTTAAGAACCATTAGGACTTTAAGTGATATTCAAGTGATCAAAGCTCTAGTATGAATATTATGTAGATTTATGTGAAGCTCTCTATTACAGATATACAACATTATTACAAGTTCTAGAGGAAGCTTCTTCCTTCATCATCATCCTTGGTCTCACTAGGGTTTTCATGTTGTGGTAAAGGTACTTTATTACAACGTTCATTTAAATATTGATCTTTCCTCTATCCTATAAGGACACATGCTCTCTTATCATCATCTTGGCTATTGTAGAGGTGGGAACACCATTCATGGGGTTTGACTAAGACAAACCCCTAAAATGGCCCAAACCATTTTCCATCTTGTGTTTATGAAGATTACGGAAGATCAGAAATAGGTATAGCAAATTAGGATCATATCGATGAATATAGATCCTGACTCTAAGAAACCACCTTTGGAGGCCCCTAAACACTAGGACAACTACACCTGGGTGAAATAGTACTCCTATATCTGACCTAATTTCTGGCAGAAATCTCTAACAACCCTACACTACTCGCTTTAGGTCCTATTTTCTGGGTTTTTAGTTCTATCCAATATTTCTACTTTAGCATATTTTATCATAGAAACCCTAGATTGAGCATACCTCATCTCAATCTTTCTGATTATAACAAAGGAATAGAACCCCTGCATCTTAGATCTCTTTCAGGACTATAGTTAATCTCAGTTAGTGTTTCAATGTTTGATCAAAAGGATTAATTTAGTTAACACATGATTGACTAGGTCTCTCTTTCCCATCAAACATTTTGATGAACCCAGCTAGTTTCAAACTTTTGTAGCCTTCTTTGTTCAGATCTGATTTATTTGTTGCTACAAATCTTATTAGTTAATGATTTAAATAGATAGCAATCATTTATACATCTTCATTGTAATTAATTAGTTGTTAAATTGATTAGACATTTATGGCATATATTTGTTGCATATTGTTGATCATTTGGGAAGCATTGATTCATTTAGAAAACTAAAGAAAAACCCTCTCTTCTATCACATCATTTGCATATTCCATCTTATCAATACTTTCCTCTATAAGTACATTTTGTGTTTCATAAAGCTTGTGAAGTCTTTTATGATTTTTGTAACCCAGTGTCCCAAATCTAACATTATTTTGAAGAGAAGTTATAGAATCATGGGTTCTAGTGCTTTAAATAGCTTCTATGTTCCCACATCAAAATCTGATGTTGCTAACTTACTTGCACATAGAAGTTCATCATCTTTAGATTACATGCATACTTTACCCATGATATCTGAAGTACAAAATTTTAATGACTCTATAGACATAGACAACCTCATGGCTCATGTCCTCGAAACACAAATTTAGAAGCTAGACATTGAGTTGGCTTATTTTTAGCAATTTGTGGGAACATAACAATTAGCTGAGGAAGTTGTGCCTCTTGTTGAAGGTCTAAGAAGTTTTTTGTTTGAAGGTCAAGAAGGTATAGAAATTTTATGTAGTTTAGCTCACATAGTGGATAACAACATTATGTCATCACCTAGTTGCATGGAATTTATCACTAATGTGTCCCCTAAAAAACAAACATGGATGAAGATGTTGTTTCATATATCAACATCCTCTATATCAACATTTACTTCTTCTATTCTCATCACCACTTCACATCCTAGTAGTAGTACTAACACAAGTCTTGGAGTATCAAGTGGGAATCCTATACACAACTATAGTGATGCCCCTTTACATATCATAATGCTATTTCAAATATGTCATCACCTATTGTTGGTCAACCTCAGTTAAATATCACTTGACAAAAATCCAATCACACAATGTCATCACCCCTTCCTAGCCTTGACTATCCAAATCCTATCCAATCTCAAGCTACTCCACAACCTAATCCTATAATTAATTAGCTTTTGCAAAATGTCAGCTCCTTACAACAACAAATAGAAAGTATAAGTCAAGGTCACTCTCATCCTTCTATTCCATCTAACTACACCCATAGTCCATTATCATTTACCATTCTAAAAACATTGATACCTGAGAAATTTGAAATCCCTTATTTTGAGAAGTATAATGGGAAGGGAGATCCTAAGAGTCATGTTTCAACCTTTACAACTTTGTGTAGTGACTTTCTCTTTGATGATGCTATCTTAGCTCATCTCTTTGCTTGGTTACTTAAAAAGATATGGCCTTGGATTGGTTTTGTTCTCTACACATGAATTCAATCAATTCTTTTCAATAACTTATCAATCGGTTTCTACAACATTGCCAAGTGAACATTGGACCTCAAGTCTCCTTGATTGATTTGGTTCATTGCAAGAAAGGAGTGAAGGAGAAAGTGATTGATTTATTACCAAGCTCTCTTTTCAAAAATACCATATTCTCTTCTGGATGTTGATGTACAAATAGTTTTCATTGGAAACTTACAACCTCACGTCCATGATAAGATATTTTTGACGTGCTATAGCTCTTTTACACATCATTGCATGACTCTTTGTGATTATCAATTGTCACCTAGTCAATATGAGAACACTACATCATTGGCTCCCATTGGTCAATCCAAAGTCACTGCCCCACATTATCATTCATTCAAAAAGTAAAATAAAAACTTCATCAAAATGAATTCATCATCTTCAAACAACATTCAAACACAAGTTGCAGCCGTAGCACCTTCTACTCGAACCACTTATAAGTTAAAACCAAATAAGAGACAATTTTCACAACTTTCAAAGTCTCTTCATTCATTAATGTTGCAGCTTCTAAATAATAATCTCATCAAGCTTTCTCTAGTTAGACAAATTGATGCTATTAAGATGCAACTTCCCTCTTTTTACTTGAAGGCCTTTTTCTAATTTCATCGTACCCTTGGGAATAACACTAAGTGATGTATGCATCTTAAACATGAAGTTTAAGACCTCATTAACTCTAATGTTATCTAGGTAGCAGGTGAAAATGACAAAAGGAACAAGTCGGTTGCTCCTCCAAATTAAAATTTACAAATCTATACAAATCCATTACCTCATCATGAAGTAAACATTATAGAAACTTGCATCGCTTCACTACCTACATCTACATTATTTAATCATCAAGATAAAGGTTTTGATAATGTGGTTTCTATGGTAGATGCTCACCCTCTTTGAGAATGAACAGAACCTGAACCTGCTATCTCTTTCACACCTCATGATGCTTCCATTAAAGCACCTAAGGGATGTCTGTACATTACTGCCAGGATTAATGACAAACCCATAAGGGGAGTATTCATTGATCTTATATGCATGGTAAATGTGGCCATTGAAGATTTCCTCTTTATGCATGATTTACATTGAGACAAATACGATATATCTGAAATCTCAATTAGAGCACATAATGGATCTATCTGTCCAACTCTTGGTACTTTGACTCCTCCTGTCAAGGTTGGACCAAGAACATTGGACATATCTCTTGTTATTATTCTTACTTTAGACTTATTTCATGTGAAGCTGGGTCATCCATGGCTCAACTCCATGAAAGCGGTCCCATTGATGGTTCATAAATGCTTAAAGTCTCCATTCCAAGGATAGGTACATGTTGTACATCATCATGGGTTCTAACCCATGGCCCGTTGTGGACACTTTTCACTTGATTGTTTCTAGCCATAGCTAGTGGGTTCTATTCAACCTCATGATAATCTCTTCCTTCTATTGTATCAAAAGTTTAAAGAAAAGAAAATTACTAAATTATCTCTTAGTACACTAGGAGAGTCTCAATCTTTTGTGGCTATGATAGTAGTCCCCTCTGCTCTGTAGGAGTTTAACAAACCATAGCTTGAATTGAAGGATAAGTGTTTGGTGTTTATACTGCAGTTCCACCTTTTCCATCTTATCTAGGACCATGCGACAAAATCCCATCACAATCTAGACCTCCCCACAATTTGAGGATTGTTTTTATTCCTTCTACCTCTTTCGAGACTACTGGAAAGCAATCATATGTGCGGAATATTTTTCTCATGGTTTCTGAATTGCTTGAGGATGCTTTAGTACCTCCACCTTTTCTGTAGTTGGAGAGAGAAGAGCAACCCACTTTGAGGGACCCTCCTCCCATGGTCTCCTAGCCTTCAAAAGTTCCTTCTATTCCTCCTCATTCTCCTCAAGCAAAGAAAGAAAAGGAACCCATGTTAGAAGATATCACAGTTCCCCTAAAAAGTGTTACAAATCAAACAAAGTGAAACCAAAATGAAAGAGAACATAAGAAGTGGCATCATGCTTTGGCTCACCAACTTGCTACAAGAGAAGAGAACCTTCCTCCTCACAAGCATCAGTCACTAACAAATTTGAAGGATATATCTATTGATGCTTTGTCTACTCATGTGAATGATATTGATGTACAACCTATAGTTTCTCCTATTAATTCACCTATTGTGCTTTATTCTAATAGTGATACATAAGATAATGGTGAACTAGGTAAGAATCTAGCACCTTGCACTACACTTTCTATAGTCCCTTTTGCATCTTTTCCTCACCCCCTTTATGATGAGCAAGATTGGGAGGAGGATGATTTGCTTTAGGCCAACTTGCAAGTGTGGCCCCTCTTTTTCCTTTATCTTTTGTGTTATGATTGCACATATTATTATCCCTGTGTTGTGCTTATTGATGTGTATTTTGTTTGTTAATATCTCTTTGGATGACCCTTGACACTCTTGCTGGTGAATGGATACAAAGGGACTGAACTTGTCGTGACATTCCTCTTTGTGTATCTTTGTTCTTCTATATGTCGTAATTTAATATTTGCTAACATTAATTTTCATTGGATGATTTAGCATCCTCTTTTATGTTCTTTTTTATTCTTATGTGATATTTCTTCCTCCATCTTCATAGTTCTAATGACTGGTGGATGATGATAATTCTAAAATTAATTGTCACTTTTACATATAACCATTTAGATACTGACTCCAGTCAAATAGATCCCTTTTGTGTATTGTGGTACTTTGTAGTTTTTTGCACTGGGGACAACCCCTTGTTGCAATGTAGCTTTTGAGAACACACATCATGTAAGCTTGTGCTTCTATAAAGCTCTAGTGCTTGTTTTACATTGATTATTGTTAAGTGGAAAAAGGGGGATGAGGTTGAAGTGTAGTTAAGGTAAATTCAATCAAATCTACCTTTCACCAATAACATATAAGGACAACAATCGATCCGAGTCACTATAGATGGAGAGGACTCAGCTACAAGTTAATGTAACTTAGGAATGATATGGAAAGATAGATTAGATTGCTAGATATGTCAAACCCTAATTAGATGATACCAGGTGTAGATGAATGAAACATGACAAATGATCACACAAAAAGGCACTAAATCTAGGTTAGAAACATACCAGGATTTAGATTCTAGAAAGTGGAAACTTTGGGGACACTTGGGTGTGCGCCCTAGTCCAACATGCCACTTTTTTGTAGATTTGGAACAATGAGGTGATGTAGACAACAACTTGCTTTAGAGTTTCCAGCACTGACAATCGGGAAGATACTAGGGCAGGTGCCCTAGTCTAGATCTTCATATCTCAAATCTTTATCATCTTCTCTGATCTCTTGCAACTCCACTCTACAAGATCTTGCACCTGTAACCTACAATCACAAGAGAAGGGTTGGGGGTTGTGGTTTTTAGGAGCTTGCCTCGGTCAAGCCCTAGAATGGTATTCAAGCCTTCCAACATTGTTGAACTAATTAGTGTGTGTCCTTGGTGGATAGAGGTAAAAACCAAATGATAATCTATAGATTGATTGAAACACAAAGAGATGTCACATTAGAGGTGAAACCCTCACGAAAGAATGAAGCTCTTTCATGCCATGAGGAGATGGATTGATGAAGCCAAATCTGCAACAAACACAATAACAACACAAGTCTACTTTGCAGCACAATGAATACTTTATAATCCCTTAGCTCAATATCACAAGTTCACATTATCCATATAGGAGTAAAACTAAGTCCTAAACATGTTTATATATGCATTCTTGCTAACATTAGTAATTCAAATTGAAAAGGCTGACAAAGGGAAACCTTTTAACAGTCATAAACTAACAAATTTAAGTTTAGGTCCTGGCAAAATAGGTCTAGACTAGGGAACGGGAACCCAAGTCCAAAGGCCTATTTTTAGTCTTGAGTAAGCATTAAAGTGGACCCCTAAGCTCCATTTGACATGGGTTTCAAGGGAAATTGCTTCAGGACAATTTTTACATATGCATGATTAATCTAAGTAGACCTAGGAGGTAAACTAGGAGGTAAAAAGTCCTTGGGGGACATTTCACGACATAACATCTAGCCCCCACTTTAATATATGTATGATCTTATGACCCATACATGCATAAAGTACGGTCGAAAACACATCAAACATGCCAAGCACATGAAGCTAAGGCATACATAAAGATTGAGGAACTATTTCTAGCCCCCAGTCTCAGGTAAGCACTAGAAGACACATTGAAGACATGCAAGAAATGATGAAGATTGTAAGAAGCATGTAAAACATAGAGAATATAGTGAAAGCACGTAAAACACTATGAAGAAATGAGAGCAGTCACACAAAACACAATGAATATATTGATATATGCAATAAAATCATATCTAAGGAGCAGGCTAACTCATCACTATGCCCTTGAAACTACCAAAAGCACACAATACAAAACCCAAAATATAGGGGGAGCTCATTGCTATGCCCTTGATACTATGCTAGGGGGAAGACATGCCAAACAAAACCTGAGTGTGTGGGGAGCTCATCACTATGCCCTTGATACCACACAAGGGGGAAGACACACTGAACAAAACCTGAGTGTTGTGGACCTCAGTGCTACACCCTTGAAACCACACATGAGGGAAGACACATAGATAAGACACACAAAATACATGAGCACTATAAAGCATGCCATAGACATACTATACATTTTATACATGACAAACATGAGCAATGGAAGGAGCTTATTACTAAGTCCCACCATTTAAAACATATTGCAGACACACCTAATAGTTGAGCTTATTCTTGTTGCAACTATGAGCAGTAAGTGTTGTCATTGATGTCAACACCTAAGGAAGTTATTTGAATAAGTCTAATCAAGTATTTGAGGAATTAGTACAAGTGCATAATTGCTTCATCTATCAGAACAGTATAGTGTTGTGCTCTTCATTTCCTATAGATTGAATATCTTTGTTTGCAGATTGGAATTAATGTTAAGGGATGTCAATAGATACTATGTTTCAAGTTTGAGCCTCCGGTGTGAAGATTTGAGCAAGTTTTGTTCACTAGAGTAAAAACTATTTTTCTATGTATTTAATGGTGATAGGGAGAATGTATTCTGCTCTGCATTTCTCCACATTTAAGTTTCACAGCTTGTGGTTCTGGAATTAAGTTTGTGATGATGTTATGTTCCTTCAGTTTAAATGGTTTGTGATTTGGTTCTCCGCAAGTGATCTTTCCTTTATGACAGTGGATGACAGTAATGTTTAAGTGCTTTGGTTTGAAGAATCTTATGGATAAAGTGTTTAGAGGTTGTGTGAATGTTCTTGGTGATTGTAACATGCTTGTGGGAGTCTCTAGATCATGTTCCTACCTTTTGATTGGTCCATAAAGTATAATTCAGATCATGCATGAAGCATGTTCCTAAGTCTTAATGTTAACTCCAGTCTTGGCTGACTTGTTTTTTTTCACTACCTGCAGTTGTGCTTCGAAGTTTGTAAAGTGTGTTGTTGTGTGGAAGATTCCAATTGAGTCCCAGTTAAGGCTTGGCGTGATCCACATTCATTCTTTTCTCTCTCAAATTTATTTAGGTCCAGACCTATCTTGATGTATGTATGTTTTCCGACCTTAGATATTGTTCCAATGGTTGATGATTGTAATGCCGACCTTGATGTAAATTCCAAGGTTGATGAATTGTAAAAAAACATGTAATGAAGTTGTGAACTAGTGAGTAGGATGTGAAAATGACAAGATAATTGCAAAATAAAAAGGTAGAGCAGAGGAGAGGATACCTATTGTGCTTCAATGGAACTGAACCTTGGCATAGTGTAGATGCTACTATCTCAGTTCACCAACCTTGCCAGTGAGCCACCCCATTGGCAGTGAGCATTTTGGGCAGTGAGCCTCTGCTTTTTTATATTGTTATTACATATTATATTGTCATCTAACACTAACCATGGTTTTTCCCTTATTGGGTTTTCCACGTAAAAATTTGGTGTCTCATGTGTTGGATGTGTGAATGTGTTTAAGTTTCTGATTTCATGTTTTAATAGTTAAATACAATAACAATGATTAAGTGGTTGATGTGTTAATGGTTTTGAAGTATTGCTTACAATTGATTCACCCCCCCTCTCAGTTGTATTCATTTTTCAACAATTGGTATCAAAGTGAGGGTTCCTCAGTAAAGAGTCTAATAGCTTGAGGTAGATCCGAGATGGCGCATAGGAAGGAGTCACCACAATTTGATGGAATGGATTATGCTCTATGGAATGTATGAATTAAAAGTCATCTCATTTCTCTCGGTTATAATGTTTGGAAGATGGAAAATACAAAGTATACTATTCTTGAAAATGGTCGATCATCTGAAGATGAAGTGAAATAGTATGAGCTAAACAAAAAAACTAGAGATGCTCTATTAAGTGCCTTATCTAATATTGAGTTAGTGAAAGTTATGGATTTGGAGACTGCTCATGAGATATGGGATAGGTTGAAAAATTTATATGAAGGAGATGATTCTATAAAAAAAGTGTTAAATTGTAGAACCTAAAGGCAAGGTATGAAGCCTTGAAGATGAGTGAAGATGAGAACATAACAATCTACATGCAAAAATTTGATGAAATTGTCAATAGAATCAAAGGTCTTGGAGGAACTATTAATGAGGATGAGGTTGTGCTGAAAATTTTTAGGTCATTACCTAAATCCTATAGTCACAAGGTGGTAGCAATTGAAGAGGTTATGAGTGTGAAAAAGATTTCAAAGGATTAGTTGCTCAGGAAGCTTACAACTTTTGAGATAAGGGAGTTCGACGATGCTTTGCCAAAGATTGAGACTGCTTTCAAAGCCAACACTTCAGAAAAGACTTCAAGAGCTCATAAATATGCTGTGGAATCTGATGATGACCTAGATGAGGTTGAAGCCAACTTTGTCGATAGAATGCAAAGAGGTTCTGATAAGTTCAAAGGCAAATTACCAATCAAATGTTTTTCTTGTGGTAAGATTGGTCACTATGCATCCAGATGTCTAGAGAGAATTGAAAGAGGTAAGAAGAAATTTAAAAGTAGACCTGAATTGTTAAGAAATGCTATTATGTTAGAGATCTTGATGATGATGGTCTAACAGATGATGAGTTTGATGATAATAGTACTAGTTCCAATGAATGCTTGTTTATTGTTATTAAGGAAGAACCTGTGTCTACTAATCCTACTAGTTGTGTGAAGGAAGAAATACTAGTGGAAGAAAGTGCTCTTTCTGTCCAGGTTGAGAAGGATAAGGATGAATGGATCATTGGTAGTGGATGTTCACATCACATGACCAGTGAAAAAGTAAGTTTGTAAGTTTGGAAAAGTATGATGGTGGATTGGTTAGGTTTGGAGATAATGCAGCCAGTAAGATTTGTGGAAGAGGATCTATTTATTTTGATGGAAAGCATAATACAGATGATGTTCTCTATGTGAAAGGTCTAGAGCATGATCTTTTAAGTGTTGGTTATATGTGTGATAAAGCATATGATCTAAGTTCAAGGACAATGCATGTAAGATCATGGAAAGCTCTGGAATAGTGATTACAACTGGTAAGAAGACTAAAGGTAATGTTTATCACTTAAGGGGAACTAATAATTATTGTTTGTTGGCTTAGATAGATGAGAGTTGGTTGTGGCATAGAAGGATGTGTCCTATCAATTTTGATAACTTGGTGAAGATAAGATCAGTACAAGCTGTGACAGATTTGCCTAAGCTGGTGAAACCTGCCAATACAATTTGCAAGGAATGTCAAAAGGGAAAATAAACAAAGACAAGTTTCAAGAGCAAAGAATAATTTTCGGATGGATTGCTTGAGCTTTGCATACAAATCTATGTGGTCCTACAAGAACAAGAAGTCTGCAAGGAGATAGGTACTTTATGTTGCTTATTGATGATTATTCTAGAATGACATAGGTCACTTTTCTAAAAGAGAAATTAGAAGCACTAGACAAGTTCAAAGATTTTAAGGCAATGGCTGAGAATGGGTCAAAATTGAGGATCAAATGCTTAAGGTCTAATAGAGGAGGTGAGTTTACGTCAAATGAATTTAACATTTTCTATGAAGAGCATGGGATAAAGAGACATTTGTCTGCTCCTAGGACTCCTGAGCAAAATGGAGTTGTTCAAAGAAAGAACATGACACTTCAAGAGGCAGCTAGGTCAATGATGATGGAAGCTAATCTACTGGAGGTGTATTGGAGAGAAGCTATATGCACTACTATCTACATTCAAAATAGAGTCCAAGTCAAAGATAATGGTACTAAAACTCCTTATGAATTGTGGTATGGAAGAACTCCCACAGTGAAATATTTCAAAGTCTTTGGAAGCAAATGTTATATCAGAAGAGATGAAGAGCTAGGCAAGTTTGATGCTAGATGTGATGAAGGAATTTTCCTTGGATACTCTACTAAGAGTAAAGTCTACCAGTACTACAACAAGAGATTAAAGAAGATGATTGAGAGTGCTAATGTGAAGGTTGATGAAGACAAATAAATAACATCAGTTCAAAGTGGCTATGAATTAGATGAACTTGTTGTTACAGTCAATGAAGAAAAGGTGGAACAAAAGGACAGTCAAGTTGAAGAAGGAAAGGCTTTAGAAAATGCTATTAAGACTCCCAGGTATGTAAATATTAATCATTCTAAAGATCAAATTATTGGTGACAAAAGAAAAGGGGTATTGACAAAGAAAAGAGTTGTAGAGGAACAGGTGAACTACTATTTTCTTTCACAGATTGAACCTAAAACTGTAAGTGAAGCCTGCAAAGATAAAAGTTAGGTATAAGCCATGGAAGAAGAATAGATACAGATAGAGAAGAATCAAACTTGGGAATTAGTCCCTAGACCTACTGATAAAAATGTGATTGGAACCAAATCAGTTTTCAAAAATAAGATGAATGAAAATGGAGAAGTAGTAAGAAACAAAGAAAGACTAGTATGCAAAGGATATTCTCAGGTTGAAGAAATAGATTTTGAAGAGACTTTTGCTCCTGTGGCAAGGATTGAAGCAAGAAGAATGTTTTTGACATTTGCAGCTCACAAAGATTTCAAGGTGTACCAGATGGATGTGAAGTCTACTTTCTTGAATGGAGAGCTAGAAGAAGTTTACATTGAACAACTGAAAGGATTCTAGCTATCAAACCAAGGTGAGATGGTGTGCAAACTAAAAAAAGCCCTGTATGGACTCAAGCAAGCTCCTAGAGATTGGTATGCAAAGTTGGACAAGTATTTGATGCAATTAGGGTTCAGCAAAGGTACTGCAGATAGTAATCTTTATTTCAAAATCAATAACGATCAAATTTTGATTGTTGTAGTCTTTGTTGATGACACTATCTTTAAAGGTAATGAAGGTATGTGTAAGAAATTTGTAGAGGAAATGCAAAAGGAATTTGAGATGTCTATGTTTGGTGAAATGAATTTCTTTTTAGGACTGCAAATTACTCAATCAAAAAAATGAATTTTCATTTCTCAATCCAAGTATGTGAAAGAGTTGTTGAAAAAGTTTGGAATGGAGGATTCTAAGCC